>OY986439.1:183850238-185234405 GCA_963920525.1 Dichetophora obliterata
TTTGAAAAATTTTTCAGGACTCATTGGAATGTAAAAATTCACAAATTGATACAAAATTTAAAAAAGCTTCCCATTTTTGTGTCTTTATAATAATAAAATACTAAAAATAGTTTTTTTATAATGATAATACAATTCTTGCCTAATACCTGCACAACAATTTGTGTCAGTGCTACTAACATAAGTACAAAATTCGAAAATTGTAGTAGTATCCCAGTAAAAAAATATGCGATCACTCCCGAGAGGAGCAACAAGGGAGCGCTCTTTTGCTGTTTTATTGGATCAAAAAATGAGCACTTGTGCCTTTGTGCTCCTTTACTGTTTTGTAAGATCAATAGGAGAGAATTTATTGAAAAACATACATAAAGTGAGGCATGTGCTTTTTAGAAAACTCTATAATTATTTTCTGTGAAACAAAAAAGATTTTAAATGTTCCTTTCATTGAACGCCGGGGTCGTGAAGTGCGACCAGCCAACGGTAATTGCGTTTGGTCCATCCGCTGATGCAACTGACGCAATTAAAGTACATTTTTTAAATAGAATCAACAACGATTCGTAATTTGTGATGGAGTTATAAATATCACGATTTGGCCAAATAATATCATCGCCATTTTAGGGTCTTGAAAATTGTACTTGAGCTAGAGAAGCCTTGCCTTCGGAGTAAACCTAAATCCCAAAAAAAAAATTAATGTTCCTTTGCTGATCCATTTGGATCATTTATTGATCGCTTCTTTTGAGCTCCTCTGGGAAGTTAAAGGGAGCGTTACCCTTCCTAGGACACGCAATGTTAAAAGAGAACATAAAATAAGCCTAGCTTGGATCAATAAAGAGTACGCCATTGCTTCTCAGGGAGCACTCCCAGATGGCTCATAGGATGATCCACATTTTTACTGGGATGTGTTTGGGGACCACTGGTTTCCCAGTGGGCATTTTAGCGAGTGCTCCACAAAAGCAGGCAAGCTAGCATTGCTATTATTGGCGTCAATACACCTTCCATGATCACTGCATTGATGAGTACTTCTTTAAGGTCTACCTTTTGAAGGTTCTGATTCTTTTCATATTATTTCATATGAAAAACTTTACAAAAATAATTCCAAAAAAAATTTTAAATACACAGAACAGTTTGTAAAAAAAGAAAAAACAACAAAAAATTTTTTTGTCCGAGTTGGGTCTCGAACCCGGGCTCCCGAAAACTAATACATTACATATTATATTATATGAAAATATTTATATGGAAAAACTCCAAGTCTACATTTTTGTAGGAAGAAAATTTATAAAAAATTAAAAAATAATTTAAATGCAAAGAACAGTTTTTAGAAAAAAGTGTATTTAAAAAAAATCAAAAAATTTTTCTTTTCCGAGTTGGGTTTCGAAACCGGGCTCCCGAAAGCTTACTTTCATTTTTATTGATGCAAAATAAGCTATTGGCTCTAGCAACCAAGGTAGAAGAGTAGGTAAGACGTCGGACCGCCACATGAGAGGACCATGGTTCAAATCTGAAATTGTTAGTCGTTTTTTGTTTCAAGTTGATATTTATATTGCTTTTCCTTCTAGCGTGACTTCTCGAAAGAGCGCTTCTGGCAGGTCTCTTTTGAGCAAGGAGAGCGGAAGGGGACAAATTTTCCCATTTCATACAAGCAATAAAACGGTGTTTGCAAGGAGTGTGGAAGGCCTTTTAAAACCTAACGCAGGCCTGCTAAAATAAAAATTTCATGATTAGATATTTTTCCAAAAATCGTTTAGGGAAATATCCTGTTTTAGGCACAAAACTGGGGAAAAAGATGAAGTCCAATCCATCCAAAATATTGGTGCGTTATTGTTTGGCATCATTAGCTTTAGATCCTTTACTAAGTTAGTTTGATAGAGGGGTACTTTTTTCATATAAAATCGCTCCAGCCTACTCCATTTGCGTGATTATGCAATTTATAATGGAATCCTTGTTCATATTCATATTTTTCGTTCAGTTCGAAAAAGAAAGATTAAAGAGGAGAATGCTTGTTTAACGTAACGAACTCAGCGCCATACCATGTCAAAAAGCTACAAATACAGCTTGCAATTATAAAAGTGATTCGCACAGCTTTATTAAACTTTCTATTTGATTTTTGTTCATCATAGAAAAATATGTATATTAAAAACGCTTTTTTCTTAAAAAATGTGAGATCTTGGAAATTTCTCTCTTTTAACCCAACGTGCATACGCGCCTGCTCATGCCAAGCCCTGATATATACCATCAGGTCTAATGACTACGGTTCAATTCATCACTAAAAACTCGAAATTTCCATTCAAACATATGAAAATATATAGGGGTCTGGCCAAGCCCCATTAGGTATGAATGTGACAATCCAAGCATGTGCCAAACGGAGGGTTAAAGAAAAACATATTCTCTCCAGTATTTAATTTAAAGACTTAACATGATTTGTGTGTACAGTTTTTGGGTGGACAGGTCTTTATAATTGAGCATTTGTACAAAAAGCATTCGTTTTGATCCGTCTACTTTACATTACTCGTTACAATGATATGTAGATAACCTAAATTTAAGCGACATTCACTTAAACAAAATCATAATTTGTACTCTATTTTATTTACAGATGGTCTACCATCAGATTTCGCACAACCAGCAAATGTTGTTCCTGGCCATTCTCTCCCTCATCATACTGCTTCTTCTAAGGCCAACACCGAGCCGAGCGGTGCCGCTCATTTCAGGTGGTAGTGGCATCGAGTACAAACGATACTGCAGCAACACACTATCTGATGCAATACGTCTGATCTGTGGCGGCCGATACAATTCTCTGTCACGAAAATTTCGTAAGCAACCCTCTTGCAAAAAAATCACCATTTAATGTTTTTTTAACTTGTATCAAATTTCTTTTCAAAATCAAAGCGGAAAGTGTGGGAACTGGATCAAGCACGCTTAAACGTTTTACTGCAGATGAAGTCTTTCATCGACCGTCACAAAGCGGACCCATACACGAGTGCTGCCGGCGTCCCTGTGGCTATGCGGAACTTAAGATGTACTGCGCACCAGATTAAAACATTTAAGCTGTCTGTAGCTGATCAATCTAAGATCTAGTTGCAAGAATATGTCGTTACTATTTAACTTAATCGTAATTATAAAACGAGAGAGATAATGAACCTTTGTGATATACGTGATTTTATGATGATAAAAAAATAAGCACTCCGCTGATAGCGATAATTACGGTTTCTCTTAGCAAATGTATATATATATATTAAAGTATATCAATGTAGCGCTGTATCATATACTACTTTGGCACATCAAGACACATTTACAAACGCATTTATGAGTACCCATATTTATACATTTATTACAAGATATATGTATGCAAATCTCTCATTAAAAGTTAAGATAAACTTTATTGATAAAATTCTGTTGGAAACATTAAATATTTTAGAAAAATGTTTACTTCTAGAATGAGGGACGCTTTCACTTTTGGCAATAAACCCGAAACTCGTTTTACAAAGGTTTATCAATTAATATTTCGGTATGCTGTTTTTTGAAAATGGTGAAAGCGTCCTTAAGTAAATCATTGAACTCATGTGAAATTATACGAATTTTATTAATATATGCATCTAGTTAATTCATTTTTGTAATCAACAATAAAAATATCATTTGCCATTTTTTTTTTTGTTTAGTTTATAAAAGAAAATTGTATTTAGTTATTTAAGACCTTGAAAGTTAATTAGTTGAATAGTTAGTTAACAATAAAAAACAATTTTACTCTTATAGTTTTTTAGTGATATTTTTGTTATTTGAAATATTTTTATTAAATAGTGTAGTTAAAAAATTTATATGGGTACCAGATGATATGCCCGTTGTTACTCAAGAAGATATATATAAGGATAAAAAATCCTCTGAATCATAACAAAATGATCCCAATTTTTCATGCTTTTCTATATACAAAAAAATTCAAAACAATTTGGCCATTTCAGCCCTTGAAAGGACATTAACAAAGATAAAAAACTGAACCTACTTATTTTATACCAACTGCGAACGTCTAAAGTTTCTATCGTAAAAATTTAAAAACGTTTTATGCGATCGAAAAATCAAGCCTATATCTATCTATATAAAATGGAATGTGTGTTTGTTTATTTGTTTGTTTGTTTGTACCTTATAGGAGACCAAACCTCTGGACCGATCTTCCTGAAATTTTCACAGCATTTAACTGGGACTCTGGCATGATTAATAGGGTACTTTTTTCGACCACGCCCACTTTTACGTTCACTTTTTTAAAATTATGTAATTGCTCCCATATAGTTCTTAACAGATTTACTTCAAATTGTATACACATTCTGGAGTATAGTGCGAGGTAGAAATAAACATTTCTTACGACACGACCCCTTTCACGCCCCTTTTCACGCCAAATTTAAGTTTTAAACTTTTTGTTCTCTGTACAAATTTGTTCCTTCCAACGGATTATTTTTTAAAGTTTTACATACTTTTTATCTACAGGTAAGGTAGCCATAGATTTTTTTATTCCCAAATCCCCTTTTTCGCCCCATTTTACTTTAATTATAAATAATCTGCTTTCAATATGGTATATATTTGGTATCTTTAAAAAGTGTTGATGCACAAAAACATTCTGAAATAATTTTTTTATTATTATTTTTTTTTTAATTGTTATCAACACAATTAAAATGAGAACCCTTAATATTTGTTTATTTGTTTGTTTGTTCGTTTGTTCGTATATTATGCGCTGCCAAACCGCTTATTGGATTTTGATGGGGTTTTTTGCAAAATATTCAGAAAAGTCCCAGGCTTCAAGGAAAGTTGTGATTAGACAAAGGGGAGGTGCCACGTCCATACAAAACAAAACTTTAAATCCTCATTTCTCAGGCAATGGTAGCCGTAGGGTGATTATATTTGGTACGTATGGTGTTGGTATCAAAAGAAGTCGCTTCATATTAAAAGTGGGCGAAGCCACGCCCCTCTCTAGAAGAAGAAAATACCTTCTTATCATGGCCATAGCTGCAATATTTGAAAGTTACTACCGGCTTAAGCCCCATTTTCGATTTCGGCACATATTTTTATTAGATTTTAGGCAATAAAAAAAGGGGTGAGGGGCCCCGAACTGCAATTTTGTGACCTAATTTCTTCATAAAAGCCCCAAACTTAGTTCGGCCTCCCATTTTTTATTGCCAAAAATCTAATAAAAATATGTGCCGAAATCGAAAATGGAGCTTAGGCCGGTAGCAGCTTTCAAAACTTCCAGCTACGGCCTTTATCTTTTTTTGTTTAGTTACATACAACCCAAATTTGCGATATCGAATAGCTTCTTAGTTATTTGTCGCACAGCTTCGGAACTAAGTATTCGACCTAAATGTACACATGCCATTTCATTGATTGAATTTAATGGGCGTTCGCCAAGGGACCTCTTATTTGACCCAAATTTGCGATATCGAATTGCTTTGGAGTTATAGATTCGACCGCATTCGACCTTAATTTACACATTCAGTTTCATTGATCACATATAATGGGCGTTGGTCAAGAGGACGTAGCACCTCCCATACAACCCAAATTTGGGATATCTAGCAGCTTTGGATTTATAGGTCGCACAGCATCGAAATTAAGTATTCGACCTCAATTTGCACATTCAAGGGAGCGTGGCAGCAACGCGCCGGGTCTCAGCTAGTCTATCATAAAAATTAAAGATTTTTTTTTTGTTTATTTTTATTCATTTTGGATTGTTTTAATTTTGTTTGCATAAAAAGTAACGGTGTAGTGAAAGAATCGTGACAATTTCTCAATTAGTTTCTTAGTTGTACTCTCAAATACCCCTTTAAACACTGCCGCAGCGACAACAGTGTCACCTACCGGGTCAAAATTTAAAACAAAACCATCTACAGACGCAGCCGCACATACACACATAATTTCATCAAAATCGGTCCAGCCGTTTCGGTCCAGTGACAAAGCCATGTACAGAAGAATTTTATATATGAAGATTCACGATTCAGTACACTTGCCAGTGCAGTTAAGGAATTGTGCATTTTACTAAAACAAAATATCAAAAATCTGCACGTCTGCAATTCTGCTATAGTCTTGAACTTGAAGACTTGAGCACTTGAATACTTGAGCTTTAAAATAGTGTTGCAACATTTGATAGATTACATACTAATTACTTGATAAATATATTTAGTGAATTTAATGTAGACATACTTCAGTAAGATTCTCAATCTTTCGATTGATGAACTTTCGTGTGGTGTGTTCACGAAAACCTAACTGCACAGCTGCACAAGTCCTCAGTTGCACTGAATCGTGAATACCCCTAATATAATTTCCTTGCTAAACGACATTCACTTGTAATATTTTACGTATTACTCTTAATTTGAACAGAAACTTACAAAGAGCAGAAAAGTTTTAGTATGGCTTTAATACATATTGTATTTATTCAGCAGGATTTGATTGCTGAAAGTTGAAATATATTTTGTCAAGATAGCACCGGGAATTGATCATTTTAAAAGTTGGGCACAACTGTACTCTATAATGACGTTGAGTTTGAGCGCGGTCTATCTTTAAGTTTGTTTTTTAAACGCATTTTCTGGAATCAACTAGAGCTCTTGCGGTGTATTATGTTTTATGTCTTCTTCACGACTTGTTTCTGCGCAATTCTCCACCTCTTGCGATGAGCATTTCTCTAAAATGCTTTTATACTTTCACGTACCATTCCTTATTTACTGTCCGTATATACTCCTTATATACTCTCTGGCTGAAAAAGTTCGAAGCGGACAACACAATGAATGGCAATCAATGAATGGGAAATTCCGCGATCATATTTCATAAATTTCCGCGAAGAAAGAGCACTACCTGAACATACTAATGACCCATCTTCCTAATTTTTTTAGATGATAGCATATTCCGTAGAGAAGCTAAAAACTAAATACTGCATTGACTGGACAAAATTATTAGGTTCATGGAGTGGTCTGCCCACAATCCAATAAAAAATTTGAGGTCAATAGTTAAAAGACAATTGGAGTAGTTGAACTCGGAACCCATCGAACCTGAAAGATATGTGGGAGATCGGGTGCAGTAGGATTGCCAAACTATTCCACAGTTCTCTCGATTTACTTTTTTATTCTATTTTTTCGCATTGAAATGCAAGAACCCGCTTGTAAAAATTAATCTGTGATGACATTATAATGCGGTACTGTAAACGGGATGTGACAAAATCTTGTCATATCTGAAGCGAGCACTGTACAATATTCTATCGGATCTTAACAGAGTGTGTACATAAATTGCTGATCGTTTGCATTTGTTTTAAAGCTGCCTTTCTGCATACTACTGAATGTCTGTTAAAAATGCCCAAGGTATTTATGCTGTTCTGCATTTATTTGCTCTCTTTAGTCACAGCTGCAGGTATTTGTTGTGTTTACTCAAACAAAAAGAAAAGCAGAAATTATCACACAAGCCTGCTTGTAAAAATTTATCGGTGATGACATTGTAATGCAGAACTGTAAGCGGAAACGAAATCTTGTTTGTGCTCACATAAGTTTCTTTTCATTGTCAAAACAACAGTTCGACTTTATTCGTCTGTGTAGCAACATCGTGTTTTCGAACAGGAAGTTTTGCAGTGAAGTGTGCTTGTGAAAACTATTAAGCGGTATTCACTGACCACCTTCAGCAAGTTTTGCAAGTTTTTTAAATGAAGTTTTAAACATTTTTGTGCTCTATCTCTCTCCACATTCAATGAGAGAGTAACAAAAACTTACTGCACTCTCTTTGACTTGATTAACTTAATATAAATTTTCTTGCTGAATCTTTTTGAGTAGTGTTGCCAGAATGGAGTTTCTTGAGTTGAGTTTGGCATATTTTATCATTGAAGCTTCAAAATGAAGAAGCATTGAGTCTGGCAATATTGATTATGACAAAGAAAAACAGAAAACTTGCTGAAAGTTTTACATGTCAGTGAATCGACATGCGGCACATTCCCACAGAGAGAGCCAGAAATCTGTCACAAAAAACTTCTTGCTTCTTTTCGGTGTTTTATCTTTCGTTTTCGTTGTGCTTTTGGCGTAGAGAGAATTTTCGTTCAATTTATTTGTGTTCTCTCCAATTTTGTGTTGAATTTTTTTGCTCTCTCCTATCTTGTGTATACCTACTCATATTGTCGCTTACTGTGTAAGGTAGATGTCATCAGTGTTTTAGCGGCCACACCCACACAAATGTAATAGAGAGTTGTAAGCTGGTTTCGGAGGCCCCGCAGCTTCATTGTATTTAAGAAATAATTGGTTACGTCATGTGTCCCTTTACCAATGGGAAGAAAAGTAATATAACTTTTTAGATATTGCTTAAAGAGAGGTTTTTGGCAAACAATTCTTTAAAATTTAATGTTTTGTTATTGAACTAAATAATTTAATTGGCGAAATAAATTAAATTTTTGAGGATTTTTCGTGTTTTTCAGAAAAAACGAATTGCAAATTTTTTTAAGAAATCAAAATATTTTGTTAGTTTTGAAAAAAATAATAAGACATTGTTGAAGAAAATCAATTGAAAAAAGGAAATGTTGTGTTGAATTGAACGAAAGCACCTAATTTGAGTGATTATCTATTTATGTATTTCGCCTTATTTTATTGTCACATAAATAACAAGTAATATAATATTTTTATTTTTAATTGTTCTTTTCATCATTAACATTGTTTTTGGTTTTATTGTTTTATTAATGATTTACATTGTTTTTTACATTGACTACATTGTATTCAAAATTATTACGATTCTTGTTTTTTCGTTTATTCTTTCGTTTCTCTGATTTGAAACCAACAATAGTCGCCCCATCATACCTTCCCCAAAATCCTTGGTACTAATTCTCAATTGACTTCATCTTCTGGTGAAATATTTCCCCATGTTCATCACTCTCGTCGCCGGGATTCTTCGGGTAAAATTCAAATGGGAGTGCAGAAAGTGAATTTTCAAAGACATATTTACTACAATTTTGTATAGTTCCTGAGCAAATCGTATACTATTTACTCATAAGATTTACTTTTATTATTCTCGAGGAAGCTAGAAACAATCATTCTAAAAGAATCCCACGCTGCTGCCTCAACTAATGACAATGATTCTGCAAATTGAAGATCGTTCAACACCTTTTTATTTGCGGTCCAACGAAGACATCTTCTTTTATCTTGGCATCCGAAAGACTTGGGAAAATGATTTTCAAATATGTGAATCCTTCGCCTTCTTTGTGTAATGCTTTTGAAAAATTGTTCATAAGACTAAGTTTAGTGTGCAGCCTATGCATAAGACTAATGGTATAATCACACTTAGAGCTAAATGCGCATTTAGAGCATTAACTATATATATTTGTCCCTGCTACTCCTACAACGAGTAAAGGACCGTTCGTCAATGTGGATTTCGTAAATACTCATTTAGCTCTTAGTGTGAACATAGCATAAGTTTAACTTCATTAAATTTCTCATTTTAGTCTTTAAAAATGAAAATAGAGCAGTTCAAATAGTACGAATGCATATATTCAATTAGTGTGAGTAAGAACGCATAAGGTACGAATTGGGGGAAAAATGCGGATCGAACTTTATTTTTAATTTATGTTCTTGACTTTTCTTTCAATTCGTCACTTTTTCAGTTTCGATTAAATATTAAGTGTCAAAAACAAGCTCTTTCGCAGCCAAAAACAATAGAGAGAGAAGATAATAATGTTGCGAGGATGTCAAAAATTGGAACAATGTATGTTTTATTCTTTGCCTTCAATATATATAAGTCGAGCCAACGCGCCACTTGTTTTCAGATTTTAAAATTGGACAAAAAAATCAAGTGCCGTACTCAGACCTTATACTTTCATCTCGCTTGCTTACACTGTAGACACCAATAAGCTTCCCAATCAGCCAAACAAGCTTGAAATAAGCTTTAAACAAGCTTAGAACCGTAAGCATCAAACTTGAAAAAAGCTTTAGATTACTATTGAAAAATGCTTACAAGTAATTGTAGAATAAACGAAAACGATCCCTTGGAAAAATATTCCTTGCCATAAGCTTAATCCAAGTGTTTCTTTACAATTGGAAATTAGTATTTAAAAAAGCTTAATTCAAGTTTTTCTTTACAATTGGAAATTAGAATTTGAATAAGCTTTTTCCAAGTGTTTCTTTACAATTGGAAATTAGTATTTGAATAATCTTTTTCCAAGTGTTTCTTTCCAATTGAAAATTAGTATTTCAATACACAACTTTTATGTGTAAATACATTTACCAAGCAATGCTCAGCCATCTTAAATTGACAAATAAGGCCTTTTCCACACTTGGTCAACGCAACTCCAACTCAAGTTGCTAGCCTGTGTATTTATACCGGAACCTTCAGATTAAGCAACTTGCACGCAACAAGTTCTCGACACGTTCTCAACCTGTTCAACGCAACGCGGCTTTCCGCAATTTTCATCGGCGACGTGTTGCATCAGTTTGTTTGTTTTGTGAATTCAAGTATTTGTAGTGCAATAGGCTTTATATTAATCAAGGTGAATAAGCTAATTAATTAGTTCCTAATAGAGTCTAAATGAAGAAGAAATAGTTTGCAAGATGAATGAGCAAGTGTTAAATATTAAATCAGTGCAAGAAGTCGAAAAACATGAGTTTTATATAATAACAATTATTATATGTTGCATGACTTTTGAAGCAAGTCTGAAAGCATTCGGTTTATAGTTGCATTGCTTTTCAACTTTTTCGCTGTTGCGTTGAAGTTGTGTTGGAAATGCGTTGACCAAGTGTGGAAAAGGCCTAAGAATACAAAAAGAAAATTCGCCGGTTCGAGAAGCTGTACCGTCCTCATTTTTCACTATCAAACTTGACTTGCCTTCAAGAAAACTTGCCTTGTTGCATTTAAGCCCTCAATTGTGGTTCTTGTCCTTTAAATTCAATATTTTCCACAATTAACTCGTGGATTTCTATGTTTAGTTTCCATAATTATTAAATGTAGTAAAGAGCAAAGAAAGTGAAAAGAACCAAGGCCGAATCCGGACTAGAACCGGGGACGTCTAGGTTGATAGTCTAGCGCACTCTCCACTAGACTACACAGGCCAACAGTTAACAGCAATCGCAACTTTAAACAGTTGCAAAATTATTACCTTGGTTAACATTTTGCAAGTATAATTGGAAAACACTTACTTAAAGCATTTCTTTCCAAGTATTTTTGTACAACGCTTACTTTTTATTTCTTACGCAATAATTATACAAAGCAACTTAGAAATTTACTACCTACGCAAGTGTTTCACAGGCGTGCTTGGAAAATGCTTGGTTTTTGCATTGTATGTAAGCTTAATCCAATCATTATTTCTAAATGGGTTGGGTTAAGAAGCTATTTTGTGAAGCGTTGAATAAGTGTTCACTATAATAAAAAAAAACTCGGCATAGCAGCTTTTTGAATCAGGTTCAGCCAAAGCGGACACTATGCCGATGAATCTGCGACAAAAGGTAATGTTTATAAGGCAGCAGACTTGACACTGGTTCCAAGGTTTAGAAAAAGAAGAGGTTGAGCAAAATCACTATGACAAAGAGTTTATATAAGTGATACCCATCGCCTTAGCCCGCGGGCATTGTGAACCCTGTCTGTCTCTGTCACTATCATATGATCGCGGACTAGCACACAACTGAAAGAAGAGTGAAATGAAAGAGCGTGGGGATCATTGGTTTATAGCATGGCAAAACTAGACAAGGTAGATGCATTTCGGCCTCCGTTCTCTTTCTCATATCCACAGTTGTCAAAGTTAGCTTTTCGCGAATGAGAACAAAAGGAAATCAATGGCCGCATTCATCGGAGTCAACAGTTGGTAACTGACTGGTGTCATTAAACAATTATAATAAATAAATTAAATAATTTTCCATCGCTAACTAAGGTATCGCTACGCCAACAGTTCAACTTCGTTTTGCCAGATTCGGCAGTCTGTCTCTCCGAAATGCATATACCATGGTATAAGGGTAGAGGTAGCTGCAGCGCTGACTGTGCTCTCTTTCCATTCTGCCATGTCTGTCAAATTTAGCTGTGTGGCGAATGGAAACAAAAGAAAATAAATAAAAATGTTTGCTTTGTTTTGACATTTCCGGCAGTATGCTCTCACCTGGTGCATCTACCTGTATTCTTCTGCCATGGCATATACCTTCTTTAATTCTGCCATGGTTTATAGCAATCACTAGTCCCTTTTGCAAAAGTTGTCGAACACGCCATATTCCATTGTTGCCGCTTGGACTCTTCAGCCGAAACACGAAAATACGGTCCAATTTCTTTATTCAGGTGTTTCAGGCACAACACGCACTTCTTTTTATTTATTTTAAATCAAAATTTTTTTTTTGTTTGAATAGTTTTATTGAAATCAAAACTTAAAATTATCATAACATAGTATATGCCCAGTGGTAAGACAAAGTGAACCTTATCAGGGCCAAAGAATACAAAAAAGTTCAGATAGAAATAACGATAACATTAATAGCAAAAATTAAATAAAAAACCAAAATGATTTAATTGTAGAAGATCGCATTTGAGATATGAATTAAATATAAATAAAAAAATTAACTGGCCATTTCAGCCCTTGGAAGGACTTTAACCTAGCTTCTATTGATCAATTGTGTTGTGCGTGTTATTAAATGTTCGATCACAATTGACCGAGAACTGGACCTACGTGTTTTATGCCGACTCCGAACGGCTTATGTTCTCAAGAAACTTTTACATGGCAGTTTTTACTCTCTGATGTTTGCCATTGTCTGCAGAGAGGTGACGACCGAACAGAAAAATTATTTCAATTGAAAAAACTTTCTGTCTGAGCTGGAATTGAACCCGGGCTACCGCGGTTCTTTAGCGTAGGGGCCACGCACTCTACCCACTAGGCTACGGTCGCCAATACATAATTAAATATAACTAAAGAATATATATATAGCTGGTATTTTAAACCAGCCCAGGACGCTTATCGTACCTGGTATTAAAAATTTTTAATTTATCATTAATGATCAAATTACCAGCATTGTGCTGATCTAATAGCCTAGGCATGCAATTATAGGACTGTTCATTTTCAAATCTACGCATCAGGGAACTGAATTTAGTACCATAAAAATTTAGACATTATTATAAAAAGCCACTTGTGAGAGAGCCGCAAATCGATCAATCCTCATGCAAGAAGAGGCATCATAAATTTTTGAAACACTAATATGTTTAAAGGAGCCGCGAGCACGCCTTATGTTGGCAGTTGATCTGAGACAACCTCTCTGAAATACCCTCAGCAATTCCATCTGATGACTAGAAAGCTAAGGTTGCCGACACCAAACGTGGGACGCATACATAAGAATAGGCCGGATATATAACTTGTACATATTGGTTTTAATTTTAGTGTTTATTTTTGAGTTCTTAAAAATCCGATTAAGGTGAAATTTAGCTTTTTTAGCCTTTATTAATCTAATTTTAATATGATCTGTAAACCGGTTATTAGTCTGTAATTGCATGCCTAGGAGTCGGATATCATTTATAGCTGGCAATAAGCGTCCGTTCAAGCAAATTTTCATATTTCGTACTAATTTTCTGAGTTTTGGATTAGTATCACGAACTAGACCCAAAATGTGAACAAGCTCCGTCTTATCATTGTTTAGGGCTAGCTTCCAGTTTTTAAAATAATTAGAAATATTCACAAGGAAAATATTAAGTAAATTTTGTGTGTGGGCTGGGTCTTTATGAACCACGTGAAGCGTGGTGTAATCAGTAAATTGTGTAATTTTCATATCATTATGCAAGGGAATATCATAAACGTACAAAATAAAAAGTAAGGGCCCAAGTACGGAGCCCTGAGGAACTCCAGCACCCATTTTAAAACTATTAGACAAGTGCCCATTCAGTCTAACGGCAAAGCTTCTAAAACTGAGCATTGATTTTATTATCTTAATGATAGATATTGGAAATTTAAGAATAAACAACTTATGTAAGAGACCATAGTGCCAGATGGTGTCAAAGGCCGCTTTTAAATCTAAAGCCACAATAGTCGTGACCATGCTATCATTTAGACCCTCGTTTATATCAGCCTGTAGTCTAGCGAGAGCGTGATTTGTGGAGTGTCCACCAAGAAACCCAAATTGATTTTGATATAAGTGAAGAGAGTTTCGATGCTTATTTAATCTAATCGCGAGAATGCGTTCAAAAATTTTAGAGATACAGCATAGCATAGAGATGGGTCGCCAGTTTTCTAACAAGGAAGCATCTTTGCCAGGTTTTGGTATAGGTGTTATAACAGCACGTTGCCAGCATCTTGGAAAATAAGAAATAGCAAGAATATGATTAAAGAAATTAGTAAGAACCGTAATTATATTAATATCAAACTTTTTGATGATAGAGAAAGGCATATTATCTGAACCTGTAGATTTTTTATTTGGACGGGAATTTATTACATGAGAGACTTCTTCAATTGAAGTGAGAATACCACGCGATTCAACCGAAAAATTTGCGTTTAATTGGTCTAGAATTTTATTGTCTTTGATACGAGGTGAAATGTTTTGATCAAATTTTATGCCTGGATTTAAATTGTCAAGCAATTTAATAGAATTTTGAACAGTGCGCGTGCAATCAGAATTCACACTAGATGTAAGCTGGTGCTTTTTAAAGAAATTTTCAGCCATCACATTTGCAATATTTTCATCGCCAGATATGGCAGTAGTTTTTGCAGCGTCAAGGAATAGAGAACCGTTTTGGGTAGATGACCTTTTGTGGCCAGTAAAATTTTTAATTACTTTGTAAGCTACACGATTTGATTGAACCGAGTCAAACGCGTTGGTAAAAAATTTACTAGTTTTATGACGAACACTATTTAGGATCATAATTTTTACTAGTTTGAGACGATTTCTTAACTTTTTGAGACGTAAAACTGGAGGAAAGGGGCCAAGAGAAAAATTTTTTCTTTGAATATTCTTTGATTCGCGTTGTAGTGCTAACGTTGCTGATGAAAAGAGCACCTTGTGCTAAGTATGCTTAGAAATCGGGAGATATTTATCAACGGCAGAATTAAAGATGTTATCAATATTTTCGGCCACTTGCTCACAATCACCATTCATCAAATTATGCTCAAGTGGTAAGGTCAAGTTATTTAGTTTACGTGAAATAAGAGAATTTAAGTGGTTTAATCTGACTTTGTTGAACAGTTTAAGATTAGTATGAACGGCGCCTATGCTAGGAATTTCCAACGGGATAAGGCATTTGATGGCAATCAATCAAAAATTTCGTTTTATTTAGCACATCGCAACATGTCAATTGGAATAATTAAAATTTTAATTTGATTTTTATTTTATTTACAGTCATGGCAGTTATGAGAAAGATAGCACAGTCCAATGCTCATTTATAAAGTTGTGGCACTTGGGAGCGAGCTCGGTCGAACTGTCAGAATGAATGAAAAGAAATTAAGAAAATGAATGCTTAGAACAAGGAAAAGCACAATGACAGTTCGAGTAAAGGCGGGAAAAAGAGTGCATTTCTCTCAAGTGCCACAACCTTATAAATGAATCTTGGCACAGTCAGCTCTGTATCTACCTTTTTTTCTTATACCATGCGTCCAGACAGTCAGCCAAGTCAGCTCTTCGAATATTATGGCGTTTTCGTTTCTCGAAAAAATGTTGCATTTTGCTGCCCTCTTTTTGCCATCTTTGAGAAATCTCCATTTTTTTTCTTCTTTTGAGTTCAACATTTTTGCGAAAAGAACACGATTCAATTTTAGAGGTCACTATTTTTATTCTCAAGATGGCAGAATTTCCAAAAAGGGCAGAAAAAATGTTGCATTTTTTCGAGAAACGAAAACGCCATTAGTTTTTATAATTGTTTTTGTTGCTTTTATCATACGATTTTTATGGCACTCGATGATATGTTTTTGCAAAACTAGACATCAATTTAATTTTAGAGCATCCATATTAAACTGAGCCTACCTTGTAATTGTATCATCTTCGGCGCTTTGTGTCTGCGGAGTTAATAAGCCACTCTGCTGTAAGAACCAAGCAAATATTTTCTTTCGAAACGTAGCAGCACTTCAACTGCAGTTGAAAATCACTCCAACGAGCAGTACTTCAACTTAAAATTGCTTCGTTCTTCCCTGCCGCTCTGTATGCGTCAACCCCTGAACGGTAAACACATGTGTTCAAAAAAAAACCCCGATAAACGATAAACGATGTGTTTGAGAAGCGGCGGCTCGTAGCAGCCAGCCAAGCTGACACAAGGCAGGTAGTAGCTGCTTTTGTCGTCGCGCTGTTATGTTTCACACACGTGCGAGCGAAACAGCAAGAGACGCCATTAGCGTCCATTACATTTTGACGGCGCAGAGTAGGGCGTCTGCAAGCTGCTCAGCGCTCTCTCCCTGCGCCTTCTTGCTTTAGTTCACATCGAGTCGTCTTTGTGTCAGCTTCGTCATCGATTTATCGTTTAAAAACATTCATAGATAGTTTTGTTATTGTTGTGAACACATGAAACCACTAAATTGTTCATAAAAAATAAAGATCCGAAATTTAAGCAATGAAACCGCAAAAAAAATGCATGAGTGTCGATGACTACAAAAAGACTTCTTCCATAAATTCAATGAAACTGATTCGTCTTGTCCGCAGCAATGAGGAATTATACAACAGCTCAGCGGATGGATACAGCGACAAAAATCTAAAAGAAGCCAGCTGGGAACGCATCAATCAGGCGCTTTTCCCGAAGTACAACTCGTGCGACATCAAAGTCAGAGACATTATTCGTAAGTATTTATTATCTTGTTATGACAATTGTTGGTCTGCTAGCAAAAAGGCGGCTTGTAGTTAATACCCCTTTTCCACACGGCAAGTTTTCTTGCCAGCAAGTCCAAAATACAAAGGAAAGCCAGCACAGTAGCAAAGAAAGAGAACAGCACAGAATAAAAACTTGCCAGTACAGACTTGCTGACAAGAAAACTTTCCGTGTTTAAAAGGGGTCTGAGTGACATATATGGGTTCTAGAAACTATTTTCAACGTGTTGTGAAACAAAGGGAACGATTAAATGATTATTTAGTTGTAGTCCATCGAGTATATGGTATAAACTCAGGCTGCTATTTGCAGCAACTTGCAACAATAATAAAATATGTGACTCATTTTTCTTTGTTTGTGCTGCGCAAACTTCCAAGCGTTTTGACCAATTTGCTTGCGGTTTTTCAAAGCGGCGCACAGTGTTTCGAATGGCCTAGTTAGACAGAGATATGTCTGTAACTCAGGTTTGAGGGCACGAAATGATTTGAAATTAGGATTCAGGCTATTAATTGGCATATCTCTTACATTTCACACCGATAGTCCGTGTGGAATAATGGTTACAAAAATTTGTATGGGAAAATGCGCCTTTTCGCTTGACTACATCGCGATTTTCCCAATTTCTTTAAAATAACAACTCCTAAACGAAGGCCTGCACAGAAACAGTAGAACACTTGCTGTAAACGTAACAGTGTGCTAATTAGTTTCTTACTACACTTAAAAATATTTTATCCATTAGATTTACTTTTTTTTTATAAATAAAAAAATAAATTTTTTTTTAAGCTACACATTTTTTACTTTAGTAAATTAAGCTTTGTCTATGTCTTTAAATTTTTATATTCATAAGCAGGGCTTGGATTTTGACGATCTAAAAAATTACCTAAAAACTGCAGAAAATTAAATATAAACTGAAAAAATTACCTAAAAAACGCAAACAATTAAAAAAAAAATATCAAAAAATAAGGCTTAAGAAATAAAACATTACTAAACCTAAAATATAATATAATTTTTAAACATAGCGTTACAGTATATTACAAGGTGCATTTTTAAGTTATTAAAATTTAAGAAACAGCGATTGTCTGGCAAAATGTTTTTGTAAACAGAAAAACTTTCTACTTTTGCACTGACGAGAGAAACATATTTAAAAGACGAAATGTCATCGGATGTAAGTTCCTCTTCTAATTTAATAATGTTAAAATGTTTACCCCCTAGAGCATAAATATACAGATAATAAAAACTAACTAACTAAATAATGAAACACTTGTTTCATCTTTCAGCGAAGTCCATAAACAAAGCCACTCATTTGTCAAGAGGTAATGTTTTTAATTTATTGTTAAAGGAAAATGTTTAAAAATTACATTTTTACATTATTTAGTAAGAAATTTTTTTTTAAATTACACTAAAATGACATAAAAAACCGAAAAATGCTCTAAAATTAATAATGTCCAAAAATGACAACGCAAAAATTAAAAATCGCTAAAAATGATCAAAAAATTCACTAAATCTAGTAAAAATTACCTGAAAACTAAAACGAAACGAAAAAAAAGGAAAAATTACCAAAAAATTGCCTAAAAATTTTTCATATTTGGAATTTGGAAAACTTAAATGGTCTTCCAAACAAGCAGGAAATGTCTTAGAAGCAGCAGAAAAAAAAGATGACATGTCATCGAAATCCTAGCCCTGTTCATAAGGTTGTGATGTCTTTTTTCCTAATAAGGGGCCGACTCGGAGAGGAATGAAGTAGAAAGCAAAAAAAAAGCGAGCTAGTTGTCAAAATCAGCTATTTATCTCGAATTTCTTTATATTCATGTTTCACAGTTTTTAGGTTAAACTTTTTTTGCTTTTTTGCAAATTAAACACTTCCGCATTTATAGTTTTATTTACACTGTTTTTATAACAGGGGTATTCACTTCAATGCTGAAATTTCCGAAATACTGAAATTTACGAGAACTTTGTGCAATTGTTGTGCAATTATTGTTGTTTTGGTTTTCCGAAGTTTGCTTAAATTTAATCACCTATTGAGTTGATGAAAAATAATCGTCGGAAATTTGCGAAAAAAATATGTGTTCCGTAGCCATAAGTGAGTATGTTTAATGAGTGTGAGTCATTTTTAATATGATCATTTCGATAATAAGAAGAACATTCTGTCAAATCCCGCCTAAGAGCTGATGCAATGAGCCTGCTCTCACGCGCCTTACGTTAGGCGTAGCATCCGATTAATTTTGACGTAAACTGGTGAGGTGGGAAGGTGACAAGTTACGTAAGGCAGCCTTTTCAAAAATTTTATAAATTTTGCGATTCATTTTGACGTCTGTTACTTTGAAGTTTTATTGTTTGTCATTTTCCTCTTGGTTTTCATATGTTTTAGCGCAAATAAATTTTGTTTTGCATTGGTTGGGTTTTCACTTTTACTCATTTCTATTTTTTGCGTTGCTGTTTTGTTTAAGACTTGCAAAGTAATGAAAAAGAGCGTGAGAGCGGTGCCGCGATCGTGGTAAAACCGCGCAATTGGCCCCAGCCTTAGTAATCATATATATGACGTCTACCTTTGATTTCGTTATTGTAGCATTTTTTGTTTCTAAGATATAACGCAAAATGTGTTTTTGTTATATGGAAGTTGCCACGCCCGCTTGTTCGATTGCCTCTTAATGCATTGAACATGATACAATTATTTTGCAAGGTAGCCGTGACAGCTTTTTGGCGATTGGTAGTTGTCAAAAACAGCTAAAGAATGTTGTAGTTTGCTGCTGTTGACTAGCTATGTGCTTATTTTTAACTTACCTTTGATTCATTAAATTTATTCGCGAAGTTGATTGAAATGTTTTTAGTTTGTTGCGGTTGACTAGCTATGCTTAATTCGTCGCTTATTTTTTCACTTTTCTTTGATTAATTGCATAAACAGCTAATTTTGACAACTATCCATCGCCGCTCGTGAGAAAAAAGCCAGTCTACGCGGCTACCTTGTAAAATAATTGTATCATGGCATTGAACACATTGACGACGACAGCAACAGTGCGTCAAATGTCAAATTATTTTTACATGCTTTTCTTATGGAGGTGAATGTGGTGAAAATGTTGCAACGACAATGAGTGATTGCAACAAAGACGCTGTCGTCGGTTTAGAATTTTTTCCAATTTGACGTGCGACAACAGAACAATATAAGTGTTTGTGTATGCGTAATGAAACAATCTAATGATACTTCCAGATTGTTGTTTCTTTCTTCATGTTGTTTCGCACTGTTGCAGTCGTCGTCAATGTGTTCAGTACATAATTTTTAACATTGTTTAGTAATCATATACTTGACGTCTACCTTTATTTCGTTATTGTAAATACGCGAAAAATTTTAAACTAAGAGTATGTTTTAAGTATCAAATCTTATTTGCAAAATGACAAATCAATAGGGGTATTCATGATGTGGAGTATTTGTGGTACATTTTTACAAAATTTACAGTACTTACATCTTACTGTGAACGAACCTCCACTAAAGCATTTTACTTTTTAAAATCAGCTGATCTTTTATGTTTTTTTGTTTGGAAATATTAATTAAAATCATCATTTAACTAAAGAAAATCGTACCAAAATTGAAACGAAACACTAAATTATATTAATTTTTATTAAATAAACTCACAGCGAACGCCGGTAGCTTCATCCATGATGAGTAGAAATACTTTTGCGATCAGCTGATCTCATACACAACGAAATTTATAAAGAACACAATGGGGTTCCATCGTTGTATTTTGAATGCTGTACATTTTGTTTTTGTAATCTTACAAAATTTACAACAAATATAAAATTTATCAAAAATACACAATACAAGGGCAAATACACCACATTGTGAATACCCCTAATACAAAATACTTTGTATGGAACAAGTAAAGGTTTTGATATTTTGATGGCGTCACTTTGTATGGGAGATTGGCTTACATTTCATTCGATTGTGCCAAAGAACCTAGATTGATTAAGTTGTGAATATCAAAGCACAGAGACTATATTATACAGAGGTCCGAGCTCAAAGTTCACTCAAATTACGTTGTACAAGCGTCAGGAGGATAGAAGAACAAAACAAAAATAATAATGCTTTTGCCGCAGCAGTTGTCCCATGCGCACCTATAGAAAAGTATAGGCAGCGCCAAAATTAACGCTGAAGCAAAGAAATCAATCTACCCAAACAAGTCAGTGGGTCTGCCAGAGTAGATTGTTACTTGGGTACAAAGGCACTTTTTATTTATTTTTTATTTTAATTTTATTTTTATTTACCTTAAAAAAAATGTACGGCATTTATCTACCCAACTACCCAAGTCAGTGTGAATACCCCTATTGAATAAATCCATTCATGCAGATCTCTGGTGTACATTCATGTTTTTCGATTCATTGACAATGTACCTTAATTTTTTTGTTAACTGTGTACACAGGCTGTCAAAAAACACACTAAGATTCGGTCGGTGAATTTTTAAATTTAAAACGTTTTTTCAAAAATAAAAAAAATAAACAGAAAAAGCTTCAAATGAGCAAAAATTATGTTTAGTGGAGTATTTGTAAGCTCATACAGTTTGGAAATGATAGGTAAACATTTTGCAAAGTTTGATAGATTTGTTTTTATTATGTTTATAAATACATCATTCCAGATTTGAATTCATTTGAAGGCGCGAGTGTCGGTCCGACCAAAAGTTATTCTAACATGAGTTTAAATAAAGTGTTGCGAAGTTAAAGAAGTGTTGCGATATATTGTGGCGTAGGTGAGCATGATTCGATGTTTCTGAAAACGGTGTCATCAACCATGGTTGAAGAGGGTAATTTTGTAATTTTGAACAGCGCCAAATACGATATGCATCGTGAGTTGTGCCAGGAAATTTAACATTCGCGTACTGTAATAAGTACTAATAAATCAATATTGTCCTCCTGAAAATTAAAAATGTGTTAGTAAATTCTCTCAACAATGGTTTTTTAGGGCCAAAATCTGCGTTACTGCCCTTCATAAGTCTTTAAATTCCCAAAAAGCCAAACACTTCATAATAGTCAGTTTTTGTAGAGACTTCTTCGGCTCCACTTGGGAAAGTCACGTATGCGCCTTGCACTCGGTTCAATATAACCGCTACTTTCTCGATGCAACTACTAATGAAAGGTTGAGATAGACTTGGTAGGAAGTTCTGTCCAATTACCAAAAGTGCGCTTAAAAACATTCTTTGGAAATCGGTAAACCTCACTCCATCGGTCCTTTCACTTCGCTTACCGCAAAAGAGTTTTGGGAATCGCGCACGGCTCTTCTTATATTTTTCTATTGTCTATTTACCTATCCCTTCTTTGCATTCGTCCTAGAACAATATTTATTGATGATTTGTTATTATTTTGCATTATTTTGTTATAACTCATGCTTACTTTTTGCTTTTTCTCACAGCACCTGTCAAATTGAATTCAGCTACGAAATTGTTTACATTCAGCATTGAAGTGTACACTGTAGCTTACAGAATCACTTAAAAGAATCTTTCACTGTATGAAAGAGAGTTTCGGAAGAAGTGTATACATTACATTATATAGTATAGATTACAAAAATGCAGGATTTTGTGTAAATTTTCTGAAATTCCTAAAATCTTTAAATTTGAAACATTTTTTTATGTTGGTACTGCTTTTTACATTTCACCACATCACCTGTGTTTGCTGCTATACGATTATTGTAATTATTGCTATAATAAATATTCCCACTGCCCGTCGAGCCAGCGTATTTTTGGGATTTCCACTACTGACATTCTTCTTACATGGAGCGAAAATTGCTGACTCTCGGTGTTAGTCAAATACACGCATCGTTTGTTTTACATTAAGATGCTATAAGTCCTAATTTAGACTTGAAGATATGCCGCCTATTATGCTCACTTTGTCTTTTGTTGCACTGGTTTTCAACATATGATTGAATATGATTCTTCAACATCTACGGAGCAAGTTTTGTTTACTTTTCACTGTTGTTGTGAGAATTTTTTGTCGATTTAATTTTGATAAAGTTCTATATACAAAACTCGAGTATCTGGTCAACCGAGCTGTGCTCAGCTTCCCGCCAAAGCCCATGTGTTTACTTTTTTACAAGTCTAGTATTCGATTTTTATAGTTTTAAAACTGCACGACCATTTGGTCATATTCAACTCAATTCAACATTGAAAAAAATTGTTGTTTTTTTAAATAAAATCGGTGTTTTATATAATTGACTTTTGGTCGCTAAAATATGTCAAATACTTATAAGTGTAGTGCACATTAGGACTGCGGATGTCAATCCCTGGATATAAATTTTCCTAATGTCCTAATTAGAGATGCCAGCAAGATCACACTTTTCCAATCCAGAAATTTTTGGGATCGAACTTCGACTTAGGCTGCCAAAAGTTCATGTTATTTAAAAAGATTTGATAGAAAAACATATTTGATAGAAAAAAGTTGAATAGTGTTGAATAGTCCCATTGGTCGTTTCGCTGCTTATGCCGTGGTTATGCTAGCCAAACATGATTGCCGAACATTTTTTGTTGTTATTGTTTCACGTATAAAATGAAGAAATTAACTATTTCTCATATTCATTTTCTCGCTCTCGGTCCGAACATTTTGATTGCTGATTGAAACGCCAAACATGCCGATCTTTCCAGTGTTGGCTGTTGTCATTTTGTATAATAGCATCAAAAAAGTAGGTAAAAGTATTAAAAAGTGAAGTTGATTGTGTCTTCAAGTAACCCTTAACATAAACAGCTAGCTAACATGTTAGATATATGCAAACCATTTTGTTTAAGATATTATAATAAAAATTTAGAGTAAGTAATATCAGTTCGTATATTTTAATTCGTTAATTTTAAGTACAAAAATGCAAATTAGGCCTTTTCCACACTTGGTCAACGCAATACCAACGAAACATCAACGCAACAGCGAAAAAGTTGAAAAGCAATGCAACTATAAACCGAATGCTTTCAGACTTGCTTCAAAAGTCATGCAACATATATTTATTATTTAATATTTAACACTTTCATTCATCCTGCAAACTATTTCTTCTTCTTTAAGATGCTATTAATGAAAAAAATAACTAATTAATTAACTTATTCACCTTGATTAATACTGCACTACAAACAATTCACAAAACAAACAAACTGATGCAACAAGTCGCCGATGGAAATTGCGGAAAGCCGCGTTGCGTTGAACAGGTTGAGAACGTGTCGAGAACTTGTTGCGTGCAAGTTGCTTAATCTGAAGGTTCCGGTATAAATACACAGGCTAGCAACTTGAGTTGGAGTTGCGTTGACCAAGTGTGGAAAAGGCCTTAGGGTTGTGCTTTTTTGTGTTTTGACATACTTTTACATATAATGCAACTGTGCCACCAATCATAGCATAACCACCAAACAAACATTTCAGCGAAGAGAATAAATTAACAAAAATGAACACCGAACATGTTTGGCTAGCATAACCACGGCATTAGCGAATGGTTGTTGAAAAATTCAACAGACTTGAATAGAAACTTTTTACCGAATATAATAATTTTGCCGCCTTAATCTGTCAAATACCCCAATGTGCGCTGCTTAACGAACTTTCTCAGATATGAGACCTAGTTAAATCGATTTACGGCCCCGTCAACAGTAGATAATATTGAAAATTTCATCGAAATCGCTTGGGCCATATTCGAGAACTCATTTACAAATAAATAAATATTGCTGGTATAATAGCATATATGTGTAAGTTGCATTTGGGGTTTTGTGAAAGTATAATAATACAATACCAGACACACCATATCGTGAATGCCCCGCATTTTCCTGTGTCATACGGTATTATTTTAATCTTCTGATATTACGGTATCAAACTATCATCTCTAAATTTTCAAAACAAGTTCTCACTAGCCCACGCCCTATCTTTTCTGCTGGGTATTGAATAATTTTAAAGAACAAAAAACCAAAAAAATTTAAATGGAGTGATCTCTTTTGTTCTTTAATGTTTGCAAGCTCATCGCTATTCTCATCGTAATTCTATTATATTTTGAGTACTTTGTTACTAATTATGTACGCAGGGAGGCACTTCGAGACAAAAAGTAGTATGCATGGTAGGCATAGTGTTAGTAGTATGATGTTCGAAAATTTGTTAATAGCGGTGTTCAGACAATACTATATGTTGTCACGCCTGATAGGACAAACTTTAAGGGGCTTCTACACAATACAACGATTGTACCAATATCAACTGCTATTTGACGTTTACGTGCGATTATTTTTTTTTGTGGATGTAAACATGCGATGAGTTGAGCAATATTGCACGGTCGAATTGTTGAAACCGCCGACTGCTGTACAAAAAGCGATTGTGCAGCAGTTGTATCGTGTAGAAGCCCCTTTTCATTTGACCGTTTGAACGTTCGATACAGCAATTTGACAACATGTTTGCTTGAATCACAGATATTTTTCAAGTTTCGTTGTACAAGCGTCCAGGGAATAGAAAAACAAAACAAAAATAATTATGGTTTGCCTCAGCGTTCGTTTTGACGCTGCCTATACTTTTCTATAGGTGCGCATGAAACAACTGCTAAGGCAAAAGCATAATTCTTTTTGTTTTGTTCTTCTGTCCTCCTGACGCTTAAGCAACGTGAATTGAGTGAACTTCGAACTAAACCCCATGAATTGTTATTGGTAAAATATAAAGAGTTTTATGTTTAACTTAGTTGTATTAATTATAGTATTAGTTATATAAAAAATAGTATTTTCATAAAAAATAATGACAAAAAACTGTTGGGCTCTCTTTAATCCACTCCTTAACTCACAACCACTTCCTCTATCGTTTTATATCCTCTTCATCTTTTAGCAATTTATTTATTATAGCAGCTGCTGCAAAAACTTCAACATGTTGTCTAAATGAAAATTTTTACCTTAATGAGGTTTGACAGCATGTCTGATCGTTTAGTCGCAAAGCTTAATTTACGTTATTCAGTCATCAAGGCTTGATTAACCAACCGTAAGGTAACGTAGCATGACATTGCCAACTATCAAGTTTAGATTTGTTTCATGATAAATTCAGTAAACAAAATTCTGTTTAAATCGGTAAAGTTGTTACCGAAATCGTAACGTGGCGGGACGAAGCGTAGAAGTATATAGAAAATAGATTTCTACGCCACGTTACGATTTTTGACTTTTCGACAGCTATGGGAAAAGCGAACAATTTTGTTTAACTTCACAAAATTGTAAATTTTAATACTATATAAGAAAGAATGCAGTGAAAAGGAAGAAGTTAATAAGCCTACTAGAAAAATAACGAATGCCTTTATAACAAACTTTCTGCGGGCTACAAATTGGCGCCTGCACTACTATTAGACTTCTATTTCGGTAATCTTTTATTATCGAAGCAACGTCGCACTACGCTACATCCCGCTGCGCCAACTCACGTTACGCTTGGGTAATCAAGCCTTACACCAGTCGTTACAAAATGTAGTATCATCTGAACCCCGCTAATAATAGTGTTTGTCGGTTTAACATACTTGTTTGCAAACATTTTATGCTGATAGTTGAACAACTATAAAAACCATAAGCTGTGTGAGATGCTGTTTTGATTAATTTGAACACTCGAATCAGCCAAATCGAATATGATCTCAGAAAGTATCTTACATCCGATTTCTGCACCCGAGTATTAGTGCTAATCCGTGGATTAGACCAGTACGTGGTGACGAGTATGAACACTCATCAAATCGTTTGTCAAATCACTTGATGAAAATCAACATTTTTTAATTTTTTCTGATGATTTGATGGACGATTTGACCAATGTGAACACTCGTCAAATTGTATAGAATGCTTTTGTCAATTTAAAAAAGTTTTCAACCTGAGCACATCACGGCAAAAGAAGGAGCGGAAGAAAATAATAATAAATAATTGTGGCAAATAATTAATAAAATAATTTCTTCTTCTTCCAATACAATTTTAATAAGCCCACGTCTCGACAGGCACTTTTTCATTGCTTACTATCCGTCAAATTCCATTGCAAGCAATGGCAATATTGCATATGTATATATTACCAAATCCAATCTTTCATGCCATTTATTGAAAACTATGGCAATTGAGTTGTCTCTTTTGGCAATATTTGTTGTTTGACAGATGGTATGCAATGGAGTATTGCCTGTCGAGACGTGGGGTACCAAGTCCTACCAAAAATTTTCCGTCATCGCGATGTTCTTCTTGCGGTGTTTAACAGACATGCTACACAGGCCAATATACTGGCTCTGTAGTTCGAAAAACTCAATACATTCATACTATTTTACAAATACACTCACACTGGATTCACTCACTTTCACGCCACTTTCATCGCTACTGGCAACGAAATTTCAGAGCCAGTGGATTTTGACAGCAGCGGCCAGTGTACGTCAAAAAAAGGAAATATCAGTGTTGTTTTTAATTACTTTTGGTGGGTTTATTTCGGATTTTCGTCGATTTCGTACAGGAAGCAACACTGATAGCTTTTTTACAATTAAAAGTAAAAGAAAACAAGTAAAGCACACTCAAACTGCAATAGTAGCGAGAACCTTCGCATTCGATGGAATTTTTTTAATGAACTTTCACGTGCATGTGTAGCACTTCTTGCTACTAGCATGAAAGTTCCAAATTTTTCGAATCATTCGAACAGTACACGTATTCTTTCGCACTTTTATTGTCACAGGCCTGTGTTACCGGCCTGTAAGACAAAATTAAATTTTACGTACAATCTATGAGTATGAACACTTTTGTGGTCAAACGATTTGACAAACAATTACTACCTTGTCAAATAATTATACCATGCTCCCTAATGTACTGAACACAATTACGTCGACTGCAACAGTGTGAAACAACATGAAGAAAGAAACAACAATCTGGAAGTGTCATTAGATTGTTTCATTCACGTATCCACAAACACTTATATTGCTCCGTTGTCGCACGTCAAATTAGGAAAAATTCTAAACCGACGACAGCGACTTTGTTGCAATCACTCATTGTCGTTGCAACATTTTCACCACATTCACCTCCATAAGAAAATCATGTAAAAATAATTTGACATTTGACGCACTGTTGCTATCGTCGTCAATGTGTTCAATGCATAAATCACTCATTGTCGTTGCAACATGTTTACCACATTCACCTCCATAAGAAAAGCAAGTAAAAAGAATTTCATATTTGATGCAATTTGTTGCTGTCGTCGTCAATGTGTTCAGTACATAAAGCCCGTATGATACTTCATTGTTTTGTCAAATTTCAAAATCGGAAAACAAGTGGCTCGTGAGCGTGATAAATATTGTTGGAAAAGGATGAAAACATGCATCGAGCATTTTTATACATCTCCGCAACGTGGCTATTTTATCTCTCTCTTGGTAGAAGAATAGAGGTAATCGCACGGCTGAGAACGAACTACCATAACTGTCAAAAGGCAACTGACAGCTCATACAAAATCTTCAGCCGATGAGAATGCGATGAGAAAGGAAAAATTAAAAAGAATCTGTCATGGCTGAAACTATTTTGCTTTTGGCCATTTTCCATCGTTATCTTCTAGGCTCGTCAGCTGGAACACGAAAACTCGGCCCAAATGTTTTTGGCACTACTCGCACTTAATTTTAATTAAAAAAAAGTAAGTAATTCACTTTTAATCAAGTTTTTGATTAAACACAACACAACACAAAACAGTTTTTTTTAACTAATTTGGACAATTCTGGTAGTGTTGTCAAAGAGATCACGAGTATCCGTGCGACTACCTCTACTATTCTACCATGATCTCTCTCTTCTTCTTGGCTGCGGAAGAAAGAGCTCAAGCTTGTTTTTGACACTTAATATTTGATCGAAATTTGACGAAGAACGAATTGAGAGAAACGTCAAAAACAATGCATTGAAAACGCTGTCCGTCGCTCATTTTTTTGTCCAATTCGTACTATATGCATATATACTCACACTACTTGACTTTTAGCTTTAGCTCTATTTCAACTGCTCTAGTTTCATTGTCAGTGAATAAAAATTGGACAACACAATGAAGTAAAATAATACGGGTTTAATCAGAGCCTACCTTGAAAATGACCATTTATAAGTGAGTTAACAGAATTCGTATAACAAGGTATGAAATGCATCCCTTCAAAAGTACTCAAATTGTAAAAGTCGTACTCTTGCAACACTGAAGTTCTTTGTTGTGAAAAGAGCTGTCAAACTAGGCTATCATGGAAGGAAAGCAAAATACAAATATTTATTAACTTCTGCACACAATTGAACAAAGGACTTTATTTTCAATTTAATATTTTGTTTAAAAGAAGTCAACATTTTTGTTTGCTCTTTATAATTGTGTGGATTTTGTGCAACAGTTGATTTGAATGCTTTCTCAAAATCGCCATATTCCGTGAGAGCCGCCGCTCAGCTTATATTACCTTTGATTCTTCGAATAAAATTTTGTGGCTTCACAATAGATTGGCTACACAAATCACATATTTTCATTTAACACGGCTGTTTAAATATATCTGGTTGTACCCAAAATAATTGATAACAAGAGCAACAGCAATTTACGACGACAAATTATGCTAAATAATTTTCTTTCATGGTTTCCACTCCTCCACCATTGGTATTATTTTTTCTTCAAAACACAAATAAGAAGAACCAACTAGCTCTAGTTGTGTTAAGTATCCAGCACAGCCACACGAAACAGCTAGCCATTTCAAGTGCCGTCTTCTTGCGCGTCAACACTGGTGTCAAAGCGAGATGTCGACATATCGTCAGCGTTAATTGACAACTTTAGCTGTTATACGCTCTTTTCATGCACCTTTATTTAGTTGGCATTGAGTTCTCCGCGTGGCAGTGTCGTCATATACTTGTTGCTTTATTTTTTTTTTGTATTTATTTTTTCATGATCTGTTTGTTTTATGAGTGTAGATATTATTAATTTTTCTTATTTAATATAAAATCTAAATGCATTTAACGTTCAGCTACAATGTAAAAATATGTAAACCAGTGGTATTTGAAACGAATTTGAGCAAAGATAACAACGTATATGAAACAAAAAAGTACATATTATGTATGTACATTGAATTATTTCAATGACGAATACATAAAGTTCGTGCTTGCATATCACAAAGCCGTCAACTTTTACTTGAGATATTAAGAGATAAAAAATAAACAAGAACAAAATAAGTTAAAAATGAATCCAAACTCTGATACCGATTCGTCGCTGAAGCAGCAGCAGCAGAAAAAACTGGTTGTGCGCATTGACCAGGACTCTGACGAAAATCTGCAGGCACTCTTCGACAGTGTTCTCAATCCTGGTGATTCTAAAAGACCCTTGCAGGTGCCTTTTCGCATGAGAAAATTGCCCAATTCTTTCTTCAACCCGCCATCAGCATCACCTTCTGTATCGCATTCTCGCACCAACAGCACGGATTCTGCTTTTGGTGCCGAGTCTCAATCGAATGCTAATAAAAATCCGTCAGTTGCTACACCTCGTTATAGTATGACTGGATTACAAATATGCCATTCGCGTGCCCACAGTAGCCCGGCCTCATTGCAGCAAACATATAAAGAGCACAGCACAAATCTTAGCAGTAACCTGGAGGGTGATGCCTCAATGAAAGCCACTGGAATTTCTGGTTTAAATAAGCTACGACAGCCACAAAATATAACAGAAAATGTGCCACCTGTTCATATGAAACAACGTTCGTACGATGTTGTGAGCCCTATTCAGTTGCAGAACGAGCTTGGAGTCCTGCCTGCTGGCTGGGAGCAGGCTAAGACAAACGATGGTCAGATTTATTATATAAATCACACAACAAAAACTACACAATGGGAAGATCCCAGAATCCAGTTTCGTCATCAACAAGCTGAGCAGCAAGTCTTGCAGCAAGCTGCAAATTCAAGAATATTGAAGAAGGAAACTGATTCAGCTAGTGACCCCTTGGGTCTGCTACCACCGGGTTGGGAACAAGCCTTTACCGAGTCTGGAGATGTTTACTTCATTAATCACGTAGATCGCACTACGTCATGGAATGATCCTCGAATACAGTTCTTGCAAAAACAACTAATTGTACCCAAAACAGAAATCAACTGGATCCATGTACCACACGAAGAGAAAAAGCGAGAGTTGTTTAAGCAGAGCCAGCAAACGGTACAGCAAAATGCCAGCAGCCTTGCCATGGATCCATTTTTAAGTGACAGTCATACACGCCAGGAGTCTGGTGATAGTGGACTCAGTTTGTCTTCCAATAACTTTGTCTTGAATCCAGATCTGAATTCACAAATTGACGATAGCATGGATTGCATAAGTGAAAACGGCAATATAATTGGTCTAAGCGGACTGGATTGCCCCGAAAATTTGGTGTCTTCTTTGCAGCTGGAGGATAATGTTTGCAACGAAATGTTAAATAACGTTGATGCCTTAACAGAATCGCCTTTACCTAAGCTCGACAATTCGGACTGGTATAAAATCAATTAAATCTAATTAAAGTTTCTTAATTTAAATAATATTTATATTATAAGAGATTTGTTTGTAAAAAAATGTTTTATTTAAGAAATGTAATACAATTATTATTATTTTAATTCACCTACTGTTTGTTGCTTATCAGCTGTATTTAAAAATTGTGAATAAATTAATAATATTAATAATAATTTGCAATGCAAGCGATGAAAACCCACAAAAAAAAAAAATAAAAAATATCTCTGACTTGATGGATTTGAAAACTAACATGATATCCGCCAACAAATAGTTGAAGTGCTGAATCGTCTTGTGCGCAATAATGAGTCGTTGGACAACAGCAATGCCGACAAGAATCTAGGAGCCCATCACTCGCTCTCTCTGAAGTAGAATTTGGTCAGCGGCGCAACGTCCAGAACACTAAATACGTAAGTACAGGGTTCTCTCAAAAACTGTGCAGTCAGGGCAGTAAGCAGAATTGTGCAAAATATTCTATGAACAAATTTTTAACTGACAGTGTAGCTCGATGATTTCCTTAACTTCAGTAAGTGGCGCTGATTTTTCTTGCTTCAAAAATCCAAAACTTAAAATTAGACTCTAGCAGAGTAAAAAAAAATATTTGCTTTTTCAGTTGTAAAAATGTTAGTTTTTTGAGCGAAAGTTGTTAAAAAAGAAAAACACAGGGTTCTTAACATTTTAAAAATGCTAATGCTGTCTTTAGCAAAGACTATATGCAGTGCTGATCAAAGAATTAGCACACGCAGCATACATTTTAAAATACCTGTATTTATTAATTTATTGTTTCAATTTAAGTAATTTGTTGTGGGAAAATCAAAAAAATCAAAATATCTTAAAAAAGTTAGTTCAAATATTGTACCTATTATGTACAGTTTGCCAAAAAAGTGTTTGGACATAGTAAAAAATTCATAAATGTTGAATGATTCTTAAAAAAAGCAATGATGCGATATAATTACATTTAAGTTTTTTCATTTATTTAATTTTATGCATATATTTGCTTGTTATTTAAGGGACAAAAAATCAAAGTTATAACAAACAAAACTATTAAAAAAAATTCAATGTCACAAAAGTGTTGGCATTTACAATTTTGACAATACAAACTGACACTAGGAGTATTTAGGATTTCCTGTGACTATCGTCAGCGTTAATTACAGCTTGCATCCTTCGATTCATTGATGAAATTAGCTTTTGCAAATCATAATCAATTGGAATTTTGTTCCAATCCTCGAGAATAATAGCTTTTAGTTTATCACGTGATGTTGGGCACTTTTTGGCTACTTTTTTCGAATATGCCCACAAGGTCTCGATGGGATTCATGTCGGGGCCTTGGGCTGGCGTTTCTACAAGTATCTCACTTTGTGTTTGGGGTCATTTGGGCCTATTCCGCCAGATCTGTTTTTCTGTTGTAAATTTTCTGTTGTGAATCATAAAAGATGCTGACCATAAAAGATCTGTTAAAATTCATATTCTGCCTTTCGATCTTTTATGGTACCCTGTTAACAATATTCGAAAACAAAAATCTATTACAATTCCGTTTACTTCTGTTATGAAACATCTGATTGCTGTCAATAAAATGCAAGCGCACATTCCCTTTGTCCAACCTAAAAAGCTGCACGAAACGCACGTCAGGAAGGTGGAATGGTTTGCTATTTAGGCGTAATTCCAGTAAAGTGGCCCGCTGGTTTCTTCTATTTGAAACTTGTCTTTAAAACACACACACACACACACATTTATTAATTATATAATCTTACATTTGCTTCCTTTTATGAGCCATTCTTAATAAAATTCGTAAATAAACATAAATTTTTCAGACCAAAATGTTCACTTTCTAAAAATTTGTTATGATAAAAGACAGAAAAATGTATCTGTTTATCTTTTGTCTTTCATAGCAGATTTCAGAGCAGATTTTGTCATGCAGAATACTAAATAAAAGATTTTGTAAAAGATTTTTTGGCAGTTCGAAAAATCTGCTACGATTTATAACAGATTTCAAAGAAGATTGTCGTGCAGAATACGAATTTTGGTCTCTTAACAGATTTCTTGGCAGCTCAAAAATTTGTATGGGAAATCATAACAGAATTTTTTTCTTAACAGATTGTGCAGAATAGGCCCATACAGAATAGGACAAAGAGAAAAAAATGCAGCCATAAAAATAGTAGAATAAAAATGCAGCGTTGTTAGTAACTATAACAAAGTAATTTAAATAATTTCATTTGAATTAGCTCATCAAATACAGACCTGAATTTCAACAGGAACGTTTGTGGCTTCTAAAAATTGTTCCAACTTGCTTGAATTGTTTCAACTGGAACAGTCTAGCATTCACCTTGACTAATCGAAATAGCTGTACGAAGCACACGTCAGGAAGCTCGAATGGTTTACTTTTAAGGCGCAACTCTAGTAGAGTTGCCCGATGATTTCTTCTGAAAAACATTAAATTGAACAAAAACATATGCATATATTTATGCTTAACAATAAGGTTACTTGCATTTGTCGCCTTTAAACAGCATTTCATATTGAAATTCTTAAATAAACATAAATTTTTCAGACCAAAATAACTCACTTTTTAAAAATTTGTTTAGATAAAAGACAGAAAAATGTATCTGTTATTCTGTTGTCCAAATAAAAGATTTTGTAAAAGAATTTTTGACAGTTCGAAAAATCTGCTATGATTTATAACAGATTTCTTAAAAGATTGTCGTGCAGAATACGAATTTTGGTCTCGTAACAGAATTTTTGACAGCTCAAAAATTTTTATGGAAAATAATAACAGAATAACAGTATTTTTTCATAAAAGATTCCGCAGAATAGGCCCAAATATTATATTACTTCAAAATGAAAGTAATTCGTTACTTATTACTATTACCTTTTAAATAAAATTGGAACATATAGAAAAACACGTTAAAAAACCCAATTAATTTGTTCTTTTGTATTATTTTAACTAGCCAAAAAGTAACATTACTTAATATAATACTTCTGCTGAAAGTAATAAGTTATATTACCGCTTTAAGGAAAAAGAAATAATATTGCCTGACATATTATATTACTTTGCGTTACAGTCACAACGCTGATCTAAACTTATGTGAGTGCTTTCACTCTTCAGAAACATCCAGTAGAAAATCTAATAGCATGAATGTTCCAGCATATATCTGAACAAACTAGCAGTATTATGCTGTGATGTACTGAAGCGAGGCTTTTGTTATAAGCCTTGACTTGTCCAAATGTAAACAGAATGAGGTAATAACACAGCCACACTTTCGAACTTGGGGATCAAACCAAATATATCATATGGGCATTTCCAAAGTGGCGCACGTTACGTTCGTAGACCTTTCATGTTGCTAAAATTGAAGACAGGCTAGGAAAATTAAACTTTGTTTGTCCTGTTTTGATTTTTGGATAGTACTCTAATATGACGGTGCTACAAAAAAATAAAAATCACATGTACTTTTGAAGTGCCATAGCTCAGGTTGTAGATCTGGTCGAGTATAACATAACACCACACTTAAAACTGTTAATACACCCCCCAAAATTTAATTTTTTTGTTGTCAAGTACCTTAAAAACAAATTTTTAGGTATTTTAACATTTTAACACGATTTTGTAAAGATAAAAAATAAAGCTTTCAAAAAATGTTCATATCTTAAAAACTATAAAAATAACTTTTCGAGTTATAATCGGCCAAACATGACGCTTTTAACTTTTTTCCAATTTGTTAAACTTTGAGGATTATTTACTGCCAAAGTTTTCTTTTAATCTACTATAAACGTAATAATTTCCTGAAAAAACACTTTATTAAGAATAATATGAATGTTCGTTTATGAAAATCGGCTGAAAATAGACAGTGATTTATGAAAATGGGATGAAAATAGACTGAGTTATTAAATTTGTTTATAAACAAGAAATTACGCCCTCATTGGTCCATAGGTCTTAGGAGCGTTCATGTATCATTTTAAATATATTTTTATCTATTAAATATATTTTTATGAATTTTTTAAATTAGTGTATTTTTTGTTAATGCGAATGACCCTTCCTTTTACTTCCCTATTTGGAAATAACCTTTTAAACGTACATAGCTATGTACGAAGATTCGTCGAAATTCTGAGAGTAATTGAATGCACAAAACATCAATGGCATATCGTATCGGATCTGAAAGACTTCACTTTACTATTTGGAATGCAAGGAGGATATACTTAGTATCCCTGCAATCTTTGTGAGTGAGACAGTCGTGCGAAGGATCAGTACAAACGCAGTGAGTGGCGACCGCCAAAATCGTTAATGATTGGAGAAAGTAATGTCAACATTCCTCTCGTTTAAGCTGAAAAGCAGTTTGTAAAATGACTTAACACAGATTGCGATGTTTTTTTATATAAAAAAACTGTGTTTCCTTGGCTAAATGACGTCAAAATCAAAAAAAGGTGCATGCTTTTTTTTGGAAAAGAATATTTACACGAAATTATGTATTTTTTAATTTACAGGTATTTACATATCTCGACCAAAAAGGTACAAGGGCTTAAATGCATTTTTTTTAACGGAAGTCACTTTAACGTAACCTAACCTAAGGGGTCGTCCATAAACTACGTTACTGATTTTCCGGTTTTTTTTACCCCTCCCCTCCCCCTGCGTTACTTTTCGTAGTGCTTTTCAAAACCCCTCCCCCCATAAAGTAACGTGACATATGAAATTAATTCATTCGAATGATTATATATTTTGACTAGCTCTGACAATTTTCACTAGTATTAGTGACTAGTATCCCAGCGGGTAAAAGTAGCGCTGAAACACTAATGATGATGCGCTGTTTTTTAAGCAAGCGGCGCATCTTTTTTGATGAAGCTTACTTTCCTTTTTTGTTCTACGTGTCCGCAAAAGTAGGCGCATTTTTACTGCATCTTTGGTAAGCTTTGAGGATGCAGTTAAATTCGAAAACAACATTAAAGATAAATAAACAAACTGCTTTGCATAGTCTGGGATTGAACTCGGACTGCGTAGCTTAGAGTCGAATGTCTTAACACTGTGCTATTTTCTTACTTGATTTTGTATGAAAAAAATGTAGATAAAAATATGCGCTCAAAAACTCTGAAGTCTGAAGAGCGCGTCCTTAAAGCAAACCAAAACTGCGCATAAAATGCGGTGCTTCTACAAGCGCTTTTTATTTTTCCGCTGGGATGGCTTGATACATTAAAGGAACAATTGGAAAAAAATCAATAATTAATATCATCTGTAAAAGCTATTCCATCTGCTATCCAAGATTCGATGCTCTCAATCACTGGGATAAAAGAAGCTGGTAGCTTTGTTGAGGATTCTTCAAAATATAATTTTTCATCGGATTCAATGTCGACCCATTCAGGTGAATCCTCATTTCTAACGCAAAGAAATTCACCTGGTCTTTGACAGAGTACCCTTAAAGGCTGCACCCGAGCTGCACCAAGTTCTGTGTTTTTGTGTAAATGCTTTCTGAAAATTGATTTATTTAAATAGTATTTTTTATTCCGATTTATTGTAAACGATATAATACAAACTTATGGCAATTCATAGAAGTTTTAAAAACGAAATACAAGCCGCAGGTAGGACACGACCTTGAACCGATTTCTTCTTTCTGAGAAGGACAGTACATGTCATACGGTATCTCCTTTGATCAAGAACATTCAGGCCTTAACGTCGAGGCCTGTCGCAAAAGCAAAGACCCAAATTTTTCAGACGTGTGCTGAGATGGTGAAGGAATATCAAAAGGTTCCTGTGTCGAGGAAAAAAGTGGTGGAAGAAATCGTTGAAACAAAAGTTAACCATCAATTTAGACGATCAAACATAAACATGTAAGGTTACAAATTTTTGAAATGATTGTGTTATTAATTAGAGGTTTTTCGTCGATTTTTTTAGTTTTTGGTAACGTTACAATATCTAAACACCTCCCCCCCCTACCGTAACTTATCGTAGTGCATTTCAAAACCCCTCCCCCCCCTAAATTGGTAACGTAGTTTATGGACGACCCCTAAGTGTTGTTTGTCATTGCAATTTTTTCAAATTTGGATCTTTACGATTTTTTGTTATTCAAACACGAAATAAAATAAAATTTTTTCGAAAAGTAAAATATCACAACTATGGTACTTTTTAATCCGATTTTTATGTTTGATAACTCATTTTACAGAATAATTACATTGAATACGAAATGCATACCAGTTTTAAAAAAAATTTACTTCAAGAGATGTTTTGAACTCTTGTAAAACGCTTCTCTATTTTTTAGTCTCTTGAGTGAGTTCTAATGCATGTAAAATAGCTCTTGGTCATGTTGGTACATTTAATGTGCATGGGCCTTCGGCACTGGTTGCATGCAACCGAATTGTTATTTGTCAATTTGGGTGGCAGATCATCCATGCATATGATGCAGAAGTCTATTTCTTCCGTCGAAGGTGATTTTTTTGGAATTGAGTTTCTTCTTTTGCTTGCCTTTTTTCTTCTTTTCTGGCTTTCTAAATTTGTTTTTCCCGTCGCTTTTCCTCTTTTTTTCTTGCAAATCGGTAATGATTTCGGGTGCTGTATCATACTTTTCAATGGTTTACGACCTCGATTTGCAGTTTTCTTCTGAGGAGTCTTTCTCTCTTTTAAAAGGACAAGCTTCAACTAACAGCGATGATAAGGTTGGAGCACGCGACATTGATGTTGACGACTTCTCTCTTGACGACATCTCTTCATGAGCAGACAATTCTGGCAAATCGACTATAATATGTTGACGTTGATTTTGATCATCGAACTCCTGTTCGATCAAGGCTGCTTTTATAATCTCACCACTGATTTCTGTTTGTATAAAATCTAAGTCAGTCAAAATATTAGGATTAAACGGAAAAGTGCCCGTTGCACTGAATCCAGCTTTAGTATTTGCAGGTGTTAAGGCAAGATCCAATGCTTGTCGAACAAGGCCAGGTATGTGACGGATTGAAAAAATTTTAAATATCATTATTGATTTTCCATGCGTTGTATTGTTTCTCGATGCTTTATAAACGGAAGCATCCAGAGGTTTCATTCTGTGGCTACAGTGAGGTGGGAACGAAAGAATGGTAACACCACAGCGCTCTGCTTCATCAATAGCTTCAACTGGTAGATATGACGAATGATTATCTAGCAGAAGAAGAGTGGGTGATTGTTTTGATGACTTCGAGTGGTGAAGAAAGTGCTTTATAAATTTCAAGAACTAAGTCTGCATCATCCTCAACTGTACCAGGCGTAGCTTGATCCAAGCTGCCCTCAAGTAGTCTGGCTTTGTTCAATAAGAAGAAGGGTGGCATTGAGTTTCCACTTGCACTGACAGCCAAAGCCATGGTTACCATGCTTCCACGTTCTGCAGCTGTAAGTTTTCCAACACGTTTGACTCCTTTTAATGAAATAACCATTGAATTATTGTTTGGAACTGTAGAAAACCCTGTCTCATCCATGTTTCAGATAGAGCCAGGTTCAGGCTACAAAAGCCTGTGCTTCGATTTTTGCTGGTATTTTCGGGAGTGCGCAAGGATAATACTTTGTGTCGGGATATAAAACCATAATACCATCTACGACTGCCCCTTAAGTCTTCATCCCAACAAGGCGTATATTTGGCATCTATCTTCTAAGCAAATTGGTAAGCCAACTGGCGTAAATCTGTGATACTTAATCCATAGTAGTGCTTGCAGCAAAATATTATATAACGAACTAGAACCGATTCTCTGCTTCCTCTCTGAAAACCTAAAAAACATGAAGCAAGTTTTAAAAATTTTGCAAGGTAACTTTGGAAATCATTAACTTATCATTGTTGGTGCTGCACGCATAGTATAGCTGTCAGACACAGCTTCAAAATCAGCAACTTCTTCATCCAGACAGTGCAGACAACGCATCAAATTGGCTTTTGGGATCTTGTAGGACTTTGCTGTGCTTGTTATAGACTGCTTTTTAATATTTATTGCTTTGATCGCGTTCAACAACTCGTTATTCTTCTGATTGACTGTCACTGTCCGCTGCCTTGTGTGCTAATGCACTTTACCTTTTCGACGCCATCTGAAACAAATAACAATTTATAGGTAAAATGAAAAAAATAAAGATGTGATGTTAAAGTAAAAACTACAGCAATTATTAAGTTATTTGTATCATTTTAGTTGGTTAATATTATTAGATATTGTAAGTTTTATTTACAAACGAAAGAATTTAAAGGTCCACTCAAGGTTACAAGCAGTGAGTGGACCACTTAAGGTAAAACACTCGATTTTAAGTTAGCCACCAAAATTTATTTCTAACAAGTCAATTATAACAAAAACTTTTCGACGGCGAAGATCAATGTCCAAACAAAGAAGTAGATTTTTACAATATCTTTACACAAAACAAAAAGGCAAAATATTACAAGACATAACTATTTTTAACCGACTTAAAAAAGGAGGAGGTTCTCAAGTTGGTTGGTTTCTTTGTTTTTTTTTAATGTATGTACATTAAGCCGGGTCGATTTATGGGGAGACAAAAAAAATCGCCCATTGCTCAGTGAAAATCGTATTTTAGGGATCAAAATAAAGAACTTTGCCCGAGAAAATATACCTCTAAAACTAATTCTAATGCCCCAACTTTTCCGTAGGGTCAAATTTTGAAAAATCCCTCTTTGACCCATTTAGAGTGCCCCAATCGAGTCCAAAGGTATGACCGACCACTTCTAACTTTGGAGGGCAGACCCACCCATGCCAGTGGCACACCCCCTGGAACCCCCTGGGGATTTGTATGGGTATTTTGTTTGTATGGGGAACTTTGTTTGTATGGGGAACACCCCAGGGGGTGTGACACTGTCATGGGTGGATCGGTCCTCCAAAGTTAGAAGGGGTCGGTCATACATTTGGACTCGATTGGGACACTCTAAATGGGTCAAAGAGGGATTTTTCAAAATTTGACCCTACGGAAAAGTTGGGGCATTAGAATTCGTTTTAGAGGTATAGTTCCTCGGGCAAAGTTTCTTATTTTGATCCCTAGAATATGATTTATACTGAGCAATGAGCGATTTTTAAATCGACCCGCCCTAATGTACATCGATAACTCCTAAAGTACTAGTCCGATTGCAGAAATTTTTTGTCAACAGATAGAGCCATTGGGCGCGAAGGTCTAAAAAAGGGGGCGGTATTCGACAAAGGGGCGTGTCAATAATAGAAAAATGCTGTAACTCGAATAATGACACCAGGATACTGAAATTAGGTACAGGGGTAGGACAATTTTGTACAAATTATTGTTTAAAAAGTGGGCGTTATGTGATAAAGGACGTGGCAATATAATAAAAACGCTGTTACTCGAATAATACTGACACTAGGACACTGAAATTAGGTACAGAGGTAGCCATAATTATAAAAATTTACGGTCAAAGTGGGCGGTATTGGACATAAGGGCGTGGCACTATACGAAAAATACTGTATCTCAGTTAATATTGACACTAGGGTGCTTTAAATCGGTGCAGGGGTAAGAAAAGTTATTACAAAGTACGGTCAAGAAAGTGGGCATTATTCGACAAAGGCGTGGCAACATTATAAAAACGCTGTAACTCTAATAATATTGACACTATGACAATGAAATTAGGTGCAGGGGTAGGAATAATTATGAAAATTTATGGTCAAGAAAGTGGGGGGTATTGGACAAAAAGGCGTGGCAATATAAGAAAAATACTGTATCCCAGTTAATATTGACACTAGGGTACTGGAATTCGGTAAAGTGGTACGAAAATTATTACAAATTACGGTCAAGAAAGTGGGCGTTATTCGACAAAGTCGTGCAACATTAAAAAAACGCTGTAACTCAAATAATATTGACACTAGGACACTGAAATTAGGTACAGAGGCAGGAATAATTATAAAAAGTTACGGGCAAGAAAGTGGGCGTTATTGGACAAAAGGGCGTGGAAAATTTAGAAAGACACTATCTCGAATAATATGGACACTAGGGTAATACACTTCATTACAATAATGTGTGGAATTATTACAAAACACTATGCAGAAAGTGGGCGGTAATAGACAAAGGGCGTGTCACTTGTAGAATAACACTGTATCGCAGTTAATATTGACACTGGGGTACTGAAATTTAGTACAGGGGTAGGCACAATTATAACAAATAATTGACAAAGGGCGTGGAAATCTGAAAAACCTGTGTAACTGGAATAATATTGACACTAGGATACGGAAATTCGGTACTAGAATAGGAAGAATTATAACAAAACACAATCAGTAAAGTAGGCGAAATTTTTCAAAGGGCGTGTCACTATAAGAAAAACACTGTATCTCGAATATTGACACTAGGGTACCAAAATTCGTTGCAAGAATGGGCAAAATTGTTGTCATAATCTCTAAAAAAGAAGAAATAAAAACTTTTTTTAAAAAAAAAGAAAAAATCAACTTCAAAACCACTGCAAAGTAAAAAATAATTTTATATTACTTTTCACATTAATTCTTGGTGAAATTTTATAATTTATTTATTGTATATATATTATTAAATTGGAAATCTGATTATTATAATTTGTTTTCTACTTTGTATTGTCATATATATATTAAATTCTCCATGAATATAAAACCTTGAATTCGGCGCTAATATAATCAGACTTTTATAAAATTAAAGATTCGGCTTTAAAGGTTTTATATTCATGGAGAAATTAATATATTTATGATAATACTAAATAGAAAAAAATTATAATAATAAGATTTCCAATTTAATAATATATGGCCATTTCCACGGTCAAGCACGCGACCTTCTTACGCCTTTGAGGTACAAAAAAATCGAGAAAATGAGGAAAACATTTTTGGTTTTTATTTTTCGATAGAATTTTCGTAGCAATATGCTTAGTACAAAATGTAGGTTCCGAAGATTTTATGTTTTCAATATATTAGCAATAAACATGCGATCTAGCACGCGAAAAAAATGGAACTCGTTTTCAACTGCATCTAGAAAAACGCAGAAATCTGCGAAACGAAATATCAAATTTCAAAGCAATTAACTTTAAACTTAAATGTATTAATGTATCCTTATAATGATAGCTGTCATGTTGAAATGGTTATCATAGTTGTTTTTTTTAAGCTTAACTATTAAATCTAGCTCGCGACATCTAGCACGCGACATATTTTTTCATTGCAATTTAATTGGGTAATTAAGTAATTAGGTATTTAAGTAATTACGTAATTTAGTAATTAAAAACAAATTTAATATATTTTACTTTCCATGCATCAACCATTTTTTCATTACCTTTAGCCAATGCCTTCCATTTTTACTAAAACAAAAATTTTTACGAACCATTTACTAAACATTTACGAAAAAGAAAAACTACATTTGTGAAATAGTGCAGACGATTTGATCATCATGGTTTATGAATTTATGTATGTATAAATTGTTTAAATTAATAAAATTAAAATAAATGTATAGGTTTTCACTTCGGTCGGCAGTCCCCTCACTGCTATACTTTTTTTGTTTCAGTTATTCTTAAATGTAGTAAAGAACAAAGAAAGCGAAAAAACCATGCCCGAACGCGGATTCGAACCGGAGACCTTTGAGTTGATAGTCTAGCGCACTCTTCAAAAGACTACAAAGACCGACAAATAAATAATTATATTGGCTTACTTAGAGCTTGCTTTTGTTTGTGCGCTTCGTATATGTTTTTGTATGCAAAATGCAAAAGGTGTAGTTACAGAAAATGCAATATCTCTGTTAATATTTCGAAATACTAATTTTTTTACTGATTCTGAAAGGTGAGAAACAGAATATTTTAGGCTTACCGTTCATTAGGATACGAGAAGGAGAACAGGTCGAAAATGGCAACTTTTCGCTAAAAGTCCAAAAATCTATTTTTTTGTTGTTGCATTTATTTAACCAAGATAAATCATTATTTTTACTCTAAACAGTAAAAAAATTAAAAAGATATCTTGTTCGGGTTCTGTGGTATGAATTTTCCAAAATCATAAAGCAGAAAAAGCGTGAATTTCCGTCTTTTGTTTGTGTTACCACAACAACAACAATACGAATTTTTCCAAAAAAGAATGTGATTTGATACACCTCCTGGATAGCTTTCAAAATATATAGGTACATTTTATCCTTAATGGTGACGTAAAAAAATTTTAATTTTAGCGTGAAATGAGTCACGTATATTTTTTTTTGTTTGGGGCAGTTATCAGAATTTGTTGATCAAAGTCTGTAATTTTGAAAAAGGTTTCAAAGTTTCAAACAAAGTGGAATCATTCCATACAATTGTCAATTTCATTTGCTCTATAAAATATTGTCCATGTTTTACTTTAAATAAGTATGTATACTATAAATTTTCCTTTTTAACTATTGCAGGCGTTAATGTTCGGCGTCGATGGAAAACTCTTCGAAATGCTATTGCACGAGAAATTAAAAAAACTGCCACTCTTGAGAACTACTGTCGCAAAAAAGAGAGCCCAATAATGAGCGAACTGGCATTTCTAATACCGCACATCAAAAGCATTTATGGAACAAAGTAAGTTGAACAACCAGCAAGTGCATATCCTTTTTTAATTTTTGCTTAAAATATTTCTAAACAATGCTAATAGCTATATTTATTTAAAAAAACAGATTCACTGAGGAAATGGGTCTACGCGAACATGAAGAGAATAGTGTCTCGAATGAGACGGATGGAAATTATGAAGATGACGATGATCTTATTGACTTAACAGAGGAAATCGAATTGAAACCTTTCATCAAAATGGATACATCGTTCCATTCTATGGATAGCACAATGGAAGAGCCCGATAATATGTCGTCTGATATGCTTTATCCTGCAGTTCAAATTAATACCAGCGGCAACACAAACGGCGTTGCTCCTGATAGTACTGAGTGCAACGAGGTCAACAGAGTAGCGTCTTCAACTGTTTGGAACAACGAATACTGCGCTGTAGCACAATACAAAGAAGGAGAGTTTACCAACTCCACAGTGCTTTGCACAGAACAAGACAATGATGACAATACAAGTCCGCCCGCTTCAACTAACTGTGAAGATGGCAAGCAGAGCTCACCATGTGATGCCAGAAAGCGACCGAGATTAGAACTTGAAGATCCTGCAGAATTGCAAGGAAAAATTTTACAGCTACTCTCAAATTTAGAACGACGCGAACGCATGGACTCGCGACTAGACCAAGAAGCTCACGATGAAGATCGCATGTTTCTGCTATCTTTGGTTTCAGACTTGAAGCGTGTTCCAGCTGCGAAAAAAATGATAGTTAAGGCTGAAATCGCAACGTCAATTGCCAAAGCAATTCAACAGTAAATATAATGCCTAATTTTAATGAAACGATAGAATGATAATACCTTTAGTTTAAAGCATGTTCTGAACGATGTTTCAACTAATAAAATTTTTCTTTTCCTATTTTTTTTTATCGGTTTTAAGTGAAAGTTTTAAAAACTTATTTGCAATAAAATTAATGGAATCAATCAAGTTTTATTGTGTGCAATTTTTTAATGAGTTTAAAGCAGAAAAGGAACAACAATTTAATAAATTTTTGAACTTATTTCAGATTAGGTTAAGGTTAAGTCAGCGTCCGGTCAAAGAAAGTCGATGAGCTCAACTTAAAAAAATTTTTTGATTTGTTACGCAAAATTCTGAGAAAATTGCATATGCAAATTTTGTAGTTTCAACGGATTGATTTCATCCGTGCACGAGCACAGCTCGAGAATGAATAGATCACACACTGTGTCCAAATCGTCAAAAACTTGAATAAAATAAAGCCTACATTGGAAAAAATTTTGCTTTTGGGGGTTCTGGGATGAGATAAAACGATCTAGCCAGTTCTCACTCAACTCTGTGAAAATTCCTTAACTTGGCTAGAAGCTATATTTTTGGTCAAAACCATTCCATTAAATAATGATTTCGCTTGAGAACAAGTGAAAGAAGTGTTATTAGGTATTATTAACTGATATACTAAATTGGCTACGTTTCGGTGCATATTTAACAGAGAGTGCTTATTGGCCAATACCAATCAATATGTTAACTTGGTCAAAAGCCATTTTTTTGCTCAAACAATTTTTCTTGTAATTCATTGCGAATCGATTGAACTGGGTTTTAGTAATAAATATAAGCCAATTTGTGAGCTTGGGCAAAATTTATGTTAGCTAGGCCATAAGCCAGTTTTTTAGCCTAAACCATTTTATTATAGAATTTCATTGTGAAGTATTTGAATTGGTTTATTGGAGTGATGTTTCCAGCTTCCGCCAGGAGCAAAACGTCAGTACTTTATTTTGTTGTTGTGTAAGCGAACAATTCAAAAGCTTGAAAACAAAAATGAACTGCTTACCCAAAGCTTTCCAAGAGAGGCCTTTTAAAGCAGTTTAAAGTAAGCTAAATTGGAGTGCTTTTTTCATAAGATATACAGGTTTCGCCAAATAACTTTTTTTTTTGAAAATTCTATAAAAAAAAACTACTGGATATTTTCTCAAATTTCTTTTTTTATTTGAAAGTACAATCCTTCTGGTTAATAATGGAAAATAATTTCATTCAAATGGCTGCCCCGTCTGGCCATGCAGTAGCCTACCCGATCGGTCCAATTTTTAAGCACATTATCGACTGTGTGCAGCTGTATTTCACCAATGGCTTCACGAATATTGTCCTTTAAAGCGTCAATTGTCTCTGGCTTGTCGGCGTAACACTTATCTTTGAGGGCACCCCACAAATTATAGTCCAACGGTGTCAAATCGCAGCTCCGAGGTGGCCAAACGACATCAGCTCTGCGGCTGATATTGCGATCTTCAAAAACAGGGCGCAAAACATCGAGTGTAGCTTCGGCTGTGTGGCACGTAGCGCCGTCCTGTTGAAACCAAATGTTGCCAATATCCTCTTCTTCAATTTTTGTGAACAAAAATTCGTTCAACATGGCCCAATAACGATCGCCATTGACTGTAACGGCCAGTCCTTGCTCATTTTCGAAGAAAAATGGCCCAATTATGCCTCTGAACCAAAATCCGCACCAAACAGTGACTCGTTTTGGGTGCAGCGGCTTTTCAATGTATGCGTGCGGGTTTTTTGTGCCCCAAATGCGACAATTTTGCTAGTTTACATAACCGCCAAGATCAAAATGAGCTTCATCTGACAAGATTATTTTTTTGGCAAAATCGGCATCTTCTGTAAGTCGATCGCAGGCCCACTTAGCGAAGCGAAAACGCATTGGATGGTCAGTTGGCTTCAACTCCTGAACCAATTGGACTTTGTATGGCGTTATACCAAGGTCTTTATGCAAAATTCGTCTCAATGATGTCTCCGAAATGTTCAATTGTTGAGAACGACGGTGAATTGATGTTGATGGCGCTTCACGCACACTTTCTGCCACAGCAGTAATATTCTCGGGTGTTCGCACTGCTTTTGGCTTTTCACGCTTTGGTTTATTGATGAGGATGCCAGTTTCTTTCACTTTTTTTCACAAGATAACGAACATACGGAGCTGACGGTGCTTCTATTCTTCCAAAATCCATACGCAATTTTCGCACACATTCTGCAACATTACCATGATTTTCAAAGTAATGTCGCAATACTCCCCAGCGTTGTTCAAGCGTATACACAACCATATTCGTTCAGCGGAAGGATAAAACTAATTATCTGTCAAATCAGACATGAGCTAAGTGTTACCATTCACGAAATAAGCACTAGTTGAAAAAAAAGTTAGACGGCGGACCCTGTACCATGTTAAAATTACAATGGTGTGTCATACGTCGAGTCAGCACTTTCACGCTTTCAGCTGATTTGTAAGCACTCAAAAAGGACTTTCGGAGTGCTTTTTTCCCGCTGCGAAATTATCTAATTTAAAAGGTTAATATGTGTGCTTTCAAATACTGTATGAAGCCATATCAATTTGAATTAAATAGTAAAATCTTTTAATAGAAACGTTAGACTTTGAAATGTGGCCACACCCTCTTTTACCGCCCACAAATCAATAAATATGCTATATTTCAGGCAGTTGTAGTCGTATTAAACTTTAATTTGGTAATTTATTTCGTCTGGTTACTACTGGAAATTGTACCAAAAATGGGTGTGGTCGCACTTTAGATGCGGCAACTTTTTAAAAATGTCTGCCGATTAAAAAAATTATGAAATTTGGTATAAGTAAAGGAGCAATGTATAAAAACAAATCATAGGAAAAATTGGGAGGGGCTAGACCTATTCCGTCAAACATTTTGTTACCATCACAAAATTGTTACCATAATGTGAACAGCTTTATTTGATTTCAGCAATAAAATAAAAAGAAAGAAGACGTGCTCACTGAAAAATTTCAAATACAACAACAAAAAAATAGCGAACACGTGTGCGGTATAAGAAAATACCAACACAATACATGCAGCAATAACCTTCACGGCTTTTGACGTGAGCAAACAACAATAATGCTATTGATGTTGTTGCTAGTTCGCTCACCAAATAATATTTTAATCATTCACATAACTTATTTGTTTTTTTGCTGTCAAGCTGTAAACAGTGTAAAAAGTGAAGTGCAGTGAGTTTTTATAAACTTTATTTGAATCTATGTACATATTTTTCATCGGAAAGGATTGAAATGTAAGTAATTTTGTTATAAAAAATATGTATATATTTGAATAGTTTGGAGTTCTTTTCACTATGTGTTTTTTAAATTCGGTAAACAAATATAAATGGTTCTGTTATATAGGTGTAGTTAATTATATTAGCTTATTATATTAAGTTATATTATCTCTTTATAATCAGAGATTTTTAGTCAATCTATACAAAATGTTCGCTTGTTTCCATGGCATAATAGCAACAAGTGAACAAGATGTGTTACAACTTCTCTCATGATGTGCACTTCTTACTATTATGTTTTCATGCATTTGTTAATTGTTAATTGCAATTTTATCATTGAAAAAGCAAGAAGATGCATAACAAATATAAATTGAATAATGTGCATACATATGTGGTGCTCTATTACATCACAACATAGAGTAAATCTCTGCAGCCTATTTTACCTGCTCGTTACATTGATACTTACCTTTTTGTTACATTAATACTTGCCTTTTGTTATATTGTACTTACCTTTAGTTACATTAATACTTACCTCTTTGTTATATTGTACTTACCTTTAGTTTCATTAATAACGTATTATACTTACACTTGCCTATAAAACACTTGTTATAAAAAAACATTTTGAATTGTATTCAGTTATTATAATTTCAGAAATTTTCATTTTGAAAATTTCAGTTTTAAAAATTTGTTCAAAGAGAATTGTTCGAATAAAAAGTTATGAAATAAAAAAAAAAAAAAAAAAAAATTGTTAAACGTAAATTTAAAACTCAGACGAGAATTTCCTTTCACTTTCATATTAGCAGATATCACAAGACCTATCATTGGCGCAGACTTTCTTACCAAATATGGACTTCTAATAGATCTAAAACACAGAAAACTCATTGACCCCCTTACAAAATTATCAGTCAACGCAATTTCGAGGTATTCTGAAACACAATTACCAAAACTATTTACACTCGACGACAAATACACACAGTTACTTAAACAATTCCCTTCACTCTTCACAGAACCAGATTACACTGCACCAATCAAACACAAGACAGTACACCACATAGTTACAGAAGGACAGCTACCATTCACACGACCACGACGTTTAGACCTATCAAAATTAAAAATCGCAAAACAAGAATTCGACTTTCTAGTCAAGTCAGGAATTTGTAGACCGTCTAACTCGAAAACTTCTCCACTACACCTTGTAGCCAAACGCGAACCAAATGACTGGAGACCATGTGGTGACTACAGACGACTGAACGCTATTACTGTACCTGACCGTTACCCTTTACCACATATACACGACTTTTCCATCAACTGACACAACACAAACTTTTATTCAAAAATTGACCTGGTCAGAGCATATCACCAGATACCGATGGCTCCTAGCGACATCCACAAAACAGCAATAACAACACCTTTCGGAATGTTCGAATTTCTCCGAATGCCTTTCGGCTTGAGAAATTCAGCACAGACATTCCAAAGATTTATACACGAAGTCTTACAGGGACTAGATTTCATTTTCGTTTATTTAGACGACATACTTATAGCTAGCGAGACCGAGGCAGAACACATAAAACACTTAACACAAGTTTTCCAAAGACTTTCAGAATACGGCTTAAACATTAAACCTAACAAATGCACTTTTGGAGCATCAGACATAAACTTCCTCAGTTACAACATTTCTAAACAAGGTATCCGACCTTCAGAAGAACGTACACAGTGCATACGAGACTACCCACAACCCACCACAGTCAAACAAATGCAAAAATTCATAGGCTTGACAAATTACTACCACCGTTGTATCCCAAAACTCGCACACATGCTAGGCTCAATTTATGACATGGTCACCGTAGCATCAAAAACAAAAAACAAACAGTTACACTGGACAGAGAACACACTACAGGCATTTACAACAATATAAGATAGTTTTGCAAAGGAAACACTACTCAATCACATCAGTAGTAATGCAAAATTATCGATTGCCGTAGACGCATCAAACACAGCCATTGGCGGCGTTTTACAACAACAGAATAACGGTACACTAGAACCATTAGCCTTTTTCTCGAAAAAGTTATCAAAGTCAGAAACGAAGTACAGTACATTCGACAGAGAATTACTAGCCATATACTTAAACATCAAACACTTTAGACACTACCTAGAAGGAAACAATTTTACGGTATACACAGATCACAAACCACTGATTAACGCTATACATTCACAAACAGAACGCAGTCCCAGACAAACAAGACACTTGGAATACATTGCACAATTCACACATGACATTAAACACATTAAAGGTTCAGAAAACACTGTAGCAGATGCACTTTCACGAGCTGAAATAGAAGCTTTTGCCTGCACAGACATCAACTTGAGAACACTACATAAAGAACAGAACACAGACACAGAATTGCAAGATATACTAAATAGCCACAGATACAAGCTCGAACAGATACTCATACCGGTACTCAACATTAAAATTTGGTGCGAACAGAAAAATTCTTTAACACGACCTTACATACCACAGACTTTACGAAAACAAGTATTCGAACAACTACACAACATAGCACATCCTGGTACACGAGCTTCATGGCGATTACTTACACAAAGATATTTCTGGCCGAATATGAATACACACGTTAACAAATGGGCACAAGAATGCGTTAGATGTCAACGCTCAAAAATACACAAGCACACGAAGACAACACCACACAAAATCAGCATACCACACGGACGTTTCGAACATATCCACGTTGATATAGTCGGTCCTTTGCCAATTTCAAAAGGGTATAGATACCTACTTACCGTAGTCGACAGGAACACTCGTTGGCCAGAAGCATTTCCGCTGAAAGACACAAACACCGACACGATAGTCGACACTCTTCAAAGAGAGTATATTTCACGTTTTGGAGTTCCATTGAAGGTTACCTCTGATCGAGGAGCACAATTCACTTCCGCGACCTTTAACACATTTCTCAAAAATCTCGGTTGCCAACATATAACTACTTCGGCTTACCACCCACAAGCCAACGGCATGGTAGAGCGTTTTCACCGCCAGTTAAAGGTTTCCCTTATCGCAACAAACAACCAGACAAATTGGTTCACAGAGTTGCCACTAGTTCTTCTGGGCCTTAGATCCTCAGTCAAAGAAGACATCAAAGCGTCGCCAGCTGAGATGGTCTTTGGCCAGCCACTCAGATTACCGAAACAAATAGTAATTCGCAACAATGAAACTTTAAACCAGAGGTCGGCAAAACTCAAACTGAGTGTGTGTTGGTGAGAGCAAATATTCTGCAGTGAAAAAAATTTATGCTGCATATGATTTTAAAATTTGTACACTTGCACACAAAAGTGATTTAATGAAACTATTTCAAACATACTATGGCAAAGGTATGTTATTAATAAGTTCAGAAATGTTAATTTTGTTATCGCAGTTTCTTATTAAAAGAATGCTTTTTAGAGGAGAATTAGTTAATCTATTTCGCTGCTTTGAGCATATGAATTTCAGGTCGGAAAAAATTTGTTCACAAAAGTAGGTGGAAGGATAAAAAGCTAACAGTTTGTAAGAAACTACTTTTAGTTTTGGGTAAAAGCTGCCATCAATGGTTTTCCAGAATTCTACAATATGCTGTTCATCGATCATTTCTATTTCGGTTCGGAGAATTATCAATTCAGATTGAATCTGGAATTCATACTTCGTTACATCACATTTTAAAGGATTTTCAAATAAATTAAATAACGGCTGCATTTCTTCAAAGTCTTTAAATCTCTTTTCAAAATTTTTTATAAGGGTTTCTATTATGTCAATGTGTTCATTCTTTTGTTCGCTTGTAATATTTTCAAAAAATGATGCTCTTGGGAAACTTGAATAATTTTCTTCTTGAATATTAGCTAAAAGTAAAAATAGTGTTGTTTTGAATTCAAAAATGCTATTGTATGAATTGTAAACAGTCTTTTTTTTTCCTTGAAGCTGAAGGTTTAGCTTATTTACGAAATTGGTTATATCTGTTAAAAATGCAAAATCCAAATTAAAGCTATTGTCTTGTAAAGCATCTATTAAATGTTCAGTATTATCTATTTTTTCGATTTTCAAAAACTGCATTACTTTATCCCTTAGATCGTAAAGCCTGGAAAGGCAATCGCCACGACTGAGCCACCTTACTTCTGTGAACATTTTCAGGTCATAATGTTCGGCGTCGGTATTTTTAAGAAATTGAACAAATTTCCTATGGGTTAGAGAATGATGTCCTCCTCTTATTGTGTTAATATTTTTCTCTGCTGTTTTCATGGCAGGAAATGTGCTCAAAAACTTTGAAGCAAGTGCAACCTGGTGGATGATGCAATGAAGAGATGACATTTCGATCCCGTGCTTTATCAATTGACCCACAAATCCATCATTTCTACCAACCATAACGCTAGCACCATCCGTACACACTCCAATTAATTTACTCATATCTAATTTGGAGAAAACGTTTTCATTTAGAATATCAAACAAAATTTTTCCCGTAACATTTCCATGTAATGTTTCCATGGAGATCATTGATTCAAAAACTACGTAATCAGAACTTACACTTCGGATGCAAATTACTAATTGACACAGATCGTTAATATCAGTGCTCTCATCTAATGATATGGAAAAATATTTGCAGTTATTCACCGTTTTCAAAATTTCAAACTCAATAGAGTGAGCTACTTGTTCTATACGTCGAGCTATGGTTCTCGTGGACAAGGGAATGGATTGAACAACACCAGTTTTATAATTTATTTTATTCAAAATATCAGTGCAAATGTTCTTAATAAAAGTTCCGTCAGTAAAAGGTCTGCCATGTTTTGCTATATGAAGAGATATTATGGTTGACAATGTCACTTTAAGTTTCTTTTGGGTTTCCAGATGGTTCATTTCATTATCTGTTGCTTCCATATCAGAAAGCCATAACTTGAATTTTTGTAACACAGAATCTCTTTTTTCCCTAAAAATCCTATATTTTTCAACTCTATTCAATTTAGTTAATTCATTATGAGAATGTTCATAATGCCTTTTAAAAGCGTCTTCGCGTGGACTTTTGAATGCTGTGTAACAAATTAAGCATTGCATTTCATTAAAGGCATTCCTAAATAAGAAAAATTTTTCGCATATATTTTCAGCTTCCATTTTGCGCACGATGTTCTCACTTTGGTGGCTCAAAGGCGAATGAACAAAATAACATATTTTGCGCTGTGTGGTTGAACGAAAGAGCGCAAAATACGAAAGAGCGTAAGCGTCTGTGTGAATTGGTTTTCCACAATTGTGGTATGGAGTGCCGATCTATGCTTTAAACCCTTCAGAGATGCTTCCAAAAATAAAACAAGTAGTCAAAAACAAACAATCACTCATTTCACACCATAACACAAAATTCCAACAACACGTCCCTAAGGAACTCAACACTTGTAAATTTGTCTTCGTTAGAAACGACACCATACACAGCAAGCTCAAGGAACCCTATGATGGACCTTTCGAAGTAATCAACCGAAACCCAAAATACTTCACAATATTCAAAAATAACACTCATACTACAGTTAGTTTAGACCGTTTAAAACCAGCATCAATTAATACAGACACAACAACTACAACACAATCTAAAAGAAAGGTACATTTTAATTTACTCAGAAATACAACAAGATTCATTTGAGGAGGGGGAATAATGTGGTGCTCTATTACATCACCACATAGAGTAAATCTCTACAGCCTATTTTACCTGTTCGTTACATTGATACTTACCTTTTTGTTACATTAATACTTGCCTTTTGTTATATTGTACTTACCTTTAGTTACATTAATACTTACCTCTTTGTTATATTGTACTTACCTTTAGTTTCATTAATAACGTATTATACTTACACTTGCCTATAAAACACTTGTTATAAAAAAAACATTTTGAATTGTATTCAGTTATTATAATTTCAGAAATTTTCATTTTGAAAATTTCAGTTTTAAAAATTTGTTCAAAGAGAATTGTTCGAATAAAAAAATTATAAAATAAAAAATTGTTTTTAAAATAAAATAATTAATTTTAAACGAAATTCATAAACGTTCGCACTAAAACATATGTCTCCTTAGCATTGCGACCAAAAAGAGTTATTTGTGCTTTTTATAAGAAACACCTTCACAAAATGGTAACTTGTTACCATGATGTCATGGATACATCATTGAAACAAGTGAACATGATGTGTTACTATGTGTCTCATGATGTGCACTTGTTACCATTATGTTTCCATGCATTTGTTATATATTTTTCCATATGCTTATCTAATATATTAAAGATCAGCATGGCGTATGAGCAACATTATTTCATCCAAGCAATTAATACCGCTCATAAGCCAAGCTAAACTATTTTTGTCATTGGCGTAGCAAGCGGGGGAAAAGGGGGCAGTTGCCCCCACTTTTTTAGCTAGATAAACAATTTTAAAAGAAAATTTATTCAAAATATCAGTTTTTTAGTTTTTATATATTTTCCTCTTCTTTCTCTCTTCTTCATGTTTCATGTGAAGAAATTTTGGTGACCTTTTTTCGCACCACCATTTGTACTTCCCCCCGTTTGTACTGCCCCCCCAGATGAAATTCGCTTCCGACGCGCTTGCTTTTTGTAATACTTTTTGAGAATTTAAAGCATAAGGTCTTATTTCATAGCTAATGCGATTGCAACGAGTACCTGGTATAACAGTGGGAGATTTGAACAAACGCATTAAAAAACTTTTGAGTATATTGCCACATACAATGTTTACAAACACTTCACCTGGTCGGGAAAGTAAACATTGGCTGCTCAGGTAATTGATAAACAGACGAATATATTTTACAATAATTTAGGTGTATAATGTATTGCCTTTTTATTTACTGTTATTTACAGAGAAAATAAAAAAGGTTTTGTGAGCTTCTTTGACCTACAAGAACTAATGAAAAGGCTTCAGGCTACTCTAAGAGACGAGGACACGTACATATAATGCAATGAAATGCTTGATTAAGCGCGTTACGCAAGTGATTTCTAGAAAAAAACCTATAACTCTCTATATTTATTTTCTTTTACTTTTCCGATTTTGTTAAATAAAATATAAAAAATGAAATAATTTCTTAGTTTTATTCATTTTACAAGTTTTCTTAAGGGCTATTTAATTTTTCAGAAACTGAATTGTTACAAATAAAATTTCCCGTGGAAACATATTCCCAGTAAATCGCGACATATAATATGGTAAAATGTGTCCATATATTTACCTTACACTTTGCGGTAACATGCGATTAACACAATGTGTTAACATAACAGTAACATGTGTCTATTTATTTATTTTCACATTGTGGCAACATTTACCATTTATCTGATTTTCACAATATGTTAAAAAGTGTGTGTAAATTTTCACCATGGACACATGCTACTGGGCATTTGACGCACATTTACTGTAGTTGTGACCTAATTGTTACCATTTGTTACTTTGTTACCAATTTGTTTATAAACGTTAAACTTACGGTAAATTTATGGACACATTTTTAGAAAATGTTTGACGGGTATGCCACGCCCACAAATAATAATTGAATGCAAATCTAAATGGCTCGCCGAAGTATGCACATTTTGCGGATTCTAGATTACATTTTTACATACTTAGTTTTGGGCACGTTGGCCCTTCCGCCTTTTTTCAACTTAATTTTATTTTGTTGTTGTTATAAATTTCTTTAATTTTGACACCAAAAACATTCACATATCTTCGAATTTGTAGACATTTTTAGTATATACAATGACTTTATCATAAAACATCGTTACCTACCTAAGCAGGAGAAAAAAAAAACGATATGAATATCAAAGTGTTTACTTTCGATGTAAATATTTATTTACGCTGTTTTTATATGTATATTTCATTAAAATTTTTTTTTGTCGAAAGTTCAATAAAAGCACTCCACAAAAATAGTTTCAACTGTACCGTTAGGTCAGTGTACATATTTTTATATGTTTTTCAAAAAACTTCCAAAGAATGTTTTGACTTTTTACTCAAAAAATGACTCAAAATTTGTTTTGTTTGTGAAAATATAATAAAGTTAAAATTGCAAAACTGTCTACATTTTTCTTCTATCTAAATTCTATCTAAAAATTCTTCCAGCTAAGCTCAAAAATTATTTTACTGTTTTTGTCATCAAAACAACCACCCCCTTTGATATTTTGTTTTTATATTTTTTACAAAAAAGTCATGTCTCAAAAATAATTTGTGTGAAAAAATTACCCCAATATCTCTTTCCAATGAAAAGTTATTGTACTGTAAATCAATTTTTTCATACCATTCCACTATCTTTAGTATATGTTATCTTCATATAGAAAATTCTTCTTTACATGCCCTGTAGGCATCAACATAATCAACTAATTTAAAAGTAATTGAAAAAGTAGTTTTTTGTCAACCACAACTAGTTGAAATTCTGTCTTTTTTTTCCATAGAACGAACTAACATATTTTGTATGGTGATGTCCGCTAAATAATTGAATTGAATTTCGTCTGCATATGTTTTCAACTACTTGTTAAATTAGTCTAATTTAAATTATTTTTTTAACTACTTTAAAATAAATCAATTGAAAACTAGTTAATATTCTACTTACTGAAGATGAATTTAAAAGCATAAAAACTTTAAATTTCTATACATCAAAGAGATCATTTCTTTTATTGCTTTGAAAAAAAAAAAATACATAAATTCATATTAGTGAAAGCCTAAGGTTAAAATATTTGATGAAATAGCATGGTTTAATATATAAACTTGTAATCTAATAAAAATTTGCAATAAAAACATGTCAAAATCAGAGTAATTGCCGCGTTAATATAATTCAAAGCAGTTTTTAAGCCACTTGATTTGAAGTAGTTTTTGAATTACTTCATATTTAATGTAATAAAAACTATTCAGAATTGAAGTGGGTGCCAACTTAATATAATTGAAAGTAGTTCATAAACTAGTTTATTTTAAATTAGTTTTTAATTAGTTGTTTTTAAAAACGAGTTAGTTTGTTCCTATAAGGTGGCTTTGTCACTCAACACCTCCTAAACGACTGGACCTATTTTGATGAAATTGGTGTATGTGTGCGGCTGGGTTTTGTAGATGGTTTTGTCCTAAAGTTTGACTCGGTAGGTGGCGCTGTTGTTGCTGTGGCAGTGTTTAAAGGGGTATTCGAGAGTAAAATTCAGAAACGAATTGAAAAATTGTCATGATACTTTCACTAAACCATTACTTTTTATGCAAAAAATTACAAAAATACAAAATAAATAAATATAAAGAAACAAAATTTTGGCCTTTGTAGTCTAGTGGAGAGTGCGCTAGACTATCAACCCAGAGGTCCCTGGTTCGAATCCGGGCTCCGGGCAAGGTTCTTTTCACTTTCTTTGTTTTTTTCCTACAATTTAGAATTATGGAAAATTAAAATTCCATAACTAATTTGGGGAAAAATTTAGAATTAAAGGAAAGGAACAACTAAAGGCTAGAAATGCTTGCCAAGGTTAAAGCATAGCACTAACCTCGGTTTTAAGCAATTCAAATTGTCTTTCACTTTTTTTTGCGTAATCAATAATTCCCGTATGGTTCCAATCAATTCCTCTAAATAATCTATCACTTTCCTTTCAGGTCAAAGACCAAACCTTGTTTGCATAAGGCGCATGCCTTGGTTCTTTGATCTAAAGAAAAAAATAAAATCTGGAATTTTTATGATAGTTAGGCTCTATTTTTCGATCGTATAAAACGTTTTTAAATTTGTACGATAGAAACTTTAAATAAACCCTACATTTTTGCATATCATATGAAAGAATATTAAAAAAGCCATTATTGGTTTTGAATTTTTTTTATAAGTTTTTTGCAAAATAAAGAAATTCGTTAAGGTTGTTTTTAAAAAATTATAAAAATTGGAAGAGAAACGAAAGTGAAAAAGATTGAAAGACAATTGGACGGACAATTAATCAAAATTTAAAAAAATATTGCAATCCTTTGTAACATGACCGAATTATTCACTTTTAAAGCCAGCACTTTAATTTTTGATTGTTTTTTTTTTCTATTTCACCAAAAAATAAAATTCCCAGCAAACCAAAGTTTTCGAATTCGTAAAGAATTCGTTACGTATTTTTCGAAATCATTCCGAGTTCGGCATCCGAATTCATTCCGATTTCGTACCGAAAATCGTATGGAGGGGTTGACACGAATTCGTAACGAATTGTCGTAACGAATTCGTAGCAAATTCGGAAAGAATTGGAGTATCGTATTCGTAACAAATTCGTAACAAACTCGTAAGGACTTGACGTATCGAATTCGCAACAAACTCATAACAATTTCTTAACGAATTGTAGCATCGAATTCGTAACGAAATGAAGCATCAAAATCGCAACGATCTCTTAATGATTTTTGTATCGTATGTAATACAAAATGAAATAACAATTACGAATCAAAGTTCAGTTAATCAATCCGCTTAAGATGCCCCAGACTATATGTTTCGTACAAATGGCATGCCAAAAATTGCAGATCCTTTGCAACTACTATTATGGAACATATATAAATTTGAATTTGACATGTCGTTTGTATTTTCATCTGTAAAAATTAAAATTAGAACCATCTCAAGTGTCATCTGTTTTAAAGAAAATGTTATTTAAAACTAAATTATTTTACAAAGGGCAAATTAATTAAAATGGCGCTAGGCTCATGGCCTACCAATTTTTTTTTTTAACTCGAAATATTTAAAACACCTCACAATTTAAAGTTGAAAAATTGATTTCGGAACTCTTTCGAATTATTCGAAAATGTTCCGAAATTACTGTTGCGAAATAGTTACGAATTCGTTAAGAATGCTCGAAATAGTTACGAATTAATCGGACAAGTTTCGAAACTTTGGTTCGAAACAAAGGTAAGCAATTACCAAATTGCAATAATATAACTTTAAAAATTCTAGTATGGAGCTTATAGGACCGTACTATAACTAGGACCTTAGTGTTTTTGGCGACTCAAAAAAGGTATACAATTTGGGTATAAATGGTTAAATATAAAAACGTGGCTGCCGAGTCACAAAGTGTAAGTGCGTTGCTTTGGCTCCGAAGGACCTTGGTTCCCCCTTGCAGACAATGGCACACCCAAAGAATTATAAATTCCATGAAAAGGTTCTTGAGAACACGCAGTTTAGCCCTTCGCAGTCGGTATAAAACAAAAAGGTTCAGTTGTTGGTGCATTGTGTACAAAATGTAATAAAACGCATAGCAGAATAGCTCATAAGAAGTTTTGTTAATATCCTTTCAAGGGCTGAAGTGGTCAAATTGTGTTGGATTTTTTGTATATAGAAGAGCACAAAATTTGCGAATAATTGCGAGAAAAATTGGGAGCATTTTGTTATGATTCAGAGGGTTTTATATATATACAGTTGCGAACAAAATAATAGCAGTACTCTTATATTCAGACATGTTTGGATAAATAATACTAGTCTACAAATTTTGTATCCGATAAACCCGTTATCATTCCTATATGTTCTTTCAACGCTGGTTTCAAATCTGTACTCAGTTTTCTCCTATATTGTAACATTTTCAATATACAGGGTGTTTTACGTTTTTGGCACATATTTAGTATTATTGATTTAGAATCTTAACTACTCATAAATTAAAAAAAAAATTATTTTGTATTTTAGAAAAAATATCAAATTTTCATTCAATATATCAACCACTATCGTATCATGTATGGTAGCGGGGAAAATATTTTAAGATTATCCAACAAAACATCAACAAATTTTGTATCTTTTGTTTTAACGAAGCTGTAATCGTCCAAATTTAAAATGTCTTTTTCATGTAAAAATACACTTATCAACAGTTTTTTTCCAAATTCTAACTTTGGATGACGACAGCTCCGCTAAAATAAAAGATACAAAACATAGTTTAGTTTGTTCGAATCCTAAATTTGTGTTTTTTTTTTAGTTTTTAGTATATATTATTGATATAGCACATTTTATTTCCACATAACCATTTTAACCTTTACCTTACTATGGAGGTGAATTATTTGGACATAGTCTGTGACATGGTGGTAAATTGTACTCCTTTTAATTTTACTAAAAAGTTTTAATAAAAAAAGGTATTTTTGGTAATTATTTTTTTTTTGACAACAACCTACTACATTTTTAAATAAAATATAAACAACAATTTAATTTTTTTTTGTAAAGTTCAACAAAACTTGCACTTTATTTCACAATCCTTTTTTTTAATACAATAAAAAACTACATCGCAAACCTTTTTTATAATTATAATGATAATGATAATTATATAATTATAGGTTGTATATAGGATTATAATAATTCGACTTGTTTTCTCTGTGTTTACACATTTATTACACAGAGAAAGCTAGACGTCGACAAGCTGCAATCGAAATAGACAGCCAATGCTTTCGCCACTCGACTCTCACTCCTGCTTCAAAGCTCCTCCAATCGATGATATATGCGCGCAGTGGACACATATTTCCAACTCCATGCGTGCGGCGGCTGCAGAAGAGGTGATTGGCTACCACCGCCCTCGCCGAAACCAGTGGTACGACCAGGAGTGCCTACAAAGCCACCCTGCAGTCGGTTGTAACACGCGCTGCTAAGGAGCGGTACCATGAAAAGAGGAGGGAAGAGAAACGTATTTTCAGGCGGAAAAAAAGAGAGGCAGAAAAGCGCGAGCAGGAGAAGATTGAGATGTATGGTGACAGGAATGAGGCCCGAAAATTTTTCGAAAAAATAAGACGCCTTGCCTATGGTTTTAAAATTGGGGCCTCTTCCTGCAAGAATGAAAACGGGAATCTAGTGACAGATGTCCAGAGTACACTGACGTTATGGAAGGAACACTTCTCTAAGCTTCTAAATGGCGACGCTGACAACAATCCCGCCAATAGAGATGATATTCCGGAAACCCCAATTACGGATGACAGCGTCGAGGTTCCGCTATGATGAAGTTCTGACAGCTATAGCTCGGCTTAAAAATAACAAAGCCGCGGGAGCTGATGGCTTACCTGCTGAGCTGTTTAGGAACGGAGGTGAAGCTCTACTTAAATGCATTCACGAGCTTCTATGCAGAATATGGTCGGGAGAATGCACCGAACGATTGGAATCTCAGTGTGCTGTGCCCAATCCACAAGAAAGGCGATCCCACTATCTGTGCCAATTACCGTGGGGTAAGCCTTCTATATATCGCGTATAAGGACCTGTCGAGTGTTTTATGTGAAAGATTGAAGCCCATTGTAAACGAACTGATCGACCACATCTTTACGCTACGACACATCTTGGAGAAGACTCAAGAAAAACAAGTCGACACCCACCATAGTTTTGTCGACTACAAAGCCGCCTTCGACTGCCCAATAAGGAATCACCTGTACTCCACCATGTCTGAATTTGGTATTCCTGCAAAACTAATACGACTTTGCAGGATGACACTGAGCAACACCAGCAGCGCAGTTAAAATCGGGAAGGACCTCTCCCCAACATTTATTACCAAACGAGGTTTCAGACAAGGTGATTCCTTATCGTGCGACTTTTTCAACCTAATGATAGAAAAGATCATCCAAGCTGCTGATCTGAGACGTAGTGGTACAATATTCTACAAGAGTGTTATGCTGCTTGCGTATGCTGATGACATAGATATCATTGGCCATAATACGCGCGAAGTCAGTGCAGCATTTTGCAGATTAGAAAGAGAGTCAAGTCGAATGGGCAGTGAATGCAGATAAAACGTAATACTTGGTGTCAACAAACAAACAGTCCCAGCGCCTTGGAACCCACGTTACAGTTGACAATACTTCCTTCGAGGTTGTGAGAGACTTCGTTTATCTGGGATCCAGCATTAACTCAACCAACGACATCAGCATTAAGATCAAACGAAGAATAACTCTCGCCAACAGGTGTTACTTTGGGCTCAGTGGGCTCAACTGAGAAGCAAAGCCCTCTCTCGACGAACGAAAATCACGCTCTATAAGTCGCTCATCATGCCCGTCCTACTTAATGCATCGCAAACCTAGACGCTGAGCAGTTCAGATGAAAGGACTTTAGGAGCATTCGAGAGAAAGATTCTTCGTAAGATCTATGGACCAATCTGCGTCAATGGCGAGTACCGAATACGGTGGAGTGATGAACTGTATGAGCTGTACGCTGACATCGACATAGTCAAGCGCATTAAAATCGAGCGGCTTCGCTGGCTTGGTCATGTTCAGCGCATGAAAGACGATGCTTCAGTGGAGAAAACATTCGATTCGGTACCCAGCGGCGGTCAACGCAGAAGAGGACGACCGCATCTTCGCTGGAAAGACCAAGTAGAAGACAACCTGACGAAGCTTGGAATTTCCAACTGGCGCCAGCAAGCGAAAGACAGAAATGGCTGGCGCAAATTTTTAGATGAGGCCAAGACCGACATACGGTTGTAGCGCCAACTAAGTAAGTAAGAAGGAAGTAATGTTAAGACCACACGCGGTTTCTTGAATAAAATAAATTGTAAGTGGCTATTTTCATCGAAATAAAATGTAATAACGCCATAATCCAGATTTTTATAATTACAAAATATAGTGTTGGTAAATCTCTCAGGACAACTTTCAAGAATGGGTAGCGGTACACAGCTAAGTGAGCAAGCGCGTCGGAAGCGAATTTCATCTGGGGGGGGGGGGGGGGGGGGCAATACAAATGGTGGTGCAAAAAAAGTTCACCAAAATTTCTTCAAAGAAACATGAATGTGAATACACAAATTTTTTATTTCAGTTTAAAATAAAAAAAATATAAAAATATATAAAAAATATTAATATTTCATTATTTTTAAAAGTTCTTCCAATTTCAATATTAAAGATCATTCTTTAAAGGATCTTCTTATGGTATATGAAAATATAAGAAATAATGGTTGCTTTTATAAAGCAATACTAGGTATATCTTTACAAGGTTTAAATGCAAAAGGTACAAAAAGTTATATCAATTTAAATTATTCCAAAATGTTTCTTTCTGTCCTTGCGAGAAACAAACTCTTTCACCACCTCCATCGAATTCAATTCTTCGGTTTTATCTTTGTGAATGTGTATAAGTGAGTCGCCGCATGAGTGAGTCGTTTCTGTGTCATAGTTGCTCGAAGATACGTTTTAAGCATAGAAATAAAAGATAAGGAAGTGGTGTTATGGTCCAGTTAGCCTCGCATGGCACAGCAGCGCATGCAACGCAGATAAGCAGCTAGCACACAGCTAAATAAATGGTGATTATGCAAAGCATAGTCACATGGTCAAAATAAAACAATAAAAAAGAAGAATACAACGATTTTATTTCAATAAATTAACCGCACTTGATCAAACAATTTTACAACTTCACATCTGTTTTACCAAAACGTCAAATGCATAGAAGAATACACAGATATTAAAATGAAATAGATCTTCCATGTTTATCTATGTAGTCAGAGATGCATTTCTGTTTTTATCTGAGCATTGCCATGCGTTGCCATGTTGTGCATAAACAGATACACACAAATCCTATTAAACAGATTTCGATGTGACGCTTGTTAAGCCATGCACTGCTATGCCATGCGAGGCTAACTGGACCATAATACTCACACACACTATACGTGTGTAGAAGGAATTTTCGTCGCTGAGGAAGAGAGATAGAGCGTCGTTATTTGACAAAAGCTCTTCCCGAGCAAAAAAAAAATCTGTTTGTGAGGAAGAACATCTGTCAAAACACAAGTTCTGCTTCATGAGCGCATTCATTATTTAGGGTGGCAAGGGCCTTAATTTTTTTTTCTTATTGGGATAAGCTTTATAGTTATTTATTTGTTTACAATTTCTTTGAAAACTTGACATGAAATTAAAGTGGATTAGCAACCTAAGTTTACAAGCTATAACTAGGTATTTTTATATAAAAAACTAATTAAAAGCCCACAGTTCGAAAAAAACTGCACAAAACTATTTATTTTAAAAGAGTTTAATTTGGTATGTATTTTAGTTGTTTAGTTTTTGTGTTATTTTAATATGAATTAAATAGTTTATAAAAATAGTTTTTTGAAAGGAATTCTTAAAAAATCATTTAAAGTAACTTTTGTCGTTTCAGTCTCATTCTGAGTTCATGTCTTTAACATTATTTTAGCAATGCTTTTCTCTGTAAAAAAATTGGTAACGCAACATATTATATAACGGTGGTATATAAAAATTGCATAGTAAGCATACATCTAAAAATTAAAAAATAATTTACGCCTTTATTTACTACATAAATGAATGCGGCCCTGTTTGAATGTTTTAGTGTTTGTGTCAACTTCACTGTGTTTGTAAAATACTTCATTCCACTTCAACTACACCGCTTCCTTATATTTTACTTCTATGGTTTTAAGTCGTCTTATTGCACTAAAAAACGCTCAGATGAAGCTGCTGATGCAGGCACAGTCAAAAGCAAAGCAATAAGTTTTTCAACTTCATTTAATAGTTTTTTTTACAGTATCCGAATTTTTTGCAAATTGGGATACAATGCCACTACAATTTGAAGGTGTTTGGCCAGGCAATTGCTTCAGCAATTTAAGTTGCGCGTGGAGGTCGCTCACATCAATGTCATCTGCATAAAGATCTAGTTTTGTTTTTAGATTTTGTTCAGAAGGCACTTTTCCGTTGAAGGCTTCGATTACAATATTACAGTATTAAGCTACATACTTAAGGGTGCTTTTAAACTGAAGTGGTGGGTTTGCAGTAGAAAATCTACATTTTGCTCTATCTTTTTGCAAACACAGAGAAAGAAAATGGTTATCCGCAAGCATGCTTATGAAGAAGAGAGAAAGAAGAGGAAAATATCTAATACAAAAATATTATCGTTGTAAAAAAAACTGACATTTTGAATAACTTTGAAGTTTTCTGTTTAAATTGCTTATCTTTCTAAAAAAGTGGGGGCAACTGCCCCCCTATCCCCCCGCTTCCGACGCCAATGTAAGTGAGAAAGAACAAGGACAAATAGCAGTCTGTTGTGAAAATGGATTGACAACAAGAGATATTGCAGCTAGGCTAAAAGAAGCAAGACTGTAGTTATTCACTATCTAAATTTAAAAGAAAACTAGTAAGGAATTATCTTCGACTGGGCCGAAGTTAAAATACCCCCACGGGCAAATTAGAGTTTATATAAAGTCTTAAGCAAACTGTTAAATATATTTAAAGAGATTTTTCCGTTTTGGTTAAGTCACTTTGTATGGGAGGTAGGCGTGGTTTTCATCTGATTTTTACAAAAATAATAATCAAAATAAATATTCAATATTTAAGACACTGTGCGAAATTTGAAGTCATTAAATTGATTTTTGTGGAATTTAAAGAGATCTTACCGTTTTGGTTAAGTCACTTTGTATGGGAGGTAGGCGTGGTTTTCATCCGATTGTGCTCAGATTCGAACTTGACCTCTATTTTTGTATAAAAAGCTTATGCTTTGAATTTCGTTATGATAGCTCAAAAATTACAGCTGCTATCGTGTACACAGACGGACAGACGGACATGGCTAAATCGACTCAGGAGGTGATGCTGATCAGGAATATATATACTTTTCTATACCGGCCACGCCTCCTTATCGGCGTTACAAGCGGAGTGACAAAATTAATATACCCCCATTACGTTTTTTAAACGTGGGGGTGTAAATATGGAAAACAGAAAAGTAGTGATCGACTATCTAAACTTAGTGCCAGAGATATTCGCGAGATTAAGCGATTAGCGGTTAATAAATCGAATAGTCCCGTCGATATAGTACGTATACTTAATCTGAATGTTTCTGTACGATGGGTGCAAAAAATTCTTGGAGATGACATCAACCTTAAATATACGAAACGCATCCCAAAGCCAAGGTTTACAGCACGACATAAGCTAGCTAGATTAGCATTTGCAGAAAAGCACCAGTTTTGGGAAGAAGAGTGGTCCACTGTTATTTTTTCTGATGAAAAAAAAATTTAATTTGGATGGACCTGATGGTTCACAAATGTACTGGCACGATAAGCGTAAAAAAAACCAGGAAAGGATGTCTCGTAACTTTGGAGGTGGATCTCTCATGGTGCGGGCAGCAATTAGGGTTATTGGAAATTTCCAATATCTCCCATTTGTTTTATTTCAACAAAATTGTACAGTCTAAAGTATATTGAACTACTAGATGAAGTTTTTTTGAATTTCGGGGATGGAATTGCTGAAGGTAGCTGGATTTTTCAGCAAGATAATGCGGCAATTCATTCATCGAAGGCTACTAAAAAGTTTTAAAGGACAGTAATGTGACTGTTTTGGACTGGCCCGCTTGTAGTCCTGACTTAAGGGAGGGTTCTCCTGGATTTTTTTGGATTTGGCCGAAAAACAAGCAAAATTTGAGAATGGTTTGTGGGAAAATGAAAAGACATACGAACTTATGCTTTTGAACTTTGAGTCGTGGTTTATTGACGAGTAAAAAAAAAAAAGATATTTGAAAAATTCAAAATGGCGGCTTGAAAATGGCGGATCTCGTACACCTCTGCGCGCAAAACATCGACCTCCCGCGGACAGTGTGGGGCCTCAGGTAGTGAACTGAAATGAGAAATGTATAAAATTTATTAAAATTGATAACATTTCATATGCCTGGAACCTAACTTCAATTAAGTTTGGTAAAAAAAACCAATTTTATGGACTTTTAAAAAAAAATTGAAATTTTTTGCTTTTTTTTTTACTTAGATCTCGTTTAAAAATTATAAATAAACAATTTTTTATGCCAATGTTAGGTTCCAGGCGTACAAAAAAGTATATACTTTCAAACATTCTTTGAATGAAGGAAATCGGATCAATAGAACAAGCCCTGTGCTGTCCGTTAGATTAGAAAACATGGTTCCGAGAAAAACGCGTTTAAAGTTTTTAGAAAGTTGGTACGCGCGCGTGACATGGGTACGTTTGACACGCTCTAGCTCAAGAAATACGCGTCGTATTGAAATATCCCTTGGCACAAACATTCTACATATATGTAACTTTCATTTTATGTAAAAAAAAAAATGGATTTTTTCAAAAAAATCCAGGAGAACCTTCCCTTAAACCCCATTGAGAATATGTGGGCAATTTTATCCAAGTCGGTTTTCAAAGATGGCAGACAATTTGATAATGTAAAAAGCCTTGAAACTGCAATAACTGTCGAATGGGGTAAAAGTGAACAAACAACTATAAAGACATTAATAAACTCAATGCCTCGGCGTCTCCAAGAAGTAATAATTAAAAAGGGTTCGCATACTAAATATTAAAAGTTATAATCATAATAATTGACATAATTCTTTTCCTTTGGCCTTATCATTTGTTCGTATGAAAACATATTAATTTATTTTTATATATATTTGAAGTTAATCAAATTTGTTTTCTTTACGTTAACTAGGTTATTCATTAATTCTACTAAATATTTGACAAAAATACATATTGAAGCTTTATTATAATAAATTTTTGAATCTTGTATATAAAAATCTTATATATAAAAATGGATGTATGTATGTGGGTATGTGGGTATCTGGGTATGTGGGTGGGTATGTGGGTGGGTATGTGGCTATATCACGTATAGACTCCAAAACCGCTGAACCGATCTTTATGAAATTTTCAGGGAAAATAAAGCCACATCTTGAGAGTGTTCCTGTGAGGTTTGGTAACGATTGGAGAAAGGAGCGTGGTACCTCCCATACAAGCCAAATTTGCTCCATCGATCACAAACCAAAAAAAGGATATATATCAAGCGGTTTCAATCGTAAAAAACTAAGATTTGGTAATTTTGTTCAGATGGTTACTGTCGGTAACTGTACAAAAAATGGGCGTGGTCGTAAAATAAATACGCCCACTTTTTCGAAATCATGGCAATTCCAGAGTTCTATACACTTTTACAGTGAAACTTACTGTATAGGTGCTCCAAGAGGCGGTCACTATATATAAATGTTTTCACGCCCACTTTTACCGCCCACAAATCACTGTCTATATACATAAAAAGCAAAACGATGTGTGTCTGGCTGTGTGATGTCTATAGACTCCAAAACTACTAAACCGATTGACCTGAAATTTTGGCAGCCGATTTGTTTCAGGTACGAGATGGTTGAGGGGAAATATGTGCCACACCCCCCTTTTACCGCCCCCAAATCAATAAAAATGTTATATTTCAGTCAGTTTGGGTCGTATAAGGCTAAAATTTTGCAATTTAGTATGTACGGTGACTGTCGATAACTGTACTTAAAATGGGTTTCCACGCCCCCTTTTACCGCCCACAAAGAAATTTAAATGCTTTATTTCAGACGGTTTTGGTCGTATAAGACTTAAATTTGGAGCTTTGTGTAGTTACTGACAGTAACTGTACGAAAAATTGGTTTCCACGCCCCCTTTTTGCGCCCACAAATCAGTGAAAATGCTATATTTCAAGCAGTTTTGGCCGTATGAGACAAACATGTGATACCTAAGTTTATATGGCTACTTTCGGCAACTGAACTAAAAAAAGGCGTCATCGCTATATAGCCACACCCACACCCACTTTTTGAGAAATCATTAAAATTGACTACTGGGTATATTGAGCTTAAATGTTGGCTTAGTTTGTACGGTTACTGTCAGCAAATGTACTAAAAATTGGTTTCCACGCCACCTTTTACCGCCCACAAACCAATGAAAACATTTTATTTCAACGGTTTGGGTCGTATTAGACAAAAATTTTGTAATTTAGCTCATATGGTTACTCTCGGCAAGTGCACTAAAAATAGGCCTGTCCCACTTTAGTTAAACTGACTTTTCGGGGGGTCAGCGTAGAGTGAAGCAAAGTGCGCCAGGCTTTAGCTAAATTGAGATAAAATTTTGGCAGTCGATTTGTTTCGTGTACGAGATGGTTTAAGGGAAATAATTTTGCCGCACCCCTTTTTAACGCTTACAAAACAACAAAAATTCTATATTTCAAACAGTTTTGATTGTATTTGACTAAAATTTGGTAATTTAATTCATATGGTTACTTTTGGCAGTTATACTGAAAATGGTGAATATTTTTGGAATTTCTTGACATTTTCGTATATGGCATTAAGGCGGTCTGGGGCCGAACAACGTCTGCCGAGGAATACAAGTCTTATGTAACCACTCTTGATGTAACTGCAAAAGCGGGTCGACCGATTTAAACGGAAATTTTAGGGTACTATGCCTGGCATCATACAATGAAATCAATTAAAAATTGCACATCGGCGTACCTTTCATATGACATAGCATTTATTTGCAAAAATTCTTACAGCTAAGCGCAAAAATTATTTTACTGGTTTTGTCATCAAAACAACAAGGGTACCCTTTCTGATTTTTTTCGCGAAATTTATTTGTTCCAAAATGTTGTTTTTATATTTTTTACAAAAAGTCAAAAATTATTTATGTGAAAATTAATCCAATATCTCTTTCCAATCAAATTTACAACATTTGCTGCCAAAGCCTATATCTCAAATAATCAAAATTTATGACTAAAAATCTATTTTTTCATACAATTGACAATCTATAGTAATAAAAATCATTTTCTGTTTGTTTGTTTGTTTGGCCTTTTTACAAATCTAAACGGCCCAACGGATTTTGCTCAAACTAGGTGCACATATTAAATTTATTCTAACTTAAAATGTTACATACTTATTTTTTGCCACGCCCCCTCCGAACTTTTTCAACTAACGGCAATTTTGTTATTATAATAATTTTTTATCGGAGTTTTTTTTTTAATTTAAAAAAATTTCTGTTATTTTGGCATCAAAAACACTCACATACACTCAAAATTGTAGAAATTGTCAGTACAACGACTTTTTCATAAAACATCGTTACCAAAGAATAGAAAAAAACGCCATGAAAATCAAAGTTTGGTCTTTGGATGCAAATATCTCCTCTGTCCATTAATATATTTGATTCAAATTTTTTTTGTTCAAAAGTTCAATAAATATACTTTACACAAATGGGTTGAACTGTACCTTTTAGTCAGTGAAACTATGTTTTATAATTATGTCAAGAAAGGTCCAAAATATTGACTTTTTACTCAAAAAATTACTCAAAAATTGTTTTTGTTGTTAAAATGAAATCAATTAAAAATTGCACATCTGACTAAATTTCATATGACATAGCATTTATTTGCAAAAATTCTTCCAGCTAAGCGCAAAAATTATTTTAATGTTTTTGTCATCAAAACAACAAGGTACACCCTTTGATTTTTTTGGCGAAATTTATTTTTTTCAAAATGTTGTTTTTATATCTTTTACAAAAAATTCAAGTCTTAAAAGTAATTTATGTGAAAAAATTACCCCAATATCTCTTTCCAATCAAAAGTAATGGCTTTTATGATTAAGTTACTTTATGATTTATCGAATAGCTTTAGAATTATAGATAGCACAGATTTAGTATTTAACCACAATTTAAACATGCTATGTACAATGTTAACATTTGATGGGTGTTTGGAAACGGGGCGGGCAGCAACGCGCCGGGTTTCAGCTAGTGTGTATATAAAAATGGATCGTGATTTGTTCAGATGCTTAAAACTTGGAAACGAGTGGACCAAAATAGTTATATCCTTCTACGGGTTTGTTTGTAATTGCTACGTGAAGGTTTAAGAAAAAAGACAATATTGCCACACCCCCTTCAACCGCCCACAACTCAATAAAAATGCTATATTTAATTAAGTTCGTGCGATAACTGTCGGTAAATAAACAAAAAATGGTCGTGGTCACACTATAGCTACGCCTATTTTTAAGAAAATATCAAAAGACTTCGAAACTACTGGCCCTATCGAGCTCAACTTTTCGTAATCTATTTGTTTTGAGTACGAGATGGTTTCAGAAAAAATTTGCCACACCCCCTTTTACCGCCCACATATGTATATATAAAAAATTTGCAATATCGCATAGCTTTGGAGTTATGGGTCGCACAGCCACTACACTGATAACATTTGATAGGAGTTGGACAAGAGGGAGTGGCACCTCCCATACAACCCAATTTGACGATAACGAATAGCTTTGCAGTTATAGGTCGCACAACGTGGGAATTCAGTTTCCAACCTATATTTACACATGCAGTTTTACTGAAAACATTTTTTGGGCGTTGGACAAGGAGCGCCCCATACAACATAAATTTACGATATCGAATAGCTTTGGAGTTATAGGTCGCACAGCTTCAGAATTATGTATTCGGCCATACATAACATAACATAACATGATGTATTCGATCCATAAGATCGGTGCTTATGACTGGTGATCGGTTCGAGTATTCACTATGTGAGGAAATTTATATACAGCTACAAAGGTTCTGCAGCGAAGGGGTCTGAAAGCTGTATCAAGCAAAGGCCAGATGGCGCAGTGAGCAAAATCTATGCAGTCAGGGGTTCAAAGGTTTTGCAAAGGCCAACTTACGTAAAACTTAATTTCTAGTGTTTCTAGCCACAGAGGCAGCGCAGCGAGCAGAATCTGAAGAATTTACGAGGGCAGACGACCGCAAGGTTTGTCTGCGACGCTTGAATTCTGTTGCAAGGGCAGAAAACACGGCGAGCAGAATTCAGGCATTTGGTATGCAAAATAATGATTTTGACTGAGAGGCTTGTGTTCTCTTTCGAGGGTGGGTAGCGCGTCGAGCAGAATACAAGAAAACACAAGAGACGAAAAAACAATAAAAACAACCAAAGGCTTAAGTTTTAGCAGCGATTGTGGAAGCTAGAGCGAACAAAAGCTAGAGCGTAACTGATCTTACCAGTCGCTGCTGATGTGACATTTGCTCAGCTTCCTACATACACGTCGTTATGAAGTTGTTGAGAATTATATGTCAGTAGCGGTTGAAAGTATACATATCTACATATCTACTACATATCTGGAAGTATGCAGTGTCTGTAGTGCTCTTGTTGTTTTCTTTTGCATTTCTTTAAGCGGGATTCTCTGATCACGTTGAGCAAGTTTTCTGCAAAAATTATAATTATTTTAATCAAGCCAAAGAGCCTGCAGCAAGTTTTTGTAACTCTCTCATAGAGTGTGGAGAGAGAAAAAGCTCAAAAAAGTTTTATAAAAAAAAATTACAAAACTTGCTGAACCCCGCTTTATTGTGTACTTATAATTAGTTCTAGTTATATTTAGTGTTGTTGTTTTATTTTACATTTCTTTAGTGTCTATTTATAATTAGTTCTGAAAGCCAAAGTTTGATCCCGGCGATAGCAGGTGGATATTAAAACTTTTGTTTTTACATGTTTTTATCCTTTTTTTTAGATTATTCCCAATAGTAATTGACAAGAAAATTGGAACTAATGAATTTCAAAATAATTTAATTCGTTAATTAAAAATGATGACCCTTTTACTGCAGCGAATATTTTAAGTACAGTGGCTCACAACGAAAGTCGGGCAGGCATTTTTTAGCACTTTCGCATTGGTTTCAGAAATGAAAATGTAAGAACAAACTTGGAGTAAATATTTTTTTCAAAACATTCTTTATTAGTGAGCAAAATTAAACAAAAACATAGTTAAAAAATTAGAACATAACGGTAAAACAAAATTAAATCACACCAAAGCTTAAAAAACGAGCTCACATTGACAGTCGGACATATAAGTAATTCAATGCTCAAACTAAGAATTAAATTTTGTTGCCAATCCTTTTTCTTAAATGACTGCCTGCAGCCTTTTTGAAATGGGTGCAACCAAATTTTTAAAAACTTCAGCTCCAATCTGATTCCACTCTTCACTCAGGATACTTTTTTTTAGGATTGGATCTTTAGTTGCCCATCTCTGATACTGCACTCAGGGTTCAAGTTCATCTCATAGATGTTCTATAACATTTTAATCTGGGTCTTGTGAGGTTGTTTTTATGACATTTGGACAAATATTAACTACACAATTCTTTACCAAGAGCGTCGTATGTTTCAGGTCATTGTGTTGGTAAGACTAAAAATTGTCTGCAATTCCTTATTTACCCACACTTTCTTTTACTTGCACCATGAGAATGTCAAGGAACATATTTTTGTCCATTATACCTTCAATAAAATGAACCCTTCCAATATCAGACGCAGCCCCAAACCATGACTGATCCTCTACCATGCTTAATCGTATGTTTAGAATTTTTATTGCAAAATTCTCCATTCGGTTTTCGCTTTCCATCTGAACCATATAAATTAAATAAACTCTCTCATCGGTAAACAAAACCTGAACTAAAAGTTTATTGTTTAAAAGTGCTAAAGATCCTAATGTTTTCTGTTTTATTAACCTTGCTTCAGAATAGAAAGTCTTTGGTCAAGAATTATTTATTCAAGATTCCGCCTTGCGCATGTCCGCTCTCTTTGTGAGCACGTGCATGTGACGTCAGAAGTGCAAAAGAAGGGAGAGTCAAACTGACTGAAAAAAAACGTAGTAAAAATTTTTAAATAGGGGTATTCGATTAAAAAATCTCCTCATTTTCTTATAAAATCTTGGTTTTTTAAAAGAAATAAATTTAAATCAAAAAACAACTCTTGTACAGAAAAAATTTTAATTATTTTCAATACTATTTTTGATAAAAATTTTATACCTTATTGGGGTGTTAACTTCCGTGTTGACCCCTTCATAAAAAAATAGCTATGTTGTTCGATTTATTTTGAGAGCAGTTTGACTATTTCTTTGTGTGTATTTCGTTTGTTTCCCAACTAGCCAATCAGATTCATTTGTTTAGTTTCGTTTGTTGTTTATGTGATTTTATTGTTTGGATGTATTTTCACTTATGACGTAGACCTGCGCAGTAGATTGCCATTTCTGCGCACTTAAGGCGTGATCTTCTTTATATTGTTCTTGGTCTTTGGTCATCTGGTCATGCACGAGATTGGGGGCGTTCTATTACATTTTTCTTTCTAATACAGTGCTTTTTTCGTGCTACTCCTCAATTTAAAAATTTTTTTCTCAAAACTCTTCAAATTGTTTCTGGGTGTACACTCTTTTTCAAATTGAGTTTTAACATGACCTCTTGTTTTAGTGCAAATAAAAATGGGTCTTTTTTTATTATATCTCTTAAAAAATATCTTTCATCTTGGAGCTAAGTTTATTTTTAGCTCATTTATAAGTTACTGTACCAAGGCTCATTTATAAGGTTGTAGCACTTGAGAGCGAACTCGGTCGAACTGTCAGAATGGATGCAAAAAATGAAGAAAATAAATGCTTAGAACAAGGAAAAGCACAGTGACAGTTCGAGCAAAGGCGGGAAAAAGAGTGCATTTCTCTCAAGTGCCACAACCTTATAAATGAACCTTGTACTGTACGTTCTTTATTGCATATTCTCTGATCTTGTATATAATGCTTGATTATATCGTGCACTGTTGATTTACTTTTTAAGGTGATTTGTGAAATTTGTCGTTAGGATTTTCCTTTCAAATAATAATTTTTCATGATCTGCCCTTCTGCCAGTGTTGATTGATTCACTTTTCAAGAAATGTTTATTTTTTAAGTTTTCCGTTTGACTGAAGGTTATTCCAACAGCAGTAAAAAGTTGTAAGCAGGAATAACTGTCTAAGGACCACTATTTGCATTTTTTCTTTACCTGCCCGACTTCCAATGTGAGCTCATTATAATAGGTTTGTTTCGATTTAAATTTGTTTCACCGTTATGTTTTTAATTATGTTTGTGTTTAATTCTGTTCACCAAAAAATAACGTTTTGAAAAAATATATATTGCAATATTCTTCATACATTTTCATTTCTGAAATCAATGCGAAAGTGCTAAGAAATGCCTGCCCGACTTTTGTTTTGAGCCACTGTACGTGCTGGCGGCCAGAGTGCGATCCCGGCGGTCGCAGATAAATAGTTTGAACCATGGTAGAACTAGTAAAGATATATGCATTTCTGACTGCTCTCTTTTTCTCATAGCCAGAATTGTCAAACTCAAGCCTTTTGCTATTCTTGCCTATTTTTGCTTTCTTATCGCATTCTCATCGTTTTCAGATTTTGTATGAGCTGTCAACTTCGTTTTGACAGTTCCGGCAGTCTGTCTCTCCGAAATGCATATACCTTCTCTAATTCTACTATGGTTTGAGTTTGTATGCTTTATGTTCTTATTCTTATTTTTTTAACTCGTTAATTCAAAATTTCAACTTAAAATTTATTACGATTTCTTATAGATATTTTATCTTATTTTCTAACTAATGGTAGATGTTGTTATAATTGTATTTAACCGGTTGAGTGTTTGATCTTACATTTTATAGCTATATACATGATGCAAAAATTAAAAAAATATTAAGCTTATTAAAGTAAAAACTGAATAATATTATGTACTTCCTGAGTCAAATGGTGAGCCAACACAATAACAAACAAAAAAACACCAGAAACTCTGTTGGTTTGCAGTTCCTGAAGAAAAGAATTAACATCGCAGATTGTGAATATGTATAAAAATGATAATACTCTCCGAGTTATTATGAAAAAAATGATTGACAAACAAATCACGTCTTTGACTAAGGTCTGAGAGAAAACGATTCACAAAACAAGTAAAAACAATTTTATTAGAGGCTATAAAAAAACATTCCATGAAGAGAAAAAAGAGCATGGAAAGAGAGCTGCTCTTAGGAAAATAAACTAAAATGCTCTTAAGCACTATTAGCTCTCAGCACTACAAGAGCGACAAAGAGAGTAATGCACTCACACAAGCATAGAAATGATTTTTTGATAGAACTGGTGCACTGCTCTGAGAAAATTAAGTAAAACGAAAGAGAGTATATATATACTGTTTGGTAAAACTTGACCACAGTGCAGCACAAAATGATTGAAGAGAAATTCTCCACAACCGACAGCTGATTAAAAATAAACGTTGGGGAATAAATTTGTGTGTAGGTTTGTTTGTATGTAAATTAAAAAGTGTCAACATGTTTGAATGTGTAACAGAGGAGAAGGAATTGAACTTACCAAATATGTATATTTTTAGAACTGTTGTAGTAATATAAACTTTATTGCAATGTATCGCTTAAGTGACGTTTGTTTAGTCATTAGGTCCATGGTATAATTATTTGACAAGGTAGCCGTGACAGTTTTTGGCGATTGGTAGTTGCCAAAAATAGCTAAAGGAGTTGTAGTTTGCTGCTGTTGACTAGCTATGTGCTTATTTTTAACTTTTATTAGATTCATTAAATTTGTTCGCGAAGTTTATTGAAATGTTTTTAGTTTGCTACGATGTTTAAGTCGTTGCATATTTTCTCACATTTCTTTGATTAAATGCATGAACAGCTAATTTTGGCAACTATCCATCGCCGCTCGTGAGAAAAAAGCCACTCTACGCTACTACCTTGTCACATAATTATACCATGATTAGGTTTGTTCCCGTACTAACTTCAATTAATTGTAATAGATTAGAGAGTGTCATTTTATTTATTTATTTATTTATTTATTTGAATGTAATATTTTGAATGTAATTCCTCTCTCTCGAGCTTCAAAATAAAGCTTTTAAGCAATTTCAAGTTACTTGAATCGAGTACGGGAACAGACCTATTATTAGTAAATAATATTTTATTCCAACATTACCTTTACAATTTTATGGCGACCTTAGATCACAAAGATTTTTAAGCAAAATCAAAGAATTGAAAATGCATTTGCAGAACGCGTTGTGTGATATGTACTTATTTAGCAATTTTAATAAGATCCGTTACAATAAATTAACACCAATTTATGAAATAACCGAAGGCAACATAACAAAAGCGCATAATAATGAAACAATAATGGGAAAAAATCGCTGGCACACTCGCATTTTTGCATGAAATCAATAAAAACAACACAGAGGCGCGCGCACTCTCTCTCTCTCTTTCTTTCTCTCTCTTTTCTTCTGACTCTCTTTAATTATCTCTGACTAAATGTGCATAATTGTTGGTACTTTTGCAGCGTGCCGTTAGTGGTAGAAATTCAAAGTAGTTGCCATCAGTCGCTGGCGATTCCCGTCGTTGCCGGGACGCACAAAATGGTGGCTGCGTTAAATCCACGTCAATTGCTTGTGGAAGAGAAAAGTCACGCGGAGTGAAGAAAATCTAGTGTAACGCAATGAATGAATAAAATATCAGCAACGAACGAAGAAGAAGCCACGAAATCCACTTGCGAAACTTAACACAACTTGTTTTCGGTTGCAGCCGAACTTTTGTTTATGGGCTTTTTGTTGTTTTTATTTTCATTGTTGCTGTAGTATTTGCTTTTTTGTTGTTTGTCGTATTCGTTAGTATCCGTATCTTTAGGTTGTATCTATGGCAGGCTGTATTTATTTTGTGTTTATTGAGCGCCGTAATTCGCTCACTTGGTGGTGGTCGCCAACGTCGGTTCACTGCCACTTTTATGAGCAAATAAGCGAAAATTAGTTATAAGCATTAAATGATTCCACTGTTACATAGATACAGATACATACAGACAACCATACAAAAGTAGCCAAGTTTAAGCGCAAATTATTTGAAAATGTTCTGTAGAAAAAGGATGAACGCCACTTTAAGCGGTTTAAAAAAACTTTATCTATTCATTTATTCTTCCTTACTTTACGTAAATTTAACTGTATATTTTTTAAGTGAAACTTCATTAGCACCGTTGTGATTTGAAACTCGATGAAACGAAAAATGACATTTGAGAAAAAGAAACCACTGCTTAGCACGTACACAAACCAATTTAAAAGACATTTTAAACTTTGCAGTAGCTGTTAAACTGTCGGACAAAATTAAAGTATACTTTTATGCAAATATGTAAAAGTCAAACGAAAACATAGATGGAGCTGTAAACGCACTTAGCGAATTCTCAAACTAGCCTGCAAGAGAATGGGATATAATACTTATATATAGTGCTACAATTACAAGATAAACAATAAGTGGAAAAAGTTCAACGGAACGTATGCCTGCATTTCGTGCACTGCGAAATTAAATGTGCAACATAATATTTCTATTGCTCATAGTAATTTTTAGCATTTTTTTTTAATATGTATAAAAAAAAATTTGTCAGCACCTTTTTCTAGTTGGTAGAAACATACCATTAAATTAAACCGAACACTGAACTTTCCGATAGCGTTTTCCCGTCACTATTAAAAAAATTGAAACAAGTGCAAACGTACTTAGTAATTGGCGTACGGTTTTAGCTAAAATCAGTTTAAACCAGGGACCGAAAAAAAACAGTTAATTTACAATTTTCAGATGAAGAAGACATAACGAAAAAGTTGCTGGTGGACGTCTTTAAATATACCATTATTATGATTGTAGTGGCAGCAGTTTCGCGAATATTTAACGCCTTTTAAGTTTTCGACTGTTACTATAAAAGTTTAAATTAACTGTTATTTTTTGCCTTTTATTTTTTCGAGCAAAAATAACTGTTACTTTTGACTTTTATTTTTTAGGTTAAAAATAACAGTTATTTTGTACCTTTTATTTTTTCGGTCAAAAATATCAGGCAATTTGTATTTTTTCAAAAGCCGCTTGACCGAATAAAAAACTATTAACATGAAAAAGTTTTATAACTCAAAATGTACGCGCTGATGAGACGTTAAAAATTGCATAAAACTTTTTTCACCGTACAAGTGGCCTTTAAAAAAACTGAAATTTTTGACTGAAAAAATAAAAGTCGCAAAATAACAGTTATTTTTGACCTAAAAAATAAAAGTCAGAAGTAACAGTTATTTTTGCCCGTAAAAATATAAGGCATAAAACAACTAGTATTTTTGTCGGAAAAAATAAAAATAAAATAAAGTTAAGTGATAACTGTTAATAACTGACTTTTTGGATAAAAACCCGAACTGGTACGGTCCCTGGTTTAAGCATAAAATAAATACAAGAAAAGGATACGTGATTGCAGTCTGCATCGGAAGCAAAGGTATGCGTTGACTACTATTTCTATTGCAGCAATTATCGATTAATCTTTAAAGACGGGACAATTTTTTCACACATGGGCTAATTTTGACCTAATGTTTATTTTGACTTATTTTTATGTGATACCGTTAGTTTGGCGTAACCCGAATTAGTGATGCCATATAACATTGTCGTCGTTATTGGGCTAAAGACATTTAAAGAGAACTCCTTCAAGTAAAAGCCAGCAAAAACGAGCATATAAATTCAATAAAATTTAGCTGTTTAAGATCTCGATAATAAGTGGAGAGACCATGCATTTCTAGATCATGAGAAGTAGAACCTCGATTATTTTTTATATCCAGAATCGTATTGGAAACGGGGTTTTAATATAAAAAATTCTGTAGATATATTTATGTTTTCAAATTTAGAAAAAGTAAAATCATTACTACTCGTCTTTTATTAATGCATCAGTTGAGCGAGTACACTTAGGAAAAAAGTTATGTCGTCAGTACGAAGACATATATGTAAAATCTATGTACTGTATCTTGTATGGGAACGCAACGAGAGCTATATGTACTGACTAAAATGAGTACTGGTCACATTTCAATTTCGTAACTTGGTAAAAGGAATGAAAAATGTATTCAATATATCGAATTATGTGTTGAATACATTGCAGACTGTAATAAATACAAGCAACGTGTACTAAATATTTCTTGTAATGTTTTTCAAGAAATGTACTTAATACATAAACTATAGACTAAGTTCACGTCTAGTTTATGCGATTAAAGTGAGACTTGTATTCAATACATAAAGTATGGACTCCGTACACGTCTCGCTTATGCGATTAAAAAGGCATATGTATTCAGTACATAAAACAGCGGTCACCATCGCCTAACCCTTAGCACTCTTTTACAACAAGTTGAAGATTTTCATGATTGTTGTAATTCGCCGAATCGTACATCGGAACTGTACTCATTATATACAAATATTTATTATTTTTTTTAATGGGTCTTTACATGAAATTATTTATATTTTTATGTAATGGGTCAATAATCTATGTACTATGTACATCGGCACAGTACTCATTACAAACAATTGTTTATAGTTTTACGCAATGGACCTATGAACACATTTCAAACAGTTATTTAATATTTATGTAGTAGGTCTATAATCTATGCACTCACTGCATACAGTAATTTAATATTTTTTGTAATGGGTCAATAATCTATGTACTATACACATCGAAACTGTACTCATTACATATAATTATTTACAATAACGTTGTGATGAGTATAGTGTGCATGAACCCACCACATACATCTATTCATTCACGACACATAATTATGTGATAAATATATAAAATTCTTTATTGACTATATGCAGCAATGCAACTGTTCAAAATATTTATGTAGTCAATAGGGATTTCAACAAGTACTCAGTACAAGAAAATCACCAAATTTATGTGTGCAGAAATTTATGTCATCAATACATAAATTTATGTAGTGAGTCTATAGGTTTTTTCCCTCTGTGTATTTAGTAAATAATAACACTAGTTTGCGAAACCGATTCGATACAAAAATAGTTTTATCATTTATTTTTACTAAAGAAGGAATGGTGTTGCCCTATTTCAATAAAATCAAAAAATGTTTGAATTGAATTGGACAAATGAAGTGTATGGAACTAATATAAAAGTACATGGAAGAATTTTTACTTATACCTAAAAATTTTTTACAAAAACATACGTTAAAACTAAAAAATCTTAAATTTTTTATAAGGAACCCACAGAGTGTTTCAATAAAGATATCCAATAAGATAGAAAATATGTAGGAAAAATATATTTATTTATTTATTTATTTATTGATAACATAATTTATAATTAAAATTATAAGTTAGTTGTATATGGATAGCTATGGCTACGATGTCCTTAAGCTGAGAAGGATAACATTACTAATGTAGAGTAGGTAATATAAAGAGAAATTTAAGATTAGTTATGTGATGCTTTTATGTGTTTGGTAATTATATTAATACTAGCTGAAACCCGGCGCGTTGCTGCCACTCTCCCTATTCAAACGCCCATAAAATGTTATCAGTTAAACAGCATGTCTAAATTGAGGTCAAATACTGAATTCCGAGACTGTGCGACCTATATCCACAAAGCTATTCGATATAACAATTTTGGGTTGTATAGGAAGTGCCACGCCCTCTTGATCACCCCTCATAGAATGTAATCAATTAAACTGCATCTGTACATGGAGGTCGAATACCGAATACCAAAACTGTGCGACATATAACTCCAAATATATTCGATAACACAAATTTGGGTTGTATGGGAGGTGCCACGCCCCCCGACAAACTCTAAAAAATTTTATCAGTAAATCTTCATGCGTAAATTTTGGTCAAATACTGAATTCCGATGCTGTGCGACCTATAACTCTAAAGCTATTTGATAGCACAAAGTTGGGTTGTATGGGAAGTGTCACTCCCCTTTTCCCTACGCCCATTAAATGTAAGAAATGAAAGTGCATGTATAAATTTAGGTCGAATACCGATTTCTTACGCTGTCAACCTATAACTTCAAAGCAATTCGATATTGCAAATTTGGGATGTAAGGGAGATGTCAGGCCTCCCTGTCCAACGCCCATAAAAAAAAAATCATTGTAACTGCATGTGTAAATTGAGGTCAAAAACTGAATTCCAAAGCTGAATTCCTATAAATTCAAAGCTATTCGATATCACCAATTTGGATTGTATGAGAGGTGCCCCTCCCCCTTGTCCAACTCCCATAAAATTTCATCACTGAAACGGTACGTCTAAATTGTGGTCGAATACCGAATTTCTAAGCTGTGCAACCCATAACGCTATTCGATAACACAAATTGTTTTTATATTAATGGGAGGTAAAAGAAGGTGTGGCATTTCTTCTTAAACCATCTCGTACTCAAAGCAAAGCCACTTACAAAATTTGAGCTCAATCGGACCAATAGTATCGTAGTATTGCGATATTTCCAAAAGTAGGCGTATATGAAGTGTGACAACGCCCGTTTTTATTAAAGTTAGTGACAGTCATCATAAGAACTTATTTACCAAATTTTAATTTAATACGACCAAAACCTTCTTAAATATAGCATTTTTATTGATTTGTGGGCGATAAAAGGGGTGTGGCATTACTTTTTTCCTAAACCTTTGCGTAGCAGTTACGAACAAACCAGTAGAAGGAAGTATCCTATTTGGTCTAGTCGTTTTCAAGTTTTAAGCATCCGAACAAATCACGATTCATTTTTATATGTACAGATATTGATTTGTGGGCGCTAAAAGTGGGCGTGAAAACATTTATGTATCGTGACTGCCTCTTGGAGCACCTACACAGAAAGTTTCAGCATAAAAATGTGTAGAACTCCGGAATTGCCATGATTTCGAAAAAGTGGGCGTATATATATTGCGACGAAAAAGTGATTTTTGTACAGTTACTGACAGTTACCATCTGAACAAAATGATAATATCTTAGTTTTTACGATCGAAACCGTCTGATATATATCCCTTATTTGGTTTGTGGTCGATAGCGCAAATTTGGCTTGTATGGGAGGAACCACGCCCCCTCGTCCAAACGTTACCAAACCTCACAGGAACAATCTATCTCCTCGGCAAACGTTGTTCTGCCACAGACCACCTTACTGCCATACACGAAAATGTCAAGAAATGTCAAATATATTCACCATTTTCAGTATAGCTGCCGAAAGTGGCCATGTGCACTAAATAACCACATTTTAGTCTAATACGATCAAAACCGTGCGAAATATAGCATTTTTGTTGTTTTGCAAGCGGTAAAAAGGGGTGCGGCAAAATATTTCCCTTGAGCCATCTCGTAATCGAAACAAATCGACTGCCCAAATTTCAGCTCAATTTAGGTTAAGCCTGGCGCACTTTACTTCACTGGACGCTAACTCCCCGAAAAGTGAGTTTAACTAAAGTAGGGCAGGCCTATTTTTAGTGCACTTGCCGAGAGTAACCATATGTACTGAATTACAAAATTTTTGTCTAATACGACCCAAACCGTTGAAATAAAACGTTTTCATTGGTTTGTGGGCGGTTAAAGGGGGGCGTGGAGATCAATTTTTAGTACAGTTGCTAACAGTAACCGTACAAACTAAGCCAACATTTTAGCTCAATCGACCCAGTAGTCAATTTTGATGGTTTCTTAAAAAGTGGGTGTGGCTATATAGCGATGACGCCCTTTTTTAGTACAATTGCCGAAAGTAACCATACAAACTTAAGTATCATATGTTAGTCTCATACGGCCAAAACTGCATGAAATATAGCATTTTCACTGATTTGTGGGCGCAAAAGGGGGCGTGGAAACCAATTTTTCGTACAGTTACTGTCAGTAACTTCACAAACCAAAGTACCAAATTTAGGTCTTATACGACCAAAACCGTCTGAAATAAACCATTTTCATTTATTTGTGGGCGGTAAAAGGGGGCGTGGAAACCCATTTTTAGGACAGTTGTCGACAGTAACCGTACATACTAAATTACAAAATTTTAGCCATATACGACCCAAACCAACTGAAATGTAACATTTTTATTGATTTGGGGGCGGTAAAAGGGGGGTGTGGCAAATTTTTTTCCTCAACCATCTCGTACCTGAAACAAATCGACTGCCAAAATTCCAGGTCAATCGGTTCAGTAGTTTTGGAGTCTATAGACATCACACTACCAGACACACATCGTTTTGCTTTATATATATATAGATATTGATTTGTGGGCGTTAAAAGTGGGCGTGAAAACATTTATAAATTGTGTTCGTACCTAAACAGCAAGTTTCACTGTAAAAATTTGCAGAACTCCGGAATTGCCATGATTTCGAAGAAGTGGGCGTATTTATATAACGACCACGCCCATTTTTTGTACAGTTACCGACAGTAACTATCTGAACAAAATCACCAAATCTTAGTTGTTTACGATTGAAACCGTGAAATATTTTTCTTTTTTTTTTGTTTGTGATCGATGGAGCAAATTTGGCTTGTATGGGAGGTACCACGCCCCTTTCTCCAATCGTTATAAAACCTCACAGGAACACTCTCAAGATGTGGCTTTATTTTCCCTGAAAATTTCATAAAGACCGGTTCAGCGGTTTTGGAGTCTATACGTGATATAGCCACATACCCACATACCCACATACCCACATACCCACATACCCACATACCCACATACCCATACATACGATGTGTGTCTGGTAGTGTGATGTCTATAGACTCCAAAACTACTGAACCGATTGACCTGGAATTTTGGCAGTCGATTTGTTTCAGGTACGAGATGGTTGAGGAAAAAAATTTGCCACACCCCCCTTTTACCGCCCCCAAATCAATAAAAATGTTACATTTCAGTTGGTTTGGGTCGTATATGGCTAAAATTTTGTAATTTAGTATGTACGGTTACTGTCGACAACTGTCCTAAAAATGGGTTTCCACGCCCCCTTTTACCGCCCACAAATAAATGAAAATGGTTTATTTCAGACGGTTTTGGTCGTATAAGACCTAAATTTGGTACTTTGGTTTGTGAAGTTACTGACAGTAACTGTACGAAAAATTGGTTTCCACGCCCCCTTTTGCGCCCACAAATCAGTGAAAATGCTATATTTCATGCAGTTTTGGCCGTATGAGACTAACATATGATACTTAAGTTTGTATGGTTACTTTCGGCAATTGTACTAAAAAAGGGCGTCATCGCTATATAGCCACACCCACTTTTTAAGAAACCATCAAAATTGACTACTGGGTCGATTGAGCTAAAATGTTGGCTTAGTTTGTACGGTTACTGTTAGCAACTGTACTAAAAATTGATCTCCACGCCCCCCTTTAACCGCCCACAAACCAATGAAAACGTTTTATTTCAACGGTTTGGGTCGTATTAGACAAAAATTTTGTAATTCAGTACATATGGTTACTCTCGGCAAGTGCACTAAAAATAGGCCTGCCCTACTTTAGTTAAACTCACTTTTCGGGGAGTTAGCGTCCAGTGAAGTAAAGTGCGCCAGGCTTAACCTAAATTGAGCTGAAATTTGGGCAGTCGATTTGTTTCGATTACGAGATGGCTCAAGGGAAATATTTTGCCGCACCCCTTTTTACCGCTTGCAAAACAACAAAAATGCTATATTTCGCACGGTTTTGATCGTATTAGACTAAAATGTGGTTATTTAGTGCACATGGCCACTTTCGGCAGCTATACTGAAAATGGTGAATATATTTGACATTTCTTGACATTTTCGTGTATGGCAGTAAGGTGGTCTGTGGCAGAACAACGTTTGCCGAGGAGATAGATTGTTCCTGTGAGGTTTGGTAACGTTTGGACGAGGGGGCGTGGTTCCTCCCATACAAGCCAAATTTGCGCTATCGACCACAAACCAAATAAGGGATATATATCAGACGGTTTCGATCGTAAAAACTAAGATATTATCATTTTGTTCAGATGGTAACTGTCAGTAACTGTACAAAAATCACTTTTTCGTCGCAATATATATACGCCCACTTTTTCGAAATCATGGCAATTCCGGAGTTCTACACATTTTTATGCTGAAACTTTCTGTGTAGGTGCTCCAAGAGGCAGTCACGATACATAAATGTTTTCACGCCCACTTTTAGCGCCCACAAATCAATATCTGTACATATAAAAATGAATCGTGATTTGTTCGGATGCTTAAAACTTGAAAACGACTAGACCAAATAGGATACTTCCTTCTACTGGTTTGTTCGTAACTGCTACGCAAAGGTTTAGGAAAAAAGTAATGCCACACCCCTTTTATCGCCCACAAATCAATAAAAATGCTATATTTAAGAAGGTTTTGGTCGTATTAAATTAAAATTTGGTAAATAAGTTCTTATGATGACTGTCACTAACTTTAATAAAAACGGGCGTTGTCACACTTCATATACGCCTACTTTTGGAAATATCGCAATACTACGATACTATTGGTCCGATTGAGCTCAAATTTTGTAAGTGGCTTTGCTTTGAGTACGAGATGGTTTAAGAAGAAATGCCACACCTTCTTTTACCTCCCATTAATATAAAAACAATTTGTGTTATCGAATAGCGTTATGGGTTGCACAGCTTAGAAATTCGGTATTCGACCACAATTTAGACGTACCGTTTCAGTGATGAAATTTTATGGGAGTTGGACAAGGGGGAGGGGCACCTCTCATACAATCCAAATTGGTGATATCGAATAGCTTTGAATTTATAGGAATTCAGCTTTGGAATTCAGTTTTTGACCTCAATTTACACATGCAGTTTCAATGATTTTTTTTTTATGGGCGTTGGACAGGGAGGCCTGACATCTCCCTTACATCCCAAATTTGCAATATCGAATTGCTTTGAAGTTATAGGTTGACAGCGTAAGAAATCGGTATTCGACCTAAATTTATACATGCACTTTCATTTCTTACATTTAATGGGCGTAGGGAAAAGGGGAGTGACACTTCCCATACAACCCAACTTTGTGCTATCAAATAGCTTTAGAGTTATAGGTCGCACAGCATCGGAATTCAGTATTTGACCAAAATTTACGCATGAAGATTTACTGATAAAATTTTTTAGAGTTTGTCGGGGGGCGTGGCACCTCCCATACAACCCAAATTTGTGTTATCGAATATATTTGGAGTTATATGTCGCACAGTTTTGGTATTCGGTATTCGACCTCCATGTACACATGCAGTTTAATTGATTACATTCTATGAGGGGTGATCAAGAGGGCGTGGCACTTCCTATACAACCCAAAATTGTTATATCGAATAGCTTTGTGGATATAGGTCGCACAGTCTCGGAATTCAGTATTTGACCTCAATTTAGACATGCTGTTTAACTGATAACATTTTATGGGCGTTTGAATAGGGAGAGTGGCAGCAACGCGCCGGGTTTCAGCTAGTAGATTATAAAGGGGAAGAATAATTAAATAGAAGTACAAAAAATAAAATAATTCATTTAGATCTTATAGAGAGAATTTCTGGTAATTGATATCTTATATTAAATAGTTAGATAAGGTGGTGTAAGTTTGATTTTTTAAGAAAATTGATTATGATAAGAATATTGTGAGTTGTTGGATTGGATATACAATAAGAGATAGAGCGTCGGTATTTTGGAGGGTGCTTTGTCTAATGTGGGTGAAATGTGTGTAGTTGGTTATGAGGTGATGGATATTTATGGGATTGATGCAGTTGCAGAACGGGCAGGAAGGATGAGTGTTGTTGCTTATGAGGTGGCCATGTGTTATTTTAGTGTGCCCTGAACGGATACGCTCTAGTTTTATTATGTCTAGTCTTTTGATGTCAGGGTGATTTATTTTGAGGAATTGGTGCGTCGATATTTTGTCTTTGTTAATTTGTTTGTACCAATCTGAGGTGTTCTGCCAGGATTCTTGGTGTTTGTTATTGTAGTGTTTAGCTATAAATTTGTTTATGTCATTGGTGTTGAAATTATTTGTGGTTTCTAAAGGTGCTAAGGTTGCATATTTGGCTGATTGATCAGCGAATTCATTGCCTTCTATCTGCATATGGCTTGGGACCCATATTAAGATCATTTTTGGATAGTTTCTGGTAAGGTGATTTCGGATAAGGGTGGGGTAATAATCTTTGTTTTCTGTGTTGGCTATTGCGTCTAGCGATGATAGGGAGTCTGTACAAATGGCGAAGGAAAAATATATATTTATTTATGATTGATTCTATTGATCAATTCTGTTGTGCGTGTTATTACATGTTTGATCACAAATGACCGAGAACTGGACCTACGAGTTTAATGCCGACTCCGAACGGCTTATGTTCATAAAAAGCTTTTCATGGCAATTTTTACTCTCTGAGGTTTGCCATTGTCTGCAGAGAGGTGACGACCGAACAGAAAAATTAATTCAATTGAAAAAACTTTCTGTCTTAGCTGGAATTGAACACCTGGGCTACCGCGGTTCTTTAGCTTATGCCGTGGTTATGCTAGCCAAACATGTTCGGTGTTCATTTTTGTTAATTTGTTCTCTTCGCTGAAATGTTTGTTTGGTGGTTATGCTATGATTGGTGGCACAGTTGCATTATATGTAATAGTATGTCAAAACACAAAAAAGCACAACCCTAATTTGCATTTTCGTACTTAAAATTAACGAATTAAAATACACGAACTGATATTACTTACTCTGAATTTTTATTATAATATCTTAAACAAAATGGTTTGCATATATCTGACATGCTAGCTAGCTGTTTATGTTAAGGGTTACTTGAAGACACAATAAACTTCACTTTTTAATACTTTTACCTACTTTTTTTGATGCTATTATACAAAATGACTACAGCCAACACTGGAAAGTTCGGCATGTTTGGCGTTTCAATCAGCAATCAAAATGTTCGGTCAGAGAGCGAGAAAATGAATATGAGAAAAAGTTCATTTCTTCATTTTATACGTGAAACAATAACAACAAAAAATGTTCGGCAATCATGTTTGGCTAGCATAACCACGGCATTAGGGGCCACGCACTCTACCCACTAGGCAACGGCCGTCACACGGCCGTACACGAAACTATCGAATGATTTAAACTATCGAATAATTCACTCATTCATTCGAATTAAAAAATTGTAACTAGTAGCAAAAACTATCGTACGATTTTTACTGATGAACAAATTATTCATTCATTCGAATTATATATAAAGTAGCTAGTACAAAGATCAAATGATTTTTGCTATCAATTCAAGTATTCATTCATTCGACATAAAAAACCTCTAAACAGCTATTAACTGGTGTGATTTCTTTATAATTTCCATTTAAACACAAATCAAGCAGTGTTGTTAAATGTACTTTTCTAGTTAAATTTGCAGTACTCATGATTCATGAACGTACGCAAACGAAGAGCAATTGCTAAAGCTATCGAATAAAAAAAAAACTATGGAATGAATGAACAATTTTGAACTATCGAATAATTAGAATATTTTAATTCGATAGTTCCCATCACTAATTTCGGCAATGTCTGACATAACTTTTGATTCAAAAGAGATATTTGGGTAATTTTTTAACATAAATTATTTCTGACGCTTGGCTATTTGGTAAAAAATATTTAAACAAGATTTAGGAAAAAAGAAATTAAGCCCCAAAAAATCGGCACCCATGCAAGGGCGTAGGCAGAATGAAAACTAGGGGGGAAAGAGCTAATAAAAATTTGTTAACCATATCCTTCATTCACGAATTTAAGAGTCAATGAAAATAGTTCAAAACGAATGTATGGTGTCTTGTTACCCGAGGTTTTACATGAAGGGCTTATTGCAATAACGCGATAAGCCACACGATCTAAAAAATCAATTTTCTATTCTAATTACACACATTACTCAATGCATTGTCAACAACCACTGAAGAGTTTTGGCTATTTCTTATTAATTTTCTAACCTATTTGTAAAAGTTTCCGTGTTAAATTCCATTTCTTCATACAAAAATACATTTTTTTAAAACTTTAGAGTCGATTATTTCAAAATATTTTTTCTGCGGCTTATCATGCAATAAGCCCTTCATATATAATCGACTATAATACTATGTTCACACTAAAGTTCCGCAGCGAATCATCCATTCTACTTGTACAAACAGATATAGCAAGTAAGAACCTGATATTACTGGTACAAATACAACAAAGTGTAAAACTTAACATATGGGCATTTCCAAACTGGCGTTACAGATGATTTGTACGAATAAATATAAAAAAAATAGAATGAAAGTCTTATTTTTAGAAAGTTTTTTTTTTATATTTGCGTAGTAATTATTAGGGGGTATTCTCTTTGTCTAGCATAATTGCATGAGAGCAAGGATTGCAACAATCCTATACTTAAATATCCAATGGATCGAGAGCGCCATATTGTACAAGCGTAGCATAGGCACATATTACACGATGATCGTTGATCGGCGTACAAAATATTTTTGTTGTTGCTTTCAATGCGAAACTGTCAAAAAACACTGAGAGCCAGAGCGGATGAACAATTGTTAGGGCGATCAAGATATGTTCATTTTTGAACGCTGTACATGACAGCAATCACAATCATAACAGTGTTGCTGGGTGGCAAATTTAAGATGCGTTCACTTTTAGCAGCTAAAAAGTACTAGAAGTACTGCTTTTCGACTGAAAGGTATTTAAAAAAAGTTGCATGAAACTCTTATTTTAACAAGAATTCTTACTGGAATAAAGAAAAAAACAAGACTTGATCGCGATGAAACGATCATCATGTGACCTACCAACGATCAAAATGTAAAAGAGCGTAAAAACGTGTTCATTGAACGCCGATCAACGATCATCGTGTAATATGTGCCATAGTAAAATCAACAGCTCAAAGAACCCTATAATTAGCTGCACTTCACGCTCATTTCACCTACTGTTTTTTCTGCTCTCTTATTCTCTTCTCTCTCATTACAAACAGAGGGTTGCATTTCATAAACTATGCTTCATAGCATCGCCGTATACATGGGTATCAGTATCATCAGTATCATAGGAAATATTCTACGGTTTTTTTACTTGCATTTTGTTGTTGCGGCGGTGCACGTATTGTATATTTCCTATTCTTGCACCATGCAACGGTCATATCATTGACATAGAGAATACCCCTAATGACAACAACTAACCCTTAGGATCTAAAGATATAAGCAAAAATATGTGCTGGCGTTACGTTACACAAAACAGAAGTGATTTCTGACTTGGATTACAAAAATTTAAAAACTCTGAATTGGGCAAAACTTTTTATATAAAACTTTTTTTTAGATGGTTTTTTAAATAACATAAGTTTATTTTTCAAGTGATCTTATTTAAAAATCTTTTCTAGTTTTTTTTATTAGGATTTTTGATCTAGCGTTACGTTACGTTACTAAAATTTCCATTGCAGTTTAATTGGGCATTTAAGTAATTAGGTAGTTAAGTAATTAAAAAACAAATTTAATATATTGCCCTTTCCTTGTCTCATCCATTTTTTCATTATCTCTAGCCACGCCTTCCATTTTTACTAAAAACAAAAAAGCTTACGAAACATTTAAGAAACGAAACGAAAAAAATACTACATTTGTGAAACAGTGCAGACGATTTGATCATCATGGTTAATAAAATTTATGTAGAAATTGCTGAAACTAATAAAATTAAAATGTTTCTCTTAAATGATTTAATAAAAAAATAATATTTTTAATAAGCTTTATTTTTTTGGTCACGGTCGACTTTTTTCTGGTAATGCCCATATGCTTATTAGGGCGTAAACTTTTTTTTTTGTCAAAATTTTGGGGGGGCTGAAGCGGAATTCGAAAGTTCGTCCCAAAAAAACATTTTGAGAATTTTTCAGATTTTTTGAAAAAGGTTTAGAGGTCGCTCAAGGTCGTTTTTTCCAAACAAGTAGTTCTTCAAAATAATACTTGTGCTTTCTACCCAAAATTAATGCCTAACTGAGAAAAATAAATGTTCCAATGATCTTATCTGGAAAGTAAAATGCCCAAATTTTATTTTTGTGGGCTCGCAACTGGGGTTCCGAATGTATTTCTGCACAGGAGGTTCAAAAAAGGATATATATTTTGAAAAATGTTGCAGTTTTTTTGTTTTTAACCTTTAATTTCTCAAAATTTTCGCTCTTGAAAAATCTGAAAAAATTCTCAAAATTGTTTTTTGTGACAAACTTTCGAATTCTGCTTCAGAGCCCAAACAGAACCAAAGCGGATGTCGGGTGGCGGGCCTCTCTCGGCGAAATTCGCTGACAACCCGTCCAGAATTGGAGAGGTGGGGGTTGTCGGATCACGGTTGCATTTCATATTGGGAATAATACAAATTATTTTATATTTTGCTTTGAATTCATATGGATGCAACACAGTTACAAAAACAGAATGTCATATCATAGTAAAAACTAAGAAAATAACATTGAACGTACCCAATCTTTAGCAAAAATATGGCAACATTTGAGTCACTCAGAGAGAGATCCGTCAGCCGTCAGAGAAAAATTAGAATAGATTGGGGCATGTCACACTAGCGCGGACACGGACAAATTTCTTGTTGTTTTAGCGGGTAAAATAAGAAACTGGAAATTGAGAGAGCTTCTTTTACTTGTGAAAACAACAACCAATTTGTCCGTGTCCGCTAAGTGTGACATGCACCATTCTATTCCGGCGTTTTCCCATCGCGCATTTCTATGGCGGTTTCTTTTTTGGTGGCTGCATGTACGTATCATCTCTTTCTTTGGCTCTCATTGTAGTATAAACTATTTCTCTCTTTATTTGTTCCATTAAGTGCCCTGTTACGGTGGCGGTCATGGGCTCATCATGGTCATGCATTGTTGTTGTTTCAATGCAAATTAAAAATTTGAGAGCGAGAGCAAGAGAGTAAATTTTCACCACCACGGTCACCAAATGATTCGACAAAAATATGAAATCATGGGATCAAAACAGTGCTGCGTTGCGGAATTATTCACAACATTTGTGTTTAGGTACGAAAATAGTACACTTTTAGTACGAAACGTATGAAAACAGTAATGAAACATGCTTAATAGCAACACTCATCGGTAGAAAAAATACTAAAAGTAGCAAAAAGTGTAATGGTGCTTACGCATCATATGACCACCAGCATAACATACTTTCGTCACACAGCTCATCAAACGAAAAAAGAGAGTAAAAAGTGTCAAGGCCAGGAATCATATGACGACCACCGTAACAACACCGTAAGTGAAGTAACTGCTTTAACTCTTTTTTAAATGAATATATCCATTAAGTATGGATACAGCGCTGCCATATTCACAGTTTTAACTGTAAATTACAGTTTTTTAAACAGGCTTACAGTTTTTTTAAAGAATTGTAGCGCAAATTACAGTTTTTAAAAATTTTCAATTTGAAAAAAAAAACAGTATATTCAACTCATAAATTACCACAATGTAATAAACAGTTAATTAAATTTTAATTTAAAAATGCATTTTTATAAGATGTGGTACTTCTGCCTCCAACATACTTTTACATACTTTTTAACCATCTAAATCGCAATTGAGTAGACATTTGAAAAATGTTGTAAGCATTGCTGAATAGCAAGAAGTTTATAATGAATGGCGGGAATTACGTCCAATTAATTTTAGCGCTGAATTTAAATGCTGACAGTAATATTGAAGTCTTTTGGCAATCTTTTTTAAAAGAAAAAATAGCGATGGCAGTGAAGTACTTCCTGTTTTATGAAAAATGGTTTTTGCTGCTCTATGCATTCCAATAGCCAAAGCAAATATAGAAAAAATAGTTTTCATAAATATTATGAATAAAACCAAGATAAGCCCGAAATTTCCGCAATTTGTGGTATTCTAAGAACAAACGATCTCTCAAAAGAGATTGCATCAAATTTACGATAAGTCAATTTACGAAAATTAATGAAATCAAATTTCAAACACAAAAAACAAAATGTGATCTTTTTAAAGGCATGGTGTAATTATAATAAGGTGTTCTCATTCATTAGCAATATCAGAAAAAAATGGGCTGCCTTATTTTGGCATTTCATTAAAAAATTTTTATATTTTCAAAATAAGGCAGCTTGTCACAGAAAATATTGAAAATTGTCATGGGATGAGAACTTCAAAAGTACAAGTAATTTCCATAGTCACGCACGTAAGGTTCGTACGCCTTTTTTGTTGTTAAAAATTAAAAAAAGCAAAGAAATATTTAAACTTTTTGTAGTGCTTTAATTTTTGGATAGCATTATAGTAGTACTATATATTTAGTGTAAAAGGTGGAAGCGATCAAAAGTTATATTTTTCACATCTATTTTTTTTAACTACATTCACATAATTATCATATAAAAATTTAATCAAGATATCCCATGCCCTTTTCCCACCTCCCATACAGAATGAAGAACAAAAATGCTGAGGAGCACTGACTCTTTTAGAAAAACTCCTAACATTTTTGAGTGAAAGCACTGTAATAATGGAAAAAACTAATTACAGTTTGAGCGACATTATGTGCTTAGCAGCATACTTACCTTTTATGTATTCAGATGTGCATATTTTCAGGCTGAAAACTTTTGAGCTCAAAAGATGTTGTAAAATGACTTTATCATTTGTTATAATAATTATTGCAAAAAATAATTACATTTTGAGCAAAGAAACAAGATTGTGATCTGGTGAAACGTAGTTAATATTTAATAATGAATAAAACACACAGCAAAGGCTTTTGGATCAGTGGTTAGCGTGTAGAACTATCGATCGAAGGGTTATGAGTTCGATTCTCACAACGTACAAAGAAATATTTTTATTGCATTTTCTCGTTGTAATAGACGCAAGCAAAACGGAACAATTATAAGACGTTTGCCGCAAAAAACCTCCAAAAACCACGGAAAATAACGGTGTCGGAAAAAAATGACGTTTTTCAGTTTCCACTCAAGCAAATCACACAACGAGGCGTAAAAAGCTTCGCTTCAAAAACGCTGGATTTAAGACATAATTAAAACAAACCGCTGCATAGCGGAGATCTTTTTACAAAATTGATAATAAATGTCGTGAGATTTCACAATATTTATTGCAATGATTTTTTTCAATCAGTTTTTAGAGTGTACTTTAAAGGCGATACAATAAATTTAGATAAACAATAAATATTTTGTGTTTTGTTGACCAAGTTCTAGTACTTTTTTGACAGAGTATATGTTTGAAAATATTAATATTATCACTTTGCAATTAATTTTTATTTTTTTAAAAACTCTGTTTACTGTTTTTTTTATTCACAATTTGCCGTTGACTTTGGAATTGTTACTTCTTGCTTTCGTAGGTGGGCATCGTCTTGCCATCCTCTAACTCCTTTATTGCCTCTGCCCAAGCCATAGCATAAGCAGACGACTGTCAAGTCACGTACACTTTTATACTTCACTCTCGTCTCATAAAGTTAAATAATGGATTCGTAAACGACTGGCTGACAGACTGACAGACTGACTGACTGGCTGACTGACTGCCTGCCACTTGATGTTGTACAACGTCGTAAATCTGCATCCATAAATGATGATGTAGTGCTGCTTGCTGTGATGGTGGAAAAAGAGCTATCGGTTGAATGTCAATAAAACTTCCGTTGCCGCGTGTCACCGAACAACGCGAAGAATTTTCCAATAGAATTCTACATACATAGCTACATATTTTGAAATATTTTTTTTTTTTAATATTTAATTGGTGCCAACAAACAACATGTATTTTTTTGGATAACAGTGCCAAGCACATAGATTATATTCCAAACGTGTGGAAAGAGAGAGAGAGCGAGAGAGAGACACTTGTGCTCAAAGGGATTGAATCAAAATATTTGACAACAAAGTTTGAAAAATGCTACCAACCGACACCGTTTATCTATCTGTATGTCCCTACTGATATTACATTCAAAAATTCAAAATACTGCATATGGGCATTGTACATCAAAGCGCCCAGCAATTTTCAGATTTAATAGCTGCGTTCCTTTCGCCTTAATATGATCGTGATAACAAATTTTCTCAAAGGAACGGCAAGAAAAACGACTCGTAGCGGGCACTACCGTTGCAATCAAAATTAAATTCAAACAAGCAATCATGATACAATAACTATTAGGTGTCATGAGAACATGTGTCGTTCAAAACTGTTGTGAACTGTTATGGTAGCGATACCTTAGTGAACGATGTTTTTCTCTGAATGTGTTTTACTCTAAGCATCAGAAAAATTGTAAATAATTTAATTTAATTATTAATATTATGCAATTATATAAATAATTTAAGTGCAATTTTTGGCTCCGCAGAATGCGTCCAATGTGTGTGACAAACGCGGTTTGTTTTGTTTTCTTTTGTTTTACATTCGATGGTTTTATATGGATAGCAAAAATAATCCTATTTGATATAGGATATATTATTTGAAGCTAATGGAACGCAGCTAATATAAATATTCAACAATAACAGTTAAATATTTTCATTAAAAATCTTAAGCTAACAATAAAACAAATCCAAAAAAATATAAAATACTCAAAATAAAAAATTTGGCCCATGGGGGGATCGAACCCACGACCTTCGCGTTATTAGCACGACGCTCTAACCAACTGAGCTAATGGGCCTATTAATGTCAGGTAATTTTATATAGATCCAGAAAAGTAATCTTGTTTGCGTAGAGTCTAACATTTTTATCTCTACTTCGGAGTTTTCATTATTATTATAAGGTTGGCGCTGAGTTTTGGTGGTGCTTTATTTTTAATAGATACATTGAGTCTATATTATTTACAAATATAACTATTTTGCCCGTGACTGTAACCAGTGATGTGATTTTTATTTTGCTAAAATTCCCAAATCCATGTGTAAAAATTCCTTTTTTGCTTACTTTATCTCTTTCAAAATATTCTGAAAAGTCCGAAAAAAATTCCTCCAATTTTAATGCCAAAATAAGCAAAACATATAATTTTTGTTTCTTTATTTATATGTATGATTATTGCGTTGCATGTTATAAGCACCATAACGTATATATTGAGGAGCCTCGACTTGTGTGGGAAGAAAAAAGTTCCATTTATACCCTCCAAAAATTAACCTTGATCTATTTTAAAATTGTTTCCAAAATATTTTGGATGTAACGAAAGCCATCAGTGAGTTAAATTTTTTTGCAAAAACCTTTGTAAAAAAATTATGTTTTTCGTAAATATATTGGCTGCTGTAATAGTTGTAAAGAAATAAACTGTCAGAAATTAAAGGCCGGAAAAAGCTCTTACAATCTGCATCAAACAACTTAAAATGTTTGCAATCGGATAAATAACTGCTACTTTCGTACGTTTTTTTGGAAATTTTTTTAAGTTATTTTCATTAAAATTCCATTAACTTCTTTATTTCTAATGCAATCCTCACTTTCAAAATATCGTTGGAAAGGTTTTGCGTGCTTGTACTGTTTCCAGGTCAGAATTGCTTAAATTGTTACATATTAAAGCTATCATATTATTTTTTTTTATTTTTTTTATTTTTTTTTATTTTTTATTTTATTTATTGGCCAAACAAGGCAATGTAATTTACTTATTCTAACTTATTCTAACAGGTTTTGTTTACTTATACTAAGATTACTTAGTTTTTTGTTTTTCTTCTCCTCTTTCCTTGTTTTTATTTTATTTTTTATTTGGTGCTCTTAGTGGGCATACTCCGCCCACCGGATTGACATGATTTCAAAAACCATGTCAAAAATAAAAGAAGAGGAGGAAAAAAAGAGACTATATATGTACATACCTAAACGATGTATATATATTATTCTTAAAGACTATAAGGACAAAAGGACGTAAATGGGAGATTTGGAGAGGGATGTTAAAGAATTTTGATTTATTAAACAAATCAATAAATGCTTATACATATAAATCCATACATGTATATAGTTTATCTGAGGCCTGGGTTAATTCTGATTACTGAGTGATTTATAGGGTTTGCTTGAAAGAGGATTTGGACATAGAAGGTGAGTTGTATATAGAGATATTATTAAATTCTCTGCAACAACGATTGATGGGTTCATTATTTGCATATGTAGTTTGGTGCTGATATTCAGTTAACAATCGAGTATGCCTAGTGCGCCTAATTGGATTGTTAAAGGAAATCATATTAGAAATATATTCGCTGTGAATAGCACCATTAATTACATCAAATGTGAAGCATGAGCCCAATAATGATCTTCTTGTTGATAGTGGCATCAAATTTAAAAGGCTGAGTCTATGTTCATATGATGGAAGGCTACAATAATCATGGGGGTTGTACATATCTCTAAGCGCGTATAGTAAGAACTGTTTTTGAATAGATTCAATTCTTTCTCTATGGGAATCGAAAGATGGATTCCAAATTATGCATGCATATTCAAGTATTGGGCGCACTAATACACGGTACAAGGATGTAGTGACCCATATATTCTTGAATTCATTTGCTCGTCTTTTTATAAAACCGAGCTTATTGCTGGCCCTGGACACAATTTTATCATAGTGCAGATTAAAGCGCATCTTGCAATCCAAGACAACTCCAAGATCCACTATATGGTTGACCCTTTTTAGTTCGGTACTATTGAGGTGGTAGGTATGTAATGTTACGTTGTTTTTACGAGAAAAGTTAATAACATTGCATTTATTGACATTAAGATGTAGTTTATTTTGAAAACACCATTGCTCAGGAGACAACAATTTTGATTGCAAAAAATTTACATCTGCATCTGATTGAATTGCATAGTACATTTTTAAATGATCTGCATACATAAGATGTGGGATATCGTGAAGAACTTCTGACAGAACGGATATGAATATGTTGAAAAGAAGAGGACCAATAAAAAAATTTTATATTACAATGTTAATATTATAACAATAATAATATTACAATTAAATATTAATATCAATTAAAAAAAAATGCAATTTATAAATTTTTTTTAAAACTTTATAAAAAATAAAATTTTTGCAAAAAAAAAATATATACAATTTGGTGTGGAATCACAAGCACTACTACACTCACAAAAACAAAAATCTTTCATATCAGAGACATGAAATTTTAACGTTGCTTTATTCAATATAAACCCTAAAGCCAAGGACGTAGGCAGGATGAATTTTTTTACCATATCTTTCATTCATGAATTTTACGAGTCAATGATAATAGTTCAAATTTAATGTATGGTGTCTTATGACCTGATGTTTTTATATAAAATCAATCCAAATGGGAAAAAGATTTTCAACTTATGCACATCACACAAACGCAAGCTATGAGATCAAATAAAGTTTCATATATTCAATGCCGGCGAAATTAATTTAAAAATTTGTTATCGATTAAAAACTTACTTTAAAAAATATCAACAAAAATTTATAAAAACTCAACAAAATAATACAAAAAATTAAAGTAAAGTAATAAAACGAGAATTAAGGTGCAAAAACACAAACTAAGAAATACCAAGCACACTGCTCCAACTCACAGCTCAACTTGGAATGTCACTCTGACTGTAGTTTAAAATGAACAGGTTGCTACGTACCACTGGCAATAGACACGTTGCCTGTTTTGTTTTAGGTATTTTGAATTTGCAACTTTTTTTGTGTGATCCAATATAGTGTCGAAAAACTGAAGTGGGAAGGGTCTTTTTAAAATTACCAGATTTATTCGGTTATTACCAATACTACAACATCCAGTAGAAACGGTATTAAAAAAGACTATTTTAATTTTTATACATAAATGAAAATAATAATTAAAATGTTCATATTACAATGTAAGTAAATTTTCAATTTTTGAAAAGGCACAAAAATGCCAAGCCACATAAACTTAAGTTTCGGTCGTAGAATTTAGTGGAATAGCTACTCAGTTTTCCCAAATCAGATCAAAATCTCAAGAAATTAAAATTTCTGAAATTTTACCTTCAAATAGGTCAAATACCTTAATTTAAAAATTTTACTAGTTTTTTACCAATAACTTTTTATTGTCTTTTCAAAAATACTTCCAACCTTTAGTTAGCCTTTTGAATCTATGATTTTTCAAAAGCTAAGCAATTTCGCTATTTCTTCCATTTTGACCAAATTTAATGGTTGAATGAAAAAACTTTAAAAAAATATTAAAATTTGTTTAATCGAATGAGTATTTGTATTTCACAAGTAGATTAAATTCTGCAAGTTTAAGCAAAATCGGACGTGATCAAAATTTTTGGTCTCCAAAACTAAGGAGCTAAAAATCTAAGTGACTAAAATTCAATCGCAAATATCTCGAGATTTTGATCTGATTGGAAAAAACTGAGTATGCCACTAAATTCTATACGACTATTGCCAAAGATATATAAATATCTTTTGACGTTCCCACAGTGTTATCCGCTCCATGTCAATATCTAAGTTTTTAACTTTCCGTTTGAACAGTATAAATTTACAGAAAATATTAACATACTAACTGGCTTGGACAAAAGTATACAATATCGCTTTACAAAGACTGATATTCTTTTGACTTTTCTAGCTCTGGTTTCAAAGAAAAACGTAAAACCACACATAAAGAAGTATTACAAATAGAAAGTACTGGAAAAGCCATCGATTAAATAAAAAAATCCCAGATATAGGGGGCAGTTTCCCCCCTGTCTATGCCCTTGCCTACAGCTATTGAAAATATTTACAGGTTTACTCTATAAACGGACTTTGCCAAAGCTTGTTTCAACTTTTAAGTTTTTAAGTTTGCATATATAACAAGTAAAAAAGTTAGTGATTAGCAATGGTAAAGACCATTTTCATTGCAGATAACAGAAAAACAATAGAGTTCTAGCGAAGCGAATAGCTAGTAATATAAACAAGTGTCAGTTTTCTTGACCACAATCCGCGATTTTCAGAGTATGTGTAAAAATCAAAGTATTTATACAAGAATATTCATTCATATCATAATATTCATTAATATATTGTATATTTATAAAAAGTTTTTTAACTTAGTTTTATTTAGAAAAATCTTGTAATAAAAAACCACACGAAAGCTATTTATAAAAAATTTTTTTTATAAAGTTTTTCTATATGACCTTGTTATTTATTATGTTGATTTTAACACAAATTCTAAATGTTTTTACAGTAGTAATTCGATAATCCGAACTTATGATTGCAGACCCCCCTTCGGATTATCGAAACATTCAGATTATTGGATAGTTTTATTTTCCATTAGTTTATTAAAGAAAAACACAAATTCCAATGAAAAATCAAATATGTATGTATTTTATTTTCTAGCGATATATAAAAATAATAAAGTTAGAGTTTATTTTTGTTACGAGTTTAACAGTTCAGGTTTTTTCTATTCAATTAGTTAAAAATATAATATAAATCAATCAATTTTAATATAAATCAAAAATCTGTTCAAATCATGTATAAAAACATGTATAAATAAATAAAAAAAACTAGGTTTAAAAAAATCTTTTATGGTTGTTTGTTTTACACTATTTGTACATAACTCCAATGCTTCATTTCGCAAATCTGTCAGCTGTATAACTTTTTCATCCGCAAGACCTTTTTGTTGAGCCCATAGAATGCATTTGTTTAAATAAGTAAGTGCTTCAGAATTTGATATTTGATCACCTTTTTCGACATGAATTTCAGCTTCATCGTCTTCTGACAACTGTAGACTCTCATCTTCATCTTCATTATCAGTATTGTAGCTTTCTTCAATCCATTCATTTAAATTACCATTGGTCAAATTAATGTGCATAGTGTTTTGAACAAGTTCCCTTTGAAGGATAGATAATGGTATATTATCTTCAGAAATGCAGTTTTCATCAAATATTTTTGACCAGCAAGTTTTAATAACTTCCTCTCGAAGGTTGCCCCAAGAATGCTTGAGTAAATTACATGCGTCTTTTAATGTAAATGACTTCAATGCCTTATCGTAATCTTCACCTCCTTCAATTATATGACATAGGAGTGACTTTTTATACGACATTTTGGTTATTCTAATGGCGTTTTGGTCCATTAATTTTGGTTGAATTAAACTTGTGCAGTTAGGTGGTAAAAACAAGCATTTATAATTTTCATGAGAAAGCTCTGTTGGGTGACACGGTGCGTTATCTATTATGAGCAGGGCCTTTTGTTCCAGATTGTTTTCAGATTGGTATGCTTTAACTTGTGGGACTGTAAAACCATTCCGTAAATATAAATGAAGTCATCCAACCATTCTTAGATGAATAGTACTCCACCGGAGGAACATTCTTAAATGAACGCGGCTTCTTTGATTTTCCTACAACCGCAATACGCAATTTATGATCTCCAGATTTATTTGCACAGCAGAGAAAAGTTACTCGTTCTTTTGACATTTTTCTTCCCGGAGCACATCGTTCTTTATCATGCACCAAAGTTTGACTCGGCAGTAATTTCCAAAAAAGTGCAGCCTCATCTGCATTATAAATTTGTGTGTCGCATAAGCCTTCTGTAGATTGTAATTCTTTTAATTGTAGTATGAATTGAGGTACTTAATGGGGTTGGCTTGAGAGTTTTTCTCCACAAATTTTTAAATAACGAATGTTAAATCTTGTCTTGAATTTTCGGTACCATCCATATGAAGCATTAAAAGTTTTGTCATTGCCATACATATCTTTAAACATCTTTTTGGCTTTTTCGCATACAATTTCACGCGACCAAATGTTTTGCTTCTCCCGCTGCTTCAAGAGTAAAGGCCTTCTTCGAATTCGGGATACTCACCAGTTCTTAGAGTTTTGCGCAATTTTAAATTTTTAGCGCTAGAATTCGCAGAAATACTATAAACAAAGCAACAAATTAAAAAACTTACATTTCAGTTATAAGTGTATCTCTTACAAACCTTTTTAACTCATTTCATTTCTTTTTAATATCAGAGATAGTAGCACGTCCCACTCCGAATTGGTTGGCTAGGCCTTTACCGGATTTTCCTTGTTTCAGACCGTCTAATATTTTAATTTTGTCTAATAGAGACAGTGTTTTATGAGCACGTTTTTTATTATTCATTTTATGTGTTGTCACTCGCAATAACTCATAAACAATGACAAAATATACATAATACACTCTCGCTCAGTTGCGAAATTCTGATTGCTGAAATACGTTATATTCCCGTTACAACGTTGAATTCTAATGAAAACATGAGTAAATCATGCAATTCGGATTACAGAATTGCAATTAATTCGGACTACAGAATAGCCAGCGCTGTGAAAGTAAACTGTCGGATTACTGGATTTTCGGATTATAGAGTAGTCGGATTATCGAATTACTACTGTAGTTTGAATCATACTTGATTTTAAATACAAATTCTAGTTGTTTGATAGTTTAAAAACGTTTATTGAGCTTTAGGTCAAGGTTAGAAAAATTAATTTCGATCATAGATGAATTTCGATGATAGAAACTGTTTATTGAATTATGTGTCAAAATGAGGTAATTTTTGCAAATAAATGGTAAGTCATATGAAAGAGTGTGAAAAAATAAAATGTAATATGAAAAAAAAATTACAACAAAAAAAGTTTGTCTTATTTTTTGAGCAAAATATTTTAGATGCTTTTTTAAGAAAGTATGAAATATTGAATTGATGAGATGAGATAATCTAAAGTCATTAAATTGATCTTTAAGACAAAGAAAATTTGTTGAAAATCGATTACAAAATGGCTGAGATATTTGCTTGCAAAGACAACTTGAAATTTCAATAGTTTTTTTCTCATTCTGAGGTGTGGCATTGCTTCAAGAAATTACGTTGTACTGAGAAGATATAAATATTTCGAGATATCTTAATAATTTTAATGTCATTTTAAGGGGATTTTTTTAAACATACTATCCGTGGAAAATTTTGCCAAGAAAGCTTTCGTATACCGTTATATTCCTCAACCAACGATTTTTCATACAAAAATACGTTGTACTGAGAACATATATAGTATTTGAGATATCGCTATAATTTTTATGTCAAAATAAAGGAAATTTTTCAGACGTTACTATTTGTAAGAAATTTTACCAGCACAATAAATATTCACTCTTGTTGTATAAAAAAATGCTTATTGTAGGGTATCCGTAAGAGATGGCTCAAAATGTCGGAAGTATTACAGTTTAGCTTTTATTTATTAAATGCTCTTTTTACACTCATATTTTCGGTCGAAGGTCACCAATCTAAAATGTAATCATACTGTGCAGCCAGATCTTTCATTTGGAGATATCAAATTCACCATTCCACCCTTCCTAGCTCTGAGATTCCTTACTAAAAATAATACAAACTTTTAACGTTAGTATTTCGGTTCAGAGGTCATAAATTTAAAATCTAAAATGATTCGCAGTACCTTTCGAATGATATAAGTTTCATTGACCTTATTCTAAAATTAATATCGAAAAAGTGTACGACAACATTTGATGTTTGCCTACTAATATTATATAAGATATAGCAATGTGAAGCTAAAATTTATAGCAATGTGACGCTAAAATTAAAGATAAAAATCAAATCAAACCAATTATTTTTTAATCGATATTTTTTCGATCAGAAATAAAAGTTATTTCTTGGTCGTTATTTTTTTTAATCAGAAATAAAAGTTATTTCGTGGTCATTATTTTTTCGATCAGAAAAAACAGTTATTTCGTGGTCGATTTTTTTTAATCAGAAATAAAAGTTATTTCGTGGTCGTTATTTTTTCGATCAGAAAAACAGTTATTTCGTGGTCGATTTTTTTAATCAGAAATAAAAGTTATTTCGTGGTCGTTATTTTTTCGATCAGAAATAAAAGTTATTTTTTGACCGTTATTTTTTCGATCAGAAATAAAACTTATTTTTTGATAGATTTTTTTTGATTAAACTCATGGCTTTTCTCTTTTTTTCTCAACTCAACTCTTTTTATAACATAATCTCTATTGGCGAAATTACAATGCAGCAACGAAACAAAGCAATTGAATCTGACTGTCTTATTAGGAAACAAAGGAACTACAAACAAGGAAAAAGTCAAACTGCTGTCAAAACAAACCAAGCATCGTAGCTATTTTTTGTGTAAGGAAAAAAACGTGAGAAAACCCCCACGTTATATGATTTTTTTCTTTTTAAACTTATTAAATGTGGAATTCTGTTGCATATTCATAATTGTTTTGTTGTAAAATTTTTTTTAGTTTTTTGTGTATAAACTAATATATATAATATAATATACGTTAATATACGTTGTTACACGTTGTTACAGATTTTTTCCTTCAAAAAAGCACAACTTTTTATAAGTTTTCTTATATTATTGAACTAGAAAAAATTTAAACTGTAATTCAGGTCCGAAAAAACGCAAAACTTAAAAAAATCAAATTAAATTTTGTATTTTACGAGTATTTATTATACTTATAATATTAAAAATTTCGTTAAAATTTTTCAACTTTTGTCACCATTTCATTCATTATTTTTGCCACTTTTTTTAAATATTCAAATTAAGATTAGCTCTCAGCACTCTCATTTTATAAAATATAAACATATTTTCTGTAATGGAAATTATTTTAGTTAAAAAATAAATTTTTTCTTCTGTTCGAAAAAAATCGATAAAAAATAACTTTTATTTCTGATCGAAAAAAATAACGGTCAAAAAGGAACTTTTATTTCTGATCGAAAAATAACGACCACGGAATAACTTTTATTTCTGATTAAAAAAAAAATCGAACACGAAATAACTTTTAATTCTGATTGAAAAAAATAACGACCACGAAGTAACTTTTATTGCTGATCGAAAAAAATAATGACCAAGAAATAACTGTTATGAAATGGTTGATTGATAGCGATAACCGTTATTGGCGAACTTTAATACGGCCATTAAAAGGGGGATTCACTGATCACCTTCAGCATGTTTTGCAAGTTTTTTTTATATCAAGTTTCCGCTCAGAGAGAAAACTTGCTGCACGCTCTTCAACATGATTAACATTATTTTAATTCACACAAAAACTTGCTGAAGATTATCAGTGAATCCAGCTTTACTGCATTATTCTGTATCACGAACATGCACACCAACGATGAGAAAGACACGAGAAGCAATACAATTTTGTATGGAAAAAAATATTGCTTCTCGTGTCTTTCTCATCGTTGGTGTGCATGTTCGTGATACAGAATAATGCAGTTAGTCTCTACTGCGAGTTTTACTCACGTAGTAGGTCTGTTCCCGTGCTCGATTCAAGTAATTTGAAGTAGCTTAAAAGCGTTATTTTACAAATTTTTGAAGCTCGAGAGAGAAGATTAACATGCAAAATGTCACTCTCTAATTTATTACAATTACTTGAAATTAGTACGGAAACAGAACTAGTATATCGTCATCATAATTTGAAATGAGTTAGGAGCATATTCATATGCAAAAATGTTTATATTAACAGAAAATCCCTTACAACCATGTGTCATTAGCGTAAGTTTCACTTTCATTAAATTTTCAATAAAATTACAAAAGAAACTCTAGCAAAAATCTAAAAAAATTATTTGGAATTATTACTTTTTAACAGGACCGGAGTCCACAAAGCACACAGAACGTCCTTACGTTGAAAAATAAAACTTTTATAGGAAGTTATTATGTACAATCCAATAGTGGTTAGAAAATTTATTTAATATTCTATATTTATTGTATAATAATAAACAAAATAAGTTCTTCAATGGCTATAATGGAGCTCTCAGAAAAAATGTTGAAATTGTGTGTTGTGTTCAATTCAGAAAATAAAAGTTTCTCAAACAAAAATATAACCGCCCCCGGGTGGACTCGAACCACCAACCTTTCGGTTAACAGCCGAACGCGCTAACCGATTGCGCCACGGAGGCGTTGAGAATTATGCCTAACAAGCACAAATAATCAGCTAAGACCTTGCATAAAACAAATATTTATAAGAGATTGTGAAGATATTTATATACTTATAGTTTGCATTTTTAAATACATTTGTTTACTGAAATTAATGCATACGTAGTATAAGTTTCAATGTACTAAAAAGTAAAAAAATATTTACCTTTTAAAATATGTTATCAGAGGTCAAAAAAGATGTTATTATTAAGTTCTAAGAACAAGTTGAATAGTAAACTATATCACATTATTTATGAAATAAATTATAATTTATTAGCAAACTTATTATTAAATTGTAGATAAAAGTGAAAAAAATTAAAACTAAAAGGAAGTTATAAGGACTAGAAAAAGAGGAAGCGGCTTACCATTTGTGCAAATATCAGTTACTTTACATTTACATTTTTACATTTCCTAAAAAAATGTCCCCATTTAAGTATTGTTGTTAGTACTTTATTAAAGCTTTTCCAAAGTGCAGCTGTGGTCAAATGAATATTATAAGCAAATTTTCTTTTAATTCAAAATTTTAACTGCTTACAATGCATAATGTAAAAGTTATTTCGATTTAAGGGCCAGGGCGGGGGGTGGGGGATAAAATTTGAACGGTCAAAAACAGGCCTTTTTTCAAAAAACAACACATTGGTATTATAGAATTGGTTTGAAAATAGGTATATTATAATACAACATTTGAAGAATCTTTAAACAATTTTTGGTGCAAAAATATAAAGAAATAACAATTTATTGCAGTACTCCGCTGTTGTCTCGAAAAATTATTATTGCGGTGACTGCGGTTCCTCTGCACTGGATTATCAGAAATAAAAAAAAAACAAATTGTTTTGATTAGTCAATTAGTTTCTCTCTCAATTAACGCCAAAGCTTTTTATTTTTATCACTTATTAAATTTTTTGCATCATTTTAAAGTTGAAATGTCGACTTTGTGACTTATTTGTTATTGTAAGATTGATACTAATTGAAAAATTTTACAAAAACTCAACGCCACTTGATAGTAATTTGTATGTAGAATATGTGTACAAAAAACGATTGGTTTAGTAGTTTTTTTCGAAATGATGGTCACCGACTTGAAAAATTACATGTTTGGGAAAATCGACTTAAAGTTTGTTCATATCCCAATATGAGCGCCGATCACTTGAAACCAGGGTTCGCAAAAACTCTCAAGTGAAGAGAAAAATTCTACTCCTCCTCATCAGTATTATTCAATTGACGAACGATTCACTTTGTTTTCCTCATTCGTGAAGAAAAAAACTTGAGCGCTCTTATGTTAAATATTTAAAGCGATCAAAACTTCGCTCTTTCAACGATCGGTTTAGTAGTTTTTTTCGAAATAAAATTTGTATCAATTTATTTATATGTGCCTCAGTAACAAAACAAAAGCTTATTTAATCGTATTAATAAAAAGTACAATCGTGTTCGAAAAAGTCCTTTCTGAAGAGTAAAAATGTCCGCTTTAAAATTATCAAATATCTGATTGTCCTCCTCAAAAAAACTGAGTTGAACCATGGTATAATTATTTGACAAGGTAGCGTAGACTGGCTTTTTTCTCACGAGCGGCAATGGGCAGTTGCCAAAATTAGCAGTTCATGCAATTAATCAAAGATATGTGAAAAAATAAGCAACGACTTAAACTGTAGCTATGTAGCTCTAACAAAAATTCACGAGAATTAACTACAATAATTGCTGGCAACTGATTGCCTACATTTATTGTCGTTAAATCCCATAGAGCAAAATTATATATATTTATCGCTAAAAATGCGTGAATCCGCTCACCTACAATTATCACTTTTGCTCTCTTGTAAAAACTCTCTTCTTTAATTATTTCTTCCAATCTTGTCTTCGCTTATAAAAAAACGCTAGAAATGCGTGAAGTCTCTCAAATAAGTTTGAACAAGGCAACAACAACAACTACTTTGTATAGAGTCAATAATTAAACACAAGGCGCTGCTTTTTCCTACTTCATTAGGCTTGTGTAATTAAGCTGTGACCAATCTACTGTTTAAGTTTTATATAATCTGACACTTGTTCGAATAAACTCTTTGAAATCATATGACGTTAAAGCAGAGGTGTTTATTTAAGGGCAAGCATTAAATACCGCTGCTGGAGCGTTTTTAGGATTATCTGAGCGAGAACACGCTGAAATAGCGTGAAAGGTAGGGAGAATACACATATTTTAAGGCTCTCTGAGCGAAAACACGCTGAAATAGCGTAAAAAGTAGAACATATACATATTTTCAAATTCTCTGAGCGAAAACACGCTGGAATAGCGTGAAAAGTAGAAAATATATATATTTTAGGGCTCTCTGAGCGAAAACACGCTCAAATAGCGTGAATAGTAGAGTAAGTATGAATATTTTGGAAAAAAACGCTGATTTTCAGACAAAATTTAAAAAACTCGCTGCATAGAGTGATTTTCTTACAAAATCGCCAATAAATGTCGTAAAATTTCACAACTTTTATTGTAGTGATTTTTCAATCAGTTTTTAGAGTGTAGTCAATCGCAGCAAACTAAAAACATTACAATAAACTTCGCGAACAAATTTAATGAATCAAAGAAAAATTAAAAATAAGCACATAGCTAGTCAAGAGCAGCAAATTATAACTCCTTTAGCTGTTTTTGACAACAACAAATCGCCAAAAAACTGTCACGGCTACCTTCTCAAATAATTATACCATGAGTTGAACAACGCCTTCTCTTTGTTATTCATTTATTGTTTCTAGCTCGAGAGTTTTTGCAAAGATAAACTCATTTTAGTGGAATTTTGCGTTCGCTCATTTATTGACTCAACGAGTGATCTTGTTAATAAAAAATAAATACGTGTTTTATGATCTTGTTAATAAAAAATAAATACGTGTTTTTTGATGAAGTATATTTTTTGCATTTTTTTATGAAATATTTACGTATTGTACTTAATACATTTTTAAAATGTTCCTTTTTTGTTAATTAATTCAGTTTCCTTTACTTTCATAAAATATAATGATTTTTAAGTTTTTTTAATTAGAGTTAAAAATAAAAATAAATATAATTAAAATTAAAATAAATTTTTAAAATGTTCCTTTTTTGTTAATTAATCTCAGTTTCCTTGACTTTCATAAAATATAATGATTTTTAAGTTTTTTTTTAATTAAATATATTATAAAGAAAAATACTTTATATTATTGATTTAATCCTTTTAATTTATTATGTGCGAAGTGCTTAACTTAAGTTTCGCATCAAATGAAAGCGAGCGATTCAATGAGTTTATCATTTCAAAATTCAGGAGCGATGAAAACTCAACATCTCTCATCAACATGACATCGCTCTTAAAATTTCTTAGCATACAAACTCACGAACGAGGAAAGCAGTTGAGTAGTTCAAAGAAGACTGCATATTTTATCCGCATACGCTCTGAATATTTTAAAATGATAAACTCATAGCAGAGATAGCTCAGAAGAGCGGGAGCGCATTTTGGTTGCTTTACGCACCCTGCTTGAAACGCTGTATCTTCGTTAGCTCCGATTAACTTGAAATTTTGACACAATACTCTCAACATATTTCACATTCAGAAAAAATTTAATAAAAAAACTTAAACTTAAAAAAAAGATATACTTTTCGAGTTTTTACAACAGAAAGTACTTTATTTTATAAAATACCAGCTGAAAACCGATGCGCTGCTGCCACGCCTCATTGTCGAACGCCCATAAAATGTTATCAGTGCAACTGCATGTGTAAATTGAGGTTAAATACTGAGTTTCGAGGCTGTGGAATCCATACACCAAAGCTTGTCGATATCGTAAATTTGGGTAAGGATATCGCAACAATATAAACCATAAAAACTTTCTGACACATAGAATTTTTACTGATTTCTGAGCAGTTAAAGTGGGCGTGGCAGCCCTATACATAAAGTGAGCGCCACTTGGAGCACCTACATACAGAGTTTCACTATCAAAACGTGTACAACTCAGGAATTAGCAGGATTTCGAAAAAGTGGGAGTATATCTATATCTACGTGCGATCACGCCTATTTCAGTACAACTGCCAACAGTAATCGTCTGAACAAAATTACTAAATTTAAGTTTTTTAAAACCATTTGATATATAAAATTTTGTTTGGTTTGTGGGCGATAGCGCAAATTTAGGTTATATGGGAGGTTCCACGCCCCCTTCTCCAATCGACACCAAACTTCAAGATGTTGCTTCAGTTTCCCTGCAAATTTCATAAAGATCGGTTCAACGGTTTTTGGAGTCTATACGTGATATATACATACACCAACATACATCCATCTATACCAGGGCTGGGCATTCTAACACAGTCAAATTTTATTTTGTCTTGTTAGTATTGGTCCACTCTCGAATAGCGCACACTGAGCGAAATAGTTGTCACAATTATCTAGATTCGCAAGATTGTATGCTTATACCCCCACACATACTGTTACATGAGTTTATTTTTTATTTGATGTTTTCATTTTTAGTCATCGGTATTGTTCATTATTTCTTCTTTGTCAACATCAATGCTCGATAATTTTATTTGGGCACTGAGTGCCCAGTAGTGTATTTATTTTTTTATTTATTTATTTATTTAATTAAATGTAAGCGCTTGCAAGAATAAACTTATAATTAAGCACCGATTACATATATGGCGATAATATCAACACAAAAATATGAGATATAAAACATAATCTTGAATAAAATTTAAAGTTAAAATTACATATCGGAAACAGTTAAAACATTAACAATTTTTTAAAATTGAACCAAAGGTAACAACTGAGATTTATAACAAATATAAATAATAAGACAATCAAAAAACTAAAAAAAGGGGATAAATATAAAGTATAAAATTAAAAGGAGATTAAAGGAGAGAAAAAAAAAAAAAAAAAAACGAAATAATATAGCTTAAGTTAAAGTGAGGACAAATAATCTGATAGCTTAGATTTAAACAAGGTTGCATTGCAAATACGCTGTAAAGAGAATGGAAGCGAGTTCCAAAGACGTATAGAATTAACAAAAAACTGCCGTTCTGATGATTTTGTATGGAAATTTTTCCTTTTTTTGAAATTTTTTTATTAAAAGTTTAATATTTCGCTTATTTTCGCAATGAATTAAACAAAATCATTTTTTTTATTTGTTTGATGGATTGAATCATAAAATAAAGGTTCATATTTTAAAAATATTTAATTTATTTGTGATATTCTGCGCTGTCTCTTTGATGTGCTTTGATTTGGTGTTGATGTTGTTGGGTCTCTTGGTGATTCTTCGTCGCTGCTGGAGTCCGAAACTGTATTAGAATTATATAGGGAATAGTGGCAGCTTTCACATGCCCTCACATAATGATTTGTGCATGTTGGTGCCAGGCAATGGTCACAAATTGCTGTCGTCTTGTTGTCCTTTTTAACCTTTTTGCATGTTTCGCAACGGCGTTTCAACGTGTTTACCTAAAAGCAAGAAAAAAATTAAAAAATTAGATATAAAGGTGATTTCGTAGAGCTATATTTTTTAACCTGAACTGTTGGACGCGATCTCGCTGCCACAATTTCCCGTTTGAAACCAATCAAGTCCATTGCAGTTTTTGTATTCGAATTTATTTTAGTTTTGCATCTATTATTCAATTGGTTTTGAGCCAGCTCCATGGCCAGTTCTTTCAAAAAAAAATTTTTTTTTCCGAATTATTTGAGTTCCACATCGGGTGGTCAAGCTCAAAAAGTCAAAAAGCGGCAAGTCCAGCAACATCCACCATATTGTAAAAAATAGCCATTGGCCAGCGATTGGTCTTTCTTTTACAGGTGTAACCACGCAACATTTTGTCGAAAGTATCGACACCTCCTTTATATTTATTGTAGTCAATAATTACTTCAGGCTTCCTACTGACAGCATTTACATCTTCGCCGGCATGTGCAGTTGATAGTAGCAATACATTTTTTTTTGGAGTGGCTTGTGAAGCTGACTAGCTGCAGCGACTGCGAATAGCAAAACACTGAAGCAAACACACCTCTTTTTTAGCTTCTTCAGCCGACGTAAATAGTTTTGGCAATTGATGTTTATTGCCCCTGATTGTTCCCACTATAGTTGTATTGGGTGATAGTAACTCGTCAGCCAACTCATAGCTGGTAAAGAAATTGTCCATGGTAATGTTTGCACCATTGTCCATGTACCGATTGCTTAGTCTTTTTACAATTTCTCGTCCGACACCAATTGCTCTTGCTGCATTTGGTTGTGATCCCAAATATATTTCGCCTGCAAGTGGGTAGTTTGTCTTCGCATCAACCAGCCAGAATATTTTTATGCCATATTTTCCTGGCTTGGAAGGAATGTATTGGCGAAAACTGTATCGGTTCCTGTTTGATAGTAATTGTTCATCAACACATAACTCCTTACCTGCAACATATGACGCTGTCAAAGTTGATAAAAACATTGTCCAGACATGACGAATTGGAGCCAATTTGTCGTACCGCAATCTCTCAGCGCGAGTTCTTGAATCGTCAAACCGCATGAAACGAGACAACTGCTCAAATCGGTACAAAGACATAACCGCTCTGTAAAAAGGCATGTTCATTTTATCAAATAAGTCCTTGCCCTGAACTAGATTTGCTTTTTCTGCACCAGCGTACAAAACAATGGCTATAAATGCATACATTTCGTCGGCATTTGTATCACTCCAGTATTTCATTTTTTTTGGCACAGCTTGTCGTAAATTAGCCTCCATTATTCTCTTTGCTTTTCAATTGGTCTCGAGAACAATGCTTTCGACAAGAGAAACTGGAAAAACGCGCATGAAGGTGGCACTTTTATTAGCAAAATTCTCCGTACAAATAGCCGTCGACAGTTCGCGAGAATTTTTGGCCAAATGAGTTCTCAGCTTTTCTTCCTCGCTGGGTTTTGACCACCACACAGTTGGGTTATTTCTGCCCTTCCCAAGGTATTTCTCACCCCGATTGCGCTCAATAGCTGATGTAGATAACTCTACTATCGTCTCTTCACGTGTGCTCTGTATTTCCTCTATAGGCTCTTCGTGCGTATATTCTTGGAAACGCGGATCTAAAATGGCACTAGTATCATCACCACCAAAATCGGATTGATCACTTGGAATGGGTTCTTGGTCAGCAACATAATTTAGATTCTCCTCATTTTCCTCATTATCGCTGGAATTGAAATAAGCAGAAAATTCTGCTTCTTTTTCTTCAGTCAATTCCCGCCGAATGTTTGCCAAATACACAGTGAGCTGTTCTGCCATATCGAAATTATAATAACACAAACAAACACTTCAAAAGCTTGTCAAAACATCTAAAAGCTTTGGAAAAAAAATCTCCATACAAATTATATGAAGAAACGTAGTGGGCACTGAGTGCCCCAAGTCACGTATGGGGTACATATTGTATAAAACGCTGTAACTGTTGAACAATAAAAGATATACACCTGTAATTTTAACAGTTAATACATAAATATTCAATATACACAACAAAAAAAAACAAAATGAAAATTGGACGTTTCAGTCGAATGTAATCAACGTGCAAAGTTGACGATAGGCACTCAGTGCCCAACTCACGGTTCTAAGGTATTTTAAGTAAATAAATTATATAAGTTTGCTTCCAGTGGCAAATTAAACATTCTGCTTCACCAGAAAGCTTTTCTTCGCAAAAGAAAACACATTCTAATTCAGATTCAAAAATTTTGGTATGTTATTTGTTGTTGTTTTGTTTTATTATAATATTATAAAATATTGTTTTATACGAATTATTAAAATTATAATCAACAACTTAATGAATACAAACAATGTGAAGAAAATAATGCAAAGAATCTTAATAGGCAATATGTATGAATTATATTAAACCTTAATAAAATAAAAAATATATGCATAACAATTATGAATCTACAAACTAAACAGTTGTTTTTTTAAGAGTGTACATAAAATTTCTGACATAGGTCTTCACAGCCTCACCGTCAGCAAACGACTGAATTATATTCTCTTCTATTGTGAGTTTTGTGTACATTTGAAAAATTACCCTCAGAGACGCTCAGTGAGCTATGGGGTGCCCAGCGCTGATCTATACTATTATAAAAAAGGCTTCTCACGTATCTGCGACGCCGCTAAACTTACAAACTAACGAACCGATTTTGGTAGTTATTTCACTAATATAAAGCTAAATGTTTAATTTAAAATCTTGCATTCTTAATTTTTTGAAACCACTCTTAAAAGTTATTAAAATTTACATTTATAAAGTAGCCAAAAACACCAAACATAAAAATCATTGCTTCATTAAATTGTTAGACACACAAGCAGCATGAAACAAAGATATGCAGATAGCTTACTCCGTGCGCAAAAATTGAAATCTTCTGCGCACTACGTCACTCGAGCTTGTCAGCTGTAACACGTGGTGCATACACACAAAAGAAAATGTGAAAAAGCAAAAAGTAAACACAAGCAGCACAATTGCAAGCATTTAAGAAATATTGCATTCATTTAATTCAATTTCTAATATTGTGCACTTATAGTAAGCGTAAATTATAATTTTCAATTATATTTTTTGTAATTAGAATGAGTATTACAGTTTTAGATGCTTTCGATGAGAATAACAACGATTTTAATTCGGGCCATAAAATGAATTTACACTTTTTCAACAAACGAAACAACAAACGAGAAGAACAAAAAAATGAAAGCGAAGCAATGAAAGCATGGCAGAATTAGAGAAGGTATATGCATTTTGGAGAGGGAGACTGCCGCAACTGTCAAAACGAAATTGACAGCTCATACAAAATCTGAAAACGATGAAAATGCGATAAGAAAGCGAAAATAGGCAAGAATAGCAAAATGCTTGAGTTTGAAAATTCTGGCTATGAGAAAGAGAGCGCAGTCTGAAATGCATATACCTTCTCTAATTCTGCCATGAATGAAAGTGCTGTCAAACACATCAAGTAACGCAGCTATTTTTTTTGTGTAGGAGAACAGATGGGAGAAAACACCCCTATTATATATGCATTTCTTTTCAATAATAGTACTGAAAAATAAATTTGCTTAAATTTATTTATAAATATATTTATAATGTAATTTATTTCATTTCAATAAACCCAGTTTCAATAAGAAAATGTCGATATTTTTCATCGCTATAAATAAATTATCCCCTTTAAATATATTGTGACTACGTTTTTATTTAGCCACTTTGACAAGCTCGAACTACGTCACAACAAAGATGGCGGACATGCGAAATACTTTATCTGCATGATACAAAGAATTACAGATAAAGTATTGCGCATGTCCGCCATCTTTGCTGTGACGTGCAAGGTGATCCTTGGTTAAAACGTAGTCATAATTTATTCATAGGGTATAAAGATTTTAAAATGCCTACATTTTCTTATGAAAACTTGTTTTACTGAAATGAAATAAATATTGGTATATAAAGCACATGTCCAAAATAAAGTAAATATATTTTTAGAACTGTTTGTGAAGAAAATTTGCATATTTTGTAGGGGTGCTTTTTCCCTTTTTTACCGATTTACACAAAAAGCGGCTACGTTGCTTGATGTGCTTGACAGAATTTTGACTGTTTGTTCGTTTTCATTTTGCTATCTTCGTCACTTTTCTACATTTTCTTTTGGATGTATTCATCAAGTGTCACATTTGACGAGCACCGATGACGAGGTGCGCAGTAAATTTTGTTTGTTGCGCCGGGAATACTTTACCTGTAGCTCTTTGTATCATGCTTTATCTGTAGTTCTTGTATCATGCACAAGCAGCATAAAGCTTTATCTCTCTTTTTCACTGTGATTGTATTTCTCATTGTTTCTATTGCGGTGTCCGGCAGCTTTGCACCAGTGTTGCCAGGTTAGGGGATTTCCCCTAGATTTTGGGGTTTTTAACTGTGTTGAGGGATTTTAGGGGTTTTTTAGGGAGATTTAATGTTTTTTAGGGGTATTTGAAAAATTTACCATTGGAAATTAAGTGTTTTACTTTTCCTTAAAATTATGCTAAAAATTTAAAAAAAAGATATTTGGCTTCGTGGGTATTTCAGCAATACTTTATAAAAACAGCTGAATTGGCAGCACTTCAAATAAATTACCAATCATTTCCCATTTCACTTCAAACTTGCTTCGCGTTTTACTTGCAATTTTTAGGTCAATTTCACATTGGACAATTGAGAACTCTGAAGCATTTTTCTGACCTTGTTAAAGACGTCCAACTGCTCAGCCTTTTAACCCTTTCAATAGCTAGGATAAGCCAAGAACAAAATAAATTGTTTAAGGTAATATCCCTCTCATTTAGATTTTAAAAAGACAAAAAACATAAATTTGATTTTTACCTTTTTGATTGATTTCATTATGATTTAGAAAGAAGAAATTGTTTTACTCCTGTTTGGTACAAACACTGTTTTTTTTTAATCCCTTGAAGGTTTTCAACCTTTTAGATCTTTGTTTTTTAAACCCTCTTAATATTATTATCATTAAAGCCATAAAAAGACAAAAAAATATAAATTTGATTTTTCTCCGGTTAATTTTTTTATAACAAGTCAAACAAAATTTTTTGATTAAATTTATTTTTATCATCTTGGTTCATCTTTTTTTCATTGAACCAAACGATTTGATTTAACAAAAAATTAGTTGCAAAATAAAAATAAAAATTAATTTCTGACATGTTCAATATACTGGGGAAATCCACTGAAAGGGTTAAATACATAGGCTTGCATTGCAGTTACACAACTTTTCAGTTGCTCCCTATAAAATTTTTGTATGTTTTCCGAAAAAATTTTTTAGGAGAATTTTAGGGGGAATTGAAATTCAGTCTAGTTGTAAATGGTGAAAGGTACCTGGCAACACTGCTTTGCACATTTATACTCTCTAATATTGAGTATGTATTAATGAGTGCTTTAAAGAACACACTAAAAACAACCCAGTGGTAAACGGACCCATGAAGTAACCAAGTATTTCGTAAATCCAATGTAGCTGCGAGGTCTCCGACACCTGTGCACACTTTGAATTACACTTGCTCAGGCATGGCCGCTAAACCACTGATGACATCTACCTTACACAGTAAACCGTTTTTTGCAGAATTCTTTTAAGGCTTCAGGTGATTTTGTTGTGTGCTCTGATTTATATTGCAAAATTTAATAAATGTGTAGTGGAAGGGCTGTCAAAAGCAAACATACTGACAGACGGATAATGTGGAATGCAGGTAAACAGACGGACATGAAAAAACACAGGCGAATAGTTAAAAAAAATATATTTTCAAGCTGGAACAAAAACTGGCATATGAATTTACAGCAAGGTGGAGCAAAAGCTATTTTTTTTGCAAATTTTATTTTGCCCGGCCGCGGTAAAGTTGAGTATGAATGTAAAATTTATTATAAAGTATGTGCGCGTTAGTTAATAGGTATTGCCAAAAAATTACTGCTAGAAAAATCTTTTAACTAAAATTATTGAACAATTGGAACTTATTTTAAATCATGATTTTATAAAAAATTATAAATCTTTCAAAAATTTTTTATTCGTATTAGTCTATCTATCTATACTATCTATATATCTATACTATTACAGGCGTTGTGACACTGCGCAAGAACCACTGAACCGATTTAGACAATAAAGGTACCAAACGATTCGTTATTTCAACTTAATCGTAATATGCTATTGGTATTTTGCTACTCCTACTATTCACGCCCACTAACTTTTTGCAAAAAATGCAATATATTATAGACGGGTTCGGTCGTAAAAGACTAAATTTTGGTCAATTTATTTGTATGGTTACTTTCGGCAGCTGCACCAAAAATGTGTTTCCACGCCCCCTTTAACCGCCCAAAAATGAAAATGCCATATTTCAAACGGTTTTAGTCGTATAATACTACGTTTAAATAGGTACAAATGACTCATTTCAAATCAGTCATTCAAAAGTGCTTACATTGGTTTTTTTTTGCGAAAGTATCTCATTTCGTTTGACAACTGGTTCTTTGTTTTGTTTTTACTGGTTGATATTGATGATGATACACGTGTATAAAATAATTTGCTGTTAAATCTATCATTATTCAATTTTAACGAAGAGTACAAAGTGCAAGTTTCTAAAAATCTTGAACTTGTTGTTTTATTTTGTCTCATATGAAATAATTTTTTAGAATAAACATGGTTTTTTATTACTATGCATTAATAAATGTTTATCAAGCGCGTCGGAAGCTAATTTCATCTGGGGGGGGGGGAGGGGGCAGTATAAATGGTGGTGCAAAAAAAGTTCACCAAAATTTCTTCAAAGAAACATGAATGTGAATAAACAAATTTTTTATTTTAGTTTAAAATAAAAAAAATATAAAATTATATAAAAAATATTAAAATTTCATTATTTTTAAAAGTTCTTCCAATTTTAATATTAGAGATCATTCTTTAAAGGATCTTTCATATGGTAATATGAAAATATAAGAAATAATGGTTGCTTTTATAAAGCAAGACTAGGTATATCTTTACATGGTTTAAATGCAATAAGGTACAAAAAGTTATATCAATTTAAATTATTCCAAAATATTTTTTTCTGTCCTTGCGAGAAACAAACTCTTTCACCACCTCCATCGAATTCAATTCTTCGGTTTTATCTTTGTGAATGTGTATAAGTGCCGCATGAGTGAGTCGTTTCTGTGTCATAGTTGCTCGAAGATACCTTTTAAGTCGTCTTAGTGCACTAAAAGAACGCTCAGATGAAGCTGCTGATGCAGGCACAGTCAAAAGCAAAGCAATAAGTTTTTCAACTTCATTTAATAGTTTTTTACAGTATCCGAATTTTTCGCAAATTGGGATACAATGCCACTACAATTTCAAGGTGTTTGGCCAGGCAATTGCTTCAGCAATTTCATCTGCAAAAAAGTCATCTGCATAAAGATCAAGTTTTGTTTTTAGATTTTGTTCAGAAGGTACTTTTCCGTTGAAGGCTTCGATTACAATATTTTCCAACGATTTCAGAGTGTCAAGATCTGTTTAAATGTACAATAAGACTTACAAAGTGCCAGTTTACACTAGCTTCACTCAACCGACTCACAGAATGTTAAATCAAAGTGAGTCGGTTGAGTGCAGCTGGTGTAAACTTGCAAAAATAAAAAAAAAAGTAAAATATCAACCTGTTTGATCGAGCCGTTATCTCATTTGAGGGAAGATCTAAAATTTCGAAATAATTTTTTCGTAGCCGATCATATAATGACAACTGTACTGAAGGAGCCGGATTTGATGTTTCTTCAAAGCGTCGAGGTGGATTTTCATCAGCTAATTCACAGTAGGGGCTTTCGCATGGTCCAAAACATTGGACCAACATGGCAGATTGTACAACATGTAGTACCATGCGTAAGCTAAAACGATAGTCGAAATTTTTAGTTTTTTTCTGCCGATTGTACAATATTGCCGATTGTACAAGTGTCAAAATAAATAAATACGAAATTCTCAGTTGCAATTCAACTCATTTAAGACAACTTAATGAGATTGGATACGTACAATTATGTAAAATTACTGCTCAATTGTTAGGGCATCTAAAAGTTGCTTAGCTATTATCCGGATGTGTTCTGCTTGAGGGCTTGCAATTAATGATGTTGCTTTACAAGTTGGATCGTTCGAACGCTCAATCAAATAGTCCCATTAGTTTTCCATCTAACTTATCGTACAACATGTCGTCCAATATGGAAAGCCCCTAAGAACATGTCAAATTTTTTATTACCAGAGTTTCAAAATTAACAAGCATTAAGTTACATACTTAAGGGTGCTTTTAAACTGAAGTGGTGGGTTTGCAGTAGAAACTCTACATTTTGTTCTATCTTTTTGCAACACAGAGAAAGAAAATGGTTATCCGTAAGCATGCTTATGAAGAAGAGAGAAAGAAGAGGAAAATATATAATACCAAAATATTATCGTTGTAAAAAAATTGATATTTTGAATAACTTTTGAAGTTTTCCTTTTGAATTGCTTATCTAGCTAAAAAGTGGGGGGCAACTGCCCCCTTTTCCCCTTTCCCCCTGCTTCCGACGCCAATGATGTTTATTAAAAGATGCATTTTTACTTTTTTTTGAAAATATTTGAAATTGACGTATTTTGACGTATTTTGAAGCGACCAATGTCGGTTATACTCACAAAAATATGGCAACACTGACTGTGAATTCTTCTCACTGGGCCTCAAAAACGTTTTCCGTTGTTTTAAGTGTGTTCAATGTTTTTTATCCATTCTTAAATAAGTTTTAAGAACGTATCCAATCTCATTAAGTTGTCTTAAATGAGTTGAATTGCAACTGAGAATTTCGTATTTTCGTATTTATTTATTTTGACACTTGTTAGTACAATAAGACACAGTAAAATCTTTTATAATACAACGAATATTATACATAATCAATAAATTGCATATATAAAAAACGTAAAAATATTAAAAGTATATAAAAAAAAGCTAGCTAATAATAGCAATGGTATAATTAGTTTTATGAATGAATTTCATATAGGTTGGATTGAGTTGGAATTTAAGCATATACACAATAAAACAATAAAGTGATAAGTGTAGCAAGATAATTACGAAAGTGTAGTAAAAGTTAGATGTTTGAATAGTATGACATTAGAGAAAGCCTAAAGTTATTCGCACCAACAGTAGATTTTATACTATAAGGTAATGAATTCCAAAGTTTAATGGCGTAGACGAAAAAAAACCGTTTTGAATGCAAATTGCTAAATTTTGAATCCTAGGAATTAGTATGGGAAATGAGATGACTTCGTTTCTCATTTGGCTGAATGGGCTGAAATGAGTCATTTGGCCCAATGTTAACGTAGCATAAGACTAAAATTTGCTAATTTAGTTAGCACGGTTACTTTTGTCAACTTTACTAAAAATGGGCGTGTACCACTTTAGTTACGCACAGTTTTCGGGGGATAAGCATGGAGTGAAGACGGTTTGGGTCGTATTACACTAAAATTTTGTAATATAGTTTATATTATTACTCTCGGAAATTGTACTAAAAATGGGTGTGTTCCACTTTAGTTACGCCCACTGCTCAGGGGATAAGCGTGGAGTGAAGCAAAGTGCGCTAGGTTTAACCCAAATTGAGATTAAATTTTGGCAGTCGATTTGTTTTGAGTACGAGATGGTTTTAGGGAAAAAATGTTCCCACTCCCCCATTACAGCCCACAAATAATCAAAAATGCTATATTTCGGACGGTTTTGGTTTTATTAGACTAAAATTTGGTAATTCAGTTCATATTATAGTTATTTTTGGCAACTATACTAAAAATGGTGAAAATATGTATAAAATTTATTTTCCGAATAGCATAAAAATTCATGTATGGCAGTAAGGCGGTCTGTGAGTCCTGCGTCTGCCGAAGAGTACTTTCAATCAATAAAAATACGAAATAGATAATAAAATGACTTAAAACATAGATTTATCCATAACTTTGGAATGGTTTGAAATATTTGAACATTTTTTCACAGAGATTATTTTTTATGCATAACATTGTAAAAAATATACAATAACATTTTGAAAAAAATAAAAATTTTATCCAAAAAATAATAGGGAGTGGTAGCCCATGATTTTTAATGATAGAAACTATTTATTGAATTTTTGGTCAAAACTAAGCAATTGTTGCAGATAAATCTGTGCCGATAAGCGATAACAGCTTAAGTCTGATTTCAAAGTTTCGAGAAATCTTGCTTCAAAGTTTTCAATTGCCATATGAGTTATATGAAAGGTTCTTGTGTTTCTTGTGCCATTATTTTTGGTTAGGGTCATGCTAGAAGCTCCAGATTTTGTGTGTTTATAAAGTTAAATGCGTGGAACACATTTATGTACATACATCAATAACTCAGTTCTGTCTTAAGTCGGCTTAAGCGATTATTGCTTGCGAGCACAGAAATGATATGAACTATAAAAGAGTGGGGAAAATGGGAATTAAAAAAAAATTTACAACAAAAATAACTTTTTGATTTTTTTTTTGACACAAATTGAATATTTTAGAGGTTTTGTGAAAACAATATAAAACATTGAATAAGTGAAGTAACGGTAAATATTTTCTCATTTCTCCAAATTCTCTCAATTGACCTTTCGGACAAAGGAAATTTGATGAACATTGATTTGAAAATGGCGGAGATGTTCGCTTGCAAATTCAAAAATTTAAATTTTAATCGGTTTTTCTCACTCTAAGGCTAAAGAAAATGTTTAATATTGAGAAAATCTGTAGTTTTCAAGATATCGCAATAATTTTGATGTCATAATAATGGGATTTTTCCATTATACCAGATATACGTACAAAATATTTTCGAAAAATCTTTCGTTTAACCGTTTTTTTTTAATCAACGACTTTTCATAAAAAATACTTTGTACTGAGTTGAGAGAATCTATAGTTTCCGAGATATAGACAAAATTTTTATGTCATAGTAATGGAAATTTTTAAAAACTTAAGAAGCATGTATTCATGTTCAGAATCTAAGTTAAAAAATTACATTTTCGAATTACAAATTTAAAATTTTTTTTACTTTAAAGTTTTTTCTATATGACCTTGTTATTTATTATGTTGATTTTATATGATTTAAATACAAATTCTAAATGTTTGATAGTTCAAGTATGATTTAAACTATCAAACATTTAGAATTTGTATTTAAATCATATAAAATCAACATAGTTTTTTACTTTTTTATAATCTTGTTATGCAGGACTAATAAAAAAATCAAAATACAGAACATGCCAATTACAATTACTGTTAAAAGAAGGTAATTCAAATTATATAAAGTAATTTTTTAATATTCATACCTTTTTTTTTATTTAACAAGCACAATTATTTTTATATTTTGCATTTGAAGATACAACAAAATACTTTAATTTTAAGATTTCAAATTTTAGCATGATATTTTAATATTTTTAAGCAGCGGGTATTTGCTACACAGTAAAAAATATGAGCATAAATTTTATACTATTTTGTATACATATAAATCCAAACCAAAAATGTTATAAAATTTATACCATCAAATCATATAAATTTTTCCAGACCATTTTTCTCGTCAGACCAATCGAAACCACTATATTTTTAAATTTCCCGATTTCGGTGAATTTTTTTCTTTCGAACCAAAATATATTTTGATAAACACATGATATCCATATGAAATTTTTAAATTATATTTGTTTAATTATTTTTATAATATTGAGTGGTATAAAATTTATAAATTATTTGGAATAAAAAAGTTTATACCACACAGATGTTATAAAAAAGATAAAATTTACCCTCAAATTTTTTACTGTGTAGTTTTTATTTATTTATATAGTAAGATCTAATTTGAGCCACAGTATTTGCTGGTTTTTATATATTTGCATAGTAAGATCTAATTTGAGCCACAGAACAAATCCAAAATATAACCACATTTAATTTCAATTTCATCTGATATACAACGCTTTAACTATGTGTGATACAATATGTCTACAATGAAGTCTATGATAAAACCAGAAGGTAGGTAGAGCAAAAATTTTAAATCAAGACTTCTTTCTAACTGTTCATTTCCTTTCATTGTAGTAAATGGTAAATTTGACAAAAACTGATAAAAAATGCAAAATAAGCGAATCTATGTTAACAACAGAGTTGGACGAGTGGATAAGGTGTTGGACCAGCAAATCAGAGGACGTGTGTTCAAATCACGAACTGGTCAGATCATTTTTTATTTTTGTGACGTGGTTTTATCAAAGGCGGAAGTAAAACTCAGCCGCTCCAGGGTCCTGTGAAAAGGTCCACTAACTCTGACAAATTGAAAATAAAAGACGCAGGGTTTTTAGTAAAGGCCCAGTTATAATAGACGTAACTTAATGTAGTGATGTGTCACTGCAGCAGTGTGTACTGTCACTTACTATTTTAATCAATACTTTTCTCATACAAGCGATTGTAATAGAAGTAAAGTAATGTGAACGGGACGTAAAGATCCGTAGATTTTCGATTTCTACTTAATTCACAAAGTTACTTCATTGAAATTGCTTTAGAAGCCGGTAATCAGTTGGTAATAGCTTCGGTAATTGTTAATCAGTTGGTTATCGCTTTAGTACTCGGTTGGTAAAAGCTTCGGTAATCGGTTGGCAATAGCTTCGGTAATCGGTTAGAAAATTTTCTATTAAATTTGGAAATAGATAGTGCTATTTCACTTTTCTACCAACGCTTTTTCACAAGTATTGAAAAATTTGTGCCTAAGATAAAGAAAAAAAATAAACTTTCAGAACCATGGCTTGACCAAAGTCTCAGACATATAAGAAACCAAAGAAACAAGCTATACAAATTCATTAAGAAAGGCGTAAATGTAAGCGATGAAATCAAAATGAGATACGAAGAGCTCTACAATGAGTTCTCTATAAAATCAAATGATGCTTATAGAACTTATACCAACCTTATTGGAGAAAAAATTCTTAGAGATCCTAAAAAATTTTTTGATTTCGTTAATGTCAAACGTAAATCAGCTGGATACCCCTCATCTATGTTTAAAGGCAATACAATTTCTTCCAACCTCCAAGATATCTGTAATCTTTTTGCAAATCACTTTAGAGAAGTTTTCTGTGCTCCCACAACCCAGACTCTCTATTCCTCCCCCTCTCCTAATGCGACAGACATTATAAACAATATCAGTCTGACGCTGGATGAAATTGTTAATGCTATCATGGAACTTGATTCAAACAAAGGACCTGGACCAGACCTCATACCACCAAGTTTGTTAGTTCAATGTATAAACAATCTTGCCATTCCCTTATTTATACTTTTCAACAAATCCTTATCCTTAGGTGTTTTTCCATCCTACTGGAAAATCTCCCATTTGACACCTATATATAAAAGTGGCGATAAAAGGTCTGTTGAAAATTACAGATGCATTGCCATCTTGTCAGCTATACCAAAATTATTTGAAAAGATAATATGTGATAAGCTGACGAGTCTCATAAATCCCCGCTTAAACGAGCAGCAACATGGGTTTCGGAAAGGCCGATCGACCACCACTAACCTAATGATCATGGTCTCCGATGTGTTAAATCAAATGGAAAAAGGACGCCAAGTAGATGCAGTTTACACAGACTTCAGTAAAGCATTTGACCGTGTCGACCATAATATCTTAATTTTGAAGTTAGAAAAATTTGGCATTTCCGGTTTATTACTCAATTGGATCAAATCCTATCTCTGCGAACGATCCCAGTTTGTTAAATTTCAAGGCATTTTTTCAAATGATATACCGGTCACCTCTGGTGTACCACAAGGTAGTCAGATTGGCCCAATACTTTTCAACATTTTCATTTCAGATTTATCTATTACTCTTTGTGACATTCCCAATCTTATGTACGCAGATGACCTTAAAATATATAAGATCATTAAATCAGAAGTTGATGTAAATTTCCTACAATCGAAACTGCTGTCCCTTGAGCAATGGTGTAATCAAAACAAACTTCACTTAAATGTTAAGAAATGTTGCGTGATAAGTTTTTCCCGTAAGAACTTGATACCAGAATGCAGTTACCTCCTTAATAATATTGTTCTGAGCAGAACCAACCATATTGTAGATCTTGGAGTTGTCCTAGATAATAAGCTGAGATTTAATCTACATTTTGATAAAGTCTTATCGAGGGCAAATAAACAGCTGGGATTTATAAAAAGACGTGCTAAAGAATTCCAAAATGTGTGGGTAACCAAAACGTTATACTGTACCTTAGTGCGACCACTTCTTGAATATGCTTGCATCATTTGGAATCCAGCCTTTGAATCTCAAAGCGATAAAATTGAATCCATTCAAAAACAATTCCTGCTTTTTGCGTTAAGAGATATCTTTGACCCCCGTGACTATAACAACTTGCCACCGTATGAACAAAGACTCAGGCTCCTCTCTCTGATGCCTCTATCATCAAGAAGAACTTTACTGAGTTCATGTTTCACATTTGATGTTATTAACGGAGCTATTGATAGCGAATATATCTCCAGCAAAATTACACTAAATGACCCAATTAGACGTACTAGGCATACGCGGCTCCTAAATGAATATATTCACCACACTATTTACGCAAATAATGAACCCATTAGTAGGTGCTGTAGAATTTTTAATAATATTAGCGAGCACTATTCACCATCCATACCAAAATCCACATTTAAACGAACCCTCTCAAAGTCTCTCTTTGACTCGGAATAATTTGTCCTTTTCAAGCACTGCTCCCTACAGAGTTATGCTTCTTGGTCTAGTCCCCCTCCGTCATCCCCTAAAAGTAGTACTTAAGATATATTAGCGTAGTTTAAGTATTCTTTTGAAATTAATTTAAATAATATGTAAGTCAAAAAAAAAAAAAAAAAAAAGTAAAAAATGTAAATAGAATTAGTAAATTGCCTTGCTTGGTGAAATAAATAAATAAATAAATTGGTTCGGTAATTGGTAGTCCGTTGGCAATAACTTTGGTAATCGGTTGGTAATCGCTTTGGTAATCGGTAATGAGTTGTAATCGCTTTGGTAATCGGTTGGTAATCGCTTCGGTAATTGGTTGGAAATTGGTTCGGTCATTGGTAGTCCGTTGGCAATCGCTTCGGTAATCGGTTGGTAATCGCTTTGGTAATCGGTAATGAGTTGTAATCGCTTTGGTAATCGGTTTGTAATCGCTTCGGTAATCGGTTGGAAATTGGTTCGGTAATTGGTAGTCCGTTGGTAATCACTTCCGTAATCGATTGGCAATCGCTAAAAAGGAATGCTACCTTAGCTGGATTTGTCGTGTCTATTTATATGCTTTCAGGAAGAACTACTTAGGAATTATATAAATCGTCTGTTGTATGCAGGGTTCAGAATATTCACACACCTTCACTCACAAACATTTGCTTGAAGCACACAACACACAATTTTATTTTCATTTCATTTTTGTGTGCAACGTAGTTATCGTGTTGTTGGTCATCCAACATGAATTCTTCGTTTTAATATTTGCTTGTGCGTCACAAACTCAAACAATGATCGATCTCAACAATTCTCTGTGTTTCAGTTTTACACTTATGTTTGCGTCAAAATGTTCATGTTGGAGAATTCAGGCCTTTGTCAAAACCAAAACAAAGACAATTTTTCCAACATGAATAAGTGGTGTTTGCAAAATTGTCTTTGTTTGTGTCGGTCATTAAGATCGATCACTACCGTCGTGTGGTGTAAAAAACAAATGCTGTTCTGGTTACTTCGCAGCGTATTGAACTGTTTTTTGGCCAAAATATTTTAAAATATTAAAATAATAACCTAATAATATGTTTTTTCAAGAGATTTAAACGTCATTTATCAGTGTTAAGGGGTTGCTGATTTCGAATCTAAAATCAGAATTTTAAAATTCAAGATGGTGGATAGGGTTGCCACCTTAGGCCCCTATTATGTAAAATAACTCAACTTAAGTTGACTAGATTCAACTTAATTTTTTTCATATAACGTATTACATTTATTTTAGTTGAACCATGTAGTTTGCCTTAATCTTTTAAGAATTTTCAAACAACATAGTTCAACTGGAATGTATGTAATAAATTATGAGAAAAAAAATTAGTTGAATCTAGTCAACTTAAGTTGAGTTGTAATACATAATAGGGGCCTTAATTTTTTGTAGTTTTATGAATTCGGGGCTGACAAAAAAAAAATGGTACACCAAAAATGGGTCGCTGAACCCGAATCCGTTGTCAGAATTTTCAAATTATGAAATTTTGAAATAATAGGGTTGCCACCTAATATTATATCTTTTCAAGAGTTTTAAACGTCATTTATCAGTATTAAGGGGTCGCTGATTTCGAATCTAAAATCAGAATTTTAAAATTCAAGATGGTGGATAGGGTTGCCACCTTAATTTTTTGTAGTTTTATGAATTCGGGGCTGGCAAAAAAAAAATGATACACCAAAAATGGGTCGCTGAACCCGAATCCGTTGTCAGAATTTTCAAATTATGAAATTTTGAAATAATAGGGTTGCCACCTAATATTATATCTTTTCAAGAGTTTTAAATGTCATTTATCAGTATTAAGGGGTCGCTGATTTCGAATCTAAAGTCAGAATATTAAAATTCAAGATGGTGGATAGGGTTGCCACCTTAATTTTTTTTAGTTTTATGAATTCAGGGCTGGCAAAAAAATGGTACACCAAAAATGGGTCGCTGAGTCCGAATCTGTTGTCAGAATTTTCAAATTATAAAATTTTCGAAATTCGAAATCAGCGACCCCTTAATACATACTGATAAATGACGTTTAAAACTTTTGAAAAGACATAATATTAGATGGCAACCCTATTTATTCAAAATTTTATAATTTGGAAATTCTGACAACGGATTCGGGTTCAGCGACCCATTTTTGGTGTATCATTTTTTTTTTGCCAGCCCCGAATTCATAAAACTACAAAAAATTAAGGTGGCAACCCTATCCACCATCTTGAATTTTAAAATTCTGATTTTAGATTCGAAATCAGCGACCCCTTAACACTGATAAATGACGTTTAAATCTCTTGAAAAAACATATTATTAGGTTATTATTTTAATATTTTAAAATATTTTGGCCAAAAACCAGTTCAATACGCTGCACAGTAACCAGAACAGCATTTGTTTTTTACGCCACACGACGTAGTGATCGATCTTAATGATCGACACAAACAAAGACAATTTTGCAAACACCACTTATTCATGTTGGAAAAATTGTCTTTGTTTTGGTTTTGACAAAGGCCTGAATTCTCCAACATGAACATTTTGACGCAAACATAAGTGTAAAACTGAAACACAGAGAATTGTTGAGATCGATCATTGTTTGAGTTTGTGACGCACAAGCAAATATTAAAACGAAGAATTCATGTTGGATGATCAACAACACGATAACTACGTTACACACAAAAATGAAATGAAAATAAAATTGTGTGTTGTGTGCTTCAAATAGTGTTTATTGACATTTATGTTGGAGATTTCTGTTACATGAGTGAAAATTTCTGAACCCTGGTTGAATGGCGTATAAAAAGAATGTTTGGTGGCTGTTTTATGGCTGCTAGACGGTGAGTCTTGTTGTTGTCGCTGGTAATTTATGTAGGTCACGTTGTTGTTGTCAAAGTTACCTACCCTATGCTGCATATATAAGTAACTATACTTAAATTATCGCAAGCCTAATTGTAACGTCTTGTTACATTTTATTTTAATTTAGCTGGGTCTTAAACCCACGTTTCTGCTCGCTTGCTTACTTACTGCAAGCTTACTTACATTCGTTATGATGCAACATAAGCGTAACTTTCCTAACAACTGAGATGGAAGAGTGGATAAGGTGTTGGACCAGCACAACAGAGGTTGGACCAGCACATCGTGTATTCAAATCATGAACTGGTCAGAAAATTTTTTATTTTAAGTTAATATTTATATTGCTTTTTTTTAAACTTTTTGCGGATTGAAATCTAATCTTTTTTAAATTGAAAAATTTAAAAATTTTCCCTAGATTAAAAAGTAATCCATTTTTGGTGTTGTCCTATAATTAATCCAAAAAAGTTTAAAATTTAGCCCAAAATTTTTAACCGTGTAGAAACAAGAATTAGGATAAGAATTTGAACAAGAAATAGAATAAAAATGAGGATGAAGATTAAAACAAAAATATGAACAAGGATTAGGTCAAAATTGACTACGACAAGAATAAAAATACATTGTCTTGCCACCCGGTGACACTACGTCTGTATCCAAGAAACAGTCAACTATATCCTTTTTATTGTTTTTTTTTCTCCATTAAAACATTACAGAATCCAACTATAGATCAATTATACATAATCGGATTCAAAACATTTTTGTTTGGCCATTCAGACCGTTCAAAGTTGTTGCAGATACACAACATTAAGGGGCATAAAATGTTTAAATTTTGCAGTTACTTAATGGCCGGAACGTGACTCACACACTACAACAAGGCAAACAGATCGAGTGCGTTTATTTTATGGTTCATGTTCCTTTGAGCAGTTTTGTTCTTCGTGTTACAATATAAAAACAGAAAAAAAAATCTCACCCCACATCCATCACTTCCCCATCAGAGCACTGCGCATTGCCACAGCTTGACTAAATTTCTTTCTCCCTGGTTAGAAATGTCACATAATAAATGATTTCATCTCTAACATCCAACACTGTTACGGTTGTCCTTGGTTTTTAAACTCCTTCCTCTCTCGTCCTGTTCATTTAGCACGATTTTCTTGTCTAAATTTTGCTGGCTTCACATTTTCGCATTATGTATTCCGAAAGTTTTCATTTTCCTCCTTTTTGTTCTTGCTCGGTTTGCTTGTTTTTTTTATTGTTCTTCTTTTAATTTCAATAAATTCATGATATTCAACGTACAAACATTTCGGCTGACTTTCCCTGCCACTGCGTCAATTTTCTGCCACCGCGATGACCTCTTTCGTAGTTCCTTATTTTATGGTGAGTTTTATGTTCTTTGCTTTTACCCTACCCCGATGGGGTTCGTAGTTTGTCATTTGCCGTTGCCATCTCATCGTTTTTAAAATGTAGAAAAAAACAAAAATGTTGTGCCTTTTATAGGTGTTTGTTAAGCGTTCCCGAAAGTGGTAGCATAAACGACCTTTTTCCTTTTTTTTTTATTCTGTTACAAACACTTTGAGGTTGATTAATTTTATAAATGCCGAGAAATTTATGCTTGCATTACAAATAAATTCCGTTTAAGTGATGAAATTCAGTGACATCATGTTTGATGATGATAAGAGTTTTTTTTTTAGATTCGTTGATATTTGTTGCAAAAAAGGATATTGCTTCTAAGATTATTCGATATTTTTATTAGCCAATTGTTCAAATGATTTGTACTGATTTATATTGAAATGGAATAAACGTTTAAGTCAGACGATTGTATTAAGGCACTTAAATAAATTGAGGTCACGATGGTCAGAAAGACTTTATTTTTATTACTTAAACAGTAGAGATAGAAAAAAGTAGAGAAGTTCTATCTTATCTTATGAAATAAGTTCATCTATAAAAATGAAATGAAAATAATTTTGATTTAATTAATTAAGAGAAACGCACAAAACTTAGAATTAAAAGGCTCTTACTTACGTGACCATCACAATCTGAGGTAATGGTCACGTAACACTGATGACATCTACCTTACACAATAAGCGACGATGGGAGAAGGTAGCGCTGCTTATGACGCATAAAATATGAATGAAAAACAAAAAAATTAACGAAAATTCTCTCTACGCCTAAAATAGTCGAAAGCAAATGACGCCACAAACTACTTTCACAATAATGTCAACCCTTTTCAACGATGAAATGAATTATTTAATTAAATAAATAAATAGACTTAATGAAATTTCATGAACGCAGTTATTACCTTTTACGCTATCATATCAGAATTTATGACTAATTAATCGGGAGTAATTTTATGAACAAAAGTTTGTTCTGGTTCAAAAATTAAGATTAATAATTTTCACAAATTCACTTCATTGTAAAATTTTGTTGATTTTAGAAAACACTATATTGCTAAGCCAACGAATAAAGCCAAACTATTGTCTTAACAATGAAAATAAACTTTCGATACTAAATAGCACAAATCAAATTTTGTCACATTCCGCTTACAGTTCTGCATTACAATGTAATCAGGGATAAATTGCTACAAGCGAAATACTCACAAGGTTTCACTCTTACAGAACAGTCTCGTTCTCAAAAATGAAAAACAAATTGAAAAAAATATATTTTTTGAATTATTTAATTTATTATTATTATAATCATTATTATTATTATTATTTTTATCATTATTATTATTATTATTATTATTATTATTATTATTATTATTATTATTATTATCATTATTATTATTATTATTATTATTATTATTATTATTATTATTATTATTATTATTATTATTATTATTATTATTATTATTATTATTATTATTATTATTATTATTATTATTATTATTATTATTATTATTATTATTATTATTATTATTATTATTATTATTATTATTATTATTATTATTATTATTATTATTATTATTATTATTATTATTATTATTATTATTATTATTATTATTATTATTATTATTATTATTATTATTATTATTATTATTATTATTATTATTATTATTATTATTATTATTATTATTATTATTATTATTATTATTATTATTATTATTATTATTATTATTATTATTATTATTATTATTATTATTATTATTATTATTATTATTATTATTATTATTATTATTATTATTATTATTATTATTATTATTATTATTATTATTATTATTATTATTATTATTATTATTATTATTATTATTATTATTATTATTATTATTATTATTATTATTATTATTATTATTATTATTATTATTATTATTATTATTATTATTATTATTATTATTATTTTTATTATTATTATTATTATTATTATTATTATTATTATTATTATTATTATTATTATTATTATTATTATTATTATTATTATTATTATTATTATTATTGTTATTATTATTATTATTATTATTATTATTATTATTATTATTATTATTATTATTATTATTATTATTATTATTATTATTATTATTATTATTATTATTATTTATATATTTTAAAATTTAGTCATATTTATTTGTGCTAGAATTCGCAAGTGGTCGAAATTCGACCTTTTCACTGTGATATGAAATCGCTTTCTTTCTCATATGAGCTGAGATCGAATTAAATTTAGAATAGGAGTAAAAAACGAATCTATTTCTATTTTCAGTTTGCCGCTCAGTGCTAACCAACAACTTTTCATACAAAAAAACGTTGTACTGAGAAAAGCTACAGTTTTCGAGATATCGCTAGAATTTTGATGTCGCAATAACGGGAAATTTTTTAATATACTATCCGTGAAAAATATTGCCAAAAAAAGCTTTCGTCTACAGTTATTTTTCTCAACCAATGACTTTTCATACAAAAAATACGTTGTACTGAGAAAGGCTACAGTTTTCGATATATCGGCATAATTTTGATGTAAAAATAACGGTAATTTTTCAAAATTTACTGTTTGTAAGAAATTTCACAATCCCAATTAATTATCGCACATGTTACATAATAAAAAAATACTTATTGTAGGGTATCTGTAAGAGATAGCGAGAAATGTCTGGCATATTTTTTGTACATTTCAGGAATGGCTAAAATTTCTCCCTACAACGTGTTCTTCATCTCTTATAGCGTAGTTTTTGTTTAAGAAATTATTTTCTGAACGCTCATATTTCAGGTCAAAGGTCACAAAAAGTATTCGGTGCACTACTTCTCCCTAATTTTATTCATTTGAAAGAAAAATTATCCAAATCAGTTGAAAAACACGGGAGAAAATGGTAGCGAACTGTTTTTCCTACGCTTATTTATATATAGATAAGAAGCAATCCAAGTTATTTGCTAAATTTTTAGCCGTACTATACAGCATATTATACCGTCTGAATCCGCCTATTTCAAACTCTTTATATGTTTCCTTTTTATTGATTATGAGACAATCTGTTATTTAGTTGTACACATTGTGGTATACTTCACTGTAACTTTTACGAAACAACACAGATACAAAAGTAAAAACAAAGGCATTCAAGTAGGGGGTAGGAGGGGTGGGTAGGTTCCAAGAAATTACTCCTAAGGGCAAAGCATTTTTCAAAATTATAAGAACAACATTTAAAAAAATTGAATTCGTCACAAAAATCAAAAACCTTGCATTTTTCTTAAAAAAAATAGAAAAACCAATTTTGTGTCAAACTGAAATAGTTTTTGCAAAAAAATGATACGTCATAAGTAAGAGTACAAAAATTGGTTCTTATTATTTTTACAACACAACAAATTTTTCACCATTTTTTGGAAGAAAAAGACATTTTTGGACGTTTAAAAAAAACATTAAAAACATAAATCCTTAGCTAACGCAACTGTTGCTGTAATTTTTTGCAAGTTATTTAAATAGACTGTTAGATAAAAAAAAATTGAATGAAATATATTAAAACACAAAGAAGCTATTCGCGTCGAAAGTCAAAACCTGGAATTTGGAATAGTTTTTTTTGGCTGTAGATAATGAACACACGCCTGCATATTTTTTAATATAGACACTTTTAGCTTTTATTTATATTAAGAAATCAATGTTTTTGATACAACAAAGTCTTTTGTATTATTTAAGCTTTAAATGTTATTTCTAAGGCCGCGTTCATAGTGGACGCTTTGGCTGAAGCTGATTTCATAAAGCAGCTTTTTCGTGCTTTTTTTTCATAGTAAACGCTTATTCAACGCTTCACAAAGTAGCTTTTTGAGCTTATTCATGTTTATAATGCGCGCATTCTGCTTGTGTGAGCAAGCGAGATGCAAATATAAGCGCTGAAAACCATTTAAAAAGTAGCTTTATGCTAGGAGTCAGCTTGACCTATAAGTTTATACACAAGTTTATACACAAAGCATTTTTCAGCAAAACCTCTCAGCTCTGAAAAAAAAACTATGAACGCGGCTTTAGAAATGAAATTTCAGGCTTTAAGATTACAACAAACTTTGTTATATCAAAAACATTGATTTCTTAATATAAATAAAAGTTGAAAGTGTTAATATTAAAAACATTTAGGCGTACGAACTGAGTGTTGTTGGGGTAGTATATACAAAAATTCATCGATTGACTAAGATTTTTTGTAGTTTTCAAGATATGAGAATGTTATTGGCGTCAAACAAACGCAATTTTTTTTTACTTTATTTACCTTAAGAAAATTGAAACAGTATAAACTAACATATATTGGATAAAAAATGCATAGTGTAGGGTACTCATTAGAGATAAACAAAAACTGTCCAGGTGGTGTTTGTAGCCTTTTTAATTACCAAAAACTCATTTATAGGTTTTTCAATTGTATCTCTAATTTTTAACTCACTTTTCAGTGTTTTTAATTTCCATTATTATACAAAAGAATCGTTATTTTGAAGAGAGTCCTATTTATTGTGATAAAAAGTAGACTATGTCCCAACCAGGGACGCAAGGAACCTACATGTCAAGTTTGAAGAAAGTCCATCTAGCAGTTTGCACGTGATGCGCGTTCAGACAGACAGACAGACGGACAGACAATATTTTTAAAAATGACATTTTTGGAATTTATAACGTTCAAACTGTTCTGTGCACAAAGAATTTAAAAAAATATTCAATGTACAGATTTTTTTTTACAGTTTTATTATATGTACAGACATAAAAATGTTCTGGATTGCTAAGGGGTGTGGTTTGAACTCCCCCTATCTACGGCGTTGATCTGATTCAATAATTTAACCTTTAGGCCAATCAAGAATATACTTGTAGTTTTAAATTCCTATCTATTCATACTGCAAATAAATACGTTAAGGTGCTTCGAATGCATTTGTAGCAAGGCAAGCATTAAAAGCTCGCCTAAATGTAGTGCTTGCCTTCACAAGTTTTTTGGAAAAACTATCAAGTTAGAATAATATTTCTGCTTACAAGTTTAGAGAGGCTTCTCATTGAGGTACTTTGGATATGAATTTATTATGGTATATAACGAAACAAGCCTTACAAGCATGCTCACTAAAATTTGAAACTTGCCTCCACAAGCAAGATCTTTTGAAGTTTTATCAAGAAGAAAATTTGCGAATCTGTTAATAGTTACTTACTTAGTTGGCGCTACAACTGTATGTCGGTCTTAGCCTCATCTAAGAATTTGCGCCAGCCATTTCTGTCTTTCACTTGCTGGCGCCAGTTGGAAATTCCAAGATTCGTCAGGTTGTCCTCTACTTGGTCTTTCCAACGAAGTTGTGGTCGTCGTCTTCTGCGTTGACCGCAGCTGGGTATCGAATCGAATATTTTCTTCACTGGAGCATCGTCTTTCATGGGCTGAACATGACCTAGCCAGCGAAGTCGCTCGATTTTAATGCGCTTGACTATGTCGATGTCAGTGTATAGCTCATACAGTTCATCGTTCCACCGTATTCGGTACTCGCAATTGACGCAGATTGGTCCGTAGATCTTACGAAGAATCTTTCTCTGGAATACTCTTAAAGTCCTTTCATCTGAACTGCTCAGCATCCAGGTTTGTGATGCATAAAGTAGGACGGGCATGATGAGCGATTTATAGAGCGTAATTTTCGAGTTCGTCGAGAGAGGGCTCTGCTTCTCAATAGCCTACTGAGCCCAAAGTAACACCTGTTGGTAAAAGTAATTCTTCGTTTGATCTAAATGCTGATGCCCTTCGTTAAGTTTATGCTAGATCCTAGATAAACGAAGTCCTTCACAACCTCGAAGGAGGTATTGTCAACGGTAACGTGGGTTCCAAGACACTAGGACTGTTTGTTTGTTGACACCAAGTATTTCGTCTTATCTGCATTCACTGCCAGACCCATTTGACTTGACTCTCTTTCTATTCTGGAAAATGCTGCTCTGACTTCACGCGTATTATGGCCAATGATATCGATGTCATCAGCATAAGCAAGAAGTATAATATTTTTGTAGAATATTCAGGTCAGCAGCTCGGATGATCTTTTCCATCATTAGGTTGAAAAAGTCGCACGATAAGGAATCACCTTGTCTGAAAGCACGTTTAATTACAAATGGTGGGGAGAGGTCTTTTCCGATTTTAACAGCGCTGCTGCTGTTGCTCAGTGTCATCCTGCACAGTCGTATTAGTTTTGCAGGAATACCAAACTCAGACATGGTGGAGTACAGGTGCTTCCTTATTGGGCTGTCGAAGGCGGCTTTGTAGTCGACAAAAAGATGGTGGGTGTCGACCTGTTTTTCATGAGTCTTCTCCAAGATTTGTCGTAGAGTGAAAATCTGGTCCATGGTGGACTTTCCAGGTCTGAAGCCACACTGATAAGGTCCGATCAGTTCGTTTACAATCTTTCACATAAAACGTTCGACAGGACCTTATATGCGATATTAAGAAGGCTTATCCCACGGTAATTGGCACAGATAATGGGATCGCCTTTCTTGTGGATTGGGCAGAGCACACTGTGATTTCAATCGTTCGGAATGCACTCTTCCGACCATATTCTGCATAGAAGCTCGTGAATGTATTTAAGTAGAGCTTCACCTCCGTTCTTAAACAGCTCAGCAGGTAAGCCATCAGCTCCCGCGGCTTTGTTATTTTTAATCCGAGCTATAGCTGTCAGAACTTCATCATAGCGGAACCTCGACGCTGTCATCCGTAATTGGGGTTTCCGGGATATCATCTCTATTGGCGGGATTGTTGTCAGCGTCACCATTTAAAAGCTTAGAGAAGTGTTCCCTCCATAACGTCAGTGTACTCTGGACATCTGTCACTAAATTCCCGTTTTCATCCTTGCAGGAAGAGGACTCGGTCTTTAAACCATCAACCAATTTTCGGGCCTTATTCCTGTCACCATACACCTCAATCTTCTCCTGCTCGCGCTTTTCTGCCTCTCTTTTTTTTCCACTTGAAAATACATCTCTCTTCCCTCTTCTTTTCTTTGTATCGCTCCTTAGCAGTGCGCGTTACAACCGACCGCAGGGTGGCTTTGTAGGCGGCGTCTTTCTCTGCAGTGGCGTCGCGACACTCCTGGTCGTACCACTGGTTTCGGCGAGGCCGGTGGTAACCAATAACCTCTTCAGCAGCCGCACGCATGGAGTTGGAAATGTGTGTCCACTGCGCGCATATATCATCGATTGGAGGAGTGATTTGAAGCAGGAGTGAGAGTCGAGTGGCGAAAGCATAGGCTGTCTGTTTCGATTGCAGCTTGTCGACGTCTAGCTTTCTCTGTGTAGGGTTGCGTGCATTCTTAGCTGCGCACAGACGTGAACGGATCTAGGCTGCAACAAGATAGAGATCCGAGTCAATGTTTGCACCACGGATCGTGCGTACATCCAATATACTGGAAGAGTGCCTTCCTTCGATCAAAACGGGATCAATTTGATTTTTGGTTTTTTGATCAGGGGACATCCAGGTGGCTTTATGAATATTGAGATGCTTGAATCTAGTGCTACTTACGACCATGTTTCGTGCTGCGGCGAAGTCAATCAGCCTCATTCCGTTATCGGAGGTATTGTCGTGGAGGCTGAACTTTTCGACTGTTGGACCAAACATATTTTCCTTGCCCACCTTAGCGTTGAAGTCACCAAGCACGATTTTGACGTCGTGAAGGGGGCAGCGCTCGTAGAAAATTTCCTTGGTATCATCGTCCTTGTCTTCCGTCGGACCGTGCGCACATATTAACACTAAACTAACGCTGAACGTTGAGGTCGCTCAAAAGAGGTTGTCACGCAAGAAGCGATTGTTCCCACTCTACAACAACAGCAGCCGTGTGACCACTTCAAAGAAATGTTTGATGAAGTTTAACCGCAATTCGATGGAGTTTTTGGCGCTATTTCGTAACCACAGACAAAACAGGGATACATCACAACACACCAGAGACCAAAGGACGATCATAGCAGTAGAGTTTTTCGGGTGAAAGTGCACCAAAAATTGTCAAGGTGGATCTGTCGGCCAACAAGGTCATAGCGACAGTTTTTTGAGATACATGCGGAGTCATTCGAAGCGATTACCTTGAAAAGGGTTAAGCGACTACCGGCGAATACTGTTCACAGCTGTTGGACAGACTTGGCATTGGTTTGAAACAAAAACAACCGCATTTGGCGAAAAAAGAAGTGCTGTTCTACCATGGCAGAATTAGAGAAGGTATATGCATTTCGGAGAGGCAGACTGCCGCAACTGTCAAAACGAAGTTGACAGCTCATACAAAATCTGAAAACGATGAGAATGCAAGAAGAAAGCGCAAATAGGCACGAATAGCAAAATGCTTGAGTTTGACAATTCTGGCTATGAGAAAAAGAGAGCAGTCTGAAATGCATATAGTACCTTTACTAGTTCAACCATGAAAAAGAACGGGAGCAGCGGCGTACCGAGAGGTTAAGTAGCCCGCAGCGGACTCCCAATTTGCCGCCCCTCTCATATACAGTATGTAAAAAACATCTTTGATATTAATATAGGGTTTTGTAGGCATTGTTTTCGAACATTTGTATAGTAGCTTTTACAAAAATCTTTTAAATATAATATTTTATTATTCTCGATAAAAAATTCTAATTACATATCGTCAACCTAATTCTAATACGACGTTAGTCAAAATAATCTGTTGTTAAGGAGGCGAAAACGGTTTTCAAATGTATTAAGTATATATTCAGATGTATTGTTTCAAAAGCTTTACTTCTCTATTTTTTTTAAATACAAGCATTAAAAACTAAAAAAAGCTTAGATGTAGTTTTGATCAATCTACCTAAAACGCTAATAACCGTTATTTTGCCAAATTTCGACTTGCGTTGTATTACAATTGGGCCGGCTATATATATAAAAAGTTAATTCTTAAATAACACCGAACGACAAATTAATACAAATTCAAATTTTTTATAGTTTAAAATCAAATTAATCTTTTATTAAATCGTTATTTTTCTTGCTTTTTTGTTAGCAAAATCGTTAATTACACTGTCAAAGTCTATTTCATGACTTAACTTGTATTCTATAGACAATATGGCAAGATTTTGTGGGGGCGACGTACTCATTGTTGTTCTTAGGTAGGTTTTAATAAGTTTTAACTTAGAGAAGCTCCTCTCATGACTGGCGACACTAAAAGAAATGGTTAGAAAGATTCGCAGAAGTATTATAATGTTTGGAACTATGTCTTCTAGAAATAAATTGAAAATAAACTGTAAAAGTTCAAGTTGACCTTCAATACGTGCCTCAGTTTCTTTGTGCGCAACAGAAACAAAAGCTTGAAGTCTTTTTCTCTCAACGAGAAATTCTTCCTTGTCAATGTCTTCGTGACCGAGTTCATCTAGGTTACATTCTATATAACTTATTATTCAGGAGAATCGAAGGAGAAAGACTTCCGTATTTTTCAGCAAGAGCATGAAGCTGTTCAAACCTGGTTGTAATTTCTTGGGACACACTGTCCAGAGCAGCAAACATTTCTCTCCTTAACTCAGCTTCGTATAACAATCCAAAATTTTTTGTTCACCAGCCATCAGTTTTTTCTTCCTGCAACGACGTCCTATTGCGATTCCCAAGTTCTGACAAATTTCTTTGGCGTAAGCTATTGAATTATTGACTGAAAATGTTCCTGTTTTTATTAAAGAATAATTTTAGTGCGCTAAGTAATAATTTTAAATATCCAATCCTTTGTTTTTTTTTTAAATCATGCTTGAAATATTTTTAGCTTTTTTAACATACGTTTCAATAAAATCAACAAACGATTTTTCAGTCGCCACTTCTTTTCCGTTAATCAAAACGTATCGGAAAACTTGACTGGTTTGGTCTTTCTGAGAAATATCAGGAGTGCTATCGATCATCATGGCATAATACTTTGCTTTTCGGACTTGCTCTAAAACTTTGTTTCTTACCTCCTCCCCTAAAATATTAATAAATTCTGAATATTAGACGATAAATAGGATTTAGAAATTTTTTCCCATCTGGATATTTAGAATATGTTCACGAAGCACTGGGTCATATTTAGCTAGCAAATGGACTAACTCTAAAAAGTTTTCTCTATTTCCGGAAACTTGAGAGTCGTCATTCGTCGAATATTGAATTCCTTCTCTGTGTCTTCTAAAAGGCAAGTTTTGTTTTGCTAAAAATCTCACAATATCCAGCAATCTACAAAGCACATCTTTCCACTTCTTTGCTTCTTTTTCAACATTGTCTTGTTCAATTTTATCAATTGTAGCTCCACGAGTAATTCTGATTTCCAATTCCTTCCATTTTAAAAATAATTGAACTTGGAGCGCACAGTGGTCGCTGTTTCATACAAAGAGCGGCCAAAAATAGAAGGAGCTATCTTAGGTGAATAATATTTGGCACATCTTACAATCTCTTTAAATGACACCAATTTCTAAAATTTGGTTAAAATCTGCAAAAGGATTCAAGGACCTCTCTTAGATCCTGAAAATTTAAAATTCATAGCAGGCACACCAAAGTCGGCATATCCATTGAATTCATTAATTTATGACTAAATCTTCAGTTTGGTCAATGTCGGACAAAGGATTCAAGGACCTCTCTTAGATCCTGAAAATTTAAAATTCATAGCAGGCACACCAAAGTCGGCATATCCATTGAATTCATTAATTTATGACTAAATCTTCAGTTTGGTCAATGTCGGACAAAGGATTCAAGGACCTCTCTTAGATCCTGAAAATTTAAAATTCATAGCAGGCACACCAAAGTCAAAGGCAAAGGATTATTTTATTGTACCATAGTAATATATAATAGATCAATCTAATAGTTCAAAAACAGATGTATTTAAAACTGACTTATGCTTAGGTGGTAACTTTCGTTGTCCCGTTATAAACGGATCTGATGTAAGGAGTAGACGATTGAACAAATCTTCATTTGTTACCACACGAGACATTTTACGTGTATGTTGCAGGCGAAATTTTTTTATATCCTTATTTCTCGACTCAGCAGCTTCCTCAGACAACTCTCCAATCGATACAAGAGCATATTCAATAATTGCAGGTCCGTGAATTAGAATTTTATGAACAGTAGCTGGAAGGTAATACAAGGAATATGTAGTTGTAAGTTCTTTGGCTACATCGAGTGCGAATGTGTTAAATTTCCCAACATTAATATTATATCCTGAATTGAGCGCTTGCAATATTGTAGCACATCTTTCAATAAGGTCTTTATCTAGTCCTGTTATTTGAGCGGACAAGCCTGCATAATTGAAAAATTCTCTGGCAGTATTTCCATCATTCGATGTTCCACTCCCACCACATTTAAGCTTGTGGACTATCAATCCCATTTTTAATCGAAAATCTATTTGCATTTTTTTTTTCCTTTCCTTAACTTGGGCTTTTCCTTCGAGGGATCTAACTTGCCAGGATTGTACATCCAGTCTGTATGATAAATGCAAAAAATATTCAAAAAATCGTATATAGGCATGAAGTGGTGACAATCCGAATTCAAATCGATCAGGTTGAACTTCCCTTTGCAAGCATTTCTCAATATTGTTCATATCTGTGGGTTTGGCGTTGCATATATAGCACTTTGAGGATGAGGTTTGGGTTAAGGCATTACAAATTTTAGCATCCACCATAGTGAGTTGCAAAATATGCTGAACACATAATGTTTTATTACAAACAATAATTTTAGTTGGAACAAGCCCCTCTATTTTCTTTTTAAAATACTTTTCTTCCTCGATGCTCAATTCTGTCGATTCTTTTTTAAATTGAAATCGAACAGGACGACAATATCGAGTGGAAGATGGTCGTGGATTTTTCCAGATTATTTTGGAACTGCTTGAAGTATCTTCAGTTTTTAATAAAGCAAGTGGAACATATGATGTAACAAACATGTGGCTATCATCCAAATTATTGTTCTCCACTTTCTGTTTGTATTCGCTGTACCCAGAACTTCCGTCGAAGCCCCATTTGCCTATAAGTTTGAGGTTGTTCACAGGATCACTGAAAACATTATTTACTACAGTATCCTGCAACTCGATAATACGCTTTGTAGTGTGGTCTAATAAACTTTGAAGCTCTACTTCAGCGTGTGATTCGGTAACAGTTATATTTTCGGGATAAGTTTGCTTTTTTGCTTTTAAAATATTATCATAACTGCAAAAAAGTTCACCAGAAATTTTAGTGCTAACAAATTCCCTAATGAGGAGATATTGATGTTTCGTTAAATTCGTTTCCATCATAAGCGAAATAACCTCTGTAGTGCTTGCAGGCGAAAATTTTGTGCTATTTACTTCAGTAGAAAAACGCAAACAATCAGCAGCAGACTCATCCATTTCGGCTATCTCAGCTATTCGTCTTCTCTTTGTTCGTCTTGAGCATTTAGAGAAATCCAGTTTGGGACTACCACGTCCAATATTATTTTCAGGTCTTTGTACATCACAATTGAAACAAAACGACTCGTTCGTCGCAAGCCAATCAGAATGCTTTCGCAAAACTTGTGATCTTGTTCGATTGCATTTACACCAAATTATTGAAATCCGTTTGCAGCAGTAATTAACTCGTTCTTCCAATTGCCCCAAATATTTAGCTCCTACTATATAGCCTTCACTCTCGATTTTCAATTTCAAAATATCAAGTACCCTTTTAATTTTCTCTGCATTTGCAGTGGTCTCGGCACACCACTTATCAAATATAAACTTGCGGCTAAATTTGCATTCATAAGAATCTCCTAAACGAAAAATAGAAAACAATAAAAATTTAAATTATAAACATACATAATAAAACAAACTCCACAAAAGAAACGAAGACGATAATCACAACACAAAGTCACAGAACAGTTACGAGTACACAATCAAAAAAAAGACACCGAAAACGGTGAGGCCGCTTTGTTCTATTCAAGATAACTTAGCGCCAGGCAAATTGGGGCAGCTGAAATTTACATCATATAATCTGTAAATATTGACAAACAGTTTACAACAAATTTAATTGTAAACTTAGATTAACTTCGCAACTGAAAGTCTAAGTGAAATTTAAGTTTACACACGAGTTAATACTGAAATAGTCACATATATTACAATAATTTAATAAAATAAACACAACATGCTGAGAAGTTTTTAATTCTCTTAAATAATAGTTAATACCTTTCTTTACAATATTTAATTCTTCCATTGTTCAAGCAATCTTTTTTAAAGAGGTTTTTACGTTTTATTTTGGAACTTCACTTGACAGTTACTCATGCTGCGAAACAAAATTATTTTCATGCTCTGCCTTTTGCAGCTATTCTTAAAGAGGACAGGTGGAATAAAGCAGAAACAAAAGTTATTTGAAAAAGCTATATCTATTATAAAACAGTGTTGCCACAGTTCTAGCCAGAATTTTGACTTTAAGTTTTTTATTTTTGGCCAAGGTCCAGACCACAGTGGAGCGCCTAGATTCATGCTCGAAAACTTTTGGATTTAATTTCCACCACTAATGGAATCCTGATTTAAAACTTGACTGGCCTGTTTCTGCAAATAATCTGCAACAAAAGCAGTTAAGAGCATATTTGGAAGGAGAATACACAAGTTACGACCTTAGTTTTTTCTTTATTTGGAAAAGTTCGAAAAAACCAAAACTTCGTTAATTTTCTGATCCGAACTTTTGTGGATTCACCGTCACGAAGAGTTTCACCAAAGTCGCTTTTTAGATTTTGAACCACCTTGATTTTGAACCGAATGCACCTTGTTGAACATGTAAGATTCGTGTGCCATCGTTAATAGTTACCGGCCAAAGACCAATATCTTTGAAGTCAGTAGCTAAAGAATTTTGTACGTCGCACTCTTCATCACTGGCTAAAGACTCATTGAAATTTAACGATGGTATGTTTTGGGAAACTTCTTTAGAAACACTTTTTGAACTAGGTTCTCGATTAAAGTATTTCAGTAAAGAACCTTCATTAGTTTTAATATCTTCTTCCCTAGCTTTTTTCTTTTTTCGCAAGGCAGCACCACTTTCTTTTACCCGCTTCATGTGAAATACCGAAGGAAAATAAGAAAAAAACAACATATAAAATATGACTTGGGTACCTTTAATAGCTGTCAGACAGTTATAGAAATTTATAAGTCAGACGTTCATAAACATTGCGATTAATTGGTTTTGTTTTGTGTTTATATTAAATTTTTTACTATGCAAACAACAGTCAATTTCGCTATGTTTGACTTCTATTTTTTATATCTTCGGCATTTTATTTTGAGACTCGAAAAGAGATTTTACATTTTGGTTGTGTTCAATACTTAGCTTATAATGAATGATTGCATTAGCAGTGGTGGTCAAATATATTGATTTAGTTTAGTGATTTCTTGTTGTTTTTATTTTACGGCTAAAAATGGTATTATACACATATTATTTTTGAAAAATAGTTGATAGCTTCAGTGCCGCCCCCAAAATAATGTCGTCGGGGCGGACCGCCCCCCCTCGGTACGCGGCTGAACGGGATCACACGTCTGTAGTCGTCATAGTAAAAATGCATAAATGGGCTACGAACTGCATCCAGCGTTTTCTTCAGATTTAGTCCTCTTCGACTATTTTGTATTTCCAAACCTGAAAAAATGGCTTGGCGATAAGAGATTTGGGTCGAATGAAGAGGTCAGCACTAAAACAAACGCATATCTTGACGACCTTGATAAAACCTATTATTTGGAAGGATTAAAAAATTACAAAAGCCCTGGAATAATCAATCTAAAAGAAGACTATTTTGAAATAAAATGCATGTTTGCCGAAAAAAACTACCCTTTCTTCAAAAAGTCACAGACTTATCAAAGTCACTGAATTATCAAAAGTTAGTTAGAAAAGCATTGTTTCCAAAAAATCATCATCATTGCGTTGTCCTTTGGATAGATTAAATAATGTACCTTTTTACGTCAAATAATTAAAGTAGGCAATTTTCTAAATACATATATCCAAACAGCAGCTTCTTTTCCAAGTTTCTTTTAATGTATTCTTGTGACAAGGAGTATATTTTTCCCCTGACAGACGAAAGTAAACTATTTGTCAGATAAAAAAAAAATCTTACAAAGCAACCTTTAATGTCTTATAATTGTAGCTTTATATAAAATTTGTATTATCTTGAGAGATGAGCTATAACCAAACAATCGTTCATTTCATTTCTTTTTGTTCACAATCTTCTTAAGAAGCGACCGTTTTTAAAAGCCGAAGCATATAAAGATACCAGAGCAAAATGAATAAAAGAAAATAAAAACAAAATTAACAGCTTTAAAACACGAGAGACGGCAGCAGTAACAAAGAAAGAACCGTAAATAGGTATGCGGAGCTGAAGTTTAAGGTTACAAAACGGCTGCCGCCACCGGCGTTGACGTTGGTAGACCGTGGAATGGCTGACTGGCTATACGTTGTGGCAAGCAATTAAATACCAAGAATTTTAAATAACCAAAGAATGGCCAGCATTTAAAAAGAAATAAACGCAGAGATGAGCGCTAAGTGAGTGAAGTGGATCAATAATAAAAAAAAACACTTGAGAACTGATGATCTGTTCTACCGAGGGACTGAAGTGCGGGAACTATAATCGAATTTGATTAATTAACACATTTTCGTTACCTCTTTTAATATGTTGTGGACTGTGCAGACGTTGTAATAAATAACCGTATGGAAAACAAAGAGTGTCCGCTTGAATAAGCAAAACATAGACACTCATTCAAAGATTTGATGGAATCTCATGTGTGACGCTGACAAGCTGGATTTAAGGAAAAAAATTTGAAATTTTTTGGCGCTAGACAAACAATTTGCATTCTTGGGATTTTGCTTAAAGCAAAAGCGCCAGATGAAGAATAAACTGAAAACGAACCGTTAGATCACAGGTTAACAGCCTTCAAAAGCAGGCACAAGGCTAAGGATAAAGCCGTTGTCAGACTCACTTTATTTTTTCCGTTGCAAAAAACACAGCTTATTTTCGCAAGCAGCTAGTGATCAAGGCCAAGGGAGGTAGGTGTCAGCAGACAATAGCAACAACCGCGTCAGGCTCAAAACATACGAGTAAAACAAAAACACATCTGCAGATACCTTTTGCTGGCCAGTCTGGCCGCTGCACTATGGGGTATTTGATAGTTTTAAGCGGTCAAAATTATGTTATTTGGTAACAGTTTCTAATCATTTCTGTTTTCTTGTGTTTTTTTTAATACCCTTAACTCTGTACGACCATTGTGTCATATATGACCCACGTCATTATTTTTTAAGGTGAACCATAAACTTTGTTTTTTGAAAAATTAGTATTCAATGAAGTATGTTTACTGATTTTTTTATCCTTAACCCTGTGCGATCAATGAGACATACAGCTCAGTGCAACTAATTAGGGACACTGTATAGATACTTTTGGAAAATTCATTATTTTGTTTACGGAAAACACCGAGTTTTGGTCAAATTTAAATTGAATAGGTCCTTATGTAAGTACCTGTTTTTTTAATTATTCAACAATATTTTTAAAAATCTGCAAAAAAATCATAAATACACACTCAAAAAAGTCGTGCATAAAATAACCCTTAAGGAACAAACTAACTTGTTTTTAAAAACAACTAACTACAAAACTAATTTAAAATAAACTAGTTTATGAACTACTTTGAATTATATTAAGGCGGCATCCACTTTAATTTTGAATAGTTTTTATTGTATTATATATGAAATTGAAAAGAAATTGAAAAACTACTTCAAAACAAGTGGCTTAAAAACTACTATTAAGACGGTGACTGCTCTGATTTTGACATGTTTTTATTGCAAATTTTTATTAGTTTACATGTTTGTATATATTTAACCATGCTATTTCATCAAATATTATTAACTTTACGCTTTCAACTAATATGAATTTAAGTATTTTTTTACAACAATAAAATAAATGATCTCTTGGATAGATATTTAAAATTTGTACGCTTTGAAATTCATCTTCAGTAAGTGGAATATTAACTAGTTTTCAATTGTTTTATTTTAAAGTAATTAAAAAAATAATTTAATTTTAACTAATTTAACAAGTAGTTGAAAATATATGTGCTTTTTAATTCATTTATTTTAAAGTAGTTAAAAAATATTTTAAATTCAACTAATTTAACAAGTAGTTGAAAACATATGCAGACGAAAGTCAATTGACTTATTTAGCGGAGATCACCAAACCAAAATAGTTGTTCTATCAGAATTTCAACTAGTTGTGGTTGACAAAAAACTACTTTTTCAACTACTTTTAAGTTAGTTGATTGTCCTACTGGGAAAGGACACTTGAGTTTTTAATATTTTATACAGAATATTATTATTATTTTGTCAATATTTTGCAGCAAAACCATTGTTGTCAAGTACTGCTTGACATCTGGGCGGCATAGACCCCAATAAATTTTCACAAACACTGTTAGGAAGCGCTTCCCAAACTTTTTTGTTTCATTGTACAGCTTATCAAAGTTGCCTATCTTTAGTAAGCTCATTCCTTTTTTTACAACCTGCCATAAGTTCTCAATTGGATAGAGGTCAAAACTGCAAGAAAGCCTGTCTAAAACAGTAGCTTGATTATCGGAAAACCACTGCTTGACCAGCCAAGTGGTGTTCTTCAGGTCATTGTCCTGCTGAAATATACAAGTTGCGGGCGTATTTTCATCCGAAGAAGGCATCACATTGTCCAGAATTTGAATACATTGGAACCGGATCATAAGACCCTCAATTTTTTGCAGTGGGCCGATACCACGCCATGACATAGCACCCCAAAGCATAATACTTCCTCCTCCATGCTTTAGTGTAGCTCGGGTGTACTTTGGGTCGAACTCCCTTGACCTTGGGTGGTAGACATATTATTTTCCATCGGGTGACACTCGATTTATTTTAGTTTCGTCTGAAAACAATACTATATTCCACTCTTTTGTTCTCCAATGAAAATATTTTTTAGCGAACTCGAGCCTCTTCTCTTCTTACGGTTGCGTTCAAATAATAGAAGTTTCTTCCGGGAAATTCTTCCAGAAAGTCCGGCTTAACGCAAACGTCTCTTAATATTGTCTACGGCTGGTGCTGCTTAATTTTCGACATATATAGCCAGTCGTACTTCGTTTGCAGATTTATGCGGATTTCTCTTAGATTCCCGGACAATGAGAGTATCTTCTCGAGCAATAGTAATGCGGTTTCTTTGTTTTGAGTTTTTTTTTAATACTGAAGAGCATTACCTGCCATGGTTTAAGAAACTTTTTAGGCAGTTGCCATTTGTCGACATGATCTTCCATCCTGGTGCATCTGAATAATGAATTTATAGAAACTTGTAACTATAAATGTATATAAAATCACCTTTTTTTATTTTGAAAGATTTTTAAAAATTTTATTTTGTCACTGTCCCTAATTTGTTGCACGAGATACTTTTAACAAAATTTTAAATAGCTTCACTGTTAACGAATAACAATAAAAAAGTAATGCTTATGTGGCGTTTTCGAAAGAACCAGAGTTGCATTTTCTAAAAAGTATTACTACTATGAATTTCGTTGGCCCTAATAGGTTGCACGTAGCTGTATCTGACCCATCTCTGTTTGTTTCTCAAGTAGATCTAAAACTAATTTTGTTTAAAATAATTATTTAAGTAAAAAGTTTTTAATTGAACACGTTTTTAAAACGAACTTAAAAGTATAAAGTAATTTCTTCTAGAGTGGGGCTTTTAGTTCTCCTAAAAACGTAGGGCGCATGCTATACAAAAATTCTTTGTTATCAAAACAGTTAGGGTACAAAAAACCCCGATGATATGTTTGTCGAAATTTATTGCTTCCAAAATGGTTTTTTATATTTTTTACGTAATAGTCAAGTCTCAAAAAAATTTTCCGCTGATTCCATTGCAAAATTGCATTAATTCAAGTATGAATTGCTTCCTCATCCAGCATATTCTCCAGATTTGGTCCCCTCCGATAATTTTCTGTTTCTAAATCTGAAGAAATGGCTCGGCGGATAAAGCCATAGAACCAGAGAAGAGCGTATCACCGAAAAAGAGGCCTATTTTGAGGAAATTCCGAAAACATATTTTTCGGTTGGAATCCAAAAATTGGAGGAACGTTGGACGTAGTCTTTCGAGCTAAAAGGAGACTATATTGAGAAATAAAATGTTTCTTTGCCGTAAAAATCCTTCCTTGTTTAATTTTTCACGGAATTATCAAACGGCCTTCGTATCACAAGAAATACTATATCGATTTACCTAGTACTTGGGATTTTTTATCTGTTATATTTTTTTATAAAATTTTATATTTTTAACGAAAATAGAATTTTTTAGATCCTAAATTAACCCATTAGTGTTTAGCGGGCTTTTTAAAGAAAACGGTATTTTTAAAGGCCGGCAAGAAAAACTTAAATTATTAAAACTCAATTGGCATCCCTGCCAAATAGGTTAGCTTTTTGCACAAATATGGCGTTATATTAAAATAAGAAATCAGCTGTTTTCTCAAAGTTTACTCAAGTCAGATTTTATCAAGCATCAAAGTGAAAATCTATATATATAAAATGGAATGTGTGTTTGTTTATTTGTTTGTTTGTACCTTATAGGAGACCAAACCTCTGAACCGATCTTCCTGAAATTTTCACAGAATTTAACTGGGACTCTGGCATGATTAATAGGGTACTTTTTTCGACCACGCCCACTTTTACGCCCACTTTTTAAAAATTGTGTAATTGCTCCCATACAGTTTTTAACAGATTTACTTCAAATTGTATACACATTATACTCCAGGCGAGGTAGAAATAAACATTTCTTACGCCACGCCCCCTTGCACGCCCCTTTTCACGCCAAATTTAAGTTTTAAACTTTTTGTTCTCTGTACAAATTTGTTCTTTCCAACGGATTATTTTTTATTTGGTAGTATATTGCTCTTAATACTATTAACGTCGCCATATTACTATGAACCACGCCCACTTCACCGCCCCTTTTTTAATTCAGATACTTACTTATACCACTAACAATGTTTGGTAAACAAAATACTTTTTTTGTAATATGTATTTACCTAAAGTTTTATATACTTTTTATCTACAGGTAAGGTAGCCATAGATTTTTTTATTACCAAATCCCCCTTTTTCGCCCCATTTTACTTTAATTATAATCAATCTGCTTTCAATCAATATATATAAAAATGAATGTCGGTCTGTCTGTTTGTTTGTTTGTGCTTTATAGGAGGCCAAACCCTTTGACCGATCTTCCTGAAACTTACACAGCATGTTACTATGACTCTGGAAGGAATAATAGGCTATACGAAGTTTTTATTGGACAACGTGGCACCGCCCATATTACCCAAAAATTTAAATCGCTATATTTTGGACATTTTTTAACCTACGTCGATGATATTTGGTACATATGGTATTGGCATAATTGGGAATACATACCAGGAGAAAAGTGGGTGGTACCACGCCCCTTTTTAGGAAAATTAAAAATCGTAATATAGTTTTAACTACTGGACCGATCGTCATTAAATTTTCGCAATAGGATATTCTTACGAAATAATAAATTCTTGACTATATAAAGTTGTGAGTGGACAAAGGGGCGTGGCCTCGCCCATTTAACCCAAAATTTAAAATCATCATATCTTGGACATTTTTTGACCAACGGCGGCAGTATTTGCTATATATGGTATTGGCATGAATAGAAATACGTACCAAAAGAAAAGTGGGCGGAGCACGCCCCTTTGTTTGCGATATATTGGAGGCTGGACCTGTTTACCGATCTTAAATTTTCACAGCGTGCAGTTTTGACTCAGGAATACTTATTACATGATAATATTTTTCGACCATGCACACTTCTGCGCCTACTTTTTTACTACGTCTATTAACGGCTTTACTTAAAATTTAAAATACATATTAATTAAAATAGTGGGGTAGCCCCATTCTCTTTCTCCCACAACTGTCTGCAAAACAGCTGATTTTGTAATATGTGTTAATAAAAATAGAGAGTGGGGTAGCCCCATTCTCATTCTCCCACAACTGACTGCGAAACAGCTGATTGTGTAATTGCTGCTTTTTGATTGGTCTAAAAATAAAAAGAGGGAGCATGAAGCAAATTACATACGGTTCAGTGCTGAATTCTCATTAGTTTACAACAAAAAAAGGGGAGAAGCATTGCAATAATTAAATTAAAATTAAATAAATAAATTTTTGTAAATATATAAATACTTTTAATTTTATTTTATAACGAGGGGGTTAGCGAAGCACACCGGGTTCAGCTAGTTTCTTATAAGAAAAAAGTCCAAATATGGCTCGAAGGTAAATTTTAAAATTTTATGAAAATGGCGATTGGTATTGTGTGAAAAAGCTTTTTTCATTATTTACTATTTGTCAACATACATCACATATAAATACTTTTTATTCCGGTAACACATAAATTTGTGTAATTTTTTTCTAAAAACTTTTTTCGACCTTTATAAAGGCCACCGCGCATAGATTACCATTCATCGATTCATTTTGAAGGAAATTATTGCATATAGCTGTACTTGTGTTTATTTAAAAATAAGTTACAACTTCATGAGGTTTTGGATATTCTTTGGATATTGGAGAAATGCAATGAAAAAGAAGTAGGAACTCCTACCATTGGCACAAATATTTGTATGTTGCCTCCAAGAGAGGTACCACTGGTGAATCAGACTGCGATTCCGCGCCATCAGATTATGATGAGAATCGTGATTATCATGAGACCATTTCGGGGGTCATTTGATGAATACTGAAGCAGAGTTACATCATATTACTGCAAACGAAGATTCGGACTCTGATTCTGACCTAATTTTGGAACGACCATAAAAAAAGCGGCTGTCTGGTAACTAACTAAAATCGTTAGTTCTACTATATAATATTTTCTTCTATAAATGAAACTTTTGTCAGCGATGATGCTAGATATGAGAGGTATCAACATTGGGTTAACTTTATTCCTAATCAACGTCGTTGTGGTACTGTGACCTAAACCCAAAATTCATTTGTGTAAAACGCCAACGTCCACTTCATTCAAAAGACTACTTTATGGCTTATCACTATGCAACAATACCGTAAAATGAAAAAAAAAACAATTTATTTTTCATTAATATTTCCAATTCGAAAAAGTTCATATAAAACATTCATTAAAAATTTTAAAAAGTGTGTTTTTCTTTAGATGAATGGTATTCTATGGTATGGTATTCTATACACAGCGTCCTTTAAAAAAGACGGTCTGGAAAAGTAGGAAAATTAATTTTACAATCGATGGGAGTAGTTTTATTTTCTTATTTAGCTAAAGAGAACACGGTTCAGAAAATTTCACCTTCCTGACTTTTAAAGTTTCGTCTATGCACTAATGTATTAAGAAAATATTGGCTGGTTTTTTTTTAGATTACTTTAAAGAGAAAAAAATGTACTTAAAATTCACATATCCGTCATTTTTATAATTGTCCACTATTTGTTGATATTATAGGTTTAGGAGCCAATAAATATATAATAATTTATAAAATTTTTCGGTTTTTTTATATCAGATGACATGAACGTGCTTTGCGATTGAGACCGTTTGGGCACCTTTTTTTTTCAACGTGATGTTTGATGGCGTATTGACACTTCACATGAAACTTTTATGCACCAAAAAAAAAAATATTTTCCTATACTTTAAAAATCAATAAATAACTAAAAGAAAAATCAAAGAGTTAATTTACTTTCTCTTATAAAAAAAAATCAACAACATCACCGTGTTTTTGGATCTAAAGATGAAAACCTGCCCTTAAGCTAACTTAGAAAATTTCAATGCAGATTTTGTTTTATGGAACAATGGCTGAAAAATTTCAAAAGCCCCTTATTTGTTACAACACATGTTGGGAGATAATTCTTAAAACATGCTTTTCCAAGGCCGAAGAAACATTTTACGTCTTGTGTCCGCTGAGAGTGGAATCAAAAGAAAAATCCGAAGGGTTTTAACAAAACTAAACAGATTGTTAAAACAAAATTTGCTAGAAAATAACTTGAAAACGTTTTATTTAAAGTCAGTTAAAAAAATTAACCAAAAGAAACAGTCTATTTATAATGCCACTTTTATTTTGTTAGCTTTAAAATTTTAATTTATGCACATTAAATGAAATTGAAACACCTGTGAACAACTTAAGGGAAAAAATTAACTTATTTCATAGCATCTACGACAATAATAGCATGTTACACAACAACAATACACACAACAAAAAGCAACAACAACAACATCAATAACGCAAACATGCCAAATTACCATTAAACGGGAGGAAGTCGAAACACTCAAAACACCAACTCAATTCCCATAATATGGCAAGCGACGACGACAACACCAACAAAAACAACAAAAACAACAAAAACAACAACAACAACAACAACAACAACAGCGCCAACAACAGAGGCAACGCATTTAATTTCTCTACCCAGCGAAAAGCTTTTCACAACCGACCCAAACTTAACCCACAACTGCGCCCTTGTTGTTCGCCACCCCTGGTCGAGTGCGGCATTAAAATTATGCCTATTTCACATCAATTCAAGGGTTGCTTGCCGTTATGCCGTCCTGCCCTGCCGCGTACCGTGCTGCCTCATTAAGTGCATTAAACAGACTCAGACTTAAACTCAAACTTCATAAAGCATTCGGTAAAAATTATTTTTTAAAAATTTGTCTTTAGCACCGCTGTGGGGCAAAAAAGGACTTCTGACCGAACCGACGAACAGACAGTCAGTCAGTCAGACAGTCTGCCAGCTTTTAACTACCAACGCAATTATTTCAATCCGCCCTCTTTCCCTATAATATTTATGCACGAGCATTTTTATTTGGTAGCAATGAAAAAAGACTGCTTATGAGGTTGAAGTGGAAAAAGTGGCAAAAGTGGAAATGAAATGGTGTATATAAATCAGTGTTGGTCTGAGGATTGCAATTAATAAAAAGGATTTTGATGGAGTAAAGTTCCAGTGAGGAGGACTATAATAATCTTATGTATCGCTAATTGCCAACATTTTGGACTTGACATTTAACACATTTACACGGTTTGTTAGAGGACACAAACAACATTGTGACAAGACAGTACCAGGTTAATATGTCGGATTGAATATAAAAGTCCACTTCAAAGGATTGCTAAAATTCTTGCCAGAAGGTCAGACGGTAAATAAGGAATTTTATCTGAGCGTGATCTAAACGGTTGAGTCTTGAAATAAATAACATATCAATTTGTCAATTATTGCACCTTTAGAAAAATTGGACATCGCATGATAAAGAAACTCATAATTAACCACAGGACTTTATTTATTCTAGCTTGAAGTCCTAAATTGAAGAAATAATTTTTTCTTTTCGTCTCTTTGATATTCATCCCGAACAATGCTTCTCAACTCAACTGTCGGTTTTGTTATGTGCTGAACACAATAAAAAACGTTTTCCTCAACATCCGTCGCCTTTCTAGAACACACACACACACACTTTCACTCACACTCGCACTCACACTCACATACATAGACTCCACACAATGGACCAGCCACACACGACCTACCCGACCGAATTGGGTCCGCGAGTTGTGCCGTATGATGCATTGAAGCCTACTACTGTTGCTGAAGTGTAATGCTCCGGTTTCGATTCAGAGCCACGTCTTTCGTCGCCCTGCTCAGCAGCAGCCAAGTCATGGTTGGGCTCTGAACAAAAGGGAAAACAAGGACTCTGAATGCACAATACAGAGTCTACAACAAAAAGTGATGAATGGTTTGTGAATGCAGTACGTCAGCGACAACAGCAAAAACAGCAGCAGCAACAGCAGCAGCAGCAAAAAAAAGTATGCTAAAAACTTTGCAATTAGAATATCAAAGCAGGAGCTTATGTAATTAAAAAAAATATAAAAAATAAAATAAAGCATACCATAAAAGCATACAATTTTTTTCAAATGTTTGCAAAAAAACGAATCTCTTTTGTAAAAAGAAAAAAAGGACGCGCGAAGTTGGTGCATTTCATGCATGTGCAGCAGTGCTGCCACCTAGTGTGTTTCAGTGATTAGAATGCGCCACACCAGCTGGATTTGGAAAGTGGGTCTCGAGTAGATTGAATGCTTGATGTAGCAACAGAGCATTACTGCAACAACAGCAGTAGAAGTTGCGGTTCGTGATGCAACAAAAACTGCTGCTCCATCTGCACATTGTTCCAACAATGTTGCCGTTGTCCTAATGCATTGTTATCAGTAGAGTGTGTCACACGATTCCATTGTTGCTTCTTTCAGAGTTTGTTTTAGTGTGCATCGAAGGCCTGAACGAATTCATGATTTCATCTTTTATGCTGCATTGACGACAAAAACTCGAAACCGTGTGTCTATAAGAACGGCTGGAAAATCTACATATTTAATGCAATCCTTCAGCTCGGAAATTAATTTAGATTACATTTAAAAAATATTTTTTATTTTTCATTAAAAAAAGTGTGTTTTTTGTGTTCTCTGCTGTCAAAAGAAGAACTCTGAGCAACCCTTATTTGGTTTTGTCTTCAAATCTTGTAGTGTGAGAATACATCAATGGGTTTCGATTTGAATATAGGGTGGAACGCGGCTAAGGAAAAAATTGAAAAAAAACTGAATTCCCATAAACTTAAGTAATCTCAGAATTCATTTTGAAACTGGCATACGTTTGTATCCTTCTGCAAGATAGTGAAATTATTAACGAAAACACTGGGAAAACAAAATTTGTGAAATGTTTCGCCCATTTCAATTTAATAGAGTTACACAAATTTTGAACTTTTTGTTTATGGCAAGCCTCATATCTGTGCCAATTTTATTTGAAATCTTGCTTTCGACATAACTGCAACTATCGTCTACATAGTTTTTGTTATATCATAAAACAAAAATTTCGCCAACACTTTCAGCTTCACACCTTCTAGAAAGAAAGGAATTTTTCTAGAGGTTGCAAGTGGTTGCAAAAGATATTAGTTTGGCATGAAAGCTGAGATTTTCACGATCAATCACATATAAAACACTCCCCAGTAGTTCGCGGCATCATTGACGAGCTTTTCGTGATGATTTCTTAAAGGAAGTTTCTGCATGAGCTGCTGGACCTAAAAAAACTCATACTATATATAAAGCAAAGTAGCGGTTGTCAGTGCCTAACTTTTTTTAATCTATTACAACAACTTTAAGATATTCATGATTGTTGTAAATCGCCGAATCGCGATAGAATTCGCAAACTATCGATAATTTCACACTATCGTGACTATCGATAGTTTTGTACTGACTATCGATGGGTTTCGATAGTATTTTAATATTCTTTGACACCTCAGTTTAGGTCGAATTCGTTTGTTTTTGACAATTTGGTATAATTTTTTTCTGTTATGTAGAGTGAAAGCTCAGGTGATGTTTCTTATAAATGTATGAGCATTGTGTTGATTTGGAAGATGGGTGATAGTTAGTTAGAGGTTGAAAAGATGGAGTAGTTTCGGTGAAGATTTGTTTTAAATTTGCACAGCTCTGACAACTGACGGGAAACACGCTCGCAAGGAGACAATTCCACAACTTTACCGTACGACTAAAGAACGAATTATCACTACAACGTGAGGTTCTGTGTGGCATCAAGGCAATGGTAAAGGAGTGGGCTTGGACAGCTGCCCGAGTGGACCTGGAAAACATACGGTGTTGTGGCGTCAGGCCATTACGAAACCAACAATACGTCGATTTCCAATAGAGTTGAGAGAGGATAAAATATTTTTATTCCCTATCAAATATATCGCACGACGTTGAATTCGGTCCAGAAGGACGTTTCGATTTTAATTCCTTGACGAATTTTCTTTATATTGCTGTCTGCTTTTCGTTAGCGAAACTTCCTCAATATTTCGATTTTGGGTTCGTACATGATAAATCCTGACGTTTCTGCATTGCGTCTTGCACGAATTTGGAACATTTATATGAAATTTTCGTCAATGAAATGTATGGCCAAATCGGCATGTTTCGTCAAGGATCAAGAAAAATCGTACATGATTCATTTGAGATTTCTTGAAGACTGGAACTACTGGGACCTTGCACAATTATACACAACGTAGGTTCTACTGCACGAAGTACAAAATCCTCTCAATTTTTTTTGTTAATAAGTTTAATAAGATACATGCAATAACAATAGAGTTCAGCTACTACACCTTTTTCGCACTTTCTTCGCATTAGATTATCTGAAGAACCAACTTCATATCATTGAAATATTTCAACGATATACATAGATAAAAGTGGTCCAAAACAATCTAAAGTGAGAAAAATTTACCCACCATAATATGGGTTGGGCTCAGGGACAACACAAGATATAACAACTAACCATGCGTTTACATAGATCTAATCATACATTAGTTTTCAATCTACTTTTGAGTTGACCTTTCGATAAGTTAAGATCAAAAAATCTACAGTTGTTAACTAAGGTACTCATGCGATTTAAAGGAGCAGTAGCCATATAATTTGCGCTACTAAAATGTAAGTAAATTAAATTGTTAGCGTTTCTACTGCTTCTACGGTTAGTGTTAAAATTTATTAGAGTTAGGAGTTCTGGTAAATCGAACCCACCAGTTATGAGTTAGTGTAAGTAGACGATATCAGCAGACTGCACTTTTAATAGCTTTAAGCGATCCTCATAAGGAGGAAGGTTTAAAGTGTCAGTTCCACTTAAGCCCCTTAGAGCAAACCGAACAAAACGTTTTTGAATTCTTTCTATTCGTTCAACATGTACATTGTAACTTGGGGACCAAACTTGACTTGCATACTCTAAGTGAGGTCGCACAATTGCATAATACAGCGTTGTATTTGTGATCATACTATTAAATTCTTTGGCCCAGCGTTTCATAAACCCGAGCATAGAAGATGCTTTTTTACAAATGTAATCATTATAAAAGTTAAAAGATAGCTTAGAATCCATGCATATACCAAGATCTTTGACAGCATCTACACGACTTAAAGCAGTATCTTTTATCTTATATTTAAAAATTAAATTATTCCTTTTTCGCAAAAAGGTCATAGTTTGGCATTTATCAGGATTTAGAAATATATTATTTTTAAAACACCCAACTTCAAAGGATTTCAAATCTGACTGGAGTAGATCTGCATTGCCTTTAGCATCTATTGTTCTGTATATTTTCATATCGTCTGCATAGATAAATAGATGAGAGAGTTTGATGATGTGGGTTACATCAGTAATGGCTAAAATAAACAGAAGTGGACCAAGGTGGCTAGCTTGAGGAACACCTGATGCAGCAATAAATTCAGCAGACACGAATAAATCCAGCTTACAAAAAATTGTGGAAAACTTATTAACTTCAGTTTAATTATAATTAATTGATGTGGTAGTTTATCAAATGCTTTACTAAAATCAGTGTAAATACAATCGACCTGGTTACCTGAATAAACTGAATTTAAGCAGAATGTTGTAAAATCGAGGAGATTAGACACAGTGGATCTGCCCGTAACAAATCCATGCTGACGAGCTCTTATGACCCTCCTACAATGAATCTTCACACGGTCATACAAGAGCCGCTCAAAAAGTTTTATAATCGATAAGAGTTTAGCGATAGGCCTATAGTTGTTTACATCATTCCTACAACCTTTTTTATAAATAGAAATTATAAAATATTTTTTCCAAAAAACTAAAAAATTACATTCCCTTATTGATTTATTGAATAACTTGGAGAGTGGTTGGCTTAGAACGAAACCACATTGCGTTAACACTGCGGCAGGAATTCCGTCAGGTTCAGCATTAAAATCTTCTTCGATCGATCCAATATACTTAAAAATATCCTCTGAATTAAAAGATATAGGATTCAACAAAACCCTGGGTGTAGAGTTCATATATTCAAAATACTCTTCATCAGGATTAAAAGAGTCTGAACAGAATGATTCTTTAAAGAGAGTGGCAAATAGGCCACAAATTATGACGGGATCGTCATACTTCACTGAAAATATAATCTATAACTAGCATGATGCCAATAAAACCGTTTTTTGGAAAAAGTTTTTTATCGTTGAAGGTGATGGAGAAGCATAATTGTTGCAATGTTTGTTCGGGGACTTGGCCGCCATTTTTATTGATGATAATTAAGAGGACTTTTAAAGGTTACGTCCAATTAATCTAAATATGACTATTTAAACTTACTAATTTGTGTACACAATGTACTAAATGTTGAAAGTTAACAGTCTAATCTAACTTTTTAAAAGCCATTTTAACTGTAAAATCTGACTTCTAAGTGCCAAAAATTACAAAACTTTTAAAAAATGTAGAGAAGCGACAGCTTACGGAAATATTTCTAACTAAACTCAATTGTAGGTCATGAAGAAGGTTTCGATACCTTTTCAATGGCGTGTCTTTTATTAAAAATGGTTAATAAATAAAACAGATATTTAAAAAATAGAATTTTTAAAAAGATTTATTATAAAGTGTTATTTATGACATCATGTATATTGTACATACAGGGGTATAAAACAAGTTACCAAGGCAATTCATTTCTGAATATTTTTTGTGGCTTTTGTTTTACCATGAAATAAGAAACAAATAACTTAAATTAATCAAATAAAACATAAATTTACGAAGCATGATAGCTTGATAGGCTTGCCGGAAGAAAACTCAATACTTATTTAATATTTATTTAAATTGACGGGTTTGATAATTAAACAAATAATTTATGTGTCGCAATGCAAATTTTTAAATTTTTCTTTTAAGTTATTTTTTATGCTATGATTTTGTACATTTGAAATTTTTTTTGCCTGAAATCTTATAACCTAACGTTTTTAATATATGTATTTGTCGTTTTAAAATTTGTATTCTATGGTTTTGTGAAATAATATTAGAACGTTCATAAAATAAATTATCTAAGCTAATCGGGTTCATTCTTCCTGATAAGCGGTAAAAAGGTTTCCTTGCTCTTGCTACGGCGTTGCTTCTGTAGAGCTGCTTTTTTAATGTCCTTTAAAAGTTTCATCTCTTCCTGAACGTTCCATTGAAAATACTTTGACTGCAATCAAAGTATTTTCCTACTAATTTTGTTCCCTCGTCGAAAGTAATTGTGTAAGTTGAGTTTGAATCGAAAATATTTTTAATACATTTATTTGCGCGGCCCTTGATTTGTTGACACCTCGTATACATTTCTTTATAATGAGCCATGTGTTCATTTCGTTTTGTCATGGCAAAAACACGGTCTAAGTTGATGGTGTTAAAAAATGAATAGGCTTCATCAACTGGTTTGTTTAAATATATTTTTATGGTAGAACCTTTAGCCGAAATTAATGCTCCTTTATATAATTTATTTTGATAAAACTTGTAGTCTGTAAAGTAAATAAGTTTAATCTCTTAAAAACTAAATCGAAATTTTTTTGGAATGCATTCATAAAATGTTATCATCCGCATTTCTTCTGTTTCCTTGAAATCAAAAACAGCTTGAATTATTTTTTTAAAATCACGTTGATTTCGCCCACAACTAAATCGCTAGAACTAATTTGCTTGATTGGCTCAATGCAACAGGTATGGATAAAAACGCACCGAACTTCTGCGACGCTAGCAGTGATTTAAGTTAAAAAAAAGTTAAATTTTTCTCTTAACCTATAAACATTGGCGTATCAAGCGGGAAGGCAAGAGGGCAGTTGCCCCCCACTTATTTAGCTAGATAAGCAATTTAATAAGAAAACTTCAAAAGTTAATCAAAATATCAGTTTTTTTACAACGATAATATTTTTGTATTATATATTTTGCTCTTCAGCATGCTTTCGGATAACCATTTTCTTTATCTGTGTTTGCAAAAAGGTAGAACTAAATGTAGAGTTTCTACTGCAATTCCAATTTGAGAAAATTCGAATACACTAGGGGTATTTACACTGTCTTTGGTAGTTGGATAGATTGGCAAATGTCGCACATTTTGTTTTTGTAAAGTGCTATTCTACCCAAGTACCCATCTACCAATCTACTCTAACTTGTTTGGGTAGATTGTTTTCTTGCCAAATTGAGTACTTTTTCAATGTGTTACCACCTTTTGCAAAAATAGGCAATAATTGACCTAAGGGCATCAAATTTATAATATTTGTTGTCAAGGCTAATATCTCGAATAATACACGAAAAATATTGCCACACCCCCTATTTCCGCCCACAAGTTAATAAAAACGTTATATTTCAGACGAATTTGGTTGAATCGGACTAAAATTATGTAATCTAGTTCGTATGGCTACTATCGATAATCAACTACGCCTACTTTTAAGAAATAATAATTCCTGAGTTGTGCATGTTTTTATAATGAAACTTGGTTTATATTTGCTATGAGACCAAGTGGTGGTCACTGGATATATTAATTTTGCCACGCCTACTTTTACCGCCCTTCTTTATTCATAAAATCGTTCGTGCGGTGTCTCTTAAGATCTCAGTAATGGTAACACCTACATCAAAAAAATCTACAATATCTGTTAATATCTCGGTTAATCAAGTTAATATCTTGGTTTATAAAAAAAACCACACCCCCTTTTACTGCCCAAAAATCAATAAAAATGCTATATTTCGGACGGTTTTGATCGTATTAGACCAAAATTTGGTAATTTACTTTGTATGGTTACCGTCTGAAACTGTATTAAATATAGGTGTCCACGCCCTCTTTTTCAGCCTACAAATCAATAAAAACATTTTATTTCAGACGATTTTGGTCATATAAGAGTTAGATTTGGTAATTTAGTTTGTATGGTTACATTCGGGAACAACGCCCACTATTTCATAAATCATTAAAATTGACTACTGGGCTGATTGCGCTGAAATTTTGGCAGTCGATTTGTTTCGCTTACGAGATAGTTTAGGAAAATTTTGACAAATACCCTTTTACCGCCTGCAAATCAATAAAAATGCTATATTTTAGACGGTTTCGGTCGTATTAAACTAAAATTTGGTAAATTAGTGCATATAGCTACTTTCAGAAACTGAACTAAAAATGGGCGTAGTCGCACTACAGTTATGCCAGTTCAGACATACAAAAAATTAAAATTTTTTTTTCCGATTGGCATGAAAATTCTTATGTGGCAGTAAGCCGGTATGTGATAGTACAACGATTTACCATGGATTACTAGTAAATGATAACATGCTGCGAAGTTCACGTTAAAAATTACTCGTATATAGAATAATTTTTTACGCCCAATTAATGGCCTAAATTTTTCGCTCAGAAAATGGTAAAAAATGGTGGCAAGTCTTTTCCAGCTGTCACTCATCTACATAAACCGGGGAGATCATACAAACATGCAGCATTGCCCAAAACTATTCTACAAAGTACTCAATTGCAATTTAGGGTGCTCGCAATAACCAATAGTACTCCATCTACCCATACCTAACTACCCAAGTCAGTGTGAATACCCCTACTGAAAAAACTTTTAAATTAAGTTGAATAACCTGTTGCTTTGGTTTTGACTGTGCCTGCATCAGGAGCTTCATTTGAGCGTTATTTAAGTGCACTAAGACGACTTAAAACGTATCTTCCAGCAAATATGACATAAAAACGACTCATTCATGCGGCACTTATACACATTTACAAAGATAAAACCGAAGAATTGAATTCGATGGAGGTGGTGAAAGAGTTTGTTTCTCGCAACGACAGAAAGAAACATTTTGTAAATTTCAATTGATATAACTTTTTGTTCCTTATTGCATTTAAACCATGTAGAGATATACGTAGTCTTCCAGTTATCTCTTCTACTAAGTTGTAGCTCTTAGTATTAACGTAGTCTTCTTGCTTTATAAAAGCAACAATTATTTCTTATATTTTTATATTACCATATGAAAGATCCTTTAAGAAATGATCTCTTATATCGAAAATGGAAACTCTTTTAAAAATAATGAAATTTTAATATTTTTTATTTAGTTTTATTTTCCTCCCACTGGAATAGCAACCTTGACGTTGGTGTGGGGGCTTAGGTCGCTAGGATGCAGTGGGCTGGAATGACGGAAGCGCAAGCTTCTGACAGGGGTCCTAGGTCATACAGGTCGCTGCATCCTGGCGATGCAATAGTAGCTATTCACTCCTACCCTATACCCCTTTTCACTCCCCACACCCTCCCTATTCATCCCATATATAGCCTCTCCTATCCCACACATAGTCCCTCCGATGGGCCGAATCAAGGTGTTATGCGACCCGTGCCGAGGATTTGCTAGGCTGGAGGCCCATTAAAAATAGTCCAGTCCCAAACGGAGCGTACCGGATACCAGGCGCCCTCCGTACTATCCAGCCTTACCCGCGCACAGGGACCTCTGTGGGGGTGGACCTTCCTTTGTCCCACACTCGTGGGAACTATATGGATAAACAATATAATAAAAACAAACAAAAATCACCAGCGGCCGCCGGTGGACACAGAGAGGAGCAATCCTCACTGCGTGCCGCCAGCAGTCACACCTCCCCTATGGTTGGAGCAGACCATAGCGGTTGCAAAGCTACTGCCAAAAATGTCACCGGGGCGGGAGCAGGCCTGGGTATAAAGACAACTACTGCCAAAAAATCCACACTACTGCGCAGGGGTGCCATAGTCGATGCAGACTCGGACCACGATAGCGCAAACTCAGTTGAGGACAGGCTTCTCCTCTCTCCGGACAAGTCAGCGGGTTCCAGCTCCTCTCGCAAGGAAGGGCCCAAGACCAAGTCAAAGGAGGGGTTGAAGGCCAAGGCCAACTACAAAGCGGCCCTTAAAATCTGCAGCCGGCTGTCAGGCAAGATTGATCTCTCTTCCAAAGAGAAGGAGTCGCTCGCCTGGGCTAAGATAAAGGTGGAAGAGGGTCGCTTACACTTCGCGAGCAGACCAAGCTTTGCACCTACGACTTCGCAGTTCGCGAACAAAGTAGAAGAGCAGGCTGCTCAAAAACGCCAAAGATCGGTGGAAAGTGCGAAAGTAGGAGCTCCAGCAAACAAACGACAGAAGCAGAAACCGACCACAAACACAATCCCGCAGCCTAAACAGGAGGTAAGAACCAAGGCCAGTGACGTGACTAAACGACACCTGATCGTGGCACTGATCGACCGGAGTGATCCCCTAGGCAAAATGACCCTTGAGAGATGGAAATCCGTAGAGATGAAGCTTCTCGAGGTGATGTTCGCGAGGTTGGAAGCCCAACCTGACGCTCCCATGCCCACATTCGATGGAGCAGGCTGGCTCAATGGGGTTAAGATCCTAAAGTGCAACGACGATCCAACTCTGCACTGGGTGAAAGCAGTAACCCCGACACTCCAAGGCCTATGGGAGGGTGCCCAACTGGAAGTAGTGGACAGGACTAGTATCCCGTCCCTGCCAAAAGCGAAGGTACTCTTCCCGAGAGTAGTGCCACAGGAGTCCGCACTGAAGCTTCTACAGAAGCAAAATCCAGACGTGCCAACAGCTGATTGGAGGGTGTTGAAGGTTGCTGATCCGCTACCTGATAGTAGCGGGGGGCAGCACTACATCGTCCAAATCAACAAGGAGGCGGAGGATATCCTCTACGCGCGTTACGGGAAGATGGCGTGGGGCGTTGGTAGTGTTTATCTGCGCCTCAAAAAGCGCCACCCCAAGGACAACAACAGCAACACACTAGGGTCCGGAGAGGTGGAAAAAGACCTCGGCCTAGAAGCCGTGACCGACGCTGCCCAAGGACTCAGTCTGGTAGATGCGGGTGACGGAGGCACACCAACAAAAGTTGACCCCGTAATGGAACCTTCAGCCTAATGGAGTTGAAGGTCCTTCAAATAAACCTGCATAAATGCAAAACCGCCAGCGCAGAACTCCTTCTCGTATTGGAGGAAGGAGGCTACGATGTGGCTTTAGTACAGGAGCCGTGGATTGCCTCGGGCAACGCGGTATCTGGCCTAAAGTCACAAAACTTTAATACGTTTTTCGCAACAACAGTAAGTAGAACAAGAACAGCCATCCTTATAAGGAAAGGCATCTATACTTATCTAATGTCTCATAACAGCACTGACGATCTCACTGTTGTGGCGCTAGAGGGCGACGCGGACGAGCCGATCCTGGTCGCCTCTTGCTACATGGCGCATGACGTCGACGCACCACCAGACGAGCTACAAAGAATGGTAGCAGTCGCCGGCGGGAAGAACCAAGCAGTGGTCATCGGAGCAGATGCCAATGCACACCACCCAGTATGGGGCAGCCCAGACATCAACGATCGAGGTGAGTCCCTACTTAACTTTATTCTACAATATAACCTTAGTGTAGCTAACATCGGCGAGGAACCCACGTATGTAGGCCCCACCTCGTCGAACGTGTTAGACCTAACACTATCCTCAGACAACAACACTCTGGTCACAAATTGGAGGGTGCTAGCACAGCCCTCCTTCTCGGACCACAATTATATTAGCTTTAGTATAAGCTTTAACTACACTCCAGCTCAAAAGATCTTTAGAAGCCCCAGAAACACGAACTGAAACCGCTTCAGAAGTATCATTGAGACCAAATTACCAGCTACTAAACAAATTAATACGGAAGAGGGCATTGAAAGGTCACTGAAGATTCTCTCGGCCCATCTTCTCAAGGCCTATCATGCCTCTTGCAAGCCCACGCGAACAAAGCGTAAGATCAGACCACCATGGTGGAATCCGAATCTTACAGAGCAAAGACGCGACTTAAAAGATTTCTTTAAACTAGCTAAAATAGCTGACCTAGAGGAAATTTGGGGGGAATACAAATGTAGGCTCAAACTTTTTAAAACAAACGTACGCAGAGCAAAAAGACACTCGTGGAAGAACTTCTGCTCAAACATAGAAAAAACTGAGGACACAGCAAGGCTCAGGAAGCTACTCTCAAAGCAGCCCTCCATTCAGAGCCAGCTACGCAAAGACAATGGCCAGTGGACGGAGAGCAGTCAGGAATCCCTCGAGGTGCTGTTAAAGGCGCATTTTCCTGGCTGTACCGAAGCTCCTAGCACTACTACAATACGAGGGCACAGGACAACCCCGTTACAGGTTCCACACGACTTAATAACGTCGGATGGAATCGTATGGGCTATAAACTCGTTCTCGGGATACAAATCTCCGGGACCAGACGGTATAATTCCTGCCATGTTGCAAACGGCTGAATCGCGAGTCGTCCCATGGCTGAAGAATATATTTAACGGATGCATCAGGCTAAACTATGTACCTGTGGCTTGGAGGACAGCGAGGGTTGTATTCTTACCGAAGGCAGGTAAGGGCAGCCATCCATGTCCGAAGGACTACAGGCCAATAAGTCTGACCTCCTTCGTACTCAAAACGCTCGAGAAACTGATTGACTTGCACCTAAGAAACAATTCAATCCAGTTATCAACCAACCAGCACGCGTACACGAAAGGGAAATCGGTTGAAACGGCACTACATTCCCTAGTAGTAACCATAGAAAAAGCCCTCCACCACAAGGAATACGCACTCGGGGCGTTTCTAGATATCTCTGGTGCATTCAACAATGTTTCAACCACCGCAATCCTCAGTGGATTACGTGCAATAGAGGCACCACCGGCAATAAACCTTTGGTTAGACAAGTTGCTAAGCTGCAGAAAGGTGCGGGCTGAGTGGGGCACTAAATCCATGGTAAGGGAAGCTCACAGTGGGACACCCCAGGGAGGGGTCCTCTCGCCACTACTATGGAATCTTGTAGTTAATGAACTACTCGAAAAGTTCGCAGGTAGAGCCCCGAGGATAACTGCCTATGCAGACGACATAAGCATTATTATAGTAGGGAAATGTCTATCAACAGTAAGCTCCATAATGGAGAGCACACTCAAAGATGTACTTAGATGGGCAAATTCAGTCGGTCTTAGTATTAACGCAGAGAAAACGGATCTGGTTCTGTTCACGAAAAGGTACAAGATACCACAGTGGATACCACCGAAATTGAACGATATACGTCTCATACCGAAAACTCACACAAAATATCTAGGAGTCGTCCTGGTAGCAAGCTGTCATGGAAAACCAACGTGGAAGAAAGGGTGAAGAAATCCACCATTGCACTATACACTAGGGTGGAGTGAAAAAGGCCAAAAAAAATTTTTTTTAATTTTTTTAAATCTCCTGTATTGGTAATCGATGACCCTATAGAAAACATTAATTCATGCAAAATATCAAAGCCTTACGACTTTATTTGGAGGTGGCGCACGACGGGTGAAGTTTAAAAAAAAAAAAAAGGTACTCGTATTACTAATATGTACTTTTTAAAATGTAGTTAAAAGCCTCTTCACACGGTAATATTTTGTAGTTTAATTGGCAAAAATTCTTGTAGTATTAAGCGACTTTTAGACGGTACCACAAGTAATACGACCTGTCAAAATTTTGTATCAAAAAGTATTTTTTCACTGCTTTTGCGCTCTCAGAGAGCATAAATTGATGTGTGATTGAAATACGGATGGTGCTCTTTATTTTTTGAAATTTTTCACAAAACTATACCACAAGCGGATCAGAATTTATAACTGTTACCGTCGGTAAAATCTCTCCGAAAGTGTTATCGTGTAAAAGACGCTTTATCCAATATTATAGTGTTACACAATGTTATCGTCTGAAGACGTATTTAGTACCATTTAAAAATTTATGTTTTTCACCACTGTTGAAAGCGTTAGCAACACTTAAGCGAGTAAAACGAAGTCGGGGAATTCCCTTGTTCTAATGCTATTTTCTATTGTTGTTTTAAGATTCTTCATAGAGAAGTGAAAGTGTTACCTGTTAAACAGCAACTTAAAACAAAACAAAAGTTTAATCAACGATAAATTGTTTTTATAATTTTTTTCAATTAAAATAATAATAGTTAAAAGGTGAAGTGACTATTTATATACACAAAGTTTTAAAATGCCTAAAACTCGGAAGGATTTGCTTTGCCCTGTATTTGGTGAACCACTTATATTAAATGTTAATGTGCTACCGACGTATTGTGATGTTATTAAATATTACCTGTGGATAAAAACGGATTTGCTTGAATTGAATAATGGAAAAGATCCTTCAATAAAGTATATATGTGAAATAATTGCAACTGATATCGAACAAATATGGAATAAAGCATCGATTCCAACGATTAGTCATCAACAAGTGGTTTCAAGATTGGTTTCGTATTACAACAAGTACAAGAGTATAAAAAAATTGCGCAATTACGCCAAGAAGCAACATTTTTTCAAGGATTCCCAAAAAAAGTTATTTGACATCGCAACATGTAAGTGTGCATCCAGAAAAGTATGTAAATGTATTACTAAAGTACCTGCTGCTGAGGAAAACTTTTTAAAGGACCAACGAAATGGGCGTAAAATGTATATTGGCTGTGTGGATAGAGTGACAACAAAATCTTTACGACGTAATGAAGTTAGAAAACGAAAGTATGATGAGTTTGTGGATAAAAATACTGCTACAAGTGCTTCTTCATCTATGCCAGTAGTACATTGGTCGTCCAGCAGTTATTCAAGTGGACCATCAGAATCAGACGAAGATGATGTTTGTCTGAACGAAACATCAAGAAAATATCAAAAAGAAGAACAACAAAAAGAAAATAAGCAGATGAGAGATAAGTTGCCAAATCTTGCTTTAGCATGTGACAGGACCGGAGTTTCAGATCGATCTGCAGCATTTATTGTTAACGCAGTAATGCTTGATTTAAATGTCATAGATGCCGAAAACTCATCAAGCGTAATAGACCGAAGTAAAATACGTCGAGAAAGGAAAAAAGTGCGCAAAGAGCTGAACTCTATAGGTTGCGAAAAAGTTCTAACGGCTATTTATTTTGACGGTCGTAAAGACAAAACTTTAGTAATGACTACTAATGAAAATGCGTCACATAGGAAGACCATTACCGAAGAACATATCTCAATGATATCAGAGCCAAATTCTGAGTATATAGGTCATTTGTCGATAGATTCAGGAAAAGCAGCTAATATTCAAAAGAATATTGTTGGCTTTATGGAAGGAAAGTTTAAATTTCAGTCTTCTTTGGTGGCAATCGGATGTGATGGAACGGCTGTCAATACGGGACATAAAAATGGAGTTATAGCTTTATTAGAAAAACATCTGAACCGACCTTTACAATGGTTTGTGTGTTTATTACACGCAAATGAATTACCACTGCGCCATTTGTTTTTAAGTCTCGATGGAACTACTACTGGTCCTAATAGCTTTTCCGGTGGTATAGGAAAAAAACTCGTCAAGTGCCTTGATTTTAAACCAGAAGCTTTTGAAGCGATTAGCACAGAATTGCCGGAAGTAAATACTAGTTTGCTAAGCACTGATCAAAAGTACCTATATGAAATATGTTCCGCCATTTCGGCTGGTTTAGTTTCACCAAGTTTAGCTAGTAGAGACCCAGGAAAGTTAGCACACTCTAGATGGTTAACTTGCGCCAATAGGATTCTTCGTTTGTATATTGGTACGGCTAAACCACCAGAAAACCTAAAGCAACTAGCGCTTTTCATTATGAAAGTGTACGCACCAACATGGTTTGACATAAAGGCAAAGCCATCTTGTAAACACGGTCCAGTTCATGTTTTCAACATGGTTAAAAGAAGTTTATATTTAAGAGATGACCTTAAAAGTATTGTTTTAAAAACTATTCAAAGAAATTCATATTTCACACACCCAGAAAATATCTTGTTGGCTATGCTACAAGATGATGCTTCACAAATAAGGGAATTGGCTCTTCAAAGAGTGTTAGAAGTCAGAAAAGGAACTACCACAGAGAAAGTTCGCGAGTTCTGTCTTCCAGAGCTTCAAGTAAATGCGACAAATTACTATGATTTAATAGACTGGGTGAATGTGAAAGTAACAGAACCACCAATGACTATGAAATATACTGATACAGAAATTGTAAAGATGGTCGGTTCGGAGAAAAACTTTGTTGAATTTGAAAAGTATCCTTGCCATACTCAAGCAGTAGAAAGGTGTGTCAAGCTCGTCACTGATGCTTCAATTTCTGTTTGTGGATTAGAAGCAAGAGATGGTTTCATTCGCTCCAGAATAAAAGCAAGGCAAGATATACCATTGTTTGAGACCAAATCGCAATTTTTCCAACAATGAGACTTCTAAAAATGACAACAACATTTTTTTTCTTTATTTTAATAATACTCATTTATATTTAATGTGCTTTATATAATAAATAAAAGACTGAAACAATTTGATTGAACTTAATATAAACCTATTTTAAACCAAATTACTTTTATTTCAATAAATGGTCGAATTCAAAAACTAAAGTCATATGCGCCACCTCAAGACCTTGACCTAGGAAGCTAAAATTTTTTTTAGGTATGTTTAAGGCTATGGATCATCGATTCATAGTACAGGAAAAACAAAATTTGAAGAAAAAAACTTCACCCCACCCTACTATACACATCCAAAAAGATGCTAGGCAGTACTTGGGGTCTCTCACCCTTTCTGATGCACTGGATCTATGTAACGGTAGTGCGTCCTATTCTACTCTACGGGATTATTGTGTGGTGGCCGGCTGTGAACAAATCAACATTCCTCAAGCACTTGGAGAAAACTCAGCGGCAGGCAGCGCTATGCATCACGGGGGCACTGAAGTCAACTCCAACTAAAGCGCTTGAAACGATTCTAAGTATGGACCCCCTGGACATACACGCAAAACTAATAGCCGGAAAAACGGCACAACGCCTTACGGCAGCAGGCAACATGCACATTCAAAATTTTGGACATTGTACAATCGGAAAGGATCTACTTAGTAGCACGGACTACATGGTACCTCGCACGATAGTCAATTCCAAAGTACGAACTCTTCTGGTGCAAAGGTATAGAACAAGCACAGCAGGCGGTCAACATATTTACCGACGGCTCCAAAATGCCTACGGGGGTAGGTGCGGCGGTGTATTGCGCAGAGCCTAATATAAGGCAGCCATATAAACTGCCGAACCACTGCAGTATCTTCCAGGCGGAAATATTTGCCATAAGGAAGGCTGCTGAGATAGCCCTCAGCATAGACACACAACACTCTAACATCAACATTTTCGTTGACAGTCAAGCGGCGATCAAATCCATGCGCTCCGCTAGCATCAAGTCCAAAAGTGTCTTGGCTGGCAGAGATGCACTAGATGCACTATGCGCTTCGAAAAGAGTGCGCATCTACTGGGTCCCTAGCCACCAGGGCATTGAGGGAAACGAGATGGCAGATAGTTTAGCAAAGGAAGGCGCCGGGCTGGAATCAGTACTCGCAGAACATGTACTTACTCCGCTACAAGAGTTGTACAGGAACCTCGAAAGAAGAGCCGCACTAGCAGTGAATCGTAGATGGAGAGATACGACAACGTGCAAGATCTCGAAAATCATGTGCAATGCACAATGCGAAAAACGAACTCTGTTCATCTTGGCACGCCCGCGCAAAGATTGCAGGACACTAGTGGGCATGCTCACTGGTCACTGCATGACGGCAGCCCACGCGAGGAAGCTTGGCATCACCACGGATGACAACTGCAGGAAGTGCAAAGAACTGGGCACAGTGGAGACTCTGGAGCACCTACTATGCACATGCCCCGCCCTACTTAGATCGAGACTAAAATACCTAGGCTCATCGACGTTCCCGTCACTTAAAGATGTAGCCAGGGTGTCTCTAGAATCCCTCCTAAGGTTTGCGAACTCAACGCAAATCTTTAAAGACTTTTAAAAACAAACACAAAGGTTCCTTCTGTTCGCTACCGGTACCACTAAGGACCTGAATTGGTCTATGTGAGCCTCACGAAGGCATCCGGTCTAACCTAACCTAACCTATTTTTTTTTATTTTGAAACTAAAATAAAAAATTTGTTTATTCATATTCATGTTTCTTTTAAGATATTTTGGTGACTTTTTTTGCACCCTAATTTTTACTGCCCCCCCAGATGAAATTAGCTTCCGATGCGCTTGCCTATAAATCATTATCAGTGAAATAATTCTATTAAATAACTTCATAATTTCAGCAATTTTTGTATAACTTATAGGCATATATTTGCATTCAAAGATTGACACCAAAATTAATAAACCCTGCGCAAATGTGTGAAAAGTTGGTGTATTTATAATTGTGGCCAAATGTACTAGTACTCTGGTCGTTTGAGTAAAATTTCGCTGGCAGTATCTATTTATTTGTTGCGTGAAATTTTGACTAAAAGTTTATTGCGAGGAATCCCTATGGCAACATTTCTCAGAGACACTCAAAAAATAAGTTGGGAGATTTCATACGCTCTCTCTTTTCACTTAAAAAAAAAAGAGGCAAGGCAGTACAATTCAATTGTCGTGAAAAAATGTTGCTCAGAAACATGTTGCAAAAATTTCACGCAGCGAAACAGAACAGTGCTGCCATTTTACCATTTTTAAAAGTAGTAAAATCTCAGTTTTTGGGGAGTATTTTTGCAGTTTTAGGAGTACTTTAGTAGTTGAAAATAAAAACAAAGTAGTACTTCTTCAAAACACTCTAATATTGATATGAAATGAAATTATTTTTTCCTTACCTTAATTTTTCATTTAATGTATTCATTTTGTAAACAAAATTATTTTTGAAAAGTGAAACTATTCTAACATTACAATCCAATATTTAAATTATAACATACCAAAAAAAAAAAACAATCATAAAAAACTTTTAGAAATATTTAATATATGGGGCATTCCATACAAAATTTGCCACCAACACTTTTTTCCGCCCTAAAAGTTTATTATGGGTCAAAAATATTTTATACGAATTTTTCTTATTTCAATATAAAACAAGGAGTGCTCGAAAATTTTTTTACAATACGTTTTAAAAAAGGAAATTTTTTCAATCGCTTATACTGCAATACCTGATCAAGATAAAAAATTTGTTCTAGAGAAGACATGTGCGCCTTTTAGTTAGCTTTCGAATGATGTTTACTTAAACTTAATCATATTATTTTTTGATTACAAAAAAATAGAGATTTGAAAGAAATTGCTTTTATTTTAATTTGGCCCTAATTTTTTTTTATTTATTAATATTCATCTAACGCCTTTATTAGCCTATACAATTTGGAAAAACTGTAATTAATTGCACAAGACTTGAAGCTAAACATTTTGAATTAATTGATTGATTCCTTTCAACGAAATTAAAATTTCATCATTGAATTTTAATCGAGATACTTTAATTTGTTTACAAATCTCTATATTATATTGTCGACATATTTCTTTCATTTTAGATATTTCTGTTTGAATAGTGCTCCTTTGAATTTGCTCCTTTTTTATTAGAATTTCTGAATTTGATGCAATATATTTTTAATTTAAATCTAAATAAATTTCTTCATCATTAAAATCCAGTTTTTTTTTTAAAAGGACATCGGAGCAGTACTTAATTTGACAAAATTTTGTAATACTAATTTTGTAATGCATAGTAAAACATATACTATGTTACTTTAAACAACCCCTTTGTAATTGGAACTAAAACATGTTTCCTTGTTTTCTCTGATTGAAACACAAGATTTATGCTATAAGTAATATTTAAAATGTATGCGAGAAGACTGAAATATATTTTATTAAATCACTTAGTTCATTACATATAACTACTTTCAGCTAGATCTGAATTAGCTTTAAGTTTATATTGCAAAACATAATCTTGTTTGAGCCTATTTTTTGTTCAAGACAGTTTAGTTCGGTTACCCAAATTAATCAAAAAAAATGCGTTTTTTTCTTATTTGTCGATAGTTCTTCCTCACCAAATTCATCAAATATTTGCTTTGAAGATGCGAGAGAATCAGTTGTAGATGAACAAGAAAATTTAACGAACAAGTGAACGAAAAAAGAAGACCTTCATAGAAAATTTGTTTTTGATAAATACATCATTATTTAAACATACTTTATTTAAACAATGATTTATATTAAAGCATTATTTCGCATGTATAAATAATTTCTATAAAGTTTTAAAATATTAATTAATTTTTGTTTAATAAAAAAACTTAAAAAAGTTTGGTTTTTTTGAAGATCCATTAAGCAGAAAATAATTAAAAATAATACTATTTAAAACTAATTTTTTTCGGAATAAAATTAAGTTTGAATTCATGCGTATAAAATTATTTTACCGGGGTTGGTCTTCAATAAGCCCAAAAAGTTTTGACAAATATAATTGGATATCTAGATCAAGTGAGTTTTCAAGAAGGCAACAACAACAACAACAACAACTCTGTATAGAGTCAATCACTTAGCTGACTAGACAGTCTGTTTCGGAAATCGCTACATATTCCTCATCAGTAGTCTTTGAGTGATTAAGCTGTGATCAACTCACTGTTTAAACTAGTTTATGAATGTGCAGATTCCTCTAATTCATTCTTATGAATTGTATGGCTGCTAATCATATGACACTTCAAAGCAGGAGGCCATTTTAGATCACCGCCATCAACTCTATCAAGGGTTGCCATCTGTTCTAGTTGCTTCTTCATTTATTTCAATATTCATTGGTGTTCGATTGTTTTTCGAAATGCACCATAGAAATGAAACGAGTTTTTGCTTCGCCAGAAGCTAGTGTTCTAACTGAAAGGTGGCTATTTTCACAACCAAATGTTCAATTACACATGACTTTGACCGAAAAATGAATATTGAAATAAATGAAGAAGCAACTAGAACAGATGGCAACCCTTGATAGAGTTGATGGCGGTGATCTTAAATGGCCTCCTGCTTTGAAGTGTCATATGATTAGCAGCCATACAATTCATAAGAATGAATAAGAGGAATCTGCACATTCATATGCTAGTTTAAACAGTGAGTTGATCACAGCTTAATCACTCAAAGACTACTGATGAGGAATATGTAGCGATTTTCGAAACAGACTGTCTAGTCAGCTAAGTGATTGACTCTGTACAGAGTTGTTGTTGTTGTTGTTGCCTTCTTGAAAACTCACTTGATCTAAAGCTTACAATCTTAATTCATGTAATTATTCAATAGATCATAAAAACTAAATAATTAGATATCATCGGCATAGGCATGCGGTTTTATTCGGTGGATTCTATTTTATGTTATTTACAGTCTTTGAATATGCAACTTGGTCGGTTTGCATCTATACTCTGAGTTCTAGATTATCTACTATACTCTAGATTCTAGAGCCACACATAAGCTCAGCCGTAGCATGCATCTCCTTGTCTTCGAAAATAACGCAATTTCAAATGAGGTGATGGTATTTTTACTGCAACGTCAAAATGTCGCATGGTGCACTTTTCCACAAATAGATTGTATAGAATTTATGCGTTAACGGCTGCATCACACACACACTCACACACACACAATCACAAGAGTAACAAAGCCCTGACGGCAACAATGCAGCAACAATCCGCCCTTCTGACTTGTCATTATCCTGGCCGACAGTTTTGTCGTCGGTTTCGCTGTCGGTTTCTCCTGTACCGTGCTGGTAGAGTAGATACCGTTGTTTCAACATTTCGCATTCATTCATAAATCATTTTGCAATATTGCACTCAAAACACTGCTACACGGCATCTACACACACACACACACTCAGGCACTGAGACCAGCCACGCCCGATTAAGTGCATTTTACGGATTGTCAACGTGGTACTCAGTGGGAGTTGTTTGCACTTTACGTTCCACATACAACATGCTAAATGAGGCTTTATTGGATATTGTTTAATGACAAAGTGTGGCAACACTGTGTGCGCGCTAAGGTTGCTGCTGCCGCAGGAACTAGTTTAAACGTACCTACTGTTTGTGGGAGTGTTTTCATTATGAGGCTAATTTATTTTTGAAATTGCATTTTCTCAATTTATGTGTGTGTGTGTGTGTGTGTGTGTGTTTGTGCGCTTGTGTGTACTTCGATTTAATTGTAATTAGGGTTTTGAATTAAACATTATTTTGACGTTTCACTGCGGATGTGTTACTTAATTGAATTTCTATCACGTTCTAAGATACCAGAAATGATGAAGATTTTTCATATGAATCTTAAATGCAGCTTTGCGTTGAGAGACTATCAATTTGTTCTTAAATTTGTTTACTATTTTTTAACACTAAAAATTTTACAGTAGAATACATTTTTTATCCTATCGGCCACTCCAAGCTTAATGCAAGTATTGGTTGATCTCATGATTTTTGACTTGGCTACAATTTTGGCTATAAGTTCGTATTAGTTTTGCAGGAATACCAAATTCAGATATGGTGGAGTATCAGTGATTCCTTGTTGGGCTGTCGAAGGCGGCTTTGTAGTCAACAAAAGGATGGTGGGTGTTGACTTGTCTTGGGTCTTTTTGAAGAAACGAAGTTTTAGCTGATTTAGAAACGGCATTTTGAAAGCCTCAACTATCGTTTGAGCACGTATAAAAAATATGTCAACCTTAAGTTTTGCCCTCAATCACATATTCAAAAATCATTCAAACCGGAGAGTGACACCTGTGAACCATTACTTGTGAGTACAAAATTTGATTGACCACTCTGAAAGTACAAGCTTTTAAAAGTTCACAAAGCAAATGTATTGAAAAAATTTTAGCACAATTTTGTGCTCTCTATCAACTTATTGAAAGCAACAGAAATTCTGACATTTTCAATTTTCCCTTCTCTCCCTCTTTCGGCCATTTATCTTACTCTGTTGGCCATAAATGTTTCACAACTTGAAAAGATTGAATCTCATTATTGAGGCATACCACGTCGCAAATTTCATAAATGGGAATACAAGACATAAATCTATCTCTAGAGCCACAATAACAATAATGTTAAGTAAAAAATAGCGAGCAAGGGAGTTAAAAGAGAGGGCATAAAAAGTATGGGTGGCCCTCTGGAGTGCGACTAGTGTTTGCTTACAATTAGTGGGCGGATTATGACCCCAACTGTAATGTGGTTGCATAATTTATAGCAACACAGTTAAATAATTCATTTTCAATACTGACGGCAAAACTGACTATGAACTAAATTGAAGCGAAATTTATTTATTTACACGAAGGGAGAACATTTTCTTATATTTAGTAATCATGTAGCTTGATTGCAGAATGTCTGAAATCAATTCAAATGTGCTTGAATTAAGCACTAAAAATTAATTAGAAGAGAATTATTCTTATTATGAGTATTAGAGTACCCATAAAACATATGGAATGTGCCTTCTCCTGATCTTGTTCGCTCCCCGGCCATTTTCTGTTAGATTGAGGCTAAAAAATAAGATCTGCATAAAAAATTGGACTTCGGTAATGGAAAAAACCCAGGCCCCCTGTTGTTAAAGGCCCAAAAACGGTACTTAAAAATGGTACTTAAAATTACAGCTTTACGCTCTTAAAATACATGAACATTTTTATGCATAATAAACAGATACACATTTTTTCATAACCAACTTTGACCTTGGAATGACTTTTCGTAGTGTTTTACGCAGTCAAAGTCACGATTTGTAAGTAATATATTTTTTTAATGACCCTCGTAAATTTTTGGAAATTTTTACACCATATCAAAGAGCATTAAATGAAATTTAATGTACATTTGGTTTTATTCCAAAATATTGATTTTTGAAGGTAAGATAGTATTTCGAATTTTTTTCAAAGTATTTTTTAAAGCAAGTGACTAATTTTCTTCATTGCAAGCACATTTTGAGATGGATTGACACGCTTAAATATAAAATTCCCAGAAAAGTGAATACATTAAGCTTAAAAAGTCCAGCTTAGCCCGGCTTCCCACCAAAACCAATGTATGTATTCAAATTTCTTTCTTTTAGATTGTATATCGATAAACAATTAATTTCTTTACAATAGCAACATTTTCACTTCACAGTTTAAAAGTAAGTTTAGCGCCATTAAATGTACGAAAATCAGCAAAAAATTATTAGTATGTAATATAATAGCAACCTTTTACCGAATGAAATAATTTTGGCCGCCTCAAAAGGTCCAATATCCCAATGTGCGCTGATAATCAAATTTTTTTTTTGCAATGCTAAATAATGTTGAATATGTTACAATGGTCGTACAGTGTTCAAATCAAATAACATACTTCAGTATAAACTATTTTCCGAATAAAATAATTTTGGCTTCGTAACTCGGTCATTCGTCAATCGCACATTGGGTGCGCTGCTAAACGAATTTTCTCAGAAATGAAACCCAGTTAGAACGATTTTTCGCCCCCGAAAACTCTTATACTGAAAATTTCACCGAAATCGCTTGGGCCTTTTCGAGAACTCATTTACAAACAAACAAATATACAAACAAATATTGCTCGTTTAATAAAACAAGATAATTCCAATGTTCATATAATTTTATTTATTGTAGACAAAAAAAAAATGCTCCAACGAAGATATGCTCCCTTGTAAAAAAGACGTTTTCGCTAGAATACTATACTTGATACAAGATGACAATTAGAGTGTTAAGGAATGTGTTTCTATTGTCACAAACGAGTTATTGAAACTTTATAAGGCCTTCGAAATTCCAACAAAAAGAAAAGACGACATCGATAAATGATTTTAAGACATTTTATGGATTACAACAAAATGAGAAAGAAAAAAGTCCAGTTCGAGCAAAAAATTTTTTTTTGATTCTTTAGTACATATCTATTAATTCTATATATCCCATGAGGATCAAAAAATTAAAAAAAAAATTAATTAACTATTTGAAATAATAATACATTAAAAAAATTGTTCGGAAAACAATGTTATATTAAACTTCATGCACTCTAAAAAATAGGCTTCTTTTTTCGTTCTGTTCATAAGCGTTTTGTGTTTTCATTGTGTTTTGGCCACCTTTTCAAAACGATAATTAATTTTAACAATATTTAAAAATACTATTATGTTTTTTCTAGTAATGCAGCTGCCAAAAGTGTGCATGATTTTTTAAGCTAAATGTATTCACTTTTCTGAAAATATTATATTTTAGCGTGTCAATCCATCTGAAAATGTAATTGCAATGAAGAAAATTAGTCACTTGCTTTGAAAAATACTTTGAAAACAAATTTGAAATGCTCTCATACCTCCAAAAATTAATACTTAAAAAAAAAACTACAGATAATAACATAAGCATAGAGACTAAAGTAAAGCAAAAATACAACAACAAATGTGAAATTATGATATTGAGAAAAACTGAGAAATTGACACTTCAAATCTCATCGCCCCTGTGGTGCAGTGCGTTAGTGAGCGCTTGCACGGGTGTCACAAAGATTTCTGATGAAGCCTTTAGCCGGGCCGAAATTGCAATAAAATCAGCTAGTGATTTTTTCCTTTTCATATTGAAAAAAAAAGAAAAAAAACTTTGTTGTTGTTTCTTTGAAAAGATTCTTTGAAAAGAAGTTGTATTTAAAATCAAGTATTATTCAAACTATCATACATTTAGAATTTGTATTTAAATCATATAAAGTCAACATAAAAAAAAATAACTGTGAATTAAACTTAATTTAATGCTCTCTGATAAGGTGTTAACTGTTCAGAAATATCTCTTTTCAAAAATTTACGAGGGTCGTTAAAGAAATATATTACTTACAAATCGTGACTGCGTTAAACACTACGAAAGGTCATTCCAAGGTCAAAGTTGGTTATGAAAAAAATGTGTATCTGTTTATTGTGCATAAAAATGTTAAGAGCGTAAAACTGTTATTTTAAGAGATATAGAGTAAATAAGCCAAGTACCACTTTTAAGCCGTTTTTGGGCCTTTAACCCCAGGGGGCCTGGGTTTTTTCCACCACCGAAGTCCAATTTTTTATGCCGATCTTATTTTTTAGCCTCAATCTAACAGAAAATGGGCGGGGAGCTAGCAAAATCAGAAAAAGGCACATATGGGTACACTAATGAGTATATAATTTAAGAAACGAGTGTATTGTTGAAACGAGAACTAATAGCTTAATTTTAGTAGCTTTATCAAAACTAAAATTAAGACAATAATTTTGTAATGCAAACATTCACTATGTTACATTAAAATATAATATTCTTATATTCAAAAAATGTTTTTCTTGAGTTTAGAGAAAGTTTGAAATTGCTTGATCCATGCATTTTAAACTAAATTTAAGTATTTTTTTCCAATTAGTTACTTAGGCCTTTTGGCATTACTCCACAAGTGTTTTTTTGTATCATAATAAAAAGAAACCGTTGTGTGGTTGATGTGCTGCACAGCTATCAAAGGGAATACTCTCTTATAATTTTCGAAATAATTTAATCTAAAATAAATCAATATTCAATATCTATATATGGGTATTTCCACAGGAAAGTCTACCGTGACCAAAAAGTTGAAACTTATTAAAAACTTATTATTTTATGATATTATCTAAGAGAAACATTTTAATTTTATTAATTTAAGCAATTTGTACATAAAATTATTAACCATGATGATCACATCGTCTGCACTGTTTCACAAATGTAGTTTTTCTTTTTCGTAAGTGTTTAGTAAATGTTTCATAAACATTTTTGTTTTATTAAAAATGGAAGGCATTGGCTAAAGATAATGAAAAAATGGTTGATGCAATTAAAGGAAAATATATTGAATTTGTTTTTAATTACCTAATTACATAATTACTTAACTACCTAATTACTTAATTACCCAATTAAATTGCAATGGAAAAAACTGTCCCGTGCGACCTGTCCCGTGCGACCGAGCTTAATATTAAATTAAAAAATAAGTGTTAAATATTATTGGGTAAAATAAAAGCAATTTAAAAGAAGCACCAATGCACAATATCTATAAAATAAACTCTTTGAAATATTCCTTCAGACTTCGCTGAATTCGGCGCTTGAGTTGTTGTCCTCGAAAAAAACTTCCGTTTTTGTCCCGTGCGAACCCCGTTGTTTTTGGCAATTATTTTTAAAAGCAAAAATTACCGATAATCAACCTTAGCACCACTTATAGAGCTTACTATGAGTTATAAGTTAAGACCATTATCAAAATATAAATCCGTGTTATTACTACTTTTTTTTCAATTTAACTGCGTACGACTGTCCCGTGCGACACCATGGAAATGCCCATATTTATTCCTGTAAAGGTCCCCTTATTCCAGCAAATCTACGAACGCTTCAGAAATACTTTATATATCATAAGAAAGGTCTTGAGCTTTAGGTATGCACAAAATTGTTAGATTTTTCATAGCCTATATCGTTTAGCAGATATGAGCGTTTAAAGTTGAAAAAATTCTAAATATTTATCTATATAAATTCTAAAAAAATATCTAGCCATTTCTTGATCGTTTTTTTAATTTATTTTTTCATATTTTACTTTGGTAACAATTCTTCAAAAATAATTTTGAAGTTTAAAGTCTATTGGTTAATAAATACTTTAAATATTTAAATGAAAAGAATCTACTTATATACATATTTCAGTTTGGATTTCTGAAATGTCAGGATTGGCAGGGTCTAGAATGGTAATTGAGGTATCGAATGAAAGTGCTGGATGTGGAAGAGTGCATAATTTGGTTAGTTTTTCGATTAGTGATCATTGACCTGAAATATAAGCATTTAAAGAAAAAATTTTAAATAAAATCTAATCTAAAAGAGATGAAAGAACATGTGTAAGAAGGCATTTACACCCTACAATAAGCACTTTTTTATGTAACATGTGGGAATATATATTGTGATGGTGGAATTTCTTCCAGTTTTTTTGGCACTAAATTTAAGGCGATATCTGGGAAAAATGTAGCTTTTCTCAGTATAACGTATTTTTGTATGAAAAGTCATTGGTTGCGAAAAATAACAGTATACAAAAGTTTTTTGGTAATATTTTCCACGTATAGTATGTTAAAAATATTCCCGTTATTATGCCACTACTCGTTATTATGCCACCACTGTGGTATCTCGAAAACTGTAGATTTTCTCAGTACAATACATTTCCTTGAAGCAAGGCCATCGCCTCAGAATGAGTAATAAACTATCGAAATTTAAAGTTTTGAAACCATCTCAACCATTTTCCAATCGGTTTCCATCAAATTGCTTTTGTCTGAAAGTTCAATTAAATAATTTTAGGAAGAATTGAATAACTTCAAAAAACCTCTAAAATATTAAATATTTTCTCAAAAACAGACCAGAAGTTGTTTTTGTTGTAAATGTTTTTTTTATATATACTTTTTCCACACTCTTTTATATGACTTATAATTTATTTTCAAAAATTGATTAATTTTGACACATCTCTAGTAATAAAACTAATTTTCTGTTTGTTTGTTTGTATGTTTGTTAGGCCTTTATACAAATCTAAACAGCTCAACGGATTTCTCTTAAACTAGGTTACATTAGGGATGGCAATTTTTGGAGTTTTTTCGATCCCGGGATATTCAGGATCTGAAAATACAATCCCGGGATCCCGGGATCGTCCCGAAATTCAAGAAGTTTTTATTTCGTTATTTTATTTTTGCCAAAAAGTGCAACACATTCACTTTTATTCTTTTATACTAGTACATACTCTGTATTAAATTGATATAACAAAGAAGCACAATTTGTACCAATTCAAAAAAAAAAAAAAAACCAAACAAAAAATTTGACCAATCATATATCTTCAGTAATTTATAACATATTTTTTGTAATACATGCACAAATACATATTTTCGGTTTAAGCTTAGTATGCTGTAGAAGCGAAAAAAATCTTCCGTAAGAAATTCATCGCGTTTTTGACAGCGAAAAAGTAGCGAATTTTTTTTTCGTTGGTTAGTACGCTGTTGAACCGAAAAAATTGTTCAATGCAGCCAAGTTCACAATCATGACTGGAGAGGTAAAATGTCAAAATTTCGCTGCTTTTTATATGGCCGTACATTGAATTGGCGTGGAAACTTGACATTCAACAATAACGTTCAACTAACACACTTAACAAACACTTTATGGTAAGTATGTGTTAGTGTTGAGTCTATACCAAAATTTTGCACGTAGAATTAAATGCCTAAAAATTTTTGTTCCTACAGCATACTAAGCCTTAGCAGTAACTGCTTACATAAAATTATTTTAAATTAGTATTTAAACAGCAATTTTTTTAAAATTAAATTTTTTTTTATTGATTATTGGTCAATTATCCTTCAATAAATCAATTCCGCTTATAATGCAGATTCTACAGCGCTTAAAACCTGGTGCGCCAGAGTAAATTTAACTAAGAAGAGTAACTTTAAGCACGATTTTTCTTGAAAATACTTTTTCAAAACTGGCTACACTGCTGAAAACAAACAAATCGACTAATGAAAATTTATTTTAATCTGTTCCTATTATAATTCTACACATCGTTTACCAAAAAAAGCGTCTTTGGAAAATTTTTTCTTGGTTTTACACGCAAAAATATGGTCAAATATAGATAATGTAAATTTTTTCCACTTTTTTTCCACGCTTCGTAATTTTCTTAATTTTTCATTTTGGTAAAAGATGTGCATTCAATAGCCTTTCTTCAAAAACATTTAATTTTCAGGCGATCAGCGTGATGATGTTAAATTAACATGCAAATTAAATTTTTTGTGTATGTAATAAAATTTTTTAGAAAACATCTTCCAAAATATGCCTTAATTTTAACTGCTTTGATATAGAACCTCCCTAATTATATGCTATAGCACATTCAAACTAAAATAAAAAAGTCAATACATTTAAGTAAAAAATAAATACAATACTCTTTCTATTTAGAGCTTAGTATAAATATTCCTTCTTTTGATCAAAATACGATCTTTATGAAATTAAAGCATTAATGGTTTTATCCCCTATCTTTGACCTTAATTTCTTGCATATAAGACTTGCAGAGAAGAAGCACCGCAAGCCTCAACGTTTGTTAGTTCCATCGTTGAAAGGGGGATATATGTGGTGGTAGTTTGAAAAATTTTAGATTTTATTAGATTATAGAAAAATTAGATATTAAAAAAATTGTTTTCAACAATCCCGGGATTCGAATCGAATAATCCCGGGATATTCGGGTCTTAATTTCGTGAAAATTTTGGGATCCCAGGATTGCCATCCCTAGTATACTTATTAAGCATATTCTAACTTAAAATGTGACACACTTAGTTTTTGCCACGCCCTCTCCGAAATTTCTCAACTAACGGTAATTTTGCTATTATAACACTTTTTACCATCGGATTTTTTTGTGTTTTTATTTCTAATAAATTTCTGTTATTTTGGCATCAAAAACACTCACATATATTCAAAATTGTAGAAGTTTTCAGTACAATTACTTTTTCATAAAACATCGTTACCTAAGGATGAGAAAAAAACGACATGAAAATCAAAGTTTGGTCTTTTGATGCATATATCTCCGCTGTCCATTAATATATTTCATTCAAATTTTTGTTTGTTCAAAAGTTCAATACAATCACTTCACAAAAATAGGTTGAACTGTACCGTTGCGTTAGTGTAGCTATGTTTTATAATTATGTCAAAAAATGTCCAAAATATTAACTCAAAAAATGACTCAAAAATCAAGTTTTTGAAATCAAGTAAAAATTGCACATCTCACTACCTTTCATGTGACATAGAATTTATTTGCAATAAAACTTCCAGCCAAGAGCAAAAATTATTTACTGTTTTTGTCATCAAAACAACAAGGGAAATTTTTCGCGAAATTTATTTTTTCCAAAATGCTTTTTTATATATTTTTTACAAAAAAGCCTAGTCTCAAAAATAATTTATGTAAAAAATTTATGTTAATTTTACGTACTCTGTACTTGCTGTTATCAGAATCAGAATGTAAAACACATTTTCATGTATCGATAGCACTGATTATTGTTTATGTTTGCTTCTCATATTGTTTCGATATTCATTTTGAAGTGTCTTAAATTTTCACGGAACTCTCGCGTCACACTTATTTTTTTAAAAAAAATGAGCAGCGGACGTTAGTTGTTTTTTTCATTTACTAAAATACTAATAGCACAATTTTAGTGAAGTGGACGCATTTTAACAAATAAATTAATATAATTTAAGCTCTTAATTGATTTGAGGTCATTTGGTGCAAAAAAAATTATTTCAGTACAAACTTTGGGTTCTTGAAAATCTTTGAAGGACATGAAAATATCAAAATTTTTGCTTTGAATATATTTTCAGATCATATAAAGTCCATTTACTCCAAAAATCATAAAAAAATGGTCAGTGCCTTAGCGTCAATTCTGAAAGGGATAAAAGACGAACAAACAAACAAACAGTGTTGTCGTTTAACAGTAGTTGAAAGTAGCAGTCATGGCAACTTTTTTTAAATAGCACTAACATACCAAATTTATTACATTTTATACATTTTTGGCTAATACGACTAAAACTGTCTGAAATATGGCTGTTGAAACCGACTCATAATTGTTATTAGATTTATACCTTTTCACTTTTCAACTTTTTCAAATTAACAACTTTTTACAAACTTTAAAACACATCGAAACAAATGTCAAAGAAAAATATCACGTTCAATTTTAAAATAGAAAAAAAGGTTCAATAAAAATAAGGAAAACGAAAAACTCAGAATCTTTAAAAATCAAATCTATTATTTTAAAAAGGATAAATCGTAAGTATGCAGTCCACATACAGAAACTAACAGAAACTGAGCTGTTAAAACTATTTACCACTGGGTTCATTCAATGAAATTACTTTATTTTGTTCAGGTAATCAGTTCGAGTGAGTAATTTAGATACAACAACAACAATGCCACACAGCGCTCTGTTGAAGTGTTCTGAGACACTCTATTCTCTCATGTGTATGCTACAGCAACCAGTGTTGCCAGAAAAGGGAATTTCCCCATTTTGCGGGAATTTTCAATCCAAAGAGGAAAACGGGAATAACACTCTTAAAAACGGGGAAAATGAGGTTGACCGCGTTTTTGTGCAAAAAGCGTAACTTCGTCACAAAATCAACAAATTATGCTATGATTTTGTTATCATCTTGTATTTAAATACCTTTTTAAAATTATCTGAGTCATATTGAGTTTAATTTAATATTATTACTATTTGAATTAGGTTGTGTATTTAATTTAAATTCATTTTGATTGTCACCAGCAGTAAATTTAAACGCAATTTTTCTATGTCCAGCGTCATTTGATTTATTTGCTTGGCAAATTGTTGAAAATATGTAAAATAGGTAAATAAAACTGAGAACTTTTAAAAGATATAATTTTTGAGACGAAGGCGAAGCATTAAGACTTTTCGCATATGTGGATCCCATCGTTCTAAATACAAAACGTTTCCGTCATTAATTCTGTTGTATTCCTATTTGATTAAAAAATCTGCATTTATATTTATTTATTTATTTAATTTAACATATTAGTGCAATAAGAATGAATTCTTTTGCTGTACAAAGGCAGTAGCTTAAGCAATGAGTATGATGTTTTGAGATATTACTAATATAATTAAAGTTTAAGAATACTTATGTAACCATAATTAATCATAAAAAATGCAGTTTATTGAATTAAAACAACAGCATCAATAAGTTAACGAAACTTTTTTTAACGTTTTAATAACTAGAACGGAAAGGAAGAAAAGGAAAAAAAGAAAGAAGAAGAAAGCAAAAAAAAAAAAATTTAAAGAAGAGATCTGGTTTCTAATCTTATTATATATTTTTGTTTTAAGAAAAGTGATTCAAAACTGTTCGCCTAAAACCACCTTTGCTATATATAGATTTAATTACGCTGGGTAAACTATTCCATAATCTAACGGCATTGACGAAAAAAAGCCTGGTAGAGTTCGTATACTTCCAGTTTGGTATTATAATATTATTGCTTCTGGTCGACTGGCAAAACTGTAGTTTTTCAAAAAGATACCGAGGAGTTTTGAAATGAATAAGTTTATGCAAAAAGATGCAATTATGGGCATTGAGGTAACTAATGATGTCACAACCAAGTATGCTTTTCTTGAATTGAGTAATGTGGTCAAATCTGAGAAGGCTACTTAGATCGACTTAGAATATAGGTCACTAAGAAATATTGAATTATTAAATAAACTTACACAAAGTGTGAAAAATTTTTGGCTTCATGTTTTAACCATAGGACTACAATCCCATTTATTTTACCTGTAAACTAAATAACGGGATAAATATTTACCCCACTGGTTTCTTCTTTCTAAAATCGTTCTGAAAACTCATGCAGCTCTTAATCCTCTAATGCCCTATTTTGTGCTTGAGCTCCAAATTAGATTATACTTATCGCATTATACTAATTTGGGGACGAGAAAAACGAATCTAAAGTTCGTTTCCAATTTTAGTTCTTCGTTAATTTTTTACAGGTGAAAATGTTAACGGTTTTTTAACACCTTGCATTGTTGTTTTACATATTTTTTTTTAACTGAATTAGAAGAAAAAAACAACTTCTTATTAACTAGTATCTTTTTTTCACTTCGATCTCACTTCAATTAATGTTTTTTTTTATTTACCGAAAATCGAGCAAATAATTTCGAGTAAAAAATTAATTGAATTCGTAAAAAATTATGAAATTTAAATTAAAATTGACGTAATTGTCAAACAGAGCATGTTAGCTCCAAGCGAGGAAAACTAAAATATTGCTTAAAGATTCGTCTAGACTGTGAAGGAAACCATTTGAAAATTTTTCCACAGACTACAGTTTTATAGCGATCGGTGTGAACCCCGCCTATAAGCGGGCTTGGGCATTATAACCTTCTAATGTTCATGCTTTTTTTGTTTTTTTCACGCCGAAGAGAATGGTAAGGAGAAAATGCATTTTTATCAAGGTGAAAAATCAACTTAAATAGCTAAAAGTGCTAAAAACGGTCAAACAGTAATTTACAAAAAAAAATTATAACTATGTTCTTGTTACTGCCTTCTTTAACTTACTTGATTTAAAAAGCTAACAATTAAATTCATGTAAAAATTTATTTTCAAATTTCAAACGGGATTTTAAAGAGGACACACAAGGCTTTTAGAAAAAGAGTACTGACATAATGTTCTGCTAAAAAAGTGTATTCATTTGAGACTATGAAAGTTAAAAAATTAAAAATCTCATATATCGAAAGGTTAAGTAAAAATCCTTGAAATGTTGATTTTAAAGAATATATTTCGGTTTCTGTTATGCAAAAAATAAAAAAAAGATCGCTATTATGTCGATTCAACACCGGAATACACAATCCCAGTGTACGGATAATTTAAGTATGAAAATCATCGCCGAAAATTATATATATAATGTTTTATTGTAAAATTTTTACTTGTATTGTTGCACAAGTGAAATGTTTCCAAAAATTAAAAAATTGACACCTGTTTAGACATTAAAAATCTCATGGCGTAAGAACTGTGGGTTTTACGTTTGAACTGTTCGTGGCATTTTTGAAGATAATTATCTGATCTACAATTTAGTTGTGGGCAGATTTTCTGTCCGACATAGAGGAGCGGAGTTATGGGCGAATAAACGATTTCGGTAAACCCAAATATCTTTCAGTGCATGGGAACTCATGACAAGTTGTTAATTATGCTTTAATGGAGAGGTTTGCCTTAAAAAAACTTGGAAGTACATTTTTTGATAACATTAAAAATAAAAATTTCAGAAAAAATGGCAATGAAATACAATAACCCTCGGCCCAAGTCAAAATTTATGTCACAAAAAAAACAAAAAACTAAGGAAGCTGTTTATTTTGACGAGTAGTTTCAAAAATATATGAAGCTGGTGAGGTCAAAAATTCGTTCCACTCTAATGTACAAGTAAAAAAGTGTTACATTATTTTGAGGCATATTTTTAATTACATTAGCAAGGTTTGTATTATTATGGCTTCTATTCTAAATAAAACACTGAACTTAAAAAAAGGAAACAAAACGGAAAAATGCTAAGGAAAGAACGGGAATAACTTATTAATATACATGAACAAAACGGGAATGATCTCTCCCAAAATCTGGCAGCACTGAGAGCAACGATGTTCCATAGAGCTGTGTTGCTATTGGCTTGCACTGTCCCATTGGGAAAAAAGATTTTTACATTTGCTTAGTTTTACTTATCTTAATGAAAACTTATTCAAATAAAAATTATAGTCTGCAAATGTACTCGGAAATACCTTTCCAACGATGTAAGATTTATGTGAATATGCTGACGTTAGCATAGGTAATATGGTACCACATTTTTTTTTGTTTGCGTAATAATATATACATAGATACTTTTTGAATTCAAATCTTTGTAAAACTTTGGTTTTATTAAAATTTATTTTAAGATTTCTTACCTTGTAAGTACTGTGAGTATAAACTATACACTTTGCGGTGAAAAGTCGCATGATGTCTACCACATGTTTCTTAAAATTTAACTCCACGCAATTGGCTGGCTCGATATACATTTTAGCACAATCATTTTTGGAACAACGAATTTTTCATAAAACATCGATACCTAAGAATGAGAAAAAATTTATATAAAAATCAAAGTTTTGGATATCTCCGCTGTTTTTAAATATATATCATTCAAATTTTTTTTTGTTCAAAAGATCAATATATTTTTTAATATAAATTTTTGTTTAGATGTTAAAATGTCCATATCTCAAGAACCCATTGAGTACCACCATAACTTTTATATTGTTGAAAAGGTTGAAAAGTCAATATTTAAAATATTTTGAATTTTTAAAATATGGTTTTCGTACCCCTTCTTCGAATTCAATTAGCTCATCGCAAGGAATGGAACCTCCAACCAAAATTTCCCAAAACTTTTTTGGATTAAGGTATCTTCAATTACCTTTCTAACGGTGGTTCAAACTTAAAATTCCAAATATTTTTCATTATTCCAGAATTTAAAAAACATATAATCGAGAAGTGTATATTAACCCTATATCACGCAAAAAACGTCAATTTCAATTTTTTTACCTAAAAGTCTTTCAAACTGTCTTAAAAATAAAGAAAAACCACTTTTGTTTTAAAATTAATACTTTATTTATACAAATATATGCAAACAAATTTGCAAAAGTTTAAAAGATTACCATATTTCATAGATCTTAAACTTTTATTTTAATTATTAACACTTTTTATAACAGTTTTAGTCATTTATAAATATATTAAAAATATTGCAAAATACAAACTGCTGCTGTTTGCATATAAACTACACGCTGTTGAAACTAAAAATAAAAAAGAACTGTTCTCTCTAATTGAAAAGCTTGAGTTGTTTAGAATGTTAATGAGTCATTTATAAGAATTCCGACTTAATTTTTTCTCTTTGAGTTATTTTTCTAGAGCGATTCTTAAATGTTGGAGATCTGCAACATGGCGCGATATAGAGTTAAAATGTTTACATAAATGACTCCGGAGTAACACAGACTATATCAGCTAGTTACACCTATTAATGTTGTTTTTCCTTCCTAGCCCCCTAGAGAGGCATTTGCGATCACCACCACCCATTCGATTTTTTGTGGGTCTCATCACGAGGAATCACCCCCGCATTATAGTGCTCTAAGTCTGGGACACCCTATATAAAGGGTGATCCAATACGAGGTCCCTTTTTCAACTGGGTTGTTTTTACAGCTTTTATGTAATGGCTTGTACATATAACGTTTCTGCTTAACGACTCAATCATGAATAGACTTACTCCTGAACAATGTTTATTAATTGTGAAAACTTACTACCAAAATCAGTTCTTCAACATCATTTTGAACGTTATGAGCGTCCAAGACATCACCAAATTTCAAACCAATTTAACATTATTGGACATTCATCATTCAGCCAGAGTTCATAGAGCCCGTAATTTTGAGAATATTGCTGCAGTAGTTTGTGAAAACCGTGAACAATCGATTCGTCGCCGATCTCGAATTTCGTCGAAATTTTAAAATTAGACCCACAGAATGGACCATTTAAGAGCAAGTCGTGGGCAATATTTGAACGAAATAATTTTTAAACATTGAGTTGTAGAAACCGAACTATCATTTCAAATAAAGATTTGCATCAATACATTAATTTTTATGTATTTTATTTAGAAAACAAAGTATGAAGCTCTTATTGGACCACCCTTTATATGATAAAGAACACATTTTTTTACATAAATTTAACTTCATCTTTATTTGCATCAATTTGATACATCGCGCCTAATGCTATGCCCACACTAGGGAGTCCAATCCCGCAAGCTTTTCTCGATCCCGGGTCCATCGGGATTAAAAATCTCAATCCAGGGATCCCGGGACTAGTTCAGGATCGAAAATTTTAACAAGCAAAGAATTCAAAACGTTTTTAATACAATTTTTTTATTTATTACTTGAAATTCATATAATCTTAATATAAATGAACATAATTCAAAACTTTTTAATTTCCTATCGATAAACGTAAGAAGTATTTCTTCTCTTAACAAATTTAACACATTTAAAAATGAATTGTGCAAATTTTCAAAACTGCCAACTGTAATTGCAGTACAAGAAACTTGGTTTGATGCACATTGTACGGATTTATATTTTATACCTGAATATAACTCTGTCCATTGCTGTAGGAATGATGGTTTTGGAGGGACCTCTATCTATATTAACAAAGAAGTAAAGCATAAAGTATTGTTGAATCAGAGTAGAGATTTTTTGGATTTAATAATGATATCTCTTCCAAATGTTCAAATTGATAGCAAGCCGCTTGTCATAACTTCGTTGTACAGATCACAGAAGTGTTCCATGCAAAATTTTTATATAAATCTTGAATCTATACTACCAGAAACTCACAACTCACCTTGCATATTTGCTGGAGATTTTAATGTTGATATAGATTGTACTAATAACTTGAGTAAACAGCTTTTGGATACTTTTTCTGAGTTTAATTTTGCATCTTGCCATAATCTTATAACCAGACCTTTGAGTATGTCTTGTATAGATTGTGTTTTTAGTAATTTATCAATTAGTATAAAAATAAGTTCTATTGAATCTAATTTTACAGATCACAATTTTATAATGTGTGCGCTTGATTTAACTGTCAACCACAAAGAAACCGTTTCGGAGAAGAAAATATGCTTTGATTATGATAAATTTGGAAATATCTTAGAGCAAAATCTTTATAATTGCAATCTTTCAAATAGCTCGTCAGCTAAATGTGAGAATCTCATTAACATGCTTTCGTTGGCAGCTGAACAGTGTACAACCATTAGTACAAAAGATGTCAATATCAAACATAAAATCAACCCTTGGATGACTGATTCTTTACTAGGTCTTATCAATTATAAAACAAAATTATTGAGAGCAACAAGGAAAGATAGAAATAATGAAACTATTTCAAAACGGCTTAAAAGAATAAGTAAAATTATAAATACGTGTTGTAAACAACTACGGAACGACTATTATTCATATAATTTAAGGTTGTGTAATGGAGATATGAGAAAAGCATGGGACTTTCTTAATAAACAACTGGGTAAAAAAACTTCTAACTCTATAAATTTAGTAGATGAAAATGATGTTATTTTATCTTCAGATAATGAAAAGGCTGATAAGCTTAACAACTATTTCTATAATATAGTTCATAATATAAAAATTAACATAGTTAGAGAAGCGGATGATGACTGCAATTTTTTTCGTACTTTATTTCCGACGAACGATAACTTTAGACTTACTGCAGTTGATAGGGTTAAAATAGAGAATATCCTGGAAAACCTTAAAACGAACAAGAGTCCTGGTTTTGATAAAATTACACCAAAGATGTTGCTCTCAAAGAAAGCTCTTTGCTGTAATATAATTGCAGATATTTTCAGTCGCATGATCGAAGAGTCAATATATCCTGACATACTGAAAATACACAAAGTGACTCCTATTCCTAAGGGTGTTCAGTCCAATGAAATACAAAACTTTGTCCCGATTTCAATTCTTTCTATCATCGATCATATTTTTGAAAAGATTATGTATGAGCAGTTAACAGATTATCTGGATCGGAATTATGTTTTGTTTAATCGGCAATATGGTTTTAGGAAAGGCGCTGGAACTGAGGAGGCAGTAGTGAATGCCATTGAGTATATTTGCTGTGGCCTTGATGAAGGTCACAAGGGTGTTGCGGGTGTTTTCTTTGACTTCTCGAAGGCGTTCGATTTAGTTGACCATGAAATACTGATTTCTAAACTGGATATTCTTGGGCTTAACTCATCAACTCTAGATCTTTTTAAGGATTATTTAAGTAATAGAAAGCAATTTGTACAGATAGGGAGGTCTAAAAGTAGTATGTTGCCCGTGACGTGTGGCGTTCCACAAGGTAGTGTCCTTGGGCCTTTACTTTTTAAAATCTACATTAATGACTTAAAAAACATAAATTTCAATCGCAAACTGTTCATGTTTGCAGATGACGTATGTCTTTTTTACAAATATAAACATCTTGAGGTTCTAAGGACACAAATTGAATATGATGCTGCAATTCTTTCAGAATTTGCACGAATCAACTTATTGGTCTTAAATAAAGATAAAACAAATTTAGTAAGATTTAAGCCATCAAACTACAGAATTGATGAAGTATTCACTGTACAAATTGACCAAAATTTAATCCAAGAGTCTGAAAGCGTTAAATACTTAGGAATGACCTTTAGTCAAAACATGAGGTGGGATTGTCACATCAAGAGATTGAAAAGTAAGATATCATCAGGAATTGGTATCTTGTACAAATTTAAAAATAAGTTGAATACAGAAACAAAAATGATGCTTTATCAATCCCTGGTTCATTCTCACTTAACCTATCTTCCTATAGTGTATGGTAGTAAAACTAATTGTTACTTCAAGTCTTTGCAAATTGCATAGAACAAGGCCCTCAAAATTGTTTTTGATCTTCCTTTGAGACACAGTACGACGAGTTTATATAAAGATTTTGCAAAAAATGTACTTCCAGTAAAAGGTCTATATACAATAAGCTTCAACTCTTACTATACGTTTTTAAAACCATACGGGGTATAGGAACACATACCCTTCAATTCCAGCAAAACATGGTGCACACAAATCGAGTTACGAGGCAAGCGTTGCATCTTCAGATAGTCAGGTGTCGTTTGGAATTAACTAAGCAACGTGTCTCTTTTGCTGGGCCAAATGAGTATAACAATCTACCTAATAACTTAAAGAGCGCCCGATCTTTATCTTGCTTCAAATCAAGTGTAAAAAAATTTTTATTGCAAAATATTGATTCACTTCTTGCGTTTTGAGACATCGAACTACCAACAATGAACACTATGCATGAATATATATTGAATGTAATTTGTTATTATTTGAAATTTGTTTAAACTAATGTATTATTTGCGTAAACTAATATTGTGTAAACTAATATTTAAATATTTATTACTTAGTAAATAAGTTGCCTTCTAGCCTCTATCAAGCTTTTTAGCGCTGAGGCATAAGTAGAATAGTGTGAAATAAAAATTTGTAATGAATTAATAATAAAAAAATAAAAAAAAAAATTAAAAAATGTAAGTTAATTAATTTATAAAGTAACAAAAACAAAACACATTAAGGATATTCACAATTGTGTGGTTTTCAGTGTAGTTAAAAAGCCCCGTTGTGTTGTACCACGCTTTACCGAGCGGTTTTTATATTTTTTCTTGTTTCGCATGAAATTTCTAAAAACCAAAAGTGTGGTAATTTTAAGTAGCCCAATGATATGTATAACGAACGTGGTTTTTAAAGTTCCATAAACAACTGATTGGTTGCCAGTTATTTTCTAATTGCAAAAAATAAAGAAGCTCAAAATGCAAGTTAAACTTTTTTATACCATATATTAATCAAATATATCAAATTGGATAGTTAATTTATTTGCATAGTAACAAAAATCTATGGTGGGAGGTTCCCAACCACAGATTCTATTTTAAAGGGTGCTCATATTGTAATTTTCAACTATGGCCAAAAAAAAAAACCATACTACTATGCCACACAATTGTGAATGCCCTTATTGTTAATAAACACAAAAAACATGACTAGCACATTGTATTAATTTAACGATTTCAGTGGATTTGCCAAATATATTGGCAACGTCAGAAAGTAATTTTTATATTTATTTATTTTGCAAAGTTTTTTTTTAATTCAAATCGTTTGATTCTATGAAAAAAAGATGAAACAACATGACATTAAAGTCAGTTGGATTTTCGTTTTTGTGGCGAAGAAAAGCAAAAAAAATTTGTTTGGCCTATTTTATTAGAAAACATCAACAGCACAAAGATCAAATTTATGTTTTTTTATCATTTTATGGCTTTAATTATAAGAATATTAAACGAGTTTAAAAAACAAAGATCTAAAGGTTTGAGAAATCTTTAAAAGATTAAAAAAAGTCTGTGTGCCGAACAGAAGCAAAACAGTTTTTTCTTTGTACAAGCTTGTAAAGCGAAAGTAGCACAGGTTTAAATGAAAGGTATGTTTTTTTCATCTTTTAAGGGCCTAAATTATAGGCATATTACCTCAAAAAAAAAATAATTTTGTTCTTAGTTAAGACTAGCCATTGAAAGGGTTAAAGAACAAAAAATATAAAAAAAGACAGAGCAGTTTAAGGTATTACTATATAAATGGTATACTTTTTTTTTGTACACCGTCTTCATGTTTTTTTTGTGTTTAATTTAAGGATGGAAATTAAGGATGGAAAAGACTTTTCAAATTTAATTTTTTGTTTTAATTATTTGTAAAGTAATACATTAAGCAGATCAACTCGTTTCATTTCTTATTGTAGAGTATTGTTCGAATATTATTACAAAAATTCTTCTAAAACTTTGGAAAGTTTTGCTCCAGTAATTCACACTCATCGTAATACGAATCTTTTTCAGCCTCAATAAAAGTTTTTTATAATTCTATATTCATATCAACTTGAAATAAAATGTTTGCATTTACATGAATATTTGTAATACAAATTTTTTATTTAAAAATCCTGGGATTTAAAAGGGCTTAAATCGTCCGGGATCCCGGGATGACTTCCCTAGCTCACACTGACAGCTAAATGCGCATTTAGAGCATTTGCTATATATATTTGTCAATGTTACTCCTACAACGAGTGAAGGGCCGTTCGTAAATGTGGATTTCGTAAATGCCCATTTAGCTCTCAGTGTGAACATAGCATAAGCTAGTTGCAGAACTAAAACGAACTGCGCCTAACTGAAGATTAACAATCATTTGGGGTTTGGTAAACAATTAACCCTCTAAAGCCCAAGCCCGCCTACAGGCGGGGTTCATACCGATCGCTATAAAACCGTAGTCTGTGGAAAATTTTTCAAATGCTTTCCTTCAGAGTCTAGATGAATCTTTAAGCTATATTTCAGTTTTTCTTGCTTGGAGCTAGCATGCTCTGTTTGACAATTACGTCAATATGAATTTAAATATCATAATTTTTTTACGAATTCAATTAATTTTTTACTCTAAATTTTTAGCTCGCTTTTCGGTAAAAAAAATTAATTGAAGTGAGATCGAAGTGGAAAAAGATACTACCCGGCAAACCAAACTTGACGACTTTGTCGAAATTCCGACCAATTCGTAATTATTTCGAGCTGTCGTAAAGAATTCGTTACTATTTCGTTACATCAAACTTCGGAACAGTTTAAATCTTGAAACGAATTTATGCCGAGTTTTGATATGTGCTGGCGCTAAATAATAAAAAGGAAACACTGTATCAAAACACTAATATTTTAAATGTATACAAAATAAGTTGCTTAAATATTTCTACCACCGAAACACTTTTCCTACTTCATAAAATTCAGTCAAAATGTCTTCATTTCCATTTAGAATTTTCCTCAGTGTTGCATATTTTTACACCTTTACTGTAAACCTACTATGTATAAACACGTTAGTTTTGGAATCGAAGCAGGATCTGGTAAAATATATATTTATATTAGTTTCTTGTTAATAATGTTTTGTTTTCTTAATATCGATTTAAAATTAGATCTGCCTACTCATGACTTGAACATTATGGAACTTAGCACCCAAACAAACGATGATTCTAAAAATATTACCAATCCGACAAAAAAGAAATCAAAAGATACGCTGTATGGTAAGGTTTTAAAGTTTGTACGCATGTAAAAAACAAAATATATATAAATATAATTTTCTTTCTTACATAATTGCAGAAATTCGTGACAGACTTGAAACTGTTATACAACAAAATGAAAAAGTTCTGGAAGAAAATCGAAAAATTATCAATCATTTTTCAGAAGAGTTTGTGGCATTAAGACGACAAGTCGAAGAATTAATAAAAACATCAAAAGGTCTACAACTTAAAAATTGTTTGCTGCCAGAACTTCCTATTACATCAAAAGATGACATATTAAAATTTGAAGCTGATTTAAAATTTAATAAAGATATGCAGAAAGAATTGGTATGAGACTCTAAAATTTTAATGAATTTAAGTTAGTTATTCTTACTTTTCAGATAGATAAATTTTGCCGCCAAAACAATGATGACGTCATAAAATTCATCACATGTAATTTAAAATTGATTTTCGGCGATGATAAATTAGCATCACACTTCTCATGGACAAATGCCAGTTCGAATATATCTATTAAGGAATTCCATATAATTCAAGCTCTAAAAGGTACTTTTACAGTAAAAAAAATACCTTAATCCCTTTATTTTGAAAAATTTTCTCATAATTTAAAATAAGACTTGGAAAAAATGTTGCTCTTTGTCAATAAAAATAGGAGGCGTTTACACGCTAAAGTGCTTAGAATTTTAAAAATCAGAAAACATTGTTTTTTATATTTTTTGTTATTTAACTGTTTGTTATTTTATGCCCTATGGCCGCTCTTTAATGTCTGTTTACGCCAAACATTTTTGGGCAAAATTTTGTACTTAACTTTATTTCATTAATTTTATATTAACTTGAATTAAAATTATTTTTTCAGATGATTGCGTGCTTTCTATTGAGCACGCAAAAATATCAAAAATCGATGCAACAATTAAGAAATATTTCAATAATGCAAAGGACCGTTTTAAAAAAACCGAAAAAAGGCAGCATCTAAAGGAACTGACAAACTCTGACGCAACTCTACTAATATTCAACATTAATTTCATTATTAATTTGTTTTATCTTTTTATTGCATTGAATTGACTTAACTATGTATTGAATTTAATTTATTTTAAAAATAGATATTAAAAAAATATGCGGTGTTATTTATTTACTATTTTCGAATTATTTGCAGAAAGACAGTTAGCTTCTAATTTGGAATAAAATTAATTGGCTGTTTATTCATAAGTATTTACCTGGGGCTTTACTCTGTAATGCGATTCGAAAACCAAATGCGATTCGTAAACAAAATCACACCATGTAAATACATTACTTAAGATTACTACATGGCAGTAACTTTCTACCTCTGCTTTATAATACTGTTTTTATCTGCATTAAATTCGAACTAATCAAAAATTAGTCAAAAAACCATGTTAATACTTGGTGCGATTTTGTTTTCGAATCGAATTTGCTTTTCGAATCGCATTACAGAGTAAGCCACTAGGTAAATACTTATGAATAAACAGCCAATTAATTTTATTCCGAATTAGAAGCTAACTGTCGAAACTACATTTCTTACGAAATCTTAACTACATTTCGTTCCTAATTCGTAACTACATTTCGTTCCGAATTCGAAACTACATTTCGTTCCGAATTCGTAACTACTTATCGCTCCGAATTTGTAACTACATTTCGTTTCGAATTCGTAACTACACATCGTAACGAAGTCGTGTCAACCAGTTCATACGATTTTCTTTACTATTTCGCAACGAAATCGGATTCCGAAATCTGAAAGTTCCCGAAATATTCGTACAGAATTCGTTACGATTTCGGAAAGTTTGGTTTGCTGGGTAGTTAGCAAGAAGTTGTTTTTTCTTTTAATTGAGATAAAAAAAAAATATGTAAAACAACAATGCAAGGTGTTAAAAAACCGTTAACATTTTCACCTGTAAAAAATGAACGAAGAACTAAAATTGAAAACGAACTTCACATTCGCTTTTCTCGTTTCCGAATTAGTATAATCTAATTAGTATAATCTGATTTGCAGCTCAAACAAAAAATGGGGCATTAGAGGGTTAGGAAAGGACTCAAAACGTGGCTTTTATGTAGCATAATTACTTTAAAACTTAGAATCACATTATTAAAAAAAAAAAAAAACCAAAAACCGAAGTATTAATAAAACCTGGCAGTAAATTTTTCAGCCTCTTGACATTGCTCCAACACAAGGTTACAATCGCTCGTACTTAAATTGGTCAACAACTCAGGTGTTATATAATCCCATTCTTCATCTTAAGATGTTCACAATGAAAACACTAAAACTATACCACATGTAAAGTGTGAGGCAAACACGCACACATAAATACCTATAGCAGCACATGCATGAAGTACATTGCTTGCAAACTGCACGCGAGCAACAACAATAATGAAGCAAGCAACAAAGATTCAATTAAATAAATAAAAAGCAGGGACAAACAATATTAAATGAAAACGTAAAAAACATGCTTTTACGGCAACAAACTCAGTTTGGAGCAGCAAAGCGGTTGCCTATGCTGCTGACTAGATGGCTGGCAGCATACAATTATTTTAGTTGTGTGCAGCAGCTTAAGCAACTGCATTTAAAAGTTGAACATAACTGTTTTTGTTTTGCGCTATTTTCCAAAATATATCCAACAAAACCAAAAGCAATAAAAAAAAAACTCCAATGAACCGAACCACAGGCGTCTCTTGTGTATGCAATGATTACTATCCGCACTGTGCGACTCGCCAACTATCCACCCCAACAAGCTCTATGACATGCAGCAACAGACGCAATAAAACTTTTTCCTGCTGCCTGCAACAAATACTGTTGCTAGCAACCAGCTAGATTTGCTTGCATCATCCGTGTTTCACCCTGCATCTCCCTTAGAGCTCAGCAATACGCTGTTGAAAGAATTTCCTGAAGTTCTTCCCATCCCCGCCTACCATTCAACAGACACGTTAACAGATTTAACAGCGTCGAATCAGAATATCCTTTATTATCCTTTAAATGCAACTGACTTGCTTTGTGGGTTGCGTGTGTTTGTGTTTGAGTGTTATGGGTGAACGACTGTGTGGGTGGTCGGTTTGGTGGTGGTATGCTTGATATGCGGCTTACTGAGTAGTTTTGTTCTTTTCGACTGTAACTCGCAAATATCTGTGAGTTTCTTTAGTTGCGCAATATCTCCATTTTCTATTAATGCTTCGTACATATATGCTGTGACATCGAACGTCATATGATTGACACTGCATTATGTGGAGGATTGCGAAAGTTAAAAGCGAGAATGCGATAACGTTCTATAGGACTTCGCAGTATACAAAATAGTAGGGTGGGTGGGGGGAGACGTTTGTTCACTTGGACAGTCAGACTGGTTACGATAAGTGCAATTCAAACGTAATGAACATACATTACGGCGGGTCAAATTCTGGCTCAGCGAAATTCGTAAAATACATGTAATTTCAAGACTTTTTCTCCACTACAGCATATACAAATTCTGAAAAAAAGCTGTGCGGACTTTCGTAAATAGATTCATACACATACATTCATACATTCATATTTTATAATTGAGAACAAAATCTATTTACGAAAGTCCGCACAGCTTTTTTTCAGAATTTGTATATGCTGTAGTGGAGAAAAAGTCTTGAAATTACATGTATTTTACGAATTTCGCTGAGCCAGACCTCCAAAAAATTCGTCCATACAAATTGACCCGCCCTAACATACATACAATGTATTTTACAGATATGATTTAGTAACTATTACTTATATTAGCAAAATATTGTGGGTTTTGAGGTAAATATAAAATCAAATCCTAAATCTTTTTGGAATTTCATTGAATCAAAAAAATATTGCTCAAAAATTCTGAAAACAATAGGGCTGTTCCCGATTACGGGCAAATAGCGTAGCATCGTGGCATTTGCAAAATATGATGGCAAATATTTTCAACACAACAACAAAATGTATAGATTTGCATTTGCCCCACTGTGTCAAATTTGTAACACTAAAATCGCATCGAGCATGGGCAACACTTATTTGCCATTCAATCAGCTGTCACATTTTAACCAAACGCTGCTAATAAAACAAAATTAACAGATTCTGAAATGGAACTCACTTTGATAAAGAACACACTTTGATAAATAATAATGAAAAACGCCACAAATACTGTACATGTTGCTTTTTTTTCCTCCAAAACAGCTGTGAGTTTTGTTTGCAACAGTGTTCTAAAAAGTGTGCTCACAGTTGATGGCAAATATTTGATAGGGCATACATTTGCAAAGCTATTTGCCCGTAACTGGGAATAGCCCTAATGAATTTGAATGGTGTATCATCATTTCCCATTGTGACTCTTTTTGCTTACTTTTTTAGTGCGAATTATGCTTATGGCCCCTATTATGTATTATAACTCAACTTAAGTTGACTAGATTCAACTAATTTTTTTTCTCATAATTTATTACATACATTCCAGTTGAACTATGTTGTTTGAAAATTCTTAAAAGATTAAGGCAAACTACATGGTTCAACTAAAATAAATGTAATACGTTATATGAAAAAAATTTAGTTGAATCTAGTCAACTTAAGTTGAGTTATTTTACATAATAGGGGCCTATGATTCGAGTTTAGATTGTGCTGTTTTAACAAACGTCGATTTTTTTTTTCAATTTTGGTTCTTTTATGCTTTCTGAGTGCGATGTTTTTAAATCGTTAAGTCAAATGAAGAACTTCGTTAAGGCTGATATCGAGGGGTTCTCCCCAATTCTCTTATTAAATTGTGCTCATGGTCTGTCTGTTCCCTTGTGCCATATTTTTAACATGTCATTAGCATCTGGTGTTTTCTTGGATAGTTTGAAAATTTCTCATATTACTCCAGTTTTTAAATCTGGATCAAAACATGATATTTCTAACAACAGACCCATTTTAAAACTGTCCAATAATTCTAAAATTTTTGAGAGTATCATTAAAAATTAGATATTTTTCTTGTTAAACGTAATTTTTGTCCAGAACAGCATGTTTTCATTTCTGGTCGATCTACTGTTGCTAATTTAGCAATTTTTACTGAACTTTTACTGCCAAAAGTTTCTTTCCTCTAGATTTCTCTTATTCTACGAGGCAGTACACAATTCCACAGTCTTACAGCATTAATGAAAAAGAGATTTGAAGCTGATAAGAGAGCTATGTCTGGGGATGGTTAGTAAGTTATTTCTCCTAGATAATGAGGAGTTTTAGTGTGAATGATTTTATGGATGTAAATACAATTTCTAGCGTGGAAATAACCATTCAAACTACAACCAAGTATTGCGTTTCTAAAGCTAGAAAGATGGTCAAACTTGTTTAACCCCTACACAAAACGCGTGGCATAACTGCATTATTCTGTATCAAGAAGCAGCACACCAACGACAAGCAAGACACGAGAAGCAATACTATTTCTATATGAAATTATATTGCTTTTCGTGTCTTGCTAGTCGTTGGTGTGCATTTTCGTTATACAGAATAAAGCAGTAAGTTTCAGCAGAGACGATGAATCAAGGTTACTGTAAACTATCTCAGAGTATGTTATGACGGGCATGATAAGTTGCTTGACTAGTAATTTTTTTAATTCAATAGTGCATAAGTTGGCGGACATTCTTAAGTTACGTAGGATAAAATAAACTTTTTGGACAACACTATTAACATCATCAGTACAAGAATGATCAGTACAAGAAACATGATCAGAAAGAAAAACCAAGATTTACAATTTTCGAAACGACATTAAGCTTGTTTGTACCAATACATAATTCAGGAACAGCATTTAACTTAGTTTTATTTTTAGATATAGAACATACGACTTAGCAGCATTAAGTTGAAGACCATTACATACAACTAGCCCAATGATGTATATTAGGGTATATACATCAAATATATACCTTATATATATCAGAGAACTGCAAAACTCACATTAAATTATTCAACATGTAATCAACACTGTAAAAATCATGCCTCTTCGTTCAAGCGATCAAACTTGCTTGAATGCACATATTCGCTGTTGAGTTCAATTCAATCAAACCATGTGCTTCGTGTTGGCTCTATGATTTTAATCATCGGTCGTCTTCATACGAACACATCGATTTATTTCGTCTTCGTACCGATATATTTCGGATATTTGTTCGTTCGGCTCAACAACGATTATTTTCATCAGGAATGAAATGCAAAGAGAAAAAATCAGCTCGTATGAGTTTTTTCATATGCTGGCAGAAAGGAAGAGAGAGCGAAAAACAGAACCAAATGGAAGCAAAAGCAAAATATTTTTATGGCAACATAGCAATATTTATTTCCATATAACATGTTTTTATACACATACATAAAAAGAAAAACAAAGAATTAAGCAAGAATAACATAACATTAACTTTTTGACAACACAAGAACTTCGTCGTTTGACCTTTTTAAAGCAACTACATTTATCTATTTCTTTACGAAACACATATGCATTGCAACATATAACTGTAATTCCGCATACTATTCAACGCCAACACTCAAACATGTGAGTTCGATCAGTCCATGAACTCACACGAACGAAGCCTACAGCAGCGTCATGCTCACGACGCCAATACTCGTTCGCTCAAACATGTCATTAGATCAGCCGATCAACTCAAACTGACACGAAGGACGCGTTCGCCAGCGTTGTGCTGATTTTATTCAAGGCTAAGCTTTGTTGAGTGAGTTGAGTTGAGTAAGAATTTCAGTGAATGATTAAATCAAGCAAAAAGTGAGTTTTGCAGTTCTCTGATATATATACCTTAAATAATGAAAAAGGAAGGAAAGAAAATGCAGAAAATATTTTTTTTAAATGAGTTCCTGGTTTCCCAAATAGCGGTTTTCTATGGAAATCGTGTGTTTTGTACTGGAGCCCAGCTTACGGTACACTTTTAAAAAAAAACACACCAGAGATCCCGATTCACCATTTTGCATGTACCACTTATGCATGCAAATTTTCTAAAAGATCAAAAACGTTCAGGAGTGTCAGCATAGAAATAAAAAAATCATTATTTACGATATTTTCACTACTTTTGTACTAGAGCCTATCTTACGGTACATTTTTTTACAAAACCCACTAAAGATCTCAATTTACCATTAAAAGCAACTAATGCATGCAAATTTTCGAAGAAACCAGGCACGTACAGGAGTGTCACCATAGAAATAAAAAAAACCCTTATTTACAATATTTTCGACTTGTTTTGTACTGGAGCCCAATTTTTTACATAAAACACCAAAGATACAAATTTTTCATTGAAAACAACTTACGCATGCAAATTTTTAGAGAGATCATAGCGCATGCAGGTGTGTCAGTATAAAATAAAAAAGCCATTATTTACAATATTTTAGAGTTTTTTTGTGCTGGAGCCCATATTATGGTATAATTATTTTCACAAATCACCATAGATGTCAGTTTTTCATTAAAAACAACTTATTTTTGCAAATTTTCAAAGAGATCAAAAACGTGCAGGAGTGTCACCATAGAAATAAAAAAGCATTATATAAAGGGTGTTTTTTTAGAGGTTTGTTTTTCGAATAGAGATAAAACTGGCATTTTGTGGTCAAATATGGCATCTCTAATGTCATTTATGTTCAGTTTGGTTTGCCATTTCATCATGAACAGGTTGACAAAAGAACAACGCTTGCAAATCGTTCAAATTTATTTCGAAAATAATGGTTCAGTTCGCGAAGTTTACCGCAAGCTCCGTCCATTTTATGGTCGACCTAATCGTCCATCAGAGCAATTAATTCGGTTAACCATGGGTCGTTTTCGCACTACGTTTTCTCTATGTGATAATACGCATCCGCAGAGACGTCGAACAGTGCGCACCGAAGAAACAATTGCCGTTGTAGACCAAAATGTTGAAGAGGACCCAAATGAATCGATTCGCCACCGTGCACAGCAATTGGAGCTTTGTCCATCAACTTTATGGAAGATTTTGCGCAAAGATCTTGGCTTGCGACCTTACAAGATCCAGCTTGTGCAAGAATTAAAGCCGCGAGACCATGCAATGCGTCGTGATTTTGGTGTATGGGCCGAAAATTAGATTGATCCCGATGCTGATTTTCATCGCAAAATTTCACAAGCAAAATTGCCGCATTTGGAGTAAAGAGAATCCACATGGAACCTTGAGACGCCATTACATCCACAAAAACTGACTGTTTGGTGTGCTCTATGGGCTGGTGGAGTCATTGGGCCATACTTCTTCCGAAATAATGCTGGGGAGTCAGTTACCGTTAATGGAAACGGGTATAGAGCCATGATAACCAACTATTTTGTTCCCGAATTGGATGGCGTGAATGTGGATGAGTTGTGGTTCCAACAAGACGGTGCTACATGCCACACAGCGCACGTCACAATCGATTTATTGAAGGAAACATTCGATGAGCGCATAATTTCGCGGAATCGACCTGTCAATTGGCCACCAAGATCGTGTGATTTGACACCATTGGATTATTTTCTTTGGGGATATGTGAAGTCGCTCGTCTACGCCAACAAACCAGAAACGTTAGGGGACTTGGAAGCCAACATTCGTGGCGTTATTGCCGACATACGGGCCCATATGCTCGAAAAAGTGGTTGAAAATTGGACCTGTAGAATTGGCTTCATTCGAGCCAGCCGTGGCGGCCACATGCCCGAAATCATATTTAAACATTAATGGCATAAAATTATCCTTCCAATAAAGCCAAATTGATGGACATTAAAACGATTTTCTTGTGTTTTATTTCAATTCGAAGTTCTATACCTCTAAAAAAACACCCTTTACAATATTTTCGACTTCTTTTGTACTGCACGCAGAGAAAAGACATGGTTGAGACATGATTACTGCAATAATAATTTTTTGGCTAAAATTATTGCATTATTTCTGCAAACACAAATGTTTGCTTTAATAAAGTCATTATTTACTAATGGTGGTACCAAAAATAACATTATAGTTGAAATCATAACATAGTTGAAATCGTCAACATACTATGATTGCCTCAACTATTAGTTGCAACAAAAATGTTGTAGTTCTGTCAAACATGATAAATGTGAATATTATTATTGGGACAAACATATTAGAATTTTGAATGTTTGTCTGAACTATTCTTTGCTTGTTGGCAAACGAAGCAGAACATAACCAAAAATCGTAAGAATTTATTTTGTCTGAACAGTTTGCAGGAAAAACTTTCACTTCATTCAGACACAATAAGTTTTATCGATTCCTGGCTATGTGCCGTTTCGTTTGTCAACTGTTCAATTATTGTGTTTTGTTTTAAATCGCCTGATCCTAAAAACAGCACGCAGAAAAGTGACATTTTCGACTTTAATTGTAGCAAACATGTTTCTTTTTACCGTAAACATATTTCGCAATTCTGACCATATTTTGTCTATCACAAATATTGCTATTTTTGTGACAATGCACTTAATGTACCATGTTTATGAATGGCATTAGTCAGGCGAGCGGTAGTAGCGGCTGTGGCTTACTGGTAGTGTGCGTGGCGCGTAAGCGAAAAAGCCGCGGTTCAAACCCCAGCTCGGACAGAAAATTTTATCAAAAAGATTTTTCAATTGAATTAATATTTCTGTTCAGCCTAGTCAAATGGCAAACCTTTGGAGATATCTTAATTAATAGCTGTGGAAATTGGAGTGCATGAAAATAAATTATATTCAATAATATTCTGGATCCTAAAAATAAATTCATAATATAGTTGTTGCAATCATTCTATTTTTGACCCAATAAGAGAACAATGATTGTTTCAATAATATTTTGGTTCCTACAAAAAAGTTCCTTTTCTAAACATGGTTGTTGAAATCATTTTATCATGATCAAAGAAAATATTATATGTTTAAGAACATGTTAGCAACAATCATAATCCGAATCATACTATGATCCTCCTAAAACCTGGTTGTTGCAACTATGTTTTTTCTCTGCGTGTGGAGCCCATCTTACGGCACAATTATGTTACAGTACATTTTTTTATTTTTTAAAGAAAATCTTTAAATCTATAATAATCTATTTAAATTTTTTCTTTTAAATTACTTCAAGTACCGTTATCTATCACCCGGGCCAGCAAAACACCTTCTTTTTTTATCCACTTTGGACGTAAAAATTAAAAAAAAAATTGTAAAATAAAATAAGTGTTTTTGTACAGTTTTAGATGTTTTGCTGATAAACATAAGACCATATCAAAATATTTAAACGATTGGATTTTATTTTCCTATAAGAAAACCATTCCGAAATAAACCTTGAAAATTAGGGTGGAGCACCGGACTACATCCTTAATTCAACACAATTATTAAAATTTCTTTAATACAAGTATAAACTTAGTTTACTTAGTACTAGCATACAACTGGTTTCAAAAAGACTAGAACAAAACAAATGCTAGCATATAACTAGTATGAAAACTACTAGAATTTAACTGGCTAAAATAATACCAATATGAAACTGGTCAATATTAAACTAGTATTTAACTAGTTTAAAATATACTAGCACAAAGGTGGCTCAAATCATACCAGTAAAAAACATAGTTTTGATTATACTAGTATTTAAGTAGTTTAAAAGTTACTACTATCGCAACTAGTTCAAATTATGCCAGTAAAAATACTACTTCAATTCATATCGAGAATAGGACAATTTTATTTTCCTATGACATCAACATAAGAAAATAACCAGTTTGCGCAATGTAAAAAGCATTTGAGCTGAACTAGTACTGGTATTTTTTAGCACAGTGCATTTACTAGTATTTTCGAGCAGAGCAAAGACTCAAACAAATCAATAAATAAATCTTTATAACTAAAGCTAAAATAATGGCTCATAATAAGTGTTTTTTTACAAAAGTTTTATCAACAAATATCGCTATCCTTTTGCAACCTTTACTACTCTTTTTGGGCTCTATCTTTAAGGGCTGCCATAAGGCTATAGCACTAGACCGGGACAATTTTGCACATTTTTTTTTATGTTCCACAGAAGCACAAGTACGCAATTTTAATACTAGGAGTAGCAGTTGCTTAGCAAACGCGTAAGCTGGCTACATAAATTGGTACGTTGAAGATGCATTTAAATTGGGTCGCTCACTCTAATAAACTTTTCCCAAAGCAATAAAAGTAAAGATATAATGTTGTGTTGTCTCAAAAAATGGACATATTGCGTTTTGTCATTGTTAGGGAGATTTGCGTAATGAATAAACTTACGCGATCTCATAAACATTTTAATAAAAAAAAATGTTAATTTATTTAGATTTATTGCATATTTATTAATTTATTTAATTCTTGGCGTTTCTTAATCAACCTCTTCTTGTCATTTATTTTTCTAAGCCGATCGTAAGAAATAGCTGGTTCGATAAAAAGTCCACTTATACTACGAACCCTTGAGAATGCTTCATATGTATGCCATTCCTAATGCAAATTCTTTTTCTCCAATATCGACAACTGCTTGATCGAGTGTTAATCGTTGCGATCCATGAATGCTAATCGCATAAGCAAGATGTAGTGGAATTTGCTTGCGAGTAAAATTGTTTGATCCTTTTTTAAATGATACAACAACAGGAGGAATAGGTAATACATTAGAGTTGTTGTATTTTGGTCCAGAATAATTGGGAAACTTAACCAAAATGCACAAAGGAAATTCTTCTATAAATCGGCACTTTCGCAATGGTTATAAACAATTTCAACAACCTCACCGATGCTGACATTGCACAGAGCAGCTGAAGTAAAAAGATTTTGCCTCAAAATAACTTGTGCACCCTTACATATATATAACTTTGGGCTTAAACCTCTTGCATCGTTGGATGAGGCTAACAACGCTCGTGGGTCATTGTGTAAAGCATTGATGATTGTAACAGCATTGCCAACATTTCTGAGCTTAAATGTTATATTCTTCAATTTTAGCGTTTTTCGAGATTAATCTGAACACATTTTAATTCGAAAAAAAATAACGCTGATTGAACATGGTCGATAAGAGATCGTAGTCTTGTAGAGTCAGTTCTCCTAATGATACTCTTAGTAAAAATTCCCTGAAAGCATGTTGTTCTGGTCGAATTTATCACATTATCTGGTTCAATACGAACACTTTGCTTACTTGACGATAGATTTATTGACCTTGAGTGGCGGTAACATCACCTGACCTCGGATTCTCGTAAAGTGGGATATCTCCAACTGGCTGCAGTTATTGGAGTATCGTATTCGTAACGAATTCGTAACAAATTCGTAAAGAATTGACGTATCGAATTCGTAACAAATTCGTAAAGAATTGAATTATCGTTTTCGTAACAAATTCGTAACAAACTCATAACAATTTCTTAACGAATTGTAGCACCGAATTCGTAACGAAATTAAGCATCAAATTCGCAACGATCTCTTAATGATTTTTTTTTACCGTATGTAATACAAAATGAAATAACAATTTCGAATCAAAGTTTAGTTAATCAATCCGCTTAAGATGCCCCAGGCTATATGCTTCGTACAAATTACATGCCAACAATTGCAGATCCTTTGCAACTACTATAATGGAACATGCATAAATGTGAATTTGACATATCGTTTGTATTTGCATCTGTAAAAATTAAAATTAGAACCATCTCTTGTATCATCTGTTTTAAAGAAAATATTGTTAGAAACTTAATTATTTTACAAATGGCAATTATTTAAAATGCCGCTAGGCACATGGCCTACCAATTTTTTTCTACTCGAATATTCAAAACACCTCACAATTTAAATTTGAAAATTTGATTTCGAAACTCTTTCGAATTATTCGAAAATGTTCCGAAATTACTGTTGCGAAATAGTTACGAATTCGTTAAGAATGCTCGAAATAGTTACGAACTAATCGGAATTCAGACAAATTCGGAAACTTTGGTTTGCTGGGTTGATATTTTCTAATCGTACACCGACAAACAAAAGCGAACTTGTCCTTCCATGTCGATCGGTTTTTGGACAGATACATAAGGGCTATTCCCGATTACGGGCAAATAGCGTGGCATCGTGGCATTTGCAAAATATGATGGCAAATATTTTCAACACAACAACAAAATGTACAGATTTGCATTTGCCCGACTGTGTCAAATTTGCAACACTAAAATCGCATTGCAAACAGTCGAGCATGGGCAAAACTTGTTTGCCAATCAATCAGCTGTCACATTTTAACCAAACGCCGCTAATAAAACAAAATTAACAGACTCTGATATGGAACTCACTTTGATAAATAATACACTTTGATAAATAAAAATCAAAAACACCACAAATACTGTTCGTGTTGTTTTTTTTTTTCTCCAAAACAGCTGTGAGTTTTGCTTGCAACAGTGTTCTAAAAAGTGTGCTCACAGTTGATGGCAAATCTTTGGTAGGGCATACATTTGCAAAGCTATTTGCCCGTAACTGGGAATAGCCCTATAAATTTGTTTTGTTTGCACAACAAAAGCAATAAGAAGCAGTAAGCTGAAGCAAAGTGAATTCAACGAACAACAACAACAACAACGAAACATATGGAAATATTTTTTCAACTAACTTATAAACTAAATAGAATTTCGAAATTTTGGCTTCGTTAGAAAATAATATTAGAGGCGTTGAGCAGTTTAGAAAAAATAGTTTTAAAATCGGTCAACCCATTTAGAAGTTATGCTCTTAAATTGGCGTTTATTAAAAAAACATAAATCAAAATAATTCACAGGTACACATAATATGCAACACATACATCACGGTGTGCAGGAAGCAACTTTTATTCAACCTGAAATGTCGACGCAAACTGAGTATGCAGATGTTTGAAGAACCATCTACAGATGCAGAATTCAGTGTTTTTAAAATCCTATGAGTTCGTTTAAGGGTGTGAATCGATTTTTTAAAGTAAGAAAATCGTTTTTATTTTATATCATAAGTAGGTAGTAAAACAATTAAAGAATATGTACTCAATGTTTAAAAAAGGATATAACCTCAAATATTTACAATTTAATAAATGAAAAAATTCAATCTAGTAAAGGATCCGGTAAGAAAACGTGTGTTATTAAAAATCCAAAATAGCAAATAATTATAAATTGTGAAGAAAACTAGTTATAAAATGTTTGTCTTTATTACCTGTAATACTATTTTCTTCATTGTGTAATGACTTTAATATTTACATATTTAGAGATGAAAAAGCAACAACTGCTTCCTGCAACTTTGGTAAATATGCTGCATTGTTCATTGAATTAACTTTTCTTCGATTCCAATGTTTTAAAAATTCCTTGTGAATGGATTCCCCTGCTTGTTCAGACCAGATATCGAGTCCATCTCTATTTAGATACTCCAGACAATGAGAAAACATTAGCTTTCAATGTATTGGAAATTTCTGTAACTTAAAAATTTTTTAAATTTTTCAATGTACTCTTAAAGATTATCACCCTTTTGAGTAGAAAAGGCGCAGTTAATTATCTTGCTCATAGCTTTGAGAGCGTTAATGAACAGAACTTATCGTAAATTTCCAATGTTCAGTGCCTTTTGTCTACTGAGGATTGGAACTAATCCATCTCAAAACAAGTGATTGACGAATCCCTGCATTACAAGTAATTCCAGAAAAATACACTTTTGGATGAAGCAAACATCATCACTTTTTTTAGCAATGGTGGATTCATAGTGCTATGACACTCTTTACCTCTTTTTTTATCCGAATCAAGAGAAGAAAATTTATCAAAGTTTAAGAGATTATTCTTTTTGATTCAGTTCTTTTAAATTTTGTAAGCTCGCAAAGCAATATGAGCATAGACATGAAGCATTAGACCATTGACAATTAAAATTAATTTAAAGTCAGCAGTAAGTCTGCAGGGTCTTTCATTGATTTTTGTTAAATCGAACAAAGTAAAAATATTGCTTTATGATTCTGTATGTTTGGGACAATACATAGCATTTTTAACCGTTTTACAATTATCAACTTTGTTTCTTTGTTTGCATTGTCTTATTTATTGTATAGCTTTTAATTAAAATGTTCATCGTTTTCATCTTCATTTCGGTACGCTGAAGAATAATTTTCTGGAAGCATTGTTAAACTAATTTTAAAGAACCCCTGTCCTTTGTCAGCCATTACTTTCATCATAGTTTCTTATGAAATTGCGAGCCTCCAAAACCGCTTATTATAACTCAGATGCATCAGCCCATACCATGGATTGAATTTATTTTGATTTGTTTGAAACTACGTCAAACCGTAAATTATAAGTTTTGCAAACATTTTTCAGAGTGTTAACTTTTTAAGTAACATGTGAGGCGTAACTTTGTGAAATCGAATTTCAACTTTTTTTACTTCGAATAAAATTACCAGCATTTCTCGTTTGTCTGACGCTTGTGCCTGAATTTTTCATAATATTATCTTAATATATTTTTTAAAAAATTATACTTTTTTGCTCTTTTTGATTTATAACAACAGACAATCGCTTACCGGATCTATTACTAAATGGAATTTTTTCATAGCTTAAATTCCAAATATTTGAAATTAAATCGTTTTTTAAACTTTGAGGGCATATTTTTGAATTGTTTTACTATGATATAAAAAAAAATCGATTTGTTTACTACAAAAAATCGATTCACCCTCTTAAACGAACTCATAGGATTTTAAAACAATAGATTCTGCGTCTATATACTATTCTTCAAACATCTGCATACTCAGATTGCGTCGACATTTCAGGTTGAATAAAAGTTGCTTCCTGCACACCGTGACATAATTTATAAATCTTATAACAAAAAAAAAAAAAAAAAGAAACATTAATTCAGTCAATGAGGTAAAAAAATATTGTTTGGACTTATTCAAAATAAAGGTTGGCCCGATCATATTCTGCAGACTTTTTTGATTCATCAAGAACATGCTTTTGCGTTTTAATATTTTTATTAAATTCTGTGCATGTCAAAGAATAATTAAAATTGTATTGCATAATGCTTTCCAGACTGGTTATGCTGAGATAGTTTCTTTCTTTACTAAATTGCGAGACGACCAGTGAAAATACTCGCTCCATTTCCCTTGCGCCTTGGAATATCGAATAAAAATTTTACTATTTTTAAGAAGTTTACTTTCGCTCTTGGAATTCATAATTTTGTAAAAAAAAAATAGTTCCATTTTCACTTTTGTTTATTTTCACATTTGCACGCATTTGCAAAAAATTTGTTCAGTTTTTACTGATACACTTTTAATTTTTTCTTCAATATTTTTAACCGGGACATTTTTTACTGTGTACCGAGACACAGGGACACCGATCTCAAAACCGGGAGATGTCCGAGAAAACCGGGACGTATTGCAGCCCTATTCTATCAACCGCTATAAAACATTTTCAAGTGCCTACTGCTTGACTTCACATGTACGAGACTTACAAAGCTACGACTAAACTTAATCATATTTAGTAAAAATTGTTAATTATCAATAAATATTGTTACACTCGCGCCAAATTAATGCATTAATATAATAAACCAAACTCTTTTCACAGCACTCGAGAAGTGCAGGTAGACCTAACTTTTCTGAGCTCAAACTTCATGCATATGATTCGGTAGGTCTGAAATCGTTGTTTTGTTGTTTGTACGAATTTTTAATAGAAATATGTTAAAAAATAATAAATTGCAATTCATAATTAATTTTTTATAGATTTCAAGTTAAATTTTGCAAAACAAAAAATAAATTAATGAACATATTACAATCGTGGCAAAGCCTTGATTTTAACACTTCTTTAGCGGCCATTTATAAACATTTTGAGGTGAACCAACCTACAGATCAAGTTTAAACATCATATTTTTTACAGCATTTTGAAAATTGGCTATACTTTTTTGATTTTGCTTTAACATAGAAACAATTGTAGTGTTGAAGTAAATTTAAGTATTTAAAATGTTTAATTTTTCCGCATTTTATAAAACCGAATGAAAATAATGACATTCCTAAGGACAAACATTTTTTAGAGTTTTTCCGCTCAACTCTCCAAACTTAATATGAAAAGTAATTAAATAAAAATGATTCCTTTCATCTCTTAAAATCTGTGCCCTCTAAAATAACACCATTGCTCTCACTTACCTCTAAGTGTTGGCTTTAAAAATCTTATTTAATTTTATAAAACTAACCGGCAACTCAGTCAAATTGTTTGTCCTTAAATTATTAACCCCATTTAAGGTCATGTAAATAAAGTTCTATACATAGAATTTTCGTGAGTTCTAATTAAATATTAAACAAAGATTGCGGCTCATCCACTTGCACCGTATAACGACCCTATTCCATGATATTCCACCCTAATTTCTCTACATAAAGCCACTAAGAAAGTGTAATCATAATATTTCAATAAAAAATCAATATGCTGGTACGATGCTAGTCCATAGAATAAACCACGTCATCGATCCCTCGGGTAACGTTAAAGATGAATAAGTGGTCTTGGCAACGTGCCATCCTAGTGCTCGTGCAGGGTTGTGAACACAAGACAAACGTTTTCGACATGTTTACTTTTAAATATGAAATCTTTGAGGGTGGTTAATAACGCACAAGAAAACTACCTACGTAGAGTGACAAAATCCCCGAACGATAATGTGTCAGTCCGCGCTTCAGTGTCTGCCAACTAGCTGGGAAATCCAACACGCGTTGGCTCAGTAAACGAGAAAATATTTTGAATCTGTTTAAATGAATGCAGAAAAAGTCCGGTCTAAAAGTCTTGCTGGATAGCTTGGAGACAAAAGCACACGTCAGTCTAACTGTCAGTGTCGAGGCACACAAACAAATAGCGAGATGTGGAAACCGATGTGCACACAATGCATGCCGACAAGGCTTTACATGGCTTCCTTTCAATCGTAGGAAATGTTTCTGTTTCTGTTTCTGTTTCCTCTGGGTCTTCATGCGTTTGTCTGCCAGATTGTTTTTATTGTTGTGATTCTTGTGTGCGCTTACAACACACAAAGGAAGCCAATGGAAAGGATGTAGCAGACGAGAATGAAGCAACAGCAGCATGATGTGGCACAAGGATATGCCTAATCCGTAATCTTTGGCTCGAGTAAAACGGAATGCTACGCAACGATATGCTGCTGTTGTCCGCAATGATGGATGATTGTTTGTGTAGCAAATCTTCCTGTATCGCTTGACTTCTTCCGCAGCCCGGTTGTCAATGGAGATGTAAATTAAATAAGAGTAGCGATAGCAAGCTAAAATTAGAAAGATGTTGATAACAGTCTCTAGAATCAGAGAAATGCGAAGGCACGTTGTATTTAGTTTTTGGTATGTAAAGCCGCCGGAAATTAATAAATGTTTAGTGATGAGCTTATAAACGTTTGACACGCACTGCATTCTTTTAACAAAATAAGAACATCAGTGTTCAAAAAAGCTTCCAAGCAGAAAGATAATAAATCAAGGTATAGGAATAATGTTAATGTGGATGGAAAAGAAAAGAGAAGAAATAAGGCAAAAAACTTAATTGCTTTGATTTAAGCCTGGTTGATTTTTGGTTTTTGAATAATAAAGTGTAGTTGGGTAGCAAATGTTTGTTTAATACAGGTTATTGAATAATTACGCTCAGTTTTAAAATAAATAATATTTTAAATAACGCAGGTTGTGTGTGAGACATCAACTCTCTTTGCTTATTGGCATTTACTTTATTTAAATATTTTTTTAAGAAATTAATTTGAATACTTTTGCTGAGTGAACGCGTGCATTGTTTTGATGGAAGAGCACTTTTTTCCTCTCCAAATTGGAAATTTCTCCATCACATCAGGATTTTTAGCAAACCATGATTCAAGGTCAACGAATTCTCCTCAAAGAAATCAAATTGAAGCGTCGAAACTAAAAGTGGTACACGATTTTTGTCAGTGGCAAAATTGTTTGCGATAAGTTGATACAATATTTTTTTCAGACTACCATCCCCAACCCCCCTTTTCCACCTTTATTTTTGCGTTTTTCGACAATACCTTATTTTAGCATAGCTATATTCTGCAAGCCATTGAGAAATGTAATATTATGTTTTGGCAAAAAATCATATCTGCCCATAAAAAACATATAGGGTCTTACAGCAACAAATTTACCCCAGATCCATCACATCCAAACAATAGACCCCCTACATGCAAAATTAATTATTTTGTACTTATAACATGTAAACTGTAGAGATATAGACAAAAAATACTTTACTTTAAGGCATACAATACAAAATAACAATCGATATGACTGCAAATTTTTTTCGCTTCTGGTATCCTTGGAAATTTATGGATATCCCTAACGAAATTATAAATAATTAACTTCATTTTAAACGTACTGGAAAAATAAAAATCACGGAATGACCATATCCGATTTATGTCAAATTTCTCATGGAACATCACTAACGGAAATAAAAAACTAAATTTCGAGTTTAACCCTTGGACAAACACATGGTTCTGGCCAGGCATATTTCATTTTTGAGCGTTAATTAAACATACTTCTAGTTTAGGTAGATACCTGTATTTCCCGGTAGCCTCCTAAAATATTGTTGGCTTTCTACTTTAAAAAAAAATTCTAAAATATCGTTTCAACACGAAGAAAACTGCAAAAAAGTCCCCTCGAACAAACACATATGCCTGGCCAGACCCCTATAAAAGTTGTACGAAATAAATAATTGTTCTACACATTTTGGACTATTTTTCTGCAAATACAATGCAGATTCTTGTTTCCAGTTATTTTTTTGTATTTTGGGTTGTTTTTATTTGAATTCAATGCAGATGTGTGCTTCCAGGTAGTTTTTGTGTTAATTTTTCTCTTATTTCTTTCTTTCGTTTGTGATTTTGGTTTTGAGTTCAGTTAGTTTATTATTGAATGCTGAACATACAACATCGACAGAAAGCCACTATGTTTTTAACGTTGACCCCTGCCGCGAAGGCTTAATTCAACGGTGCTCCAATGCTTGGGACAAATATGAAGCGTCGGCCAACGCCCCTTCACAACATCGACAGTCCGATATATAAATTTTTTGGGCGGAAACTAAAGTGAAATTATTACTATTGTTATGTCAGAGGATTTAGAATTTGGGTACAATACGCGCTTGCGTACAGGCAGCCTTACTGATAATTTCCAACAACAACTATCATCAGCGTTACAGCGTGATTTCGCACTTCATTCAGAAGCAGACGAAGAACTAGATTTATTTGAAGACCAAAGCGGTGAAAACACAGATTTTGTGCCCGAAGATGACGCCTCGGACATTGAATATGAATTGGAAATTGTAGCAAATGAAATATTCGACAGCGATGAAGAATCCAAAGAAGAAAGTGAGAATGCACCAACTCAAGCTGCAGACGGTTTTTTGCTTGGAAAAGATGGTACCAAGTGGAGTACAGCTGAATCCGCTACAGTGAGATTCCGCCAGCACAACATCTTGCGATTCAGAGGTGGACCAAAAACAATCCTGATCACTTCACTTGAGGTGTTCAAGCTTTTCCTTTCACCGAATATTACGTTCATCATCGTAACACAAACAAATCTATATGGAGAAAAAATTACACGCAAATGGAACGTAGAACATGCAAACTGCACACCACGAGTATGCGTTGATATGACAAGTGTTGAGCTTGACGCTTTTATTGGGACTCTATTGGCTTTTGGTGTCATTCATATACACGATTTGTTACTTTGATGCGCTGTATTCGATTTGACGATAGTCGTATGCGCGCATTTCGTCAACAAACCGACAAAGCTGTTCCCATTCGCGACATATGGAACTTCTTGAATAACAATCTTGCCAGTAATTTTGAACCATACGAAAGTGTAACCATCGATGAGCAGCTATTTCCATACCGTGGGCGCACAAAGTTCACTCAATACATCCCATCAAAGCCCGCAAAGTATGGCATAAAAGTATGGTGGACATGCGATGCGAAAACCAAATATCCGTTGCAAGGAGAGCTGTACACTGGTAAAGAGGGAAAACAACGAGAGACAAACCAAGGCGAAAATGTGTTCATGAGTTTGGCTAATCGATACGCCAACAGTGGCAGAACTATTATTGCTGATAACTTCTTTACAACATTAGACGCAGCTAAACGTCTTTCGTCGATTGGACTAGCATACGTTGGCACCATTAGATCCGAAAAAAGGTGTCTTCCCAAAGAAGTGAAATAAGACAGCAAACGGCCAGTGCTTTCATCTGTGTTCGGTTTCTATGATAACCTTGTATCACTGTGCAGCTACGTTCCAAAGAAGAACAAAGCAGTGAATCTACTATCCACTGTGCACTACACCGAGAAAGTTGAAGGCGTAGCAAAAAACCGGAAGCTATATTATTTTACAATTCAACAAAGGCTGGCGTTGATACAATGGACCAAATGGTAACGCATTACTCCACAAAACGGTCAACCAGACGTCGGCCATTAGCATTTTTTTGCAGCATGATAGACGTCATGGGATTAGCCGCTTACATTATATGCAATGAAAATACAGAATGAACCAGAAAAGAGAAACGACGAATGTTCTTTAACACGCTGAGTAAATAATTGGTGTTTGCTAATACTGAAAATCGCTTGAACAACCATATTTTGGGACAACATTCAATCCGTTTGGCCATTGAATCTTTCTTTGGAAGGCTGTTGAATTTTCCCAGCAACATTCTGCCTAACCAACAAAGCGGCCCTAGTACACTGAATTCCAGAAAAGATTGCAGAATTTGTGCCACGCTAGACGAAAAGCTACGTAGGAAGACACGTTTTTACTGCACCAAATGCACTAATCCTGTGTGCCAACACCATTTTAAAGTTGATTATACTTGTTTTTCATGCATTCCACAAAATGAATAAAAATTTTTTACATATATCAACTACCTATGTAGGTAGCTACTAGGGATGCCAGACGTACTGTTTTTCGCAGTACACGTACTGTTTTTTTTCAAATGTACTGTTTTCTGCATAGCACCTAAAACAAAACCAAAAAGTACTGTTTTTTACTCTTTGTACTATTTTTTGTACTGCTTTCTTTTTGTTATTAAAAAAAAAAAACAAAATAAAATATTTTTCAGTGTTTGATCACAAAAATTTGTTCAGTGTATAAAAAAAAATATGATTTGAAACACCCTGTTACAAAAGACGTCAAATGTTTACAACATTGTTATGTTATTATCATAATCCAAACAAAAGAAACAGCACAATCAACTGAATAATAAATATATGTATATATTGCGAGAAGATTTAATTTAGCGGACATTTTACGCCACGGTAAGATATATTTCGAATTTTTGTTTATCCTAGTTTAAAAAATACATTTTCAGAAATGGAAAGCGCGGATAATATTTCAGATGATATATTATTAAATAGCTCGAGCACAGATGTTGAAGAAGTAAGTTGTCGATCATCTTCTAAACAAAAAAAGACAGAACGGCGTAAAAACAAATTCCAAGATAGCTGGAAAAGCAACTTTAATTGGATTACTAGAGCTAATGACGAGTTTATGGCAAAATGCATATCTTGCGGCGTTTGTTTTTCTATTGCTAATGGGGGTATTGCCGATGTCAAACGCCATTTGAAGACAGCAAAACACATACGAAATATGGGAAGCAGGTACCAAAAATCTGTAAGTTGCTTTTTAACCCATAATTCCAGTAAATGTACAGAAGGAGCACAACAGGCTATCTCACAACAGGCAGAGGCTGCATTCACGTATCATACCGTGTCACATAGTCACAGCTACAAATCTGCAGATTGCAGCAGCAAGCTATTTAAGGAGATGTTTGCCGATTTAAATGTGGCGTCCAATTTTAAAAGTGGTAGGACAAAGATGTCAAAGATTACAACAAACATCCTGGCTAAGCATGCCATTAAAACAGTGTTAGATGACCTAGCCTTTGACCGCCCATTTTCTATATCGACCGACGCGTCAAATAAAGGAAATATAAAAACGTTTCCTTTAGTTTTACGGTATTTTTGTAAACATTCGGGTGTTAATACAAAACTTTTGAATTTTTATAATTTAAATACCGAAACGTCAATTGATATTGCAGAGTCTATAAAGTCAAAATTAGAAAATAACAATTTAAACTTAGCCAACGTCACTAGTTTTTGTGCAGATAATGCTAATGTCAACTTCGGCTGCAAAAAAAAGCGTCTTTGTTGAGCTTAAAAAATGTAACCCAGATATCATAGGTGTTGGATGTTTGTGTCACATCATAAACAATGCGTTTAAAAATGCATTAAAACTTATGAAGTTCGATATAGAGAAAATTGTAATTAAAGTTTTTAATGAGTTTAGCTCATCGACAAAAAGAACATCCAATCTCAAAGAGTTTTTTCAATTTTGTGACTTAGATGGAGTGAATTGCTTCGCCATGTACCAACGAGATGGCTTAGTTTAAGCCCTGCAGTGGAACGATTATTGAAAAACTATGCACCCATAAAAACATATTTTCTTTCCAAAGATGAGATACTTTCGTTCAGGCCGTTTTAAGGGAATTTTTTGAGTCTGAAAGTTCCGAAGCTTATTTAGGATTTATACACAATATTGGAGTTGCATTATCATCGTCTATAAAAAAATTGGAGGAGGATACCCTTGTTATCTGTTCAAAATAGTTATACAGCTTCGCGACAAATTTGAACAACAAAAGAGCGAGAAGTTTTATGGTTACTTAGCTGAAACCGTCTGCAGAAATTGTGATGATCCACAGGAAATATCATTGTTTAAAAGACGAGCCGAAGCAGTTCTTTCATACATAATAACATACATCGAAGAACATTTCGATTTAAAAAATAATAAATTCGAAAAACTCAGTGTCTTCAATTTGAATTCTCACATATCTTTCCACGATTTTACTGAAGTGATTAAATTGTTCGGAATCAAAAATATTGATATGGATCTACTTTTTGATGAGTTCCTTTCTTTAAAAAATTTTGCTGAAAACGTAAAAAAAGAAACAACCGTAGAAGAAAAATGGAAAGCGTTTTTAAACAGTGGAACGTTTCCCAATTTTGAAAAAATATGTAATTTTATTTTTTCCATTCCTCATTCCAATGCTGCTACGGAAAGAATATACAGCAGCATGTTTTCATTTTGGAGAAAAGAGAGAAACAGACTCTTAATAGAAAACTTGGAAAGTGAACTTATTATAAAAACTAACTACGATTATACCTGTATCGAATTTTTAAAGTTTTTGAAAACTGAAGATGGAAAAAATGGTATTTTAAAAGATGTACCAAAAAATGATAAATATTTATAAGATAACTTTTAAAGTGTTTTTATTTAGGTAAACTATATATTCCTACCATCTCCTAGTGAAGACTAGTTATTGAGTCTAAATAATTGAGACAGACCGATTTCAAGCCGATATTAAAATTCTTATTTTTTTTGGGCATAACTGAATTTAATTTTGCTATTTTTTATTTTTTTTTTATTGAAAATTATTTGTCACGCTTGTAGCAATATTTGTGCTGTAAAAAATAATCTTTTTTTTCATTATCATGGATTGAATAATGGCAATTAGAATGTCTCAATTTTACATAATCAACGATATTAGCTGGTGTTTTTTATTTATTTATTTATTTTAAAATTTACATTTTTAATTTAAATGTTTCTCAATTCTTTAATCAAAAAAATTACAAACAAATATTATATGTATATTTTTATAATACTTATTATTTTAGGTATTCCTTTTTTGTAATCATTTTCAATTACTTTTTTTTTATTTTAATGTTGAATGTTCAATTACTTTATTGAATGTGCAAATACTATTTTTAACTCGATTAATAATTAACTGGCTAGTTAAATTTTTTTTATTAATTCGTGATTTATTACAATTCTTTATTCAAGGAGAAAATTTAATATGCCTATGTAATTTTTTAAATAATACACAATTTTTTTATTCATGAATTTATGAATATTTTTTAACTAAATAAAATTTAAAGTTTATTAAAGCTTGTTAAAGTATTTCGTAGTTTCAGTTATGATCTCATGTTTTTGTTTTGTTTATGTTATTTTTATGCAATTTCTTATGTTTAAATATGTTTACTGGAATAAAATGTTATGTTTTATTTAAAAGAATATGTACTGTTTTTTTTTTGTTGATGTACTGTTTTACCAAATTTTAATTCTGGCAACCCTAGTAGCTACCTACCTACATATATCAACAAATAAAAAAAAAAAGTCTAAAGACAAAAATAATAAACGAGCATACTTAGAAATTCAAAGTTACGGTACCCTTTTTGCCATACAAATGCATACTAACGTATAGAGGTCTGGCCAGGCATATGTGTTTGTTATAAGGTTTCAGAATATGTGTTTGACGGGAGTTAAAAAAGAATCGGGAAAAACGTCGAGAATCGATTCTTAAGTTATTAAGCTGTTAAGTTGTCGAATGTTCAGTTGGAAAGGTAATTGATAGGACTTTAATTCAAAAATAAATTTGGAAAATTTTGGTGTTCATTCATTGCGGTAAGGTAATTGATTTCGAAAAAAGAGTTTGAAGAACACCATTTGAAAATTAAAAAGAATTCATATACGAAAATTCATATCTCAAACACTTTTTAACCGAATGTTAAGTTTGAACTATTGTTAGAAAGGTAATTCATTGGACTTTACTTCAAAAATAATTTTGGGATATTTTGGTGGTTGGAGCCTCCATAATTTGTGGTATTATTTGGCCATTTCTCAACAGTTTTCATTATATAAGTAAAAAAAAAATTTCATTTAGGGAGTCTGTTGTTTGGATGTGGTTAAAATTAGATAACTTTATTTGTTGAAAGACCCCATATCTTTTTCTATGGGTATGATTTTTTGCCAACATATAATATTATATTTCTCAATGGTTTGCAGAATATAGCTATGCTAAAATAATGTTTTTTCGAAAAACGTAAAAATAAGGATGAAAAGGGGGGTGGGGGATGAAAATATGAAAGAAAATTATTTATTAACTTATAAGAAACATCTTTGAAACAGAAAAAAATCGCGTACCACTTTTACTTTCGACGCTTTAAGTTGATTTCTTTTATGAGAATTTTTTATTGAGTTTTTTTTTTTGGTGGAAAGGAGGGGTGTGGCAAAGTTTATGTTTGCCTATAACCGTCACATTGTATTATCCCAAATAAAAAAAACAACTAAACGTGGTTGAAAATTACGGACAGAAGAGGGAAACAGACGGTTTTTGCCACTTTTTTTATATACATAAATAGATTTATAGAATGCACAACTCTATAATAAATAGACACGTTTAAGTGGCAGTAAATACAAAAAATAATTGTTAAAATTTGGTATAAAAACTATATAATTTGAACAGAAATAGTCTAAATATTATAAAATTATATATTTTTTTTAAATGTGGCAACACTTTCCGATTATGACAATCTGGAAGTTGTCGATATGTGAACATATGTTTTTTGATTGATGTGCACAAAATAAAAGTGTAACAAAACTTTTAATATTTTCAAAATTCACAAATAAAAAACCAAATTTCGGTATGGAAAATTGACATCAAAGTAAGTTTGTCATAACCCTATAGGAAAATCAACTAATTTAAAATTAATTGAAAAAGTAGTTTATCAACCACAACTGGTTGAAATTCTGACTTTTTTCCATAGAACGAACTAATCGAACGCAAATCGGGTATGGCGATGTTCGCTCAATAAGTCAATTGACTTCGTTTGCATATATTTTCAACTACTTGGAAACTAGTTGATTTTAAATTATTTGATAATTGGTTTAAAATAAATCCAATAAAAACTAGTTAATTTTGCACTTATTGAAAATGAATTTTAAAGCATAAATGCTTTCTCCAAATATTTCGTAATGATTTAACCGAATATTATTGTGCAACTTTTTACTATTTTAACGCTATTAAAGAGATACTAATAAATTTAACAAAAAAATTTTTAATGATTAAAATTTGGTTAAAATAATGGTAAAAATAAATTTAATTGGATTTTTTGTAAATGGGCGTGCCTTCAACTCAGATAGAGTTTCAATTGGATGCAAGCTGCTGTAGATAGATTCCAATGTAGATAGCTGATTTGTTTGCTTGGCTACGGCACGAGAGCAACAACACAATGATAACAAATAACAAACAACCCTAATCATATCCGAACCCTTCGGACCCAAAGAGGTCTTTAGGATGGATGCAATTTGACACGCTGCCAAAATGTGAGTCTTAATCGCAGCAATTTTTGTTATGCTCTTCTGATTCTCTTGGTCACGCAGGTTCATCCTTAGATGAAAGGCCGGCCATATTCTTTTAAGACAAATGTTTCCGCAAAGGAGCTTAACTTTCGAAATCGGATATCGGGACAGGATTTTTAAATTTTGCTGATATCTTTTTTTACCAAAAAGCCGAAAAACACACACGAATTATAAAATTAAGATAATGAACGAGCAAAAAAGATGGATTAATCCCCAGATAACGCCGATTCTTAAGTTCAATTAGAATAATTAAATAAAAAAGTAATTTATTACGAAATTATTTTTTGACAAAATATTCAAATGTTTGTTCGAAACACAAAAAACCAAAGTGGGTTCCGCCTATACAATTCAAAGCAGCTTATTAACAACATGTTTTTTTAACTAGTTTTTTAATTACTTCTTTCGAAAAAAAAACAGTTTGTTCCTATAGGGAAAGTATAATAAAATTGTTTTGTATATGTTGTAATTTTTAAAGATAGACTATTGAAATGTTCAGGCATTTTTAAATTTAGTTTAAGAATCGTGTTTGTTTTTCGTAGAAGAAAAGTAATGATGCTGATTGATTTTCCTGCAGCAATTCGCAACAACTTGATATATCGTTATATTTCAGAACCACTAAAGATAAAGAATTCAGAAAAAAGGGACATATGAAATGAATTGAATATTATTTTTAATCTTTTTTTCAAGGATGCAGTCTACAAGGCTTAATGAACATGCTTAGTGCATAAATTGCTCCTTTGTACTGTATGGTTTGGGAGTTATGACGAAAAAACAAAAAAAAAAAAGGGGAAAATAACCGAAAATGTCGTATTAAACTATGCAAAATTATTGAAAAAATATCTAATATGCAGTCGTGTTGGTATTACAATTACAAACATTTCGGTGTAAAAGTCGTTCTTCTAGAATATATGGTTTGGGAGTTATGACGAAAAAACCAGATGTTTTCTGTGAAAAAAATCTGTAAAAGTAATGGGAAGTGGGCGTGTCCGTGGGCGGATGATGCTAATTTTTGCACACGTCTTTGTTTGCAGTATCTAGAGTAAATGTGCGAATTTGGGCACTCTAAAGTGCCACAAAAATCGGGTTCTTGGACCATAGTGGAATGTAGAAAACTCATTAAAAATTATGAACTAAATGATAAAGGTATTTCAACTAATATCACACTCGCTTTCAGTATCACAGTAAGCCACACAATATTGCATTTGCAAGTATTCACTGGTAATAGGGTCGCATGGCCTCTAGACTTCGAGATAAGTTTATCGATTTCCAGGCTGGATGAATATATGTACATCATTAAATGTGTAGCCAAGACCATTAAGGTAATGCTTAATCAGCTCTTTCAAACCAAATCCTACTGACATTTTACATTAACTTGTATGTATTTTCATATATTTTATATTAATATGCGAACGGATTATGTTCCACCACACATAATTATTGGCTTTCAAGCCTTTATCGCTGAGGAAATAATTAGACCAGAATGTAGGCATAATTAATAACTTCTTGTGGTTCAAACCGGCTGCAAAAAATTATGGTGACACCACAAGTTGGCAAACAATAACAATGTCCTCCTAACATAGCCCGAACCCAATTTAGCCATGGAGCACACAAACTCACACACACACCCAAAAGATGAAGCGTAGCTGATGTTCTTAAATTGAACTAAATCACCCCTTGAGTGTGTTACAGCAATAACAAAAACAACAACAATATTTCAATGGCACATACCAGTGACGCATTAACACTTTGTGAGGCCCTAAGGCACAACTCTGCACTAAAAAAATATCCTGCAGCCAGTCTTCTGTGCAGTATTTGACTCAAAAAAGCTGTCATAGCTTTTTCTCGCATGCTTTTTTTCGATTACGTCTAAACAGCATGCCAATGTTATAGATAAATGGCCATTTTCAAAACTGAATTTCAAAAATATTACTAGCGGAAATACGTGACATACGAACAATTTATCGATTCTTCCTGTTGAAGTTGACGCTTGACAAATTAAAATTCAATGAAAAGTTGTTATACAACTATTTTTATTGTAAAGGAAAAAATGCAGGTACATATATCCTGACTAGCTGATATACCCAGAGTTACTCGAGAGTAATTTATGTAAACATTTTAATATACACTTCTCAATTAAATGTTTTTTTTTATGTTGTAATATTGTAAAACATGTTGAATTTAAATTTGAGACCACTATAAAAATATTAGTTAAAAAATTTACTGTGCTTTTTTAACGAAGGAATAATTTTATCACTTTTTTCACAATCAAAAACTGTTTTTTAGTTCTAAACTGAATTTACTGGTTAATTGTAAATATGTTACTTGCACTTCGTTTATGGAAATCAAATTCGTAAAAAAAGGAAAATGGACACTAAGATTAGTAGTTTTGGACCTAAATTTTTTAGTAGTTTTTAAAGTTGGAAGATAAAAATAGGTTTGTGTCTAAAAGAAAAAAAAAATAAAATAAACTGAGTCTGATAGTTGATGCAATTTATTAAATCTTCTGAATTCCTTTTTTATGCGAAAAATAGTACAGTCGTTTCTTAATGTAAATTAGCAAAACGGTGTAAGTTAAGAAAGCAGTCGCTTTTTAATTTGCAATTACAGTATATACAACCTGTTACAATATTATCGCCGAAAACAGTTGATCGACATAAATCCAGCTGAAAAAAAGAACAAGAAGAAGAAGAAAAGAACTAAATTGAGCAACAGTTACCGATTTTTCTAAAATAATGGAACCGTGTTGGTAATGCAGTGCTTACTTCTCAGTTATAACATTTTCCAGCATGCTTTTCAGCATACTTTCGGTTAGTACGCTGCTGAACCGAAACATTTTTTCAATGCAGCCAAGCTTACATTCATGATTGCAGAGTTAAAATGTCAAAATTTCGCTGTCTTTTATGTGTCGGTACATTTAGTTGGCGTGGAAATTTGAGTTTCAACAATATTGTTCAAATAACACATTAAACATGAAAACATTATTTTTTACTGCATTCTATTCACGGTTATCTTTTCGATAAAATGGTAAAATATATATATACAATATATATATATATATATTAGGGCGGGTCGATTTGTAGGGAGTGAAAAAATTTACCAATTTCCCTATGATTTCCGTATTCTATGGGTTATTCCATGAAAATTTTCCAAAGGAACCATACCTCTGTCGTTAAAATCGAGTCCCCTACTTTTTGTTGGTAAACAGTTCAAAAGTTACGGGCATTTTTGTCCAAATTTTGGACCATTTTTCCATTTTTTCATGATTTTGTCCAAGAATATTACTTTCATGGCCATTTTTTTGGCTCAATCCATTATTTAATTCAATTTACAATTCAAAACGAAGAGTTTAAGCCCAAGTTTATCGAATTCGGTTGATTAATTCATGCGATATTGCTAAAACAAAATAACACATAAAACCAACTTTTTGATTTTTTTTCCCTTTTTATTTTTTTTTCTAAAAAAATTCAAATGAAGAGATAATAAAGTATCTATCAAACTATTATCAAAAAAAAAAAATATTCAATTTGAGTGTAGTAAAAGACAAAATGTAAAAAAAAAACATTATTTTTTCTGAAAGTCTTGTTTGCTTTCAAGTCTTGGTGTTTTCGTACGGCTCTCTAATGTCGTCGCCATAGCGCCTTCTACATTGTTTCCTGCAACTGCTTGAATGTGTAAAGGAATTTGTGGATCATCGAACGGTGGCACTTCGTAATTTAAATATCCCTCCAAATGTTCATACGAATAACTTTGCGTAAACGGTGTTTCGAATAAAATGGTATCGTCATTTAAATCAATCATATTTGTTTATTCCGTACAATTAAAGTATATAAGGGATTTTTTATAAACTCTAAGTTCCGTTGGGTCGACAATATCTCTTCGGTAATGTAAAATCTTCTTTATAGCAAAAGAAAAAAGTGCACCCTGTGAGAAAATATGCCAATAATGTAAAGCGCAAATCAGTCCAGTCGTAACGTAAGGTTCGTAAGCTTCGTAAGTCAAAAAAATTGCGCCAAAAAAATGGCCATGAAAGTAATATTCTTGGACAAAATCATGAAAAAAATGGAAAAATGCTCCAAAATTTGGACAAAAAGGCCCGTAACTTTTGAACCGTTGAACCAACGTTGGAGATTTGTAAATTGATCAAAATGAGCTCACCTTTCCAACGCTTCTACTGGCGATTAAACCCGATCGATAGTTTTTGAGTTATGGATGTGAACGTGTAGGTAATATTTCATACGAACGTCAATTTGGGAAAAAATCTACCAACAAAAAGTAGGGGACTCGATTTTAACGATAGAGGTATGGTTCCTTTGGCAAATTTTCATGGAATAACCCATAGAATACGGAAATCATAGGGAAATTGTCGAAAAATAAATCGACCCGCCCTAATATATATATATATATATATACAATAACTAAAGTAACATCGATAAAGAACAGAGTGACAACGCTAAAAATGTAGTGAGAAGAAATGATGCCATCACTATAAAACACATTTAACACAAGGGGGAGGCAAAAATATATAATATAAGGAAGATATTAAGAATAGAGAATTTTAATATAACTGGTATGAAAAATATATTTTTAGCCATAACTTTTGATTGGAAAGAGATATTGGGGTAATTTTTCACATAAATTATTTTTGAGGCTTGACTCTTTTGATAAAAATATAAAAAACATTTTGGAAAAAATAAATTTCACGAAAAAAATCAAAGGGGGGGGTACTCTTGTTGTTTTGACGACAAAAACAGTAAAATAATTTTTGCGCTTAACTGGAAGAATTTTTGCAAATAAATGCTATGTCATATGAAAGGTAGCCAGATGTGCAATTTTTAATTAATTTAAATTTTACAACAACAACAATTTTTGAGTCATTTTTTGAGTAAAAAGTCAATATTTTGGACCTTTTTGGACATAATTATAAAACATAGTTACACTGGCGCAACGGTAGAGTTTGCAACCTATTTTTGTGAAGTGATTTTATTGAACTTTTGAACAAAAAAATTTTGAATGAAATATATTCATGGAAATCGGAGATATTTGCAGCGAAAGACCAAACTTTGGTTTTCATTTCGTTTTTTTTTATCATTCTTAGGTAACGATGTCTTATGAAAAAGTAGTGTAGCCGTAGCCTAGTGGGTAGAGTGCGTGGCCCCTAAGCTAAAGAACCGCGGTAGCCCGGGCTCAATTCCAGCTCAGACAGAAAATTTTTTTCAATTGAATTAATTTTTCTGTTCGGTCTTCATCTCTCTACAGACAATGGCAAACCTCAGAGAGTAAAAATTGCCATGTAAAGTTTCTTGAGAACATAAGCCGTTCGGAGTTGGCATAAAACACGTAGGTCTAGTTCTCGGTCATTTGTGATCAAACATTTAATAACACGCACAACACAATTGATCAATAGAAGCTAGGTCAAAGTCCTTCCAAGGGCTGAAATGGCCAGTTTATTTTTTTTATTTTTTTTTATTTTTTAGTTGTACTGAAAATTTCTACAATTTGGAATATATGTGAGTGTTTTTGATATCAAAATAACAGAAATTTTTTAAAATTAAATACAAAAAAAATTCTGATACTAAAAAGTATTATAATAACAAAATTACTGTTAGTTTAAAAATTTCGGAGGGGGCGTGGCAAAAACTAAATATGTAACATTTTAAGTTAGGAAACACATAATATGAATACCTAGTTTGAAATCCGTTGAGCCGTTCAGATTTGTATAATGGCCAAACAAACAAACAAACAAACAAACAAACAAACAGAAAATGAGTTTTATTACTATAGATTTCTTTTGAAATTTCTCTTTTGCTTTCCAGATTTGAGAGCCCCGGGGCCGTGGGGCCCTCCAGCAATCGCCTTAAAATTTGTTCGATAATCCAGTATTGGCACATACACTACCCCAGCAAAGGAAATCATACGAAATACATTTCAACTCATAACAACTGCTTTTCGCCCAACGACCACCCCCCTCCATCCCCACTCCGCCTTACGTATGGCCTAAATCTTCTCTTCCCCAACCAACATCCAGCCAATGTCAAGCACATGAAAATCGCTTCAGAATCAATTGAAATCTCATCATGCCACGCAAGGATTCAAAATGTTTTCACAAAATTTTGGCACAGTCAGAGAACGTTGCTGAGGCAAAGAAGGCCACAAAAAACCAAAGCAACTACTACGACATACACCGAAAAGTACAACAACGCGCCGTTGTTCGAAGTCTAGATCGGTACGAAGAATCTCTGGGGAATAGCTACAAAATCGATTCGCTGAAATTACATTATAAAAGTAGAGAGAAATAAATTTGAAATGTATTCCAAGGCAAAGAAGTCCTTGTTGTTTGTGTGCTTTGCGGCTGTTGCTCCCTCTATGGCTGATGGCGTCGTCGACATCTTGTTGCCGCTTAGAATAAATCCAGACGGCAGCAACAGCAAAATGTAAACGCACAGATAGACTAAAAGAGAAAAACAACGCCAAACAGGCAAGCAAGCTGACAGACAGAAAATTGGGCAGACAAATACATACATAGATGAATAGAATAAGAAAAGACCGTGAGGCCTGACTCCTCTGTACACAACAAGTCAGGGAAACTAAAACTTGGCATTCATACAGTCAGCTAGACGGCGCGGAATCCTGCAAGTGGAAATGATTATCTGAGTTTTTAAAGGACGAAATTATAAAACCAAAAAAAAAATGAGCAAACAGCAGAAATGAATAGAATGGCAAAGTACAGCAAAGCTAAGCATACGCGTTTTCATGCCATCCTGCAAATGAGCCAGGACATTTTCATAAACGCTGACAATGATGATAGACTCTTCGAAGAAATCGAAATTATTCGTACAACGAGTATGAAACAAAGCCATTCAACTGGCGAAGTGCTATAATTACGAGGGGAAAATGTCGTGGCGACATTGTTGAGATTTTGCTACACCACTCAGAAATGGCAACATTTGTACGATGGGTATAGATATGGTTGGAAAGAGGTAAAGAGGGTAGCGACGGCCTTATTTTTGCTGTTTTGTCAAAGTTTGAGGTATGGTGTTGACAGAAAGTGAATCGTTTAGACAGAGTGTTTCAAATTCAAATATAATCTCACTGTCCTACCAAGTTAATTAAATGAAAAACATGAAAGGTTAATCTCTTCTAAATTTTGTTTGCAAATAAATATATTTTTATTTTGGATTAGAGCTGGAACCACTTATTATTTATTCTGTTTTAATAAATAAGATTAATTTAGTTTTATTTGGGAACTTTTGCAGCACAATCTTCAAAGTAAAAGTTACTTTCAAGCATTTTGTTGATAAAACAGATTTACTACATATTGATTTACTCTCAATATAAATTGAGATAAAATTTAACAAATTCAGCTTCAAAAATGCATTTCTACTACACCAGTAATGTGGGATTTTTTTTGAGCAACGCTTAAGAGTAAAAAAGACGTCCAGTATTGCCAAATGGAAAAACATAAGTCAACAAATGTCAACAAATTCATACATATCGCTCACTTGCTCGAATAACGTCGTAATTCAAAAAACAAGATTTTTGGGTTAATGATGCAGAATTGTTTCATTACCTTTAATTTTATGTTTCTATCTCTTCATACAAGGTGTGAGTCAATAAAAACTTTAAATGCGTTTTATGCAAAATGACTTTTTTTATGTTATGACGTTAATCGAGCAAATGAGCGATATCACAAAACTTTTAAAAAAACTAGTAAGGAATTATCTTCGACTAGGCCGCAGTTAAAATACCCCCACAGACGACGATTTTTTCAAATTTTATACCTAAAGTTTATATTAATTGTTAATGGTTTTGTGCAAAGCCTGAAGTCATTAGATTCATTTTTGTGGAATTGAAAAAGATTTTACCACTTTGGTGAACTCACTTTATATGGGAGGTAGACGTGATTTTTTGTTCGACTTTTACAAATTTTATACTAAAAATATATTAAAGGTTAAAGTTTATGTGCAAAATTTTAAGTCATTAGATTAGTTTTTGTGGAATTGGAAGAGATTTTACCGTTTTGGGTAAGTCACTTTGTATGGGATATGAGACGTGGTTTTCATCCCATTAGTACAAATTTCATACTCAAAGCAGAGACTATAAATGCTTATAGACATTGCATGTGAAAGCTCCGGTACGGAATGAAAAATTTGCACGTACAAGACAAGAGACCCGACGAGTAAATAACCTGGCGAGTAATCGCTTGCATGGATTTGTGTTGCTAGCACAACATGTATAAGTTGCTTAAAGTTTTGTTTGATGCAGTGAATGCAATGATGCAGAAAACCACTGCTTATACATATATTTTTTAGATTTCTGAGTAGAGCAGCCTGACTTTGTATACATTTTTTTTTTTGCTTGATTTGTTGTTGCTGCATTGGACTTTTTTTGTTACGCTAGGATTTTGTTCACGTTTTGGAAGCATTTCGTTGATCGTCAGATATAAATCATAATTTTCCGATTTTGTCTATCTGAAGCAAAGACGTTTTAGATAAATCGCTATATCTTTTTTATTTCTGATCGGATTCAAATGCTCCAAAGAAGAAAATTTATCAATCTTCTAAATGACATTAACATTAAATTTTAAAAAAATGAATTCAATTATTTATTACCTATTTTAAACAGATTTAAAAGTAAAACTCTAACCTGCTGCACAGAGTTAAATCCACTCATACCTTTAAATTGTATTTTTTAAAGAAAATGCCATCAATTTTGTTTTCTTGTTTTTATTTCTTTGTAACTTAAATTGATATTCGGCTAATTTGTTAAAAAAAGTATATATTTATCTATTTGAAGCAAGGCGGTTTAGATAAATCACTATATCTTTTTTGTTTCTAATTAGATTCAAATGCACCAAAGGACAACATTTTAGAAAATTGATCAATGTCTTAAATGACATCAAAACTAAATTATAACAAAATTAAACCAATTATTTATTAACTATTCTTACCTTTATCCTTTCGAATTACATCAAAATAAAGTTTTGCAAAAATTAATCGATTTCTTTATTTACTATTTTTACCTTTATCCATTCAAATAATATCAAAATTAAATTTTAACAGAATTAATCCAATTATTTATTAACTATTTTAAATAGATTTAAAACAAAAACTCCAATAATAACTTTTAATTGAATTTTTTTTTTAAGAAAAGACCATGCATTTTATTTTCCTGTTTTATTTATTTAGAATTAAATTATGATTTGTCTCATTTGTTGTTAAGAAAAAAATAAAAAGTAGTATTCTATTGCCACGCAGGACAATCGGCAGCTACACGAATTGCCTTGTGTTATTCTTGTTGCTTTGCCTATTTTGTAGCATCTTCCAATCGGAGACTTATTTTTTACATTTGATTAAATTGCGATTCGGCAATTTATATTATCAAAAAAATAAAAAATATTATATTTTTTAAAGCAAGATGTAGGCTTATTAACGAATTGTAAGCTCTAATTTTTGTATTAAATAGTGAAAAAGGAATACATATATGAAAACCACAACAACTGAAATGCTTTTAAGTTTTTTGTTATATTGCTGACTTAAACATGAATTATTATAAAATAAGTTTTGAAGTTTTTTGTGATAAATTTAAAATTTGCTAAATAAATGAAATTTTTAAATTTTTTTCCTTTTTTCTGTCAGTTAATTCGTCGTTTTGGATTTTTTTAAATAATCCGACTGTCACTTCGTCTCTTTGTCCATATCAATAACGGCGTTATTAGTAAACGTGATTTTTAAGTCGCCATTCTTTAATATGGTGACCGTGATCACGTTATTTTTCAACTAAACAAATGCATATTCATGTATGCATGTTATGAGAGGTGACCGAAACAACATTAAAACTCATATCAAAGTGCATATGATATGCGTACTTGAGAGACAGAGACAAAAAATTCTCGCACAATCGAAAAATCACTGGTTATATCACGAATCGCTGCAGACGACATAAGACAAAAAATTAACAAAAGCTCAATCACTGATCACGGTTTTTTAATAGTATTTAATCACCACAGTTACCAGTGATTTTTCAATCACTGTGACTAAATCACCAGTATCAAAATATCGCTCATCTCTACTCTAAACTGAATGCACCTCATATTGTTAAAAACAAGTGCACCTCATTTAGCAATTTTTTCCCCCATGCTTTTGTAATTATTTTTATTTTTGTATGGTATTTCCTTAAAACTTAAATACATTTGAAATAATTGAAATTTAAAAGCAAAGAAGAAATCTTAAAAAATTTCATTTATTTTGTAATTTTAAAATTTTCGAAGGAAAAGGAAAAAAAATTTAAAAATTTCATTTAGCAAATTTTAATTAAAAATTCAAGTATTTTGTACTTAAAAATTGTGTAGTCAGTTTTTGACATTTCGTTAAAAATAGTAAACATTGATTCTCCAACATCAAATTTTGAGAATGCATTAAGAATGAATGCCTCAATAAGATAAGGTTTTCAAAGTGCCAAAAAAATAGTGGTGCTGACCTTGAAAAATGGGAATGAAATTTTTAGTGGTCAAAAAATTTAAAATTTTTCTCTAAAGTGTTCGTAAAAAAAGAAACCACAATAAAGAGCAATTCAAGATCTTTAAAATATGTCCTAAATTTTTTTCTTGCAGGACTAACGGTTTAGAAGATATAGTTGTTTGAGTACTTATCCAAATGACAATTTTTATTTTTCTTTATAATTTTTCACTGTGTTTAACTGCAAAAAAAAAATTGAAAATTATAAAAAAAATATGCAAATATTTTTCTTTTTTAAGTACTATCCACGTGTAAAGTACCAAATTTTTACAGAAATGTGAGTTTCGAAAAGCGTCCGATTTGACATGGAATGACCGATATACGAGCTGTTTATTTTGAAAGTGGGGCAGTCTATTTTTGAAAAAAAAAATAGAGATAATGATGACAATTTGTAAAACTGAATCAGTCTGATTTTGAATAGTTTTTCCCGGGGAATTGGAAATGGGAGTTTTCATTTTTAAGATAAAGTTCAAAAAAGTTTTGGACATTTTTAATGCAAATATGTTCATCAACCGTCAGAATTCATGAGTGTAAACCAGGGACCGAAAATAACTGTTATTTTACAATTTTCAGAGGAAAAAGGCATAACGAAAAAGTGGCCGGAGGACTTTTTTAAATATACCATTATAATCGTAATGGCAGCAGCTACGCGAATATTAAATGCCTTTTAAATTTTTGGCTATTACTATAAAAATTAATATTAACTGTTATTTTTTGCCTTTTATTTTTTCGGGCAAAAATAACTGTTACTTTTGACTTTTATTTTTTAAGTCAAAAATAACAGTTATTTTGTGCCTTTTATTTTTTCGGTCAAAAATATCAGGCAATTTGTATTTTTTCAAAGGCCGAATAAAAAACTTTAAAAACTAAAAAGTTTTATAGCTCAAAATGTGCGCACTGATGAGACGATAAAAATTGCATAAAACTTTTTTTGCCGTTCAAGTGGCCTTTAAAAAAATTCAAATTGCCTGATATTTTTGACCGAAAAAATTAAAGGCACAAAATAACTGTTATATTTGACCTAAAAAATAAAAGTCAAAAGTAACAGTTATTTTTGCCCGAAAAAATAAAAGGCATTAAATAACTAGTATTTTCGTCGGAAAAAATAAAAGTTAAATGATAACTGTTAATATCCGACTTTTTTGATAAAAATCATAACCGGTACGGTCCCTGGTGTAAACAAAAAAAGTGCTATCCTTATCTGCTATCTTAAAACTCCCTTTTCCGATTTCGCTGGAAAAATTATTCAGAATACGGCTGATTATGGTATTTTTATTTATACGAGGGTAGTTTGAAAAGTTAGTGAATTTTTAATTTCCCGCGTACACTCAAAAAAAAAAAAATTTCCAGAAAATCTAAAAGAATAGCACCCAATCGTAAGAAAATCGGCCTTTATTAAGCGCCATGGCCGATTTTTTTTAAAAATGAAGTATGTATTTTTCGTTAAATTGACACCAGAAGTGGGAAATATTTTAGGAAAATTATCCAAGCATTTACGAACTATTTCGCTAAATTGAAGAAACTTAGCCCAATTTTGTTGAAATCTTGTGACATTTGAGTAAGTTTTTCTGTCGTTTATTTATCACCGGCCATAACTAAGAGAAACTTTTTCTTGGAAAATAAGAAATTTTTACCCGAATTCCTGGAAAAATTTTGGAATCTTGGCAAAAAAAAACATTTTTTAGAATTATAGCAGCATCCTGTGAGAATTATTACTTTTATATTGCAGAAAAACTGCAGATATTACTATTAACATTCAATTAAATTTAAAAATTAAAACTATTCGGAGACTTGAAGCTCGGCCGCGTGAGTGTAAATCCATCAGCTTATCCATTCGACCATTGCAGTTGTTAAGCAATCGTCGCTTAATTTGCTTCATTTAGTGTCATTCGCTTTGTAAGTAATTTTAAAGCCTTTTTCCTAGAAAATAAGAGAAGCATCCTTAAATTAAATCACTTGTGGTGTACTAAAAAAGAAAAAATTGCATGTATTTCAGCCGTAGCATAGTGGGTAGAGTGCGTGGCCCCTAAGCTAAAGAACCGCGGTAGCCCGGGTTCAATTCCAGCTCAGACAGAAATTTTTTTCAATTGAAATAATTTTTCTGTTCGGTCGTCATCTCTCAGCAGACAATGGCAAGCCTCAGAGAGTAAAAATTGCCATGTAAAGCTTCTTGAGAACATAAGCCGTTCGAAGTCGGCATAAAACACGTAGATCCAATCCAGTTCTCGGTCATTTGTGATCAACCATTTAATAACACGCACAACACAATTGATCAATGGAAGCTAGGTCAAAGTCCTTTCAAGAGCTGAAATGGCCAGTTTTTTTAACATGTATTTCTATGAAATATCCAAGTGAAATATCCATATGAGTTACAATATCATATATCTCCAAATTTAAGAAATCATACTGTATAATGTTGCAAGCGGATTTGATATCAATATAGTTTTTCTTCAAATTATTTCTGCTTGTATACAATTTTTGGAAATTTAACGTTTATCAGACCTTAATTTCTTATATTTAAGTAAAAACTTGTCTTCAATACTAAGAAGCTGTTTTGATAATGTTGCAACGAATTCAAGACCTGAGATCGTTAAATCATCTTAAAATTCTCTTCTTTAAGGAGAAACCTCTATAGAATATAAAAAAACCATGCTTATGAATTGATGCAACAGTTTCTTATTTCAGGGGAGCAGATTTTTTGAGTGTGGTAAATTTAAATGCAACACTGATCCTGTCAACTACTATCTGTTAGTAGACTACTGTCAATATTTCAGCTCGCTACGACACTTACTGCTTTATTCTGTAGAATGAAAATGCACACCAACGACAAGCAAGACACGAGAAGCAATAGAATTTTGTATAGAAAAAAGTATAGCTTCTCGTGTCTTGCTTGTTGTTGGTGTGCTGCTTTGTGATACAGAATAATGTAGTTAGTTTGTGTTTGGCAGTCATTTACAGCAAATGATCTTGTGAATTTTGGCGAAAATTAAAAAAGTGAATTTCGTGTGCTCATCAAGCATTATTTTTTGATCAAAAAAACCATGAGCCAAACCAAGGACAGGCTTGATAAATACTATGGGTACTCTGCATCATCGATTGGAATGATTCACAAGTGGTTTACGGAATTCCGATCCTTTAGTTTCATGAAGAGCAGAAATACTTTTTATACGCATACTTGCTGCTGTTAGAGTTGTTGTTGTTTTTGTGGTGTCTGCAATCGTTGCAGGCAGACAATGGCCGCATTCAGCGCAGACAACTGTTGTGAACTGTAATGGTAGCGCTACCTTAGTTCACGATGTTTTTCTCTGAATGTGTTGCTACTCTACACGTCAAAAGTTAGATTCAATTTTATTTTTATGTAAATTTAATTCAATTGCAAAGGTTTCTCACTTAAATTTGCTGCGTTCTTTTTGCGTTTATTAATTTAACAGCGTCAGTAACAGCATCTGACAGTTAAGCAAATAGTTGTTTTCATGTAGCATAGAAGTTGTTCGCTCGATTAAAAGGCGTTCGCTACTTTATCAGTTTTAGTTAGCGCTACCAAATTTGTACCATTCAGCGAATTTTTACACAACAGTTGCCAACTGTTGTCTGCTCTGAATGCGGCCAATGAGTGTTGCAACGCTTGTGTATGCAATAAATGGTTTTACACCGGATATGACATGATATCAGGAAGGAGAGCAAAAACTCAGTTTGTAACGTTGACTCGTAAAAATATTTTAATAACTTTTATAATGTACTAGCTGAAACCCGGCGCGTTGCTGCCACTCTCCCTATTCAAACGCCCATAAAATGTTATCAGTTAAACAGCATGTCTAAATTGAGGTCAAATACTGAATTCTGAGACTGTGCGACCTATATCCACAAAGCTATTCGATATAACAAATTTGGGTTGTATAGGAAGTGCCACTCCCTCTTCATCACCGCTAATAGAATGTAATCAATTAAACTGGATGTCTACATGGCGGTCGAATACCGAATTCCAAAATTGTGCGACATATAACTCCAAAACTATTCGATAGCACAAATTTTGATTGTATGGGAGGTGCCACTCTCCTTTTCCCTACGCCCATACAATTTTAGCAATGAAACTGCATGAGTACATTGAGGTCGAATACTAAATTTTGAGGCTGAGTTACCTATAACTCCAAATCTATTCGATATCGCAAATTTGGGTTAAATTGGAGGTGTCACGCCCCCCCGACAAACTCTAAAAAATTTTATCAGTAAATCTGCAAGCGTAAATTTTGGTCGAATACTGAGTTCCGACGCTGTGCGACCTTGAACTCCAAAGCTATTCGATATCACAAATTTTCGTTGTATGGGAGGTGCCACTCCCCCTTGATCAACGCTCATAAAATGTAATCAATGAAACTGCATGTGTACATTGAGGTCCAATACTGAATTCCAAAGCTGTGAGACCTATAACCTCAATGCTATTTGATATCTTTAATTTGGGTTAAATAGGAGGTTTCACGCCCCCTTGTCGTACGCCCATAAAATGTAATTAATGAAACTGCATGTATAAATTGGGGCCGAATACTGAATTCTGACGCTGATATTCAATATCGCAAATTTACGTTAAATGGGAGGTGCCACGCCCTCTTACCAATGAACATAGATTGAATCAATGAAACTGCATGTGTATATTGAGGTCGAATACTGAATTTCGGCGTTGTACGACTTATAACTCTAAAACTATTTGATAGCACAAAGTTGGGTTGTATGGGAAGTGCCACTCCCCTTTGCCCTACGACGACAAAATGTAAGTATTGAAAATGCATGTATAAATTTAGGTCGAATACCGAATTCTTACGCTGTCAACCTATAACTTCAAAGCAATACGATATCGCAAATTTGGTCGAATACCGAATTTCTAAGCTGTGCGACCCATAACTCTAAAGCTATTCGATAACAACAATTTTTTATTTATATATGGGAGGTAAAAGGGGGTGTGGCATTGCCCTTAAACCATCTCGTACTCAAAGCAAAGCGTACTTACAAAATTTGAGCTCAATCGGACCAATGGTTTCGAAGTATTTTGATATTTTCTTAAAAGTAGGCGTAGATGAAGTGTGACCACGCCCATTTTTTCAAAGTTAATTATAGTTATCATACGAACTTATTTATACGACCAAAACCGTCTTAAATACAGCATTTTTATTGATTTGTGGGCGACAAAAGGGGGTGTGGCACAAAACGTGCAAAGATACACACATGCAATTTCTTATGTGCACCCTCCACACAGACCCCAATCACCCGTAAAAATTTCATTGAAATCGGGCAAGCCGTCTAGGAGGAGTATGCGAACAGGAAGTTTTGCCACTTAATTTTATATCCCTTTGAGAACCGTGATACACAATTGTGCTATCTGACTTTAAAAAATTCCTTAGAGCGCTATTTTGAATTTTGATCTTAATAACCTGAATATTCTACTTTATTATTCTTTTTACCATCCCTGTTAAATAAAAAGTCATCGATAAAAACTTATCGGAAGCAGGAATAAATCGTTTTTGTTTGCTATCTCCAACAAGTGCAAAAATGCCTCGTGGTAAGAAGTTAAAATAAAAAAAAGAAACAGTAAATAAAACATAAAAAAGTGTTATTCTTCTAAAATGTGATATTAATTTTTCGCACATAACCTTTTTTTTTTGTAAACATTATTTACTTTCTCTTATTATTCTTTAAAAAAACAGATAGCACAATTGTGCGTTTTGGCTACTACTTCAACTTTTCGTGTAAGCGAACAATTGTGATATGTGATAATTTTCAGGTAAGACATTCAATTTACAAAAGGATGACGACGTCGAAAGAGTTTTGGAAATGCTGCAGAACTCGCAGGATGATTTTTCCTCTGATGACGATCACCTTAACGTATCGTCAACCCATAGAAACATCGCTTTGAGAGCTGCCCAAAGTGATGAAAGTTCGTCCGAAGATGAAGCATTACCTGGTAAAAATATTCTTCATTTCAATACAGAACTGTGAGTATTTTAATGCATATTTATGTTTTCGAAGAACCTGTGCCACAAACTTGTGCTGGTCTGGACAGAGGCAATGAAGCGGTATGGAGGCAAAAAGAATTCCCAGGGCATCGTGTTCAAGATATGCAAGGCTGTCAGAATTTGGTGAATGTTGGAACACCTTACGAATATTTTTCAAAATATTTTGAAGAAAGTCATTATGAAAATGCAGTTTTTTTTACTAAAATGTACGCGCTCCAAAAATTTGGCGTGGAAGTTGATTTGACAATTACCAAAATGAAAAATTTTTATGGCTGCTCTATTATCATGGGTTGCCTCCGATATCCACAAATACACATGTACTGGGCCGAAGGTTATAGAAATGAAGTAATTTCTGAATCAATTTCAAGACATAATTTTATGAAATTAAGGAATATAATTCATTTTGCTGATACAAATGTTCACAATCCAACGAATAAGTTATGGCGTATTCAGCCTGTAATTGAATTAGTAAGAAATCGCTGCAACCAGCTAGCCACTGATATTACATCATATTCCATTGACGAGCAGATGGTGCCTTTTACCGGTAGATGTCCAGCGCGCCAAGTAATAAGGTCAAAGCCACGTCCAGTTGGATTAAAAAATCTCGTTTGTGCAACATCTGATGGATTAATTGTTGATTTTGAAATGTTTCAAGGTGCGGGAACTTTTCCCGACAGTGGATTAGGGCATGGACCATCGATTGTTTTAAGACTTACAAAGTGCTTACCACCTGGCAGCCACTTATTTTTCGATAGATTTTTTACCACTATACCTCTCTTAGAAAAACTAGAAGAGCTTGGATTCAAAGCAACGGGCACAATAATGGCCAACCGATTGGGGAAAAGAGTTCATTTTCCATTAGATAAAACAATGAATCGAGGAGATATGTGCCAATTTGTAAAGGACGACAAAATTGCAGTAGTGAAGTGGTGTGATACAAAATGTGTAACAATTGCGTCGTCTGCTTGTGGACAGGATCCCATCAGCGAGGTTAACCGTTGGGTCAGAGCCTTAAAGCGCCGTATACCGGTCCCAATGCCAGCTGTAGTCAAATTGTACAATTCGGAAATGGGTGGCGTCGATATAAGTGACCAAATGATGGAGTATTACCGCATACAAATGAAAACTAGGAAATGGCCAGTTAAGGTTTTCTTCCATTTTCTTGATCTTGCGGTATATAATAGCTGGTTTGAGTACAGAAGAGATGCAAAATTAAATGGTGTTCCAAACAGTCAAATTAAAAAATTTCTGAACTTTAAATTAGAACTAGGAGAGGTGCTAGCAAAACAAAAAAAACCTCCACCTCAAATAGTTCCACCATTTCAGCTACCTGAAGGATTTCATGGATCAAAGTACCGCCCACACAATGCGCCCGACGACATTCGGTACGATCGTTTTGATCATTGGCCGCAGTTTGTTGATGGAAATGTGAAAAGATGCCGACATGAAAGCTGTGAAAGCCGAACTCGCGCAATATGCCAAAAATGTAAAGTTAGCTTATGTATCGCTAAAGATAAGGACTGCTTCAAACAATATCACACAAAATAAGTCTCGTGAGTCGCCAAATTTTTTTTATACCTTATACTTTTGACAATTATATGTATATATGAACATGAATTGATCTCATTTTTGTTAATCTACATGAATAAATGTTTTATTTTTCCAAATTCAAATATACTGGTTTAAGCCTGTTCTAATGAAAACTCATGTAAAAATTTATTAAATAAATTTGAAATAATTTTCTTAAAAAACACCGACGCTAGTTTTGATACTAAAAAGAAGAAACCTCAAACAAAAAAGGACATAGCACAATTGTGTATCTTGGATAATGAGTAGTCATTTGACACGTAACAAGCCAAGTTACACAATTGTGATAGGTCCTTTTTTGAAAAATCCTGTATACAGAAAATTTTTAAAAATTATTTTTAGATCGTTCACAAAAAATTTTGCAAGTAGCTTTATTTTTGCGATAGTTATAGAGAAATAACAACTCGGTTCTCAAAGGGATATATATAGATATCAAAACAGTGGGCGCAAAAGTGGGCGTGGTCAATTTTTCTTTCAGTAAACATTTAAATTGGATTACTACGAACATTTGAAAAAAAAATTATCCAAATCGGTCCAGCCGTTTTCCGATTTTATATAAATCGAAAAAGTGGGCGCAAAAGTAGGCGTGGTCAATTTTTATTTCCGACAAAACTTAAATTGGATTACTACGAACATTTGAAAAAAAAATTATCCAAATCGGTCCAGCCTTTTTATGATTTTAGATAAATCAAAAAAAGTGGGCGCAAAAGTGGGCGTGGTCAATTTTTCTTTCCTTAAAAACCTAACTTGGACTTAAACGAACATTTAAAAAAAAAAATTATCCAAATCGGTTCGGCCGATCTCGAGTTATGGGATTACATCGCATTCGGACACTTTCCTTTATATAAATAGATTATTTTCTGGTAGAAAATTTTATTATTTTCTGGTAGAAAATGTTATTATTTTAACACGCCTTTGTTATGGTTAGCAAACAATTTTAAGCATGTACATAGCTTATTGATTAAATCGATCACACAGGGATAGATAATACCATTATGGACTTTATCATTAAATATATGTACCCTTTAATTGTCTGCTGCCAGTAGTTTTTATGGTGAGTGTTTTTGTTTGATCCCCTTGAAAGTTTGTGTGCTGCTTGCTAAATTTTGACACTGAAACTGCGTCTACAATAATCGCACTTTCCATCCATAAAACAATACTCGTAACAGCAACAACAACAACAATCTTTAACACCATGAAACACAAACGGAAGTACTTCAAAAACAACGACGAAAAGCAACCACCATTTAAATGGAACATTGTTCGAAACAGGAAAAAAGTCTGTCGAGACTGAATAATATATCAATAACAATATAAATAATGCTTGCGAAATATTAAAAGGGGTGGCATTGAAATTCAAGAATATATTTAAATACTCACTGAAGCAAAAGCAAAAAATCAAAATATTTCGTGGTACAAGTTGAGTATGAGTTGATGTTTTGATAAACTTTATGCTAATTTATGATATGTATATAATTTAAAAGGTTATTTAAATTCAAAATTATTGCAAAAAGCGTGGGAAAGCAAGTAAAGGTTTATTTTTCTGCTTCTTTGAACAAAGTTCAAAAATGAAATAAACACCCACAGTTCAGTTCGCGGGAAACAAAAATAATTCCAAAGCTTAATTTCATTTATTTCTATAACCAATCTAAGCAGAAGGTCGATCTTAGCATTCAACTTTGCTTTGGCTCAGACGATAGGATGGTGAAATTGGTGTGAAAGAGTAATAGAGCAATTGAAGAGAAAACTGCGTAGAAGTTATTTGTGTGGAAAATCATGTTAATAGTTGACTTAATAACATGTTGTTACCATCACTTAGAATTACAAAGTCAATTTGAATTAATTAAGCTCAAGTAAAATTTGCGTCAAGCTATAATCAAAATTCTCTTACAATTGGTGCTCATCGTATTTTGACCGATAAGCAAATCTAAACAGTTTCAACTTTAACTCTTCAAAACCCAAAAGAAAAACCCAATATAGTTAAAGAAGTATGAGATGAATCAAATAATTGCTAGGCAAATATTAACTGACGCCCATTTTTGGTTTTTACTATGAGTGATGTCTTTTTTGTTCCTTTTTTTTGAAACTTAAAATGGCTCTATTCGGTAAGGTAGTTTTTGTTTAGTAAAGTTTTATTTCACAATATTTTAGAAGTCTAATGGAGAAAAAACTCGAATTCATCAGAGTTGAACGTACTTTTAATAAAAAAAAAATTGAAATAAAAATAAAATTTAAAAAATTTCTTCATATTGAATTTTCTTCAAATTTCTTTGGACTAAAATATCCTTCTTCTATTGAAAGTTTAATAATACTTGGGAAGCAGGGGTGATCCCTAAAAAACCTCCAGACAAGGAAGAGATGTCCACCTTCAATAATTAATCCTCGGGTGGTCTTCAAGATGAAATTATTTATATTATGGGAATGGATAATGGATAACCTTGAAAGAAGAAATTGAAAATGCGGGCAATCTCCAAGACGATGGTTTCCAGGTTATAAACCAGAAGCGGTTGAAGCGCTCAATTGCTGGTCAAATAAAAATAGATGTTTCCAATATTAAAAATAAGGTAGATGTTAAAAATACCACTAATAATATTTACACGCAAAATAGATTTGCATTTTTAAATGATATTACCGCCGTTAAAAATAATAACGTAAATAACACTAATCAAAAATTAGGCATTATTACCTTTAGAAAAGAAGAGCAATTTTTGTCCTATGTTTTTATATAATACTAGGTAAACATATTAAGTGCATTCTAACTTAAAATGTTACATACTTATTTTTGCCAAGCCCACTCCGAAATTTTTCAACTAACGGTAATTTTGTTATTATAAAACTTTTTAGTATCGCAGATTTTTGCGTATTAATTTTAGAAATTTTTTGTTATTTTGACATCAAAAACACTCACTTATATTCAAAATTGTAGAAATTTTCAGTACAACTACATTTTCATAAAACATCGTTGTCTAAGAATGAGAAAAAAAAAAAATAAATGAAAATCAAAGTTTGGTCTTTCGCTGCAAATATCTTCGCTGTCCATTAATATATTTCATTCAAATTTTTTTTGTTCAAAAGTTCAATAAAATTACTTCACAAAAATAAATGTACCGTTAAGTCAGTTTATATATGTTTTATGATGTCAAAAAAGGTCCAAAATATTGACTTTTTACTCAAAAAAAGACTCAAAAAGTGTCTTTGTTGTAAAAATGAAATTAATTGAAAATTGCGCATCTGGCTACCTTTCATATGACGTAGCATTTATTTGCAAAAATTCTTCCAGCTAAGCTCAAAAATTATTTTACTGTTTTTGTCATCAAAACAACATTTCCAAAATGTTGATTTTGGCCCCCTTTGATTTTTTTTCGCGAAATTTATTTTTTCCAAAATGTTGTTTTTATATTTTTTACAAAAAAGTCAAGTCTCAAAAATAATTTATGTGAAAAAATTACCCCAATATCTCTTTCCAATCAAAAGTTATGGCTAAAAGTCTATTTTTTCATACCAGCTATATTACAATTCTCTATCCTAAATATCTTCCTTATATTAGTACGTCTATATTTTTGCTCAACAGGACCAAATCACCAGGTTTCGGAATTGTGCGCAACCAAATTTTATTAAAACACATTTTCCAAGTATAATTAATCTAATATTATTCAGTTTTTCAGAATAAAATGTGAGCTATTGTCCTTTTTTAACTACAAAGTAGAACTACGCAAACATTATGCACTTACTATTTCCCTTAATGTTAAAAAGCTTATAATATATATATAAAAAAAATTTTTATTAATTTAAATGCACTTACCCTTTTCTCACCGGTTTGAAGTTAGCCCAAAATCTTCATCCCAAATTTTTCAACTCAGCCCAACTTTTGAATTCGCCGTAAATTCGAACCAAGCATTTTAATTCGCCGCAACGCATTTAAAATGGCAAAAACTAGATAAATATTTTTTTTAAAAGAAAATAATTAAGAAAATACGTAAAATAATGCAAAAATACAACCTATATAGTAAAATTTGGGATGAAGTGCAAAAAATAAAGATTTTTCTTGAAAGTCAGAATTTAAAATTTTTTTGAAACGAAAAAAAAGTAAAGAAGGAGAAAAGTTCCATTCTACATCTTTGTTCGAAAATGTATTTCAATGTGGCACACTGACAAGCACTATGCTCATGTCCCGCTCTATCGTCCTTGGCACCTAAATTTGGGCTGAAGTGCAAAAAATCGTGATTTTTGTATAAAAGCAAGAATTCCACACCCCAAAACTAGCCCCAAACCAAATAGTTCCATCCTGGATTTGAGATATATGATAGCTGATGAGAAATAATGATTTTAGTCCTTAATCCCAAAATTGCTATCTATCGTTCTTCATACCGTAAAATGATCTTGAAGTAAAAAAATCAGTTTAGAAAGAAAAAAATTATTTTTAAAACGAAAAAACCTGTGGAAGGCAAAAAAGTTCCACTCTACATTTTTGTTCCAAAATGTACTTTTATGTGCTTAATAGAACTGCACTATGCTCAAGTCCCGCTCTATCGTCCTTGGTACCTTAACTTAGGCTGAAGCGCAAAAAATCGTGATTTTTGTATGAAAGTAAGAATTCCACACTCCAAAACTAGCCCCAAAACAAAGAGTTCCATCCTGGATTTGAGATATATGATAGCTGGTGACAAACTAATGATTTTAGTCCTTGATCCCAAAATTGCTATCTGTCGTCCCTTATACCTTAAAATGGTCTTGAAGTAAAAAAATCAGTTTAGAAAAAAAAAATTATTTTTAAAACGAAAAAACCTATAGAAGACAAAAAGGTTCCACTCTACATTTTGGTTCAGAAATGTACTTTTATGTGTTTAATCGGACGGTATTATGCTCAAGTCCCGCTCTATCGTCCTTGGCACCTCAATTTGGGCTGAAGTGCAAAAAATCGTGATTTTTGTATGAAAGTAAGAATTCCACACCCCAAAACTATCCCCAAACCAAATAGTTCCATCCTGAATTTGAGATATGTGATTGCAGATAGCAAAATAATTACATTAGTCCTTAATCCCAAAATTACCATCTATCGTCCTTTATACCGTAAAATGGTCTTGAAGTAAAATACTCAGTTCAGAAAAGAAAAAAAAAATGTTTTTAAACCGAAAAAAAATATAGAAGCCAAAAAGGTTCCATTCTACATTTTTGTTCAAAAATGTATTTTTATGTGTTTAATCGGGCGGCACTATGCTCAAGTCCCGCTCTATCGTCGTTGGCACCTAAATTTGGGCTGAAGTGCAAAAAAACGTGATTTTTGTATGAAAGTAAGAATTCCACACCCCGAAACTAGCCCCAAACTGGTACTTCAAGACCATTTTACGGTATGAAGGACAATAGATAGCAATTTTGGGATTAAGGTCTAATATAATCATTTTGCTATCTGCTATCACATATCAAAAATTCCAGATGGAGCTTTTTGTTTTGGGGCAAGTTTTGGGGTGTGGAATTCTTACTTTCATAAAAAAATCATGATTTTTTTTTGCACTTCAGCCCAAATTAAGGTACCCAGGACGATAGAGCGGGACTTAAGCATAGTGCCGTTTTATTAAGCACATAAAAGTACATTTTTGAACAAAAATGTAGAGTGGAAACTTTTTGCCTTCTATAGGTTTCTTCGTTTTAAAAATAATTTTTTTTCTAAACTGATTTTTTTTACTTCAAGTCCATTTTACGGTATAAAGAATGATAGATAGCAATTTTGGGATTAGGACTAGGTTAGGTTAGGTTAGGTTAAAGTGGCTGCCTCAAATTGAGACGCACTTAGGCCAATAAGACCCGTTGTGGTACCACAGGGGTTGATCTCCCTTCTCTATTCAAACCAGCTTGAGCTGTTCACAAAGCTTAGGATTCGGTATATCGATATTTCCGAGAGTTTTTTGAGGTCTCTGAGAAACCAGTTGTTTAGGTGAAGAAAACGTTTTTGAGCCAGCGCTGGGCAGGTGCAGAGAAGGTGTTCTGTAGATTCCACCTCCTCCTCATCTCTACAGCTTCTGCAGAAGTCGTTGTGGGGTATGTTTAATCTTAGAGCGTGCCTGCCAATAAGGCAGTGCCCTGTGAGGATCCCTATCATGGTGCCAATGTGATCTCTACTAAGAGATATGAGTTCTTTTGACGCTTCAGATTGAGTTTGGGCCAGATTTGCCGTGCTATATTACAAGTGTTACCTGCTGACCATCTTTTGTTGGTGTTAATACAGGATAACTCATGTGTAAGGAGTTTACATGTGGTGAGAGGAATACCAAGGTTTGTCTTGTCTGAAGATAGTTGTTTGGTAGTGTAAGGTAGTGTAACTCATGTGTAAGGAGTTTACATGTGGTGAGAGGAATACCAAGGTTTGTCTTGTCTGAAGATAGTTGTTTGGTAGTACCTGTGCGAGCGAGTTCATCTGCTCTGCAGTTACCTAGAAAATCCCTATGTCCAGGAATCCAGCATAGGATAATTTTGAGCTGCTCTGCCATCTCGTTTAGAGATCTGCGGCAGTTGAAAACTGTTTCAGATGTTATTTCAACAGTTCCTAGGGCTTTCAGAGCGGCCTGACTGTCAGAAAGTATGCATATATCCATGGAAGATATATCATTTTTCTGAAGCCAAGTTAGCGCTTCATGTATTGCAGCGATTTCAGCTTGAAATACACTGCAATGGTCAGGGAGCCTGAAGGCTATATTGATGCTTAATGCTTCTGAGTAGACTCCTCCACCTACTTTGCCATCTAGTTTTGATCCATCCGTAAAGATCTCAATGACATTGTGAGGTGAATGGTTTTCTTGTTCCCACTCTTCTCGAGAGGGAATGGATACATCGAACTTCCTCTCAAAGAGTAGTTTTTGTGTGATGTAGTCAATGGACCTAGGTAAAGGAGGGAGAATTTTTCTGATACAAGAATGTCCTAGTGTACCGATTAAGGACTAAAATCATTAGTTTGTCATCAGCTATCATATATCTCAAATCCAGGATGAACTATTTGGTTTGGGGCTAGTTTTGGGGTGTGGAATTCTTACTTTTATACAAAAATCATGAGTTTTTGCACTTAAGCACAAATTTAGGTATCAAGGACGATAGAGCGGGACTTGAGCATAGTGCCATTCGATTTGGCACATAAAAATACATTTCTGCATAAAAATGCAGGAAGGAACCTTTTATTTTTCCATAACTTTTTCGTTTTTAGAAAAAAATTTTTTTACCTTAACAAGTAAACAAGTCCTTAACCAAGGACGATTCATAGCAATTTGGAGAAGAGGTGACAAATTTATCATTTATATATACATTTTTGCTAAAAAATTTATGTTTAACTCAATGTTGTGAGTGCGGCGAATTTAATATTTTTATATGTTTTGCGGTGAATTCGGCAATAACTTGGGCTGAAGATTTTGGGCTATCATCACAGAAGTCCTTTTCTCCCATATAAAAATATGTTTAAAGTTTTAATGGTTTCTTACATATAAAATATTAAAAAATATTTCAATGTACATTAAATAAGGTAAGTACATTTCTTCAAAATTGCATGTTGTCTTAAGATGTTTTATTATGGTATTTATGCCAGAAGAAAAAGAAATAATTACCCATTTTTTTGGAATCATTTGCATGTAATTAAAGACATAATTGAGAGAGTTACTGGCCAAAAACAACCAATAATCTCTAAATCTGTTTTTCTGGGAATTCACTTTTTGTTAGTTACCCGTTTCTTAAATTGGAGTCCTCAATGGTAATATTATTTAATATTATGATAATGCTAATATTCAATGTTTCATATTTAATAATACATCTGAAATTAAAACATTTAAAATTAACATAATGCAAAATGGAGAATGGTAGTGCATAGGCGTCCACAGAGGGGTGCAGGGGGGCACTTGCCCCCCTAGACGGGAAAAATTTTATAAATATTTATTTTTAATGTGTATATGTTATATAGTCATAAAAAATTTTAAAAAATAAAAAGTTCTAAGCCTGAGTCCTAATATCTTAATATTTTGGTAAAAATCTTAGTTTTGACACGTTTTGTTACGATTTCGTTAACTACTTATACGCATTGGTCATACAGCAATTTTGTGTAGCGCTACAACACGCTCCAATACGTTTGCATAAAGTGCCAAATAGACTACACAGATTGTCTGCGCAAACAAGTGTTTGCGCACTCTATTCGACAGTGTGTTTGGCTGTATTTAGGTTTGTGCTGATGTCTGCTATAAAATATTTTAAGTTTTGGTTGTGTTTGCGCAAACTTGCCATAATACCGAAAGTTTTATACAGTGAAGACGTACAGTGGCTCACAGCTTATTTTATGCAGTGCATACTTTAAACTTTAGGGCTTTATAAAAACGAAACTAACAGGAATACAAAAGATAATATGGTGTCATTTAAAAGAGCAAAAAGTCTAGTTAAATAAAGGTTTTCCATTAATTGTGAATACATATATTTAGATGTTTAAAAAATAAGAGAACAGAAAATACTGCTTAATTTCATCTCGCAGCTTATTTTATGCAGTCACTTCTCTCTGTTACGGTACTATAATGCTGCGCTGTCTAACGGTTCTTTCGTTAGCTATGCCATCGTTATATTTCTATAATTGCTTTGTGTTAGCTTTTTAGTCGGATTTTATTGCTTCAAGTGTCTGCTTCTATGATTATTTAAAATAGGAGCGCGCACAACGCTACAACAACGAGAATTGGTTATATACTATTTTAAAAACAGCAGCTCGGAGTGAAAAATGGCTGAAATGGTTAATAGCAATTCCTCTACAGTGCAAAAAATCAACGAGCGCTTCGTTCATAAGAATCGATTGCACAATAAGAGCAAAAAAGCACCAAACAAAATTTTTAATGCAACCGACGAGCGTCATATTGTACGGAAGATAAAGGCTAATCCGAGACTCTCAGCTCCGAAAATGGCTTTTGAAGATCAAACTGACCTGAGCAAACAGAGTAGTGCTAAAACTATTCGACGTGTCTTGCGCAAAAAGAACTTTCATGGCCGAGTAACACGAAACAAGCCGTTTATTATCCCCAAAAACAGATTATGCAGACTCAACTACGACAAAGAACATATGTCCAAGGCTCCAGAATACTGGAATTCAAATATTTTTGCAGATAAATCGAATATCAATTTATTCGGTTCAGATGGTATGTGCTATATGTGGCGAAAACCGAATACCGAAGTCAACAAAAAAAAACTTAAAACAAACCGTGAAACATGGCGGTGGCAGCGTCATGGTTTGGGCCTGAATGTCAGCTGCTGGTACTGGGAAGTTGCCGTTTATTAAAACAGCAATAGACAAATCTAAGTACCTACAGATTCTGAACAACAATTTGTTGCAGAGTGCAAAGGTTCTGGGTATAAAATTGAATTTCCGATTTTACCAGGATGACGATCGAAAGCACAAAGCGGGTATTGTGCAAACCAGGCTAATATACAACTGCCCACAATTGATGACGCCGCCAGCACAGTCGCCAGGCCTTAATGTTATTGAAAATGTGTGGTCTTTATTGGAAAATAAAATCCGAAAACATCAAATTTCAAACAAAAACCACCTGAAAGAGATATTGAAAACGAAGTGGGCGAATATTTTGCCAACTATCACTTGAAAATATATAAAAATGAAAGCAGAAAAGAAAAAATTAATACAAATTAAAAGTCTGCGAAAAAATGTGAAAAATAAAGTCTGTGAAGTGTATGGTCGTCGCTATGACGAGAAAAAAAGTCTTGTTTGCGCAAATAGTCTGTGCAGTCTATATGGCCCTTAAGCAGCCCTGATCAGCGATTAACGATTAACAATAGATTTTTTTCTATTTGTCGTCTGTTGTGCATCTATTGTTTTTATTAATATGTTGCATATGTGGAGTGCATTAACGTGCAGTGTTCACAAAATTTTCACCGAAAATCTCAAACAATAAAATTACATAGGTAACATTTCACGTTCATTCTCATATATGTGCACACCTTTGCCCCCCCTAGAAAAAGTTCTGCGGACGCCCTTGTGGTAGTGACATTTATATACAAATACTGTGCTATATGTCACATGTGAGGATATTTAAAAAGTTGTTTATTCAATGGAATACAAGCTATAGCTTTGAGAAAAGAAGTAAAGAAGAGAAAGAAAAGTGAAAAAGAGGAAAGATATATGTGTAATAGTAGTAATAGATTTAGTTAGTGAGTTAGCAATAAATGTTGCTGGAAAGAATTAAATTAAGCAAGATTACGTATTCGGATGAAGAAGCAATTTTATTTCTTGTAAACTAAAACCGGGAAGCCATGGCTTAGCTTGTTTCAAAAAGTTACTTTGCCATTCTAAACATTTTATTTATGATGGCAGTCTATTAAATAATCTATGGTACAGTATTGATTAATTGTTTCTATAAGTTGACGTGCTAAAAGCACAAACAACAACATTATCGACAGGACTTAAATTACACGGCGATACTAATTTGTTTTGTGCCTGCTGCTTTACAGTCAAGAATTGTCTTAGTGCTTTCAAATAAAAGGGATCCATGGCGAACAGGTAAGATTTGAAGAGATTTAAGAAGAGCTTGATTAGAACAACTAATGATGGTTTTTAGGACTAATAAAGGCCTTATTTCATTGATACACGAGCAACCCCAGCAAGAAATACAATAATTAAGTTTTGAGTGGAAAAATCCAAAGTAAAACATTTTATGAAACGCACCATTTCAGATGCAAATTTTTTACTCGGAACATCTTCTGAGGTGCAATAAACCATCTGTCTATTAGTTATATAAAGTATAACCAGGGAAGCATTAGTACCTTAATCAATTTTGCTTTAATTAAAATTTAAATGTGTATAAATCTATTGGAGGGGGTTGCCATTCCGCACACACTCTTGCTACAGTTTGTGTAATCTCACAAGTAAGACGAAATAGGTTTTATAGCCTCAATTTCAAGCCTACGCACGACCCATAGAGCTTAAGTTTTATGAAGGGCATGCATTAATATTGTTTTTTTTTTTTGGCTCAAAAAATGCTTAAGCCATTTTTAAGGTTTACAAACAAGTTTAATACTTGAATGGGAGTATGAAGAACCACGTTAAAAAATTTATTTTCCCTCTGTTTATTATCATATCTCATGTCCTTGTTGGTGTTTCCTTACGCTCAAACAAGTAGCTCATCCTGCCTGCCTGACTGTCTGTCTGTCTGTTTGTCCGTTTGTCTGACTGCCAGCCCAACGAAGCCGACTACAATAAAATAATTGTGCACAAAAGAAGGCTAAAAATGGGCATAAAGTAACCCCGCGATGCCCTGTATATTACACACTTGTGCAAATATGTATTCAGACAATTGTTGGTGGCACTAGCAGTTGTGCCGTTATTGTTATTGTTGTTGTGTTTTCATATTGTCGGTATTGCATTTGTTTGGGGTGAAACCTTATCCACATCCTTTTGTGTGCTGCTTCAGCTCATTCCATTGGCTCAGTGGCAAGAAACACTGAAATGAACACGACCTATGTAGCAGCAAAAACGTCTTAACGATTAGTTGAGCTCGGCGGCAGTAATTTTGTTTCGTGTCTACAATGAATAACTTTTGGTCGTTTTTTTTATTTTTTTTATTTTTCCTGTGTTCTTTGATTTTATAATTTTTTGGGTGTTTGTCGACCTAATTTAAAATGACAGCAGCTACGTGTAAGCATATAAAAAGTAAATAAGATGCAAAGTGGGGAGGGGAGAGGAAGGAGGAAGGAACGTAAATTTTTAAAATTAGAAATGTTTTGTCAATTTTTGCATGACTCTTCAAGATCAATTTTCGAACAAATATATTTTCTAAATACATTTTTTCTTGGACTTGAGAATGATGAAGTGTAGCCTTTTAGAGATTTTTTGACTTAATTGGCCTTTTTTGTGTTAGAAAACATGTAGGTGCCAGCCAAGCATTTCGATAACTTATACTAAGGTATAAGAAAATAGCCCAGCTATAATAGACGTAACTTAATGTAGTGAAATGTCACTGCAGCAGTGTGTTCTGTCACTTACTGATTCAATCAATACTTTTCTTATACAAGTGATTATAATAGAAGTAACGTAATGTAACGGGACGTAAAGATCCGTTGGATTTCGATTTCTACGTTACTTTACATTACGTCTGTTCAAAGAACAACTAAACATTGAGGTTAGATTCGATTATTGCGCTATTTTATATTGTTGAACTATGCTTTCAGTTGAGTTTTTGTTATTAATGTGATGGTTTTATGTATCCATAGCTATGGATGATGAAGATTTAATTGTATTTGTACAGGAACGTGCAATTATTTACGACAAACAACTGCCTGGCTACTTCCTATTATAATTGCTACAACGTTTTCTTGCATTACGTCCCGTCACGATGACAGTTGACAACATTACGTTACTTTACATTACGTCTATTATAACTGGGCCTTAAGTATAGACGTAGAATTCCTTTTTATACAGTAATAGAGAAAAAATCTGTTTTTTTTTGTTTATATTTTTCAAAATTATTTTAAAGCATTTCATCTTCTAAATAAAAATTATGCAAAAACAAATTTGTTGTTGTTGTGCCTTCTTCAAACTTACTTGATCTTAAAAGTTCACAAATAAATTCATGTAAAAATTTGTTTTGTTTTGTAAAAAGTTTTCGTTTAATATTTTAACAGCCCTATTCTGGCAAATTAACAAATTTTTAACTAGTATTTTGAATATTTCTATGTGCTTGTTGTCATTTTTTTTATTTCAAAACAAAATTTGAAGCTCAAAAATAAAAAAATTTGATAAAAATTGTCAACTGCTTTTCAGTTATTGACAATATCATTAAAAAAATTTTGTTTTTTGAGCTTTAAATTTTTTATTGAAAACAACAAACACATAAAAATATTCAAAATACTGCTTAACAATTTGTTAATTTGCCAGAATAGGTCTGTTAGTGATGAATTTGTTGTTCTTGTTAATTTTTTATGTTGGTTAAAACTATATGTAATTCAAAGTTATGTTTAATTTACGAAGAAATATTAAAAAAAAAAACATTGAAAACGTATAATTTTTAAAAGAGTTTTTTATATTTCCGTAGTAATTAAGTAGCACTATATTGAAAAAAAAAATAATAACAACAATCGTCTCTAAGGCTTTAAAGATATAAGCAAAAACATATGCTGGCGTTAAGTTACAAAAAACGGAAGTGATTTTTGGCTTGAATTACAAAATTTGCAAAACTCTCTGAATTGGTCTTCTGGGGTTTGTCTGGGTTTTTTTTTATTAGGCTTTTTGATCTGGCGTTACGTTACTTAAATTTCTACTGTAGGTTAATTGGGTAATTGAGTAATTAAATAGTGAAGTAATTATGTAATTAAGTAATTAAAAAGGAAATTTAATATATTGTTCTTTACTTGCCTTAACCATTTTTTCGTTATCTTTAGCCAATGCCTTCCATTTTTACTAAACAAAAAAGTTTACGAAACATTTACTAAACATTTACGAAAAAGAAAAACTATATTTAAAAAACAGTGCAGACGATTTTATCATCATGGTAAATGTATAAATGTATAAACTGCTTTAATTAATTAAATAAAAATGTTTCTTTTAGATAATATCATAAAATAAGAAGTTTTTAATAAGTTTAAATTTTTTGGCCACGGTAGATTTTTCTGTGGAAATGTCCATATACTAGTTGAAACCCGGCGAGTTGATGCCAAGACCCCTTATCCAGCATCCATAAATGTTATCAGCACGTGAAAATTGTGGTCGAATACCGAATTCAAAACGCCAAAGCTATTCGATATCGCAAATTTCGGTTGTATGGGAGGTGACACGCCCCGTTGTTCAAAGCCCATAAAATGTTATCAGTGAAACAGCAAGTGTAAATTGTGTTCAAATACCGAATTCCGAAGCAGTGCGACCTTTGTTTTCAAAGTAATTTGATATCAAAAATGTTGGCTATATGGAAGATGTCACGCCTCCTTTTCAATGTAAAAACTCCTTGGTGTGTATTTAATAACTTCCTGAAGTGTTAAATTATTGCAATTCGGTAGTTTCATACCTTTGTGGTAAGTAACAAAATAAAAAATATTAAAAGGAGGCGTGACATCTCCCATATAGCCAACATTTTTGATATCAAATTACTTTGAAAACAAAGGTCGTGACAAGGTAAAAAATGTTTTTAGTACTAATATATTTTTTTGGTGAACTAGAAAAAAATCTATCAAAAATGAAAGTGCTGGTTTTGAAAGTACTTTGAAATAACTCGTTCATGTATCAAAGGATTGCATTAAATTTTTTTTTTAAATTTTAATAAATTGTCCGCCAATCATATTTCAATCTTTTTCAGTTTCGTTTCCCTTCTAATTTTTATAATTTCCAAAAAAAAAACCTTAACGAATTTCTTTTTTTTTGCAAAAAACTTTGGTAAAAATATTTGTTGTGTAAAAATTATTAAAAACAAAAAATGGGTTTTTGTAATGTTCCTTCATAAGATATGCATAAATATAGGGGCGATTTAAAGTTTATATCGCAAAAATTTAAAAAAAAGTCGAAAGCCTAATTCATAAAAATTTAAAATTTTTTTGTTTATTTGTATTCATTTTGTATTTTTGTAATTTTGTTTGCATAAAAAGTAGTGGTGTAGTGAAAGAATCGTGACAATTTATAAATTCGTTTCTGAGTTATACTCTCAAATACAATACCCATTTACACAATGTCAACGACAACAGCGCCACGTACCGGGTCAAACTTTAAACCTAAGCCATCTACATTCCCAGAAGAATTTTATATACAAAAATGTATATTTTAAAAGTAATTTAAAATTAAAATTTTAGCTAACAAAATATATTTTTAATATGGGAAAAATATAATGCATAACAGAAATAATTCAAATTTATTATGGTATTTAAAAATAAATAGATTTTCAAAGAACAACGCAATCTTAAAAACGCATTCGCAAACCTTCTTTCTGAAAATAGACAAAACCAATTATCAACTACAAAAACGAAAGCATCTAAGGGCGCATTTATAGTGGCGACTTGTTGCTGGACCGGACCGAACCGAGAAGGAAAGCTGGAAAACGCTGCACATACAATCATATGAAACAAGCTCAAAGTGCGTATAGTGCCAGCCGAGCTTGCAACTTCAAGTGACTTGTGCGCTGGTTTCCATCTTCCCGATTGTTGCTTTCTCGCTCGCTCGCACGGTTTGCTTGTGTTTTGATTCATTTTACACGTTGCTTGCTTATTACTTTCGTTAAATAACATGAAATTTAAAAAGAAACAAGGAAAACAATTTTTTTTGTTTTTGCTGTTGCTCCTTTTCTTCGTCTTATCTTTGTTTTTCTTGTGCACAAAAGCAAGTGAATTCATTCATTCAAAAAAAAAAAAACAAAGAACCACACGATAGCAACAAAGAAGATCAACAAGAAAAGTAATAAGCATACAAGAACACGAAATTTCGCTGTTGATATACTGTATTTTCTTGCCCGCAAAAAATACACACAGAAACAGCACTATAAAGAAGCAACAAAGATAAATTTCTATCAACTGTTGCAAAAAGAAAACAAAAAGAGAAATAGTGAAAAAAGCTAAACCAGCCGGTAAAGCAATTCGTCGAATAGCGGCTGCAAGTGCGTTTCATCTAAAACAGAGAATCGAAGATTATCAAATTTTTTTATGTGTGCTCTTCCTTTCTATTTGATTTTAAGCACAAAAGTAAACAAACAAAAATAGTAGCAACAATATATAACGACTTTGTTTAGATTAGTTTTGTATTGCTTTGTTGCAATATCAAAAATAATACAACAAAAACAAAACCTAAAGAAAAAAGTTAAAAAAGTTAAAACCAGTTGGATGATCGAGTGGCTTCATGCGGCTTGAAGTGCGTTTTCGCTGAGTCATCGCATAAACAATCTTGGGCCAGCAGCTGATGTACGTTTTTTAATGTGCGTTCTTTCTACGATCTTCTATTTTGTCAAAAAAATTTTTTAAATAAAAACACAACAAGAAGGCAACAAAAACCAGCAGAAAACACCAGCGAAAAAAGTCGAAACAAGTTGGTACCTCAAGTGACTTGAAACGACTTGCAGTTGCAGGAAGCGCGTTTCATCAGCGTCTTTCGCATTTTCGTCTCTGCGCTTGTTGGTTTGAGGAAAGCAAAATGAATGAACGAAATCATGTGGCTTTTTTGATGCTTCGGTTGCAAAAATAAAAAAAAAAACTGATATATACAAACAAACCCAAAATAGTCAAAAACCAGCTGAAACAAGTCACCAGCGACAAGCGCGCACTATACGCACTTCCAGCTGCTTTTGGCAGGACGCGTTTCCAGCTCGGTCCGGCCCAGCAACAAGTCGCCACTATAAACGCGCCCTAATGCAGTGTCGGGCAGCTTTGCACACCTATACTTTCTCATCTTGAGTATGTATTAATGAGCGCTTTAAAGCTCACACTGAAAAAAAAAGTAGTGCTAAAGCGCTTTTTGCAGAAATCTTACTAGGCATTATGGGATATTTTTTTGCTCGGGTTTGTATTGCGAAATTAAATAAATAAGTAGTGAACGGAACGACAAAAGGAAACAGACCGACAGACGGATAATGTGAAATACATATAAGCAGACGGAAATGTAAAAACGCAGGCTAATAGTAAAAAACAAATATGTTTTTTATTGTGCTTATGTTTCTTATTGTGTTTCGCCAAGGCCAAACTGACAGCGTAAGATGCTTTCATTATACTTTCTTGGAACTGATCACTATATGATTTGATATGTGGACATGCCGCTTATAAATAATTAATTAATTTCTCCATCGCATGCCCAAAAATTACCTTATATTGGCCATGTAAATTATCGTAATGCCTTTTAATGCATAATTTTTTTTAATTTTAACTCTTTGATGCCACGCCATGCCGTTATTTTCTAAAAAAATTTTTTTCATATACATCCAAAAATTTTGCATACATAAAACTTTATACAGTGTAATCTTACGTTATATCTGTGTCAATGAGCAATAACAGCTTAAGCCTTATTTCAAAGTTTCCAGAAATCTAGCTTCAAAGCTTTCAATAGCCATATAAGTTCTATGAAAGGGTCTTTTGTTTTTGCGTCATATCTTTGGCTAAGGTCATGCTAGTAGTTCTAGATTTTGTATGTTCATTATAATATATACGTGGAACACAACTACATCAATAACTTAGTTCTGTCTTAATTCAACTTAAGCTATTATTGCTTATCGACAGAGATATAATCTAATATATTCAAGGAACACGCAAGCGCAGATTTTACCTGTTTGACATTCGCTTGAACACTGAAGCTTTGATCGTTCTGTAGGTGAGATGAATACATATTTTACTGCACAAATACAATCTCAAGTGTGCAAAGCTGCCCGACACCCCAGTGGGCAAAAGCAGGTCTTTGAAGCGCTTCTAGCAGGCCATCATATGGATTTCTTAGCCCTTCCGTGCTCGTTTCTAAGCCCATAAGCTTTTTTATATGAAACGAGAAAATTTTCTAGGCCTTCCGCTCTCGCGACTCTAAAGAAGCCTGCTAGAAGCCCTTCTTTAGAATGTACATTAGAAAGAAAAGCAATATAAATAAACTTGAAATAAAAAAACTTTTGACAAATTCCAGATTTGAACCAGCGTCCTCTCAGCTGGCGGTTTGGCATCTTACCCACTCGTCCACCTCAGTTGTTAATAAACTTCAGCTTATTTTGCATCATTACAAATGAAAGTAAGTTTTCGGGAGCGCGGGTTCGCAACCCAGCTCGGCCCAAAAAAAAAAAAAATTTTTTTTTGTATTTTTTTAAAATCTACATTTTTTTACAAATTTTTCTGTCCATTTAAAATTTTTTTTTGGAATTTTTTTGTAAATTTCTTCATACAAAAATAATAGAAAAGACTTAGAATTTTTCCATATAAAAATTTCATATAATGCGATATGCAATGTGTTAGATTTCGGAGACCTGGGTTCGCGTCCCAACGCGGACAAAAAAAAATAATTTTTTTTTTGTTTTTTCCTAAAGATTTGATTTTTTTTAATTGATATAATCATATATAATTTTTTAAAAATTTTTTTAAAAATTTTTTTTATATAAAATAACAGGAAAAGACTCCAAACCTTCAAAAGGTAGGCCTTACAGAAGCACTCATCAATGCAGCGATCATGTAAGGTATATTGACGCCAATAAGAGCACTACTAGCATTCATTCTTTTGCGTATCGCTAGCTAAAATGCCCACTGGGACTGATCTAATGTGTATTTATGTATGTACATTTTACATATATATTATTAACAACAACCACATCAAAAGCAGCAAAACAACAAACGACACAATTGCGAACCAAACGAACAACAACAACAGCATAAGCAGCTACTGAAGCAGCGACCAGGGCTGCCAACTCGTTTCAATCAAATTCCCCAGCTCTGGTGATTCCCCCATTTTGCAACCGATTCTCCCAAAAAATATATATCATTCAAAACAGTCTTTAATCAGTAATTATTATAATAAGTAACATTTTTTAGGAAGCATCCACAAAAAATTTGTCAAAACATTTTTAAAAAATAACATAAGAACATAACATAAAATAAAATAAGTAACGACTAGTATAAATCCTTTTAAAACTTAAGTATAAACATGTTTTAAAATGTTATACTTTTTTTTAAAGCATTTCAAGCATTTTTGAATTATTGACATTTTTACAAAAGCTATATACATATATTGCTTATTTGCGGTTAAGACTTATGGGCTACATTTAAGTTATAAGGTTAATTTTTTGGGAATTTAAAGAGATTTTACCAGGGACCGAAAATAACTGTTATTTTACAATTTTTAGATGCAAAAGGCATAACGAAAAAGTTGCCGGAGGACTTTTTTAAATAGACTAATATTATCGTAATGGTAGCAGCTTCGAGAATATTAAACGCCTTTTAAATTTTCGACTGTTACTATAAAAGTTAAACTTAACTGTTATTTTTTGCCTTTTATTTTTTCGGGCAAAAATAACTGTTACTTTTAACTTTTATTTTTTAGATCAAAAATAACAGTTATTTTGTGCCTTTTATTTTTTCGGTCAAAAATATCAGGCAATTTGTATTTTTCCAAAGACCGCTTGACTATATAAAATACTATTAAAACTAAAAAAGTGTAATAGCTCAAAATGTGCGCACTGCTGAGACAATGAAAATTGCACTAAACTTTTTTTGTCGTTCAAGCGGCCTTTAAAAAATTCTAATTGCCTGATATTTTTGACCGAAAAAATAAAAGGCACATAATAACTGTTATTTTTGACCTAAGAAATAAAAGACAAAACTAACAGTTATTTTTGCCCGAAAAGATAAAAGGCATAAAATAACTAATATTTTTGTCGGAAAAAATAAAAGTTAAATGAAAACTGTTAACATCTGATTTTTTTGATAAAAACCATAACCGGTACGGTCTCCGGATTTTACCGTTTTAAAAGTCACTTTGTATAGGAATTAGGCGTGATTTTAATCGGATTTTGAAAAATTTTATATATGTGATATGAATATTTCACGCCAAAGCATGTGTGCAAAATTTCAAGTCAATGTAAGGGTTGCCAATATTCGAAGCGCCCATCTGGCAACACTGTAACTTTCCGCAGTGATGCCAAATCGACTAATGACATACCGCGTTTGAAGCGTCATTCCAAGCATATGTTTACAATGGAACAGTACACGCTACGCGAACGCTCTAAAATTGTTGAAATTTACATTCAACAAAACAAGTCAATAGTGAAAACTCAACGTGCTTTCAAAAAAATAAATAAAGTGAAAAGTGCGCCTTCCAAGAAAACAATTTATCGTTTGTATGAAAGATTTACAACTGGTAATACTCTTGGTAACCCAAAGAGGCCAAATAAAAAGCGGCCAAGGCGATCGGATGAGAATATTGCAGCCGTACAAGCCAGTATTGAGCAGTCACCAACAACATCCCAAAATCGCCGTTCTCAGCAGCTCGGCATTCCCCGATCCACTTTACAACGCATTTTACGTGTTGATTTGAATTTGTTTCCGTACAAAATTCAATTGGTAAACAAATTGTTGCCTACCGATAAGCCACGTCGATTGGAATGTGCCCATGGAGTCATCGAAATGGCTGAAGAAGACGAGCAATTTTGGCATAAAACTATCATGAGCGATGAAGCTCATTTTCAGTTGAACGGAACGGTAAACAAACAAAATTGCCGTATTTATGCCACTGAAAATCCACAAGAGATTCCAGAGGTACCTCTTCACGATGCAAAAGTCACTGTTTGGTGCGGCGTTTGTGCTAAAATGCTCATTGGGCCGTTCTTTTTCGAAGATGATAATGGCCACAGAGTTACTGTCAATCAGGAGCGTTATCGCGATATGATAAACAATTTTTTCATGCCAATCGTTCGTCGAAAGCGTATCAGGCACTACTGGTTTCAACAAGACGGCCACCACACACAAGCCGCACTACAATCGATTTTTTGAAGCAATTGTTCCCTGGCCGTTTGATGTCAAAAAATGGTGATTTCGATTGGCCGCCAAGATCACCAGATTTAACGCCTCCAGACTTCTTTTTGTGGGGTTATTTGAAATCAAAGGTTTACGTCAACAAGCCAAAGACCCTAGAAGAGCTAAAAACCAACATCCGTCAAGAAATAACCGCCATTCCCATCGAAATGTTGAAGAAAACCATGGAAAATGCTGCAAAACGGGCACAATATGTCGTAGAGGCCAATGGCGACCATTTACGAGATATCATATTCAAGAAATAATGTAAGCAAATCTACTTGAACCCAATTAAATGATATTCATGACGAACAGACAAAAAATTGTGGTTTCTTTGATTTGTTTAAAAATAAAATGGGCGCTTCGAATATTGGCAACCCTGTATTATTGTTTGTGGCATTTAAAGAGATCACTTTTGCTAAAATCTGTTTTGCTAAAATCCCTTTGTATGAGAGGTAGGCGTGGTTTTCATCCGATTTTGCTCATTCTCGAACTGGATTTTTGTTTTCTGAATATAAGCATATATTTTGCATTTTATTCAAAATTGCGGCAAAATCGTGACAGACAGACAGACGGACATGGCCAAATCAACTCAGGAGGTGATGTTGATCAACAATACATATACTTTTTTTTTACCAACCACGCCTTCTTATTAGCGTTAAAAACGGAACGACAAAGTTAATATAGCCCTTACCCAGTACGCGTGAAGATTAAAAGACAAGTTAACTTCTTGTAATCACTTCTGGTGATCGTAAATTATCTGATAAAATCAGTCAAAGCGAATGCCAAAAAAGTAAATCTGAAGAAATGCATTTTGCCAACTGAGGTATTTAATGCAATGGGAATGTTCAGTAAGGCGTATCGAATTACTATTTTTTTCGAATTTAATATTCTAAGAGGTCTCAAAAGTTGCATTGTGTGGTCAGGATCTCCCAAAAAAAATTTTAGAAAAAAATAAGGATATTTTCCTCTCCCACAAGGATAAAGTTGTTTTTTGAGAAAAACAGTAAAATATCACGATCTCAAAATGCTTTAATATTTGTAAGAAAAACTACATATGTGTTAAAGCATTAGTAAATATGAACTTTAACTGGCAATATTTTGGCAAATATGATGCTACTCTTGGTTTTTACTCGGAAGGTCATGTGTGAAGGATATTCGAACACTCAAGATAGCACAGAAGTTTTAATTGCTTTCTGATTGTCTAAATTTTGGTGGTATTGATTACAGTGTTAAGGCCTTCCTTAAATATGGCGAACTAATAATTTGTATATTTTTCGCATATGCATATTCTTGTTTTGAAGAAATGTATACGTGAATGCAATTTTTTAACTTTTTCAAAAAAATTAATGTAAGGTTTTATATCTCGGGCACCAAAAGTGGTACCGAAGATTATTTTCTCAATTCGGATTCTGCAAATATTTTTTAACGAAACCCTGTCTAAAAATATCTTTTTTAAAACAGCAGGAAAAGGCTACGATTTTTGTTTTCTTATTTTGATATTTAAAAAAAGTTACTTCAAGCATGAAATGTAACAATTTTGTTAATATCTCCTTTATGGTTATTATTTCTCTAAAACACTTCTAAACAACAATTGTTAAGTCAATTGGGACCCATCGAATGGCAAACTCAGAAACTCAAAATTTGGTATACAATTTTTGTGAATGCTGAGTTGAGGTGTTTTAACGAAATAATAAAATTCATGCTGGGACGAAATTTTTTTTTAAAAAATCGAAATAGGAAAAAAAATTGTGGTCTTAACCTGATGTTATAAATTGATTTTTTTGTACAGGGTCTTGCTCAGAAATATATGAAAAATCTAAATTATGGAAATTATTTTTGGTACCACTTCCAGTGCCCGAGATAAAAAACCTTATATTAAGTTTTTTGAAAAAGTTAAAAATTGCATTCAAGTTTGCATTTCTCAAAAAACAAGAAAATGCATATGCAAAAAATATGCAAATTATTAATTCGCAAAATTTAGGGAAAATGTCAACACAATAATCAAAATCGCCAAAATTTAGACAATCAGATAGGAATAAAAAGTTCTGTGCTACCTCGAATGTACCTTTAGACGCGAATATCTTTCACACAGGATCTTTTGGGTACAAATTGAGAAAGGCATCATGTTTGGCGGGATATTGTTAGTTAAAGTATTTATTTATTTTGACTTTAAGACATAAGACGTTTTTCTGACAAAAATCAAAGCTTTTTTAGATCGTGACTTTTTACTTTTTTTCTCAAAAAACAACTTTGTCCTTGCGGGAGAGGAAGACATCCTTATTTTTTTCTAAAATTTTATTTTAGAGATCTTGACCACCCTATGCAACTTTTGAGACCTCTTAGAATGCGATCTAAATTTTTCGATACGCCCTAATGTTCAGCAATAAAGAAATTTAGCAAAAGTTTCTAAGCTTTTCTAAAAATTTTTTAAGCTAAGTTTCTTATACGGAAAATTTTTAAATTTGTTATGATTTTTAAATGAATTTAGAAACAAAAGTAAAATTAAATGAATTCCCCCCAAAAATTTACTCATTCCCCCACTCCCCCTATTGACCCAAGTAACATTGTTGGAGCAACTAGGTGCGAGTGAGTCCTAAAAGTGTTCTATAGGTGTATAATATGCGGTTAAAGCTTTACCGCAGCTTTGTTTGCTGCTAGTTGTTTTTAATTTTAAAGAAAATGCTCTAAATATGATTTTTTTACCATTTTGAGCTTTAATACTTTATACAGATCTGTAAAGGATTTTATCAAATCTGTAAAAGAGCAGAACTCTAAAATTTACTACTTGCTCTGTAAAGGATCTTTTAAAGTAATAAAAATTACTATACAGCAGTTTTAAAACTCGTAGATTGAGTATAATATTTGCTTTAATGTGTATTTTTGTATTGCATTTTTAAAGCGAATAGATATAAAATACTGTAAATTAATGCAATAAATTTTTTGGGAATAACAAGTGACTAAAAAATCTGATAAAGAGCTTCTTTGAAAAAAATGGCGATCTTATAAAAAATAGAAAATCTTCGGAGTTGAAGCAAGCTAAATATTAGTGTTTACAATAATATTTAAAACGAAATTGATGATTTCTATGATACATATATTTAAGAATAAAGTACTTAAATCATTTTTAGTTGATCTTAAAGAATGTTAAAAATTTTCCAACTATTTTTAAATAATTAACACTTCTTAATTTTAATTATTTGTTAAGCCCGTTGTAGTTTTTCGAAGTACTACATTCACGTTTCCGATAAATTCAAAAGCGCACCGAAATTCGCAGCATATAACGAATACACGAACATGAGTCTGATATAATAATCACTTTATTATTTCTTTAATTTATTTGTCATTCTTATCATCACAAACACTTGTCAAATTTTATATATTTATTGAGTTTATTTTTAACACATACATACTTAAACGAATAATAAAAAAGAGCTTTGCAAGAGCTCTTATTTGGGTTTGACAGGGACTCTTTTAAAAGTTTACAGCTACTTCTACTCCTCATATGAAGTAAAAATAGTGCTTTTAAACTCAAGAAAGTAGCCTTATATACTCTCTGCAAGAGCTTTAGTAGCGCGACTAAAGCTATAGTTGAAGCTTGCTGCTATATAAGATAGCACTATAAGCTCTGCAAGAATGAATATATGGCTAATATTGTTACTTGGGGAGTCAAAACTTCACTCGAATGGGGGAATTCCCTCCCCCCGAGTTGGCAACCCTGGCAGCTACTCAAGCAGCTTGTGTTTTACCATAAGAATATATGAATGTTTTTCATCTTTATTTTGCTATTTTGTGACTTTATTAAATAAGTACTCTATTTGATATTTTGGCATATGTTTGTTCTTTGTACCAGGCCTGTAGCCAGGGTGGGGCAAGGGGGGCAATGCCCCTACTACAACTGTTTGCCCCCCTTCTGGCCAAATCAGACAATGAAAAACTTTAAATGAATAATAATCATGCATTTTGTAGATATATTTGTTTATTGCTATAAAATTAGTTTAGTTTGAAATAACAAAAAATATACACATTCACCTTATTCATGACTTGAATATGTATATGAAATTTATTTAACCCTGGATAACCAATGTTAGTCGTTTCGACTAACACTACTCACTTTTTTGCTTACAACTTTTTTTCTTTCATCTGATTGTGTTCTCTATCTATATTGTAGTAACCACAATAGTTGTTAAGCTATCCTCGTTAACTAATAGTGTGAATTTTTTATAAATGCAGTGTACGTCAAAGCGACTAACATTGGCTTTAACGTAACTTTTTATATCCCCACGCGTACTGCGTAAGAGGTTTATTAACTTTGTCACTCCGTTCGTAACGCTAATAAGGAGACGTGGTAGATATAGAAAAGTATATATATTTTAGATCAGTATAACCTCCTGAGTCTATTAAGCCATGTCCGTCTGTCCGTATGTCTGTTTGTCGACACCATTAGAGCCACAATTTGTAAGCTATCGTAATGAAATCAAAAATATATGCTTATATTAAAAAAACGAAGATAAAATTCGGGAATGACCAAAATCGGATGAACACTACGCCTACCTTTCAAACGAAGTGACTTTATCAAAACGGGTTCTCTTAAAATGCCACAAAAATTAATATATGTACTTGGCATTTGCACATTAGCTTTGGAGCAAAATATTCACCACATATTTGAAAATTGGATGAAAACCACACCCACCTCACACACAAAGTGGCGTAATAATAATACAAAACTTCATAAATTCAACAAAATGATGGTTTAAACCTGATATTTTACACATAAGCTTTGATAATTAGGATGAACTCCGAGTTGCAAATTTTATATATTTGGATAAAAACCACGCCCTATAAAAGTGGCGTCATCAAAATTAAACAACATTGACAAATTCGTATATACTAAAATACGGATGTGGGGATATTTTAACTTCGGTTCAGTCGAAGTTAATTCCTTTGTTGTAGGAATATAATATTTTGGTTATAAGTTTGTTATAGTGGTGCAGCGAATTGTGTCTCTTGTGCTAAACAATTGATTTAAACTTTTTTATATTAATAATAATAAATAATGCTTTATTCGTATAGTGATAGAAGAGCCTTTTAAGTTTTTTATATTTAAAAAAAAAATAAACTGGCCATTTCAGCCCTTGGAAGGACTTTGACCTAGCTTTCTATTGATCAATTGTGTTGTGCGTGTTATTAAATGTTTGATCACAAATGACCGAGAACTGGACGTACGTGTTTTATGCCGACTCCGAACGGCATATGTTCTCAAGAAGCTTTACTTGGCAATTTTTACTCTCTGAGGTTTGCCATTGTCTGCAGAGAGGCGACGACCGAACAGAAAAATTAATTCAATTGAAAAAACTTTCTGTCTGAGCTGGAATTGAACCCGGGCTACCGCGGTTCTTAAGCTTAGGAGCCACGCACTCTACCCACTAGGCTACAGTCGCCTACGGTTTTTTATATTTACTTGCTATTTTTTCAATAATCTTATCTGATGAAATAAGTAGCTCGAACTGATGAAATAAGTAGCTTATGAAGATATGTAATAAATAAAAAAAACAAAAACCCATATTAATGTTTTTTGATTTCTAGTGAAATATGCATAGTTTTTCCATTTTCAACAGCTTTCAATGTATTTTATGTACAAACAGCTCCTCTATAACGAGTTTTGGAGCGTGTTAGTCGAATCAACTAACATTGGTTATAACGTATTAGAAATATGATTGGTTATCCAGGGTTAACAAAACATTTCAGACAAATCGTTACAATTTTTCAAATTTCTACTGGGTCTTCAACATTTGCTACAAAAAAATAAGGTTTAAATTTTAATAATTTTTAACCCGCATCCATAGGAACATTCTAGAAATGAAAAGCACGTTGTGCACCAATTTGATGCAGATACAAAAGGAATATATAATTCATTGAAACGTTTTTAATTTTAAAATTTTTTTTATGCATGATGAATGTTTATTAACTTTAAAAAAAGAAAAAACTGCAAATATCAATTCTAGCAAAAATTTAAAGAAGAAAAATCAAAACATCCATGTTTGTTCTTAATATATAAATCTGAACAAACAATTTGCATCAATTTGATGCAAACGACGGATGCGGGTTAGTTCAGTTTTTTTTATTTGTTTTACTTAAAAAATGTCTTATAAAGGGTCCGCCAAATAATTTTTTTTTTGAAAATTCTATAAAAAAAAAACAAATGGATATTTTCTCAAATTTCTTTTTTTTTTTAAAGTACAATCCTTCCGGTTCATAATGTAAAATAATTTCATTCAAATTCTTGCCTCGGCTCTCCATGCAGTAGCCTACACGATCGGTCCAATTTTTAAGCACATTATCGATTGTGTGCAGCTGTATTTCACCAATGGCTTGACGAATATTGTCCTTTAAAGCGGCAATTGTCTCTGGCTTGTCGGCGTAACACTTATCTTTGAGGGCACCCCACAAATAATAGTCCAACGGTGTCAAATCGCAGCTCCGAGGCGGCCAAACGACATCAGCTCTGCGGCTGATAATGCTATCTTCAAAAACAGGGCGCAAAACATCGAGTGTAGCTTCGGCTGTGTGGCACGTAGCGCCGTTCTGTTGAAACCAAATGTTGCCAATATCCTCCTCTTCAATTTTTGTGAACAAAAATTCGTTCAACATGGCCCGATAACGATCGCCATTGACTGTAACGGCCACTCCTTTCTCATTCTCGAAGAAAAATGGCCCAATTATGCCTCTGGACCAAAATCCGCACCAAACAATGACTCGTTTTGGGTGCAGCGGCTTTTCAATGTATGCGTGCGGGTTTTCTGTGCCCCGAATGCTTGTTACCATGCCCGCCAAAATCAAAATGAGCTTCATCTGAAAATATGATTTTTTTGGCAAAATCGGCATCTTCTGTAAGTCGATCGCAGGCCCACTTAGCGAAGCGAAAACGCATTGGATGGTCAGTTGGCTTCAACTCCTGAACCAATTGGACTTTGTATGGCGTCATACCAAGGTCTTTATGCAAAATTCGTCTCAATGATGTCTCCGAAATGTTCAATTGTTGAGAACGACGGTGAATTGATGTTGATGGCGCTTCACGCACATTTTCTGCCACAGCAGCAATATTCTCGGGTGTACGCACTGCTTTTGGCTTTTCACGCTTTGGTTTATCGATGAGGATGCCAGTTTCTTTCACTTTTTTCACAAGATATCGAACATACGGAGCTGACGGTGCTTCTCTTCTTCCAAAATCCGTACGCAATTTTCGCACACATTCTGCAACATTACCAGGATGTTCAAAGTAATGTCGCAATAGTTCCCAGCGTTGTTCAAGCGTATACACAACCATATTCGTTCAGCGGAAGAATAAAACTAATTATCTGTCAAATCAGACATTAGCTAAGTGTTACCATTCACGAAATAAGCACTAGTTGAAAAAAAACTTTAGATGGCGGACCCTTTACATATGTTAGCCCATTTCGCTACTCTTTCTTATATTTCTAGCCACTTTAAATAAATCTTGTATTTTTACCTTCATTTCATTACAATGTCCTGAATTATTTTTTATATTATTTTTTATGTATTAATCTCATGTATTAATCGCATTTAAAGAAACTACAAATCCCCCAAAACTAACTCCTAAAAATGGCCCTTAATTTACCATGGCACTATTCTACAAAGACTCTTCACAAAAAAAAACAATTTCACAAAAAATAAAATTACTGATAGATTTCGATTATTTTGCTCTATGTTAGAAAATAGTTTAATACTTAATCTCTACCATGATAACTAAGTATACTTTGAAATTATCCTGTATTTGTTCATTCATAAATAAAAATTATCATTATTTATTTTAATAGTTTAACATTTTTAAACATTTTCAACTCATTATTCGTAATCAACTATTTGGCTTCAAAAAAAAATTTTGGCTTAAATTAAATCTGTGCGATCTAGTCTTTGTTTTAAATTTTGAATTTATTTATTTATCAAACTTGTAAGTGTAAGTGTTTAATAATTAATTCTTTAAATGTTTTTATACATGTATTTACAACTAAGTTATTTGCTTGAAATATTTTGTTTTTCTCTTAATCGAAGGTTTTTCAAGTAGTTTTTCCTTCGCTTCAATTTTTATTACTTAACAAAGTAAACTTCATATTTCTTAAATCATACGTGCATTCATAATACTATAGATGTAATGTGTAAATCACAAATCTCTTTATATATTTATTTGAAAAAATTACGACTTGTAATATTTTACTACTTTAAATAAAGATTCATTCATTCATTCATCTCATGTATAAAAAGATCTACATATCCATGTAAATATTATAAAATGAACTGTTTTTTAAGAAATATGTGTAATGTATTCAATTCACACGTTAAAAAATTGTTTTTTTTCATTTAAATAAAAAAAAACAAGCCTGCCCTAGAATCCGTCGAGCCTGCCCTAGCCAAATTTCCGTATGCTTTTACAACTGCCCTCTTTTGTCAGTCATTGCCAATAACAGCTGTCAAAAATTTGTAAAGAAAGTTATTTTTTGGTGAAAATTTATAGAATGTTGTTATTTTAATTGTTTTCAAGATTTTTTGAGCAAGTTTTTTAGATAATTTATTATTTAATTTTAAGTGTTTTAAACTAAATATACACAAAAAAAATTCCAGTTGGTGCAGTCGTTTTTCCAGCTTTTGTGTCTCCCAGTTTGCTGTTCTGATTAGGAAAAACACTTGCAACTACTTGAGGATGAATGGGGAGGATTTCGAAATTATATCATGATTCAAGCGCCAGCTGACTGCATTTCGGATTTTTCAACTTTAAGCGGCAGTCTTCCTTATTCCTGTAATCTAAATACTTTGCATTTATTCTCAAATAGTTATACATACTCCCCAATCTACTAATAATAATTAGTCTAACTAAAACTACTAATTGGGAGCATAAAAAATTGGAAAGGCTGAAAGGAAAATAATGGATGTTGCAGACATAGCTTGCGATTGAATGAGGTACTTTTGCTCAAAAACAATTAAAATAAAAAGGTTTTATATCACGCGAAACTCAGTAGTAGAACAATCACTTGGTGAGAGAAGTGAATATTCTATTGAAATTAAGCCGGCTTACTTTGATATCGTTAATAATATTATATTCAAATTAAAAAAGCGTTTCACCAAAAATGATCGTATATTGTTGGAATTGTCATAAGCTTACGAAATGAAGCCGGCTAGTTTGAAAATATTATGATCTGTAGGCTTAAAAATAGGCTTATAATTTGTTTTGTGCAATCGAAACATTCGGCAACAGTACGGCGGTATTGCGGCGGTATTCCGGCGGTACGGCGGAAGCATCATTTTCCCGTGTAAACCAAATCAACAGAGTTCAAAGATTATCTTCGCAAATTTAATGAGAAACTAAGACGATTGCCTTTGTATTAAACAGCAGAGCTGTGACTGTAGTGGAAATCAATATAATACATTAGAAATTCGCTTTCAAACATTGAACTCATTTATGTTATATTTAAAGCATAGTACTTGTTCAGTTTCATGTGAAATTCCACTCAAATCTCCATACAAAAAGTGACAGCTGCGAAACAAGTGTGGAAATTTTCACAGAATGTTCGTCAGAGCAGTACTCTTTTCCGCTGCGTGAAATTATCGCAACATGTTTCTGAGCAACATTTTTTCACGACAATTTAATTGTACTGCCTATTTATTTTGAAGTGAAAAGAGAGATATCGTATGAAATCTTCCAACTTATTTTCTGAGTCTCTCTGAGAAACGTTGCCATAGAAATTCCTCGCAACAAACTATAAGTCAGAAATTTCACGCAACAAAGAAATAGATGTTGCCAGCGAAGTTTCACGCAAGCGAACAGAGTACTAGGCTTTATATGTTAATATACTTAACTTTTTTTTTACTAAAATATACATTTGAACAATAAACTCATTAAATAACATGTAAATATATAAAAAATTCATTTGAAAATATGTTAATATGCGTATATATATTTATATAAAAATGTATGAAAAAAATTTTTATTTTTTTACTGGAGGCTCAGCCTGCCCGGCTCTTATTTTCTGGCTACGGGCCTGGTTATGCTAGAATCTCCAGATTCGGTGTGTTTATAGTGCTATATGCATGGAACACATGCGTTACATCAATAACTCGGTTCTGTCTGATTCGACTCAAGCTGTTATTGCTTATAGACACTTATATAACAATCCGTATTAATTTCTATAAATTTTCCATAGATTTTCATACATTTTCAGAGGAGATTTTACTAGTTGAATTTTATGTTATTACTGATCTATCGTATATAACACGGTGTAACAGTGAAGAAAAACTTGGCATAGGACATATTGGAGGTTGTAAACCTGGTAGAACACAACGAGTATATATCTATAAGAGATTTCACTCGTCGCTCGTTATTTTTTACTCGCCGATATTAGCCATCCATCGACAGGATAGGATATTTTGATGGGACATTTATTTTATACCCCTTCGAAAGTGCGAGTTTGTTTACATTTTGTTATATATATTTTGATCATTTTGGCTGCGTGCACAAGGGAGCACAAATATCGGTATTTTTTATGTGCTTGCCTGTTTCTTCTTATTTGAATATCTGAAGAAATATTGCAAATTTTATGAATGAAAATAAAATTTTACAGCTTCTTATTTGCATGTGCATGGTTGCCGAATTTATTTTGTTTCCAGCTGGACATTTTTGTTGTAGCTATATTTTTGTTGCTGCTGCAGAGAAGGATTTTTAGATATTTCATTAGCTGAATAGAAAGACAGAATTCTGATTCGGCTAATGAAATAATTATTGGATAATAAAAAAAATGTAGCAATAAAATAGAATTGGTTTAGCAGTATTTTATTAATTTAAAGTAAAACAAGGAAATATTGTAGATTTTATGAATGAGAATAAAAATTCTATTTGATACAAATTTTACAGCTTATTTTTTATATGTATGTGTGGTTTTTTCTTCCATCTTCTTGCAGTTGCCTAATTTTGTTTGTTTCTAGCTGGCCATTTTCCTTGTAGCAATATTTTGGTTGCTACTTTGGATACACAAGCAAATTAAAATCGTCGTCTCTAAAAAAGTGATTTTCTCGAAACAAAGCTTTTTTGATCGGCCAAGGTGTTCAAAAAAATCTACCAAGCCGATTGGGCTGAAATTTGAATACGTTATTCTACAGCCAATGGCTCTAGCAGTTAGTAGAATTGGTAATTTTTAATATTTTTTCCTATTTTGTACCCCAATTAAAAAAATCACGATATTTATAAATGTCTGCTGAGAAGTTCGCCATTTGTAATTTTTGTACACATATAAGTATTTTTTTTACATAATTTTTGCATTTGTAGATTTTTGGGGATTTATTATAGTATATTTTCTTAATTTCTTAAAATAATATACAAAAATCTTGGAATAAATCTTAATAGAAGCATAAAAATGTATTAAATTTTGTAAAATTTGTAAAAAGTATTAGTAAAAATTGATTAAAAAATTCGTAAATATACCTATATTGTTTTACATTTTAATACAGTTAAAATATTAAAACGATAGGTATAAAGTAACTTAAGCTCAAATTTTGGCACTCGATTTGTTTTGAGTTCTAGATGGTTTAAGGGAAAATATTTTGCCACACCCTCTTTTACTGCCTACAAATCAACAAAAATGCTATATTTTGGACGGTTTTGGTTGTATTAGACTAAAATTTTGTAATTTAGTTTATATAGATACGTTCGGCAACTATACGCAAAATGGTGCAAATATAAAATGTTTTTTCCTATTAGCATGAAAATTCATATATGGCAGTAAGGCGGTGGCAGGACAACGTCTGCCGGAGAATATCTATATACAATAAATTCTTCTGTACATGGCTTTCTCACTGAACTCCTCTTAAACAGTTAAACCGATTTTGGATAAATTTGGTGTTTGTATTTTGTTAGTTGAAGTTATTTTATGAATTAAAAGCATTTTTGGTAAAAAAAAAAATTGTTTAAGTCCTGACTAATAATAATTTCACTAGCCGGTGGTGTAATGAAGTATCTAAAAATTATGCTTGTGTATCCAAAGTAGCAACCAAAATATTGCTACAAGGAAAATGGCCAGCTAGAAACAAACAAAATTAGGCAACTGCAAGAAGATGGAAGAAAAAACCACACATACATATAAAAAATAAGCTGTAAAATTTGTATCAAATAGAATTTTTATTCTCATTCATAAAATCTACAATATTTCCTTGTTTTACTTTAAATTAATAAAATACTGCTAAACCAATTCTATTTTATTGCTACATTTTTTTTATTATCCAATAATTATTTCATTAGCCGAATCAGAATTCTGTCTTTCTATTCAGCTAATGAAATATCTAAAAATCCTTCTCTGCAGCAGCAACAAAAATATAGCTACAACAAAAATGTCCAGCTGGAAACAAAATAAATTCGGCAACCATGCACATGCAAATAAGAAGCTGTAAAATTTTATTTTCATTCATAAAATTTGCAATATTTCTTCAGATATTCAAATAAGAAGAAACAGGCAAGCACATAAAAAATACCGATCTTTGTGCTCCCTTGTGCACGCAGCCAAAATGATCAAAATATATATAACAAAATGTAAACAAACTCGCACTTTTGAAGGGGTATAAAATAAATGTCCCATCAAAATATCCTATCCTGTCGATGGATGGCTAATATCGGCGAGTAAAAAATAACGAGCGACGAGTGAAATCTCTTATAGATATATACTCGTTGTAGAACATAAGATAGCTTCGTACTCGGCTTTTTGAGTTCACCCTCAAATTCGTATAGATATAAAATAAACCGGTTTTTGTGAGGTGCGTTACTCTACTACTTTTGAATAAATTTTAAAATTGCAAACGTTTTCTAACAGAGAAAAAGTAGACCTTCTCAACGGTATATAAAACAACGTAGTATATAAAAGAACCACGGTAAACTCTTGTGTCTAAAGAATTGGAAAAGTTTTTCAAATTTTTCGCATTTTGTTCCGTAACTGATAGTTCAATGAAACCTTAATAGTCAATGAAATAGATAGTGAACCATAACTTCCGCCCCACTCTAGCTACGACCCTGTTTTCCATTCTAAGCAAAATGTTTTTGACAACGTATTTCCATGCCAATAAGCGTTATCATACTTTCAATATAAATAAATATCTATCAATAAAATTATTACAATACTCAAAAGACTCTTCAACAAAAAAAAAAAAACAAACATAAAAACAAACCACTTAAACATTTGTCCCAATACTAATGCTTTTCTGAGTCGATCTTACGATATAAAACATGAAAAGGCCGAAAAAATGCTTTGTAAAAATTTAAACGGCTGCTTAGAAGTCCTTTTTACTATATGATAACATTTACCAGCTGTCCTCAAAGGATAACAAACAGTTGCAAAACACAGCCACTTCAGCACAAACTCAACACACGCTTAAATTATTTAAAATAGAAAACAAAAAGGATTACGCTCAAGTAATTTTTCCAAGATCTTAACTTTTATTAGATTTTATTAAGGCAGAATAAAAAAACTTGTTTCAAATTGAATTGTTACACAAAAACAAATCGTCAAACAAATCGAATCACTTGATAGTTATGCCTTTGAAGTGCGTAAAGAATATTGCGAAGGGTGTGACCAGGAGTGTTGAGAGATTAAAAGCATCAAAATGGAAAGTATGAAAACGAAGCAGCAAGGCTTTATTTGTTTTATTTGTACTTAAATACATGCGGATTAATTTTGTTGTTTGTAGGACTAACGCCAAGCCCAACCCCATCAACGTTTGCATTCGCATCATCTATGATTTTCAGCGCATAAAAACACGTGCACGTGTTTCAAGTGGGTCGCGTGTCATCGAATAAGAGCGTGAATTTAGAATGTTGAACATCCATTTCCAGCAGCGCCATTGCATTGAACACATGACACAATGCACTAACATTAGGTCCAAGGCATAAATACAGGCACAAGAAAAACAAAATCATGTTGCTGACAAGTAAGAAATCAAAGAACACCACAAAAGAGGACACAGTGGCAGCAACCTCATGCTCAGCTGTTACACCAGTGAAAAAGGACTTCAAGTGGATTTATACACATACACATATATTCACGTTTATGTTAAAAAAACAACGCACAAACACACACTCACACTCCCGAACGCACATGACCCACTGGACAAACTCCCCTTAATCACACATACGACGACTGTTTATTGTTTTGTGTGTTTCATTCAATTTGTCGTCCTTTTTAACATTCTGCCTCACCGCTCTCGTTTGTTCTGTTACGCCCCTTGCCGTAATTTGTACATTTTACCCTCGTATCACTTGCTGTTAAGTTCGAAAACTTATTGAAATTTGAAAGAATTAAGTCAGAAAGGATCATTAAATATTTCCGCCACAAGTAATTTAAGGACAATCGCAAAATGAGGGTTCACTATGTTGATGGTGATGATTATGGTGATGATGATGGTGATGTAAAAAAAATGAATATAGTAGCGGTATAGCACTGAGTAGATTAGGAAGTGGGGCATTGCAGGAGGAGCGCAGAGCGTGCGCTTTTTTGCCGCAAAATATGTTAGCTGGTGGCAACGTTCAACAGAGAATGACAGCAGGAAACTATAGAAATATCCCTTACGTTTGGCTACATACAACAATATCCTGTGACAGCGGATGGTGTGCTAGATATATACAAAGAGCAAGTTAGAGTAAGCAGTAGCGAGAGCGTAAAATTCACTCTTTCTTTACTCGTCCTGGAATTGCTCTTTATAACTGATTCATAAAAGAATGCTCTTAGATTTGTTTACCAAAAACGAATTACCGGCTCTTATAATTAACGTCATGAAAAAAATAGATTATTTAGTCTAACAAATTTTTTAAATTGCAATTATATGAATAAAAAAGACACAGTTTCGATAAGGGGCGGATCCAGGAAAATATTTGGTGGGGCTGTTTTAAATATATTTATGTACGTTACATATGGGCATTTTAAAAGAGACTGAAAATGTCTAATTTTTAAAAAGTATTTTTTTATTAATTAATTTTTATGATCTATTGAATAATCACATGAATTAAGATTGTGAGCTTTAGATCAAGTGAGTTTTCAAGAAGGCAACAACAACAACAACAACAACAACTCTGTAGAGTCAATCACTTAGCTGACTAGAAAGTCTGTTTCGGAAATCGCTACATATTCCTCATCAGTAGTCTTTGAGTGATTAAGCTGTGATCGACTCACTGTTTAAACTAGCATATGAATGTACAGATCCTCTAATTCATTCTTATGAATTGTATGACTGCTAATCATATGACACTTCAAAGCAGGAGGCCATTTTAGATCACCGCCATCAACTCTATCAAGGGTTGCCATCTGTTCTAGTTGCTTCTTCATTTATTTCAATATTCATTGGTGTTCGATTGTTTGTCGAAATGCACCATAGAAATGAAACGAGTTTTTGCTTCGCCAGAAGCTAGTGTTCTAACTGAAAGGTGGCTATTTTCACAACCAAATGTTCAAATGTTGCCTTCTTGAAAACTCACTAGATCTAAAGCTCACAATCTTAATTCATGTAATTATTCAATAGATCATAAAAATTAATTAACTTAACTATGGCAGAGCACGGCCAAATAAGTTTAATTAATGTCAAATCAATTAAATAAATCTAATAATTGATCGATTTTTCGGTCAAAGTCATGTGTAATATGAAAGATCCTTTTAAAAATTATCTCTAATATCGAAAATGGAAACACGGTTGCCACTTTGGTACAATTGTATCAAAATTGGTACATTTATTTTAACTTGGTACCTTGGTACATTATTTTCCGAGTAGGTACATTTTGTAAAAGATTTATAATTTAACAACTTGTTACAAAAAGTGAAATTTGGTTGCACTGGAGAAATGTTCAGACTTATGTTTAGTGGAACTTTCATTGCATTAAGTTCTAAAAGTTGCAAGCTTACATGCTTTTCTTGCCATATATATTAAAAATCACATTTTTTGAGGCATTTTTTGAGAATTGAGGATTTTTTGTCAGAACTTCCACTAAAGCAGAAAAATATCTCCAATCAGAAAATTTTTCTTATTACCAAAGATATTATAAAACAAATTAAATACAAGTTCGATTTAGGTAAAGAAAGTCTAAATGTTTTGAATATAATAACATCATCACAAGTTATGTCAGAAAACAAAATTCAATAATTTATATTAAAATATCATCTCATAGAATGCTACCCTGACGTTATTGTGACTCAGAGGAATCTTGTTCAGGTTTCAAATATTAGTTTTTAAAATTGTAATGACGTTGGGAAAAAATTTGGGTATTTTGAGAAAAAGTCTGGGTCGTGATGACTGGATTGTGGGATATTTGTTTTAATGATTTTATCAATTTTGTAAATAGTCTGATGTGCCTTCCACACAGCTCAACAGCTGCTGAACCAATATTTTTTTTTATTTTAGCCTGATAAAAACTGAGCTTAGAAATAAATTGGAATATGAAACAGTTAACAGCATAAAGCTCTTTAAAAAAATTGTGTGTCGAACGCAATGAATCTAATTATATTAAGCCAACAAAAGAACTATTTTGATGTATTTATTATTTTGTTAATAGCGTATAACATAACTTAATATTTTTGTTATGTTTGGTAGGTAAACAGATATACTCCAGTGAATTATTATAATAAATGTTGTCAAACTATTATATTAAAAAAAAAATTGGTACATTTTTCCTATTTAGTACATTTTTTCGGAGAATTTGGTACAACAAAAATTAAGCAAGTGGCAACCATGATTGGAAAAACTTTTAAAAATAATGAAATTTTAATATTTTTTATTTAGATTTATATTTTTTTATTTTTAAACTAAAATAAAAAATTTGCTTATTCATACTCATGTTTCTTTTAAGAAATTTTGGTGATTTTTTTTTTGCACCCCCATTTGTACTGTCCCCCAGATGAAATTAGCTTCCGACGCGCTTGATTGGTGATAAAGGTCACTTATCAGTCTTTGGCGATTTTAACCTCAATAATATTTCCTGGTCATTAATTGCAAGTCAACTCACACCGTTAAATATTAACCATAATCATGAAATGTGTTTTATTAATAGTTTGCTGAGTATTGAACTGATACAAATCAATTCATATTTAAATAGTTTAAGTAGAATTTTAGATTTAATTTTTCTATCCAATAATATTAATTACGAATTATCCGAGTGTTTCTTTCCGATCTGTCCTTCCGATATGCATCATGTGCCTCTAATCCTAAAAATAGAGTTCTATGACTTTATATGCTCTCGCCAATCAAACTGTGTTTTCAACTTCAAATTGTGCAATTTTGAAAACTTATCAAATATTTTTTACGGTGACAATTGGCTTTCATTATTTCTGTGGTCACAAGGAATAATGACTTAACTCAAAATATCGTAAAAAAGCGATATAGAATTTTCTTTATTGCCAATTTTTGGAAGTATGCAGATATCCATTTTTAGCCCAGAATTGATCATCACTTATGTCTGCACATATTTTGTTTGGAACGGTTCATATATTTAAAAAAAATGGTGCAATTAAAATATCGTTTTTTACGATACTTTGAGTTTAGTCGTTATTCCTTGTGACCACAGATTTGATGGAAAAAATGTCGCAACTTGTTTCGATGTATTTAAAACTCAAGTAGCTCAAATTTGTTATGATAATATTCCACAGTTTATCATAAAGTCGCATAAGCTTCCGTGGTATACTAATGGCCTCAAAAAATAAAAAAATCTTCGTAATAAGAATCTGAAATTATTTAAATCTACTAACTATGCAGACCATAAAGCAAAATATATGCATTATATGAGAGAGTTCAATTTTTTAAATAAATTCTGATATAAGCAATATATTTTTGGGGTTCAAGTTTAATATCAAATCGAATACTAAATCTTTTTGGAATTTTATTCAATCTAAAAAGTGCGGCTCAACTATTCCAACTAAAATGCATTTAAATGGTGTCTCTTCTTTTACAATCAATGAAACAGTGAACCTATTTGCTGACTTTTTTAGTTCCAACTATGTTGAAACTCCAAATTTCAACAGTAAAGTTCTGTCAAACGTAGATTCCTTTTTGGATTTGGGTTCTTTGACGCTTAATGAATTGGATGTTTTTGTTTCGCTTAGACAAGAAAAAACTTTGTTATAACTAACATTGATGGGTTTTCCCCAATTGTCTTACTTAACTGTGCTCGCACCTTGTTTATTTGTATATTTAATATGTCCTTAGCCTCTGGAATATTTTTAGAGAGCTGGAAAATGGCTCATATAACTCCTATTTTCAAATCTGGATCCAGAAATGATATAAATAACTATGGACGCATTTCTAAACTTTATTCCATCTCTGAACTTCTCGAGCGAATCTTAAAAAGTAAACTATTTTTTCTCGTCAAACGTAGTTTCTGCCCAAAACAGCATGGTTTCATAGCTGGACGTTCCACTGTAACTAACTTAGTGTTATTTACCAATTACTGTATATCATCATTTGAACTCGGTTCTCAAATCGATGCAATTTATACAGATTTTGCAAAGGCGTTCGACAAAGTTTGTCATGCAATTTTAATTTCTAAACTGTGTAAAATGGGATTTCATTCATCCTTTTTAGACTGGATCAAATCTTATTTAAGTGGTAGACTTTGCTTTGTTTCAACTAATAATGTAAATTCTTACAAGTTTCTTGCTTCGTCGGGATACTACCGCAAGGTAGTATCCTTGGTACCTTATTTTTTATATTATTCATTAATGATATAAATAAAATTTTCTGCAATTCAAAATTTTTACTTTATGCTGATGACCTAAAACTATTTCGAAGGGCTTAGTTGCTTATCTGATGTAATTTCCTTACAAGCTGACTTAGATAACTTTTACCAGTGGAGTAGTTTGAATGCTCTACCTTTCAATATTTCTAAATGCTTTCATATTACTTTTTCTAAAAGCAGTAATTTCCTTAGATATCCCTACTCTATTTCTGGCGTAACTCTTAAATCGATCAAAGATCTTGGTGTCATCTTTGATATTAAGTTCACTTTTAATCAATACGTTAACTATATAGTTCCTAAAGCCTCCCATAGTTTGATCTCAAATTCAGTTCATTCTTGAGGTACGGCTCTGGAATGTTCATCTGATTTCCGTAAAATAAAAAGGTTTACCTTGAGCTTTGGTTGTTGGTGCCAAGTCTTGGAGAAAGCATGGTTGTGATATTAAGTTATCATAACATTGTTATTGTTATATGCTTTCGATGGACGATCAATCCAACTTAACTTGAAGAGCGGGGGCAGTCATCCATCAATGATGAGGAGACCTGATCTATCGTTGTTCCGCAGACCTTGTTTTAGAATGAGGGTTCTACGTAAGAAGCATTGAATTCTTCGACCGAATATAAGCCAGTCACGCTTCTTAGTTTTCCGAAAGAGGCTTTTAATTAAGCCTTAATCAAGCTAACGAAGTTGCGTAAGCAGGATTGTAATTCTCTCGGTATATTACCTGGAAACCAATGGTTATTTCAACCTAGTCATGTACAACTCTAGTGGCTGAAGGTATCACAGTCAAATATAATTGTTTTAAGAACTTTTGGTCTGTAGACGGGATGTTGAAGAGCCTTGTCTGGTGAAACCTTGAGCCCGGGTATTGACTGTCGTGGGAGAGGACCTTCGGGGTTCATTCGCTCTAACTTGGTTTAGACCAGGAATATCGGTGTGAGTTACACTTAAGTTGAACTCGGGTTGGTAACTCCCTTAAATTAATAAGAGAATGATGGTAGATTAGACTCTCGTTATCTCAAACAGTAAATGTTAGGAAGGTAAGCAACTACCGCATCAATATACTGTTACCTTTGGAATTTGAGAACAGGCGACGGGGAAATCTAAATAGTCTGAGTTGTGTCCACAAATGATCGGGGAACCTTAGAAAATAGCAACAGTGCCATAGATTTTTATGTATTGCATAAAGGTATCGCTTCCTAGTTTTCATGACAAAGTTACCCGTTTTTGATCGTGTGAGCGAAGTTGCGTGCCAAAAAATGGGTTAAATTGTCGATAAGTATACCGATAATGACCTATGGCTATTTATAACCAAGTCAAGTACAATTTTGGTGGCCGAATGTGTCACGATCATGTATAGTCATTTGATGATTAAAGGTTGATCTGTGCTGTGGAATTAGGGGAACCTTTCTGTTGATCTTTTGAATTCCGAAGCGGCGTTGGGCGACGCTTCATATTTGTCCCAAGCTTTGGAGCACCGTAGAACTAAGCCATCGCGGCAGGGGTCTACGTTAAATACATAGAGGATTTCAGTCCCTAAAGCCTAATCTTTACTTGAGTTCATCCGTAGAAATAGTTCAGAATTTTCCGACCCTCATACCTTAAAGTCATTGTTTAATTCCTTTGTAAGATCCTTTGATCAAATTCAAAAAAGATTCACAAAATTTACACTTCGGTCATTATATTGTCGTGAAGAATTTCCCTCATATAATGTTAGATGCTTGCTTTTAGGCATTAAGACTTTGGATTCACGGAGAAAAGTTCAGTCTCTCATTGTTATCTATGACATAATCTCGAGTAATATTGACTGTCCTGCACTTTTGGTAGTCATAAATTTTGATATACCTTCAAGACAGTTGCGACTTTTTAAAGTTTTTTCAATTCAATTGCATAGGTCTTATTATGCTCGTAAGGAGCCATTGCAAAGAGCACTGTCTTTATACAATGATCTGTCGTCTCGAGTTTTGTTTGACTTTTCAATACCTAAAGAATGTTTTAAAGAATTGTTAATTAGTTAATTTGTATCACAATTCTACTGTTTATTTGTACCTTTATTTTATTTTTAAATTGTTAATCTTAGTCTGTAAGGATATTTCCAAAGACTTAATGTTAATATTAATGTTGTGTGGTGGAGATGCGTACTGCGACCTAAATGAGATCTATTGTACCTCCTTCTCAAAGCTCCGCTGGATTTGCGGATTACAGAATTTCATCCAGCCCTATTTCTCTAATGAATTTGAGAATATTCTTAGGTTCAATGGATGAAACCTGCTCTAGACTCAGCTCATAGTTCCCCAGTGCTAGTTTACGTCTGCGAGCCACGGCGTCGCAGTTTGTAAGTAGGTGTATTGGAGTCTCCTCTGCTTCTTCACAGAAACGGCAGATACTATCGGTCTCTATGCCCAATTTCATCAGGTGGTATTTGAGTTTACAGTGTCCTGTAAGGAACCCCGTTAGAATCCTAAGATTCGGTTTGCCTAAGCTTATGCACAATTTTGCTCTCCGAGTGTTAAAATCTCTGAGGAGCAATTTGGATTGTCTTAGCTTTGGGAGGCTTTTCCAAAGGTTTGAACGTTTATGACTCTCCTCCCTTCTTAGTTCTTCTTTTATAGAGTGTGTGCCCAATCCGCAGAATTATTCTGGTCCTATAAATTTTGTGGCTGCACCCTGTCGCGCTAGACCATCGGCTTCTTCGTTACCCTGTATACTTTTGTGTCCTGGGACCCAAAGTATAGTAACAGTGTTATTCTTGCCTAGTTCGTTGAGTTTTGTTAGGCATTCCCATGTTGCTAGGATTTCCGCTTGGAAGATACTGGGTGTTGTCCCCATAGGTTCAAAGTGCTTGGTTCTTGGCCCGTACACCCCTGCGCCTATACCTTCCAATGTCTTGGACCCATCTGTATACCATGCTATACTGTGTGGTTTCTTGACTTGCGATATCATGTCGCTGTCCCACTCTTTCTTGGTACTAAGCTTAATTCCGAAGTGTTTTTCGAAGTTATACCTTTTTACTATATCGTCTCTTGGTAGATCGATGTAGGGAGTGTGCTTTGCAATATCCTCCTTCTCTCTACTGCTGATAGTTTTACCTAAACCTGTCCCCTCTTTTGCAATGCACAACAGGGTTCGATTGGCTACTCCCTCTATGACAAGGTGTGAGGGTGTTAGGTCCAGAATTACTTCTAGTGCTGCTGTAGGGCATGTCCTCATGGCCCCTGTGATGCATACACAGGCCAGTCTCTGCACCTTTGTTAGCATATTCCTCATTGTGGTTAGCATATTCCTCATTGTGGTTAGCTTGGTTCTCTCAGCCCATGCTATTGCACCATAGGAGAGGATGGGTCTCACCATCATGGTATACATCCAGCGGAGAATTGTTGGGTTACAACCCCAGCTTTTCCCCGCCAGGCTCCTACATACCATGAGTGCGCGCGTTCCTTTGTTTATAGCTACCTCCAAAGACTCAATAAAGAAATCGAAAAAAAAAAAATCGAAACGTTATTGCTACAAAAAAAAAAAAAAGTTAAGAAATCGCTAAAGTCAAAAAGACAGCAAGTATCTGTAAAAACGTCAATTAACAGCGAATTGGTCTGGAATTCAATCAAATTAAAGATATAATAACAATGCATATTTCTGTATATTTAACTCGAAAAACCCAAATTTCGAGTTGTGACGGTCTTGCACAAAATGAGCTATATTACTCTTTGTTTCCTTATAAACCTGACAGTGTTTTGTTGCGCTGTGCCACACCCAAAAAATATTTAGTATAAAATTACATGAAAAAAAATTTTTGAATTCGTAACTTTGTACATTCTACAAACACTCGTTTGTAAAAATCTATAATATATAAATTTGTGAAATGAACGAACATTGTTTGATTATATACAAAGTGGTAGCAGCAGCGTTCGAATATTCACATTTAATATATATATGTATACTTTTTGCCATTTTTTATGTAATCTTGAACGAAGCGGATTCTATTTTCAAGTATTTCTCAATGACTTTGTATGGGAGGTGGGCGTAGTTCTGTTCCGACCTAACACTACGACAATGACAACCAAAATGTCAGCAAAACCGCTTTCATAACAATGGAAAAAATAAGAAAAAATCTCTCACTTTGTATGGGAGGTGGGCGTACTTTCAGTCCTGCCACGCCCATTTTCACAGTGTAATTAATTTATCTTTAAAGAAGTACGTACACAAAATTGTATGCCAATATCTTGATTGGGAATATTTTTGTCACCCTTTTATATGGAAAGGGAACCACTGTGCACCGATCGAATTCTTGAATCAACTCAGTCTGAAAATTATAAGTCAAATCAGGAGTATATTTATACAGAAATTGTTTGTGTTTTGTTTAATATTTTTGTGTGCACGATGCAAAAAAAAAAAAAAAAAATAAAAATTATATAAAACAAGAATAAAAGGGCGTTACATTCTTCAACTCCAAGATTTTTCCTGTTACTATTAGCCGCGGTCAGTTACCTGAATGATAAGGTAAGAATACTTTTAGACTGAATTTATTTGCATCGTATCAATTTAATCCAATGGATGCAAATTCCGAGGAACAATTTGTGTCCGTACCAAAGTACTCTGGCACAAAAGTCCAGAGTATCGGACTAAATTTTATTTTTAAAAGCTAGGAGTAGCAACGAAAAACTGCGAAGTTTATGAAAACAAATTAATCGCACATTGATTTTAAGCCGAATGCAAACGAGCTTCCGCGAACAGGATCCGAGAAAAAAATTGATATATTGTGTTAATAAAGTAGCTTATATGTATCGAAACTGGCCTGAGTCTTAACTATAATGTGACCGAAACATACCCAACAAGTACCTTGAAAGGAGCCTGAAATAGTACCGTAGCAAGTCTATATTATGTCAATAAAGTGTTCAAAAACGAGCCATTATATTCGGACACAGTAAAATGAATGTCAAAACATTTCAAACTGGTTCATTCGCTAAGAGAAAAGGATACCTACAGGTGCACTTTTGCTGGCGTTTGCCCATAACACCCTTCCAGTTTTAGTAGCCTAATTAGGTCGCGCACCTAATGTGGCAGTTTATAAATAATCATTTCTACCAACTGCCAGACGAATCGCCGAATTCAGTCGTGCACATCTTAATTAAAATATTAAAGGTAATTAAATTCGGATATTTATTAATTTTTTTATATAGCAATAGTAATTCCATTTTCATTCTCTGACTATATTTAAATCTAGACGTCAAGCAGCAACAGGTTGAAGAAATACAAAATCAAACAGTACCAAAAGCAGTGACAGTTAATATCGAAAGCGCAGCATGACTGCATAGCGAATAAATATTTAAATTGTATTTTAATAACTTCTCAATTAATATATGTATAAATTTATTAATGATAAATGTTATTAATAATTTACTGTTTTCGCAGATATTTTTTTTCTTCTCTTTTGAATTATTTTTTTATTTTAAAGAAGAAACAGGTTTTTTAAGACTTGTTCAATGGGTAAAAAGGACAAATATTTTTAAAGTCGCCCACACTACTTTGTGAAGTTTGTCACAAGTCAAGAAAAAGAATGAGTGGATATATTTGAAACTTAAAATATTTTATTTTAAAACAACGTTCAAATATTCTAGTTTTGAGAGAGAATTTTTTGAGCGAGATGTGGCAATCAAGGATTAATTTCTATATATAATTCGTCTGTATCTCCTGGTTCACACTCATCGAGACTGGATATCCATTCTTGTTCATTCCCTTTTTAACTTCCGCTTCTCTTACGTTTGATATCCGCGTCTTTTATCCATAAAGGTAAGACTTGACCGTCAAGTCTTGACGAGCCAGGAGTATGTCACTGAATTCCTCCTAAGTGGCTGGTGTGTTTGAGTTGGCCCCTGGATGGTTTGGATTTACAATTGGACCCGGTTGGTTGTGCTGCGATCGGGAGTTTTCTGGTACGATGAGTACTATAGCGCTATCTTTTTAATCCATCCTGAACACTAGAGAGCGCTGTAGTACAAATCTTTAAAAATGCCGTGAAAACTTCTAAACCGCTCATCCTATTAGCATGAATATTTGAATACCGATTTATCTCCCTAAAATTGTTTATATTTTTTTATAAAATTAAACTCCTTTATACGGATTTTAAGTTCTAATTGTTCATCATTAACACTGCTTGATTTTAAACATTGATCAGTTAATTTTTCGTCATTAAAATAAACTCCACTTTTTCGCAATATTAAACGATTGAAAATTCTGCCAATTTTTGAGTCTACTTGCCTATCCTTAACTACGCCAGCCTTTTGTCCAAACCTTTTTTACAGAGACTTTACCCAAATCAAACACATCGTCACAATTGACAGAATGACAGATTTAGTATTAAATGTATTGGTGATTTTGCTTATTAATTTAGTTAACATTGTACGAAGGAAAAAATTGAATATCTTACAAACGCATTCGTTGCATATACCAAAAAAAATTATTAAATATTACGAATGCCTTTATACAATATAAGAATGCATTCATATCATATTAATGAACACGTCTGTATACACCCAAAAAAAAGCTTCGTACTATGTTCAAAACAATTTTTATATTCTACAAAGCTGTTTGTTCTTTTCAGCCTACGAACGACTTTGTGAATAATACAAATGACCGTTTGTACATTGTACAAAGAAATATTTGTATATTTTACAAACGCATTCGTTTCATCTACAAAGATACGAACAACGAACGCTCTGCCACCGCTTTGTATATTATCAAACAATGTTCGTTCATTTCACAAATTTATATATTATAAAATTTTACAAACGAGCGTTTGTAGAATGTACAAAGTTACGAATTCAAAAATTTATTTTCATGCGGCCAACACTACAAACGTTTGTACAATGTACAAAACATTTGTACATTCTACGAATAGCCTCTGTTTGTATTTCTACAAAGATTTTATTCGTAATTTTATCCTAAATATTTTTTGGGTGTATTGCATGAACTTATTTGTTCTGTGAACAAAATAAAATTTGTTAATATTACAAATACTTTCGTGCAATGTACAAAAGGATTCGTAAATTCTACAAACGCATTTTTATCATTTCTTATCATTCTTATCTTACAGAGGCGTTCGTAATACAGTTGAACTTCGATTAACCGTGATGCTCGGGACCGGGCTAATCACGGATAACCGAAAATCACGGTTAAAAGAGGTAAAATTTTAAATGTATAAATTTTATTATTTTTATTTATTTTTGACAAAAACATGTAAATCTGCGTCTATAAACAACTTATCATATCTCTAGGAATACATACATTTATTTAAAAAAATCTTTTATGGAAGTATGTCTTATGTTTTTAGCTTTTGATTGTTCTTCCAACAAATGAGTTTGTATGCGATATATTTGCATTTGATCTGGTTCTGAAATACTACTTGGACAGTTAAAGTTTTCTAAAAAACCTAACAAAATACTACTAGCCGCTATTGCCTGAGCCAATGTAGGCGTTTCGTCCGCATTTCCTCCATCTGATTCCTCGGAATTTGAATCAAGCTCATCTTCTTGGCTTTGGGTAACCATGTCTACGATTTCGTCTTCAGATATAATAGCAAACGGAGCGACATCAGAGTCGCACACCATCCACTTTTCGACAGCAGCAATCGTACATCCAGACGGTATGGTTATATCTGTTTGTATCTCAACAAGGCTATTTGGAGCATCTTCATTATGAGATAGTAAGTTATTCCAAACTCTTTTTGAAACTTGTGGAGTTACATAGTCCCACGAAGCTGCGGCTGCCCACAAAGCTGTCTTTATATTCAAAGATTTAACGAACTCATGTCTGTCATTAGCACCAACAAGTTTTTGAACGACCGATGCGGCGTTGATGTTCCTTTGCTTCTGGTACAAAATTTTGATTAAACCACTCCAGAAATAGCTGTTGTGTTACCCAAGCTTTCTTATTAGATTTATAAATCACAGGAAGGTGTTCAACGTTTTTTAAAGCTCTTGGATGGGCACTTTTTCCTGTTATAATCAATTTACACTTGTGAGTTCCTGCAGCATTTGAACAAACTAGAACTGTGATTCTCTCCTTGGATTCCTTGTACCCTTCAGTAGAATATTCATTACCACTAGCCAAAGAACTCTGAGGCAAACACCTCCAAAATAGACTGGTTTCGTCTGCATTGTAGATCTGTTCAGTTGTAAGGTGTTCGTTTTTAATGATTTCATCCAAGTCGTCTACAAACATCGTAGCAGACTCATAATCAGCACACTCCTTTTCTCCCGTAGATTTCAGTCAACGGATTCCATGACGTTTTTTGAATTTATCCAACCAACCAAATGAATAAGTGCACTCTGAATTCATGTTTAACTTCAAATGGAACATTTTTGCCTTTTCGACAATCATTTCACCTGAAGTTCAGAAGCAAATTTCAGTTTAAGTTCATACAATATCTTGATTTCAGTTAACTTCCTGAAATTGGAGTTCTCTTAAATCTTTCTTACCGAAACCATCCATATGTTGCGAAATCAACGTTTGGATTTTCGGATGTTTTTAGTGTATATCTGTGTTTAAGGCCAAGCATTGAATCAGCATCGGAGCAAAATTTTAAAATCCGATCTTTATTTTTTATTAAATCGGATACAGTTTGAATGCCAACACCATATTTTTCAGACAACATTTTAAAAGGTACTTTATGTTTTGAGTATTCATTAATCAGCTCCATTTTTTCTTTAATTGAAAGAACCTTTCTTGCTCTTTTCGCGGATTTAGTTTTTGACGGTGGCATGATGTAAGGAAAACACGTCTTGACAGATCAAATTTCACACTGATGAATGCATACATATGAAAATTGATATGAAAATTACACTTTCATGAAAAATGGGAATCACCGAATTTTAATATGAGAGATGTGTGTGTATTATACGAAAAAAACAAACAAGCAGTCATATGGACATGTGCATAACGGATAATAGAGGTATATCACGGTTAATAGAGGTAAAAAATCAACCACTCAGCATCACGGTTAACAGATAATCACGGTTAATAGAGTCACGGTTACTCGAAGTTCAACTGTATTTAATAATTTTCTTTGTATATGAAACGAATGCGTTTGTTTAATATACAAATTTTTTCTTTGTACAATGTACAAACGGTTATTTGCATTATTCACAAAGTCTTTCGTAAGCTGAAAAGAACAAAGGGCTTTGTAGAATATAATAATTGTTTTGTACATAGTACGAAGCTTTTTTTTGGATGTAGCTGAGCACAAAAAGATAAGAATAGAGATCACCGATTGTAGAAATTTGTCGGTGATGATTGAGTTCTACTCTAAGCCGGATGTGACAACATCTTGTTTGTGTTTTTAAGATAGATAATTTTTTCACTGTTCAAACAAAAAATTCGTCTGTGTAGCAACATCGGGTTTTCTAACAGGAAGTTTTGCAGTGAAAAAAAGGATATTTCGGAGTTTGGGTCTACTGAGAAGGAAATCAAAGTCTTAGTTAGACAAATCGTCCTCGACAAAGGCTCACCGCATCCTTAGAGGGTGCGATAAAAGCGAACGATTGTCATCGTGTCACTTCGAATCCAAACATGAGTTCAGCGACTTCATTCTTAGTTTTCAAATGGAGTTTGTTCTGCATTGTGTGATGCCATTGGGTTTTTGCTTATATTGGATATAAAAACTATACCCAGGCAGATTACGTGACTCATCAAATTCAAGCTCTGCGATCGATGTTCCAATATCCTATTTGATTGTGGTCCTTTTATCCCTAGAAGTATGACTGGTACCAATTTTGCCCGTTGCAACCTTTTCTTCTTAGACATACTTTTCTTATAGCAATTTCTAATTTTGTTCAATACGTTACCCAGCAGCGGATTTACCAGTGGCTACCATAGAACTAATACAGAATAAATTACCAGGTAAGGAAGCATTACTTTTTTCAAAAAGTAATGCGTCTGCATATAGCAGAAGTAATTAACTCATACCTCATTACCTGTAATGTAGCATACAAGGAAAAGTAATGCAGTGATTTTGCAAATATCAAATCAAATCAAATTGTCGTGATGAAAAGAAAAAGTATTATTGAAAGAATAAAAAAAGAGCGCCTTACTCTTTGTACTCTTCAAAATATGTTTCTTTATAAATAAGCTTATTCTTTAAATTTACTTTAGAAGCCAGTAAGAGGGAAGGATATGACGAAATGCGTTTCATTAAAGAGGTGCGTCATTCATTTAAGTTGTTCAAAAACGCACATTTCAAAAAAGTTTGCATCACAAACAAAGCTAAGCGCCAGTCCATGGAGTTGGAAAAACCCTGAAAGCAACAAATTGAATCAAACATTTTTATATACAAAAAAAAAAATCATTTGTATTAGTATAACATATGTAACATACATATTTATAAACAAACATTTACAAACATAAATAAATGAAATTCAAATTTAAAATGTCTTAAGCGGAATTTACATATCACCTTCAGAAAGTTTTCGGCAAAAATTTAAATTATTCTAGTCCAATCAAAGAGCATGTAGCAATTTTTTGTTACTCTCTTATTAAGTGTGGAGAGGGATAAAGCTCAAAAACTTACAATAAAATACTTATAGAACTTGCTGAACGTGGTCATTTATTCCGCCTTTACACTTTCCTTTCAATGAGATACAAATAATTGCCTGCTTTCTGCAATACCAAGAAGTGCTCAAATAATTCATTACTTGTAATGTGCTAAGAATCAGATGCTTTAAACTTGTTACGTGGCTATTTTTTTCATAACAAAGCAAGTTATTATTAACTGAAAAATAGAACAAATTTCTGAATTCATTACTTGTAGTGCCTTGCAGAACTGGTTTTTTCTTTCTCATTGCTAATTGCTGTTACTAGTAATTCATTCCATAGTTGTTTCCAAAGAGTACATTCGAATAACTTAATACAAGTAGTATGTTACTCCATAACTTCTAGGTAATGCTGAAGGGAGGCGATCACTTACCTCCTATCTCATTCAATGTTAAATGTAAGGCCTTTTATGCATAGTAAGGTAATATAGTCGGAAGTAGTGGTCATTACAAGGTAATTGATGCTTCATATATTCGGAATATATTCCATCCGCTACTGGGTATATAAAAAAATTTTGTTGAATCGATTTAACTTGAATTGTTATACATTATAGGGTCCTTAGTTCAAGAAAATGGTCTACAAAGGCTTAAAATATATTCAAAAAATTTAATTAACATCATCAAAATAATACAACATTCAAGACTTCGAACAAACTAAAGTACGACCGTGGAGGTTTTTTTACTTCAGTCCAGTCGAAGACAATTCCTTACTAGTTTTCGTTATAGTTTTATCATGTAATGACCCTCAAATAATCCGACAGGGAGTTTGATCGACATTGTTCGATTTTTATTAAAAATTTCTGCCAGGAAAGAAACTTTTTTGTTTTTGTTTCTAGTCGTTTTAAGAATTTCAAGTAGCGTGAATTCAATCAATTATATAGCAAGAAATTAGATTTAATTATGTTTTTTCTTCAAATATTTACTACAAAAATCAAGCAAACAAACATTCATACAAGAATATACATACACGTATGTGTTTTCTCTGCAAGCTTTTTCACAAAAACACACCTGCGTGTTCCTTCAAATTAATAATAATTAATTCATTTTAAATATTATTATTTTCGCTATAAATTATGTATTTATTGAGTCAATACAAAACAGCCCCACCACATTAATTCAAATCAAATTAAGGACATTTAAATTTACGAGCACACCATCACACACACATACACACGCTACTTCGAGGCATATTCAGGCCATGATAACGACTAGAATGTCGTTTGTTAGTTAGAAAGTGACATCAAGACCCTACCACTAAAAAATGTCTAAATCGAAAACCACAATAAATACAATGTCCTTGAACCAGATATCAAGCTCTACAATATATTACACGGAGCAGCTTGTATCCTACTCTGGCAGGATATGAAGAAACGAACTTCAAAGTGAAAAACAAAAACCACTGCTAAAAATACAAGAACCAAGAAAACCAGAATAAAAGAAAATCGAAATGTTTCGGTGAAAATCATCACCATCACCATCGTCAATTTCCGACTCGACTCGCGCTGGTGTTAAAGTTTTCCCTGCTATTGTTTTCCATCTGCTGTTCTTTTGTGCTGCCAACCGCGCACTTTCCTCCTTCGTGCTTGTTGGCTGTGCGTGCGACTCGGTTTGGCATGGCAAATAAATGTCGCGTCTTCTGGCGTTGCCACTTCACTAACTTCTTTTTAAGTTGCACGTTGATTTTTGTCTCACTCTCTCAGCTATTTGTTTGTCTGCCTTTCCGTCTTTCTGTCTGTCTGTCTTTCTGTCTGCATGTATTTTGCTTGCTGTTGCCATATGGCAAGGAACAAGTGGCACAAGAGAAATCGTTTCGCATTTTTCACGCGGCAAATGCGCATTCCTGCGAAGCAACTGGCGTCGGCTAAAAAGGATACTCCAACATGGTAGCATAGTCAAGAAATGAAGTCAAGCAGCTTGGGCTTAGGCGAAGAGATCTGAAGGAGCCACAGAAAGTCAAGTGTGTGTATGTGTGTGTGTGTGTGTGTGTGAAGAAAATAAAGCAAACAATGTCCTTAATTGGAATACAACGATGTTTAAGTGTGGACTATACGTGGTGAAGCAGTTGTCGATAAGGATGTTGTTCCTGGTGAATGTTGCTTGTAGCAATAAAAATTTATTTTCATAAAGGATCAGAGAAGAACAGAGCTTATTTCTATTTAAAATATTAATGTCTTCGCAAGCTCATAACTCAACTTTGTGCTCATAACAATAATTTATTTCATACTTCATTGTTATTTCATATCATTCCTTGTTGCTGTCGTCCATTGTCCTTTTTGTTCTCTCCTGCCAAAGGAACTTAGGCATAACCGAAAAAAGTTGAGAAATGTTAAAGGCTAGTTTATTGAAATTTATTTACAGGTCCTTAAGCTGGTCTATCTTTAGAATGATGTCTTGTCGTTATTTGATTAGATCAAATAAAGAAAAAGAATCTGTTCTAAAACATTTTTTCATGCACATGTATGTAGATTTAAGAATCATATCTGGCAGAAACTTTTTAAATAATTAAAGTACTGCAGCGAGTAACGTTTTTTAATCAATCTCCTTAATGCCTTAAAGACGGAACAATTTTTTCACACATGCGCTACTTGTACAAATTTTGATTTTGACTAAGTGAATTCTATTTTAATGCAGTTAGTGAGTGAGACGTAGCGCGCTGCATAAAAAATTAAATCTAATGAAACTGGGGAAGACGGTTTATCTATTCGATTTCTTAAACGTATTTTGCCACATGTGCTCAGCCCAATTGCACATATAATAAATCACTGCTTCACTTCCGCATGTTATCCCACAATCTGGAAAGTAGCCACTATCATTCCCATAGCATAAAACAAGGTTGCCAGTGAGCCAAGCGATTTTCGACCAATAAGCTTGTTGTCCGCATTGTCAAAGGTTTGTGAGTGTCTTATAGCGGAACAGATTAATAGCCATGTTAATTCATTTAACCTTATGTCAGACCATCAGTCTGGGTTTCGATCTGAGCACAGCTGCTCCACTGCGGTGGTAAAAATTATGGATTATATTAGAGTGCCCTATGACTCAGGCCATTTGAATTTGCTGTACTTATAAGACTTCTCTAAGGCATTTGACACAGTAAACCATTTATTGCTCTGCAAAAAATTCAAGTCCTACTTTGGTTTCTCTGACTCTACTGTTCAGTTTGTTCATAGTTATCTAGATAAATGGTTTCGAAGAACCAGGGTTGGAAACAGTTATTCTTCGTTTAGAAGGACCATAAGTGGAGTACATCAAGGCTCTGTTCTTGGCCCTCTTTTGTTCACTATGTTTAGTAATGATATATTTAGTAGGTGCAAGCAGTCACTTTGCATGCCTATGCTGACGACCTTCAATTATATCTTTCTAGGCCTATCGGCCTCGTTGATGATTAATTTATGAAAATTAACTCTAAAAATAGTTGCGGAGCGGGCCGAAAAAAAATGCTTAAGCTAAGCCCGCTTAAATACTATGTATTGCCAATTTCAAAAACAAACTTTCAGAATATTTATTCCCAGCCTGTGTTACTAAACGACGTAGATCTGAAAATCGTTAACAAGGTAACTAATCTCGGCTGTATAGTTAATTCAACCCTGTCTTGTGAGGACCATATCAACTCTTGTGTCAGTAAAGTTTATTATGTATTACGAAATCTCCGCATGACAGCCTCGTTCGTTCCTATTGAAACTAGGAGAAAATTGGTATTACAACTGCTGCTACCTATAAAAACATACTCTGAAGTCGTCTATAGTAAACTCGACTCGATGTCTGCCCACAAGCTGTTAGTTGCATTTAATAATGCTACTCGCTATGTCTACGGCTTAAAAAGATTCGATCAAAAATATCTTTATACAGCAAACAAATGCTGAGTACTGGTTTACTTAGTTATCTTGTAGCAAGAAACTGTATTTTCTTGAATAAATTCATTTACTCGCGTACTCCACGATATTTATTTGAAAAACTTCAGTTCTGTAGGTCAAGTAGGAATAAGAACTTTTTGATTCCAAACTACAAGTATATTATCTCGAGTAGACTGTTTTTTGTAAGCGCGATCAGATCGTGGAGCTCACTACCGTTGAATATCAAAATCGCTTCCGATAGTAGGATCTTTACTTTATATTCTACTTATATTCTACTCAATATCTTTTTCTCTCTTCTCTGTTTCTCTCTCATACTTTTGTATTCTTTTATTTTTTTTATTTTTTTAATGTATAAGAATATCTAGTATAAGCATTGTTTAATTTTATTTAATTGATTCTTGTTATTTATTTTATATTTTTCCAGCTCTCAAAAGATGTTAATAGATGTTAATAATAAGAATAGAATAGAATAGAATAGATTAGAATAGAATAGAATAGAATAGAATAGAATAGAATAGAATAGAATAGAATAGAATAGAATAGAATAGAATAGAATAGAATAGAATAGAATAGAATAGAATAGAATAGAATAGAATAGAATAGAATAGAATAGAATAGAATAGAATAGAATAGAATAGAATAGAATAGAATAGAATAGAATAGAATAGAATAGAATAGAATAGAATAGAATAGAATAGAATAGAATAGAATAGAATAGAATAGAATAGAATAGAATAGAATAGAATAGAATAGAATAGAATAGAATAGAATAGAATAGAATAGAATAGAATAGAATAGAATAGAATAGAATAGAATAGAATAGAATAGAATAGAATAGAATAGAATAGAATAGAATAGAATAGAATAGAATAGAATAGAATAGAATAGAATAGAATAGAATAGAATAGAATAGAATAGAATAGAATAGAATAGAATAGAATAGAATAGAATAGAATAGAATAGAATAGAATAGAATAGAATAGAATAGAATAGAATAGAATAGAATAGAATAGAATAGAATAGAATAGAATAGAATAGAATAGAATAGAATAGAATAGAATAGAATAGAATAGAATAGAATAGAATAGAATAGAATAGAATAAAATAGAATAGAATAGAATAGAATAGAATAGAATAGAATAGAATAGAATAGAATAGAATAGAATAGAATAGAATAGAATAGAATAGAATAGAATAGAATAGAATAGAATAGAATAGAATAGAATAGAATAGAATAGAATAGAATAGAATAGAATAGAATAGAATAGAATAGAATAGAATAGAATAGAATAGAATAGAATAGAATAGAATAGAATAGAATAGAATAGAATAGAATAGAATAGAATAGAATAGAATAGAATAGAATAGAATAGAATAGAATAGAATAGAATAGAATAGAATAGAATAGAATAGAATAGAATAGAATAGAATAGAATAGAATTGAATTGAATTGAATTGAATTGAATTGAATTGAATTGAATTGAATTGAATTGAATTGAATTGAATTGAATTGAATTGAATTGAATTGAATTGAATTGAATTGAATTGAATTGAATTGAATTGAATTGAATTGAATTGAATTGAATTGAATTGAATTGAATAGAATAGAATAGAATAGAATAGAATAGAATAGAATAGAATAGAATAGAATAGAATAGAATAGAATAGAATAGAATAGAATAGAATAGAATAGAATAGAATAGAATAGAATAGAATAGAATAGAATAGAACAGAATAGAATAGAATAGAATAGAATAGAATAGAATAGAATAAAATAAAATAAAATAAAAAAAATAAAATAAAATAAAATAAAATAAAATAAAATAAAATAAAATTAAATTAAATAAAATAAAATAAAATAAAATAAAATAAAATAAAACACTATAAAATAAAAATAACATACTTCATTTAATTTATCAGGTATATTGCAATTATCACAACCAACGCCGTAGATATGAGGGGATTTTTGGGGTTCAAACCTCTCCCCTTTAGCAATTAAACATTTTTTATATATTAAATAAAAGCACAGATATTCCAAATTATTTAATTACCATAACATGAAGATAAATTGAAAATTGTTCAATGTACATGCTTTTCTTGTTTAGCAGACATTAAGTTAAATATAATACAATATAAATGGTTTTCTTAATTGTTTTCCTATGTATTGTTTCCATTTAATGTATGCAGTTACGATTCCAAAATTTTTCGTTGTAATTCATTTAATACATAAAACATAGTAATATACGTCAGCTGTGACTATACTGTTGTAAAAATCGATAAAGATCTTATACAATGATGTTATGGTTTTTATTAAATATTTATAAGGATATTTCTGCGAACGAGAAAACTGTCATCAATAAATTGGCTTCGCGTTCCAAAAAAATTAATGAAGTAACTATGTAAATCTATAACTATGTATATTAAGGAGCCTAATGCTCCATATAAAAGAAAAAAGTTGATCGAGTCTTTCCTTTAAAATAAACCTGGGCTTATGTTATGATGATTCCCCAAATATTTCGACTCTACAGATAGCCATCCGTGAGTTGGAATGGTTTGAAATAACCTCGTAGTATAGATTTTTATGTAAAAATATTGGCTGGCGTAATAGTTTTTAAAAAAAAAACTATCAGAAATTATAGGCCGGAAAAATCTCTTCCAATCTGCATCAAAAAATTTTTGATATTTCTTATTTTATATCCATAAAAAAATGTTAAAAACTTAAATAACTTCATGCTTAACTTTTTTTTTAATATCTAATAATATCTTTCCAGTAGGTGTTTATTTTATAATTAATATTTTAGTTTTAATTTGTTTCAGTTTAAACAATTTTGGCCAGCAATTCTGACCAGTGAGGATATCATTAGAAATAATTAAGTTTTTTGAACTTTAGTGAAAATAATTTAAAAAAAAATCCTAAAAGTGCACGAAAAAATCAGTATATTTAATTTGAATGCAAAAATTTTATATTTTTTGATGCAGATTGGGAGAACTTTTTCAAAAATATTATTTCAGATCATTTCATTTTTTCTAAGTAACACACCAGCCAATATTTTTACAAAAAACGCGATTTTTTAGAGGTTATTTCAAACCACTGCAGCTCAAGGATGGCTATCGAAAGAGTCGAAATATTTGGAGAATCCAAGGATTATTTTGAGGAACTGCCCCGAACAACTTTTTTTCGTGAGGCGCCGTAATGTATATATATTTTTTTATTTTTTAAATGTTTGCTTTCGTTATATAACTTAAATAAATACTTGTCGTGCTGCTCCAAATGAAGATTGAACATAATGGTTATAAAGAATTGAATTGGTTTATTATTTTTTTTGCTTCAGCGACCCCCCCCCCCCCGTTCCCCAATCAACCCTTCAGAATCCACAGCTTCGTAAACAGCTCACATTAGTGCAAATAGAAAATGAGTAGGGAAATAAACCCCATGGTATCACAATGGGCCTCATTTGCTTAAGTGTGTCTCTTAAAAGTGACAGTCACTTTAATTTTACCTAAACCCCCCCTTATGAAACACCTATCTACGGCGTTGATCACAACACTTGTATTCACATGTAGCCATGTTTCTATATTAATTAAATTATTCAAAAGTGTATCTTGCATTCTCCTGCAAATTTTAGTTTTAAAAAGGTTCATGTAACTTTAAATCCGCTCAATCTTAGCATTGCCAAATGGTAAAGAAAGTAGGGAAAACACACATTCTGTTAAGTCTGTAAATAGATTTAATCCTTGGACAACCTTAAAATTTTACACTTGCACCCAAAAAAAAAAAAAAAATAAACAATTTAAGAATTTTTGAGATTAACAATAAAAATAGCTTTTAGTAGACATTTTTGAAACATTTGGTAAAACTTCAGATGAAAAAAAATATTCCACTTTTTATGCTGCATATTTTTGAACAATAAATAAGCTCTCAGAAACAAATATATTCCACTCTGGCATATCTGCGTAGGACTGTCATTTTTAGATGCACGTATAAATCAGGATGTCAGAGAAAATATGTTCAAACATTTAGAGACTAAACCTGCAATGAAAAAAAAAGACAAAAACAATTAGAGAGCAAAAATCTACCTTATGACTGAAAAGACCTGAGTCATTTCGTTACTATGAAAACAAAGACTTTTTTAATTGTTTAGGGTCCACGACGTGACTGAATATGAAAAACCTGAATGTGAAAGGTGATTCCATAAAAAGCTATGTGGATGCTCTTAAGGCTATCATTGACACTGCAGAAAGAGAAGGGGGGAGGCAAGCAAAGTATGCGAAAAAATAAATTTAATTTTTTGCCCAACAAAAGCAGCTCAAGTTTGAGTTTATAAACTAAATAAATAAATGGGGTGTTAGAGAGTTATTCATATGTTCTATCAAATCTACGCGACAATACTTTAACATACGCTACGTTAGTGTTCATTATCGTTTACTGCTTTACTGATAGTTGGTCGAATTTAGACCGCAGGCGATGCTAGTACAAATGTTTAAGAGAAGAATCGAGTTGGTAAGGCTCTTCTACCATCATTAAAAGCACTTTCTTATGTAATTCCTTTTGCTACTCGAGATATAAATCAGCCTGTCTCGCTATTGCCAGCTTCTTAATACTCACTTGGAATGCACATTATCGCCCACATAGAAGCAGTTAATCCGCTACAAACTACCTCAAAACTATCTCGGCACTCGTTCTTCTCTTTGCGTCGCATTTTTTTGCTACCAACTTCCGGGAAGCCCACGAGCAAATTCACTCAGACTGCCACAGTGTCTGGCAACATCCTGCAGAAACGCCACTTAACGCTGCATGCTTCCGACAAGTTTGTCCATTTTTTACGCTACTTATGGTGCGGTGCATACAAGCGCACACAAACACACATCACACACACCAACTCATACACACTCTTCTACACACTAACACAAACGCATTTTGAATTTCTAATTTGGCAACCGTTCTGCTAAGCTCGACTGAATTTTCGCGCGCGATGCAACAAGATGGATGCTTTTGTTGCATTGTTAGTGCGGCAAATGCTGCATGCGTCTGGCTGTTGCTTCTGTTGCTGGCAGCCTGGTAGTTTATCGCAGCAAAACTACGTTAGTCGCAAAACGCATTTTCAGCATGTCCTTCGGTGTGGGAAGAAGCAGATCTAGAAGTAAGAAGGCAATAATTGTTGCAGCAACACGGGTGGACCTTCTTTAGTCTACTGCTGCACACTGTGTAGAATGTGTAGAAAGTGACTGTGACTGGGAAGTATGCAGGATTATGTTGAGTGTCGCCGTAAAGTTTTTGTGCATTTGTGAGCAATGGAAGGAAAACTTTTGGCGACAATGGATTGGGTGGAAGAGGCGTTAAAAATGTTTGCTTCTCAAGCAACTGTTTAAATTTACGCCATGCTTAGCCAATATCTAACTCACACAAAGAAATGGTGTAGAAAAAAAAATTAAGACATCTCTTTAACAATATCTTTAATAATTAAATGATATCCTTGCAACGGGACTGCTCTTGCAGGCAGCTGTTTAATATTTCGACTGCTTGGCAATAAAAGCAGTGGATATTAAAAAAGTCTGGCGTCAAGTATAAATCGTTGTCAACATCCTTTTTTCATTGACTAAAGGCACGACGAAAGGACACAGCGCTACGCTGTTTTTCTTCTTCCCAATTACTCCAGACAAATGGAATGTGAGCAGCAGAGCAACAAGAAAAAAATGTCGAACCACGATTTGCCGGACATGCTGCCATGTTGCATGCTACAGCAGCACACAAGCAGACGCACACGCATACCTACAGACACATAGTTGCACGCACTCATACTAGCACGCTTCGAGTCCTTGGCGTCTGGCTGGTGAAATTTGTGCCTTTTTGCTCGCGTTTTGCATGATTTTATTTCGAAGCTGCCATTTCTTTACTGTAGCACTCAACAGTGTGCAGTCTTCTTTAAAACAGCAACCTTTATGCTCTATTTTTTGTCAATTTTTAAAAAAAAGCTAGTTTTTACATCCGGAAAAACTGCGTTGTCCTTGCCGCGCACTTACGGCTAAGCATGGCAGTCAGTGCTCAATATTAAATTCCAGCATTTGCTTGATGGCTGCCGACGCAAAAGTTTTTGTTACCAGTGAGCATATACTTGCGCCCGCTGTGCTGGTGGGTGATGGTGGTGTGTGTTGGTTGGTGTTAGTGGGTGTTGGATGTAGATGTAGTAAGGAGATGTTGCAGGCAGCAATGGTTGTGGGGCTGCAGTAAACATTGCCAAGTTTCAAGTTTTGGTTTCTACAAAGTAGAAATTTTTGTTAAACACAAAATTTTCGGCCGTGGTTAAACTTTGAAAATGTATGCATTCTTGTTTTATACGAAAATCCTTTCAAGTCCTGCTGGGCAATTTTACTGTAGCTATTTTATGCTAACAAGCACACTTGGCTACGGAAGCTGTTAGTAAAAAAAAAAAAAAAAATAAAAAAACAATAAAATGAGAATAGAAAAACACTGCCTAAAATGTGCTGCCTATTAAAGTTTTTTTTGCACAAAACAATCTAAACTGAAATCCTGCAAGTTAGGCCAAATGTGCTGCCATTGTTTGTGGTTCGAATGGTAAACAATCGAAAAAAAAAACAAAAACAACAGTTATATATTAAAGGACATTTTACTGCACTTCATGCACAATGTATATGTTCTAAATGTAGCGGATGTGGTGCGCTTCGTCCTGCCAAATATGTGTCAAGCGCAAGTGTTGTTGAAGCTTCAACTTTCATGATTTGACTGTATTTGCAGTGGATATACGGCAAAGTGATGGCGTAGCAGCGGAAGTCAGGGAAAGCAAATTACTCGCAAAAATGTACTCCAAGCTGTGAGAGATTTTATGGGAATTTTTAATGTTTTGTTTTGGCTTTGTGGCTATTTTTTCCCCACACTTTCTCCTGCGGTGGAGATATTAATTAATTTGTTGGTTTTTCAAATTGGCCAATTTATTAATAAAAACAATAATAATTTTGAGCTTATGGTTGCATAAATAAAAAAATAAAAAATATTCAGATTAATGTTTATGTTTGACAATTCAAATGATTTTATGGTCTTTGAGGTATGTTTTGCTAATCTGCGTTTAGCTACAGTGCATGACACTCAACGGACATATGGATAAAGATAAATAAACGTTCAGCATACTTAAAGCCGCCAACTTCTTTTCAGTAAAAACCAGAAGATTCTTACCCGAAATTCTGTAGTTTTGCTAGTAAAATCAATATATAAAGGGTGTCCGGAGTGGATGTACAAATATTTACTGAGGTGAAAAGGTAGTTCGAGTTCAGCAAAAATTGTATGGAAGACGGGTCTATTTTCACGCCTGTAGGAGTAACAGGGTTAATTGGTGTTTTATGACTTTGATTCAACTAATTTTTTCTAGTTAAATAATAAACACAATGGTCTTAAGCGTCATGAATAAAAAGTAAGCAATTCCTTATAAGCTTAAGGTATTGCTTAGTAAGCAGACGATTTACAAAAACAAAATCTGTTTATTCTCGTATGGATAAAATTTTAAGCTATTGCCTAAGTAATTACCAGGCGTTGATATTCTTTGTATTTCAGAAACATGGCTTAATGAGCATATGCACGATAATTTGTTCAATTTGAGTGGTTTTAAAATATTTCGTGCAGACAGATTGGGTCATGCAGGTGGTGCAGCTATCTATGTACGTGGTAATAACCCGTGTAAGCTAATTTGTAAGTCAGATACTTGTAGTTCTATTGAATATTTGTTTATTGCTATATCCAATGCAAATGAAAAGTTCCTTATTGGTAATGTCTATCGTCCCAATCGAACTGTTGATATGACAATTCTTATTCAACTCATTGTAAATATCTCGCTTGGCTACTCACAAATTCTTATTGCAGGCGATTTTAGTAGCTATCTCTTAAAGGAAACTCACTTAGCTCTCGAAATGCAGACTTTAGGACTTTCTCCCAATCAAAACTACTATGCCTACGCACCATTAACACACTGCTTGACATATTTCTTGTTAACGATGAAACAAAAATTTTACTTTATGATCAGATATCTTATCCTTCATTTTCCAAACATGATATCATTTTTGTGTCGTGCGACTTTCAGTTGAAAACGCAACCAAAGTCATTTTTGTTTTGCGACTTTAAAAGTATTGATTACCATCGTCTCGAGTCTGGAATTTCAAATATCAACTGGAGCAGTATATACAGCATGACATCGCCTGATGAGCAAGTACATTTTTTGCAATCCAACCTCAGTTCCAACTCAGCAGTTCGTCCCACTTAAAAATAAAAATTTTAAACCTGTTTAGCGCCCATGGTTTAACGACAAAATTAAAAACTTAATACTGCAACGTGATACACTATACAATCAATGGAAACGTTTTAAGACACCGCAGATTTATAGTGAACTAGCTGAAACCCGGCGCGTTGCTGCCACTCTCCCTTGTCAAACGCCCATAAAATGTTGTCAGTTAAACAGCATGTCTAAATTGAGGTAGAATACTGAATTCCGAGACTGTGCGACCTATATCCACAAAGCTATTTGATACAACAAATTTGGGTTGTATAGAAAGTGCCACGCGCTCTTGATCACCGCTCATATAATGTAATCAACTAAACTGCATGTGTACATGGAGGTTGAATACCGAATTCCAAAACTGTGCGACTTATAAGTCCAAAACTATTCGATTGCACAAATTTGGGTTGTATGGGAGGTGCCACTGCCCTTTTCCTCACGTCCATAAAATTTTACCAATGAAACTGCATGTGTAAATTGAGGTCGAATACTGAATTCCGAGGCTGAGTTACCTATAACTCCAAAGCTATTCGATATCGCAAATTTGGGTTAGATTGGAGGTGTCACGCCCCCCCGACAAACTCTAAAAAATTTTATCAGTAAATCTGCAAGTGTAAATTTTGGTCGAATACTGAGTTCCGACGCTGTGCGACCTTGACTTCCAAAGCTATTCGATATCACAAATTTTCGTTGTATGGGCGGTGCCACTCCCCCTTGATCAACGCTCATAAAATGTAATCAATGAAACTGCATGTTTACATTGAGGTCCAATACTGAATTCCAAAGCTGTGAGACCTATAACCCCAAAGCTATTTGATATCTCTTGGGTTAAATAGGAGGTTTCACTCCCCCTTGTCGTACGTCCATAAAATGTAATTAATGAAACTGCATGTATAAATTGGGGCCGAATACTGAATTCTGATGCTGATATTCGATATCGCTAATTTACGTTAAATGGGAGGTGCCACGCCCCTCTTACCAATGAACATAAAATTGAATCAATGAAACTGCATGTGTACATTGAGGTCGAATACTGAATTCCGGCGTTGTGCGACCTATAACTCCAAAGCTATTTGATAGCACAAAGTTGGGTTGTATGGGAAGTGCCACTCCCCTTTGCCCTACGCTCATAAAATGTAGAGGAATGAAAGTGCATGTATAAATTTATGTCGAATACCGAATTCTTACGCTGTCAACCTATAACTTCAAAGCAATTTGATACCGCAAATTTGGGTTGTAAGGGAGATGTCACGCCTCCCTGTCCAACGCCCATAAAATAAAACCATTGAAACTGCATATGTAAATTGAGGTCAAAAACTGAATTCCAAAGCTGAATTCCTATAACTTCAAAGCTATTCGATATCACAAATTTGGGTTGTATGGGAGGTGCCCCTCCCCCTTGTCCACTCCCATAAAATTTCATCACTGAAACGGTACGTCTAAATTGTGGTCGAATACCGAATTTCTAAGCTGTGCGATCCATAACTCTAAAGCTATTCGATAACAACAATTTTTTATATATAGTGGGAGGTAAAAGGGGCTGTGGCATTTCCTCTTAAACCATCTCGTACTCAAAGCAAAGCGTACTTACAAAATTTGAGCCCAATTGGACCAATAGTTTCGAAGTATTTTGATATTTTCTTAAAAGTAAGCGTATATGAAGTGTGACCACGCCCATTTTTATCAAAGTTAATGATAGTTATCATACGAACTTATTTACCAAATTTTAATTTAATACGACCAAAACCGTCTTAAATACAGCATTTTTATTGATTTTTGGGCGACAAAAGGGGGTGTGGCATTATATTTTTCCTAAACCAGTAGAAAGAAGTATCCAATTTGGTTCAGTCGTTTTCAAGTTTTAAGCATCCGAACAAATCACGATTCATTTTTATATAGACAGATATTGATTTGTGGGCGGTAAAAGTGGGCTTGAAAACATTTATGTATCGTGACTGCCTCTTGGAGCACCTACACAGCAAGTTTCACTATAAAAATGTGTAGAACTCCGGAATTGGCATGATTTCGAAAAAGTGGGCGTATATATATTGCGACCACGCACATTTTTTGTACAGTTACTGACAGTAACCATCTGAACAAAATTACTAAATCTTAGTTTTTTACGATTGAAACCGTCTGATATATATCCTTTTTTTTTGGTTTGTGATCGATAGCGTAAATTAGGGTTGTATGGGAGGTACCACGCCCCCTCAACTAATAGTTACCAAACCTCACAGGAGTACTCTTAAGATATGGCTTCAGTTTCCCTGAAAATTTCATAAAGATCAGTTCAGCGGTTTTGGAGTCTATATGTGATATAGCCACATACCCACATACCCACATACATACATCTATTTTTATATATATAGATTCAAAAATGCTAGGAAAATTGTTGCAGAAATAAAATCAGAAAAAACAAAATTTTTTTGTGAAAATTCTCTTCTGCAATTGATAGCAAAAAAGCATGGCACAAAATAAAAAAAAAAACATTGGAATGGGCAAGTGTAAAGGTAGGAAAAGAGATGATGCTGATGTAGACGATTTGAATATAAAGTTTCTAGATCTTCCAATGCCAGCAATCTCTCATGAATCTTTCGCTAACCCTAAAAGCGTGCGAAGTAGCAACGATTTCAGTTTTGAATGCGTTGAGCAAACGGATGTTTTCGCGTGTTTTTTTAGCTATAAAGTCAAATACTGTTGGTTTTGATAATATTCATCTTGTATTTCTCAAGGCCCTACTCGCTAAACTACTACCTTTTGTAACACACATTTTTAATTTTATTCTCACTACTTCTATATATCCTTCCACTTGGAAACGGGCCAAAATAATACCGATTCCAAAAACGTGCAATGAATACCGTCCTATAGCCATTTTGTCGTATGTATCAAAAGTTCTAGAGCTAATAATTTAAAGGCAAAAGTGTAAGTTTTTTTTTTTTAAAGATCAAAGAATCAAGGCATGCGCCTTATACAAACAAGGTTTGGTCTTTGACCTGAAAGGAAAGGCATAGATTTATTTAGAGGAATTCAGTGAAACCATACGTGAATTATTGATTAGGCGAAACAACCGTGAAAGACAACTTGAATTGCTTTCAACCGAGGCTAGTGTTATGCCTTAACCTCGGCAAGCATTTCCAGCCCTCAGTTGTTCCTGTCATTTTATTCCACATTTTCCACAATTTTAGCTGTGGATTTTTAGTTTTCCATAACTCTGAGATGTAGGAAAGAACAAAGAAAGTTAAAAAAACCATGCCCGGACCCGGATTCGAACCAGGGACCTCTGGGTTGATAGCTTAGCGCACTCTCCACTAGACTACAAAGGCCGACAAAGGAATTATAGGAATCATTTAATAAATGAATGTCAATCTGGATTACGAGTTAAGCGAAGCTGTGTAACAGCACTAGTTGATGTTGTTGAAGTCCTTAGAGTAGGTATTGATGAAAACAAAATTAACTTTCTAGTGCTTTTAGACACTCAAAAGCCTTTGATGCGGTGGATCATTCTGTGTTGTATAATAAGCTTGTGAATCTGTTTCATTTTTCCCCGACTGCTGCTAATTTGATATTATCCTATCTATCCAACAGAAAACAAGCAGTTTGTTCGAATGGTATTGTATCAAAATTCCTACCAAATGACAGAGATGTTCCTCAGGGCTCTGTGTTAGGTCCTCTTCTCTTCTCTGTATGCATAAATTGCCTACCAAAAGTGTTGAAAAATTGTAATATTCATATGTATGCCAATGATGTCTAATTGTATGTTAGTTGTTCCCGTGAGTCTATCGTCCCTTGTGTTTCGAACCTAAATGATAATTTTCGACGCGTTAACGACTGGGCCACATAAAATGGCCTATGTTTAAATCCCAGAAAAACAAAATGCATTGTCATCTCAAAAAAACCAGTAGACTATTCACTCTTCCCAAAAATTAAACTGAACAGTTGTGATATTGAATGTGTGGATAGCGTGAAAAACCTAGGCATAATATTTAATAGAACATTGTCGTGGAACACTCATATAGGTAGCTCTATCGGTAAAGTGTATCGTATGTTACGTGTTTTTACGTGGACAACTCAATATTTTGTTGTCCCCTTTAGAAAACGTTGCCCCTTAGAAAACGTATCTTACTGGCTAAATCGTACCGTTTATTTAAACACAATTTAAATGTTCTCTTCAACAACATTGCTCGTTATGTTTGTGGCTTAAAACGTAGAGATCATGTCTCCGTGCATGCAAAACGTTTATGTTTACAATATGACTCTCGACAATTTACTGAAATTTCGTTCACTAATTTTACTGCACAAGGTGGTTTATGCTAGGAAGCCGGTTTATCTGTTCAACAGACGCGGGCTTGCAAGATCACGTAGATCAAACGCCATTATAAATACAAATGCGTCATTCTTGTCTGGCATCGGAAAGTTAATTTTTTGTTTATTCAATCCGTCTTTGGAACGCTCTACCAGCTGATCTAAGAACAATTACCAATGCTGTGCAATTTAAATTTTGATTGAATATTTTTTTCTCCTCATTGCAATAACTGTTAATTTTCAGTTATTACACAAGCAGAATTGTGATTTAAGCTATCAAGCAATACTTTCATTCGAATTTAAATTCAAACATTACTGTTTTATATTAGCTTTATTATTAAGTTTTGTATTAGTAACTTGTACAATTAACCCATTTATCGCAAATACTGATGAAATTAGAGACTAGTGCCTTAATTATAAGTATGTCTTGTTGCATTAGTATGTCAATAAAATAAATAAATATAAATATAATTAGGTAGCTAAGTAATAATGCAATTTAGTAATTTAAAAACCAATTTAATATATTGTCCTTTCCTAGCCTCAACCATTTTGTCATTATCTTTAGCCAATGCCTTCCATTTTTACTAAAACAAAAAAGTTTACGAAACATTTACTAAACATTTACGAAAAAGAAAAACTACATTTGTGTAACAGTGCAGACGATTTAATCATCATGGTAAATGAATTTATGCATAAATTGCTTATATTCGAAAATTAAAATGTTTCTCTAAAAAAATATCATAAAATAAGAAGTTTTTGATAAGTTTTAATATTTTGTTCATGGTAGACTTTTCTGTGGCCATTAAATGGAAATTTTAATTGATTGAAGCGCCTTTTAGCGAAAGTTTTTTAAACTTGTGATAGCCTTTCTTCATTTCCTGGTTTAGGAGAATCTTCATACTAAATTTCATCAAAATCGTTCCATGGACCAGAATATTAAAATGCTATTTCTTTAGCCAGAAATATATTATTGAATTAAAATCAAACAAACAAGCAAAGCAGCAACTAACGTTAAAGGCACACGACCTCACGCTCAAGCGAAAAAATATTTTAGGTACTAATAACAAAATATCTGCTATTTCTATAGTAATAAAACTCATTTTCTGTTTGTTTGTTTGTTTGACCTTTATACAAATCTAAACCGCTCAACGGATTCCGCTCAAACTAGGTATACATATAAAGTGCATTCCAACTTAAAATGTTAAATACTTAGTTTTTACCACGCCCCTTCCAAAATTTTCAGCTAACGGTAATTTTATTATTATAATACTTTTACCATTAGAGTTTTTTGTGTATTTAATTTTGAAACATTTCTGTTATTCTGACATCAAAAACATTCACATATATTCAAAATTGTAAAAATTTTCAACGACTTTTTCATAAAACACCTAAGAATGAGAAAAAAAATGACATGAAAATCAAAGTTTGGTCTTTCGATGCAAATGTCTCCACTGTCCATTAATATATTTCTTTCAAATTTTTTTTTTCGAAAGTTCAATAAAATCACTTTACAAAAATAAGATGAACTGCACCGTTAAGTCAGTGTATATATGTTTTATGAATATGTCAAAAAAGGTCCAAAATATTGACTTTTTACTCAAAAAATGACTCAAAAAATTTTTTTGTTGCAAAAATGAAATTAATTAAAAAATGCACATCTTTCATATGACATAGCATTTATTAGCAAAAATTTTCCAGTTAAGCGTAAAAATTATTTTACTGTTTTTGTCATCAAAACAACAAGAGTACTACCCCCTTTGCTTTTTTTCGCGAAATTTATTTTTTTCAAAATGTTGTTTTTTATATTTTTTACAAAAAAGTCAAGTTTCAAAAATAATTTATGTAAGAAAATTACCCCAATATCTCTTTCCAATCAAAAGTTATGGCTAAAAATCTATTTTTTCATACCAGTTTATTAATAAAACTGAGTTTTGTTTTAAAATTCTCTTTATAGTTTGAACGTCCTCATTTATGTCTAAGAATGCGTTTTTTTTTTGACTAGAGTAATTACGAACATTTTGGTTTATATAAAAGCTTCCTTATAGTAATCTACTTAGTTTTCTTGCCTCCCCACCCCTCGCTCCCCTCCTGTTAAATTTGTTTTTTTGTGATGGCTCTATTTTTTCTCACTATTGTGTCACCGTTGTCACTCAGTTCTTTATCAATGGTACTTTAAATGTTGTATATATATTACCACTTCATCGAAAAGATGACTGCGAATAAGAATGCTGTAAAAGATAAAATTTTCATGTAATGAGTTTCAGCTAAATGGCGATATAATAAAACATATGCGCATCTGGTTAGCAGAATTATTTCATTGGTTTTGATCTGTGCTTTAAATTCACAGATAGATGGCGCCGCATTTGTAAGTACTGTGGGTGCAAACTATACACCTTGCGGTGAATAGCCGAATGATGTCTATCAAAAGTTTCTTCAAATTTAACCCCACACGTTTGGGGTTACAGACAGATGGCGTTTTTTTCTGCTTACAGAAGAATATCTGATGTTCTAATGTAGCTAGAAGATAAGTTTTGCGAAATTTTTTGCGAAAATGCTATTGCTACCAAGCTTTTAAAATGTCAAATAATGCAGTACTGCCAGTTTTTTCAATCGCAGCGTCATTTAGCCGTCAATAACGGCTAAGTGTTTTCAACTTTTACAGTTCCACCCTCAACAATTAAAAACATAGAATTGGATCAATTTAAATGTCCAGCTCACTTGCTGAATCATTTGTTTTTTTTTGCTTTGCTTTCAAATGCGATGTTATGATCCTGATCTCCCATGAAAAAAACGCAGCTAATATATATTTGAGTACAATCATTTTTAGTACAACAAATTCTTCATAAAACATTGATGGCTAAGAATGAGAAAAAAATTATATGAAAATCAAAGTTTTTACTTTTGTTGTCCATATCTCCGGTGTTTTTAATACATTTCATTAAAATTTTTTTTGTTAAAAAATTCAAAATATTTTTTATATAAATTTTTGTTTAAATGTTAAAATGTCCATATCTCAAGGACGCATTGAGTCCCACCATAATTTTTATATTGTTGAAAAGGTAATTTTGCTAGCTTTAAGATTTAGTAAATATTAAAATTATTTTTATTTTTTAAAATATGTTTTTCGTACCCCTTCTTTGAATTCAATGAGCTCACCGCAAGAGATGGAACCACCAACAACAAAAAATTTCCAAAACTTTTTTGGATTAAAGTTCGTTCAATTACCTTTCTAACAGTAGCTCAAACTTAAAATTTAACATGTTTTCTATTATTCCAGAATTTAAAAAACATTTAATCGAGAAGTGTATATTAAAATGTTTATATAAATGACTCTCGAGCAACACCTGGTATATTAGCTAGTTTGCAAATAAAATTTCATCAAAATCAATGAAGTCGGTTAGCCAGAAACATATTATTGTATAAACAGCCCTCTTACGAATTTTTTTTTTTTTTTGGTTTTTGGTAGACTTTATTCTATTTCTGGGTTTTTACGATCGCACATTGGGCCAGCCGAATCGGAAGACTGGCCAAAAGTCAGGTGTTCCAAATGAAATTAAAATTGGTGCCATTATGATTTAGACATATTGAAGTACACGTGTACAAATTTGTAAGCGTTTTGAGATAATATTTTTTGGTAACACTCCATAGTGTTGCAGCGCTACAAGTATATTACAATTAATTAAACCTTCTTATTATAAAGATACCTATGTTAATTTTTCATTAATCTTTTCATTTAATTAAAAGTAGTCAATACAGGCAATACTGAAATAGGCAATAAATTCAAAATTCAAGCTCAATATTTCCAAATATAGCTGTATATAGGGATGAAAGTTGAGTTTATTTTTAAATATTTTTGGATCTGTCAGCTACCGATTCAAGATTACAAAGAATTCCAATGCCCATCGTTAAGTTTTACATACCATTTAAAAGTTAATTATGTGCACATAAAAAAAATGACACTTTTTAACAACAATTTAATATAATTGAATTGAAAAATGATTTAAAAAGCCCTTTAATTTAACACAAATTTTTTATTTTTGACATCAAATTCGATACCAGCGACCCCAAATCTTTCACAAATCGGGTAACATTTTAAATTTTTCGGCGCCATATTGTATCCGTCATTTTGTATTTTTCATTTTTGACATCAAATTCGACATCAGCGATCTCAAAAACTACCTCGCACCAAATTTTGTACAAATCGGGTAATATTTAAAATTTTTGGCCATCATATTGGATCCGCCATTTCGTGGTTTTGGTTTTTGACATAAAATTCGATGTCAGCGACCCCAACAACCCCTTTGCAAGTTTTATACACAAACGGTAATATATCGAGTTATGACCAGTTTTTCGAGTCAGCTGGCTCATAGTGGGTCGGCTAAAAACTGGCGAAGTTATACAAAAAATACCATTTGGAGCGTTTTTTGGGTTCACAAAAAAAAAATTTATGCTACTAATATTTTCTCAACATAAGCTTTCAAATGAGGGACGGTCTTTTGAAACTTTTTTATTTTTCATAGCCATTTTCAATGACCCACCTTAATATATCTTCTTCTATACATATAAAATGGAATGTGTGTTTGTTTATTTGTTTGCTTGAACCTTATAGGAGACCAAACCTCTGGACCGATCTTCCTGAAATTTTCACAGCATTTAACTGGGACTCTGGCATGATTAATAGGGTACTTTTTTCAACCACACCCACTTTTACGCCCACTTTTTAAAAATTATGTAATTGCTCCCATATAGTTTTTAACAGATTTACTTCAAATTGTATACACATTATACTCCAGGCGAGGTAGAAGTAATTATTTCTTATGCCACGCCCACTTTCAAGCCCCTTTTCACGCCAAATTTAAGTTTTAAACTTTTTGTTCTCTGTACAAATTTGTTCCTTCCAACGGATTATTTTTTATTTGGTAGTATATTGCTCTTAATTCTGTTAACGTCGCCATATTACTATGAACCACGCCCACTTCACCGCCCCTTTTTTTAATTCAGATACTTACTTATACCACTAACAATGTTTGCTATACAAAATAATTTTTTGTAATATGTATTTACCTAAAGTTGTATATACTTTTTATCTACAGGTAAGGTAGCCATAGATTTTTTTATTACCAAATCCCCCTTTTTCGCCCCATTTTACTTTAATTATAATTAATTTGTTTTCAATATGGTATATATTTGGTGTCTTTGTCGTGTTGATGCACAAAAACATTCTGAAATAATTTTTTTTTTATTATTTTTTTTTTTTAAATTATTATCTACACAATTAAATTGGAATATTAATATTGCACTACTTTTTCTTCAAGTGTAACATGAGGTGCGATTGCTAACGCGTGTTATAACGCTTACCATATCATTGACATACTTACAATTAAAATTATGTATATGGCAATTCATTTCACTAATTAAGAACGCTTCTGATTGGCTGCCATAAGAATAAATACTATTTCACCAAACGGGAGCTATATTTGCAGCCATTAAAGCTGAAACTTTCACAGCATGTTACTATGACTCTGGAAGGAATAATAGGCTATAAGAAGTTTTTATTGGACAAAGGGGCGTGGCACCGATCATATAACCCAAAAATTTAAATCGCCATATTTGGGGCATTTTTTGACCTACGTTGAAGCTATTTGGTACATATGGTATTGGCATAGTTAGAAATACGTACCAGGAGAAAAGTGGGTGGGACCACGCCCTTTTTAGGAAAATTAAAAATTGCAATATAGTCTTAACTACTGGACCGACCGTCATTAAATTTTCACAATAGGATATTCTTACGAAATAATTAATTCTTGACTATATAAAGTTGTGAGTGGACGAAGGGGCATGGCCTCGCCCATATAACCCAAAATTTAAAATAGTCATATCTTGGGCGGTTTTTGACCAACGGCGGCAGTATTTGCTATATATGGTATTGGCATGAATAGAAATACGTACCAAAAGAAAAGTGGGCGGAGCACGCCCCTTTGTTTGCGATATATTGGAGGCTGGACCTGTTAACCGATCTTAAATTTTCACAGCGTGCAGCTTTGACTCAGGAATACTAATAACATGATAATCTTTTTCAACCATGCACACTTCTGCACCATTTTTTTTACTACGTTTATTAACGCCTTTACCTCAAATTTAATATACATAATAATTAAAATAGTGGGGTAGCCCCATTCTCTTTCTCCCACAACTTTCTGCAAAACAGCTGATTTTGTAATATGTGTTAATTAAAATAGAGAGTGGAGTAACCCCATTCTCATTCTCCCACAACTGACTGCGAAACAGCTGATTGTGTAATTGCTGCTTTTTGATTGGTCTAAAAATAAAAAGAGGGAGCATGAAGCAAATTACATACGGTTCAGTGCTGAATTCTAATTGGTTTACAACAAAAAAAGGGGAAAAGCATTGCAATAATTAAATTAAAATTAAAAACATAAATTTTTGTAAATATATAAATACTTTTAATTTTATTTTATAAAGAGGGGGGTAGCGAAGCACACCGGGTTCAGCTAGTATAGATATAAAAAAAGATATGGTTTATTTTTTCTGTAGGATCTAAGGATTTGGGATAACGATTACAGGATCTAATATATATAATTGCTCCAATTTTGTTAGCACTTATTGTTTCAAAATGTACCTTACTGTTGCTTTAAACTAAAATAACCCCAAAAGTGTTGAAAAACTTTTAATTAAAAAACAAAAAAAATATTAAATTATATAACAAGTAGATTATTTTTGAAAAAACTATCAAATCTCGTTAGAGCATTTGTCAAATGGGAAAAAATTTGTAGTTCTATGTTTTTATATTCAAGGAATTGATTGCTTAACTTGATTTTCTTTTTAAATCATCTCTTAATGAATTTCCAGTACAAAATTTGTTTAAAAATGAGCAAAAATGCCAATTATAAAAAAATTATACCAATCGAAAGGTTTTTTATATACTACTTAATTTTGGTGCAGGAATTGGGGGTTAAATTTTTCCTACACAAGTCAATACACTCTAGCATATATAAAGGACTACCTGAACCCGGTGTGCTTCGCTAGCCTCCTCGTTATAAAATAAAATTAAAAGTATTTACAGATTTACAAAAATTTATTTATTTAATTTTAATTTAATTATTGCAATGCTTCTCCCCTTTTTTTGTTGTAAACCAATTGGAATTCAGCACTGAACTGCATGTAATTTGCTTCATGCTCCCCATTTTTATTTTTAGACCAATCAAAAAGCAGCAATAACACAATCAGCTGTTTCGCAGTCAGTTGTGGGAGAATGAGAATGGGGCTGCCCCACTCTCTATTTTAACTAACACATATTACAAAATCAGCTGTTTTGGAGAAAGTTGTGGGAGAAAGAGAATGGGGCTACTCCACTATTTTAATTAATATGTATTTAAAAACCATTAATAAACGTAGTAAAAAAGGAGGTGCACAAGTATGCATGGTCGAAAAATATTATCATGTAATAAGTATTCCTGAGTCAAAGCTGCACGCTGTGAAAATTTAAGATCGGTTAACAGGTCCAGCCTCCAATATATCGCAAACAAAGTGGCGTGCTCCATCCACTTTTCTTTTGGTACGTATTTCTATTCATGCCAATACCATATATAGCAAATACTGCCGCCGTTGGTCAAAAAATGCCTAAGATATGAGGATTTTAAATTTTGGGTTATATGGGCAAGGCCATGCCCCTTTGTCCACTCACAACTTTATATAGTCAAGAATTTATTATTTCGTAAGAATATCCTATTGTGAAAATTTAATGACGATCGGTCGGTAGTTAAGATTATATTACGATTTTTAATTTTCCTAAAAAGGGGCGTGGTCCCACCCACTTTTCTCCTGGTACGTATTTCTAATTATGCCAATATCATATGTACCAAATATCATCGACGTATGTCAAAAAATGCCCAAAATATGGCTATTTAAATTTGTGGGTTATATGGGCGACGCCCCTTTGTCCAATAAAAACTTCATATAGCCTATTATTATTTCCAGAGTCATAGTAACATGCTGTGAAAGTGTCAGGAAGATCGGTCCAAGGGTAAAGCAGAAACAAACAAACAGACAGACAGACATTCTTTTTTATATATATATAGATTGAAAGCAGATTAATTATAATTAAAGTAAAATGGGGCGAAAAAGGGGGATTTGGTAATAAAAAAATCTATGGCTGCCTTACCTGTAGATAAAAAGTATATAAAACTTTAGGTAAATACATATTACAAAAAAAGTATTTTGTATAGCAAACATTGTTAGTGGTATAAGTAAGTATCTGAATAAAAAAAGGGGGCGGTGAAGTGGGCGTGGTTCATAGTAATATGGCGATGTTAACAGTATTGAGAGCAATATACTACCAAATAAAAAATAATCCGTTGGAAGGAACAAATTTGTACAGAGAACAAAAAGTTTAAAACTTAAATTTGGCATGAAAAGGGGCGTAAAAGGGGGCGTGGCGTAAGAAATGTTTATTTCTACCTCGCCTGGAGTATAATGTGTATACAATTGGAAGTAAATCTGTTAAAAACTATATGGGAGCAATTACATAATTTTAAAAAAGTGAGCATAAAAGTGGGCGTGGTCGAAAAAAGTACTCTATTAATCATGCCAGAGTCCCAGTTAAATGCTGTGAAAATTTCAGGAAGATCGGTCCAGAGGTTTGGTCTCCTATAAGGTACAAACAAACAAATAAACAAACACACATTCAATTTTAAATATATACATAGATAGACACATATTTTCCTAAGCTATCACAATCTTTATATTTGTTGTGAAAGCTTTTAAGCCAGACTCACAACTTTATTTTATTTACAATGCAGCATTGTGGTAGTGTAAAGATCACTTCAGTATATTATTGAACTCAGCCCAAAAGATCATAATTTTCTAAGTGAAAATGTCGAATGATACGCCTTCTACCCTAACATTCTGGTAATCCGAATCTTTCACATAAGATCAAATAAAATAAAAACATACAAATTTCAGATAAAAAGAACACCAGCCAGTTAAGCTGCTGCTATAGAGAATTCTTCATAAAATAAAATGTTAAGTAATTGAAAATCTTTTAAATTTTTAACAAAAAACGTATACATAGTAACACTGTGCATGTCCAAGTATCAAAAAAGCTGGAGACATATCATATCAGCATAATTCGAGGACGCAAAATTTAGCGGCGTTTACCGTTTTTTAATCCTTCGGCCCGTTTTCGAGAAATTTAAGGTTCAAGGTCAAGTACATGTTGATGCAGTTTTTGTTAGAGCAACTTTTTTCTCATTAACTTAATTGACTACGTATCAATGAGTAGAACATTAAAAATGACTTGGACAATAGTTTTTTAAAACAGTTTAACCCTCGAAACCCAAATTCTTATGGTCCAAATTGACCTCAGAAATCAAAAAAACCCTTTTTTCGTATAAAAGCTTTGTTCAAAAAGCTTTTTGGCCGAAAAATATTCCCCTGATATAGTGGCGCTAAGCAAAATTACAAATTAAACCAACTTAGCTAACCTTCTGTGTCCCTAAAACGACCTGAGAGGTATTAAAACTAAGTTTTTCATACATATTTTTTTTATTTTCTCAGATAGATTCATCTGTTTCTTCTGCTTCTTCATGTAAATTCCAACAAATGTCTCCTAAGAGAGCATCTAGTTTTTTACCACTGTACCAGTACTCGAGTCTAGCCGTGACCTGATGGAAACGTTCGCTATGCTCATCATCGCTATGCTTTTCCGTCAAAAAGCTTACTTGTTTTTGTTTGAACAAAGATTTTATAAGAAAAAAAAGAGTTTTTTTTTTATTCATGAGGTCAATTTGGACCATAAGAGTTAGGTTTCGAGGGTTAAACTGTTTTAAGAAATTATTCTCCAGGTAATTCTGAATGTTTCACTCATCGACATGAAGTCGATAAAGTTAACGAGAAAAACGTTTTTCTAAAAAAAACTGCATCAACATGTACAGTGTTGCGCAAAACAATAGCAACAAAATAAGTGCGCTGCAACAAAATCGTGTATCTTTTTTAATATTGGGGGCACACAAAAATGATTGTAGGAATCAAAGCATATATTCCTACATCATATATAAAACAAATCAAATTCAAATTTGGTTTTGTTTTTTTTATTAAATTTAAAATTAATGTGACTACATTCAATTTGTCTGTGAGCAAAACAATAGCAACAAAAATTGAAAAATGTAAAAAGAGAACAGAAGTTCGAAGAATTATTGGTAAAAGTTTCGTTGTTGTAAAGCACGTGTTGTTTGTAAGTATAAACATTTAAGTTGAGCTTTGTGCTAGTTGTGACATTGACTTTTTAAATACTGTGAAGCTCTTAAATTACAAATTATTTCCGAATATAAAAACGAAAATTCGCAAAAATCTAACGTGAAACAGTTTGATATTAATCGGTCAATAGTTTGCAGATTAATAAAGAAATATACCTTCACAAAAGACGTAACAACGGTACATTAAAGAGGGCGACCGCGGAAAACATCGCTGCGTAATGACAGGAACATTTGTGGTGTGTTCAAGCGAAATGCATTTGCCACAGCCAAAGAGGTTGTTCGGACACTTGATTTAGATATCCACCACAGCACTGTTTGAAGACGAGCCGTTGAGAATGATTAAAGAAGTTACAGACCGGCAGAGAAACCTTTGCTTACAGCTTAGCATAAAAAACAAGGTGAGGTGTTACAATTTAAACAATTCTGTCTGAAATTGTGACAACTAGTTGCAATTTATTGTTTTTTAGACTCAGTCTTCCAAAAGAGCACCTAAATTGAACCGTTCAAAAATCGAAAATCGTTTTTTTTAGCGATGAATCAAAGTTCAACTTGATTAATTCAGATGGGATGTGCACGGTACGGCGCCTCTCAGGTACACGACTTGAAGTCCGAAACTGCAAAATAAATTTTGAATACGGATGCGATGGCATTATGGTCCGGACTTGTTTTTCCTATAAAGTAGTTGAACCATTTCAAAAAATCTATAGAATTATGGATCGATTTGTATATAATGACATTTTAGAAAGCAAGATGCGACCACATTCAGAATGGAATATGTCGCTTCAGTGAACGTTTCAGCCCGATCACGACCCGAAGCACACTTCAAAGCTCATCAAAGATTACATAAGAGGCAAAGGGATTCAAGTCCTTGATTAGCCCGGCACAGTCACAATGACTTGAATCCCATTGAAAATCTTTTTGGGATTTTGAAGGTAAAAGTTTCTGGTCAAAGATTTTCTAATAAGACTGCACTGTATGAAGCGCTGAAAATTAATTGGAAACATATACTAATACTAACATATCTACTTTTCCGCTCAGCTGTGCAGCGGTTATCAAGAATAATGAATTTTACACCAAATATTAATTATGTTGCTTTTGTTTTGCTCTCAGACAATGCAGACACATTAATTTTAAATTTAATAAAGAAAACAAAACCAAATTGGAATATGATTTGTTTTTAATATGATGTATGAATATATGCTTTGGTTCCTATAATCATTTTTGTGTGTCCCTAATATTTAAAAAGATACACGATTTTGTAGTAGCATAGCGATTTTCTTGCTATTATTTTGCGCAACACTGTACTTGACCTTGAACCGTTAATTTATCGAAAATGGGCCGAAGAATTAAAAAACGGTAAGCGCCATTAAATTCAGCGTTCTTGAGTTATGCTGAAATGATATGTCCCTAGCTCGTTTGCAAAAAAAAAGTGACCGATTCATGCACAGTGTTATTAACAAAAACTACACTTAATGAGATCAAATGCTTTGACTTTCTTTGCGGCTGAATGCGATAAAACGAACCATTGCTCTTTGGAACCTCAAGATTCCATTACAATAAAGCCACAAATGACAGCATAAAGCGGGTAATTCTTACTATGGCTTGGTCTGACAGTAAGAAAAAAAAAAAAGGAAAAGCAAGCAAACTTGTTAAATATTTAACTTACCAACTATTAAAGTTCATAATTAAAACATTTGCTCAAAACTTTCCAGCTCAAGTCGTCTCCCTTGACACTAATTATTTTCTATGAAAGTGAGTTAAACTTTGCTTTTGTGGCCTTAAAATATGTTCGCACGCTATTAAGAATGGCTCTCAAGCTTAACGGCCACCCAGCATTAGTCTTGCCAACGAATGCACCCAACGTCAAACTGTTAAGACGCCAAACTGTCGAACTGTTAAGCTATAGTCGAATCGCCGCCTGTCCACACAGTAGCAAACACCAAATACAAGAGCTCTTACTTAACTGGCCATTAGAGAAGCCCGTCGTTTTTGGTGCCGCTTACGTCGATGCCAGCAGCAGGCATCCTTTGGCTGGTGGCCACCACATTTCGACCTTTTTTTTTTTGGTACAAGCTATATAATGACCCTCGATAAATTGTTATGGCCAAGGTATGCGGAATATGGTTGAGCAGTGTGAAGAAAGCTCATTCAGTTCAGCCTTCTGTGTGTTGCTCACTTATTGTTGTTGGATGTGTTGTTTCTTTTTCTTGTCGCGCATTGCGTTGGTATCCATCGTATCCATCGGGTGTCCTGGTATCAGCGTGTTCTACGTCGTTTGATCGCGTGGTTGCTACTAACCATGCACATTGACTTATATACAAGTATTACCATTATCCTTTATGCGCTATCCTTGATAGCCATGAAAGTGTTCAAGGAAAGAATAAAAAGCACTCAAATAAAACAACAACAGGACACGAAGAAACTAGAACATCAACACGCCCAACACAGTGGAAACATGGCATTTGCATGTTTTGTACGTTTATTCTTTGCGCCTCCTGATGCATATATCAACATACACTTTTTCTGTCCAGTCTAGGTCAAGAACATGACATATCCTCGGTGGTTGGGTTGAGTTTGGCTGTTTGGGAGTTTCTTTAATGCGCCCTCTACAACTACAACGTAAACAGACAAACCTTTGGCCGAGAATAATTAAATTAGGGCAAAAGTTGAGCGTAAATATTTTAAATCATTTACTTGGCCATTTCAAAGTGTGATCCTATTGATTGCAAATATTGCCTCTACTCGCGTAAGTCATAGACTTAGAATGCCTTTCCAAAAAGGTGTAATAGCTATACTAATTTTTAGGAATTTTTATGGTTCATGCAGTTCACTTACTTTGAGAAGCTAATAGGCATAAACTTGCGTAAATGGCTTTTCGATTTTGTGCCGAAGAAAAGCAAACGATTTTTTTTTGGCCTATTTTATAAGAAAAAATATCCGGATGAAAATCAAATTTATGTTGTTTTATCTTTTTATGGCTTTAATGATAATAATATGAGGAGGGTTAAAAAACAAAGATCTAAAGGGTTGAAAAACCTTCAAGTGATTAAAAATAAAATTTTGTGCCGAAAAGGAGCAAAACAATTTCTTCTGTGTACAAGCTTGCAAAATGTAAATAAAATGTTTTTCATCTTTTAAGCATCTAAATAATTGGAATATTCAGGGGTGTTATGGAAACCAACAATTGTCAGAATCGGTTTTGAAATTGACATATATTTTATTTTGGTGTCATAGAAACCGACAATCGATTAAGAAACCAGTTTCTAAATCGATAATCGGTTTCCATAACACCCCTGATTTTCTCAAAAAAATTATTTTGTTCTTAGTAAAGCCAAGGCATTGAAAGTGTTCAGCCCATATTTGGTGGAAAAATTCGAAGTGGTTGTGAAACGTATGCATTTTAAAGACATAAGGGCTTTCATTCTTTTCAAAGCAGAAATCATTTCCCTTACAAATGCTTTGTAGTGTTCTAACTTATGATTACCTAAAAAGTTTTCTGTTACAGGTTTAAAACTCAGCCATGTTTTGTTTTCCATATCGCTTAAAGTGCTCTTAAACATCAGACCCTTTAAAATGGTTCTTATTTTGCGACCAATTAAAATTCCTCAAATTAAATTGAAGAGTTAAAATAAATGGCGCATAATCATAGTCAAAATAAAGTACACTTTAAATTCAGTAAAGTGTACTTTTAAATAAAGTATACTTAAAGTCAGTCATAGTCTAGATAGAGTAAGCTCTAACGCTTAAAGTATGCTTTAACTTTAATACAAGGAAAAGTTATAACTAATGAAGTTAGCAATCTATTAAAAAGCAATTGTTGGGTGAAGAAATTGAAAATGTTTCATTTAGAAAGAATAGAAAGAGATTTTGACATATTAAACGACAATAGTTTGTTCAGACGTGCAAAAGCATATAAAAAAAAGATTGGACCCTTTTGAGCTGGAAGATAACGACTTTTGCAGCCGATACAGGTTTGATAAAGTCATAGCTCAGTTTTTAATTGATGCGTTAGTCTGCGGACAGAGTAAACGCTGAAGCAGGCAGGCAGGTTTGCTTACTTGTCACAGTGCGAGAAAACTCGCTTCATACGATTTCATACAAACCTGCTCGAAGTATGTAGAGTGGAAGCAGGCAGGTCAGATCAGATCAGATCAGGTTTTTGCGAGAAACCAGGCTGGCGCAGGTTTCTCGCAACTGAATTTGTTCTTTTTGTGTTGTTTTTATAATTTTTCAAGAAAACCGCGTTTTTTATTATCTTTAGAATACAAGACCAATTACAACAAAAACATTGAACAACAACAACACGTTGAACGAAACAAACATCAACAGCAGCGACCGCGCACATGTACAAGGTGGCGCAAAAGTAATCCTCCTATCAGAAAATGCTATAAATTTTTTTTTTCAAAAATCCGAACACAAAAAAATCATAGAAGAATCATAAAAACGTTATATCTCATTTGAAGTGACTTTAAAATTAATGCTTTTTAAATATTTAAAACTAATGCTTTTGCGATTGGGCCCCTAATGTCAGTTCTGTTTTGACATTTGTGTAGTAAACACATGCGAAATACACGTTAATAAACAATGTTACGCTACTCTGCTCCAGAACGCGGAATATTGGTGACTATTTATTTGACCAATAATCGGTCGATGACTTTTTCACAACGTGAATTTCGTCGCAGATTTCCTGGCCGTCCAACGCCTACTGGTGAAACACTGCGACGTTTAGCCGCTTGCCTCGAAGAGACTGGCACAACACGAGATGCTTCCAGGCGTGGCAGACCCCGGAGTAGCCGTTCTGCAGAGAATATTGCTGCTGTAGCCGAGGATGTCATGGAAGCGCCGTCGACATCGACCAGACGATGTGAAACGCAAATGGGTATCAGTCGACGGTCTTTACAGCGAATTTTGGTACAAGATTTGAAGATGTTTCCGTACAAAGTCCAGACGGTGCATCAGCTGTTAGCTGCTGACCGCCAATCGCGTCTAACATACGCTCAAGCCATCCTTAATCACCACCAAGAGGAAGATGATTTTTCATCAAAAATAATCATGAGTGATGAGGCCCATTTCCATCTTAGCGGGTACGTAAATAAGCAAAATTTACGCTTCTGGGGCACTGAAAATCCGCGTGTAACCCACGAAGAGCCATTACACCCGCTCAAAGTCACTGTATGGTGTGCTATATTGTTTTCGCTGGAGGAGTCATCGGACCTTTTTTCTTCGAAGACGTCGTGGGCCAAACGGTTACTGTGAATGGTGAGCGCTACAGAGCAATGATCAACGAGTTCTTTTTGCCGCAACTTGATGAATTGGGATTGAAAAACATGTGGTTCCAACAGGACGGTGCAACGGCACACACTGCACGTGCCACAACCGATATGCTGAAGGATGCATTTCCCGGGCGCCTAATCTCCCGTTTTGGCAATTTGCACTGGCCAGCAAGATCGCCTGATTTGACCGCTCCAGACATCTTTTTGTGGGGCTTTTTGAAGTCGCGGGTTTATGTCAACAAGCCTCAGACTCTTGCAGTTCTTAAAGACAATATCCGTCAAGAATGTGAGGACCTATCGCCGGAAGTTTTAGCCGAAGTGATGAAAAATGCCGGGTGACCAGCTAGGTTGTGGAAGGTCGTAGTGCTGGGCAGCGCTGCGTCTTGAACAAAAACCCCACAGAGCCCGCAACTGGCACTGACAAGGCGAGTCGGTGTCGCCTTAAAAACACCTTGCCCAAACCCCCCCCCTTGTCTTTCTCTAGACTTAAAACTTGAGGGGTCTCTCATAGACCTTAATCCTGGAATGTGCACAGGGTTTGGGTCCCGTCACATTATCAAATTTCCCAATGAAAATCGAACCAGCCTCGGATGATAACCCCATACACGTTGACGACCACCGCAAACGAAAAACGGACCATGATTTACGGATATGCACCTGGAATGTCCGGACTCTCTACAGAGAAGGTGCATCTATCCAACTGGCGGAAGCCCTCGCAAAAATAAAGGCTGACATCACCGCCATCCAGGAGATGCGATGGAAAGGGCAAGGCTGCTCTAAGCGAGCAGACTGCGATATTTACTACAGCTGCCATGCGGAGAAGCGCGAATTCGGATGCGGCTTCGTCGTAAGACGAAAACTACGCCACCTTGTTTCTCGGTTCACACCAGTGAACGAAAGGTTGGCGACGATACGCATCAAGGCGAAATTTTTTAATGTAACCTTAATTTGCGCGCACGCCCCGACGGAGGAAAAGGACGATGCCGCCAAGGATGCTTTCTACGCGAGCCTAGAGGACGTGTACGATCGCTGTCCGGCCCACGACGTAAAAATAGTCCTCGGCGATTTTAACGCAAAGGTCGGAAAAGAAGGCGTCTTTGGCCCCACTGTCGGTCAGTTCAGTCTCCACGAGGCCACTACGAACAACGGTCTAAGACTGATCGACTTCGCCGCGGCACGAAACATGGTAGTAAGTAGCACCAGATTCCAACACCTCGACATCCATAAGGCCACCTGGCTGTCCCCTGATCAAAAAACACGAAACCAAATTGATCATTTTGTGATCGACGGAAGGCACGCTTCTAGCGTTCTGGATGTGCGTACATTTCGGGGAGTGAACATCGACTCCGACCACTTTCTTGTTGCAGCCAAGATCCGCATGCGGTTATGCAATGCAAAGAACATACGCACAGGAATGCAACGAAAGCTAGACGTCGCTAAGCTGCAATCACAAAGGACAGCTGAGGCCTACTCCGCTCAACTCTCGGTTAAGCTCAACCAACCAACCTCACAACACGATGATGCCGATGGACTTTGGGCGCACATCTCCCACTCCATGCGCGCTGCCGCTGAAGAAGTGATTGGTTTCCGGCGCCCGCAACCTCGGAACCAATGGTATGACCAGGAGTGTCGCGACGCGACGGCAGCAAAAAACGCCGCATACAGAAAAACGCTGCAGTCAGCTACAACGCGAACCGTGCGAGAAAAATATCGTGAAAAGAGGAAGGAAGAGAGACGCCTTTTCAGACGCAAAAAAAGGGAGCAAGAAAAGCGTGAGCGTGAAGAAATTGAGGTGTACAAAGGCAAGAAGGATGCACGAAAATTTTACCAACAGGTTAAGCGTCTAACCCAAGGTTTCAAGCCCGGAGCATCCACTTGTAGAGATGGGAATGGAAATCTGGTTACAGATACGCAGTGCGCACTGAGATTGTGGAGACAGCATTTTTCCAATCTGCTTACGGGCGATGATCCCACCAACTCCGCCCATGGAGAATGCAGTTCGCCACAACCAATCGACGATGACGAAGTAGAAGTTCTACCACCTAGCCATGACGAGGTTCGAGTTGCTATCCAGCGGCTCAAAAACAACAAAGCAGCGGGTGCTGACGGCCTGCCAGCTGAACTGTTTAAAGCCGGCGGCGATGAGTTGATAGGGTGCATGCATCAACTCATCAGCAAAATATGGCTAGCGGAATGCATGCCCGACGATTGGAATCTCAGCGTGCTTTGTCCCTTACTTAAGAAAGGAGACCCGACAATTTGCGCCAACTACCGAGGTATCAGTCTTATTTCCATCGCATATAAGGTCCTCTCGAGCGTACTATGTGAAAGACTTAAGCCGTATACAAAAACACTGATTGGACCTTATCAGTGTGGCTTTCGACCTGGTAAATCCACCATAGACCAGATTTTTACACTGCGCCAAATCCTGGAGAAAACCCACGAAAAGCAAATCGACACGCATCATCTCTTTGTCGATTATAAAGCTGCGTTCGATAGCCCGAGGCGGGATTGCCTATACGCAACAATGTCTGAGTTCGGTATACCTGCAAAGTTGATAAGACTCTGCAGGATGACGTTGAGCAATACTTGCAGCTCCGTCAAGGTAGGAAATGACCTCTCCGAAACCTTCCATACTGAACGAGGTTTCAGACAAGGCGACCCGCTATCTTGCGATCTCTTCAACATCATCATGGAGGGGATCCTACGAAAGGCCGGTGTGCATCGCAATGGCACCATTTTTTACAAAGGTGTTCAGCTCCTTGCGTATGCTGATGATATTGATATCATCGGTAGAACCAAGAGAGATGTCACTGCTGCTTTCACCGCTATCGAAAAAGAATCAGCCAAGGTGGGTTTGACGGTAAACGAGGGTAAAACGAAGTATATGCTGCCTGCTGGCAGGGGAGCGGGGCGGCTAGGCTCTCACGTTTCAACAGGCAACTATAACTTTGAAGTGGTCAAGGAATTTACCTACCTTGGCACCGCCATTAACAGCAATAATGATGTCAGCCTGGAGATAAAGCGAAGAATAACAATTGCTAATAGGTGCTACTACGGGCTTAGTAAGCAATTACGTTGCAGAGCCCTCTCTCGATCGACAAAACTGACACTCTACAAGACGCTCATTATACCTGTGCTTCTTTATGGCGCTGAGGCATGGGTTGTCTCGCAAGCAGACGCAGCCGCTCTTGGGGTGTTTGAGAGAAAAGTTCTTCGCAAAATCTTCGGTCCTATTCGAGTTGGCGACGACTATCGCATACGAATGAACCACGAGCTGTATGAGCTATACGACGACATTGAAGTAGTTCAGCGTATCGCAATCCAGCGATTACGCTGGCTAGGTCATGTCCATCGTATGAATGACGATGCTCCAGCGAAAAAGGTGTTCGAGGCGAAGGCCGAAGGCCGACGACGAAGAGGGAGACCATGCCTCCGATGGATTGACCAGGTCGAGGAAGCCCTAACCGCGCTTGGCGAAACCAATTGGAGAAGGCGCGCGCGAAGCAGAGGCGCCTGGCGAGAGCTGATGAGATCGGCCGAAACCCGACGACGGGTTGCTATGGCCACCTAAGTAACTAAGTAAGTAAAAAGATGAAAAATGCCATAAAAAGGGCTCAAATGACAATCAACTGTGACCGCGGCCATTTACATGACATTATATTCTCGACTTGAAGTAAAAAAAATTAAAAGACCAATTAAAAATAATCTACAAGAAGAATCAAAGTTTTTAATTTTTTTTTTAAATTACAGCCAAAAAACATCGCAAGGTTACTTTTGCGCCACCTTGTATATGTGAGTGTGAGGGCTGTTTTGACAAATTTGGTTAACGTCGATTAAGATTGTGTTATTGTTGGTGATAGGTTATGCACGCGAAAATTATAGATTGATAGAATGATCAATTGTTGGGCCTGTAAGAAACAAAAGAAAGACATATAAAACAATAAAAAATTAAATTGCTTGGTTTTGCTTTTTTTTTTTAATATTTTGAACAGTAAAACCAGCGTCTAATATGTTGGCAACATATTCCTCAAACTCCAAAATTTCTGTAATACAAAAATCAAAAATATTTAAAAAGCATTAATTTTAAAGTCACTTCAAATGAGATATAACGTTTTTATGATTCTTCTATGATTTTTTTGTGTTCGGATTTTTGAAAAAAAAAATCCAGTTTCACCAGCTATAACTTTTTTCTAAAATTTTGCTTTTTTTAATTTTGTGCACAAAATAGCTCAAGACTATGCTTTAAGCATTATTGTTGTTATTGGTTAACATTTTGCATTTTTTAATTTTTGAGAATTTTTTTCGTAAAAATACTCAAACTCAACATTTTCAAAAAGGTACACTTTTAATAAAAAATCCAAATTCAAATTAATGACACAAATTTTTGTATTTGTATTAAGTGTTGTTTCAGAAAATTGTTTAACAACGCAATTCATCGCAATTTTTTAAAATTTGGATTTTTACGATTTTTTTTTTTACAACAAGAAATAAAATAGAATTTTTTCGAAAAGTAAAAAATATCACAACTCTGGTAATTTTCATCCAATTTTTCTCACCAATGACACATTGAAAGTGTATTTTAATCTACTATTGACTAAAAGTAAATAATTATTTAATCAGTTTACAGAATTTTCATACACATTTTAAAGACGAAACACCTAGTTTTTGCCTTTTATACCAATGCAATGAGCTTAAATCCCAATAAGCGTTACTTCATCGGTGTCCGATTGGAATAAAATTTCTGGAGAGTTATTTTATCGGCCAATGGAACATTTCTAGTCACCGACGGAAACGCTAATTTTAGTTTGAAATTCTCAGTGCAATTCTGGGCACAACATATCGCACACCCTCTTCAAAAGAGTCAACGCAAAATGTTTACATATATACTTTTTCGCGTAAGACTATTTGTAGTGATCATATACATTGGCTATCTTAATATTGTACACATATACTTAGTTTTTAATTAAAAAAAAATAAATAATTTTGTCTCTTTTTTTTTGTATGGAGTCCTTGAAGAAAAAAATTGTTTTTTGCTCTTCCTGAAAATTAAATTTTGTGAGTTGTAGCTCTTTTTAAGAGAGTGTGCTATTTATGTATAGAAAATTAAAATTTTTCATAAACGCCATTAGCGGAGGATGCAAAATAGAAAGCAATAGGGGAAAAAAATAAATAACAAACTTTTGGCACGATTACGATCTCGTGGCCCCAAGATCTGAATATGCAGTTTTTAAGAGCTCATTCAGAAAATAAGATTTACCGAAGGATTTATCGATATATCGATTAGTTATCGATTTTTCAAAAAAATTTACTAAAAGAAGTCTTAATGTCAATTTGGCTATATATGCTAATATTTGCTAAATCATTGTGAAAATTAATAATTTAAAAATTTAAATTGCGTATAAATATATGAAATTTTTCATAAATTACTTTTTTCTTAAAATATATTTCGTTATCTTCAAAATGAAACAAAAAAGTTGTCTCTAGCTTAAACAGTACCGAAGTTATGAATTTTTGAAAATTAGTCTCCAAGGCAAAAATCACGAAAATCTCAAACTTTTAACGCCCTCTATTATAAAAAAAAAATCCTCTAACACGTGTTTCTCTTTTTTCGATATAGAACCCGTAAAAAAATTTCATGGAAATCAAAAATGTAGCGGTCAGAATGGTGTTCGTTTTGTAAAAGAATGACCCATATACTTTTTCGTGTAAGACTACTTGTAGTGATCACATACATCGGCTATCTAAATTTTGTACACATATTCTTAGGACCGTTTTCTCAATGTCCGGTTAAGCACTAATCGGAACTTTAACCTGCGGTTAGCAAAAAAGCACTTTTTCAATGTTCGGTTAGGTCTTAAGTGTCGGTTAAGTTAACGGCAAGTTGCGGTTCCGGTTAGTTGCTAATCGGAAGAACAGCTGTGTAGTGTAAAAAATAATTATATATTTTATAGTTTAAAAATGGATAGAATTTCGAACATTTCGTTTATTTTCTAACTTAAATTCGAACCAAAATAGAAAAAAGACAATGCGCATAAGCGTGATTACGTAGAAGAGTACTGCACTTTCTTCATATGCACTGAAGTTCAGCACTCTGTTGCGTTTTTTAATTATTTATTAATTAATCCTTGTTAGATATTCACATAAAAAAATTAACAAACAGGCTAATATGCAGTTGAGCGTATTCACAATTGAAAAAAATTCACAATTAATGACTTAACCGACAGTTGCTTAACCGACACTTGTTGAAAACGAAACTGTTTTTTTAGTTATCGTACGGTTAGCTAACTCCCGGTTAAGAGCTTGACTAACTGAACATTGAGAAAACGGCCCTTAGTCTTTAATTAAAAAAATCGTTTTGTCTCTTTTTTTTTTGTATAGAGTTCCTTGAAGAAAAAAAATTGTTTTTTGCTCTTCCTAAAAATGTAAATTCTTTGAGTTGTAGCTCTTTTTAAGAGAGTGTGCTATTTATGTATAGAAAATAATAATTTTTCATGAACGCTATTAGCGGAGGATGTAAAATAGAAAGTAATAGGGGATAAAAATAAATAACAAAATTTTTCTCGCACTGATCTTATCTGACCTGCTCGCATTCACGCCTTATTTACTGAGCAGATACCTGCCTGCGCCTGCCTGCCTGCCTGCTCGCATCAGCGTTTACTCTGTCCGCAGACTTAGGTATTGAAGAAGCGAGCAACAAACGAGGTCTTCCAGTGCCGGTAAGCATCCAAGTTCTTTGCACTTTGCGATTCCTTGGGAGAAATGTGCATCAAAGTAATATTAGTTAATTAACTTTTTAATAAATTTATATATTCCTGAACGATCTTTGCTGGGGCATTTATCATCTAATAAGTAAACGTTGCAAAAATTAAAGAATTAATATAATTTAGTTGATGTAATCTATAGTAATAAAACTCATTTTCTGTTTGTTTGTTTGTTTGTTTGGCCTTTATACAAATCTAAACGGCTCAACGGATTTTGCTCAAACTAGGTATACATATTAAGTGCGTTCCAACTTAAAATGTTACATACTTAGTTTTTGCCACGCCCCCTTTAAAATTTTCCAACTAACGGTAATTTTGTTATTATAAAACTTTTTAGTATCGGAGATTTTTTTGTATTTAATTTTAAAAAAATTCTGTTATTTTGACATCAAAAACATGCACATATCTTCAAAATTGGAGAAATTTTCAGTATAACGACTTTTTCATAAAACATCGTTGCCTAAGAATGAGAAAAAAACGACATGAAAATCAAACCTTGGTCTTTCGATGCAAATATCTCCGCTATCCATTAATATATTTCATTAAAATTTTTTTTGTTCAAAAGTTCAATAAAATCACTTTACAAAAATAGGTTGAACTGTACCGTTAGGTCAGTGTATATATGTCTTATGATTATGTCAAAAAAGGTCCAAAATATTGACTTTTTACTCAAAAAATGACTCAAAAATTGTTGTTGTTGTAAAAACGAAATCAATTAAAAATTGCACATCTGGCTACCTTTCATATGACATAGCATTTATTTGCAAAAATTCTTCCAGCTAAGCGCAAAAATTATTTTACTGTTTTTGTCATCAAAACAACAAGGTTGATTTTTTTCGCGAAATTTATTTTTTCCAAAATGTTGTTTTTATATTTTTTACAAAAAAGTCAAGTCTCAAAAATAATTTATGTGAAAAAATTACCCCAATATCTCTTTCCAATCAAAAGTTATGGCTAAAAATCTATTTTTTCATACCAGACTATTAATAAAACTTAGTTTTGTGTTAAAATTCTCTATATAGTTTGAACGTCCCCATAAATCTCTAAGAATGCAGTTGTGTGTCTAAAGTAATTACGAACATTTTGTATTATATAAATGTTTCTTTATAATGATCATCTACTTATATTTTGCCTCCCCACCCCCCGCCCCCGCCCCTTCCTGTTAAATTTGTTTTGTTGTGAAGGCTGTATTTATTCTCACTATTGTGTCACCGTTGTCAATTAGTTCTTTATCAATGGCCGCATTCAGCGCAGACAACAGTTGGCAACTGTTGTGTAAAAATTCGCTGAATGGTACAAATTTGGTAGCGCTAACTAAAACTGATAAAGTAGCGAACGTCTTTTAATCGAGCGAACAAATTCTATGCTACATGAACACAACTGTTTGCTTAACTGTCAGATGCTGTTACTGACGCTGTTAAATTAATAAACGCAGAAAGAACGCAGCAAATTTAAGTGAGAAACCTTTGCAATTGAATTAAATTTACATAAAAATTAAATTGAATCTAACTTCTGACGTGTAGAGTAGCAACACATTCAGAGAAAAACATCGTGAACTAAGGTAGCGCTACCATTACAGTTCAAAACAGTTGTCTGCGCTGAATGCGGCCAATGGTACTTTAAATGTTGTATATATATCACAATTTTATCGAAAAGATGACTGTGAATAAGAATGCTGTAAAAGTTAATATTTTCATGTAAGCAGTTTCAGCTATATGGCGATATAAAAAAACATATGCGCATCTGGTCAGCACAATTATTTCATTAGTTTTGATCTGTGCGTTAAATTCACAGATAGATGGCGCCACATGTGTAAGAGGTGTGGGTACAAACTATACGTACACCATGCGTTGAATAGCTGAATTATGTTTTTTCAAAAGTTTCTTCAAATTTAACCCCACACGATTGGGATTACAGACAGGTGGCGCTATTTTCTGCTTACAGAAGAATATCTGATGTTCTAATGTAGCTAGCACATAAGTTTTGCGAAATATTTTGCGAAAATGCTATTCCACCAAACTTTTCAAAAGTAATATAATGCAGTACTGCCAGTTTTTTTTAGAAATTTTAGTAGGTACAATCATTTTTAGCACAACGAATTTTCATAATACATTGATAGCTAATAATGAGAAAAAAAATATATGAAAATCAAAGTTTTTACTTTTAATGCCAATAACTCTGCTGTTTTTAATATATTTCATTAACATTTTTTTTTTTGTTAAAAAGTTCAATATGTTTTTTAATATAAATCTTTGTTTAGACGTTAAAATGTCCATATCTCAAGGACGCATTGACTCCCACCATAATTTTTATTTTGTTGAAAAGGTAATTGTGCTTGCTTTAAGATTGAGTAAATATAAAAATTCTTTTTAATTTTTAAAATCTGTTTTTCGTACCGCTTCTTTGAATTCAATTAGCTCACCGCAAGAGATGGAACCACCAACAACAAAAATTTTCCTAACCTTTGTTGGATCAATGTTCATTCAATTACCTAGCAAACGGTGGATAAATAAAATTAAATAAAATAAAATTCAAATAAAATTCAACATGTTTTTCATTATTCCCGATTTTAAAAAACATTTAATCGAGAAGTGTATGTTAAAATGTTTATATAAATGACTCTCGAGTAACACCGGGTATATCAGCTAGTATAATTTATAAAATAGCTGATCTTCATGGATTATCGCAGGCTACTGTCGGAAGAATAATTAAAGATATTTCGAGACGTATCGCCTACGTATTGCTACCACATTTCATTCGCATTCCAAATATCAATGATATTATTGAAGTTAAAAATCAATTTTACAGTATTACTAGATTCCCCACAGTAATTGAAGCTATCGACTGCACCCACGTACGCATAAAATGTTCGGCAAAAAATGTTGGTATGGAAATGGCGGGTCATTACCTTAATAGGCAAGGATATTGTTCTTTGAATGTACAGGTATTTTTTCTAAACATGCCTTTTGTATATGCAAGAACTTTCCTCTCTATCAATCCACCAGATTGTGTGCGATACAAATTGCAGAATTCTCGGTGTCGTTGCGAGATCCTGTGGTTCAAAAAAACGATGCTTGAATTTGGAACACCTGTCAACTGAAAACTCGCTTAGAAGTAAGCAAACCAGAACATAATGGGATCTGACTTGGCAACGCAGGATACTCTAACTTAACAATTTTTGTTAACTCCACTTAGAAATCCTTCAGCTCCTAAGGAGCAAAGGTAAATAAAAGTGTGTTTCAAATTAATTTGTTTCAATGAAAGCACTTTGACAAAAATTGAGTGAACTGTACCGTTAAGTCAGTGTATATCTTTTTTTTTTAAATAAAGTTCCGAAATATTGACTTTTTACTCAACAACAAGGGTCTTCCTATGATTTTTTTGGCAAAATTAATTTTTTCCAAAATGTTGTTTTTATAGTTTGTACAAAAAGTTCTAGTCTCAAAAATTATTTACGTGGAAAAATTATCCCAATATCTCTTTCCAATCAAAACTTATGGTTAAAAATCTATTTTTGCATACCATTGCCTACTTACACGGAACGGAAAATGTGCATAAAATTAGTGATTTTGTGCGTTGTTTTAATAAAAATATTCGTTCTTTTTGAACCAACGCACACGTTCGTTAAAATATAATGAACGCTATTCATAAACTTGAAATTTAATGATTAAAATAATTGATTACGTATATTTTAATGAAAAATTTCATTAAAGTTTAATGAATAAAATCATTAAAATAAATGAAAAAATCATTAAACTTTATGAATATGTTCGTTAAAATTTAATGAAGAATTTCATTAAACTAATGAAAAGTTTCAAAAAATTTAATGAACAATTTCATTAAAATTAATGAAAAGGTCATAAAATTAGTGAAGAAGTTCATTTAAATTTTATTAAATTTTTTATTTATGAAATAGTTGAAAGAAATGGTGGAATATTTACACACTTTACCTAATAAATTAAAATGAAAATGTATTGTTTTAATATTCAAAAGTATATATTTCATACATTTTAATTATTTTATTAATATAATGTTAAGTAAATGTTATTTTATTACATAAAATTAAAATAATTAAAGTATTTAAGGAAGAAATTGAAAATGAAGAAGTATTTCAAGCAAAAATTGACTGACTCGGCTGCGCTAGCAATGCGATCGGCTTCGTTGGTAATACACTCTTTGGCAACACACTCGTCGGCTGCACAATTCGGAGCGCTAGAGCTTCTTTTTGTTTTTGATTCCTGCAAACATTTGCCAATAGTTTTTCTTTTATAAGACTCTAAATCAGATATCTTTCTATTAAAATGTCTTTTATAAATATTAACACCACCAAACAATTGTGCACAAAATTGACAACGCAACGTGTCCTTTTTAGAAATAAAATGCATTTTTTTAAATGTTCTACAAAGATATCTATATTTTTGTATTCTTTTTTGCACAAAGCACAAAACATTTTTTATTCTTTACGTTAAATATTTTAACCACTGGTAAATACACTTTTATTAATCTTTAATTTACTTCTTAGCACTTTTATTTTAGCACTTTTACTTAGCATTTATTACTTTTCACATACAACAATGAAGCAGAACATTTTGTGTCATTACCCACCGCTACAATAAAGCAATGTACCGTTAGACGATGATATTGTTTGGCAATTTCAATGAAGACTGTTCATTAACTTATTCATAAATTCATATTTCAGAATTGCTCTGAAAAAATATTTATGAATTGCTTTCATTAAAACTTGTGAACTCGTTCATAAACTTTAGTGAAAATTTTCGTTACGTTATTGAAAAAACCATTAAAAATGATGAATTTATTCATAAAATGGTCAAGAAAAATTTAATGAACAGCTTTTATTAAAAGTTTTTGAATTATATTTTTCCTTGTTTCTATAGTGCGACTCGTACCAAGATTGAATGCTTAAATGGGCCGCATAAAGCTAAGTTTCGATCAATACTTGAAACGCTGAGAGTTGACCTGAACACAGCTATGAATTTAATTGTAACTGTTGCCGTACTCCACAATATTGCGAAAGAACGAAATTTTTCATATAGCAGTTTTTCCAATGAAATTATATGCTATTTTATATAAGATATTTTTGTTTTAGATTTGGACACTGATTCACTACTAGCCAAACATTGAACAGCAGTGAGGTCATATAAGTATCCTCATCGAATTCTGGAAGAGTGTACAGAAGCGTATTTATCAATACTTACTTTTGAATTACATTGGCACTAATCTAATTATATTGAAAACTGAATTTATTTGTTTATAAAACAACCCAGTAAAAAATATGCGATCGCTCCCATGAGGAGCAACAAGGGAGCGCTCTTTTGCTGTTTTGTTGTATCAAAAAGTGAGCACTTGTACCCTTGTGCTTCTATACTGTTTATACGATCAATAGGCGAGCAATTAATGAAAAAAAGAAAATAAAGTGAGGCATGTGCTTTTTAGGAAACTCTTTACTTATTTTCTGTGAAACAAAAGCTATTTCATTTGAATCGCGTCGTTTCAACGCCGAGGTCGTGAAGTGCGACCAGCCAACAGTAATTGCGTTTTGTCCATCCGCTGATGCGACTGACGCAATTAAAGTACAGTTTTTAAATAGAATCAAAAACGATTCGTAATTTGTGATGGCGTTATAAAACTCACGATTTTTCAAATAATTGCATCGCCACCTTAGGGTCTTGAGGAGTCTACTTGAGCTAGGGAAGCCTAGCTTTCGGAGTAAATCTAAATCCCAAAAAAAAAATGTTCTTTTGCTGATCCATTTGGATCATTTATTGATCGCTCTTTTTGAGCTCCTCTGGGATGTTAAAGGGAGCGCTACCCTTCCTAGGACACGCAATGTTAAAAGAAAACATAAAATACACCTAGCTTAGATCAATAAGGAGCACTCCCAGATCGCTCATAGGATGATTCACTTTTTTACTGGGAAGGCGCTAACGCACACTGAAAGCAAAACTGAGTTTTGTATACAAAAAAAAATCTGACCTCACAGAATGCAGAATTTTTTAGATTCTGACCTGAACTTGCAGAATGTTGACTTCTTTTGAGCTGTGAAAAGAACTAAAAAAATGCAACATATTTTTTTTCATTTGAATTCTGTTGAACACTGTTGTTTTGAATTCTGATGTATTTACGATTGAGTTTATGTATAGTGCCGACTGCATGGAATTTTTAACAAATACTCATCGAACTGTTAAGTTTTATTAAAAGTAACCACTTTAATCAAAATTGTTTTGGATTAAATTAAAAAAAATTTTCAAAATTGGAACATATTGCTTCTCACAATTGTCACAGCATATAAAATTACTGTCAAAATTATTTTTTTTTTGTTTTTATGTTGGTATTAGTAGAGAGCAGAGTGCAGAACCGCCGAGTTTTACAGGTCAGAAAATTCTGCATTTGTTATACTTTTGCGGTCAGAATTTTCGAGAAAAGAACTCGATTTATTTTCAGGTCAACATTTTTTTTTAGAAAAGAACGGAAAAAATGCAGAACTCTTGAAGAGGTCAGAAAAAATGCGAAATTTTTTTCAGAAAAGAATGCGCTATTAATGTCGCCTGTTAGCCACACCTTTTAACTTTTTCAAAAAAATAAAATTATAAAAACAACTTAATAAAACGCTCTTAATGGGAACAATATGAACAATTATAAATATTTAAAATTGCGATTTATAAAAGCCGTCAAACTTTCAAATGGGTTTAACTCCAAACTTGTTTTATGTGGATTAGCACCTTGTTGCCCTGAACCCTTCATCTATAGCAAAACTTATTTATAAAAACAAAAAAAGTATTTTCTATAGACACATAACTAAAGTCAAGTAATTCTAGTTTTTTTAATTCATTCTTATAACTAGAAAAAGCACGCACCAAGAAAGTCGCGTAGAGTATATAAACTAATTAAAAAGGAAAGAGTTATGTTTAGATTCAGTCTTTTAAGTTTAAATTTCATTAAGGCACTACTTACAGTGACTTACAAAACTGTTCATAAAAACGCATTTTTTTAATTATTTTGTTTTATTTTTGTTAAGAAATACAAAATTATAAATGTTAATACACAAAAACTTAAAGAAGCTGCTTCTTTGCTTTATACCAATAAAGAATACCAAAAATTGAAAGTATGCAAGAAAATGAATATCAAGTTAAATTTTTATTTTAATGAACACTTTTGTAACTGGTTTGTCCAGAAGACTTAAACCTTTTTTAATAATTTGTATTAGTATTTAATGTGGCCACCTTTGGCCTTTATAACAAGCTGCATTCTGTTAGGCATACTTCCAATCAAATTATCCAACGTTTGGGGGCTTATTCTGGACCACTCTTCGTTAACCGCCGTCCATAAATTTTCCAGGCTTTGGGGGACCGATTTTCGCATTATAATTTTTTTCTTCAGGATATTCCACAGATTCTCTATTGGGTTGAGATCTGGGCTTTGCGCAGGCCAATCCATACAAGAAATTCCGTTGTCACGAAGCCATTTCATTGTCACTTTAGCTTTATGCTTCGGGTCGTTATCTTGCATAAAGATGGTATCACCCAGTTCACATCCAAACTTTTCGATGCTGGGGAGATATGAGTCCCGTAGAATATCGATATAATTTGCAGCCTTCATTATACCATCGATACGTCGCAGGATTCCGAGCTTATTCCCTTGAAAACATCCCAGATCATCAAGGATCCTCCCCCAAATTTCAATGTCTGCTGCATATTTCGTTCGGTGATACCAACTTTTGGATCATACCATGACCAAATTCGACCATCAGATCCCAAACGGTTAATCTTTGATTCATCCGACCAAGTGACCAACCTCCATTGACCGACGCTCCAATTAACATGTTCCTTGGCAAAATTCAAGCGTTGTGTGCGATGCTTAGCAGAAAGTAAAGGCTTTTTTATTTTAGTTTTAGCCCTCATGCCGGCTTCCTTCAGACATCTGCGTACTGTTTGGCAGGACACGTTAAGGTTCAGAGCCTCAGACACCTTCTTGTGAGCTTGTACAGCATTGTCAACAGCACCAGACACAATGAGCCTCTTGACCGTTCTTTGGACCTTGGGGGTAATTTTTCGAGGGCGCCCACCGTTCCTCTTACTGATTGAAATTTCACAAGAATTTCTTATTTTGGAAATAAAACCTATCGAAACATGGCATTTTGTTGCGATTTGACGAACAGATTTTCCTTCTTGCAGTTCTGATTCAATAGCAGCACGTGTAACGCAACAGATTTTCTTCGGCATTTTAATTTCTATGAAAAATTATTTATTTTAAACAAATTTTAGCACTTCGTTAATTAAAATTACCAAATATAACACAAAAACTTTGGAACTGCAAGACAATCGCGACTTAAACTGCAATGAATAAATCAGTTCCAAAAATGTTCACAATAATTTACAGGAACCGTTATCAACAGCAACAAAACTGCGTTGAATTTTTTAAATTTTCTTTTATACGCTGTTCGCCACAACAACATCAAATTAAAGCTGATTAAAAAATTAACAATAACAAGTGCAATTTGAAATTTTATGCAAAAAACAATTTTTCATAGTTTTTTGTGAACAGTTTTGTAAGTCACTGTATATAAAAAAAGAGAAAAGTCTATTCTGAAGACATTTGAAAACTACACCATTTACAATTACAATTTAGAAAAAAACAATTTAAATTCAGGAAAGATAAATTGAAATTCAAAATTTTTATTTAAAATTCAGAAAAAATCATTTGAAATTCATAAAACGTGAATTGATCTTTCTTAAATTCCAAATAATTTTTTTCTGAATTCCAAATGGAAATTTTGAATTTTAATTTAGCTTCTTCATCTGAAGAGGAAGAAGTTCACACTTTAAAACGTGTAGATCATTTAACTGCTCTTGTTGCCTTTTTTAGTAATTAAATTTCAGTCGTAAGTCGCTCGCTCCATCTTCATCAAATGAAGCTCGTCCGTCTGTGCCGATTCTTTTGAGATCTGTTGTTGCCTTTCCCTCATCACATCTATTTTGGTTGCGGATTTTTTAAGATTCCGCAATTTCTCCTTCGCTGCGGATAGGCACGTTGGGCGGCGTACAAGCGGCAACAGCATTTTGTGCTACAGGAACATAGTCATATGGCGAGCACTCAACTGGGCTACTCGGAGCAATAATTGGCGTAGTTGCAACATTATCGCTGTCTATTAAAATGATGTCCTCCTCAAAATCAAACTCTAACGTGGACTGAATGTGAACGTTTCCTTCGTCCAATGTTGGAATATTCATAACATTTCCTGTAGCTGTAGTCGCCTTCCTTACATCCGCCACTGCCCCTTTAGCACCCTGTTTCATCCTCATCCACTGCTGTTTCAACCGTGGTACGTCACGATTATAGCCAGAGGCTAGTATGTCCACTCTGATGGCGTTCCAAGCAGCTTTCTTTTTGCTGATAATTTTCAAGTCGTTAGTTTTACTCTCAACTATATTTATGAGAGCACTCATCAGCTCACGCAAACATTCCTTTTCAGCAATGCTCCAGTGTTCACGCTTTCTTACCTACGATTTATGTTGTTTAAATTTAATAAATAGTTATTAAAATTGTGTATTTCTTATATTTACCACTTTTGCCATATTTTCAAATTGCTTTTCTTTTAGCGATGTGTATTCGGAAAGTTGGACAATCGATTTTTCTGTACAATAAATCTCCAGAGTTGCTATTCTTATTTATAAAACACATACCAAGGATAATTTTTGCATTGTAAAAGGGGGCGTGGCACCTCTTTGCAATTATAGAGCACACATCCTCGGAATTCGGTATTCGACCACAATTTTCACGTGCCGTCCCACTCATAAAAATTTATGGATATCGAACAGGGGGCGTGAATGTTGAATGTTATATGGTGGAGAAGCGTACTGCGACCTAAATAAGATCTATTGTACCTCCTTCTCAAAGCTCCGCTGGCTTTGCGGATTACAGAATTCCATCTAGCCCTAATTCTCTAATGAATTAGAGAATATTCTTAGGTTCAAGGGATGAAATTTGCTCTAGACTCAGCTCATAGTTGCCCAGTACTAGCTAACGTCTGCGAGCTACGGCGTCGCAGTTTGTGAGTAGGTGTATTGGAGTCTCTCTGCTTCTTCACAGAAACGGCAGTTACTATCGGTCTCTATGCCCAATTTCATCAGGTGGTATTTGAGTTTACAGTGTCCTGTAAGGAACCCCTTTAGAATCCTTAGATTCGGTTTGCCTAAGCTTATGCACAATTTTGCTCTCCGAGTGTTCAAATCTTTGAGGAGCAATTGGGATTGTCTTAGCTTTGGGAGGCTTTTCCAGAAGTTTGAACGTTTATGCCTCTCCTCCTTCCTTAGTTCTTCTTTTATAGAATGTGTGCCCAATCCGCAGTATGGTTCTGGTCCTAAAAATTTTGTGGCTGCAACCTGTCGCGCTAGACCATCGGCTTCTTCGTTACACTGTATACTTTTGTGTCCTGGGACCCAAAGTATAGTAACAGTGTTATTCTTGCCTAGTTCGTTGAGTTTTGTTAGGCATTCCCATGTTATTTTCGATGATATCTCACAGGAGACTAATGCTTTGATTGTTGCTTGGCTGTCTGACATCACAACTATATCCTGACCTTTGTATTTCTGGTCCAGATTGAATTGTGCACACAGCTACATTGCTAGGATTTCTGCTTGGAAGATACTGGGTGTTGTCCCTATAGGTTCAAAGTGCTTGGTTCTTGGCCCGTACACCCCTGCGCCTATACCTTCCAATGTCTTGAAACCATCTGTATACCATGATATACTGTGTGGTTTCTTGATTTGCGATATCATCTCGCTGTCCCACTCTTTCTTGGTACTAAGCTTTATTCCGAAGTGTTTTTCGAAGTTATACCTTTTTACTATATCGTTTCTCGGTAGATCGTGTGCTTTGCAATATCCTCCTACTCTCTACTGCTGATAGTTTTACCTAAACCTGTCCCCTCTTTTGCAATGCACAACAGAGTTCGCTTGGCTACTCCCTCTATGACAAGGTGTAAGGGTGTTAGGTCCAGAAATTCTTCTAGTGCTGCTGTAGGGCATGTCCTCATGGCCCCTGTAATGCATACACAGGCCAGTCTCTGCACCTTTGTTAGCATATTCCTCATTGTGGTTAGCATATTCCTCATTGTGGTTAGCTTGGTTCTCTCAGCCCATGCTATTGCACCATAGGATGCTATAGCATCCAGCGGAGATTTGTTGGATTACAACCCCAGCTTTACCCCGCTAGGGTCCTACATACCATGAGTGCGCGCGTTGCTTTGCTTATAGTTACCTCTGCATGTCTTCTCCAGAGAACCTTTGAATCCAGTGTAAGTCCCAGGTACTTTACTTCTCCTTTGAAGGGAATTTCAGTGCCATATATTCTCATTGTTCGAAGGTTTGGCAGGCTTCTTTTGTTAGTAAAAGGTACTATGGTGATTTTCGCTGGGTTGATACTTAATCCCACTGTGTTGCACCACTCCTTTGTTACTGACAGTCCTCTCTGTATCAGGTTACAGAGTGTATCCTCGAACTTCCCTCTCGCTATTAAGGCGATGTCGTCTGCGTAACCCTGACATTTTATGCCATTCTCGGTTAGCATCGTTAATAATTCGTCCATAAAAAAACTCCACAGCAGTGGAGAAAGGTCTCCGCCTTGTGGGCAGCCTTTTGTTGTTTTGATTCTTATAGTGGTGTTACCCACTTTTGTTTCTGCAGTTCAAGTGCCAAGCATTTGGCATATCCATCTGCTGAGCATATCATTTACTCCTTTTTTATGTAAAGACTTATTCACAGCCTCGTGCGAAGTATTATCAAAGGCTCCTTCTATATCTGGAAAGGCACATAGTACGATTTCTTTGTTTTTGAGAGCCGACTGGATGTTACTAGCCAGCTGGTATAGGGCAGATTCTGTAGACCTACCCGCCCTATATGCATGTTGGCATGGGTGCATTGGCGCCTTCTCCAGAATCTCAGTTTTTATATAGTTATCAATGATCGTGGTAGTAACGCTCCGAGTTTCAGCTGGTTAAAAAAAATTTAAAAATTGCGAAAATATCGAAACAATAAAGCAGAAGTTTAGTGACATAGGCGCGCCAAGATTATGGTGTGTAAATTTTGTGCACAAGAGCCTATTAGGAAAATTTTTTTCTGTAGGGTAGACACCTAGCGTGAAAAAAATGTCGAAAACATATATTTTGCATACGAATTTTACGTTGAGCCACAATCCTAGCTTAATTTGATGAACTTATATTAAAGAAATATCAGCTTGAAGTTGAAAAGTGTGTAAAATTTACACAAAGAACCGATTAAGGTTAAATAATTTTTTAAAGAAATAAACTCCTTAAAATTTAAAAGTCCGGTGCATATATAATAATTGCAAATTTGTGATCTGCGTGCACAAAAATATGAGAAACCATTGAGAAAGCGGGCGGGGTTTTTTGTGTTGCACCGTATAATCAGAAAATCTACTCTCACGCGAGAAATAAAAAAACATAGCAACATAAAATCTTTCCCAATTTCTACATAATTAACTCGAATTGTACGTATTGCGGATTGTGATGTTACTCGTATTAATGAAAACAAGCGTTATGTGTTAGTATAGAGTTAGCTGTTATTTATGAAGAATAATGCACATAACTGAATTAACCCATTGATTAGGTTAAATCCCGAAGTTCAAGGTAATGAGTTGAGTTTGTGAAGTCTACTTAAAATAATGCTTTTTTTTTAATAACAGTAAAAAAGATGTACCTTTAACGTATCCTTCGTTGAGTAGGTGTATACATATTTATTTATGTCGACGATGCCTAAACATTCAATGACATTAACAAAAAAAACTTTAGTTGACAGTGTTTTTTCTATCTTTTCATGACAAACAAAAAAAAAAACAGTCTAAAAAGAACCCTCATTCATCTGTAAGTCTAGCGTGCCTGGTAAACCCTTTGTTTATGTGCGTTCACAAGGAAAGACAACAACAAAAAAATGGCATCAAATAAGGCTACATTAATGCGTGTGGATCATTAAAATGGGTTTGTTCAAGAGAGAGAAAGGAAAACAACATAATTTTGCTTAATTATGTTTAAGCTAGAGGTTTTTTGTACGCTTTTGGTTCTGTTTGCAAATCGCTAAATACATTTTTCCACGTTCCATGTCTGTCTATGTCAGTCAGGTTTGCGGTTTGACCCAATGCACATTGGTACAAATGCCAGGAGAAAGTGGTCAAAACTAGAAGACGACTTGTGTCTATATTAAATTGCTTATCTTTAAGTTATTGGGACAGTATATTCCAGTATTTTAGTATTTCTTTATTATGAAATATTACATTAAAAATATTACAATAGTAAACTGCATAAACGTTTATACACAATGTTTAATTTTTTTGTTTGGTTTTGGCTAAAAAAAGTGGTAATTTGAACCCATGTACAAATGACTGAATGTGTTTAATGAGCTGGCAAAGTCGAAGCATGACAGCGGCGTTAAATGAGTTTTTATTTTAAAACATTAAGCATCAGCCAACTTTGCATTAATCCAACCCTAACTCACATTTAGTGATTGTTTTTTTTTTCTTCTAATTTTATGGGTAAATGTCCAAAAGTTTCAACATCAGTACCTTTTGAGTGTTAATACAATAAACTTTTAGAATAATAAATTCAATTTAAGTACACTGAAAAAAAAAATTCAAAGCTAAAATAAAAAATAATTCTAAAATTTTTTAATACAGTATTGCCACCTAGTAAAATGTATTTTCAAGAGTTTAAAACATCATTAAACAGTGTTAGGAGGTAGCTGATATCGAATCTGAATTCAGAATTTTAAAATTCAATTTGGTCAATATGGTGGCAGCCCACCTACATTTTTATTATTTATACGAATTCGGTGCTGGCGCGAACACTAGGTAGAAATGGGTCGCTGAATCCGAATCCGTTGTCAGAATTTTAAAATTATTAGGTGGCAGCCCTATTATATAAAATTACATAATTTTGAAATTCTGACAATGAGTTCGGATTCAGCGGCCAATTTCAACCTAGTGTTCGCGCCAGCACCAAATTCGTAAAAATAAAAAAATAGATGACAACCCTATTCACCATATTGAATTTTAAAGTTCTGAATTAAGATTCGAAATCAGCGACCCATTAACAATGTAAAATTATGTTTAAAACTCTTAAAAATACATTTTACTAGGTGGCAATACTGTGGTTTAAATTAAGATGGCAACCCTAACCTCCATCCTAAATTTTAAAACTGTGACATTAGAATCGAAATCACATCCGTTGTCAGAATTTCAAAATTAAAAAATTCGCATTCTAGGTGGCAACTCTACCCGCCATCTTTAATTTTTAATTTTGACATCGATTCCGAAATCAGCTACCCCCTAAAACTGTCAACCACTAATTCCACAGAAACCTTAAAAGTCCTAATACGCTTAAGCTTTAATACTTGCTTTAATTGCATACTGCCTTCAATTTCAAGCTTTTCAAGCTTTTCGCCGAAGGCATCAAGTTTTCCTTTATCAAGTAAAGACTTCGTGCCGTTCGATTGTGAGTAGGGCTGCCAGGTCACGATTTCCACGCCGGTTGTCCCGATTTTTAGACTAAAAATGTGCGTCCCAGGAAGACCTTAAGCGGGACGCCAAATGTTCCGATTTTCCGAAATATAATTTAATTTTTTATTATTTTTATTATTTTTTAAAAATATTTTCTATGTTTTTATTTCTACATCACAAAATTTGTACAGATATTCTTCTTCACTTACAGTTTGTACGTGTCCATTTGAAGAACAGCCAGGGGCAGTTCAAGTGCCGCCAATAAAACTTGAAAAACGCACTGTTTGGTGTGGTTATTGAAAAAAACGAGCGACATGCATACATAGTATCTATCTATCCCGATTTTTTTTCCTACGTCCCGATTTATTTTTTGTTAATGAGCTATCATTCTTGCAAGTCGTAAGCTTTCGAGGGCTTATTTTTATTCAAGTACAAGCTTACCTTGATTGAAAATTATCAAGCTCAAGCAAGCTTGAACTTGTATTTAAGCAAGTGCTTGAAATAGACTTCAAGTAGGCTTGTGCAGTTTTCTGGTCAGCAATTCCATTTTGAACGTACCGGACTTACGGAAGGAGCATCTCTGATTTTGATGAAATTTAGCACTGACGGAAATAAAAAAAATGAATTTGGAGTTAAAAATTGTCGTAATTTTTGGCGGAGTTACAGGGTCCACGAAATTAAAAAAAACGGTAAAAATGTCGAAAAATTATTTTTAGTAAAATTCATTTCATATCTCAAACATTTCCTAACAAATTGTTAAGTTTGAAGTACCGTTGGAAAGTTCATGAAATGGACTTTAATCCAAAAATAATTTTGAGATATTTTGGTGGTTGGGGGTTCCATACCTTGCGGTTGCGTAAATAATTTCGATGTAGGACTTCGAGGAACACCATTTAAAACATTTAAATAATTGTTTTCTTAAAGTGCGTAAAATTAACTTTCAAACAATAAAAAAATTAGGACGGATACGCAATGGGTTAGTTAGATATAGTCATTTTAGCATTTTAGCAAACAATTTTTTTTATTATCACACGAATTTCTTAACTAAGTTCTAAGTTTAAACTACCGTTGGAAAGGTAATTGAACGGAATTTAATCCAAAAATAGTTTTGAGAAAGTTTTGATGATTTTGGTGGTTGAGCACTCCATCCCTTGTGGTTTTTTCCCCTTTTTTTAAAGCTGGTAAATGATATTTTCAACAATATAAAAGTTAGGGTGGGTACTCAATGGGTGCATGAGATATGGTAATTTTAACATTAAAACAAAACAAATTTTAATTTCAATTCCATATTTCCATGTCTCTTGAACACATTGAGTCCCCACCCTGATTTTTAGATAGTTGAAAAGGTTGTTTTTCCAGCTTAAAGAAGGATATTATATAACATTTTTAAATGGTGTTCTGTGAACCCCTTCTTTGAAATCAGTTATCATACCGCAAGGAATGGAACACCAACTATCAAAACCACCAAAACTTTCTCAAAACTGCCCGAGTGGAAATCAGTTAAGATACACCTTATTTTAGTCATAATTATATCCGGATATGATATGGATAGCCCTTTTAAGGAAGCCATGTTTATATCTGATTAGGTGCAAAACATGTTTTCCTGAATTTATCATTACTTAAGGAAACATGAGGAAAGTATTATCAGGCTAATACCAGGAAACCTTGTTTTTTTTTTTAAGGTAAACCTTGTTTTATTCTTATCAGGTTGGAATAATGATTGCCTTTTCTGATGCTTACTTACGGCACTATTATGAAATACTCATCAGGTTGACATCACGCTTTTCAGATCCTTATTAAAGGAATTTTTATGAAATATAGATCAGGTTGTGATCAGGTAACCTTTGTGGGTTTTACGAAGTAATGAAAAGTTAAATTTAATATTTTAAAAGTGTTTATTAGTTAAAAAATCAATTCATTCCAAAAAGGCAAAAGAAACGTGTATGATATATAAAAGCGGTAAAAATTAAGTGAAATCGAACAGCTGTTTGTCAAGTGAGAATGTTGCCACGTTGTATGAAATGTGCAGAGATGCCACATTACTCCCCCCTAGGGATGCGAAACGAACACGGGTTGTCCTGCCTGATCGTGTCTGATAGGTAGGCTGCTGAGTTGTATCTTGAAGTGCCGCATTCTGTTTGTCGTTGGCCATGTATGCTGCTTTTAAACGATCGATGCCAACGTTGACCTTCTTACCACGAATATTGATTGTAAAATATTTGTGGAAACGGTCGACTACTGTATAAGGCCCCTCGTATGGAGTTTGAAGTGGCCGACGAACCATATCATTTCTAACGAATACAGCTGGAGTTGTCGCAAGTTTCGCTTCGATAAATGGCGAATATTTTGAGTGGTTCGAAGTCTGCTGTGGTCTCAAATCCCACATGCGTTTACGTAGGTTGGTTACGAACTCGGCTTCGTTTACGTCTTCTTTAGAATATGATTGCAAAAACTCACCTGGTAACCGTATCGTGTCACCATAAACCATTTCTGCAGGTGTTGACTTGATGTCTTCTTTGTATGATGCCCGATAACCAAGAAGTATCAGTGGGAGAACATCAACCCATTGTTCTGTCTGGTAACATTTGATTGAGGCCTTGAATGTTCTGTGCCAACGTTCTATAATGCCGTTCGCTGCAGGATGATACGCCGTTGTCCTGAGATGCTTCACACCAAGTAGCCTGGTTATGTCTCGAAAAAATGAAGATTCGAATTGTCTTCCTTGATCGGTTGTAACTTTCAGTGGAACCCCAAATCTCGCTATCCAGTTTGAGTAGAAAACGAACGCAACTTCTTCGGCAGTTATATTCTCGATAGGATATGCTTCCACCCATTTTGTATAATAGCCCAAACAGAATAAACATAGCCAACACGCAGCCAACAAAAGAAATGTCAACATAGAAGTTGGTTGCCTTGCAACCCTATGAAATGAACATAATAAAAATAACCAACACGTAGCGAACGCAGCCGACACAAAAATGTTGACGAACTTTTAACTTTTTCCGCAGCCAACGGTAGCGAAATGTCAAAATACATAGTTCAAATTATAAAACTTAAAATTAACTAAAACATATTAGTCCAAATTAGTAAAAAAGCAAACAAATTATGATATGCAAAAGGCAGTATCTATTAATTTTGTAAAATATAACAAAATATTGTAAGCATAAAGCTCTATCTGCGTTATCAACACAAATTCTATTCTGTGCACCACATTTCGTTGGCTACATTTTCGACAGCTCGCTACGTGTTGGCTATGCCTATTCTGTTTGGGCTATAACGATCAACGCAAGTCAGACAATATCGATAACCTCTGCAGTTAGGTAGCGGTCCAACGATATCAATATTTACGTGGTCAAATCTATGCTCTGTTAGAGGATATACTCCAATCGGTGCTTTGTTGTGTCGCTGTACTTTCGACTTTTGGCATGAAATGCATAATCGTGCCCATTCGCGGCAATTCTTTTTCATGTTAGGCCAGACATATTTTTCGGAAACCAACGTTGTTGATTTTGCTGCGCCAGCATGGCATAAATTATGAATGGAATCGAATCCAATTTTTCGAAATTGTAGTGTTAGAAATGGTCGTGCTTTTCCAGTGCTAACATCGCAGTAGACTTCTGCTGTCGTGCCTGGTATGGTGAAAAGTTTTAAGTTCAAGCTTGAATTACCATTTAAAAATTGTTGAATTTCGTCATCCTTAGCTTGGCTTCTCGATAAGAGTTCGTAGTCGATATGCTTTGGTGTGTCGATGGCTGCGATGCGCGACAATGCGTCGGCGGTAAAATTTTCTTTGCCAGGAAGATATCGGATACCTGTGGTGAATTGACTTAAAAAATCGAGATGCCTTGCTTGTCTAGGCGAAGATATGTCCAAATTTTGTCGAAATGCAAATTGAAGCGGTTTATGATCCGTGAAAATGAAGAAGTGTGAGCCTTCGAGCATATATCGAAAATATTTTACATCATTATATGCAGCCAATAGTTCACGGTCATATGTGCTGTATCGTTTTTGAGCGGTACTGAGTCACTTAGAGAAAAATCCTAAAGGTTGCCATTGTTGAGTAGCCTCGTCGTGTTGTTGAAGTACTGCACCTATTGCGATTTCGGATGCATCAACTGCTAAAGCAAGCTGAGTGCTAGGATTTGGAAAAGCCAGGAGTGCGGATTCTTTGAGGTCGGTCTTGCAAAGTTGAAATGCATTTTTTGCTTCGTCTGTCCAGTTGATTATTGACATATCGTTCTTCTTATTTCCTTGAATGAATTTACAAAGCAGACCTTGATTGACAGCGGTGTTAGGTAGGAAGCGGCGGAAAAAGTTGATCATGCCTAAAAACCTTTTTAAATCGCAGACTCGCTTTGGTAAAGAATACTTTTCTATGGCTTTAACTTTCTCAATAGGTGGTTTAATGCCAGCTGTGCTCACTGAGTAACCAAGGAATGTAACCTCAGCTTTGCCAAGTTCGCATTTTGACGGATTGATGACGATGCCATATTCGCGCAATTTTTCAAATACGGCGCGCAAGTGTTTGCGATGATCCTCTTCATTCTTTGATGCGATTAAAATGTCGTCTAAATATGGCCAGGCAAAATCTAATTCGCGTAAAACATGGTCCATAAATCGCTGAAATGTTTGGCCTGCGTTCCTCAAGCCAAAGCACATAAATACGAACTCGTACAAGCCGAAGGTGTCGTAATAGCTGTCTTTGGAATATCAGACGGTTCCACAGGCACTTAGTGATAAGCGCGTCGTAAATCTATGGTCGAAAAAATTTTGCAGTCGTGCAGGAAATGTGTGAAGTCGTGAATATGCGGAATCGGGTAGCGATCGGGTTCGGTGACGGTGTTTAATCGCCGAAAATCTCCACATGGCCTCCACTCCCCATTTTTCTTTTTTACCATATGTAATGGGCTTGACCACGGACTGCTGGACGGACGGCATATACCTGCGTTGAGCAATGTTTGTATTTCAGCTTTGGCAGCTTTCAGTTTGTGCGGTGGCAAGCGTCTAGGTTTGGCGAATACTGGTGGGCCTTGGGTAGTGATGTGATGCGTGACGTCATGCTTAATGCTCTTCGTTGTTGAATTATCGATGGTAATATCTTTGAATTCAAAGAGAAGGTCCTGGAACGGCATATTTTGACTTATTTTAGATACATTTTTTACATCACCTGCTTGTGTAGTTTTAGCGCAACATTTGGCTATGTTTGTAACGCCGTCGACTAATTTTCGTTGCTTCAAACCAACAGAAATGTTATAGCTGGAGAGAAAATCCGCCCCAAGAATAGGCTGTGACACGTCGGCAATAATGAAATTCCAGGGAAACGATCTGCGAAGTCCGAGATTTATATTGAGCATCTTTTCTCCGTAAGTTTTGATTGTTGATTTGTTGGCAGCGTATAAAAAATAGTAACAGTCTTGATGACGTCGTTGTGTTGCAGTTGGTGGAATGACGCTGACGTCAGCGCCGGTATCAACAAGAAATTTGAGGTTAGATTTCGTGTCAGTTATAATTAAGCGGCCTTTGATTGATGCTTGCCTGTCACGTACCGCTTTTGATGACAGACTGCTTAGTTTAACGTCATTTTGCAGGGCATGCGACCCTTTTTTGCTTTTTCGCCGAATTTTTTGTGATACCAACAGATTTCTTCATCTCTTGCGTTGTCTTCTCTTGCGCTTGCGTGCGATCGGCTATTACTTCGGCTACGGTGTTTGATGATTGCTTTAAGTGAAGCAATTTCTTTTGAAAGTTCGTTAATTTGTTGCGGCATTGTCGTGTGTACATCGTGTGGCTTCGTGGAGACAGCTTGAACATGTGGACCGTCGCTAACCTCAATTAATTTGTCAGCCAACTGTGCGAGCTTGTCGAGGGGCTCCATACTGATAGAAATTATAGAACGAATGCTTTGTGGCAGTCTATTTAGCCAAATTGACTTCAGCATGTTATCGTTCATTTCGGTGCCTGCTAAATGGCGCATTTCTCGGAGCAATTGCGATGGGCGCATGTCACCAAGGTCGAGATCTTGCAACAATTTTTTTATGCGTTTCTGCTCGGAGTCTGAAAATTGTTTCAGAAGACGGTTTTTCAACGTTTGGTACATTTCGCTTGCTGGTGGATTGAGTATTAAATCGCTTACTTGACTTAACACATTGCATTCAATTGCAGCTACAATTGTATGAAATTTGGTCTTGTCACTTGAAATTCCAGCAGCTATGGATTGCGACTCCACTTGGGCGATCCATAATTCAGGCTTTGCGTGCCAAAACGGTGGTATACGTACCGCAACTTTAGCAATTTGAGCAAGTGGTCGCTCTGCCGGCGCACCTGGAAGTGGCGCAGTCGCAGCGCTGTGCTGTCCCTCGTTGATTTGTTCGTTAGGCATTATTTTCAATGCTTAACAATAATTTTCGCTCGGGGTCACCAATTTGTGGGTTTTACGAAGTAATGAAAAGTTAAATTTAATATTTTAAAAGTGTTTATTAGTTAAAAAATCAATTCATTCCGAAAAGTCAAAAGAAACGTGTATGATATATAAAAGCGGTAAAAATTAAGTGAAATCGAACAGCTGTTTGTCAAGTGAAAATGTTGCCACGTTGTATTAAATGTGCAGAGATGCCACACCTTTTTTGTATTCAGTTAAGGTTATAACATCAGGTTGGTGTCAAGTAGCCTTCATCATTCCGTACTTATTTTTTTATTTTTTGATTTAACAATAATTTTGGTTGACATGAAGTAACAGTTTTCTTTTATTTTTAACTAGCTGAAACCTGGTGCGTTGCTGCCACGCCCCAGTCACCAAACGTCCTAATACGCTTAAGCTTTAATACTTGCTTTAATTGTTTACTGCCTTCAATTTCAAGCTTTTCAAGCTTTTCGCCGAAGGCATCAAGTTTTCCTTTATCAAGTAAAGACTTCGTGCCGTTCGATTGCGAGTAGGGCTGCCAGGTCACGATTTCCACGCGGGTTGTCCCGATTTTTAGCCTAAAAATGTGCGTCCCGGGAAGACCTTAAGCGGGACGCCAAATGTTCCGATTTTCCGAAGTAATTTTGGTTGACATGAAGTAACAGTTTTCTTTTATTTGTAACTAGCTGAAACCTGGTGCGTTGCTGCCACGCCCCAGTTACCAAACGACAATAAAATGTTATTAGTGAAACTACATGCTTAAATTGAGTTCGAATACTGAATTCCGAGGCTGTGCGACCTGTAACTCAAAAGCTATTCCATATCGCAAAATTTAGATTGTATGGGAGGGCCACGCCCCTTTTTTCAATATTGTTCGTACGACGACTTAGACCTGTGAATGAATGCGAATAACCAAATTGGAAAGTTTCACCGTGATCGGATGAACGGTGTAGAAATGGCCCAGCATCCGAGGCATGCTTTAAGTTTTTTTTTTATTGTTCTGTAAACTATCTAAATTGAATATATTTTAAGTCATTATTTTTCAATATTTTCCACAGGCACCATTATCAGTCATTATCAACAAGTAGACAAATGAAAAAATTAGGAAGCATGATCTGGAACTAGGATTAAGCAAAGCTTTCAGCAATGCCAGAGATTGACGACTAGCAAGGAACTTTTTATTTATTTATTTATTTATTTATTTATATTTTAACTATGAACAATCGTTTAACAGTTTGAGTAATAACATATAAGTTATAAAAAAAATATGATATAAAACTAATAAAATGTAAACATAATTATATTAAAGAATATTACACTTTTATAAATTCATTTTAAACAATTCTTAATAAATTTTGTTTAAAAGTTTGTCTATTCAGAGTGAGATCTATTTGAGCACTTATGGAATTGAACGCTAAGCACATATTATTAATAGGATCATTACGGCCATAGTTTGTCCTATGATACGGAATGTAAAAAAAATCTCTTTCAAAAGAATGTAAAAAAATATCTCTCAGGCGCATATATTCTTAAAAGAGCGAGGAGTGGCGCGCAGTCTATATGTGACATAATTATATCGCGAACAAAAATTACAAGAAAAAATTTACGTCTGGAGGCTAAGGTCTTAAGACCCAGAAGAGCACACCTGGATACGTACGTTGGCATAAAATTCCAATTTAATTTAAACATTATGTAACGAGTGAAACGTTTTTGTATTTTTTCCAATCGCAAAGAATCTACCTCGTAATATGGATCCCAGATCACACATCCATATTCCAAGATAGACCTTACTAAAGATAAAAATAACGTTCTAAAGGTATATGGATCCTTAAATTCCTTCGAATTACGCCTCAAAAAACCCATCATTGCATTAGCCTTAGTAATTATGCAATCGTAATGGTTGGAAAAAGAAATTTTTCTATCAAATAGAATTCCCAGATCAGATGTAGACTCGACACGTGAAAGACTACTATTTGCGATTGAGTAATTAAAAAAATTTGGTTCTTTTTTCATATAAAAAGACATAATGTTGCATTTGGCAAAATTTAAATAAAGTCTATTAACTGAACACCATTTAATCATATTGTTTAAATCAATTTGAAGAAGCCGATGGTCGGAAGTTGAAGAAACCGAATTAAACAGTTTAACATCATCAGCATACATCAAACAGTTAGTATGCTGTAAAAAGTTTGGGAGATCGTTGATGAACAAGACAAACAATAGAGGTCCAAGGTGGCTTCCTTGGGGCACATCAGAATGGTTGGTAATAGATTTTGAGTAGCAGTTACCAATACGGATAACTTGATATCTATCAGAAAGGTAATTCCTCAGCCAGGATAACAAAGAGGAATGAAACCCCATTAGGGAAAGTTTTTTAACCACAATGGAGTGCTGAACTCTATCAAAGGCTTTGGCGAAATCAGTAAAAATTACGTCAATTGGATTGCCTTTTTCCATTTCAGTTTTAATGAAGTGAGAGAACAGTGTTAGGTTTGTAGAAGTAGATTTACCACTAACAAAACCGTGTTGGAATTCAGAGACAGAGTTTTTAATTCTAGCATAAATGTGTTTTTTGACAATTGACTCAAATAATTTAGGGATCAAGGGCAATTTTAATATCGGTCGATAGTTCGCTATATTTTGCCTAGAGCCAGACTTATGGATATAACTAGTAATAATATCTTGTTCATTTTCCATCTTTTATATGCTTAACATTACTTAATTATTACTTTTTTATAAATTTTAAATTCCTGAAATTAAATTAAAAATTCCATAAGTTGTTTTTAATGAAAAAGTTTAGGTTAAGTGTTGTGTGATTATATTCCCGAAAAACAATTTGTGTCTGTACCAAACTACTCAGGCACAAAAGTCCAGAGTATCGGACTCAATTTTATCTTTTAAAAGCTACAAGTAGTAACGAAAAACTGCGAAGTTTATGAAAAAAAATTAATCGCACATTGATATTAAGCCGAATGCAAACGAGCTTCAGCGAACAGGACCCGAGAAAAAAATTTATATATTGTGTCAATAAAGTAGCTGATGTGTATCGAAACAGGCCTGAGTCTTAACTAAAATGTACCCGAAACATACCGAACAAGTACCTTGAAAGGTACCTGAAATAGTACCGTAGTAAGTCTGTATTATGTCAATAAAGTGTTCAAAAATGAGCGACTATATCCCGACACAATAAACTGACGAGTGCCCGAATCGGTCTTCGTTCGTACATTGTGCCTGTCCAAGGTGTTCCAGAAATAGCACTTCTTTCGGTACAGAGGCCGGACATTTATCGATACGGGCACCGGACATATATCAGATACGTTATGGACACAAAATATAAAATTGTTTCTCGGAATTGTGGCTTGCGGTCACAATATGAAATATGAATGAATTCATATTTTAGGTTTCCCGATCAGGTAAGCTCGTTCATGGTTTGTATTCAAAACTGATAGGGCTTCCTGATAAGGTAAACTGATCAGGTTTAATTTACCAACCTGGCAATGTTACGTAGTAAGGTTACCGGATCAGGATGATTATCAAAAAGTGCGTCACGTTTACAATCAGCAGCTGATCTGGAGACCTGATCCGATCCTTATCAATGTAAGGATTTCCTGATCATTTCCGTACTCTATCCTTAGGCTCATTTCCACTCGGGTATTTTTGGATTAAAGTCAGTTCCAACCATCAAATTCCAAAAATTGTTTTTGGATTTAAGTCCAATTAATATGCTCTCCAACTGTAGTTAAAACTTAACAATCTGTTACGAAATGTTTGAGATAAGAATTTTAGTAGAAATCAATTTTAGTAGAAATCAATTTTTTTTAAAGTTTTAATCTCGTGCACCCTGTGCACTCCGCCAAAAATTACGCCTAACTTTTTTCCTCCAAATCAAGTTTTTTATTTCGGTCAGTGATGCTCCATGCAAAATTTCACCAAAACCGGAGATGGTCACTTCGTTATTTTTATTTTTCCGGTGCGTTTTAAATGGAATTGCTGTGATATTGACAGTTTTCTTCAATTCTCAAGGTGTAGCACTAGGAATTCCTTCCGCAAGGTCAATCGATCAACGCTCAATATTATTTGAGAGTTTTAAAGTTTTTGCGCAAGAATATTCGGCGAAAGAGAACAGAATTATGGAAGGACAATTCATGGTTTTCGATCATGGACCATGATAATGCAGTAGCTCACTAATCATGCATTGTATGCGATTATTTGACCAAAAACAATGTCAATATCGTTCAACGAAAACCACATTCGCCAAATATGACTCCGTGCGACTTTTTCCTATTCTCCAAACTCAAATTGTAGCTTCGTGGAAAACATTTTGTGACAATTGAAGTCATCAAAGAGAATTCACACAGGTAGTTAGAGACCATTTTGAAATCGGCCTACCAAAAATGCTTTCAAGAATGGAAAAAACGTTGGCATTAGTGTATCGCCTCCGATAGTGATTATTTTGAAGGTGATAAAATTAATCACAAGTTATGGCTAAAAATCAATTTTTTTATACCATCCTTTATCTTTATTAATAAAACTAATTTTCTGGAATACGGGAATAGACCTGTTGATTCGAAAAAACGTCAGTAAAAGTTTTTGATCTTATCTTAGCCACAAACCATTGACTTTTTTTTTTGTATGCAGAAAAATCTGTGTATTTAATTTTAAAAGGTTTTGATTAGAATTTTAAACAAATCATATCATAAAAATTCAGATATTTTTCTAAAAAGACATCTCTTTTTCTCATTTTATTACACATTCCAGCAAACCTCCCTTTTCGCAAACAAAGTAAATTAAATTAAAATCTTAAAAATTTTTTTAACAAAATGAAGTCCACAGTAAGTGCGGTGGTATATTAGTTAGTATAAAAAATAAAATGCATAATAGAATAAAATTAAAACTATCACATAAATTATAAAAATTTTTTGTCGCCAATGTAAAAACCACGTGGATTCTTTTGAGGTGTATGAAAACAAACCATTTTTAAAGATGAGGTTACACATTATACAAAACAGCAAGTTGAAAATTCTTTTTCAGAAAAAACAAGGTGAAAGTGTGAGCTTTTGTTTTGTGATTGCTGTGATTGATATTGTTTTCTTCATCAGCCGAAGCATTTTTATTCTAAAAGAAGGGAAAACAAAGGAAGGCATAAAATAATTTATTCAAATAAAAAAAATTAAGAATAATGTGATGCCACAGATGAGACAGAGATGCCAGGCCAAAGTCATTAAAGATTTGTGCGAACGCCTTCTCCGCTCAAGACTTCACACACTCTCAACCTAGTCGCTACCCAGTAAAAAATTTATGGATTAATACCGAAATCGAGCAATAAAGGAGTAATGGCTTGTCCATTTATTTGGAGTAATAATATCTAACCATATTTTGTTTATCATACATATTGCTATTTTTGTGACAAGCATTTCAATGTTTTCTTGCAATTGCAGGTAAACATATTTTTATTGATGTGACAAAAAATATTTTTGTGGAGAACAATTCCAAAATATGTTTGCGGTAGAATAATAAATTTTTTTACCACGAACATGTCATATTTGTCAGAAATATTTTTTCAAAAATTTTACCTTTTTGCGAATTGCACACTTTTGTTGCATTGTACACATGAAGTGCAATGACTGAGCGCAACACACGCAGAAAAATGACATTTTCGACTTTGATTGTAGCAAACATATTTCTATTTACCGTAAATATATTTCGAAATTCTTATGTTTCCGGAAACCACTGAGCAGTATCAACATGTCGACGAGACCATAAGTAGCAGAGCGAGGCAACACTACTGAGCGATGTCAACATGTTACCGAAAACATGAGTACGAATGGCTAACAGCAAAACAGAGAAGCCACCAACAATTAGCAACATTTGATTATGCGCCAACGGGACCGCGAGTACTTCGATGGAAGACCAGGGTGACCCAGCAACACGATGCGTATGTTTCCGAAAACCACTGAGCGGTATCAACATGTCGACGAGAGCATGAGTAGCAGAGTATGGCAACACTAATGAGCGGTGTCAGCATGTTAACGAGTATAACTAGCCAACAGCGATGCTGCTACGATCAACTAGCAGAGGTATGCAATGAATTGAATGATGAGGAGACAGTCAGTTGCTGATAGACAATTAAAACGAGCGGTTGGGCTTATTAAACACTGGCTGATGAACTATAGAAGAGAAGAGTCTATCTGACTAAGCAGTTGCTGACGAGCCACCAAAGCAAAGAGAAGGAATATAGGACTTGGTGAAGAAATCTGGATAGACGTAGCGAAAGAAGCTCAGACAAAAGCTGCTGAAGGAATTTGTGGTAAGAACGTTCTGAAGAAAAGGTGACAAGAATAACAGGTGAGACAAAGGACACGTACATATCTTTTAGGTGCATCGTCAGTTCACAAGGGACCACACAGCTTATAGGCGCATCGTCAGATCGCAAGGGACCACATAGCTTTTAGTCGCATCGTCAGATCGCAAGGGACCACATAGCTTTTAGGCGCATCGTCAGATCGCAAGGGACCACATAGCTTATAGGCGCATCGTGAGATCGCCAGGGACATACTCTAGCCGAGGAGCACATAAGGACCACAAGGACATAAGGACCACAAGGACATAAGGACCACAACGACGATTCACCAGAGTTCCCGCCAACCATCTCGCCCACTTTCGAACGACAGTCGAACGTCAACAACCTCAATCACTGCCGCATTGCTCACCACATCGCCTTAGTATTTTATAAAATATTTTAAAAAAATAGAATCTTTAACATTTATAAAATATTTTAAGCAATAAAATCTAAAATATTTATAAATAAAGCCTTATTTGGAAAAACCTAAAACAAAAATTCTTATTTTGTGACGAATCAGCTATAGAGCCGGAAGACCAGCAGCATCGTTACAAAGTTTATTTGCAGTGAACATTAAAGTGAACATAATTTGCTTCTGGAAAACTTTTTATGTTTCTTGGAAAATTTGCTATAAACAAGTTTTTAAACATAATAGTATCCTTCGATATTATGTTTGTGTCAAATATATTTCTTTTCTGCGTGAACATGTTTTTTAGTTCTTCCAAAAAATGTATTGATTCCTCGATATAAGAAAAAAGTTGATACCTCGCTTATTACTCCAAATGGAGCAATAAAGGATGCAATGATATATTTTTGATTTACTATTTTGAAATTGATTTTAACATAACTGTTAAGTGATCGCTTTGAATTTACGTTTTTTCTCAGTTTACACTTTGTATTCAAAAGCAAAACACTTGTGTTTCAAACATTGCAAGTACGTGCCGGTATATAATTAATTTTGCAGTTATTTATTACAAATGTTTAAAAATCTTTTTTCTAAAAAAATTTCATTTGATAAGTGAAAAAGAAATTGAAAAATTTCGAGCTAGTAATCGGTAGACTATTTGTTATCAAGAGTAAATTTCACAAATTTCAATAATCATTAACTTCCATTCGAACATATTCCAAACTCCGCTAGTATTTTCGCCGGAAGCTATACGAAGCGCTTTGATTAATAGCACAGATAAATAAATTAAGCCTACTTAAATTACTTAATGTAGAATTAATTTTATTTTCTTTTCTTCTAAAAACAATTAATGAAGCTAAAGAAGCAATTAACAATCTGAAAAGCAAATAGCTGATTTGAACCAAGCCTGATTCAGAAGTGGTAACACTGTTTCTTTTCACATGCAGTAAACAGGTACTTAAAGTTCTTTTTTATTTAATTATATTTAAGATTTCTTAAATGAAATCCAAGTTTTATAAAATCAATCTTGAAAAAGCAATATCTGCAATTCTTGGCGACAACATTTTGCTCAGAGTAAATTGGGATGGCACGAAGAACAAAATAGCCTTAAACAAATAACAATTGTTAAATGCTATGAGTAATAAAATGGATGTTATTTATTTTTTTAATTTTATTGCAGAATCAGTGAAGGAAAACTATTCAACATTTGCGGATTTTAAAAAAAAGTGTCTAGCTGATTGCTTAAAACCCGCCCGAAGCAGCGTTGTCATTAATTATTAAATTTTAAGTAAAATTTTATTTATTTTTTTATTTCAATTTTTTTATTATTTTACTTACATTATTTCTATACTATTTACGTGGCCCTAAGAACTTAGAAAAAATAAATGTACATTTTTTAATGTATTTGTAAAAAACGAAAATTTTATTATAGTATATCTGGGCATATAAGTATTTATGCTCTTTCTGGAGTTAAAAAAGATTACTTTTTTTGTGTTCTTTCTGGAGTTAAACAGATTATTCCTTTTGAGTTCTTTCTCGAGTCAAAAAAGATAACTCTCTTTGTGCTCTTTCTGGAGATAAAAAAGATTGTACCCTCTGTTATGGATTTGAAACAGATAACTCCTTTTGAGCACCTTCTGGAGTTAAAAAAGATAACTCCCTTTGTGTTCCTTCTGGAGTCAAAAAAGATAACTCCCTTTGTGCTCTTTCTGGACATAAAAAAGATTGTATCCTTTGTCTTCCTTTTCGATGTTAAAAGGAATACTACTTTCGTCCTCCGTTGGGATGTTTAAAAGGAGCACAGAATGCATGAGGCTTGGAGTGTTTTGGAGTAATCCGTTATTCGCAAAGGAGCGATCCAAGATTAGTCTTTGGATGATCCTATTTTTTACTGGGTAACATCTAACCTTAGCTGGCAGCTTACATGGAATGTGCAGCTTTTGACGCCTCTCTAAATAACATAATGTTTAATTTAATTTGCTCTTTTTAGTATTTCACATAAACACTAACAACAGACACACACAGCTACAGATATCGCACTTGGTGATGTGATATAATGTGTGAGTGCCGCTGACAAAAGAAAAAAACTTTAGTCAACAATACAATTTGTTTACATTAAATAAACGCGCACATAAAAAGCTAACTGCATGCCACCGGAAACGGAAGTTGAAACCGAAAAAGGCACGCTGCTGGCAGGGCGCTGCATTAAATACGCAGGATGTTACGCATTGTTATAAGAGTGCGTGTAAAATGGTGGCAACAATACTATGCTACTCATCATTTTTCCCCCGCAGCGCGTGCCACCACCTTCATACATTCGATTTAGTTGTAGTCAAAAAAGCAATATACACACACACAAACACACACATACACACACTCATACAGGCGTTTCATGTTGGCGCAGCTCCCTTGGGGCATGATTGCCACAACCACCGACATATGTTGGCATTTGTCTAGGAGCAGCCGGCGGAGCAGCGTGTTGAAGGCTCTAAATATTTAATGCTAACGTCAAGGCAAAGTTCTGCCAATAACAACAACAATAACAACAAAAAGCTTCAAAGAACTCCACAAAGCCGTCATTTACATACCTCACTGTGACTGACTTCGGCTGCCTACCAAACAACTTATGCACGTTGGTGTGTAGCTGCCTCAATACATATTTACTTACTTAAAAAATTGTTTCCACTTTAATTTTTTTTTATATTTCTGTTTTTGTTGTTGATTTTAGCATTATTTTTTATTTTGAATATTCGACTTTCAGTAAAAGAAAAAAAAACAACAACTTAAATCCATTTTATGAACATTTTAGCATTCATGGCACGATTCGCCCTTATTGTAAGCGGAAATTGAGCTTCAGGATATTTCCTGTTCCTTTTGACATGGTAAACAACAAAATATTTTTTATTTTATTTTCACACAAAATTTTTGTATTTTTATACTTCTTTATTTTATTTTTGCTTATTTTTAAACATACTTTCAAATTTTGACAGGAAAATTTGTTTAATTTTATCGTATTAGGCACTAATTTAGAGCGTGAGAAATAAACTAGAAATGAAAGAAAAGTTAAAAAACATCCATGTTAAAGTTAGTTCAGAGCATTTATCGTATAGTCAAAATATTAATGGAGGAATTATTGCTAGTTTTGATAATGTCACATTACTAAATAATAACAGGAGTTTGCCCATGAAATAGAGTCATAGTTACACCAAGTAGTTTCTTAACCCATTTTTGTGGTGTGTAACTGCCTATTTCAAACAATGCTCTAGTCCTTGGTGTTAAATGATGTGGGGAAGATAATTGGCGACATTATTAACTTCCCTTTTTTGGCTATTTGACAAAAAAGTTTGCCCTCACCCCCTTTGATGCGTTGTGTAGATGGATTATAAAAATATGTACATTAGGGGTGGGTCGATTTAAAAATCGCCCATTGCTCAATGAAAATCGTATTTTAGGGATCAAAATAAGAAAATGCCCGAGGAACTATACCTCTAAAACGAATTCTAATGCCCCAACTTTTGAATTTTGTCCCGTAGGGTCAAATTTTGAAAATCCCTCTTTGACCCATTTAGAGTGCACAATCAAGTCCAAGTGTATGACAGAACCCCACTAACATTGGAGGGCCTACCCACCCATGCCACCCCGAGTGTCTGCAACTCAATATAGTTAATTTCCATTTAGTTAATTTTTTGCGTACTTATTCCTATTAAATATTTAATTAAATAGTCGCGACAAAAAGGTACTTCAAATGTCGCACAGCAAATATCTTGCTTCGTTGTGCATTCTTGTGTAGTGGACGTACGTTATCACAACTGTTCTTAGTGCTGATTAGCACAAGTGTTCTTAGTGTCCGAATTGGCGTTTACTCTGTTTGCAAAATAAGGCTGCCCGCAGAGTAAACGCCGAAGCAGGCAGGCAGGCAGGCAGGCAGGCGCAGGAAAACTATGTGAACAAGCGAGAAAAAGTTATTTCTATCTCGTTTCTTAGCAAAGCACTGCCTGCGCCTGCCTGGTTCGGCGTTTACTCTGCGGGCAGCCTTATTTTGCAAACAGAGTAAACGCCAATTCGGATAGTCAGGCAGACAGGTGCAGGCAGTAACCTGCAAAGAAACGAGAGAGAAATAAAGCCAAGCTAACTTTTATCGCTCTTGTTCACACAGTTTGCCTGCGACTATCTGCCTGCCTGCCTGAATCGGCTTTCACTCTGTCTGCAACCTTATGCTATAGCATATTTATCTGCAGCGATTGGCACATGTATTCACGTAGCTTTACATGTAGGCTATTCGGATAATCTGGGTTAACTTTAATGCAAAGCGTTAAACGTCATTTGAATGCACTCAAGTTGTTCTCTCTCTGATGGTGATACTAGCGATCATCGATATTTAATTAGCACTATTGCGATGTTTTGCTACTATAATCCCCAACTACCTGTCAGTTTAAGTGTGTTATATATACACCAGAAGAATTAAATGACACTTAGTCTAGTGTGGTTAAGAAAAATCAGTAGGTTGTTTATTTTTTTAGTTGTAAATTTCCCATAAATTGCTTAAGTTAGCGTACTCAATCGAAACCTGGCTAGGACTAAAAAGTGGGTAAGTGTTTTTTTCATTATGCTCGTCGCAACTGCCACAATTCATTATTATTGCAATTACAATACAATGCAATTATTTATCGACAGTATGTACCTCATGTGGAGATTCCATTAAAAAAGGGTTTATTTAACGAACCGGAGGAAAAAGATTAATTATTAACTGAAAGGATCCACAGATGTCTACAGTATTTACCTAACGTAAAAGTTCTAGATTATTATATCTAGGAAGCTCGCGATCTCCTAAAAACAGTGCTCATGGCTCTTTCCAGGAGCCTTATAGGCTAATTACAGTTTACAACACAACAGTAATTTCTGTTTTTATTGTGTACATTGCTAGTGCTTAAAATAAGACACAGCAGTGTATTGCTGTGAACCGTAATAGGCCTATTAATCAGAGTTTTTCCTTTTTTAAATCTCAATATTGGTGCATTTATGAAATGAAATGGGTTAGCATTCTATAATATTATCGGAATAATTCAGAAGAAAAGAAATATTCGTTTCTACGCCGAGAATATGCATGTTAAGTAGACTAGAGAATGAAAGTACACTATTTTGAGGATGTAATTACTTCTTTACATTATCTTCTTTGTTGTTGCATTGGCAGTCTAGGCTACTGACCAAAGTCGCATAACTTTAACCATATAATGCTATGGTATCTAATTAATCGAATCTAATTTCCGTTACACTGGACTTATTTTAGTTTACGAAACAAATAATTTTTTCTGGCTTTTATATCAAGGCTTAAACATGCGTATGAATGGCATTAAATATAAGAAAAAATGGTTTTGTAAGGGTATTATTTTCTGTATCTTTTTTTTATATTCGACCCTATTCCTACTCGAGCATAGGATTTGAATAATTTTTGAATTTGCTTAATATTTTCTTTTCCAGTGATTGCATAAACTCTGCGTTACCTCTACCTTACATGCATTTATATCATCATTTTCGTAAATAATCACCAAACTATAGCTAAGAAAAATAAAAATAAATATATCTGAAAAGATGCTTTCACAACTTTACTTATAGAAACAATGCCTCGAGCATATATTTCTTTTCAGTCACAGTGTTTCCGTGCTTGATTTTCATTGAAAAAAAGTAGTACAAATAAAAATTTTTTTCTTAAGAGCTGGATTCATTTTTAAGTAATTTTGAAAAAAGAAAATTTCGTTTTGATTACTTTTCAGTTTTTTATATGAAAAATTTGCTTTACTTAAGAGCTGGAAACAAGCCTAAAGTCGTCAAAATCGAAGAGTAATTATCATTTACAACTTTTGTAACCGCCAAGTATCCTGACCAACGCTGTTCGAGGAGCCGCCCAATCCTTTTTCCATTGTACAAGGCAGCTATTTGAGCATGTTGGAAGAATTCATGTAACATGATGCATTCATTCGTCAAAAAATAAACGAATAAAAGTCATTTCCGGTGTAGTTCTGATGACTATCAAATGCAAGCGATGGTTATAGCAGTAGACGTAAGGAATTTTTCGGCCCAATTCATTTTTTATTCTATTCGCAACTTCCGAAACTATTCCACTCATAACACTTGCTCTATCATAGCATTGGCTTAGCATACGAGAGAGGTCAATGGTATGATCTCTAAGAGTATTTAACGTTAATTGCGTAAAAGTGGCTGCATCAAGTTTTTCAGTAGTTGTAACTCTCAGTAACGACTCATTGACGATTCCATTTTTAACGTATTGCTTTTGCAATATTTTCGTGGTTATTTTTATCTGTCGTCCAATCTTCCATTAGAGTGAACCAGTTCACGTCAGATTCCTGAACATCTTTAACAATGGAAAATCGTACTGCTTCAAACATTACTTGGATTATTTGATTTTGAATTTCAGGTGAACGATATGTTGCATTTTGTGGTATATGACAGAGAGCCTCCTTCAATTTCAGATCAGATTCAGATTCAAGCACGCTCTGAAAAAGAACCCCTGTTCTTTTTCTTCTTCTAAACTATATTTTCCACTCAAAGCTAATTCGTTTACAACTAGAAATTGTATAACTTCAATAATAGACTTCACATAACACCAATTTTTTTCTAATGCTTTTTCATGTTTCAACTTTTCAATGCTGCTTGTTGTTGATATTCTATATAATTTGTCCTGCTACATAGTCATGGCTTGTGAATGAGAATTGGACTTTTCGTGTTTTGCAAAACCAGTTTTTGAATCAGTGGCATTTTTCCAGTTTCTGAAACCTGTGGAAGTGTACAACGTCTGTTTGCTTCCATGTGGTAAAAATTGTTGACAAGGATAGCAAAACGCAGCATCTTTCTGAACAGAATACTGCAACCATTTATACCGCTTGAACCAGTCCGCTACAAAGGCCCTATTATTTTCTTTTGGATAAGTGTTTTAAATGACTTGATTTATCGGTGCAATATCGGAAGGAATACCATAGCTATAAATTTTCACCAAACCTTTTTTGGATTAGGAGTAGTTGAATATTGTCTTTCCATCTCTTTTGAGGAATGAGGTTTTTCGTTGCCAAATTCCTCTTCAATTTTCCTTTTTTTGCCAAAAAAAGCACGTATATCCATCACAAAATCAATCAGTCTATATTATAGTTTATAAAATGCTGTCCTTACTAACACATCCGTCAGGAAGCGAGTCTAAGTTTAAGTTTGCTATAACTATGCTGTTTTGTATTGTTACTGCTATTCAAACAGCTGTTTAAAGACATTGATGACATATTGCATAAATTGTTATTAAAATTCGGGAATTCCCCGTAAGCATAAATTGCAATAAAGGCACAGCATTCCAATTCACTTTACAGCTGTTAGTACTTTTTTCAATAGCACAAATAAAGTACTTTTTTTTTGTTCAAACTATGAACAAACAGTTTACTAGTATATTATCATAGTCGATGGTATTTTTTAAGGTAGGTCAATGGTATTTTAAGGTAGGGCATTGCAATGGGCCCCTTTAGCTACGGCCCTGAGACAAGGTTATTATTTTATGTGACTTTAATCGTCCCAACATTTATTTTACAACCGACGATAATGACAACCATTTCCTTTCAATGAATCTATGCAATGTGGTCGACTTTAAATTACCTAGAACCTTTTATGGTCAGGACTATCAGCAAGTAGCTCCAACTCCAAACCAGAATGGGCAATGGCTAGATTTAATTCTTACTAACTCCTATGACTAAGTACAGGTCCTTCCAATGTAGGTTGCCAAACACCTATTATCTTGACTAATCTCCACTATACTGTCTTTACGATAGAGAACAGCGGTATTCATATAACTTTTTCTCAATCATTTAATAACTCTATTGTATATGATTTCTTAAATGCCGATTTTAATAGTATAAAAAATGAGTTAGTCTGAATAAGAACCACTTCTTGATCTCGGAATTGGACGCTGCTGTCTCGTTTTTTTATCCGTGTGTGTCTTTTCTATACTCGATATTCATGTGCCAAAAATAAAGAAAAATAACAAACTATCAGAACCATGGCTCGATTCAAATCTTAGACAGTTGAGAAATCAGAGAAATAAACTTTATATGCCGCCATTGTTAGTGGCAAGGTAAAGACAAAATATGAAGAACACGGAGAAATTTCTTTACTCACAAGTCATGATAAAGCTGTTCATAAATGCAAATTCAGATTTCGAATCTGAAGTCAGAATTTTAAAAATTGATATATTTAATAGGTGGCAACCCTATTATAAAAAATAACATAATTTTTAAATTCTGACAACGGATTCGGATTCAGTGACCCATTTTTACCTTGTGTTCGCGCCAGCACCGAATTCGTAAAAATTCAAAAAATGAGGTGGTAACCTTATCCGCCATATTGAATTTTAAAATTCTGAATTCAGATTCGAAATAATCGACCTCCTAACACTGTTATATGTATGATGTTAAAAACTCTTAAAAGTTAAGGTGGCAACCCTAACCTCCATCTTAAATTTTAAAACTGATACATAAGATTCAAAATCAAAACAGTTGTCAGAATTCCAAAATTATAAGAATTCGCAAAAATACAAAAAATCTAGGTGGCAACTCTATCCGCCATCTTGAATTTCAAATTTTGACATCAATTCCGAAATCAGCTACCCCCTAAAACTGCCAACCACGAAGTCCACAGAACCCTTTAAAATCCTAATACGCACTGTTAAAAATTTTTAACTATATTTTAATCCAAACTTTGGTTTAAAGGAATTTTTAATCCAAAAAGTTCTATTTTTTAATCCAAACATTATTTTAATTTAGCTGGGTCTCAAACCCACGTTCCTGAAAGGAACTTACTTGCATTCGTAATGATGCAAAATAAGCGAAACTATGTTATCAACTGAGTTGGACGAGTGGATAAGGTATTGAACCAGCACATCAGAGGACGTGTGTTCAAATCACGAGCTGGTCAGAAAAGTTTTTTATTTTAAGTTGATATTTTATACAGCATTTTTTTAAACTTTTTGCGGATTGAAAACTTTTTTATTTTATTTAATTTACCTGGGTCTCGAATTTTCTTATTTTACTTTAATTTACCTGGGTCTCGAACCCATGTTTCTGGTCGCTTGCGCACTTACTGCAAGCTTATTTGCATTCGTTATGATGCAAAATAAGCGTAATCTTCTTTACAACTGAGATGGACGAGTGGATAAGGCGTTGGACCAGCACAACAGAGGACGTGTGTTCAAATCATGAGCTGGTCAGAAAAGTTTTTTATTTTAAGTTGATATTTTATACAGCATTTTTTTAAACTTTTTGCGGATTGAAAACTAATCTTTTTTGGATGGAAAAATTTTAAACTTTTCCTTGGATTAAAAAGTAATCTTTTTTTGGTGTTATCCTATAAGTAATCCAAAGAAGTTTAAAATTTAGTCCAAGATTTTAAACCGTGCGCTTAAGCTTTTCCTACACAAGCTCATTGAAGTTTTTGGATACTTTCTTTAATTGGATACTTGCCTTCAATTTCAAGCTTTTTGCCGATGGCATTAAGTTTTCCTTTACTTGGGACGTCGTTCGCTTGTAAGCTAGCATATTTTCTAGTCGTAAGCTGTTGTGGGCTTATTTATATTCAAGTTCATAGGCGATTTTCTTTATTAATTAGAAGCGATGAGCGCACAGGGACTGATCACTCAAAAATGATCCGAGTACGGAAGGTGTAGTGCGTATTGAACTCATTTTGAAACGCATTGAGCACAAACTATCAAAATATAACAAATCATTTTATTTTACAAATCATCTGAGCAAATGCTTAAATTATTTCTCGCCATCGCAACACTGCACCTAAGCAATAGTTTAATTCGATTTACATCTGTCATTCCATTTGTTTTGTTATGTGCTCTGTTCTGCGCTCAATTCACTCCATCACATGAGTAGGAGCATGCAGAGTCAGGGTTGATATTTTCGGTACAATTGCACTTTTTTTGGTACAATTTTAAAGTATTTCTACTTTTCTACTACCAAAGATGTTTTCGGTACATTTTATTTTACTCAATAATTTTTTACTATATACTGAATTTAGAACAAACAGAATTAAAAGAATTAAAACATTTATCTATTTCTAAATTTTGGCACTATGTAAAAAATACAAAAATTGAACTTAAAGAGTCGATTTTCTCAAATAAATATAAAATGGCTCAAGGAATTCTTTCAATTTCTCATTCGTCGTCAGCAAATGTTAAAAGACCAATTTCTATTCAAAATTTAATAAAAACCACATGCAGAAAAAGAAAACAGATTGCGACAATTTCTCTTTAACCTTTAGTCTGTATCATGGGCGCTCAGTGCCTCAGACAAACTTTAAAAGTAAAAAAAGTACTAAGAAATGAAACAAACTCATAAGGATCAATACTATTCGAAACATTGAACCTTCAGCTATACACTAGCTCATTTTCATATTGATATGAGTATGTTTATGTGAGATATTGACTCAATGCCTTTCAAGAAGAGTGTCCAGTTGACACTATTTATACAGACTTCTCAAAAGCCTTTGACAAAGTTGCTCATACAATTCTGATTAATAAACTATCTAAAATCGGCTTTCATTCAAACTTTTTAAACTGGCTCAATTCATACCTAACTGATAGAATTTGCTTTGTGAATGTTGAAAATGAAAAATCTAGGCCATTCTTAGTAACTTCTGGTGTCCCTCAGGGAAGTATTTTGGGTCCGTTATTATTTATTTTGTTTATAAATGACATAACTGATTCCATTGTTTATTCCCGCTGCTTGTTATTTGCGGACGATTTAAAAATTTTTTTAAAAGTAAACAATTCAGAAGATGCTTCTAAGCTTCAGGCTGATCTCGACTCTGTTTATGATTGGTGTGTTAAGAATATGTTGTCTTTGAATCGAAGTAAATGTGCTTTTTCCACTTATTCAAAGTTAGATCATTCTCACTCAATTACTTACATTCTGGATAATACTCCGATCAATTGTGTCACTGAAATCAAAGATTTAGGTGTCATTTTTGATAAAAAATTTAATTTTATTTCCCATCTTAACTACATTATCCCTAAAGCGTACTCATTGCTTGCGTTCCTGCGGCGAAACTCTTCCAACTTTAATGATCTTGTCACGTTGAAATCTTTATATATTTCTATGGTGCGGTCAATCTTGGAATATGCCTCTTTTATATGGAACCCTTTTTATACTATACATTCTAATCGCATAGAACGGATTCAAAGGTCATTTGTTAGGTTTGCTTTTCGATACACAAACTTTGAAGAACCTGGCCCTTCATATGATGTCAAATGCAAGCTCATTAACTTAAAAAGTCTTCACATTAGAAGAATTAATCTTGCAATGTTATTTGTTTTTGATATATCAGTCGGTAAAGTCGATTGCCCTCAACTTTTGGATTTAATTAACTTTAATGTTCCGACGAGAACACTAAGGCATTCTAATTTATTTTATTTAGGCTTACGCCGTACAAACTATGCATTAAACTCTCCAATGTATAGAGCTTTATTTGAACTTAATAAGTTGTCTGAATATTGTGATGTAGATTTTGCTAATTCTAAGGATTCGCTAAAGTCATTACTAAACAGAATTTAATTCTTTAAGATATATTAAATTTTTTGTATATAGTTATCGTAGTCTGTAAGAATATTGTTCATAGACTTAATAAATGAAATGAAATGAAAATATCGGGTGCATTTTTTAACCACCAAATTCAATACGAACAAAAGAAGTGATGAAGAAGAAGAAGGTGTGGGATGACGATGCAGGACCATCCACAAATTAACCACGAACGAAAGTATCGCTGCGCAAATCGATAATAATCAATATTTTTTTTCATTTGGTTCCGTTCTTTTTTTCATTCAATTCTTTATTCAAGAAGATTAATTAAAATAAGCAAAAACATTACAAAAACATAAGTTCACATGTTATTCTATACAAATAAATTTATTACATAAAAAAAAATCGAGATGTTGACTTTTTGTTCAAACTCATTGAAATACATAGGTGTCAAAATATGGTACAGACTAAAGGTTAATAAACACAAAAGATTTTTAAAATCTAGCCAAAGAAAAGTCACAATACTGATGTCAGATGCAATATATCAAATGAAGAATATCAGAAAATATGACTAGAAGTGAAGAATTGTTTGAATGAAAAATTTGATCATTAACTTCTTTCGTTAACTTAATATAGAAAGGCCCTAAGTAACATTTTTAAAAACTATTTTTCGGCTGGAGTGTGTCAGATTTTAGTGGTTAAGTGGTTGGCCTGGGGTCGTCTGCAAAGGACTTGATTTTAAAAAATATTTGTTGCCTTTCTATGTTGAAGTAACGAAAGAAATTGGCACGTTTATATTAAATGTTATTTGCTTTTCTCATATCATAAATTTCGGTTTTTTAAATATAAAAAGAACTCTTAACTTTATGTTTATTTGAATTTTTTTTATAGATTTTATTGATCTCATTTTGGACTTGTGGTCCTTGTTGTGATTACAATATAAATAATTTTGTGATTAATTACAAATAAATAAAACTAAAGTAATTTTTACATATAAGGTTTTTGAATTGAATTGTTTAAAACACATACTCTTTGATTTAAACTAGTATCGCCTGTGGCCGAAATTCGACCGTATTTCTGAAATTTCAATCGTTTTTTCTCATTCTAAGGCGATGACCTTTCCTGAAGAAAATGTGTTGTACTTAATCTTCAGTTTTAAGTTATCGCAATAATTTTGATATCAAAATAGCCGATATTTTTTAAAAATATTATCTGTAAAAACATTACCCAAAAAAAAACTTTCGTACACCGTTATTTTTCTCAATCAGGGCTCAGGACCTTGTACTGAGAAAAGATATAGTTTTCAAAATATTTTCATAACTTTTATGTCAAAATAAAGAGAATTTTTATAGAATTCACTATTTGTAAGAAATTTAAATATCACAATACATATTCACACATGTAACATAAAAAATGCTTATTGTAGGGTATCCGTAAGAGATAGCGAAAAATGTCTTAAGTACTTGTTGCACACATTATCATTGTCTGAAATTCGATCCCACCATCCATCTCTTACAGTTTAGCTTTTATTTCATAAATGTTCTTTTAACGCTCATACTTTGGTTGAAGGTCATCAATCAATAACACAATCAATCTGTGCAGCCAGACCTTTCATCAGATACCTCATTCACTATTCTACCTCCTAGCCCTGAGAAATTATTACTAAAATTAATATAAACTTTCGACTTTAATATTTCGGGTCAGAGGTCATAAATTTTAAATCTAACATGAATTGGCACATCTATTGGTGCAGTACCTTTCGAATGATATACGTTTAATTGCCCTAATTCTAAACTAAATATCAAAAAGTGTACGATAACATTTATGTTTGCGTATTAATATATAAGATAAGAAAAAAATATATTTCATTTAGTACAATTTTTTTTCTAAATTTGTATACCAAAATAAAAAAGTTATTTATCAACCCTGTGTAGAGTAGGGCTTGAGCGCGCTCAAAATTTAAAAAGTAACTCCGATATGGTTCTCTGAGCGCTCAAAACAAAAAATGAAACACGAGCAGTTATTTTGACAGTTCGCGCTCTACTCTGTTTGGATAGACAAAATCGTCTCATGTTATACTTAATTGAAAATAATCAAGCTCAAGCAAGCCTGAACTTTTATTTTAAGCAAGTACTTGAAATAGATTATAAATAGGCTTGTGCAGTTCTCTGGTATAAATCAAAACGAACTCAATAATGAGGAATGCATAAATTGATACGAGAGAAAAAACAATTAATTCTAAAATATTAATTAATATTAATCGCCCTTAGAGCAATTCCATATGAAAGCGATCACCTTTTGGACGACCCCTCTCCGATTTTAAAATAAATAGTCTCAATCGATTGCCCAGCAAAAAAAAATGTACCTACATATTTTTTTTTTTTAATAGTGACTGGTTTAGTGGTGGTGTACACCACTGTCATGTGACAAAATTGAAGAATTCTTCATAAGGGACCTCATTGAAAGTTGTTTTAAAAAAAAAATACTAAAGCGATCGCAACGACTGATAGCTCGTTGGAAAGGTATTGAATCAGGCTTTAATTGAAAAATAAAATTTTCCTAATTTTTCTCAGAAATTTACCCTTTTTCCCATGACAATTAAATTTTCCCATGAAAATTAAATTTTCCGATTTTCCACAGAAGCTCCTAAATTTTCCGGCTAATTTTATTTTTTTTGGATTCCGAAAAAAATGGGCCCCGACTCCTTGTTTGGACAGGAGAAGAGCATTTAAGAGACCAAAGTAAGAGAGTAAAGTAAAGAGTACCAAAAAATAAATATAAATACTTCACACACACTGAGTCAAATTTCAGTTGAATACTAAACGTGAAAGTGTTAAAGTGTTTTTTTTTTAAAGTAAAGAGTGAAGCTGTAAAGACAATTTAAAGTAAAATGAATAAATTTTGCTGCAATCCGTTTAACAAGAGTGGACATCGTTCGAAAAAGATAAAAGTATTAAAATTAACTGGTGTTTCGAAGCGATACATGAATGAATTAAATATACAATACGGTGAAGAAGCAGAATTCATTTGCCCCAAGTGTAAAATCGTTTTGTCTCAACAAGCAAATGCATTGAAACAAATGCAACCACAATCCGAGAGTGAAATGACAATTGAACAAAATATGTCGATGGTCAATATGTCTTTGAGTCCTTTGAATGAGGCTATTACCACTTTCGGTGAAACGCCTATTAGAAAAAGAAAGTTGCGAAGTGAAAAATACAGGAAAGAGAAAAAAGGCAAGATTATGAGTGCAATCGCGACAATATTTGATGAAGGCTATGATAACGAATGTAGTCAAGCAGATGACGTTGATGACGGCAAACAAATGATTGAGCAGTTGAAAAGAAAATTCAATTTAGCGACCACTTTTCCGGAGAAATATCTCATTTTATCTGTTCTGCCTCAATCATGGTCTATACGCAAGATTTCTGAACAGTTTCAAACATCTTTTTACATCGCGAGAAGAAGCAAAGAATTAGTTCGACAGAAGGGCATATTGGCGACTCCCACCAAGAAATTTAGCTCAAGGACCCTCAGCGAAGCAACGGTGAAATTGATTCAAGATTTTTACTGCAATGATGACAACAGCCGCGCCTGCCCAGGTACACGTGACTATGTTATCACACGTGATGATGGAGAAAAAATACACAAGCAGCGCAGATTATTATTATGTAATCTATCCGAAGCATACCATCAGTTCAAAGAGAAATACCCAGCAGAAAAAGTGGGATTTTCTAAGTTTGCCATCCTACGACCAAAAGAATGCGTGCTGGCATTAGACAGGCACGGAACGCATTCAGTCTGCGTTTGCATGTTTCATCAAAACATCAAACTACTGTTCTTTCCATGCAAGAAATTGAAAGTATTTCACGGTGAAATTGAAACATATAGGGACCTCCTGTCGAAGTCGTTGTGCGCATACCCCACGGAAAATTGTCATCTGTCCAAATGCGACAATTGTCCGAAAATTGACGAGCTAGAGCAATATTTGGCGGAAAAGTTTGAACAGCTGTTAATTCAGGAGGTGCATTTCAAACAGTGGATAATTAGCAGCGGCAGATGTTCCCTTGAGACCGTGGTAAAGCAGATTCCGGAATTCATCGAGGAATTCGGATTCAAGTTGAATGAACTGAAGGCGCACCATTTCATATCCGAGATGCAATCGAAATTTCTAAAGGAAAGTAAGGAGAAATTAGCCCAAAATGAATTCATTGTGATAAGCGACTTTGCCGAGAATTACACTTTTCTCATTCAGGACGAAATTCAGGCTTATCACTGGGCAAACGACCAGTGCACGGTGCATCCTTTTTGCATTTATTTCAAAAACGAAGATAACGAACTACAGACCGTAAGCCTTGTTGTTGTCGCGGAGAGTTTAGCTCATAATTATGTGTCCGTTTATTTATTTCAAATGAAACTGTTTGAATTCTTAAGATCAAAATTCGATGCAATCGACAAAGTAACGTTTTTCTCAGACGGCGGCTTCTCAGTACAAGAATAAAAAAATTTTTACAATCTTTGCATAATTGAAGAAGAACAAAACTGCAAGGTCGAGTGGCACTTTTTTGCGACGTCCCACGGTAAGGGCCCATGCGATGCGTTAGGGGGAACCCTAAAACGCATGGCGACTAAGGCAAGTTTGCAAAGGCCATACACTGACCAGATCTTAAATGTACAACATTTGTTTTCGTGGATTCAAAGCAAGGAAATTGCCATTAACACAGTTTTATGCACTCAAAAAGAACACGATGCCATGGAGCGACGAATTCAAAACAGATATAATAATGTCAAAACTATAACTGGAACGCAAAAGTTTCATTGCTTCGTACCAAATATTTCTGATATGTCAATTAATGTAAAGCGGTACTCTTCGTCTGCCGACGTGCTAAATTTAAAGTTACTTTAATTTTATAATGATGCCAAGACAATTGAAATTTATTGTAATAAATATTGTAATTAAGTATAAGCAGCAAAATAAGAAAGATTTCTTCTTAAATGTATTTTTAACTGTAAAATAATTTTTAAAATGTATTTTTAATAATAAAATAAAATAATGTTAAATAATTAAAAATAATTCAATTATAAAAAATATAAAAACAATGAGAACAAGGTGGTCTCTTAAATGCTCTTCTCCTGTCCAAACAAGGAGTCGGGGCCCATTTTTTTATTGCTGATTCTTAAAGCAAAAATTATGAGGAATCCAAAAAAAATAAAATTAGCCGGAAAATTTAGGAGCTTCTGTGGAAAATCGGAAAATTTAATTTTCATGGGAAAATTTAATTTTCATGGGAAAAAGGGTAAATTTCTGAGAAAAATTAGGAAAATTTTATTTTTCAATTAAAGCCTGATTCAATACCTTTCCAACGAGCTATCACTCGTTGCGATCGCTTTAGTATTTTTTTTTTAAAACAACTTTCAATGAGGTCCCTTATGAAGAATTCTTCAATTTTGTCACATGACAGTGGTGTACACCACCACTAAACCAGTCACTATTAAAAAAAAAAAATATGTAGGTACATTATTTTTTGCTGGGCAATCGATTGAGACTATTTATTTTAAAATCGGAGAGGGGTCGTCCAAAAATTTGCCAATTTTGATCGTTTTCATATGGAATTGCTCCTTAATAAGAATAATTTTTCGAATGAAAAATCAGAAAGAGCATGCCACCGTGGACGGCATCAAAAGCAAAGAACTACAAAGAGAATTATTCCAGCAGGGCCACACCACAAATAAAGCATCTAGAAAAGATCTTCCTTGTGAATTGCATCAGCTCAAAAAGACAGATTTATGCACTAATGCAATTACAAAAAGAATGATTACGATTATAGTAATAGCAATTATAATTCAGCTGTTTTCCAATAACTGTAATAGTAATAAAGAAATTTTTTGATTACGACTACAGTAATTGTAATTTTTTAATAATTACGATTACTGTAATTGTAATTAAAAATATTTCGATTATGATTACAGTCATCGTTATCTTAATTTTTGTTAGATTGTGATTATAATTTGTAATTGAAATTGTAATTTATATGTTTTTTGACCAGCTCTGGCAAAAGCCAACCCAAACCAAAATATAAAGCAACACAAATATTTTGACTTTTAACCCATGATCATAGAAGTTCTCTGAAAACGAATTGCACTTTTATTAACCTTTCATGTGCCTTACCATTTAGACAAAAATGATGTCACTTCAATTTAGGGTGTATAAATTAAACTCCGGTTGATGTTGAATTATAAACTTGTTGGCATTTTCCACACAGGCTGTTCACATTACTGTGAAATGCCGGCTGAAGGCCAAAGAAAGAAAAAAATAAAGTAATCAAGTAACAAATTAAAAACTGCTACAGTGCTATGCTTTGGATTTAGGTCACGGCTGAGGATTGAGTGAGGATTCAATATTTGGCAGCGACACGTGGAGCGTTATCTTTGGGGGTTGATAAGTAAGGTAGTTGTTCCTTTTTTTTCTATGTTTTTCTTCAGCTAGTAATTGCGCGTCTAAATGTCTCACATTGTTTTAACACAGTTCTATATATCTACTAATTTACTATCTGAAACTTAGCACTCCAATTCAGTTTTTAATAAAGTTTATAAACTCACTTATTTTGGTCCTCTGTAGTTGTAGTTTGCTGTAGCTAGCTGTCTATTTTACCAAACTGCAGCTTTTAATACATTTAATTAAACGTCCAGCTGTGTCAACAACTTAATTGGGGATTAATTAGAACGTCTCTCGCTGGCGTCGCATAGCATAGCATTGCATGTTTATTGGAAAACGTTTTACGGCTCTACTCCGTAGTAATTGACAGTCTCGGGCGCTAAGCACGTGGAGTCTGGCGGCTGAACTGTTGTAATGAAATGCAGAGCAAGCAATTGCGGTGCTGTCCCTGCTGGAGCTCATTTATTATGTTTTGTTAACAGAGACTCCTCCTTTACCGGCTTCCTTCGATTTGCTCGTACTGCAGGCTACCCATTGGGCAATGTTACTTCATCATTTTAAATTAATGAGCTGCAACGGCGAAAGAATACGTTAAAAATAAAGTAAAATTCCTGGCAATATAAATGTTAGGGAAGATTTTAGTGAGAGTTTATTGCTATTTATTACTGAAAAGGAAAACTGATACAAAGCACCCACTACTGACATGATCGATGAAGTGATTGCGAAAATACTAACTGTTTTATTGGGTTTGCTTTTCTTGACCAAAGTAGAATACAAAATATTTCATTCTTTAATATCGAACTGTAAATACAGAAGATATAAGAACTTAAATGCGCTTAAGTTCTTACCTACGTTCGGCAAAAAAATTATTTTTATCGATATTGTCTTTTAAAACTGCTTCAGATTAGGTGGTGTGCGGCGTACTTTTTTTTTGCCTGTAAGGTGATACGGTCTAATGATATGCTGTGCACAGTGTTTTGATTTCACACATTCCTGTGCCAAAAATAGAGAAACGTTGACGAATTTTAATAAAATTTGGTGGAGAGTCGTTTTTTATCCTATTAAGAAAATTACCAATGGAATTCGGTGCATATCGGACCACTACCACTACGGTGCATGTTCCCCTCCTCTACCCACCCCTCCAGCAGAACAACAAACTGGTAAACAAGGAAACGTTGGTTTATTTCAATGATAGTTGAAACGATGTCTTCTTTGGGCTTATTAGCACAGTTTTTAAACATAGTGTACATCGATTCCCTGACACCCCCTTTTCCTCCCTTTCCCGTACAAGCCGAAACTGGTAAACATTCAAACAGCAACAGATTTTAATGAAATTTGGCACCATGTTGTATTTTGGGCTTATTAACACAATTTTCAAACATTGTGCACTGAGCCAAAATTCAAAAAGGCTCTTTAGTACAATTACCCTTACCATTTATGGTAAATGTATTTGATTTAATTATAATGCACTTTGTTTCAAATATAAAAGGACTTTAGCATGTGATTTAAATGTAAAAATTCCTTAAAGTAAAACAAAATTAAAGTGAGGTGAAGCAAATTTAATTTAAGTACGCGCTAAACTTAATTTAAGGATGGTGTGCTTTTGAGTATTTTTGAAATGCACTTATAATTTGAAGGGCTTATGGCAATAACGTGATAAGCCACATGATCTAAAAAATCATTTTTTTTTTAAAGCTGAATACATTACTCAATGCATTGCCAACAGCCACTGAAGAGATTTTGGCTATCTTTTATTAATTTTCTAACCTATTTGTAAAAGTTTTCGTGTTCAATTCCGTTTCTTATTACAAAAATACATTTTTCAAAATTTTATAGTCGATTATATCAAAATATTTTTATGTGGCTTATCATGTTCTTGCAATAAGCCCTTCAATTAAATAAAATGCGCTACTATTTAATTGTACTTTGAATAGCAGCGTTGTCCATGCAATTATTTTTAAGCATTAAGCCATGGTGTAAGAAAACCAGGTGTTAGTGAGTTTTTGACAACACCATGAATTTCTTTGCTTCTGTCAAAAAATTGTGAGCGAAAGAGCGGAACTGTTGATAGTTGTCAAATTGTGTTATTTGTTTGAGTTGCTGATGATGTGCTATAGTTTTTATTGTAGGAATTAAGTATAAATAAATATTAAATGCAATTAATTGTGTCGTGTTGTGTTGACAAAAAGTTATTGCAGTTGTCTTCGCCGATTTGCCAAGTTCATCATTGAATGTTTTGGCCATTTTATCAAAAAGGTGCGCTGTAAGTAGGGTTGCCAGAATTAAAATTTGGTAAAACAGTACATCAACAAAAAAAAAAACAGTACAATTAAAAAAAAACAGTACATTTTCTTTTAATAAAAACATAACATTTTATTCCAGTAAACATATTTAAACATAAGAAATTACATAAAAATAACATAAACAAAACAAAAACATGAGATCATAACTGAAACTACGAAATACTTTAACAAGTATTAATAAAACTTTAAATTTTATTTAGTTAAAAAATATTCGTAAATTCATGAATAAAAAATTGTGTATTTTTAAAAAATTACATAGGTATATTAAATTTTCTCCTTGAATAAAGAATTGTAATAAATCACGAATTAATAAAAAAAATTTAACTAGCCAGTTAATTATTAATCGAGTTAAAAATAGTATTTGCACATTCAATAAAGTAATTGAACATTCAACATTAAAATAAAAAAAAGTAATTGAAAATGATTACAAAAAAGGAATACCTAAAATAATAAGTATTATAAAAATATACATATAATTTATGTTTGTAATTTTTTCGATTAAAGAATTGAGAAACATTTAAATTAAAAATGTAAATTTTAAAATAAATAAATAAATAAAAAACACCAGTTAACATCGTTGATTATGTAAAATTGAGACATTCTAATTACCATTATTCAATCCTTGATAATGAAAAAAAAAAATTACTGTTTACAGCACAAATATTGCTACAAGCATGACAAATAATTTTCAATAAAAAAAAAAAAATAAAAAATAGTAAAATTAAATTCAGTTATGCCCAAAAAAAATAAGAATTTTAATATCGGCTTGGAATCGGTCTGTCTCAATTATTTAGACTCAATAACTAGTCTTCACTGGGAGATGGTAGGAATATATAGTTTACCTAAATAAAAACACTTTAAAAGTTATCTTATAAATATTTATCATTTTTTGGTGCATCTTTTAAAATACCATTTTTTCCATCTTCAGTTTTCAAAAACTTTAAAAATTCGATACAGGTATAATCGTAGTTAGTTTTTATAATAAGTTCACTTTCCAAGTTTTCTATTAAGAGTCTGTTTCTCTCTTTTCTCCAAAATGAAAACATGCAGCTGTATATTCTTTCCGTAGCGGCATTGGAATGAGGAATGGAAAAAATAAAATTACATATTTTTTCAAAATTGGGAAACGTTCCACTGTTTAATAACGCTTTCCATTTTTCTTCTACGCTTGTTTCTTTTTTTATGTTTTCAGCAAAAGTTTTTAAAGAAAGGAACTCATCAAAAAGTAGATCCATATCAATATTTTTGATTCCGAACAATTTAATCACTTCAGTAAAATCGTGGAAAGATATGTGAGAATTCAAATTGAAGACACTGAGTTTTTCGAATTTATTATTTTTAAATCGAAATGTTCTTCGATGTATGTTATTATGTATGAAAGAACTGCTTTGGCTCGTCTTTTAAACAATGATATTTCCTGTGGATCATCACAATTTCTGCAGACGGTTTCAGCTAAGTAACCATAAAACTTCTCGCTCTTTTGTTGTTCAAATTTGTCGCGAAGCTGTATAACTATTTTGAACATATCTACGATAACAAGGGTATCCTCCTCCAATTTTTTTATAGACGATGATAATGCAACTCCAATATTGTGTATAAATCCTAAATAAGCTTCGGAACTTTCAGACTCAAAAAATTCCCTTAAAACGGCTGAACGAAAATATCTCATCTTTGGAAAGAAAATATGTTTTTATGGGTGCATAGTTTTTCAATAATCGTTCCACTGCAGGGCTTAAACTAAGCCATCTCGTTGGTACATGGCGAAGCAATTCACTCCATTCTAAGTCACAAAATTGAAAAAACTCTTTGAGATTGGATGTTCTTTTTGTCGATGAGCTAAACTCATTAAAAACTTTAATTACAATATTCTCTATATCGAACTTCATAAGTTTTAATGCATTTTTAAACGCATTGTTTATGATGTGACACAAACATCCAACACCTATGATATCTGGGTTACATTTTTTAAGCTCAACAAAGACGCTTTTTTTTGCAGCCGAAGTTGACATTAGCATTATCTGCACAAAAACTAGTGACGTTGGCTAAGTTTAAATTGTTATTTTCTAATTTTGACTTTATAGACTCTGCAATATCAATTGACGTTTCGGTATTTAAATTATAAAAATTCAACAGTTTTGTATTAACACCCGAATGTTTACAAAAATACCGTAAAACTAAAGGAAACGTTTTTATATATCCTTTATTTGACGCGTCGGTCGATATAGAAAATGGGCGGTCAAAGGCTAGGTCATCTAACACTGTTTTAATGGCATGCTTAGCCAGGATGTTTGTTGTAATCTTTGACATCTTTGTCCTACCACATTTAAAATTGGACGCCACATTTGAATCGGCAAACATCTCCTTAAATAGCTTGCTGCTGCAATCTGCAGATTTGTAGCTGTGACTGTGTGACACGGTATGATACGTGAATGCAGCCTCTGCTGCTGAGATAGCCTGTTGTGCTCCTTCTGTACCTTTACTGGAATTATGGGTTAAAAAGCAACTTACAGATTTTTGGTACCTGCTTCCCATATTTCGTATGTGTTTTGCTGTCTTCAAATGGCGTTTGACATCGGCAATACCCCCATTAGCAATAGAAAAACAAACGCCGCAAGATATGCATTTTGCCATAAACTCGTCATTAGCTCTAGTAATCCAATTAAAGTTGCTTTTCCAGCTATCTTGGAATTTGTTTTTACGCCGTGCTCTCTTTTTTTGTTTAGAAGATGATCGACAACTTACTTCTTCAACATCTGTGCTCGAGCTATTTAATAATATATCATCTGAAATATTCTCATCGCTTTCCATTTCTGAAAATGTATTTTTTAAACTAGGATAAACAAAAATTCGAAATATATCTTACCGTGGTGTAAGATGTCCGCTAAATTAAATCTTCTCGCAATATATGTATACATATATTTATTATTCAGTTGATTGTGCTGTTTCTTTTGTTTGGATTATGATAATAACATAACAATGTTGTAAAAATTTGACGTCTTTTGTAACAGGGTGTTTCAAATCATAATTTTTTTATACACTAAACAAATTTTTGTGATCAAACACTGAAAAATATTTTATTTTGTTTTTTTTTAATAACAAAAAGAAAGCAGTACAAAAATAGTACAAAGAGTAAAAAACAGTACTTTTTGGTACTGTTTTAGGTGCTATGCAGAAAACAGTACATTTGAAAAAATAACAGTACGTGTACTGCGAAAAACAGTACGTCTGGCATCCCTAGCTGTAAGGTGCCGCCGACATGAAGCTTTGGCCAGCATGCAAATTGTCTTGCATTCACATCGTTTTTTTTTTCAGAACGCGCAGCGTCTCATATATTTTTTTATTGTTTTCCATATCACTTTATTCTCACTTTAATCTCAGTAAAATCTTATAAACTTGCAGAAAGACACGAATTTAACAAAATTTGTTTTCATTGCAATTCACGATCAGCTGTTTTTGACAAGAGCGGGGAAACATAATTTTATCATTTTGAGAGAGAAGTGTCAAACTCACTAACATCTCTATTTCTTACACCATGCATTAAGCTATTTTTGAGGCATGTGTTTGAGCGGTATGTATGTTTTAGGGAAGTGAATCCCCGGATCCCGGACGATTTAAGCCCTTTTAAATCGCGGAATTTAAAAAAAATGTTTGTTACGAATATTCATGTAAATGCAAATATTTCAATTTAAGTTGATATGAATATAGAATTAGAAAAACCTTTTATTGAGGCTGAAAATGATTGTCAGGACGATGAGTGTGAATCACTGGAGCAAAGACTTTGCCAAGTTTCAAAACAATTTGCAACATCGGGAAGTCAGCTATGTATTTACAAATTGTCAGATATTCTGACGGCAATCGTGATCGAAACCTAGAAATTGCTTACGATTATCGTACAACTATTTCTCAAACTAGCATAGAATCAGAACGGTGCTTCTCATCAGCGGGTTAAATTAGTAATAATATCATAACAAAGCTCTCTAATGAAAAATAAGACGCGTTGATCAGTTTAATTTTGAAAAATCTTTACCAACCTTAATTGCCTTAAACACAAAAAAAAACATGAAGACGGTGTCTAGATAAAAATGTTTAACATTTATATAATAATGCCTCAAACCCTTATGTATTTTATTTTTTATATTTTTTGTTCTTTAAATTAATACAATTTACTAGCCAGTAATATTATTTAAGTTTTTTTGTTGTTTATCAACAATAAGGGTATTCACAACTGTGTGGTACCGTGGTGTTGTGGTTTTTTGCCAAAGTTGAAAACCATAATTATGAGCACTCTTTAAAATAGAATTTGTGGCTAGGAACTTCCCACTATAGCTTTTTGTTACTATGCAAATAATACTACGTTTACATATAGAGATTAAAACGAGGTTAAGGCCCTCGACGCGATTAACTCCTAAATCTTGTTGAATTTTATTACATTATTAGATATTATTAGAAAAGTTAACCTCATTCTGAAGTAGATTCATAATAAATCTCCTTGCCTATCTTTTAAAAAAAGTTTGGAACTCTGTAAATATTGGAATATTCTTAAAAAGTGAAATACTGCAAGTGGGAATAAAGAATACTGACTTATTGAAGATCAATAAGGGCTGTGTTATGGCGGCTATCATATAATCCTCGGCCATCTGTTTTCATACTAAAACACAAATGTTGTGAATAAATTCACAACGCAATCTACTTTGATCCCATGATTTGGTCAAAATTTATTCAATTGCTCCCTCTCTCAACGTTCCCATTTACATTGAAGCAAAAACAATTTATGACGTGCCTTTGACCGCCACCTAAAACAAAACAAAACGCAGCAACGAAATGTCAAAATTAATCTCTTTCACACTAGTGTAAACAGTGTAGATTACAAAAGGGGATTTTCTTAATCTTGTTTGTTTTAATCTCGTATGTAAACGTAGTATAAATTAAGCATCCAATTTGATATATTTCATTAATATATGGTTAAAAAAAGTTTAACTTGCATTTTGAGCTTCTTCCATTTTTTAAATTAAAAAATAACTGGCAACCGATCAATTGTTTATGGAACTTTAAAAACCACGTTTATTAAACATATCATTTGGCTGCTTAAAATTACTACAGTTTTGGTTTTTATGGATTTCATGTAAGACAACAAAAAATATAAAAACCTTTCGGTAAAGTGTGGCATCAATACCACGGAGTTTTTTAACTACACTGAAAACAACGCAATTGTGAATACCCTTAAATTGGTTTTTTTTCCTTTTTGTTCCTTTATAAATGAGTTAATTTACATTTTTTAGTTGCAAGTAATAAATAATAAAAAATCCCGAAGTTTTCAATCCCGAACTAAGCCCGGGATCCCGGGGTCGAGAAAAGCCTCCGTGATTGGACTCCCTAGTATGTTCGGAGGTTTATCTGTTCCTTTCTCACTTCTAACTACTTATCATAATTTGATAAATGAGGTATGGTTGGAAACGTTTTGATAGTCTACTTGTCACAATATATTAAATAAAGCACTCTCTAGAGGGCATAACAAATGTAGTGAATACCATTAATGTAAATGCACAATTCATATGGATTTTTTATTCGCGTATTTCTTCTTTACATTCTTATGTTTAAAAAGCAAACACAAAAATCAAGATTTTACTTTTCATTTTTGCGATAACGGAAGCAAAAGGTAAATATAGCAACCAAAAAGTCTGCGTTCAGTTTTAAAATAAGTTATTAAAGCATAAGAAACAGTAAGTACAAAATTATTTATTAGCAAAATTAAATTTAGCATTTTGTTGAAAAGTCACGTAGTCTTAATTCGAATTTGATTTGAGATTTGACTTTGGCCTATCACAACTGGTTATTGAGATATTGTTACCTAAAAAATTCAAACAATGCTGTTTTTGGTTATCTTTTAGGGCATATTTAAGCGAGGGATCGAACTTTTCGAAATTACTAAATATTTTCCATGAAAGCCAATACATCAGCGCATATTGTCATATATGTTATTCTAGATTCCTTGTTTTAAAAGTTTATCGAAATTTGAAAATTAGTTACAAAAAAGTTTTTTAGACTTTAGTTTATTGTTAACTATTAAAACAAAATACCATTGCATTTAAAAAAAAGATATTATATGCATCATTATATAAAAAAAGTAAGATGAAAACAATTTCCTTACAAGCTACTTTCAAAGTTGAATAAAAAAATTTTTTTTTTCCTTTTTAAAAATTATGAAAAAAGTTCCAAAATTTGAAGCACATATAGAAGATAGGAAAAAGAAAAACTACACATAAAAAATTTGGGATTTTTTAAATAAGAAAATATTAAAAATTTTACAATTCAGATCAAAAATTTTTTTCGATTTTACTTAGTTTTGAGCAAATTTTACGGCAAATAAGTGAAGTGTGCGCCGTCAAACGTCACGTTAAAAAAATTGTATCCAAACGGTCTCCATCGCACAATACGTTTATGTCTTTTTAGTAGCGTTTCTTCACATTTTCCGCTCTTTAAAGTGCTCTTAAAAAAACCAACCATATTATCTGAATTTAGGTTAAGGATCCAAGAAATTTAATGTACAGTGGAATTCGTCGTTACAACCGAATGTCGTTGTATGCACACATAATTTTTTTTGTTTATTATTAACTTAATTCATTTATTATAAAGAAAAAAAAATTATTATCAGTAGTAAAAATAAAAACATAAAACTTAGGGTAAATAAATATAATAAGTTTTTTGTTTCTTTGCCTATCTGATTATACATATTTTCCTTTTCAAACTTCCATCCATGTTTGCAGCAACTAAAACTGTAACACGAACCGTCAAAACTTTTCCTCCTATACACTTTTTACCTTAAAATTTTAAAATTCTATCACGAGTTTAAAGAAGAACCTTGTTTCATCAGCAGGGAAGACAGAAATATGCACGAAAAAATCTAAAATAAGTATGCTAATATGCTCTAAAATATGGCAAAATATGCCATCAAATAAGCACGAAAAATGTCAAAGTCGGAGTTTTATTATTCAAAATTTTATTCAATAGTTCATAAAAAAAAAACAAAACAATAGCCCTTTCAAGGCGTAAAAGTAAATATTTCAGTTTAAATAAATTATAATTTTAATTATAAAGTAAAAATGTAATTCTATTTTAATCATTTAATGAATATTTTGTTTAGTAGCTCGAAGCCAATGCCAAAAGTCTCCTTCCGGACGAAGTCCATTATTTTATATGGTGCTTATAGCAAAAACAGTGTATTGCATTCAGCGATTACACTGAACAATTAAATGCATTTTTATATTATCAAAAAGAAATTTTCTACGATTTTCAGCCAACAATGTTTTGTATTGTGAGAAAGACCGCTCGACATCGCAGGATGTAGTTGGGCACCATTTAAAATAAAGGACTTCGTTCGGAAGGAGACTTTCGGCGTATGGATCCATTGTCTGTGAGTTTTTAAACAAAATATTTTTTATACATATATAATATAATATCTCTTTATAAATATATATAATATCAAAGAAATTACAATGTTGCCAGATGTGAAGGAAGTATCAAAATTTGCCCGATTACAAGCTAAAATCGGTTCGAAAAGTTAAAAATATGTAAAAATATGCACAAATAAGCACAATCGTTATAAATATGCAAAATATTAACAAAACGTCCAAATATGCAAAAGCATATATTATATGCATTTGCATATAATTGTCTTCCCTGTTCATCAGCATTATACATTTTTTCTGAGTCCTGATAGCCATCTCGAAGTTTTGGGAAAAAATTCTGTAGTCACCTTGGGATACATCACCTGCTTCACCTAAAACCTTGCAGTTAACAATGCAGTGTCGCTATCGAAAATGGCAAATCCAACTTTCTGAACAAGAAAAATTCGTTTTACCTAAAATTTTAACTTAATCATTGGCTTTTTCTTGTAAAATATGATCGGTATATTTCGCGATTTTGGGATTTTAAACCAAGTATGTTAACAGTGCATTTTCTAAATTTTGAGGAGGTGTGATCCTTATCTTTTCCCTATGTTTCCATATGATGGATATTGACGAATATGACGCAAGAAATTCTTCGCCGTTTTCAAGCCGCTAGATTTTTGCAGATTTTTCTTCTATGGTGAACGCGTTACGTTTAGTTTGTGGAGGCATTTGGAACACAGCAAAAAATCAATCATGATTTGAAGGAACAAATATGTACTGTGCAAAATCACATGTGCAAATGAAGCTATGCTATCAATGAATTTTATACGGTTATATCCCTTTCAACAAAGCAAATATATTCACATATAAATAAAAAAAAAATTCAATAAGCAAATATAAATAAGTAAGCAAATCTAGTCTTAACTAGCTTTCGTCGTCGCTATATGTGAAAATATTTATTTTATTTTATGAAAACTTCGTCGTTTTAAGAGCGAACGTTAAAAGCGAACGCAGTTCCTAAGAAATGAGAAATTAGAAAATGCGGACTTCAAGATACGACGTTATAGCAGAAATGTTGTTATAACCGAGGTCGTTATAAGTGAATTCCACTGTACTTTAAAATCCAAGTCAATCTATTGAGTAATTCTTGAGATATCGTGGAGAACAGTTTTAAGAACATGATTTTTCAGAAAACTTATTTTAAGATTTTTTCATTTATGAAAATATGTTTTCCTTTCGTATGCGATATCTTTTTATTTAATCGTTATCGTCCAAACTGCTTTGGGAACATATTCTACACATCATAAGCTATCGAAAAACTAAAATAAGAATTCAGTTTTATGGTTGAGTTTCATGAGATCCTCCCCTTAAGAAACATAAATATGATTTTAATCCATCGCGTTAGATAAAAAAATGCTATTTGCCCTAAAATAGAAATTCGCGAAGTATTGCGGAACTGAAAAATGATAAATGCTGGTACTCGGCGATTTAAAATGGCGGTTAGCCACATATGCAACTTTTTTTAAGTGTAAAATCTCTCAAAACTGGTATGCACCTTGTTTTTCATTTAATTTTTTTTTTTAATTTGAGCTATTAAACATGAAAGTTGCACGAAAAAGACCGGAGTTGTGATTTTATAATTTCGAAAAAATCTCATTCTCATTTTCTTGTATTAAAAAATATTGCAAAAGTTCAATTTAGAAAAGCCTAAAATGAAATTTTGGGAGGAGGGGAAATAACTGATCTTCTAAATGTAAAATTGCTGCTCTGGTTAAAAATTTCGGATCCTTAAATACTCTGAACTTCACATAAATTTCAATTTCATTTAGTTGCAACTGCGAATTTAGTTTTAGAAGAACTCCACTTATCGCATATATAATGCTCCTCAAATAAAGTTATTGAGAGAATCGCGAGAATATTGTTATTTCAACAATTAATGTAGCTTGACTTGAATCTTGTTGCAATAAACAGTTAACGAGTTTATATTAATTTTGTTTTATTCACTTTATAAAGTAAAAAGGAGCGCAAAAAAGCGAAGAAGATTGATAAAATAATTTTTTTCAAAACGTAAGTTGATTATGTGATATGAAGTAGAATTTTTTTGAGTTTAATCCTTAAGAATCGATTTCATATATACAAGCGCGTCGGAAGCGAATTTCATCGGGGGGGGGGGGGCAGAACAAATGGGGGGCAGTACAAATGGTGGTGCAAAAAAGTTCACCAAAATTTCTTCAAAGAAACATGAATGTGAATAAACAAATTTTTTATTTTAGTTTAAAATAAAAAAAAAAATATATAAACAAATAATAAACAAATAATAAAGAATAAACAAATTTTTTATTTTAGTTTAAAATAAAAAAAAAAATATAAAAATATATAAAAAATATTAAAATTCCATTATTTTTAAAAGTTCTTCCAATTTCAATATTAGAGATAATTCTTTAAAGGATCTTTCATATGGTAATATGAAAATATAAGAAATAATGGTTGCTTTTATAAAGCAAAAATAGGTACAGGGTCCGCCATCTAACTTTTTTTTCAACTAGTGCTTATTTCGTGAATGGTAACTTAGCTCATGTCTGATTTGACAGATAATTAGTTTTATCTTTCCGCTGAACGAATATGCTTGAAAAACGCTGGGAAATATTGCGACATTAAGGCCTGTTTCCAGCTCTCAAGTAAAGCTTATTTTCATACATAAATCTGAAAAGTAATCGAAAAGTAATTTTTCCTTGTCAAAATTACTTGAAAGAGAATCCAGCTCGTAAGAAAAATTTTCTGTTCTTACTACTTTTTTTTCATTGAAAAGTGACAACGGTAACACTGTGAATGTCAAGAAATATATGCAAGTTATATTATTACTTCAAGTAAAATTTTTGCAACCAACATTCAAAGGTAAATAATTTTATTGATATCATTGATTAATTGATTTAAAATTAATAAAAGAATATTTTAGACATGCACATGAACATTTCTACGGAGGGAGAAGAAGAGGTAGTCAATTTTGAGGGGCAGATGTCTTCCGAGAAGCGGTCGAAAGCTGTCCGGAAGAAGCGGTCTGCCAACATGTAAACAAAATGTAATAAAATGTAAACAAACGCTTTTCCCTATTACTTACCTTTGCAATTCAGCCATTACTCATTTAATGAATTATTTCAATATTTATTGCAACAAATTTATTTCAATGTTTGATGAAAACAAATCAGCCTAAATTTTCAATACAAAGTGATACAATGCTGGAACTGTCAAAACTCTCGCCGTCAAAATTACTTGTCTACTACTTTTTTACACTCAAGAAACTTAAGTAACTTTTTTCTGGAGTAATTACTTGAGAGCTGGATAGAGACCTTTACTTTGAAAATCATGGTAATGTTGCAGAATGTGTGCGAAAATCATGGTAATGTTGCAGAATGTGTGCGAAAATTGCGTACGGATTTTGGAAGAAGAGAAGCACCGTCAGCTCCGTATGTTCGTTATCTTGTGAAAAAGTGAAAGAAACTGGCATCCTCATCGATAAACCAAAGCGTGAAAAGCCAAAAGCAGTGCGTACACCCGAGAATATTGCTGCTGTGGCAGAAAGTGTGCGTGAAGCGCCATCAACATCAATTCATCGTCGTTCTCAACAATTGAACATTTCGGAGACATCATTGAGACGAATTTTGCATAAAGCCTTGGTATGACGCCATACAAAGTCTAATTGGTTCAGGAGTTGAAGCCAACTGACCATCCAATGCGTTTTCGCTTCGCTAAGTGGGCCTGCGATCGACTTACAGAAGATGCCGATTTTGCCAAAAAAATATTCTTTTCAGATGAAGCTCATTTTGATCTTGGCGGGTATGTAAACAAGCAAAATTGTCGCATTTGGGGCACAGAAAACCCGCACGCATACACTGAAAAGCCGTTGCACCCAAAACGCGTCACTGCTTGGTTCGGATTTTGGTCCAGAGGCATAATTGGGCCATTTTTCTTCGAAAATGAGCAAGGAGTGGCCGTTACAGTCAATGGCGATCGTTATCGGGCCATGTTGAACGAATTTTTTTTCACAAAAATTGAAAAGGAGGATATTGGCAACATTTGGTTTCAACAGGACGACGCTACGTGCCACACAGCCGAAGCTACACTCGATGTTTTGCGCCCTGTTTTTGAAGATCGCAATATCAGCCGCAGAGCTGATGTCGTTTGGCCACCTCGGAGCTGCGATTTGACACCGTTGGACTATTATTTGTGGGGTGCCCTCAAAGATATGTGTTACGCCGACAAGCCAGAGACAATTGCCGCTTTAAAGGACAATATTCGTCAAGCCATTGGTGAAATACAGCTGCACACAATCGATAATGTGCTTAAAAATTGGACTGATCGTGTAGGCTACTGTATGGCCAGCCGAGGCAGCCATTTGAATAAAATTATTTCAAATTATTAACCGGAATAATTTACTTTTCAAATAAAAAAATAAATTTGAGAAAATATCCAGTAGTTTTTTTAATAGAATTTAAAAAAAAAGTTATTTGGCGGACCCTTTATATCTGTACATGGTTTAAATGCAATAAGGTACTAAAAGTTATATCAATTTAAATTATTCCAAAATGTTTCTTTCTGTCCTTGCGACAAACAAACTCTTTCGCTGAATTCCATCGAATTCAATTCTTCGGTTTTATCTTTGTGAATGTGTATAAGTGCCGCATGAGTGAGTCCCCAATGTGCACAAAAACGGATGCGGATCCGTTATGAACCCGTTACGAGTCCGTCAGTACGGACTGCGCTTTCTTATTTTTCGACGGACCCGTTACGAACCCGTTACGAATCCGCCAAAAGAGTCTGAAACGCATTCGTATATGAAGTCCGAAACGGATTCGTATCTGAAGTCCGTTACGGATTCGTTACTGAAGTCGTTCTGAGTTCGAGGCGGATCCGAAAAAATGAAAAAAGCAATTCGTATTTTTGAGAGGAATCGCTTTCTTATGTTTTGACGGACCCGTTACGAACCCGTTACGAATCCTTCAAAAAATTTCCACAACGTTAACATAAAAGACAGTCTTAAATTTGTTTTACAATTTCTTATTTTATTTTCAGTAGATTAGGGATACGATTGTGTACTTATTTTTGTTGTTATTTTTATTATTATTATACATTGATATAATTTTAAATTTCCTTCTTTAAAATGTAATATGTAGAATGTAAGAACTGAATTAGCAAAAAAATAAAAAAATGTTGAACATACATAAACATTATTGTTTCTTTTTGAATAAGAACTATTTTTAAAAAACGAGTCCGTTGCGAGTTCGCATTATTTAAAAAAAAGAGTCTGAAACGGATTCGCATGAGAAGTTCGAAATGGATTCGTATCTGAAGTCGAAAACGGATTCGTATCTGAAGCCCGAAACGGATTCGTATCTGAAGTCCGAAACGGATTCGTATCTGAAGTCCTAAACGGATTCGTATCTGAAGTCCGAAACGGATTCGTAACTGAAGTCCGTAACGGAGAGAGGAATTTTATACGAAAAAGGATCCGTTCCGGATGCGAAACGCAATCCGTTTCGGACAAAATGTACGAAGAAGTGAGTTCGTTACGGATTCGTAACGGATCCGTTTGGCACACTGGGTCGTTTCTGTGTCATAGTTATACATGCAATAACAATAGAGTTTAGCTACTACAGCTTTTTCGCACTTTCTCTGCATTAGATCATCTTTAGAACCAGCCCAAATAACATTAAAACATCTCAATAAGGCCATTCACAGTTCGAATACGCTGGTCTGCCATTTGTTCGATCTGCTATTTGTTCGCCAATTTACGAAAACGTATTTTGCTTCGTTGTTGTTTTGCATACAAATGCAAATACGCAGGCACGCGTAAATAAAAGCAGCCCTTGGACGTGTTTTTTGTACCTCGTATTTTTATGCTCTGTCTACAGCCGCATAATCACATACATCATAGGGTTGCACAATCTTTTTATACGACAGTCACATGGCGAGGTGCTCACAGTTTGAACAATAACAAATGCTATAAATACGATTTGTCAAAAGTACGCTCAAACCGTGAATAGCCCTAATGATATCGATAAGAGTGGTCCAAAACAATCCAAAGTGAGAAAAATTTACCCACCATAATATGGGTTGGGCTCAGGGACAACACAAGACATAACAACTAACCATGCGTTTACATAGATCTAATCATACATTAGTTTTCAATCTACTTTTGAGTTGACCTTTCGATAAGTTAACATCAAAAAAGCTTCAGTTGTTAACAAAGGTACTCATGCGATGTAAAGGAGCAGTAGCCATATAATTTGTTCTACTAAAAGGTAAGTAAATTAAATTGTTAGCATTTCTACTGCTTCTACGGTTAGTGTTAAAATTTATAAGAGTTAGGAGTTCTGGTGAATCGAATACACCAGTTATGAGTTGGTGTAAATAGACGATATCTGCAGACTTCCTTCTCTCATTCAAAGATTGCATTTTTAATAGTTTTAAACGATCCTCATAAGGAGGAAGGTTTAAAGTGTCAGTTGCACTTAAGCCCCTTATGCCGTGGTTATGCTAGCCAAACATGATTGCCGAACATTTTTTGTTGTTATTGTTTCACGTATAAAATGAAAAAATGAACTTTTTCTCATATTCATTTTCTCGCTCTCACACCGAACATTTTGATTGCTGACATTGGCGTCGGAAGCGGGGGGAAAGGTGGGCAGTTGCCCCCCACTTTTTTAGCTAGATAAACAATTTAAAAGAAAAAGTTATTCAAAATATCAGTTTTTTTGCAACGATAATATTTTTGTATTATATATTTTCCTCTTCTTTCTCTCTTCTTCATGTTTCATGTGAAGAAATTTTGGTGAACTTTTTTTGCACCACTATTTGTACTGCCCCCCCAGATGAAATTCGCTTCCGACGCGCTTGATTGCTGATTGAAACGCCAAACATGCCGAACTTTCCAGTGTTGGCTGTAGTCATTTTGTATAATAGCATCAAAAAAGTAGGTAAAAGTATTAAAAAGTGAAGTTGATTGTGTCTTCAAGTAACCCTTAACATAATCAGCTAGCTAGCATGTCAGATATATGTAAACCATTTTGTTTAAGATATTATAATAAAAATTCAGAGTAAGTAATATCAGTTCGTGTATTTTAATTCGTTAATTTTAAGTACAAAAATGCAAATTAGGGTTGTGCTTTTTTGTGTTTTGACATACTATTACATATAATGCAACTGTGCCACCAATCATAGCATAACCACCAAACAAACATTTCAGCGAAGAGAACAAATTAACAAAAATGAACACCGAACATGTTTGGCTAGCATAACCACGGCATTAGAGCAAACCGAACAAAACGTTTTTGGATTCTCTCTATACGTTCAACATGTACATTGTAACTTGGGGACCAAACTTGACTTGCATACTCTAAGTGAGGTCGCACAATTGCATAATACAGCGTTGTAGTTGTGATCATACTATTAAATTCTTTGGCCCAGCGTTTCATAAACCCGAGCATAGAAGATGCTTTTTTACAAATGTAATCAATATGAACGTTAAACGATAGCTTAGAATCCATGCATATACCCAGATCTTTGACAGCATCTACACGACTTAATGCAGTATCTTTTATCTTATAATCAAAAATGAAATTATTCCTTTTTCGCGAAAAGGTCATAGTTTGGCATTTATCTGGATTTAGAAACATATTATTTTTAGAACACCAAATTTCAAAGGATTTCAAATCAGACTGGAGCAGATCTGAATTGTCTTTAGCATTTATTGTTCTGCATATTTTCATGTCATCTGCATAGATAAGTAGATGAGAGTGTTTGATGATGTGGGTTACATCATTAATGGCTAAAATAAACAGAAGTGGAGCAAGGTGGCTACCTTGAGGAACACCTGATTCAGCAATAAATTCAGCTGACAATACGCCTCGAAATCGTATTTGATAAGATCGCTCTGTCAGATACGATTGAATCCAGCTTACAAAAAATTGTGGAAAACCCATTAACTTAAGTTTAAATAGAATTAAGTTGTGTGTCAGTTTATCTAATGCTTTACTAAAATCAGTGTAAATACAGTCGACCTGGTTACCTGAATAAAATGAATTTAAGCAAAACGTTGTAAAATCGAGGAGATTAGACACAGTGGATCTGCCAGTAACAAATCCATGCTGACGAGTTGTCATGATCTTCCCTCAGTGAATTTTCACACGATCATACACGAGGCGCTCAAAAAGTTTTGGAATCGACGAGAGTTTCGCGATAGGCCTGTAGTTGTTTATATCGTTCTTACAACCTTTTTTATAGATAGGACCTATAAAAGATTTTTTCCAAAAAAGTGGAAAAATACTTTCGCTAATTGATTTATTGAATAACATTTATTATAGTTGCTCGAAGATACGTCTTAGTGCACTAAAAAACGCTCAGATGAAGCTGCTGATGCAGGCACAGTCAAAAGCAAAGCAATAAGTTTTTCAACTTAATTTAATATTTTTTTTATAGTATCCGGATTTTTTGCAAATTGGGATACAATGCCACTACAATTTGAAGGTGTTTGGCCAGGCAATTGCTTCAGTATTTTAAGTTGCGCGTGGAGGTCGCTCCCATCAAAGTCATTTGCATAAAGATCTAGTTTTGTTTTTAGATTTTGTTCAGAAGACACTTTTCCGTTGAAGGCTTCGATTACAATATTACAGTATTAAGCTACATACTTAAGGGTGCTTTTAAACTGAAGTGGTGGGTTTGCAGTAGAAACTCTACATTTTGTTCTATCTTTTTGCAAACACAGAGAAAGAAAATGGTTATCCGCAAGCATGCTTAGGAAGAAGAAAGAAAGAAGAGGAAAATATATAATACAAAAATATTATCGTTGTAAAAAAAACTGATATTTTGAATAACTTTTTAAGTTTGCTTTTTAAATTGTTTATCTAGCCAAAAAAAGTGGGGGGCTAATTCCCCCTTTCCCCCCGCTTCCGACGCCAATGCATATATACAGTGGCAGGCGGGCAGGCATTTCTTAGCACTTTCGCATTCGTTTCAGAAATGAAAATGTGAGAAGAAACGTGGGGTCAATATTTTTTTTTCAAAACGTTATTTATTGGTGAGCAAAATTAAACAGAAACATAGTTAAAAAATTAGAACATAACGGTAAAACAAAATTAAATCAAAATAAATGAGCTCACATTGAAAGTCGGGCAGATGGGGAATTCAATGCTAAAACTATGAATTAAATATTTTGTTGTCAATCCTTTTTTTAGGACTGCCTGTCATGGGTGCAACCAAATTTTTACAAACATCAGCTCCAATCTGATTCCACTCTTCACTTAGGATACTTTTTTATAGATTTTTAGTTGCCCATCTCTGATACTGCACTCCGGGTTCAAGTTCATTCCATAGATATTCTATAACATTTTAATCTGAGCTTTGTGAGGTTGTTTTTATGACATTTGGACAAATGTCAAGTATACAATTCTTTACCAAGAGCGTCGTATGTTTCAGGTCATTGTCTTGGTAAAACTCAAAAATGTCTGCAATTCCTTATTTATCCGCACTTTCTTTTACGTGAGTCATGAGAATGTCAAGGAACATATTTGTGTCCATTATACCTTCAATTAAATAAATTCTTCCAACATTGGACGCAGAACCATAATTGATCCTCTACCATGCTAAACCGTATGTTTAAAATTTTTATTGCAAAATTCTTTATTCGGTTTTCGCTTTCCATCTGAACCATATAAATTAAATAAACTCCCATCGGCAAGCAAAATATGTAATAAATGTTTATTGTTTAAAAGTGCTAAAGATCCTAATGTATTCTATTTTATTAACCTTGCTCCAGAATGAAAAGCCTTTGGTCATTTGCTCATGCACGAAACTGGGGCGTTCTTTTACATTTTTCTTGCTAATACAGCGCTTTTTTCGTGCTACTCCTCAATTTAAACAATTCTTTCTCAAAACTCTTTAAATTCTTTCGTTTCGCGTTTGATTAAAGTTATTCCAATAGTAGTAAAAAGTTTTAAGCATGAATAGCGGTTTAAGGACCACGATTTGCATTTTTTCTTTACTTGCCTGACTTCCAATGTGAGCTCGTTTGTGTAGGTTTGTTTCGATTTAAATTTTTTTCACCGTTATGTTCTAATTTTTAATTATGTTTTTGTTTAATTTTGTTCACAAAAACATAAAGCTTTGAAAAATATATATTGCAATTTTCTTCATACATTTTCATTTCTGAAACCAATGCGAAAGTGCTAAGAAATGCCTGCCCGACTTTAGTTGTGAGTTACTGTAGTAAAATGTAACTTTTTTAAGGAAATTATCCCCGATCCCATGCATTGCTTGATCGCACTGTTGCCAAGTGGGTGCTTTTTTCACCAGATTTGTTGAATTTTGAGAACTTTGGAGCAAGAAAAATGACGTTTAGTGCTTGGTTCATTTTTGGTGATTTTTTTATTTCGGAGGCACCAAATGCGCCTAAGTTTGTGAGTTAATATTTAATGAAATTTAATCTCAAGATGCGATATAATGATACAAGTATATGAGAAAACATTATTAATTCTTTGTGTTAGATTCGTTAAGTTAGATTAATTTAAGTATTTTAAATTAGTATAAACCTATGAAGTAAATTTGGTGGATTTTAAAATTTAAAAAATGGCAACACTGCTTGATCGTTTTTTTTAACGCGTTTTTATTGCGAGAGTTTCAATAAACTCAAGATGGCTTTCTACTCATCTCTTATTGTGCTCAGCCAGAACAACGCAACAAAACAGCTCTGCTAGCTTCATCAAGAACCAAAGATTAATATTTTCTCAATTTAAACAAACTGATGTAATCCCAGTGGGAAATGGACACATGATGTAACCAAATTTTTCTTATATACAATGTAGCTGCGGGGCCTCCGAAGTCTGCTTACAATTCTCAATTACATTTGTTTGGACATATCCGCTAAAACACATGATATCTACCTTACACAATAAGCGACAATGTGAGTAGGTATGCACAAGATAGAAGAGAACAAAAAAAATGACGCACAAAATTGAAGAGAACAGAAATAAATTGAACGAAAATCTTCTTTACGCCAAAAACACAACGAATACGAAATAGAAAACACCGAAGACGGCAAACAAAAGCAAATGACGCCACAAATTATTTTCACAGTAATTTTTACAATTTAATGAACGAATTTATTTATTTATTATTCAACTATAAACAAGTTTGTTCTACAGTTACTAAAAATTATCTTAAAATTAAACAAGAATTTAACAATATAATATTAGCTTAACATAATACAATTTTTAAAAGAGACCCTAGTTTGGGTTATATCAATATTGCTACAAATTGCATTAAAAGCAGAACTCATATTATAAACAGGGTCCTGTCTACCATAATTTGTCCTGCGATATGGAATTTGAAAAAACTGTCTGCGTCTAAAATTCCTTTCGGGACAATCTAAGTGATTCATGAATATATCACGAGCAAATATAGCCAAAAAATACTTTCTTCTAAACTCTAAGGTTTTCAAGCCTAAAAGCGCACAACGGGAGTCATAAGTTGGCATAAACTCCCACCGAAGTTTTCTAAGCACTAGCCGAGTAAAACGTCTCTGAATATTTTCAATTCTAGAAATATGCACAGCATATCGAAGGTCCCACACAACACAACAATACTCCAAACTTGATCTAACCAAAGAAAAGAAAATTGACTTTAGAGTAAAGGGATCTGAGAACTCCTTAGTGTTGCGCATGATGAAACCCATCATTGCATTAGCTTTGGAAATAACAGCATCATAATGCTTACCGAAAGTAAGTTTTTTGTCAAAAATTACTCCCAAATCCATTTTAATTTCAACTCTTAAGATTATATCAGAGCACAAAGAATAGTTGCCTACAATTAATTGCTGTTTCATGGTAAATGACATTACACTACATTTAGTAACATTAAAATATAGCTTATTGACCTCACACCACTTCTGCAAGCCATCCAAATCCTGTTGAATAAATTGACAGTCTGCTGAAGAATTAATAATTTTAAATAACTTCACGTCATCAGCATACATGAGACATCTCGAAAACTGGACATAGTTTGGAAGGTCGTTAATAAATATGACAAACAAAAGCGGACCAAGATGACTGCCTTGGGGCACACCAGAAAAATTATCAATATATTTAGAGAGGTATTTACCAATCCTAACCGCTTGTCTACGACCGAACAGGTAATTCTCTAGCCACCTTAGCAAGAAGGAGTGGAAATCCAGTTTACCAAGTTTCCTTATTAAAACTGAGTGCTGGACTCTATCGAATGCTTTCGCAAAATCTGTAAAAACTACATCTACTTGTTGACCTCTCTCCATTTCGCTTGCTATAAAGTGAGTAAATAGCGCAAGATTTGTTGAGGTAGATCTGCCAGACACAAAACCATGTTGACACTCCGATACTGCGCCTTTGATGCAAGAATATATTTTCTTTTTTACCAGAGATTCAAATAGTTTTGGAAAAAGTGGTAATTTGGATATAGGTCGATAGTTTGCAATATTTTGCCTCGAACCCGATTTAAAAATTGGAGTTATCTCGGATATTTTCCATACATTTAAAAATTCTCCCTTTTTAAGGGATTGGTTAAAAAGAAAGGTTAGAGGTTGAAAAAGTGCCATAGCACAATATTTTAGATAGATTGGAGGAATATTGTCAGGGCCACATTTCTTCTTCGAATCTAAGCTAATTAATTCTCGATACACCTCTTCTCCAGATAAGGTTAAGGAACCAAGATCTGCAATAGGAATAACATTAAACTCAGACGCAACATCATTAATTGATTGGTCATAGCACTTGAAATTGGATTGAAAATAGAGTGCAAAAAGTTCGCTTATTTCTTGAAAATTGTCAGATTTATTATCCTGGAAAAACATATTTTTATGGAGACCCGAACTTTTTTTTTGTTGTTCAAAAAAGTCCAAAATGCTTTTGGGTTGCACTTAATGTTCGATTCTAAGGCCAGCAAATGATTCCTATACAAAAAGTGTCTCATATTGTTTACGTGCCAGAACATATTCCTGTTTTAAAGCTATGTTAATCTTGCTCTTTTTGTATTTTTTGTTTATTACCTTTTATTCGAATTTATAACTTCAGAGTTAATGTTTAATAATACTTTATTTTTTATATAAAACTTTGTTCTGGTTTAAGCAAAGATTAATAAATTTCACAAACACACTTCAAAACTTCCTGTTAGAAAACACGATGTTGCTACACAGACGAATAAAGTCAAACTGTTGTTTTGGCATGTTGTACAAAAAAGACTTCGTTTCCGCTTACAGTTCTGCAATACAATGTCATCACCGACAAATTTTTACAAGCGGGATTAAATACCTTATATTTGATTTAAATACAGAACAGAACAGATACAAAAATTGTGCGATTACATTGAGTAACCTTGCCGCTATTGAATTTTTCGCTAGAAAGATACCTCTTTGGGACTTTAGTAATTTTACGAAAAAACTACCAAAAATTCAAGAATACAAATTTTAAAATTTTTATAGGAATAGTTTTAGAATAATCCTTAGCTATTTTGTACAAAAAAAATTAAAAACCAACATATCGGATACCACAATTATTGCTTTTGGAAGTTGACTTTTTAAAGACTTCTTTTAGAGTCCTTTTCTGGCATTTCGAACACAAGAAAAAGTCATAAAAAAATCCAAAAACCTATTTCGCTTTTAAAATGACTTCAATTATTCCAAAAAAATATTTTTACTGTGGTGTCTTTAAAAGGAAAATTGTTTGAATAATTAAATTACAAAATTTATTAAAAAAAAAATTTGATTTATTTCGCTAAATTTTGAGAAAATTGCGCTCAAATTTAAAGAGTTTCAACGGTTTGATTTAATCTTCACAAAAGCACAACTCGGAAATGGATAGGTCTGGTCGGCCTTTCAAATGAGCAATTAAAATAAGTGAGTTCGTTTTTCCGCTAAAAACAATAATGTGCATCAAAGTCAGGAAATACTGATCTATTAACCCTGTTACTACTTAAGCTGTGAAAATAGGCCCCCTCCTCCCATACAATTGGGTTCTTTTTTCTAAGTGACATTTGACGGCGTATTGATACTTCACATTACACTCTTATGCATCAAAAAAATATTTTCATACACTCTTAGAATCACTAAATAACTGTAAAAAACCTCAAGATGTTTATTTACATACTTCCTTCTATGAAAAAAAAAAAAATTAAAAGCCCATCACCAAATTTTTTTGAACCTCTAGATGAGAACCAGCCTTAAGTGCCTTAAGTTGGTTGTGAAAAAATACAATTAAGTCCTATGATCAGTGCTGCCATGCAAAAAATTTGCATATCGTAACTTTTGTGCTCTGCTCGTCGGGTTCTCGTCGGATTTGTAAAACTCTAAAAACCACAACAACGGTGATTTTGCTTCGAGTAAATTAAAGAAAAATTTTGTTGATTTTGGCAGAAAAAACTACCAAAATATAAATATCAGTAAAAAATATTATATTTGGAAAAATATATTTTTTTAAGTCACTAAAGTACGCCTAATTAACTAAAAATTATTAATTTTCATTATATACGCTTATTTTGTTGAATTGCAGTTTATTATTTACAGTTAGTGCAAAAGTAGAAAGCAGTTTTATGCTTACCTCATATTTATTTGTTGCAGGAAGGAATATGCTTTTCGGTCCTTTTTTCGCATTTGGGTAAAAATTTCACCCGAAGGTTGCTGAAGTTACTTTTCAAATAATTACCGTTATATTTTATCAACTATAATATTGATATAATATTAAAAAAAAAAATGGTAATTTTATACAAATACCATACATTTCATTTATTTTTCATTAAAAATGAGCCAGATATAGCGTTTTAAACTCCAAAATGGGAGCAATTTTGCCTGAAGGTCATTTAAGTTACTTTTCAAATATTTAGCGTTGTGTTTTATCAACCATAATATTGATATCATATTCTAAAAGAAAGGGACATTTTATACAAATACCATACATTTCATTACTTTTGCAATAAAAATGAGCTAGGTATAGCGTTTTAAGCTTCAAAATGGGTGAAATTTCACCCGAGGGTCGGATGAAGGTAAAAAAAATATATGCAAAATCGAACATCGGTTCTTTTTCCTGAATCGTAACATTTTGGTCAAATATCGGATCATCGGATTCAAGACTGAAAATCGTAACAAATCCGATATATCGTACTTTATGGCAACACTGCCTATGATTTTAAAAAAACGAAATTACTTTCTGAAAAACCAAATAGCAACTCCTTGTTTAATAAAAAAATTTGAGATCTCACAACACATCGGTCAGCCAGAAATGCTTAATTCTGATCTATCTTCATCTGTATTTCCATTTGTGATCGTTAAATAGTATGGTGCGAATGTTTGAAATCAGTGCTATTCCAAAACTCAACACTCTAGAATTTTTGTTGGGGATAATAATAACGCATTCGTAGACGGAATTAAAATTGAAACGCAAGATATTAAAGGGGAATTCCCATGCATGCTTATATCAAGAAAACTGGTTATTCACTATCTATATACTGGCTTTGCTAAGATTTGCGCCTTTTTTTAGTTATATGTCTCTTGAAAATTCTCTTAAACTTTTTCTCCGATTATTGAGAGCAAGTGAGATGAAAAATGTTTTTCTCTTAAATGCCCTCACTGATTCTTTTATTCTCTTTTTCACCATATCTCATTCTCTCAAAGATTTATTTTTTATTTTTTATGAAGTTTCTCGGTATACCAAAATTAAGAGACGTTCAATGTTTATTTATTGTATTTGTATTATGTTTTATCTCTTATCTTAGGAAAATAATCCTGTTTGTTAAAAACAGCTGTTTATGATTTTTTTTTTATTACTGTATTTTTTATGCGTTTACTTTTAACTAAAATGTTATTTTTTTTCTTGTGCTGAGGAGAAGTTTGTGCATACATGCACACACGCACACAAACATATCAGTTAAATACATAGTAAAAATATTTCAGGTTTGCTGGAGTAAACCATAAGGTAACAAATTTGTTTGACAATGCGGCAACAGCATGTATAAAATGCTCAAACATGAATTCTTAGATACAAGATACACACATCTAGCTAAGAGATAGATAATTACTATTTATGAAGTTGTATTTATGAATCTATAAAAATGATAATCATAGTAACAATAACGACATGTACACAATAGCTATTAAATACTTATTTCTTTCGTCAGAAGCCAAATCTACTGAAAGGTACGAATTATGTGATTATTGGTGTTGTTTGTATCTGCTTGCTGCTTTGTTATTGTAATGTTCGTCGCATTGTTGTTGAGGGTTGTTGGTATTGTGAAGGGTTAAAGTTTTTATTTTTCGCCTATAAAAGATTAAATGTTATCAACTTTTATCAACATTGTATTTAGTTTGCCGTATTCGGATTTTCTTTAATCTGATTCGGTTCACTTGAGTTTGATTGTGATTTTTGTTTTGATTTTTACTTTGAGTTTAATTGTGATTTTAATTTTAATTTGTATTTTTTATTTTGACTTTGATTTCGATTTGACTTGACTTTTCATAAACCGAAAGGGGAGCAACAGTTGAAAGTAAAGGATTCATCGGGGGCATCGGCTGTTATAACCAGAGATAAAGAGATAGGAAACTTAAGTTTTGTGACGTCAAAACATATGTTTTTTTCATTTTTATGTACTTTGGTGATACTCATTTATTGTGTACATGACTTCACCTCAGATCAGTGTTGCCGCGACGATTCTAATAAAAGTATCCATGAAAAGGTCACAAATGTATCCACTTCCGAAAAAAAGTATTCACAATTTACAGTACTGAAACCCAATTTTTTAAGCTTTCATAATAATTCTATTTATTTAATTTGAAGCCAAACAAATAGCTTTGTTAAAATGTAACAGTAAGAAACAAAGCATGTACATTAGGGCGGGTCGATTTATTTTTCGACAATTTCCCTTTGATTTCCGTATTCTATGGGTTATTCCATGAAAATTTGCAAAAGGAACCATACCTCTATCGTTAAAATCGAGTCCCCTACTTTTTGTTGGTAGATTTTTTCCCAAATTGACGTTCGTATGAAATATTACCTACACGTTCACATCCATAACTCAAAAACTATCGATCGGGTTTAATTGCTCATTTTGTATAATTGCCGGAAAGGTGAGCTCATTTTGATCAATTTACAAAAAAAAATCTCTAACATAGGTCCAAAGGTTCAAAAGTTACGGACATTTTTGTCCAAATTTTGGAGCATTTTTCCATTTTTTCATGATTTTGTCCAAGATTTTGTCTTTTACTACACTCAAATTGAATATTTTTTTATGATAATAGGTTGATAGATACTTTATTATCTCTTAATTTGAATTTTTGTAGAAAAAAAAAAAAATAAAAAGGGAAAAAAATCAAAAAGTTGGTTTTATGTGTTTTTTGTTTCAGCAATATCGCATGAATTAATCAACCGAATTCGATAAATTTGGGCTTAAACTCTTCGTTTTGAATTGTTAATTGAATTAAATAATGGATTGAGCCAAACAAATGGCCATGAAAGTAATATTCTTGGACAAAATCGTGAAAAAAATGGAAAAATGGTCCAAAATTTGGACAAAAATGCCCGTAACTTTTGAACCGTTGGACCAATGTTGAAGATTTTTTTTTGTAAATTGTAAAAAATGAGCTCACCTTTCCAACGCGCCTACTGGCGATTAAACCCGATAGTTTTTGAGTTATGGATGTGAACGTGTAGGTAATATTTCATACGAACGTCAATTTGGGAAAAAATCTACCAACAAAAAGTAGGGGACTCGATTTTAACGATAGAGGTATGGTTCCTTCGGCAAATTTTCATGGAATAACCCATAGAATACGGAAATCATAGGGAAATTGGCGAATTTTTTCACTCCCTACAAATCGACCCGCCCTAATGTACATATATTAAATAATAAATAATAATATTAAGACCTAGTGCTTGAATATTTTAAATATTTTTAGGATTTATTTTTTTAAAAGTTAAAATAATGAACAATAATATTTAAACTTTAAAGGCATATTGCAATAAAATTTTTTGATTATGACGCGCTTTTTAAATTAAAGTCCCAAAACAGGGTTTTTTACTGGTTATTCAGTGTAAAATTTACGATTTTTTGAAATTTTGATAGCAAAAATCACGGATGTGAATAACATATTAAAATTTCAGATGATTTGGCTAAAAAGCTTTTGTTTTCGCTACAATACATTGCCGAAAAAAATAGTTTTGAGATAAATGAGTGTAAATAGAGTGAGTATGCTATTTTTGCTGTGCGCTCGATACCTGCTAAAACGGCTGTAGAAGCGGGGATATCGTCAGTATCCTTACAAAAATTTAACAGTAAATTCTCAAAAACTATACTTTTGAAAGTTTAAGAAGAAAAAGAAGAAAACAATTTTAGACAACCTGCTCCCGCCTTAAAAAGGAACATATGTACATTTCAGTACTTCAGTCTGTTATATTTTGTGTTATTTTTATATTTTTTATAAATTATGTTTATTACATTAATTGTAAAAGTTTGATATTGATACAAAAACTATATACAAAACATAACTGTTAAATAGCGATTACGATTCATAAACAATTAGATTTTATTTTAATAATAATTATAATCATTATATAATCCTTGAAGATGTTTTTGATAAGAAATTGATTTCGATTACAAATAATCAAAAAATAATTACGACTACTTGAAATTACGAAAATAATCAAAAGGAATAAAAATTAACCAAGAAACAATAATCTGACTACTTTTAGAAATTATTTTTGATTCTGTTTGAGGTCGACTCGCATCGTTTCAACGTTGAGGTTGTGAAGTGAAACCAGTCATTTTTAACTGAAATCGCGCATACGCTGATACGGCTTTTTCAGTTAACACAGTTATACGAATAACAGTTACACGAAAACTTAATCAGTTTTATTAACAAAATTGTTGGGAGCTACAGTATGAACTTTGGGCTCATGGTTCTTTCTCTGTTACCGCTGCTAATGCTATACATAATAAAAAAAAAGAATCAAATATTTCTAAAAGTACTCTGATTATTTTTATTGATTACTTTTAGTTCTTTTTGATTATTTTCGACCTCAAAGTAATCGTAATTATTTTGGGATTTTTATAATTATATTACGATTATAAACAGAAAAGAATTGTACTTAATCAATTATTTTACAATTTTAAAAAAATAATCGAATTGCTAATGAATACGATTAGTAATAATTATTTAACAGCTATGATACAAAATAATATATAAATACATAAAAAAGTAATTTAATAGCTTATTCAGTTAAGTGTAATATAAGTAAAATGGGTTGCTATTGCCCTTTATTTATATTAAATTTAAAAATTATTCTTTTTTAAGTATTTTGCAAAACAATATACCTTCACTTATTCACAAAAAAAAATCTACTAGTCTTATTGTTTTTAGTGAGACTTAATTTAGAAAAACTTCATTCAGCAGCAGCTGTGCTATGACTTAATATATTTATCACAAAATTGTAAAGTTCTTCGTAAAGAGGTTGCGTTAATGCATTTTTTGATAAAAAAGTACTGTCCAAAAATGTCTCAATGTCATAATTTTTCTTAAAGTTTTTGTTGAATTTAAAGAAATGCCTCCTTTTTTATACTTTTGCAAATGAAAACATATATTCATGAGTATGAGTATGAAAAAAGTATCCATAAATTTTTCCTAACGGCAACACTGCTTGGACTTATTCCTATGGTGTAATTATTTATTTATTTATTTATTTATTTATTTCTATTTTAACTATCAACAATCGTTTAACAGTTTGAGTGACAACATATAAATTATAAAAACAATATGATATAAAACTAATAAAATGTAAACATAATTATATTAAAGAATATTACACTTTTATAAACTCATTTTAAACAATTCTTAATAAATTTTGTTTAAAAGTTTGTCTATTCAGAGTGAGATCTATTTGAGCAATTATGGAATTGAACGCTAAGCACATATTATTAATAGGATCATTACGGTCATAGTTTGTCCTATGATACGGAATGTAAAAAAAATCTCTTTGCCTAAAATATCTCTCAGGCGCATATATTCTTAAAAGAGCGAGGAGTGGCGCGCAGTCTATATATGACATAATTATATCGCGAACAAAAATAACAAGAACAAATTTACGTCTGGAGGCTAAGGTATTAAGACCTAGAAGAGCACACTTGGATACGTATGTTGGTATAAAATTCTAATTTAATTTAAACATTATGTAACGAGGGAAACGTTTTTGTATTCTTTCCAATCGCAAAGAATCTACCTCGTAATATAGATCCCAGATCACACATCCATATTCCAAGATAGACCTTACTAAAGATAAAAATAACGTTCTAAGGGTATATGGATCCTTAAATTCCTTCGAATTACGCCTCAAAAAACCTATCATTGCATTAGCCTTAGTAATTATGCAATCGTAATGGTTGGAAAAAGAAATTTTTCTATCAAATAGAATTCCCAGATCAGATGTAGACTCGACACGTGAAAGACCACTATTTGCGATTGAGTAGTTAAAAAAATTTGGTTCTTTTCTCATATAAAAAGACATAATTTTGCATTTGGCAACATTTAAATAAAGTCTATTAACTGAACACCATTTAATCATATTGTTTAAATCAATTTGAAGAAGCCGATGGTCGGAAGGTGAAGAAACCGAATTAAACAGTTTAACATCATCAGCATACATCAAACAATTAGTATGCTGTAAAAAGTTTGGGAGGTCGTTGATGAACAAGACAAACAATAGAGGTCCAAGGTGGCTTCCTTGGGGCATACCAGAATGGTTGGTAATAGATTTTGAGTAGCAGTTACCAATACGGATAACTTGATATCTATCAGAAAGGTAATTCCTCAGCCAGGATAACAAAGAGGAATGAAACCCCATTAGGGAAAGTCTTTTAACCACAATGGAGTGCTGAACTCTATCAAAGGCTTTGGCGAAATCAGTAAAAATTACGTCAATTTGATTACCTTTTTCCATTTCAGTTTTAATGAAGTGAGAGAACAGTGTTAGGCTTGTAGAAGTAGATTTACCACTAACAAAACCGTGTTGGAATTCAGAGATAGAGTTTTTAATTCTAGCATAAATGTGTTTTTTGACAATTGACTCAAATAATTAAGGGATCAAGGGCAATTTTGATATCGGTCGATAGTTTGCTACATTTTGCCTAGAGCCAGACTTATGAATAGGGACTATAATGGATTCTTTCCAAATATTCAAAAGCTGCCCTGTCTTTAAATATAAATTAAATAAAAGCGCTAATGGCTGGGCTAGCACAGCTGCCCAGTTTTTTAGAAATATTGGGGGAATATTATCAGGACCAGTTCCTTTATTAATGTCTAGAGTGAGCAAATCTTGTAAGACATCATCATCAGAAAGAACTAATGAACCCATATCAATAATAGGGTTGTCATTATAATAAAAAGGGCAGTTCACGTCATCTCCGTCGTCTAATAAAAAATTCGATTAAAAATAATCAGCAAAATGATTTGTGACGTCTGAAGTGCTGCTTGCAGTTTTTTCGTTAAAAAACATATTTTTAGGGAAACCCTTCGTGTTCCTTTTTTATTCAAGAAATTCCAAAAGTTCTTCGGATTTCCTCTAATATCAGACTCCAGCTTATTAAGGTGAGATTTGTATAGCGATTCTTTAAGAGATGCGTATTCACTACGCGCCTGTAAATAGCTTTGACGAAAAGATATATTTATTTTACTTTTTTTGAACAATTTGTTCATACGGTTTCTTAATTTTGAAAGACTTTTATTGAACCGCTCCGGCTTAGAACTTTTCCTTATCTTTTTAATAGGTACAAAGCAAGTAAATGCTTGATTTATAATTTCGATAAAAAAGTCATAATTATCTGACAAGATATCACCAAAACCCAGACGCCAGTCCACACTCGATAAAAATGTAGATATCGCTGTGTAATCAGCTTTTTTAAATGCAAAAACAAAAGTATCTTCTTCTATGGCAGATGTATCATTAATAAGAATTTCTAATTGTATTAAAAGTGCTTTATGATGAAACTATTATTTGAAAGAAGTAAATCCGATTCAACACAATTGGCATTAAGCTCATCTTCTATATAAATAAAATTCAAATGTCGTTCGTTGGTAATTGCATCAGTTGAGAACGGCTGAACCGATTTGGATAATTTTTTTTTTTAAAATGTTCGTAATAGTCCAACTTAGGTTTTTACGGAAAGAAAAATTGACCACGCCCACTTTGCGCCCACTTTTTTTGATTTATCTAAAATCGGAAAACGGCTGGACCGATTTGGATAATTTTTTTTGTTAATGTTCATAGTAATCCAATTTAAGTTTTGTCGGAAAGAAAAATTGACCACGCCCACTTTTGCGCCCACTTTTTTCAATATATCTAAAATCGGAAAACGGCTGGACCGATTTGGATAATTTTTTTTTCAAATGTTCGTAGTAATCCAATTTAAGTGTTTACTGAAAGAAAAATGGACCACGCCCACTTTTGCGCCCACTGTTTTGATATCTATATATATAAAATTAAGTGGCAAAACTTCCTGTTCGCATACTCCTCCTAGACGGCTTGCCCGATTTCAATGAAATTTTCAGGGGTGATTGGGGTCTGTGTGGAGGGTGCACATAAGAAATTGCATGTGTGTATCTTTGCAGGTTTTGTACCACACCCCCTTTTGTCGCCCACAAATCAATAAAAATGCTGTATTTAAGACGGTTTTGGTCGTATGAAATTAAAATTTGGTAAATAAGTTCGTATGATAACTATAATTAACTTTGAAAAAATGGGCGTGGTCACAATTCATCTACGCCTACTTTAAAGAAAATATCAAAATACTTCGAAACCATTGGTCCGATTGAGCTCAAATTTTGTAAGTACGCTTTGCTTTGAGTACGAGATGGTTTAAGGGGCAATGCCACACCCCCTTTTACCTCCCACATATAAATAAAAAATTGTTGTTATCGAATAGCTTTAGTTAGAGTTATGGGTCGCACAGCTTAGAAATTCGGTATTCGACCACAATTTAGACGTACCGTTTCTGTGATGAAATTTTATGGGAGTGGACAAGGGGGAGGGGCACCTCCGATACAACCCAAATTTATGATATCGAATAGCTTTGAAGTTATAGGAATTCATCTTTGGAATTCAGTTTTTGACCTCAATTTACACATGCAGTTTCAATGGTTTTATTTTATGGGCGTTGGACAGGGAGGCGTGACATCTCCCTTACAACCCAAATTTGCGATATCGTATTGCTTTGAAGTTATAGGTTGACAGCGTAAGAATTCGGTATTCGACCTAAATTTATACATGCATTTTCAATACTTACATTTTGTCGTCGTAGGGCAAAGGGGAGTGGCACTTCCCATACAACCCAACTTTGTGCTATCAAATAGTTTTAGAGTTATAAGTCGTACAACGCCGAAATTCAGTATTCGACCTCAATATACACATGCAGTTTCATTGATTCAATCTATGTTCATTGCTAAGAGGGGCGTGGCACCTCCCATTTAACGTAAATTTGCGATATTGAATATCAGCGTCAGAATTCAGTATTCGGCCCCAATTTATACATGCAGTTTCATTAATTACATTTTATGGGCGTATGACAAGGGGGCGTGAAACCTCCTATTTAACCCAATTAGAGATATCAAATAGCATTGGGGTTATAGGTCTCACAGCTTTGGAATTCAGTATTGGACCTCAATGTACACATGCAGTTTCATTGATTACATTTTATGAGCGTTGATCAAGGGGGAGTGGCACCTCCCATACAACGAAAATTTGTGATATCGAATAGCTTTGTAGTTCAAGGTCGCACAGCGTCGGAACTCAGTATTCGACCAAAATTTACGCTTGCAGATTTACTGATAAAATTTTTTAGAGTTTGTCGGGGGGGCGTGACACCTCCAATTTAACCCAAATTTGCGATATCGAATAGATTTGGAGTTATAGGTAACTCAGCCTCAAAATTCAGTATTCGACCTCAATGTACTCATGCAGTTTCATTGCTAAAATTTTATGGGCGTAGGGAAAAGGAGAGTGGCACCTCCCATACAATCAAAATTTGTGCTATCGAATAGTTTTGGAGTTATATGTCGCACAGTTTTGGAATTCGGTATTCGACCTCCATGTAGACATCCAGTTTAATTGATTACATTCTATTAGCGGTGATGAAGAGAGAGTGGCACTTCCTATACAACCCAAATTTGTTATATCGAATAGCTTTGTGGATATAGGTCGCACAGTCTCAGAATTCAGTATTTGACCTCAATTTAGACATGCTGTTTAACTGATAACATTTTATGGGCGTTTGAATAGGGAGAGTGGCAGCAACGCGCCGGGTTTCAGCTAGTTATCAATAAAAATAAGATCTAAGATTTTGTTCAAGCTATTTGTGACAGAGTTTATTTGAATCAGACCCAAGGAATATATAGAGTCTAAAAAATCGATTTCCAAATTGTTGCACATCGAGTTCGGAATCATACTTAAAAGAGCCTTAGAATAAGTCCAATTTACACTACTTAAGTTGAAATCACCCAATACAATCGGGAATTCACTATCTTTGAGCCTATCAATTACGTTCAAAATATTAATAAAGTGCATAGAACTTGAAGAGCAAGGTGGAATATAAGATACAAATATATATATACTTTTAATATAGTTAGAACCATCCATATTTGTTCCAAGAGATCGGATGTGTTTAGCAATGATATCTGCTGACAACGATAAACTGCACGGATAGCAATTAAGACACCACCACCTCTTGTTAAGCCAGTTGATGTCAATGATCGATAACGGCAAAAACCTCGAACGTTTCATCAAAGAATTCATATGTATAGATGCTCTGATGTAACCAAGTCTCCGTTAAAGCGATAACATCAAAAGAACAATCCATAATATTTAAAGAAAACTGAGTGGACTTTGTACGGAGGCCACCCGAATTTTGGTAATAAAGTTGTAGAAATTTATTGACAGGACTCAAAATGCCGCCATTATTCGATAAAGTACTAACATTATTAGATAGTTTTTTTTAGTGCGCTGAGTTTGTTTTGGCGGGCGCACGTAGTTTTTTTGAAACATAAAAAGGTTTCACACGCACCCCTAATGGCCAAAAATCTGAATTGTAGACCAAACTTACAAGTGCTGCAGGTATGGCTAATTTAAAACTTATAAATTTTGATTCCGAAACATCTTTTTTAGTTAAACTAAAACAGGAAACTTCCGTTGAAGCTATATTTGCTTTGATGACACATATTCTACGATAATTTCACCATGATGTTTCAGGGATGCTTTCCATTGCATTTCCGAAGTATTTTTGGTATGCCTTTTGTTACCCATTTTGTTCCAATAATATGCAGTTTTACAGTTATCGGACTTCAAACGTAACTGGTGAAATTCTTCAATCTACCATAACCCAGGGTTGTTTTCCGTTGATTTTACGACCACTTGTAAATGTTTTGTGTTAGTATTAGAGCCATTTTAACGTAAAATCGAACATAGTGCTATCCCTCTGCAACGGAGTTTCCCATCTCTTTATCCCTGGTTGTAACGTTTGAAGTAGTGAAGGAAGTGGCAGTGAAGGCAGCTGGAGGTAAAGAAGAGGAAATAGCTCTAGTATCTCATGACTTTCTAGAGGGTCTTAATAACACCGACTTCACTTCGCTAAACTTTGCCACTGAAGACGACACCGAGTCAGAGGCCGATACTTTGACATCGGATAAAGAGGTGGCATAAAGAATAAAAATGAGCAGCCAAATGGACCAAATCAATCTCCACCATTCTAAATCCGCCTCGGCGGTAATCGCTAGAGCAACCCTTAGGGCGAAACTAGGGATTAAGCTGATCCAAGAACCTTGGGTCTTTAGGGGTTATATCAGAAGATACACAGGACATCTGCAATGTAAGATGTAACAATCCAAAAGCGTGCGTATAATTCTAATTAGGAACCAAAGATTCTCAAACGAACCCTCAATCTCTGATGATAGAATTATCCGATTTGATATTGAAGGGAATCCTTCAATACAAAAAACACTAAGAAACCCGAATAAAACAATTTGAGATAAATATCTAGAAAATCTGAGCTTAAATGCAACTCAGTCTGGAATGAAGAATAATATCAGAAATGAACTAGAACATGAAAATGAACTAGAAATGAACTAGACATGTTATCTTTTTTCTGCTGCTTTTAAGACATTTCCCGGTTACTTAGAACGTCCATTTATGTTTCCAAATATGAAAAGTTTTTAAGTAAATTTTTCGTAATTTTTCATCATTTATATCGATTTTAGTTTTCAGATAATTTTTACATTAACGTCCATCGATTTTTAAGTTATTTTATTGTCATTTTTTGACATTTAAATCGGTTTTTAGGTCATTTTTGTGTTATATAAAAAAAAAATTCTTCGTTTATTTGTTAAACATATTTCGTTAACAATTCAAAAAAATTACCTTTTCAATAAAAAAAAATTACCTCTCGAAAAAGGAGTAGCTTTGTTAATAGACTTCGAAGAAAAACAAGCTCTGCGGGTGGTGAAACTGACGAAAGGGTATGCAGAAAGGTGAAACAAGTGTTAGATAAAAACTTAGGATATGCTAGTTTTTATTAACTCTATTGTTATGCTCTAAGACTGAAATATAAGGGAGATATAACACGCTGACATATCGTCTTTTAAATATGTTCCTCTCGTCAGTGCAGAAGTAGAAAAAGTTTTTCTGTTAACAAAAACATTTTGCCAGACAATCGACGTTCTTTTAATTTTAATAACTTAAAAATGTACCTTGTTATATACTGTAACGCTATGTATAAAAACTATATAAAAAAAATTTTAAGTTTAGTAATGTTTTATTTTCAAGGCTTTATTTTTTGTTTATTTCTTATGTAAGTGTTTGCGTCTTTTATGAAATTTTTGTCAGTTTTAAGGACATTTTCTGCAGTTTTTAGGTAATTTTTGTCATTTTTTTTAGTTAATATTTTGTACTTTTTTCGGTAGTCAAAATCCGAGCCCTGGTCATGACATTTGAGTGATAATTGAGTAATAATAATATTATAAACCCCACCAACCGTTTTTTCTAAGAGCAGTCATTTTGTCTAGCGTCGATTTATCGCACATTGTTAAATTGTATGTGTATCTAGTGTTAATGAGTGGTTTTTCCTTTTTTTTAAACTAAAGCTGGAAAAGTCAAAAGCAAATCAGTATTTTTAATGCGATGTTGCAGGCCTGTAGCCAAGGGGATTAAGGGGGCAATTCCCCCATACTACAACCGTTTTCCCCCTGGCCAAACCAGACAATGAAAAACTTTAAATGAATAATTAATATGCATTTTGTTGATATATTTGTTTATTGCTTTAAAATTAGTTTAGTGTAATATAACAAAAACTATACACATTCACCTTATTCATGACTTGAATATGTATATGAAATTTGTTTAACAAAACATTACAAATTGTTACAATTTTTCAAATTTCTACTGGGTCGCCAACATTTGCTACCAAAAAATAAGATTTGAGTTTTAATAAATTTTTTAACCCGCATCCATAGGAACTTTCTAGAAATGAAAAGCACGTTGTGCACCAATTTGATGCAGATACAAAAAGAATGTATAACTCATTGAAATGTTTTTAATTTTTGAATTTTTTTTTTGCATGATGAATGTTTATTAATTTTAAAACAAGAAAAAACTGCAAAATTTTAATTCTAGCAAAAATTTAGAAAAGCAAAAGATTTTAATCAAAACATGCATGTTTGTTCTTGTTCAATTTGATGCAAATGACGGATGCGGGTTAATTCAATTTTTTTATTTGTTTTACTTAAAAAATATCTTATACATATGTTAGCCCATTTCGCTACTCTTTCTTATATTTCTAGCCACTTTTAATTCATCTTGTATTTTTACCTTCATTTTATTACAAAGTCCTGAATTAATTTTTTTTATATTATTTTTTATGTATTAATCTCATGTATAAAAAGATCTACATAGCCATGTAAATATTATAAAATTTACTGTTTTTTAATAAATATGTGTAATGTATTCATTTCACACGTTAAAAAGTGTTTTTTTTTTTATTTAAATGAAAAAACAAAAAATTACCCCCCCAAGATTCATGCCTGCCCCCTCTGTTTTCTTGGTCTGTCTACAGGCCTGCGATGTTGTATAATTTCGTCCAAGCTGGTTAGTATGTTTCTAATATTTTCTGGAAATTTATACTGTTCAAACGGAAAGTTAAAAAATTAGATATTTACATGGAGTATATAATATCGCGCATTTGCTCGAATAACGACGTAAGTCAAAAAAGTCATTTTACAGAAAACGCATTTTAAGTTTTCAATTGAGTCACACCTTGTATGAAAAGATAGAGGCATATTCTCTTCTTAGTCTGCGGACAGAGTAAACGCTGATGCGAGCAGGCAGGCAGGCGCAGGCAGAAAATAAGCCGTGCAGAGTGAATGCGAGCAGGTCAGATCAGAACAGTGCAAGAAAAAGTTTGTTATTTGTTTTTTTTCACCTATTGCTTTCTGTTTTGCATCCTCCGCTAATGGCGTTTATGAAAATTTTTTATTTTCTATACATAAATAGCACACTCTCTCTTCAAACGAGCTACAACTCAAAGAATTTAATTTTTGGGAAGAGCAAAAAACTATTTTTTCTTCAAGGGACTCTATAAAAAAAAAATGAGACAAAACGATTTTTTTTAATTAAAGACTAAGAATATGTGCACAAAATAACACAAAATTATATGTACACGAAATTATGCACACGAATGTGCACAAAATTATATGTACACGAAAAAGTATTTATGTAAACATTTTGAGTTGTGACTCTTTTGAAGAGGGTAGGGTGTGCGATATGTTGTGGCACTGGCCAGCCCAGAATTGCACTGAGAATTTCAAACTAGAATTAGCGTTTCCTTCGTTGGCTAGAAATGTTTCATTGGCCGATAAGATAACTCTCCAGAAATTTTATCCAAATCGGACACCGATAAAGTAAGGCTCATTGGAATTTAATCTCATTACATTGGTATAAAGGGCGAAAATGAGGTGTTTCTTTGTTAAAATGTATATTAAAATTCTGTAAACTGATTAATAGAAGATTCAAATACTTTTACAACGTGTCATCGGTGAGAAAAATCGGATGAAAATTACAAGAGTTGTAATATTTTACTTTTCGAAAAAATTTTATCCCTTGATGTAATAAAAAAAAAATCATAAAACTCCAAATTTTAAAAAATTGCAATGAAATGTTATTAAACAATTTTCTGAAACAACACTTAATACAAATACAAAAAGTTGTGTCATTAATTGGAATAACTTGGTCTTTATGGAATTTTTTATTAGAAGTGTACCCTTTTACAAAAGTCGAGTTTGAGTACTTTTACGAAAAAAATTCTCAAAAATGCAAAATTTTAACCAATAACAACAATAATGCTTAAAGCATAGTCTTGAGCTAATTTGTGCAAACAATTAAAAAAACCAAAGTCCTAAGAAAAACGTTATAGCTGGTGAAACTTGATTTTTTTTGTTTTCAAAAATCCGCAAAGTGCCTGTTTCTGGCATTTCGAACACAAAAAAAAAAATTATAGAAAAATCAATAAAACCTTATATCTCATTTGAAATGTCTTTAAAATAAATGTTTTTTAAATATTTTTTATTTTTGTATTACAAAAATTTTGGAATTTGAGGGCTGCCTACATATTAGACCCTGGTTTTACTGTTCAAAATATAAAAAAAAAAATTGCAAAACCCAGCAATTTAATTTTTTATTGTTTTATTTGTTTCATATGTATTTCTTTTGTTTCTTACATGCCCAACAATTGATCAATCGATCAATCTATCATTTTCGCGTGCACAACTTATCACCAACAACAATACAATCTTAATCGACGTTAACCAAATTTGTCAATACCCACCAAAATCTACCCTCACACTCACATAAACATGTGCGCAGTAGTTGCTGTTGATGTTTGTTTCGTTCAACGCGTTGTTGTTGTTGTTGAATGTTTTTGTTGTAATTGGTCTTGTATTCTAAAGACAATAAAAAAACGCAGTTTCTTTGAAAAATTACAAAAAACAACACAAAAAGAACAAATCCAGGCTGGCGCAGGTTTCTCGCAACAACCTGATCTGATCTGATCTGACCTGCCTGCTTCCACTCTGCACACTTCGAGCAGGTTTATATGAAATCGTATGAAGCGAGTTTTCTCGCATTGAGTCAAGTAAGCAAACCTGCCTGCCTGCCTGCTCGCATCAGCGTTTACTCTGTCCGCAGACTTACGCGGAGAATATTAAAAATTATAATATGAAATTTTTACACAATATGAAGCATGCTATAGAGCAGCGATGCTCACGAAAATTATTTGAAGAGTGCAAAAACAACAATCAAAACAACAACAACAACAAAAAGCAACATCAAAAAAATTTTAAATCTGGCTGCAATGAGGAATTGCCAATAACACGACTGCTGGCAGAGTCCGCTACAACGAACTTATATGTACACTGTAAAAATAATGAATCAAGTAATTCCAAATGTTTAATTTTTTGCTAGTCCGAATACATTCTGATTTACCCAGCTTTAACCGCGTGGAGGTTTTCAGATATCCTTTTTTTTTTTGTTTGTTGTTTTATAGTTTTTAATTTTTCTGTTTTTAATTTTTTTATTTATTTTTTGTTTTTTTTTTGTGTATTTTTTATTATTAAAATTTTTTCATTTTTTAATCTTATAATAATTTTTATTGCTTTAACCTTTTATTTTTATATTTTTTATTATCTTACTGTTTTGTAAAATAATTAAGGTTAAAATATTTTTTATATTTTATTATCTATGAGAAAATAGGAAAACTCCCAGTTTTCTGCAAATTCTTTTCTTGCCATTTTTCAAGGGTATAATAACCCCTATAAAAATAATTTATTCTGATGCAATATAAAAAAGTTCCCATCTGCAAAATTTCAGTAACTTTTTCTCAATAGGGGTATTCACAGTGATTTGGGTAGTTGGGTATGGGTACATTGAGTACTTTTGATTATTGCGAGCACCCTTAATTGCCATTGAGTACTTTGTTGACTAGTTTTAGGCAGTGCTGCATGTTTGTTTGATCTTCGCGTTTTGGGAGATGAGTGACAGCTAGAAGAGGTTTGCACCAAACTATTTTTGCCATTTTATGTGCGCAAAATTGGGCGTAAAAAAGTTATTTTATATACGAGTAATTTTTAACCTGAACTTCGCAGCATTTTATAATTTACTAGTAATCCCAGGCAGACGTTATCCTGCCACAGGCACCCTTACTGCCATGTAAGAATTTTCATGCGAATCGAAAAAAAATCATTTTATATATCTGAACCGGCATAACTGTAGTGCGACAACGTCCATTTTAAGTGCAGTTTCTGAAAGTAACTAAATGAACTAAATTACTAAATTTTAGTCTAAAATCGTCTTAGTCTCAAGGCGATCCCACTATCTGTGCCAATTACCGTGGGATAAGCCTTCTTAATATCGCATATAAGGTCCTGTGGAGCGTTTTATGTGAAAGATTGAAGCCCATTGTAAACAAACTGATCGGACCTTATCAGTGTGGCTTCAGACCTGGAAAGTCCACCATCGACCAGATTTTCACGCTACGACAAATCTTGAAGAAGACTCAAGAAAACAAGTCGACACCCACCATCTTTTTGTCGACTACAAAGCCGCCTTCGACAGCCCAATAAGGAAGCATCTGTACTCCACCATGTCTGAATTTGGTATTCCTGCAAAACTAATACGGCTTTGCAGGATGACACTGAGCAACACCAGCAGCGCAGTTAAAATCGGGAAGGACCTCTCCCCACCATTTGTTACCAAACGAGGTTCAGACAAGGTGATTCCTTATCGTGCGACTTTTTCAACCTAATGATGGAAAAGATCATCCGAGCTGCTGATCTGAGACGTAGTGGCACAATATTCAACAAGAGTGTTATGCTGCTTGCGTCTGCTGATGACATAGATATCATTGGCCATAATACGCGCGAAGTCAGTGCAGCATTTTCCAGATTAGAAAGAGAGTCATGTCGAATGGGTCTGTCAGTGAATGCAGATAAGACGAAATACTTAGTGTCAACAAACAAACAGTCCCAGCGTCTTGGAACCCACGTTACCGTTGACAATACCTCCTTCGAGGTTGTGAAGAAGTTCGTTTATCTGGGATCCAGCATTAATTCAACCAACGACATCAGCATTGAGATCAAACGAAGAATAACTCTTGCCAACAGGTGTTACTTTGGGCTCAGTAGGCAATTGAGAAGCAAAGCCCTCTCTCGACGAACGAAAATCACGCTCTATAAATCGCTCATCATGCCCGTCCTACTTTACGCATCACAAACTTGGACGCTGAGCAGTTTATATGAAAAGACTTTAGGAGCATTCGAGAGAAAGATTCTTCGTAAGATCTACGGACCCATCTGCGTCAATGGCGAGTACCGAATACGGTGGAATGATGAACTGTATGAGCTGTACGCTGACATCGACATAGTCAAGCGCATTAAAATCGAGCGGCTTCGCTGGCTTGGTCATGTTCAGCGCATGAAAGACGATGCTCCAGTGAAGAAAACATTCGATTCGGTACCCAGCGGCGGTCAACGCAGAAGAGGACGACCGCATCTTCGTGGGAAAGACCAAGTAGGGACAACCTGACGAAGCTTGGAATTTTCAACTGGCGCCAGCAAGCGAAAGACAGAAATGACTGGCGCAAATTCTTAGATGAGGCCAAGACCGACACACGGTTGTAGCGCCAACTAAGTAAGTAAGTAAGTAAGTCTAAAATCGTCATAAATATAGCATTTTTATTGATTTGAGGGCGGTAAAAGGGGGTGTGGCAAACTTTTTTCCCTAAACCATTTCGAAAAAAATCGACTGTCAAAATTGTAGCTCAATTTAACTCATAACTGGCGATCTTTGCTTCACTTTAAGCTTATCCCCTAAAAATTTAGCGCAAACATAGTTCGACCACGACCATTTTTAGTAAAGCTGCCGCCAGTAACAATACGAACTAAATTACCAAATTTTAGTCGAATACGACCCAAATTGTCTGAAATATAGCATTTTTATTAACTTGTGGGCGGAAATAGGGCGTGTGACAATATTTTTGTGTTTTATTCGAGATATTAGCCTTGACAACATACAGTGATGTGCAAAGAAATAGGGACACTGGTTTTTTTTTTTATTAAAGCTACATGAATTATATACAAGGTGCCCCAGATATAGCATTAATTCTCTCGGGTGGTGAATCTCCTTAATTAGGCGAGTAAGAAAATGCAAGGACGGCGGTGACCCCTCCCCCTTTAGGAGCTAGAGAAGAAAAACTTAAAAATAGGTGTCAGTACATTTTACTCCATATTTAATGTAACTTTTAACCGATCCCCAAAGACAATAGCATCTTGAAAAAGAAACTACATGACCTTCAAACTAATGATACAAAAAGCTAACTGAAAGCTAACTGTTTTACGTGTGGTAGTTAAAAATAAAAAATTAGTTATGTTTGAATTGAGTACTCAAGTACTATGGCAAGATCAAAAACCAAGTCAGTAGAAAATTTTATCATAAAAAGATAATACATCACAAAAATTATCAAAAAATGTATTCAAAATTTTAGATATTTACTATCAAAGTTTAACTCTGCATTTTTTAAGAATTTAGTTGCTCATAACTTTCTTTCATAAAAAAATGTAAACTTTGGAAATCGGCTAGGAGATATATTAAAAATGTAGTAAAATGTAATGACACCTATTTTTAAGTTTTTCCTCTCTAGCTCCCAAAAGAGGGAGGGGGTCATTCTCATACTTGCATTTCCTTACTCGCCTAATTAAGGAGAATCACTACCCGAGGGAATTAGTTCTATATCTGGGGCACCTTGTATATAATTCATGCAGCTTTGAATATGAAAATACAGGTGTCCCTATTTCTATTAAAGGTGGTAACACATGGAATAAGTACTAAATTTTGCAAGAAATCAATCTACCCAAGCCAGCTAGAGTAGTTTGGTAGGTGGGTTCTTAGGTACAATGGCACTTTACAAAAACAAAATGTATGGCATTTGCCAATCTACCCAACGATTCAAGTCAGTGTGAATAACCCTTATGTGCATACCCCTTTCGCACAATATATAAAGAAAACGACGCATGCTGTTAACGTCTACAATGCGAATGCCAAAAACAGTTTCGATGGAGTCAAGAGGCCTTTTTCATTAGGCAATATTTGCCTTCGCCGCAAGCAGTTCGTCGATTATTCGCAAGCATTCGGGTTGAAAGGGGACTTTCGTAAACCCACTAATGTTTGCGAATAATCGACGAACTGCTTGCGGCGATGGCAATTACTTCCTAATTAAAAAAGGCCTGAAACGATGGTTCGAAAGAACAAAAACAATAACATTAAAAAGCGAGGCTGAAATTGCAAACTGAATTCAGCGAATTACAACAATCATGAAAATATTTAAGTTGTTGTAAAAGGGTGGAAAGAGTTAGGCGCTGGGCATCGCTGCTTAGAGAACAATTCTGCATCATTAACCCAAAAATCTTGTTTTTTGAGTTAAGTCGTTATTCGAGCAAATGAGCGATATGAACATTTTTATTTTAGTTTTTGTTATACAAAAATGAAAGTAACCTTTTCTAATACCGTTTCTATGGAAGGTTTAAGTATTGGTAGTAACCCAATAAATCTGGGAATTGCCAATATCGAAGTGCTTCAAAATATTTTCCACTTCCATTTTTTCGGCACTTGATCGGATCACACTTAAAAGTTAAGAATGGTAGGTTAATCGTAGCAAACTCTTCTTTTGAAACTAAAGCCAGAGTGTCATTTCAAGTTTATGCATGTTGAGTGTTCATCGCAATTTTTTGGCAGAAAACTAGGAAATTATTCTAGTCGAAACTATTGGTCGTTTTGTGGAAAATCTTTGTCAATTGATATTCAATTGAATTGTTTTTGTGTATTTTGAATATCCTTAATAACGAATTTCAGTTAAATATTTCGCTATGTTGTGTTTTTTTAATGCATTCTTATCTCTTATTCTTATATTTGTTCCAAGTATTTTTTTTTAATTGACCAGTTAGCTTGGTATTTCGCAATTTCTGTTTTGTACCTTCATATGATTTTTTTTGCACCTTTTTTTTATTATTTTATTGAGTTTTTCTTAGTTTGAGTTTTTGTAAATTTTTGCTGATTTTTTTTAAAGAAAATTTTGAATCGTTAACATATTTTAAAATGAATTTAACCTGAATTCAATAAATGTAATTTTATTTAACCTCATGGCTTTCGTTTATTTGATATACATAAGTTGAAAATCTTTTTTCCATTTAGCTCAATTATACATAAAAACATCAGGTAGTAAGATACCATGCATTCATTTTTAACTAATTTCATTGACTAGTAAAATGCATGAATGAAAGATATGGTAAACAAAATTTTAAAAGGTCTATCCCACTAGTTTTCTCCCTGTCTACGCCCTTGCTACGTCACATAAATTTTTGATGAGCCTAGGCCTTCATATGATGCCAGAAGTAGACTGATAGGATTAAGCACTCTTTGTGATAGAAGAAAATTATTGTCGCTGTTATTTATTTATTTATTTATTTGTGATATAGTAGTAGCAGCTGTAGATTACCCTGCGCTATTAAAATTATTAAATTTTAATGATTCTCAAAAATCTCTTCGACGCTTAGGTTGCGGACAGAGTGAACGCAAATTCAGACAGGCAGGCAGGCAGATTGGCGCAGGCAAATTGTGTAAACAAGCGAGATAAAAGTCAGCTTGACTTTATTTCTATCTAATTTCTTCGTAGGCTACTGTCTGCACCTGTTTGCCTGCCTGTCTGAATCGGCGTTCACTCTGTTTGCAACCTTAGACTTATTTTACTTAGGCACTTTCCGATATAATTATGCTATTAACTTACCAATGAATAGAGCTTTACATGTATTAAGTATTTTGTCATCTCAATATAATTTGTATTTTCCGTTAATTAAGAAGTCATTTATAAATTTGTTACAAAATGTTATTTAGTTAATCTCTTAGTAAACGAGTTGCTTCCATTTGGCTATAAATGTGAATAAATAAATAAACATTAGGGTGTCCCAAAAAAAAAAATCATGTTTGATATCCACGGCTTTTCGACTTCCATTTGACCTTAGAAACACCCTCTGTGAAGCGCATCTCAATTGGTAAAGGTTTAGAGGTCGCGAATTCATTTTCTTATTTTCCTATTCGATTTGTATGGGGAAAAATCAGGTTTGCTGGTAAATTGAATTTAGAGACATTATTTTTAAAGCAAAATGGTTACAAAAAAAGTGTTCCTCAAATTTCGTCTGTTATGACATATCCAAATTTCGTTTTCATCTGATTATTATTTGGTGGTCTGTGGCTCACTTCTTAGAGCTACCTATATAAAAGAATACTTTTACTTAGAATTATTTCATTAAAAATCAATATCTCTTAGAGTACTCCATTTTCATTATTGTTATTGGTCTTATGTTTTAGATAATGATAGTTGAAATGCATAATGAAGAAAAAATTCAACGGGTTGTTATAGGTTTTCGATTAAAAGTTACAACAAGTAGTATTTTTGTACTAATCTTTTTATTTTTTTATCGTTTTGGGCAACCACCAAATACTAATCTGATGAAAATGAAATTTGGATATGTCATAACAGACAAAATTTGAGGGAACACGTGTTTTTTTTAACCATTTTGCTTAAAAGATAGTAGCTCTAAATTCAATTTATAAGCAAAACTGATTTTTACCCATACAAATCGTATGGAAAAATTAGAAAATTAATTCGCGACCTCTAAAACTTTACCAATTCACAGAGAGTGTTTCTTAGGTCAAGTGGAAGCATTAAAGCAGCGGACATCTGTCAAAATAAAAATAAAATATATATTTGGGACACCCTAATAAACATACTACCTAAAGAGATATAGAGAATGCATGAAGCTAACAAAAAATTATCTAAGAGGCTTCAGGTTGAACTATCTGGTAACAAAACGGGGAATTTTTGTTTTTTATGTATGTATATGACTGGTGCCAATAATACAGGCAGCAGCGCTAACGAAAATAGTAAGAATTATAATTGAGGTTCTGTGCAAGCAGAAATCTGGACTCAAGGTTGTTCACTTCAACGCAAGAAGTCTAAATGATGTTAAAGTAAATTACGTGAAGTATATTTTTGAAAATTCTCCCGTTGACGTCATATGTGTTTCAGAAACCTGGTTTCATGAGGACGTTGATAACTCGTTTATGAACATGCATCATTTTAAATTATACCGTAATGATAAGTCTCATAAAAAAGGTGGAGGAGTAGCAATTTTATGCAGGGAAAATTTAAATGTTTCAGTGTTAGGGAAATCCTGTGGCACCGATGTTGAATACTTAAATATTAAAATATTCGACAGTAGGACCCAAGTGTTTCTCTCTTGTGTGTTCAACCCGAACTGCAGCTGTAGCCTTAAACCACTGTTTGATGATATATATAGATGTGCCATTGATTTTGATCATTATATCCTTTGTGGTGATTTCAACATAAATATTCTGGCTAATGATAATCTTAGCACTGATTTCTTGGATTGCCTAGCCGAAGTTGGACTAAGTTTAGTTAAAACAACGTTGCCAACAAGGTTTTCCCACAATGCCTGCCCCAGTTTACTTGACGTCTTCGTAATGTCTGATGTGTCGTCTGTACTCCTTTTTAACCAGATATCATTTGTTTCAGACCATGACCTGAAACTTGCTTCACGTATCGCAACTTTAAAGCTGTTGATATTGGCAAACTTTATGGGGATTTATCTGAAATAAACTGGACTGATAGTTGGTTCTTTAGCTCAGTTGATGATAAGCTAAAATTTGTTGTTGATAATATCTTAAATCTTTTTGAATCCAATGTTCCCCTGTGTACACGACAGGTCACCAACACAACTTGCCCCTGGCTAACCATGCATGTTAAGTTGATCATAAAAAAACGTTACAAAGCCTATAACAAGTGGAAATGATATCCAATTGAGGCCAATTGGCAGTAGCGTAACTATATTTTATGCGCCCGCCCGCAGTTTTCTAAAAGCGCCCTGCTATTTACTTTTAGAGTAAAACTATGTTAGGTTACTAGAAGCGTAGGAGAAAACAAGAGAACTCTTAACAAAAAAAAGAGAACAAGAAGAGACTTTTTTAATTCAATAGTCATCATTAGAGAGTATAAAAATATGCACGATAAAACTTGATTTATGCGCATTAAAAAGCGCGAAAAATCGAAAATATGCTCGATGAATTTAAAAATATGCTCGATAAAAATATTTTAAGAGAAAAATTAAACAAAATTGTACATATTTTGGAACGGAATATATATTTCCAATCTTATAAATGTTTTGAATAGCATTTGCTTTAAGCGTTTTAATATGTTGAATTTCTTACGTATACCTATATATAGTAAAAAAAACTCCTTTTTTAAATAAACGTAAAAACTTAAAAATAATATTAACTTGTACTGAGCAACTTCGTTTTCAGTCTTTTTGTTACTATTGAATTAACTTTAAAAAAAATATAAAATGCATTTTGTGAGGACTCAAATTGTTGCACAATTTGGGCCTCACAAATTATATAAATGAATTGTTAACTGAATTTTAAATATGGAAAATGTAAACAACCAAAACATGAAATGTAAATTAAACTATCTCAATTAAATTTGAAGATTTATTATATATTATGAATAAGATATATATAAATCATTATATTATATTATATTATATCTTATTAGCTAAAATATATATTAATGTTATAAATATTCTGTTGAGGAAATAATAATGTACTGAATAACAAATAAGCAAACAAATAATAAATACAAACATACAAACATGCAGAGCCATGCACACAGTCACATATACACAGGCAGGGAAAACAAAACAAGTGAACACGGAACAGAAAGGCAATGGGAGAGTATAAAGCAGTCGCGTTTGCTTAGGACAGGCAGTCTTGTCGCAGGCGCAGTAGCATGCACATGCTTTGAGACTGAGTAGTTAGTTCAATCGTAGTTATCTTAAGCGAAGGTGTCCTCACCCTTCGAACGTTGTTTACTTTAAGTCAGGCGTAGTTATCTTAAGCGAAGGTGTACTCAGCCTTCGAACGTTGCTTACTCTAAGTTCAAAACGTAGTTATCTTAAGCGAAGGTGTACTCACCCTTCGAACGTTGTTTACTTTAAGTCAGGCGTAGTTATCTTAAGCGAAGGTGTACTCACCCTTCGAACGTTGCTTACTCTAAGTTCAAAACGTAGTTATCTTAAGCGAAGGTGTACTCACCCTTCGAACGTTGTTTACTCTAAGTCAGGCGTAGTTATCTTAAGCGGAGGTGTACTCACCCTTCGAACGTTGCTTACTCTAAGTTCAAAACGTAGTTATCTTAAGCGAAGGTGTACTCACCCTTCGAACATAGTGTTTAATCTAAGTCAGGCGTAGTTATCTTAAGCGAAGGTGTACTCACCCTTCGAACGTTGCTTACTCTAAGTTCAAAACGTAGTTATCTTAAGCGAAGGTGTACTCACCCTTCGAACGTTGTTTACTCTAAGTCAGGCGTAGTTATCTTAAGCGAAGGTGTACTCACCCTTCGAACGTTGCTTACTCTAAGTTCAAAACGTAGTTATCGTAAGCGAAGGTGTACTCACCCTTCGAACGTTGCTTACTCTAAGTTCAAAACGTAGTTATCTTAAGCGAAGGTGTACTCACCCTTCGAACGTTGCTTACTCTAAGTTCAAAACGTAGTTATCTTAAGCGAAGGTGTACTCACCCTTCGAACGTTGCTTACTCTAAGTTCAAAACGTAGTTATCTTAAGCGAAGGTGTACTCACCCTTCTAACGTTGCTTACTCTAAGTTCAAGACGTAGTTATCTTAAGCGAAGGTGTCCTCACTCTTCGAACGTTGTTTACTCTAAGTCAGGCGTAGTTATCGTAAGCGAAGGTGTCCTCACCCTTCGAACGTTGTTTACTTTAAGTCAGGCGTAGTTATCGTAAGCGAAGGTGTACTCACCCTTCGAACTTTGTTTACTATAAGCTCAAAACGTAGTTATTTTAAGCGAAGGTGTACTCACCCTTCGAACATAGTTTTAATCTAAGCTCAGTCGTAGTTATCGTAAGCGAAGGTGTACTCACCCTTCGAACATAGTTTTAATCTAAGCTCAGTCGTAGTTATCGTAAGCGAAGGTGTACTCACCCTTCGAACATAGTTTTACTCTAAGCTCAGGCGTAGTTATCGTAAGCGAAGGTGTACTCACCCTTCGAACTTTGTTTACTATAAGTTCAAAACGTAGTTATCTTAAGCGAAGGTGTACTCACCCTTCGAACATAGTTTTACTCTAAGCTCAGGCGTAGTTATCTTAAGCGAGGGTACACTCACCCTTCGAACGTTGTTTACTCTAAGACAGGCGTAGTTATCGTAAGCGAAGGTGTCCTCACCCTTCGAACGTTGTTTACTCTAAAATCAAAACGTAGTTATCTTAAGCGAAGGTACCTCCACCCTTCGAACATAGTTTTAATCTGAGATCTATCATAGTCACTCACAGCGAGAGGGATCATAGCAAATAACGGAATAAATATGAATAAGCAAGGATTAATTAAATCACTTTAATTTATATAAAGCTTAATAATTAATAATAACTAAGTAACGTACTCATTAAGCAATAAATAAAACAAATGAAAATAATAAAGAATTACACTACAGTTTAAAACTAAAACGCTGGCTTTCTTATTTAAAACAACGGGATCATTGGTAAATAAATTATTTTGTAAGAACCCCTGGTTTACTCACTGAGCCTACCTCAGCAAAAATCAGTAACGAGCAAAAGGGTTCGTTACAAATGGCGCCCGAGCAGGGACTCTGAAGACGAAAAATAAATACAGAGAGAAAAACTAAGAGACAGAGAACAAAGCCAAAGCCAGTAAAGAAAGCTAAAGTCAGAGAAAAACATCAGCGTAACTCAACACATGATAAAAATGGTCAATTCCTCCTGGGTATACTTTTTACGGAAAGACGAGCTGCAAGGGTACGCAAAAGAATTTGGATTCGATAGCACAGGAACGGTGCAAGAAGCAAGGAAAAATTTTGCTGTCTTCATCGCAGATCAAGGGCAGAAACCAGAGCTGCAACCACGCCTTTCAGAACTAGAGGCAAAGCACGGGAGGTCATCATCACCGGCAAGAAATCCCGAGATACCGAAAATAAATGTGCCGGTAACACACACAGGCGGTCAACAAGATTTCAACCCCCCGACAATGGCATACGAGCAACCAGCAGCCGCGCACGCAGGATATACAGGATACGTAGAACACGCAGGAGCGCATCAAATACCATATTCCACGGTAATAGACCAGGTCAGGAAGTGGTCTTTTAAATATGATGGCGTAAAAGAACCACTGGCCTTCATTGAAAGAGTAGAGGAGCTAGCCGAAGTATACGGGTTGAACAAGGACCTCTTACCCCGAACAATGCCCGAACTGTTGAAAGATAACGCGCTGAAATGGTTCCGGAACAATAATCGGCAGTGGCAAGAATGGAATGCATATAAGAGGGATTTCCTACGGTTCTTCCTGCCATCCAAATACTTCGAGCATCTGGAAGATGAGATCCGACAAAGGCACCAGCGGCAAAGAGAAAAATTTAAAGACTACCTCATCGAGCTGCAGAATTTAATGCGACATGCAGGTTTCTCAGAGCAAGGCAAACTAGAGCGCATATACCGCAACAGTCTCCACGACTATCAGCTTTATATAAAGCGAAAAGACTTCAGGGACCTCGAGGAGCTGATTAGTCTAGCCGAAGATTTTGAAAGTCTGCAAAAAGAAGCTCCGCCGACCAGACCAGCCATACCACGACAGCGAGAAGAGCATCACCGCAGAATTACGCAAGAAACCGATCCAATCAACCCAGGGACGGCATGTCGACGTTGTGGGCAGGATGGACACTACAAATACGAATGCAGAAACCCCGCTATAACTTTCTGCTGGGAATGCGGAAAAAGAGGTACTTTGACAATAAACTGCTGCAGACAATCATCGGGAAACTACCAAGGGTACCGTCCAAGGCGAGTACAAACGGATACCCAGAACCAGCGTCCTCGCAATTAAACACCATCACACAAAACGGGAACCACGTGGTCGCTATAGTCACGATAGGCAACCACACGACCAAGGCGACGATCGACACTGGGGCAACACGGAGTTTTATCAGCAGATCCCTAGCAAGTAAAATAAAGGAATCAAGCAAACTCGAAAACATATCGACTCGCATACGATTGGCTGACGGGACCACGAAGGAGGTTAATCAGCAACTCGTAGTAAACATAAAACTCGGAGGAAAGCAATGCAACATAGAATTAATCATCCTGCACGACGTGATCGACGACCTTATTCTAGGCATAGACTTTCTGGTCAAAATAGAAACAAGATTGCAGTGCGGAGACTACTCAATTATCCTCAAGGAAAACACGAACGATGGAGAAGAACAAGAAACGGCATGCTGTACAGTTGTACGAACAGAGGTAATCGGATCAAAAACGGGTGGTCCACAGAAAGCAACTGAGGTCATACGAACAGAAGTGGAATCAAGTACAGGTGATCCACAAGAAGCAGCAAGGAGGTTACTACGCACCAGGAAAATCGAGTCAGGTCCAACGGACGAATCAAAAATCGAAAAGTTTGCAAAGGCAGAGCTGGAAAAATTCGAAGGTCTCAAAGGGGTGTTACATATCACCATGCACCGCAAGGGCAAGTTACACATCAAAGCAAGCGCTCTATCACGACAACCACGAGAGAAACTGCTTCGAACGTCAGACGACTCTGCAGAAAACGCCCCTATATGCAAATGGCTATCAAAGCGGGAAGCAGAAGTCCAACAGAATCCAGAGAAGTATCCGGACTACATCAGAGAAAATTGCGTACTATACCGCCATATACCCAGTGCCAATGACGACGACTGTGCACCGTGGAAAATGTGTGTACCTAGTTTCCAACGAGAACAGGTAATCAAACAAAATCACGATGATCCAACTGCCGGCCACATGGGCATCCGCAAGACCATCGCAAGAGTAGCCAACCGGTACTACTGGCCAGGCATGTTTCGCGACATAAGCCGGTACGTACGGAGATGCTCCTCATGTCAGCAGTATAAGCCAAACCAGCAGCAGGCAGCAGGGAAAATGCTCACTCAGATCGCCGAAGAACCATGGGGCATGTTATGTGCCGATTTCGTCGGGCCATTGCCCAGGTCAAAACATGGCAACTCCATGCTATTAGTCTTCTTTGACAAATTTTCAAAATGGGCAGAGCTAATACCACTTCGAAAAGCCACCACAGACACCCTCAAGAAAGCTTTTAGAGAACGTATTTTAGCACGCTTTGGAGTTCCGAAGGTTTTTATAACGGATAATGGAACGCAATTCACGTCTAGAAATTTCAAGAAGTTCTTAGGCGAGATGGGCATCAGACACCAGTTCACTGCGCCATATACGCCGCAAGAAAATCCTACCGAGCGAGCAAACCGTAACATCAAAAGAGTGATAGCACAACTTACAGGCAGCGACCACCGGACATGGGATGAGTTACTTCCAGAAGTCACGCTCGCTATCAACACAAGCGTGTCTGATTCCACAGGATACAGTCCAGCCTTCTTGATCCAAGGAAGAGAGCCTAGGCTCCCCAACGCCCTCTACGATCAACATACCCTAGGCACTGGACAAATCAGTCAGACACCGGCCGAGAAAGCATCCCATCTGCAAGAAATCTTTAAAATTGTACGCCGAAACATGGAACGCGCAGCTCAGGATCAGGCCAGATATTACAATTTACGCAGACGCACATGGAGCCCGCAAATTGGCGACCAAGTTCTGGTGAAAGAACACCACCTTTCGAAGGCCGTCGACAACTTTGCAGCCAAGCTTGCTCCAAAATATCACGGGCCATACACCGTAGTAGGCTTCATTTCACCAGTCATCGTACAGGTCCGAAGTCCTACAGCAGCAAAAATCCGCACCAGTCATATAAGCGATCTGAAAGAATATCACGGCGAGGAGGAAGAGCAACCAGAAGCAATCGCAGCAGCACCTGCGTCACCAACTGCCATCGCAGCCGTATCTGCGTCACAAACTGCCATCGCAGCAGCATCTGCGTCATCAACTGCCATCGCAGCAGCATCTGCGTAACCAACTGCCACAGCAGCCGCCACTGCATAACCAACGGCCATCGCAGCAGCACCTGGCTCACCAACTGCCATCGCAGCAGCACCTGCATCACCAACTGCCATCGCAGCAGCATCTGCGTAACCAACTGCCACAGCAGCCGCCACTGCATACTCAACGACCATTGCAGCAGCACCTGCGTCACCAACTGCCATCGCAGCAGCATCTGCGTAACCAACTGCCACAGCAGCCGCCACTGCATACTCAACGGCCATCGCAGCAGCACCTGCGTCACCAACTGTCATCGCAGCAGCATCTGCGTCATCAACTGCCACAGAAGCCGCCACTGCATAATCAACGGCCATCGCAGCAGCACCTGCGTCACCAACTGCCATCGCAGCAGTACCTGCGTCACCAACTGCCATCGCAGCCGTTTCTGCGTCACAAACGGCCATCGCAGCAGCATCTGCGTAACCAACTGCCACAGCAGCCGCCCCTGCATAACCAACGGCCATCGCAGCAGCATCTGCGTAACCAACTGCTACAGCAGCCGCCACTGCATACTCAACGGCCATCGCAGCAGCACCTGCGTCACCAACTGCCATCGCAGCAGCATCTGCGTAACCAACTGTCACAGCAGCCACCACTGAATAATCAACAGCAGCGCAGTAGCAGCTGCGTCATCAAAAGCATCATAGTATCGCAGTAGCAGCTGCATCATCAAAAGCATCACAGAAGCGCAGTAGCAGCTGCGTCATCAAAAGCATCACAGGATCGCAGTAGCAGCTGCAACATCAAAAGCAACACAAGAGCGCAGTATCAGCTGCGTCATCAGAAGCATCACGGCACCGCAGTAGCAGCTGCATCATCAAAAGCAGCACAGAAGCGCAGTAGCAGCTGCATCATCAAAAGCATCACAGCATCGCAGTAGCAGCTGCGTCATCAAAAGCATCACAGCATCGCAGTAGCAGCTGCAGCATCAAAAGCATCACAGAAGCGCAGTAGCAGCTGCGTCATCAAAAGCAGCACAGCAACGCAGTAGCAGCTGCATCATCAAAAGCATCACAGCATCGCAGTAGCAGCTGCATCATCAAAAGCAGCACAGCAGTGCAGTAGCAACTGCGTCATCAAAAGCAGCACAGCATGGCAGTAGCAGCTGCGTCACCAAAAGCAGCACATCAACGCAGTAGCAGCTGCGTCATCAAAAGCATCACAGCATTGCAGTAGCAGCTGCGTCATCAAAAGCATCACAGCAGCTGCGTCATCAAAAGCAGCACAGCAACGCAGTAGTAGCTGCGTCATCAAAAGCATCATAGCCACACTGTTAGAGCAACGTCAACAAAATCAGCAAGGCAGCACAGCAGCAGCTGCCTAATCAAAGCAGTGAAGTATCAGCAGCATTATCAGCAACATCAGGTGTCAACAGCGGCGTAACAGCATACATTATCCATAGCACCATCAATAAACGCAATTGACAGGGTCGTCAAACAGTTGCACCGTCTGAGCCAGAGTGCAGCGTTCACAACCGCACCAACGAGACAGGCAGACCACTACTACCGGCACTGGTTTCCGAAATCGAGGCTGCAATAACGAGGAAGACGAGGCGGCAGCAGCTTCCATTTCTAATGCAGAATTATCGAAGGCAGACGATACCATGTTCGAATTGGCAAGAACGGACAAGTGAAGGTCACCACTGAAGGGGAAAGAAAAGGGGGGTGTGAGGACTCAAATTGTTGCACAATTTGGGCCTCACAAATTATATAAATGAATTGTTAACTGAATTTTAAATATGGAAAATGTAAACAACCAAAACATGAAATGTAAATTAAACTATCTCAATTAAATTTGAAGATTTATTATATATTATGAATAAGATATATATAAATCATTATATTATATTATATTATATCTTATTAGCTAAAATATATATTAATGTTATAAATATTCTGTTGAGGAAATAATAATGTACTGAATAACAAATAAGCAAACAAATAATAAATACAAACATACAAACATGCAGAGCCATGCACACATATACACAGGCAGGGAAAACAAAACAAGTGAACACGGAACAGAAAGGCAATGGGAGAGTATAAAGCAGTCGCGTTTGCTTAGGACAGGCAGTCTTGTCGCAGGCGCAGTAGCATGCACATGCTTTGAGACTGAGTAGTTAGTTCAATCGTAGTTATCTTAAGCGAAGGTGTCCTCACCCTTCGAACGTTGTTTACTTTAAGTCAGGCGTAGTTATCTTAAGCGAAGGTGTACTCAGCCTTCGAACGTTGCTTACTCTAAGTTCAAAACGTAGTTATCTTAAGCGAAGGTGTACTCACCCTTCGAACGTTGTTTACTTTAAGTCAGGCGTAGTTATCTTAAGCGAAGGTGTACTCACCCTTCGAACGTTGCTTACTCTAAGTTCAAAACGTAGTTATCTTAAGCGAAGGTGTACTCACCCTTCGAACGTTGTTTACTCTAAGTCAGGCGTAGTTATCTTAAGCGGAGGTGTACTCACCCTTCGAACGTTGCTTACTCTAAGTTCAAAACGTAGTTATCTTAAGCGAAGGTGTACTCACCCTTCGAACATAGTGTTTAATCTAAGTCAGGCGTAGTTATCTTAAGCGAAGGTGTACTCACCCTTCGAACGTTGCTTACTCTAAGTTCAAAACGTAGTTATCTTAAGCGAAGGTGTACTCACCCTTCGAACGTTGTTTACTCTAAGTCAGGCGTAGTTATCTTAAGCGAAGGTGTACTCACCCTTCGAACGTTGCTTACTCTAAGTTCAAGACGTAGTTATCGTAAGCGAAGGTGTACTCACCCTTCGAACGTTGCTTACTCTAAGTTCAAAACGTAGTTATCTTAAGCGAAGGTGTACTCACCCTTCGAACGTTGCTTACTCTAAGTTCAAAACGTAGTTATCTTAAGCGAAGGTGTACTCACCCTTCGAACGTTGCTTACTCTAAGTTCAAAACGTAGTTATCTTAATCGAAGGTGTACTCACCCTTCTAACGTTGCTTACTCTAAGTTCAAGACGTAGTTATCTTAAGCGAAGGTGTCCTCACTCTTCGAACGTTGTTTACTCTAAGTCAGGCGTAGTTATCGTAAGCGAAGGTGTCCTCACCCTTCGAACGTTGTTTACTTTAAGTCAGGCGTAGTTATCGTAAGCGAAGGTGTACTCACCCTTCGAACTTTGTTTACTATAAGCTCAAAACGTAGTTATTTTAAGCGAAGGTGTACTCACCCTTCGAACATAGTTTTAATCTAAGCTCAGTCGTAGTTATCGTAAGCGAAGGTGTACTCACCCTTCGAACATAGTTTTAATCTAAGCTCAGTCGTAGTTATCGTAAGCGAAGGTGTACTCACCCTTCGAACATAGTTTTACTCTAAGCTCAGGCGTAGTTATCGTAAGCGAAGGTGTACTCACCCTTCGAACTTTGTTTACTATAAGTTCAAAACGTAGTTATCTTAAGCGAAGGTGTACTCACCCTTCGAACATAGTTTTACTCTAAGCTCAGGCGTAGTTATCTTAAGCGAGGGTACACTCACCCTTCGAACGTTGTTTACTCTAAGACAGGCGTAGTTATCGTAAGCGAAGGTGTCCTCACCCTTCGAACGTTGTTTACTCTAAAATCAAAACGTAGTTATCTTAAGCGAAGGTACCTCCACCCTTCGAACATAGTTTTAATCTGAGATCTATCATAGTCACTCACAGCGAGAGGGATCATAGCAAATAACGGAATAAATATGAATAAGCAAGGATTAATTAAATCACTTTAATTTATATAAAGCTTAATAATTAATAATAACTAAGTAACGTACTCATTAAGCAATAAATAAAACAAATGAAAATAATAAAGAATTACACTACAGTTTAAAACTAAAACGCTGGCTTTCTTATTTAAAACAACGGGATCATTGGTAAATAAATTATTTTGTAAGAACCCCTGGTTTACTCACTGAGCCTACCTCAGCAAAAATCAGTAACGAGCAAAAGGGTTCGTTACAATTTAAACATTTTTCAAATTTTAGAATGGCAATAAACTACCAAGTGTTGCTTTAAATTCTGCATTGAAAAATTTCTCCGTTTTTCAGTTAAAAACGATGAATATGCAGAGAATCTACGTTCAACATCGCAAGATGTTGCCGGGAAAGATCTTAGGTTTGATAATTTTTCGGGCGAAAGTTTGCTCGCATACTCACTAAAAACTCATTTGTTTTTAAACAAAATTTTTCAAAGACTTTATGTCCTTAAATCCTACATTACGATGCAATATGCAAATGCATATTTTTATCCTCTCTAGTCATCATTTATTACAGCAGTTATATATTATAAATATCTTATTTTATAAATAAATTTATATATATTATTTTAAATTTCTATAAAAAAATTCATTATGTTAAAAAAAGCAATAACGTAAAAAACATTTTTTATAATAAATATTATAAGATTTGATCACAAATTAGGTAAAAAGAAAACATATATCAATTATTTAAAAATGTTAAACTAACTTAAAGTTTGAAAAATGAGATCATTATTTTTCTTATTGGTGAAATGATAATTTTAAGTTGTTAAGTTTAAGGTAATATTACAGTGTGTAGCTATAAAAAACACCTTTTTTTACCTAGTATTATTAACTTTAATGATTCCAATTTTTTACATGATGAAGAATTATTCATGAGGAAAAAATTTTTTTTTTGTCTTTATAGTTGTTGTTAATTTCCTACAGGGCGTTGAAGTTAGAGTGTTTAAAGAATTGTTGCACATAACAACATTGGTTTCTCGTCTCCAGCATTTACAAGCGTCTGAAAGTAGAAAATCAAAGTGCATTCTTGAGTTAAGGGTTGTAGTTGAGCACTCAACCTCCGCAAATAAAAAAAAAAATTAAAAAAAGCATGCGTTTAAAAAAAATGTACAAAAAACTCTCTTTTTTGCCGAAACTTTCGGCCATACAAAAACAATAAAAGTTTTTTTGGCTTTTTATAGGTCTAGTGCTTAACAGAGTCTATAAAAATCACAATGAACCAAGATTCATTGAAATCGATCAAGTAGTATTCCAGATATCTTAGAAGCCGATTCGAAAGACCTTGTTTCGAGAAAAACGCGATTAAATATTTAAAGGTTCTTGAATATTACGCGACATGCGAATATAATATATGTTATAATTTTTTTCTATTTAATATTTTTTTCTAAAATTTTGTATACGTATTCTTAAGACCTTACAGAACCATATTCTATCGAAAAACTAAAATGGATTTTAAATTTTTTACACACTGTAATAGTACCTTAAATGTTTTGTATTTGACGTTACCTGTTAACTAAAGAATTTAACTAACGTCACAAAATATGACCAACTGAATGATTAAAATAACATCAGCAGCTGACTTGCTGAAAATATGAAAGCTAACGGGTAAATCGACCTCGACCATAATCAAGTTTTGCCAAACAAAGGTGACTTTTGCTCCATAAATCGGGTTTTTTCACGTCGATTATTGCACCCTGAGATATCGTCTGTACATGACTTATATTTTATTTAAGCACATATTATTAAATTATTTTTCATTTATTGTTGTTAATTTTAAACAATAATAATTTATGAAGGAAATAAATATTTTGGTATATTTTAATTTTTTTGGAAACAAACGTCGCACAGTCTAACGTCCCCAATCTTGGCCAAAAAAAAGAAGGAGTGATCGTAGAGCTATGAGAATTGGCACAAATATCTTTCTTGGCAAAATTAAGTCATGTTGAAAAAGTTATACAAATCCGCCGAATATAAACGAAACCCATTTTTGCCTGAAACTTCATTAAGTCTTCTTTCAAAACAGCGAAATTTGCTACATCAATTTCTTTTGTGATTATAGATAAATGGAAAATTTTACAGGCGAAATCCACTCCCATTAATCATATTTTAGTAAGTCAGCCTTGAAAAATACTACCAACACAAGTTAACTACGTTTTTGTTTAAATTTGTAAGCTTTTTTGATTACAGCAAGCAAATTTCAAAAATTGAGTTGTTTTGTGTTTGTATATCTTCCGTTTTAGTAAGTTTTAGCTAGAAATTTTGGTGTAAGACTTGGTCGAACGTAGTTTTAATAATTTTTTCGTGAAAAACTATAGTCAATCTTTCTCAAAATTATTTTTTAAATATTTTTAAAAATTTGTATCCCGCTTTTAGTGTTTCCCACTTTTATGTTTAATTTGGCAGATATAAGAAATTTAAACTTTATTTTGATACACAAAAAAAAAGGTTAAATAATATGTGAATAGCAAGAAAAATTTAATTTTTAAAAAATTTAACTTTGACGGCTTGTCATAACGAAACGGTTGCAACTATTAAAAAAATTCATTTTGATTTTTTCACCCAGGATATTTTCTATTGAAAGCTATAAAAAATTGGAAAAAATTAAAACATCGATATACCATATTTTCGGCCGCATATTTTACACTGACGTTTTCTACTTCATTTATAATTTTCATCAAGGAACTTAAGGGCGCCCCTGGCTTAGTTGCGCCCGCCCGCAATTCGGGCTCTGCGGGCCCTCGTTTTACGCCACTGCCAATTGGGAAAGATTTAGGCAAGCAAGGAATGAAACTACCTTGGCAGTTAGACTATCCAAAAAATAATATTATATATCTAAACTAAGCCAAAATTTGTCTTCTGAACAGTTATGGAAAAATCTAAAAAGTATTGGTAGAGTAGAGGGGGGTAATGTCGTGCACTCAACTTTAAAGTGCTCGTAAAGCCGTACATGACAAGCGAATACAACGAGTAAGCATCCGATCGAAAGAAAATTTGGTTGGTAACATTTATGTGTAACAATATTCTTGTAGCATGAAATCGTGTTAGTAAAACTTAAAAAAAAATGTGCACGACAATACCCCCCTCAAAATTTGTGGGGTAATGTCGAGCATTGTATTGTAAAGGTATCAGAATGTGTGAAAAACGATAGGTAGTGATTCGATTCAAGAAGATATAGCATTATTGTTTATTTATTTATTATTGTTAATTATAAGGCAATATACACAAGTCCGAAATATGATAAAAAAAACAATTTTATGAAACGAAAAGTGAAAATAGGCAATTTGCTATATGAAACACGGAAAGAAAAACAATAGTGCGATTCATGTCACTTCGTAAGTTTTCGTAATCCTTGTATCGTAATGTTCGTAACTTTTTTTGACATGAACGCACTTATAAGAATTTTCGTAACTTTATTCGTAAACACTTTTCTGACGGCAATGATACACAAAACAAAACGGAGATTATCAAATTCAAATGAAAATTAATTTGCTCAAATAATTTCGAAAAAATCTACAAAATGTCGCGAAAAAGTGAAAAAACAACAGTTGTTGGGGAAATATATCTTAATATATAAAAAGCAAAACACTGTCTGCCTGTCTGTCTGTCTGTCTGTCTGTCTGTCTGTCTGTATGTCTGTGTGAAGCCTATAGACTTAAAAACTACTGGACCGATTGAAATTTGGACAGTTTGTTTTAGATAGGAGATGGTTTAAGAAAAAAATTTCATCTCTTTTACCGCCCCCAAATCAATTAAAATGCTATATTTCACACGGTATGGGACGTATAAGACTAAAATTTAGTAATATTCAGTTATTTAGTAATTTAGTTTGTATGGCAACTGTCGGCAACTGTACTGAAAATGGGTTTTCACGCCCCTTTTTTCCATCCCCAAACCAATAAAAATGCTTTATTTCAGTCGGTTTTAGTCGTATAAGACTTACATTTGGTAATTTAGTTAATATGGTTATTGTCAGCAACTCTACTAAAAATTAGTTGCCACGCTTCCTTTTTCCGCATCAGTGAAAAAACTATATTTCAGGCAGTTTTGGGCGTATAAGACTAAAATTTGGTAATTGAGTTTGTGTGATTACTGTTGGCAACTATACTAAAAATAGGCGTGATCGCTATGTAGCCACTTCCACTTTTTGGGAAATCATTAAAATTGATAACAGCGTCTATTAAGCTAAAATTTTGGCTTAGTTTGTAAGGTTTGGCTTACATTTAGTACAGCATCTGTACTAAAAATTGGATTTCACGCCCCTTTTATAGCCCACAAACCAATGAAAATGTTTTATTTCAACTGTTTTGGCCATATTAAACTAAAGTTTTGTAATTTAGTTCATATAGTTACTCTCGGCAAGTGCACTAAAAATGGACATATGTCTCACTTTAGGAGTGAAGCAAAGCGCACCAGGCTTATGCTAAATTGAGCTGAAATTTAGGCAGCCGTTTTTTTTGAGAACGTGATGGTTTAAGGGAAATAATTTTGCCGCACCCCTTTTTACACCTAAAACATACAAAAATTTTACATTTCGCACGGTTTTGATCGTATTAGACTAAAATTTAGTAATTTACTTCATATCGTTACTTTCGGCAACTATACTGAGAATGGTGAATATATTTAGCATTTATTGACATTTTCGAATATGGCAATAAGGAGGTCTGTGGCAGGACAACGTATGCTGCGAAATACTAGTGATACTATAAACGAGGGTGAGTTTGTGCATTAATTCTATCCTTTTGGTCGGATGTACGAATTTTTGTATTCTCTTGCAGATAGTGACGACGACGATGATATTGCTGGCGAAGGGTTGTATAGCGTCGCAGTCATGGAATCGTTCCGATACGGAGTACCCTTTGTTAGAGGCTCTGTGGCAAAGACGCGCAACTGGGATATATCCAAACAATGGTCGATGTTCAGCAACAGTGGAGTTTGAGCCTGCGAAATACAGATTGTGAGAAGTGCGCTCTTACCACTCAGCTAGGCCTAACGTATTTAAAAAATGAAAGTGGCGTGGGTCGTAAATTTAATTTCTGATTTTATTTTTTTTTTCTTTGGTTCGAGGGACTTATGGCGATGACAAATTCTTTCCATCTTGTATCAGCTGCTAGATGCTTAAGATAAGGCCAAGTTTTATTTAAGATGCAGCTTCTGTCAGTGTTGTGGCCGTCTAAGTTTTCCATATTTGTGCTTTTCCCGGCTGAGCAGCAGCTTTGTTTCCACCTCATTCAATCGATGAATGGGATTGCTCCGCTTGAGCTTTATTAAAAATGTTTGTTTAAACAATAAAATATGTCTAACCTTTGTTTCAGCAAAATACATACCTTTAAATCATTTGTTTTTTCCATTTTTTGTTATTTGCTATAAACACGCTTGAAAAATTTGAAATAAAAAACAGCTGCCATTTGCGGTTTGACAGCGCACAGGTTACGCAGGCTTTTTTTACGACATACGAGACAATTTCAGTGCGTACAATGTTACGAGCTTCGTATCTCGATGTTCATATAAAAAAAAAGTGACGTTTCGTAAGTTTTTACGAAATACGAGCTTACGAAGCAGTTACGAAGTGACATGAATCGCACTAATATTTTTTTCAAAAAGTGCTTGACTTGAGAAAAAATTTTGGAAAATTTTATTTTGATTGTACATGACAATACATCTTTTTTTTGGCGGAAAATTTGCTTTAAGAAAACACTTACCTGGTATATTTTCCTGTGAGACAAATAATTTTTCTGATCCAATAAAAAAACACTTTCGTCGTCCCGAGAACGTGCGATTTTTAAAAAAGTCGCACATATTGCCCTTACACATGGATATTGCTAGTATTGTATGCATGAGCTCTGTAGGTTACCTTACCAACGGCTGGTATATCATTCAATTTTTTATGCTAAAAAAGCCAGTGCACAACATTACCCCCTGCACGACATTACCCCCTTCTACACTATCTGCAATAAAGGCTCTGAAGTCTGCCGTACTGATCCAAATCTACTGAATGATTTCCAAATCTACTGAAACTGCGAGCTCGTTGAGAGATGATAATGCCGAATACATTAATAGCATAGTGCCTGTTGTGTTACCGTATGATTTCAGTTTTTGAGCTATAAATGAACTAGATGTTGCCCGCTGCATTAAAAAACCAGTTCGAATTCCATTGGTGAAGACGGTGTGTCGATCAAGTTCATTAAGCTTATTTTGCCCCATGTGGTTGGTCCACTTGCTCATGTCGTCAACCATTGCATCACTACCTTGTGCTTTCCTGCCAGCTGGAAAGTGGCTACAATTGTTCCGATTGCGAAAATTGCAAATGCACGCGAGCCTGGTGACTTCAGACCAATCAGCTTGTTGTCATCGATCTCGAAAGCATGGGAGGCTCTTATGGTGGAGCAAATAAGTGAACATATCCTATCTCTGGGCCTTATGTCTGATTTTCAGTCAGGCTTCCGTAAAGGTCATAGTTGTTCACCAGCTATAGTTAATATCTTGGATGACATTAGAGCTCTCTTCGATAATGGTGATCTGACCTTGCTTTGCCTTCTCGATTTCTCTAAGGCTTTCGACACTGTAAACTATAATATCTTATGCAAAAAACTTGAATTGCAGTTCGGATTTTCTGAGCCATCAGTTTGCCTTTTAAGTAGTTACTTAAATGGAAGGTCTCAAAGAGTCAGCCTAGGCAACAACTTATCTGCGTATAAGCAAATCTCTTTGGGTGTCCCTCAAGGGTCAGTCTTGGGACCACTCTTGTTTGCCATGTTCATCAATGACATTTTTGTGATATGTGAGAATGTATCCATGCATGCTTATGCTGATGACTTACAGTTATATATGCCAAGACCCACAGGGCTTGTTGAGGATTTGTGCGCAAGAGTAAATGATGATTTAAAATTAGTAGTGGAATGGGCTAGGGAGAATATGCTTGCACTAAACCCCTCAAAATCATGTGTCTTGCCAATTACCAAAACACCTTTCTTCAATCTTGAGTTTTCTCCGATTATTCTAAGCCTAGGTTTTATCCTGCATTCATCTCTTTCCTGCGAGGATCATATTAATATGTGTGTAAGTAAGGTCTTTTATGTATTAAGAAACTTAAGAATGACTGCACCGTTTGTTCCCACCGAAACAAAACGTAAACTTGTCCTGCAGATTTTAAAGCCAATAACTACATACTCAGAAGTCGTGTATACATAAAATACATAAACTGTTAGTTGCCTTGAATAATGCAGCTCGCTTTGTCTATGGTCTGCAGATGCATGACCATGTCTCCTCATTTTCCATTCGATTACTTGGCCGTAGTCTGAACAATCTTTTCGAAGCAAGGTACTGCATTTTCTTGCATAAAATAATATACTCGCAATGTCCACGATATCTCTTTGCAAGACTTCAGTTCTGCAGATCAAGTAGAAATCTGAATCTTTTAAAACCGCGTTTTAATTATACAGCCTCAAGTAGACTGTTTTTCGTTAGCGCAATAAGGCTGTGGAACTCACTGCCCAACCATATAAAATTAGTCTCCAATAGATTAGCCTTTAAGCAATTGACACTCAAATATATTTCTTAACTTCACATAACTTAATTTTTAGTCTAAGCTCTAACACAACCTCTTATTCTAGCTCTTGCATCTTTTCTCCGCAATTCGATCATTTCATTAGTCAATTTATATTAATCTCACATCTTTTCAAAATATTTTCAATAGTTTTAAATATCTTTTTCACTGTGACATGCACATGATAATTAATTCTTGAATGTTTACATAATCTCTAATAAAATACATTATTGGTATCATTTTATGAGTTAAGAATTTCTGTCATTAATAATAATAATCTTAATAATAAAATTTTAAATAGTTTAGTGTATAAGTATTATATTGTTGTTATTTATTCTAAAAATGCGGCGTGCAAAAGACTCAAGTCTTAAATGCCAACAATATTTTTAAATAAATAAATAAATAAATTCTAAGTGATAACACATGTAGGTTTTGCATGAAAGATTAATATTGTATGGGACGTATGCTAGCTTTTATCTCAGAGATTGAACTACAAGATGCTCCTTAGTTCCTTAGTTTCATGAAGGGGCACAATAGATCCTAAGGTCGCAGTGCAAATCCCAGCAATAATAACAATAATAACGACAAACAATTAGAAACATTTTGGTTATTTCGATGATGACCGCTTATTCTGCGTTTTAGTCGTTGCGTCAAATGTGTCTTAGATATTTGATAAATTGGTACTCTTATACCTTTATTTAACAACAGCTCTCTTTCACCTTTTTGCCTTTTAAGTTGCAAGCGTTGTTCTTTGATAACTTTATCGCTTTGTGAACAATTGTTGTGAACAAAAAACGTTAACGTTTTGACATTCAATGTGTTTTATTTACATGTAACCTAGTTTTTTTTATCAACGTTATTGGCTTAAGTCAGGTTGGCGGAACTAACGCTTAGCTTAACGCTGCATGCTCATAGCCACCAAGCATATATGAAAACTATCAGCAGCTATTGCAAAGAAATAGTTCACAGTTGCAGAGTGCGCCAAGTTTTCAGTTAACTTAATTGATTGAGTTATCTAGAAAGGGGTTCATAAACGTGTGCATGTGTCTTCGAATCAGTGTTAGGCTCAGTGTCAGTGTCAGTCGTTCTCGTTGCTCAGTGAGCACGTTTGACGCATCAACAGTGAAGGCTGAAGACTGTTGCTATTATATCTTTTTATTGCATTTCTTTTATATCATATTTAATTTTTTTTACAATTTAATTTCTTGAAGCTAACAGAATAATTTAAAGCTCACTTCTGCAGTTTGAGGAAGTCGAAGGCGCGTTGACTTTGCTAACTTCACGCTTGAAAATACTTGCTTTGCGGAAGAGAAATCGCACAAATAAACACATTAAAATTCGAATAATGCGATAAAATTGTCAGTAATTGCGCTTCGCGCTGTAAATCAAGGCAACTAGTTTTGGCCAAGACACCATCGTTAAAAGCATCAAGTTGCACCAAGAGATACAAATACAGATCTATGCGTTGCCATATATTCAACATTTAAATTACATTTTTATAATCTCAATAAAAATGTTGATACTTAAAAGATTTGCCATTAATTTTGAATATTATTAACTATTCATTGCAAAATAACATATTTGCACCAATAATAATTGCAATTACACTCGGATGGGTACTCATATCTTTAACTGATCTTTAACTTACTTCAAACAGTTAACTTATTTGTCAAAATCATAAAAGTCTGAGCTGCTTATGTGGCTTCCTTCTTAGAAAGTCGATATTAGATTATCTTCTATTTGTTTTCTTTGATAAAAGTTGTACAAAGTCTTCGAAGCACTTGTAGGAAGAAAGCGGCACTCTTGTAGCCAAAAGTCTTTTTTATATTTGGGTAAAGCCATTTTATGTTTGTCACCTCTCGCGGTACCCATAAACAATTAAAAAAAATTCTTAATAGGGAAGACAGGGATACATTTATCTTTGCGCTACATTCGACAGTAACATTTTCGGTATGAAGCAGCCATCGGGCAACACTGGTAATTAGTACAAACTAACTCATCACTAATATAAATAATTTTCATCAAATTAGGCATTTGAGTCTAAACATCTGATAAAGCTTTACGTGTTTTTGTATTTTCGCTTTTATTTTTTCGTTATTTCGATTATTATATCTGTGGTCACAAGGAATAACGACTAAACTCAAAGTATCGTAAAAAACGATATTTTAATTCCACGAACTACGACCCATTTTTTTTGAAATATATGAACAAAATACATGCAGACATAAGTGGTGATCAACTCTGGGCAAAAAATGGATATCTGCATACTTCCAAAAATTGGCGATAAAGTAAATTCCACATCGCTTTTTTACGATATTTTGAGTTTAGTCATTGTTCCTTGTGACCACAGATATGTTAGTATTTTGTGTTCGAAATTTTTCATCACATACAATCAAAATATAATATAATAAAAATAATAATAATACTTCTGTGAATGAATGTGCCAGAGCTTAAAATAAATTTCTGAAAACTAGAAAAAGATGGAAAAAATTCAAATAAATGACTTTGGGGTAGATACGGCGCACAGTGCTTCGTTTCATAGAAATTAGACGGAGAAAATTATTTTGTGCATTTTCTTTAGTAGTTTAGACCTAACAATATCCTCCGACAACAACACTCTCGTCACAAATTGGAGGGTGCTAGCACAGTCCTCCTTCTCGGACCACAATTATATTAGCTTTAGTATAAGCTTTAACTACACTCCAGCTCAAAAGATCTTTAGAAGCCCCAGAAACACTAACTGGAACCGCTTCAGAAGCATCATTGAGACCAAATTACCAGCTACTAAACAAATTAATACGGAAGAGGGCATTGAAAGGTCCCTGAATATTCTCTCGGCCCATCTTCTCAAGGCCTATCATGCCTCTTGTAAGCCCACGCGATCAAAGCGTAAGATCAGACCACCATGGTGGAGTCCGAATCTTACAGAGCAAAGACGCTACCTAAAAGATTTCTTTAAACTAGCTAAAATAGCTGACCAAGAGGAAATTTGGGGGGAATACAAATGTAGGCTCAAACTTTTTCAGAGACCTCCATTCAGAGCCAGCTACGCAAAGACAATGGCCAGTGGACGGAGAGTAGTCAGGAATCGCTCGAGGTGCTTTTAAAGGCGCATTTTCCTGGTTGTACCGAAGCTCCTAGCACTGCTACAATACGAGGGCACAGGACAACCCCGCTACAGGTTCCACACGACTTAATAACGTCGGACGGAATCGTATGGGGTATAAACTCGTTCTCGGGATACAAATCTCCGGGACCAGACTGTATAATTCCTGCCATGTTGCAAACGGCTGAATCGCGAGTCGTCCCATGGCTGAAGAATATATTTAACGGATGCATCAGGCTAAACTATGTACCTGTGGCTTGGAGGACAGCGAGGGTTGTATTCTTACCGAAGGCAGGTAAGAGCAGCCATCCATGTCCGAAAGACTACAGGCCAATAAGTCTGACTTCCTTTGTACTCAAAACGCTCGAGAAACTGATTGACTTGCGCCTAAGAAACAATTCAATCCAGTTATCAACCAACCAGTACGCATACACGAAAGGGAAATCGGTTGAAACGGCACTACATTCCCTAGTAGTAACCATAGAAAAAGCCCTCCACCACAAGGAATACTCACTCGGGGCGTTTCTATATATCTCAGGTGCATTCAACAATGTATCAACCACCGCAATCCTTAGTGGATTACGTGCAATAGAGGCACCACCGGCAATAAACCTTTGGTTAGACAAGTTTCTAAGCTGCAGAAAGGTGTGGGCTGAGTGGGGCACTAAATCCATGGTAGTAGATCTTGTAGTTAATGAACTACTCGAAAAGTTCGCAGGTAGAGCCCCGAGGATAACTGCCTATGCAGACGACATAAGCATTATTATAGTAGGGAAATGTCTATCAACAGTAAGTTCCATAATAAAGAGCACACTCAAAGATGTACTTAGATGGTCAAATTCAGTCGGTCTTAATATTAACGCAGAGAAAACGGATCTGGTTCTGTTCACGAAAAGGTACAAGATACCACAGTGGATACCACCGAAATTGAACGATATACGTCTCATACCGAAAACTCACACAAAATATCTAGGAGTCGTCATGGACAGCAAGCTGTCATGGAAAACCAACGTGGAAGAATGGGTGAAGAAATCCACCATTGAACTATACACATCCAAAAAGATGCTAGGCAGTACTTGGGATCTCTCACCCTTTCTGATGCACTGGATCTATGTAACGGTAGTGCGTCCTATTCTACTCCACGGGATTATTGTGTGGTGGCCGGCTGTGAACAAATCAACATTCCTCAGGCACTTGGAGAAAACTCAGCGGCAGGCAGCGCTATGCATCATGGGGGCACTGAAGTCAACTCCAACTAAAGCGCTTGAAACCAGTCTTAGTATGGACCCCCTGGACATACACGCAAAACTAATAGCCGAAAAAACGGCACAACGCCTTACGGCAGCAGGCAACATGCACATTCAAAATTTTGGACATTGTACAATCGGAAAGGATCTACCTAGTAGCACGGACTACATGGTGCCTCGCACGATAGTCAATTCCAAAGCACGAACTCTTCTGGGACCAAATGACTGGTGCAAAGGTATAGAACAAGCACAGCAGGCGGTCAACATATTTACCGACGGCTCCAAAATGCCTACGGGGGTAGGTGCGGCGGTGTATTGCGCAGAGCCTAATATAAGGCAGCCATATAAACTGCCGAACCACTGCAGTATCTTCCAGGCGGAAATATTTGCCATAAGGAAGGCTGCTGAGATAGCCCTCAGCATGGACACACAACACTCTTACATCAACATTTTCGTTGACAGTCAAGCGGCGACCAAATCCATGCGCTCCGCTAGCATCAAGTCCAAAATTGTCTTGGCTGGCAGAGATGCACTAGATGCACTATACGCTTCGAAAAGAGTGCGCATCTACTGGATCCCTAGCCACCAGGGCATTGAGGGAAACGAGATGGCAGATGGTTTAGCAAAGGAAGGCGCCGGGCTGGAATCAGAACTCGCAGAACATGTACTTACTCCGCTACAAGAGTTGTACAGGAACCTCGAAAGAAGAGCCACACTAACAGTGAATCGTAGATGGAGAGATACGACATCGTGCAAGATCTCGAAAATCATGTGCAATGCACACTGTGAAAAACGAACTCTGTTCATCTTGGTACGCCCGCGCAAAGATTGCAGGACACTAGTGGGCATGCTCACTGGTCACTGCATGACGGCAGGAAGCTTGGCATCACCACGGATGACAACTGCAGGAAGTGCAAGGAAACGGGCACAGTGGAGACCCTGGAGCACCTACTATGCACATGCCCCGCCCTACTTAGATCGAGACTAAAATACCTAGGCTCATCGACATTCCCGTCGCTTAAAGATGTAGCCAGGGTGTCTCTAGAATCCCTCCTAAGGTTTGCGAACTCAACGCAAATCTTTAAAGACTTTTAAAACAAGCACAAAGGTTCCTTTTGTTCGCTACCGGTACCACTAAGGACCTGAATTGGGCTATGTGAGCCTTCACGAAGGCATCTGGTTTAACCTAACCTAACCTTTTAGAAGTTTTCGATGTTTAAGGTATTGGAAAGTTAAAAAAGTATTTCAGAAATTTTGTACCAGTGGGCGTGGCAGCTCCCATACAACTTAAACACATTTTGTGTTATTTCTTAGAAATCAAAAATGCTACAAAATCAAAGGTAAACGTCAAATATATGATTACTGAACAATGTTCAAAATTTTAACACAATCGGACAAGTGGGCGTGTCAACTCCCATATAACTTAAACGAATTTTGCGCAGTTATTCTAAGATATATTTTAGAAATGAAAAATACTTACCCAGCAGCGGATTTGCCAGTGGCTACCATAGAACTAATACAGAATAAATTACCAGGTTCTTAACAATATGGAAAAAGGTCATCAGATGGATGCTATATATTCCGATTTTAGTAAAGCATTTGATTGAGTTGATCACGTTATCTTAACTAAAAAATTAGACAAATTCGGTATATCAGGTTCTTTGTTGAAATGGCTTATATCCTACCTTAGTGGAAGATCCCAACATGCTAAATTTCAGGGTTCTCTATCTAATAAGATTATTGTCTCATCAGGCGTACCTCAAGGAAGTCACCTTAGTCCACTCCTCTTTAAAATATTTATTGCAGATATATCTGAAGTTTTGTATGAGATCCCACATCTCTTATACGCAGACGACTTAAAAATGTATTGCCATTAAATCTGATGTGGATACAGTTTTCTTACAGAATAAACTTGTATCCCTGGAAAATTGGTTTAATCAAAATAAGCTTTCTCTAAATGAAAATAAATGCTATGTTATAAACTATTCCCGTAAAAAAGAAATGCTTTACAGTAGTTTTGAGCTAAATGGGCTTGAACTAAAAAGGATCAATCACATTGCAGATCTCGGGGTTATCCTAGATTTTAGACTGCGCTTTAATCTTCACCTCGATCACATTACATCCAGGGCAAACAAGCTTCTCGGATTCATTAAAAGACGAATGCAAGAACGTCTGGGTAACTAAAACCCTATATTGCAGACTAGTACGTCCAATTCTTGAATATTGTTGTACAGTATGGAACCCAAGTTTTGCAGTGCATAGTGATAGAATAGAATCTATCTAAAAACAATTCTTACTTTTTGCCTTGAGAGACACGTACAACCCTCGGAACTATAGAAACCTGTTACCATATGTTCACAGACTGAAAGCCATTAACATAATGCCGTTGTCAACAAGAAGATCGCTACTCTGTTCATGTTTTATATTTGATGTCATTGCCCGAAACATTGACAGCGAATATATAATATTTCCAACAAAGTAACAATTAACGACCCAATAAGGAGAACTAGGCATACAAGATTTCTGAGTGAGTCACAGCACCACACCACTTATGCTTTCAAAGAACCAATTAACAGATGTTGGATGATATTTAATACTATCAGCGAGCACTACCTACCACCTATGTCTAAATACATGTTCAAGCGTACCCTCTCCAATCACCTCTTTCCACCCTAAGCATCTATCCTTATCACCAATCATCATTCAGGCCTCTTTAACTGTTCCCTATTAATTATAAGATAGCACAGTAGTTTAACTGTCGTATATTCAACTACTTTGCATAAAATATGTTAGTATGTAAGTTCCTTCTGTTTTTTCTTTTCTCTTCTTCTCTCCTTTTCTTTTTGACGTGTTCTTGAATTCACGTCATTCAGGTGGGCGGATTACACCCACTTCGATTAGCATGTCTTTGTACACCAAAACAAGGGGTGAGGATAAAATAAATATATAAAAGGTGTTTTTTTTAGAGGTATAGAACTTCGAATTGAAATAAAACACAAGAAAATCGTTTTAATGCCCATCACTTTGGCTTTATTGGAAGGATAATTTTATGCTATTAATGTTTAAATATGATTTCGGGCATGTGGCCGCCACGGCTGGCTCGAATAAAGCCAATTCTACAGGTCCAATTTTCAACCACTTTTTCGAGCATATGGGGCCGTATATCGGCAATGACGCCACGAATGTTGGCTTCCGAGTCCCCTAACGTTTCTGGTTTGTTGGCGTAGACGAGCAACTTCACATATCCCCAAAGAAAATAATCCAATGGTGTCAAATCACACGATCTTGGTGGCCAATTGACAGGTCCATTCCGCGAAATTATGCGCTCATCGAATGTTTCCTTCAATAAATCGATTGTGACGTGCGCTGTGTCGCATGTAGCGCCGTCTTGTTGGAACCACAACTCATCCACATTCATGCCATCCAATTCGGGAACAAAATAGTCGGTTATCATGGCTCTATACCGGTCTCCATTAACGGTAACTGACTCTCCAGCATTATTTCGGAAGAAGTATGGCCCAATGAATCCACCAGCCCATAGAGCACACCAAACAGTCAGTTTTTGTGGATGTAATGGCGTCTCAAGGGTCTCATGTGGATTCTCTTCACTCCAAATGCGGCAATTTTGCTTGTTGACGTAGCCATTCAACCAAAAATGAGCCTCATCACTGAACCAAAATTTTGCGATGAAAATCAGCATCGAGATCAATCTCATTTTCGGCCCATACACCAAAATCACGACGCATTGCATGGTCTCGCGGCTTTAATTCTTGCACAAGCTAGATCTTGTAAGGTCGCAAGCCAAGATCTTTGCGCAAAATCTTCCATAAAGTTGATGCAAAAAGCTCCAATTGCTGTGCACGGTGGCGAATCGATTCATTCGGGTCCTCTTCAACATTTTGGTCTACAACGGCAATTGTTTCTTCGGTGCGCACTGTTCGACGTCTCTGCGGATGCGTATAATCACATAGAGTAAACGAAGAGCGAAAACGACCCATGGTTAACCGAATTAATTGCTCTGATAGACGATTAGGTCGACCATAAAATGGACGGAGCTTGCGGTAAACTTCGCAAACTGAACCATTATTTTCGAAATAAATTTGCACGATTTGCAAGCTTTGTTCTTTTGTCAACCTGTTCATGATGAAATGGCAAACCAAACTGAACATAAATGACATTAGAGTTGCCAGATTTGACCACAAAATGCCAGTTTTATCTCTATTCGAAAAACAAACCTCTAAAAAAAACACACTTTACATAAAAAAACAACCTGTTAGAATAAGTATATTGCCTTGCTTGGCCAAATAAATAAATAAATAAATAAAGGGTACTAACTTATCCAACGCCCAGCATGCATACCTCAAGGGCAGATTTACAGATACCGCCTTACACGAAGTTATCACAACTATTAAAAGATCCATTTTCTTTAAACAATTCACTCTTGCGGCTTTCTTAGACATAAAAGGGGCTTTTAACAATATGCATACTAGGGCCATTCTTGATTTTCTGACGAACCTTGGTGTGCAAGCACCGGTAAGAAACTGGATAGTCTCAATGATCAGTGACAGAAGAACCCAGGCAGACCTGGATGGTTATCAACTCACGAGATTTGTCAGTAGATGCACTCAACGTCAACGTGGTGGCTTATGCGGATGACGTGGTTATAATGGTGTCAGGACTGTTCCCTTCTATGTTCAAAGCGCCACAATTTGTCCTTCCAAGGCTTAACAACCAACCTCTTACACTATCCAGCAGCACTAAATACAATATCTAGGCGTCATTCTGGATTCTAAGCGAAGCTGGAAAACCATCATCGAACAAAGGGTCAAGAAGGCCTGCATAGCCTTCTACGCCTGCAAAAAAATCTTTAATAGAAAATGGGGTCTTAAACCAAAAATGCTCTTATGCGCACCTTACGCGGTCAATCATTTGACGTCCAGCTTGTGTTCGAGTGGCTTGATGGTAGCCCTTACACACATCAGTCATATCGTAAAATTTTCATTCTGCGTAACTTTTTATGGAACACAGACATGCGATTAGTTAAACGCACGATTGAATCGCGCATATTGCATTACTTGCTAATCAAGTAATTATTGGCTTACGCATTAAAAAGCGTAAAAATAAAAGGAAAAGAGTCAATAAACTCTGCCAAAAAGTTTTTGTCCTCTTAAATTTATTATTTACAACTCTTTTTTTACTGCAGTCATGTTTACTGCACGACAAAAGCAAACGAAATGATGAAAGATTGATCAATCAAGCCCTTAAACACATCCAGCCGCTTGTAATGTTACAGAAGCTGTAGAAACATGTGCAATTTTTTTACTGGTAGCAAATTATTGCATAAAATTAAGTAAAATAATGTTTAACTGCGTAAATTAACTTTTAGCAGAATTGAAAATAATAGATTAATTATAAATGTCACCAGACTGCATCCGATTTATCCCCATGCAATGTTCTATACATATAGACTGTTTTTGCTGTTTTTGTTGTTGTTGTTGGTGTCTAAATTGTAAAAGTGTCTCAACAGCCGTTCATCATCAGCACTTTGGGGCCCCCCCACACGAGAGCTCATAAATAATTCAAAAACAGTTTATTCTACACATGCCATGTACAAACACACACACAGCCACACACATGTGTCTACAGATACATAAATGTACTCATAGTTCAAACATACATGCAGACAAACTTGATGTTAAACAAAAGCACGGTTTCAGATTCTGAGCAAAATGGCAAAATATCAACCTTTTAAACTTTTGCATTTACTTTGTTACTGTTTAAACAAGCCATCAGTTAGTCACTCGTAATCCGACAGCCGACAGTCGGTAGGTACTCGACATTCAATATCCCATAGAAGCCAACAGCCAGCCGTTTGTATTGCTGTACTTGGGTTGCGGGTTGGGGTGGGGCGCTGGTGTTGAGTGGGTTGTGCATGACAGACGACACTTGGTTCAACCCACATTCATCACCTGCAGAACAATCCCACGCTTGAAAACGTTAGAAAAAACAAACAACAATTTAATCGATTTTCAATTTTCGAATGAAAATATGAAAAACCCATTGCTAATGTGTGCATGTATGTTTGTCAACATAACCCGAGGCGAGAAACAGGCTCATTCGAAGCCCCCTGAATGACCTAACATTTTAATTGCAATCGGTTTGTAAAAACACTGACCTGCATGAGCGAACAAAACAACAGGTTGTTAAATCGAAATAAATAGTTAAAATAATTCAATGAAGAAGAAAAGTTATCAGTTTCAATTATTTGTAATAGTGACCAATGATGTACGGATTAACGCTGGATTGTTCGGACTTATCAACGCAATCCGGACTGGGTATTTTTTCCGTACTTGGGCCTAACAAAATAAAGTAACAAGAATTTAATTTATCTTCTTATAGCCACCCTCCAGGAAATGTGAGCATTCCCGGATGTTACCAGGAAACATTCCATTGAATGTAGGAAGCATTCCCCTTTGTAGCACACTCCATTGCTTTTTTAACATAGCATGTCATTAGAGGGAAACATTCCTCTCAGCTGTGTTAAAAATGAATGTAGAAACATTCCTCTCCGCTGTCTTAAAAAGCGAATTACAAGCAGTCCTCTTCGCTGTTCTAAGAATTAATGTGGAAACAATCCTCTCCCTTGTTACGAAAATGCCCGGCCAGGATTCGAACCCGGGAACCCTGAGCGACAGTCAAGCGCGCTACCACTAGACTATCGAATTCTACAATAAGCGGCTAGAAAACAATGATATTAATATTTTCTATTGTCATTGCTTGACAATAAATTAAAGTTTCCAAATGCATTCTTAAAGAAGCGGTTTGGAAACAATATAAATACAAAACTACCCTTGAGCTTCCAAAAGATACAGTTTGGAAACAATATAAATACAAAACTACCCTTAAGCTTTCAAAAGATACGGTGGGGAATGTTTCTTTATCACTTTTAGATGGAAGCCTTCCGATTTTTCCTGGAGGGTAGCTACCCCCCAAAGAAGTAAAAATAAGGAAGTGGTTTAACAGCAGAAAAGTGTAGTATTTTCTGTATATACTATTTATGTAGTATTTTCTGTTAATATTTTCTGTGTTGGTTCACACAAATACAGAAACAATCACACAGGGCCGTATTCGGTTGCAGGGCCGTAGCCAGGATGTACCTATGGAGGGTTTGATGAAATTTTTTTTAAATTAAAAATGTTTTATTTTATTTTAAAGTTAAGTTTTTTATGTATTATATATGTGTCGCAGCGAGACACTGTGTAGCAAACGATATCCAATATACTCAGTAAACATCAAGTTTAGTAGTTTGGGTGAAACTGTTCAGCAAGTATTGAATAGAAAATTTAAGAACGTCATGAATTTAAATTTAGATGAGAAATAAGCTTTGAATCTATCGTCACGTTTTCGCTGAATAATTATTTAAAAAAAAAATAAAAGAATAGAAAAATACATTAAATTTGTTTAAATGATGAATGAACCAAATACTCCGGCTTCAATTCCTGTTATTCTGACATCAGAAGTGGGATGCAACCAGCCTTTTCGGCAACAATCAAAAGAATTAGACGATTTGAAATGGCGTCTTTTGCTCGAGCAGCAGAACAAAAATTTTCAGGCTCTTATTCGGGCTATGCACACACTTGGAAAAGTTGAAATTCAGCTTCCGGAATTTGATCCCCAAAATGTAAATGCAGATGCTGGTGCGTGGATTGCAATGGCTGACATGTGTGTCAACAATGATCCGCCAAAAGGTACATCCTTAATGATTATGCTGAGCCGAGCGCTCAAAGGTGAATCTTCCACTTGGTTAACCCAAGTTTCGTGTCCTGAAATGACGTGGGGTGAGTTTAAGGGCATTTTCAGTGCGCGATACAACTGCCTTGAAACTACGGCTGCCTTTTTGATCAACATCAACAACGGAAGACCAAAAGCTGGCGAGTGTCTTTCTGCATATGCTGCGACCCTGATGACGTCATTGATGCATCGTTGGCAGATTTTATCGGTAGAGCAGATAGCAGTGTCTACGATTATCGCCCACATTGCGCAATTCGAGCCCAGAGTTCAACGCTTGGCATTTATATCGGATATTGGGACAAGAAATCGTTTGCAACAGGAACTTAAAGCAATGTCATTTTTGAAAAGAAAGTCAGTGGCACAGAATGAACAAGATGCACCCGAAGATATATAGGCAAATCATATCTTCAGCCAACGTCCAATGCTTCAGTTGTGGCAAGCAAGGACATAAGGCACTCCAGTGTAAATTTAAGAAAGACAATTTCAAGAAGGAACCAAGAACTAGTGCGTTCGTTAAAGAAAATTCAAAAAAATCCCAACAAACCAGCTGTAACCTGTTTCAACTGTAGTGAAGTCGGCCATTACGCATCAAGCTGTCCAAAGCGAAGTGGCAAAAAGGACAAACTATACAACGATGGCCCATCTACGTCCAGCGAGAGGCAAATCAACTTGTGTGCTGTGAATGCACCTACCGGAACCTTATACCATTTTGGTGAGAAGTTTTCATATAGCTTGTAAATTTAGTGGTAAACGTATTCAGAAAATAGTTACTATGACTGGTATTGGACAAACTTCTGTAATTAGTACTATGCAAATTCTAACTTTGATTGAAGTAGATAGTATCGCGTTTGAGATTATTTTTCATATTTTACCGAATAACTGCTTAAATTATCAAATTTTGATAGGACGTGAGATCTTGAATTTAGGTTTAGCTGTGTTTATGACAATGAAAAAATTGAGTTTAACTAGAGTGAATGAAATAAATACTTGTGATGTACATGCACCAAAGGACATACTGTTGGACGAAATCGTCACTGATGTTCCTCTACATTTGCGGTCAAAACTTGTAGATATTCTATATTGCTTCAAAGACAATTTCGTGCAAGGTATCCCTCAAACAAGAGCAGATGTTGAGCCTATGCAGATAAGGCTCAATAATCCAAACAAAATTATTTGTAGACGTCCTTATCGATTGAGTCCAGTAGAACGTAAAGTTGTACGAGAAAGAGTTGAACTGTTAGCTGCAAAAGTCATTCGTCCTAGTTCATCGCCATTTGCGAGTCCAATCCTTCTTGTGAAAAAGAAAGATGGATCCGACCGAATGTGTGTGGACTACAGAGGATTGAATGATATTACAGTTCCAGAAAGGTTTCCTTTGCCTCTTATTTCTGATCAAATTGATAGATTGCATGGTTCTAAGTTCTTTTCAAGTTTAGATATGGTTTCGGGGTACCATCAAATACCTGTCCATGCTAACTCAGTTGAGTATACATCTTTTATTACACCTGATGGTCAGTATGAATACCTTGCAATGCCATTTGGCCTGAAAAATGCGCCGTCCGTTTTTCAGCGCGCTGTTATCAATGCTTTAGGAAATTTGGCATATTCTTTCGTTATTGTTTATATGGATGATGTCCTTATTGTTGCTTCCAGCCCCGAAGAGGCTTTAGATAGGTTACATACTGTCTTAAAGGTGCTCACTGACAAAGGGTTTTCTTTAAATTTTAAGAAATGTGCGTTTCTTAAAGCTAAAGTTCAATACTTAGGTTTTGAGATTAGCGATGGCGAGATAAGGCCTAATCCAAAAAAGATAGAGGCTCTTACTGCTTTACGACCTCCAGAAACTGTGACGCAGTTGCGCCAATTTATTGGATTGGCATCGTATTTTAGAAGGTCTGTTCCTCATTTTTCGCAAGTTATGGCTCCATTGTATGCTTTATCGTCTGGGATCGGTAGAATTGAATGGAAATCAAATCATGAAGCTATAAGGCAAAAAGTGATTTCTATTCTGACAAATGAGCCAGTATTAACAATTTTTAATCCTGACTGCCCAATTGAGCTTCATACTGATGCCAGCGCAATCGGTTATGGTGCCATTTTAATGCAAAAAATGAATGATAAACCTTGTGTTATTGCTTATTATAGCAGGCGCACAACCAGTGCTGAATCTAAATACCACTCATATGAGTTAGAAACTCTGGCGGTTGTAAACGCAGTTAAGCATTTTAGGCATTATTTGCACGGGCAAAAGTTTGTAGTTGTGACTGATTGTAATTCGTTACAATCATCACGTAAAAAGCTTGATCTGACTACTAGAGTGCATAGGTGGTGGGCTTTCTTGCAAGCTTTCGATTTCGATATTGTTCATAGAAATGGTAATCGAATGTCTCATGTTGATTTCTTTTCAATAAATCCATTGCCTTCTCCTTCAACAAAAATAATTGAAAAGGTAGAGACTAAGCGAGTTGATGTTTTTGAATCGCGAGATAATTGGTTAGTTGCTGAGCAACAACGTGATGGCGAAATTTCAAAATTGATGCTCGATCTAAATGACAATAACCTTAATGAAGATGTTGCAAGGACCTATGAAATCAGATCGGGTGTATTATATCGCAAAATTCAACGCAATGGTAGGACACGATGTTTACCAATCATTAATAATACTCACGAAGCTTTGATGCATTTAGGTTGGGAGAAGACCTTAGAGAAGGTTTATGAATCTTATTGGTTTGAGAATATGGCAAAGTATGTAAGAAAGTTTGTGGACAACTGTATCACGTGCAAGGTTTCTAAGTCTCATTCTGGTAAAATTCAAGCTGAATTACACCCAATACCAAAAATAGCGGTTCCTTTTCACACTGTACATATTGACGCATCCGGCAAACTTAGTGGCAAAAATGATAGGAAGGAGTACGTTTTTGTTTTAATAGATGCATTCACAAAATACGTGCTATTATTTCATTCACTAAACATTGATTCAGTTAACAGTATTGAGGCTATAAAACATTGCACTTCTCTCTTTGGGGCGCCAACTCGAATTATTGCTGATCAGGGTCGATGGTTTATGAGCCTAGTACTCAAGCACTATTGCGAAACTCACAAAATTGATTTACATTTGATTGCAACTGGTAGTTCACGTGCTAACGGCCAAGTTGAGCGGGTGATGAGTACGCTAAAAAATATGCTCACTGCAGTAGAGACTAGTAATCGTTCGTGGCAAGATGCACTTCCTGATATCCAATTGGCAATAAATTGTACTCAAAATCGAGTTACAAAATCAAGTCCACTAGAATTATTAATAGGTAAGGTGGCAAGACCTGTAGACTTGATGTTCTCGGATGCTAATGAACCAATGGTTAATCTAGATGAGGTTCGAAATATTGCTGTTAATAATATGAAAAAAAATGCAGATTATAACAAAGTTAGGTTTGATAGTACTAAAGCGAGACTTGTTAAGTTCAATTTAGGAGATTTTGTGCTATTACAAAATGACGAGCGAAATCAAACAAAGCTCGACCCAAAATATAAAGGTCCCTTTAAGGTAGTTGAAGTACTGGACGGTGATCGGTATGTTTTGAAAGCTCTTAATTGTAAGCGTATATATAAGTACTCTCACGATCGTCTTAGAAAAATGCCTGAAGGTCATGTCCCCAATGAAGATGAGGACAATGTAGAAAATACAGTTGAGTAAAAAAAAAATCGCTGGATGGAAGCGGTTGAATGTATTAGTTACCGAATAGAGGTGGCAAAAGAAATATTTAAGGAAGAGTAAATGAAAGAATATTATTGGATAGAAGTGATAGTTCTTTTTAATTGTAATCGGATAGAGATTACATGGCTAAGTGTATAACCTTGACTTTGTTGAATGAAGAGACTGGTATTCGGTTAATTTATTTCCTTGTTTTAGTTTTAGTTTGTTTTATTAATGTTTATTGAATTTTTAACGAATAAAACAGTATGTTGTTAAAACTATTCGCTTATTCCTTGTTTTGTAAGGACTGGCCGAGTGTATGAATATGAATATTGAGTGAAATTTTATTTATTTGTTTTAGATGAATCACACGAGGACGTGTGCAACGACAGAATGGCCGTGTCGCAGCGAGACACTGTGTAGCAAACGATATCCAATATACTCAGTAAACATCAAGTTAAGTAGTTTGGGTGAAACTGTTCAGCAAGTATTGAATAGAAAATTTAAGAACGTCATGAATTTAAATTTAGATGAGAAATAAGCTTTGAATCTATCGTCACGTTTTCGCTGAATAATTATTAAAAAAAAAAAAATAAAAGAATAGAAAAATACATTAAATTTGTTTAAATGATGAATGAACCAAATACTCCGGCTTCAATTCCTGTTATTCTGACATATGTATATTAAGGTGCCTCGACTGGTGCGGCGATAGCTTCATTTGTACCTCTATAAAAATCAACCTTGTTCATTTTATAACGATTCTTAAAATATTTTGGCTCTTACGATAACCGCCAGTGAGCTCTAAACCATTTTGCAAAAACCTAAAAAAATCATAATTTCTTAAATATTTTAGCTGGTGTAAGATTTGTAAGAACAATAAATTGCCAGAAGTTTAAGGCCGGTAAAACCTCTTCCAATCTTCGTAAAAAAATTAAAAGACGGAAATTAGACAATTGGGCGTGGCACCTCCCATAGAACCCAAATCTGCGATATCGAATATTTTTAGAATTATATTACACAGCATTGATTCCAATTGAAATTAAATAAAATTTTATTATTTTTTTACAACATTTTGGCATTGAGTGATCCATTTTCAAGTTTGAAGAGTCAGATTAACCAACTACTATTGATTTTGTTCCGGTGCAATTGGATTTGGGTAATTTGTGAATAAGTGAAAATTTTATTGATATATGTCAGTTAAGTTGAATTTCCACTGAATTATGGCCATTTTACAACGACGCCGGAAGAGATAATCACGAATGTTTTCCCGAACATCGCTCAGAAATACGTTGACCATGATTGGCTGAGTGCACTAGCGATTTTGGCTGTAAAAGTGGATGTTCCGGGCTTGCCGCCAAACAATTTGAATTTAAAAGTCAGCTCAATTATTTAATTTTGTTGCGCAACCTCAATGCACCGAAACTTTGTAATGGAACGCGCTTGATTGTGAAGAATTTCAAATCAAATCAAATCAAGCGACGATTTTGAGAGGAAAATATAAAGGTGAATATGTTCTTATTCCGCGGATTCCGCTTATTGCGAACTATTTACCATTCGTATTTAAGCGTCTTCAATTTCCCGTTCGTCTCGTTTTCGCTATGACAGTTAATAAGTCGCAAGAACAATCGCTGGATGTTTATGGCATCAATCCTGAATTCCCATGTTTCTCATATGGTTAATTGTATGTGGCTTGCTCACGTGTCGGTAAACCTTCAGATTTGTAGGTGTACGCGCCCGAGAATCGAACGAAAAATGTCGTGTACCATAAAGCACTTCAGTGAAAAAGCGGAAGGTTAACAGAGACGCCAGTCATTGTGGTTTTAAGTCATTGTTATACAGGGCTGTCAATATTCGAAGCGCCCATTTTATTTTTAAATAAATCAAAGAAACCACAATTTTTTGTCTGTTCGTCATTAATATCATTTAATTGGGTTCAAGTAGATTTGCTTACATTATTTCTTGAATATGATATCTCGTAAATGGTCGCCATTGGCCTCTACGACATATTGTGCCCGTTTTGCAGCATTTTCCATGGTTTTCTTCAACATTTCGATGGGAATGGCGGTTATTTCTTGACGGATGTTGGTTTTTAGCTCTTCTAGGGTCTTTGGCTTGTTGACGTAAACCTTTGATTTCATATAACCCCACAAAAAGAAGTCTGGAGGCGTTAAATCTGGTGATCTTGGCGGCCAATTCAAATCACCATTTTTTGACATCAAACGGCCAGGGAACAATTGCTTCAAAAAATCGATTGTAGTGCGGCTTGTGTGTGGTGTCGCGCCGTCTTGTTGAAACCAGTAGTGCCTGATACGCTTTCGACGAACGATTGGCATGAAAAAAATTGTTGATCATATCGCGATAACGCTCCTGATTGACAGTAACTCTGTGGCCATTATCATCTTCGAAAAAGAACGGCCCAATGAGCATTTTAGCACAAACGCCGCACCAAACAGTGACTTTTGCATCGTGAAGAGGTACCTCTGGAATCTCTTGTGGATTTTCAGTGGCATAAATACGGCAATTTTGTTTGTTTACCGTTCCGTTCAACTGAAAATGAGCTTTTTTGAAAGCACGTTGAGTTTTCACTATTGACTTGTTTTGTTGAATGTAAATTTCAACAATTTTAGAGCGTTCGCGTGGCGTGTACTGTTCCATTGTAAACATTTGCTTGGAATGACGCTTCAAACGCGGTGTGTCATTAGTCGATTTGGCATCACTGCGGAAAGTTACAGTGTTGCCAGATGGGCGCTTCGAATATTGGCAGCCCTGTAGTTAAGTTGTATTTAATACAACTTTTGAATTTACCGAATAACATGAAGCAGCATCGCCATATAAGTTATATGAAAGGCTCTTTTAATTTTGTGTCATAACTTTGGCTAAGGTCATGCTAACAGCTCCAGATTTTGTGTGTTTATAGTGCTAAATGCGTGGAACACAGCTGCATCAATAACTCAGATCTGTCTAAAGTCGACTTAAGCTATTTCTTCTTAATACAGATATAAGAGAAAATGATTTGACCTTGTACAAAATGGCGATAACAACATCAACAAGGTCAAATCAATTTTTTATAGTTTTTTTTTACGATACTGAAGGTTATAATCCCTAAGCAGCGGCCGCCTATTAAAAAGATAAAATTTAATAGATTTAGTTTAAGTTTATAAGCTGCGTTCAAATTGATCTAAATGCGACCCTAACTAAATTGTGCTGATAGAGCAGTGCTTCCTAATTTGGGAAATTAATAATCATAATAATTTTTGTTAAATTGTTTTTGTTAATTATTAAACATTGAAACATTATTTTAAAATTTTGTCATTTTTAATTTTTTTTTTGTTTTTTGATGATTTTTCATTTAATTTTTTGGGTCATATTTCATTTGGGTGATTTTTCATTTTCTTTAAAAAAGTTTTAGGTGATTTTTTATTTTTATTTGGCGATTTTTAGTTTAATTTTTTGGGCCATTTTTCATATCATTTTGGGCCATTTCTCATTTGGTCGATTTTTCATTTTTTTTTTTGGGCGATTTTTCATTGGGCGTTTTTTTATAGCGCCGGCGCTTTTTTCTTCCATCATATAAGGTAAATTAGTATTTAGTTATTTGTAGAATTCGAGTTGTTATCACCATTCTGTACAGAGGCAAATAAATTTGTTTATAATGAAAAATTTTGCCTTTGTACGGAAAGTTGTTAATTCGGGTATATTTAACTTACTTAAAAACTTAAGTAAGTATACAAATTAAACCTTAATTTTTTTTTAAATAATAAACAAAAACAATTTATTAATCCAATAAATATAATAGTAATATATATAACAATATAAAAGCGTCCACTACTATAAGCGCGGCCTTAATATAAACATTTTTACAAGAAAAATTACCTGTAATACTACATGCATTCTTCTCTAAGGAATGCTCGGAGTTGTGGCTTAAATTTGTGCACGTTCAAGCTCCATTATTTAACGATGCGTCGAAATTATGAAGGGAGATAAAGTCAACGTTGTAGAAGTTTTTCACTTGTTCATGGGTTTAAAAACTAAGTAAACAAACCGACTAAACAACAATTATGTGCCTCTGAGCATAAGACGAGAGTTGAAAAAGCTTGTAGAAAATGGCCAAATCAATCATAATTATTTTATAGGACACCTTCGTAATTTTTATCACAGTTGCATACAGTATCTGAAAAAGTACATGCATCAATACAACGACTTCAAAATTTTACTTGGAACCAATTTAAGCAGAGTCCCAAATGGTTCGACGTACAGCAAACATATCAATTGTTGTTAGCCCATATGCCCACAAGCAAATTGAAAGAAGAAGACTTATTTGATGGAATCAACTACGTCTCCAATTATATTGATCACGATGTTCTAAAGAGATGGAATGAGATAAATGCTTCTACAGAGAAACGATAGTTAGATATATTTGAAAAATTCAGGCAGCGCCAAAAACCACACAAGAACTGCCTTACCATAGTTCAGTATGTACTCTGTTTGCCAGCCACGAGTGCATAGACAGAATGAGTTTTTCACTTATGAATGCATTGTGGACTTCAGAAAACACGTCTTTAAAAGTGAAAACATTGCGAGTTATGTTAACAATTAAATTTTATTTGTATAGTTGCACGAAAATTTACGAGATACTTGACAAAAACCCTGATATTGTGAAAAAATATCACTCTAGTGACAAATATGCTTTTAAAAAGAAATAATTTTGCTATGTACTTTTACATAATTTATTTAATATCCCAGCAAAATTTTTGATGAAAATGTTAAATGCATTCTAAGAGACTCTGCTTCCAGAAGACATTCCATAGTTTGATCTATGGAATGTGCTTTTTCTTAGCCTTATAAAAAAGTTATTTTAAGAGGCATTCTTGTAACCTATTTCTGGAAGATATTCAAATGGCATTTAAATTCAATTAAAGTAAGTAAATTATATATAATTATAATACATGTTTTAGATATTTTCCGTGGAACTTTTTAAACCTTTAAAAACTGGGAAAAAAGATATATTATGTGGAATTTTTTAAACCAATATCAGTATTGGTTCCAGCGTTTTTTAACCCCCAAACCACAAAACCATTCCATTCCATGAAATGCCTTCTTAACGTTCTTCTGGAAAACACCTACTAGAATCCTTTCATTGAAGGGCTCAAAGAAATCTTCCATTGAAAAAGTTCTGGAAGAACTTCTAGATGAAATTAAGGAAATCATTCCTCCCAATGACGTGCTTATGTTAAAAGAATGCCTTCTGGGCATGAAAGTGGAAGGGATGGAACTCAAGACTTTCCCTTCCACCTTAGCTTCTTCTGGAAGCACTTTTTTTGCTGGGATACTGTTTTTGTTACCGGTTATCTATTCCTGTCCCTAGTCCTTGTAATGTCACGCATTGATATTTCAAAAGGATGGTCACCTTATATTACACAACAGTTTAAGCTATATAATAATATAAATGTTAAACATTTTTTTGGACACCGTATTCCTGTTTTATAACGTTTAAGGCCATATATATTAAGGTTAGAAAATTATATTCAGAATTTAATTTTTTATTTTTATTTATTTTGAAAGTATGGTTTAGCAAAGAAAGGCGCCGGGCTGGAATCAGAACTCGCAGAACATGTACTTACTCCGCTACAAGAGTTGTACAGCAACCTCGAAAAAAGAGCAACACTAGCAGTGCATCGTAGATGGAGAGATACGACATCGTGCAAAATCTCGAAAATCATGTGCAATGCACAATGCGAAAAACGAACTCTGTTCATCTTGGCATGCCCGCGCAAAGATTGCAGGACACTAGTGGGCATGCTCACTGGTCATTGCATGACGGCAGCCCACGCGAGGAAGCTTGGCATCACCACGGATGACAACTGCAGAAAGTGCAAAGAACCGGGCACAGTGCAGACCCTGGAGCACCTACTATGCACATGCCCCGCCCTACTTAGATCGAGACTAAAATACCTAGGCTCATCGACATTCCCGTCGCTTAAAGATGTAGCCAGGGTGTCTCTAGAATCCCTCCTAATGTTTGCGAATTCAACGCAAATCTTTAAAGACTTTTGAACAAACACAAAGGTTCCTTTTGTTCGCTACCGGTACCACTAAGGATCTGAATTGGTCTATGTGAGCATTCACGAAGGCATCCGGTTTAACCTAACCTAACCTATTTTGAAAGTAATACATTAAGCTGATCAACGCATCTAATTTTTCATTAAAGAGGTTTGTTCGACTATTATTACAAAAAAAGCATGCTGATGAGAAGCACTGTTCTCATTCTATGCTAGTTAGAGAAATATTTTGTACGATAATCGTAAACAATCTTTAAGTTTAGACGACGATTGCCTCAACTACAAAACAAATTAATTAGCGGACTACAATCATTGGCACCCATAAGGAAATTTTACCTTGCAACCTCTGGCATTCATTCTGTTTTTAAGTGATTGTTCTTTTTGAAATTTTATTTTACTTTTTGGGAAATTCTTTATTTAAAGCAATTTTTAACATATTAATATGAGCTCTCTGTTTTTCGTGAGAATCAAAATAAAAAAATTCTTTCAAAACCACAATTATTGGCACGTGAATACAATTATTGGCACATTGATTACTACAATCGTTGGCACTCCTTTTATTGACTCCTTAAAAACTATAATTATTGGCATATTACCACAACTATAAGCACCCAGAAAAATGTAATAATTGGCACCCAATATCTATAAAAATTATATAATAGCTGGCTGTAATAATATAATTATTTTCTTAAATCATAAAAGCAAATGCCTTAGTTTTCATAGTTCCCTACATACCTATTTTATTTGATACAAATTTTATTTAAAATTGAACTGAACCATTTTTAAGTACATAAAGGTTAAAAATAAATCACAAAAAATTAGCATAAAAATTTCATCTAAGAATAGAAAAAGAGATTGATAAATTTAAAATAATTTATACAACTCTACAACTTTTAAATATTGATGTGAGACCTTAGTTTAGACATGTTTTACATACAAATTTTGGTAAATAAACACAATTATTTTTTTAAGACATTTGGTGGGAATTTAAAATTTTTATTCCCGAATTAACATGGGTTGTGCTACACATTTTTTGAGTTCAGATATGTACAGGGTCCGCCAAATAACTGTTTTTTTTTTTTTTAAATTCTATAAAAAAAACTACTAGATATTTTCTCAAATTTCTTTTTTTATTTGAAAGTACAATCTTTCCGGTTAATAATGAAAAATAATTTCATTCAAATGGTTGCCTCGGCTGGCCATGCAGTAGCCTACACGATGGGTCCAATTTTTAAGCACATTATCGATTGTGTGCAGCTGTATTTCACCAATGGCTTCACGAATATTTTTCTTTAAAGCGTCAATTGTCTCTGGCTTGTCGGCGAAACGCTTATCCTTGAGGGCACCCCACAAATAATAGTCCAACGGTGTCAAATCGCAGCTCCGAGGTGGCCAAACGACATCAGCTCTGCGGCTGAGAATGCGATCTTCAAAAACAGAGCGCAAAACATCGAGTGTAGCTTCGGCTATGTGGCACGTAGCGCCATCCTGTTGAAACCAAATGTTGCCAATATCCTCCTCTTCAATTTTTGTGAACAAAAATTCGTTCAACATGGACCGATAACGATCGCCATTGACTGTAACGGCCACTCCTTGCTCATTTTCGAAGAAAAATGGCCCAATTATGTCTCTGGACCAAAATCCGCACCAAACAGTGACTCGTTTTGGGTGCAGCGGCTTTTAAATATATGCGTGCGGGTTTTCTGTGCCCCAAATGCGACAATTTTGCTTGTTTGCATACCCGCCAAGATCAAAATGAGCTTCATCTGAAAAGATGATTTTTTTGGCAAAATCGGCATCTTCTGTAAGTCGATCGCAGGCCCACTTAGCGAAGCGAAAACGCATTGGATGGTCAGTTGGCTTCAACTCCTGAACCAATTGGACTTTGTATGGCGTCATACCAAGGTCTTTATGCAAAATTCGCCTCAATGATGTCTCCGAAATGTTCAATTGTTGAGAACGACTGTGAATTGATGTTGATGGCGCTTCACGCACACTTTCTGCCACAGCAGCAATATTCTCGGGTGTACGCACTGCTTTTGGCTTTTGACGCTTTGGTTTATCGATGAGGATGCCAGTTTCTTTCACTTTTTTCACAAGATAACGAACATACGGAGCTGACGGTGCTTCTTTTCTTCTAAAATCCGTACGCATTTTTCGCACACATTCTGCAACATTACCATGATTTTCAAAGTAATGTCGCAATATTTCCCAGCGTTGTTCAAGCGTATACACAACCTTATTCGTTCAGCGGAAGGATAAAACTAATTATCTGTCAAATCAGACATGAGCTAAGTGTTACCATTCACGAAACAAGCACTAGTTGAAAAAAAACGTTAGATGGCGGACCAGGCCCGTAGCCAGAAAATAAGAGCCGGGCAGGCTGAGCCTCCAGTAAAAAAATAAAAATTTTTTCATACATTTGTATATAAATATATATATGCATATTAACATATTTTCAAATGAATTTTTTATATATTTACATTTTATTTAATGAGTTTATTGTTCAAATGTATATTTCAGTAAAAAAAAGTTAAGTATATTAACATATAAAGCCTAGTACTCTGTTCGCTTGCGTGAAACTTCGCTATTCTTTATTCTATTTCGCTATTCTTTATATCTATTTCTTTGTTGCGTGAAATTTCTGACTTATAGTTTGTTGCGAGGAATTTCTATGGCAACGTTTCTCAGAGAGACTCAGAAAATAAGTTGGAAGATTTCATATGATATCTCTCTTTTCACTTCAAAATAAATAGGCAGTACAATTAAATTGTCGTGAAAAAATGTTGCTCAGAAACATGTTGCGATAATTTCACGCAGCGGAAAAGAGTACTGGGCTCTCATCACGTATGACGAGAATCGTTTGACGATATCGTTTCAACGATACTTTAACATCACGTAAACTTTAATTTTATGCATCGTCTAAACGATATCGTTTTGATTGCTTCATGTATGGCAAACAACTGTCAAATGGTATCGTCGAAACGATTGCTTGGCGCGATAGCTAATTTGGTATCGTTTGGCTATTTTTCTGGTTGGAAATAATAAAAATAATTTTAAAATGTTTTGGGCGCTTGTTTGTTTAAGTGGTCCTTAACAAATAGATGGAATGTCGTTTCTCCACTATGTTTGCGACGTAATTGTGGTCCAGCTGCGGATGTTCATCAATAAAGTGTAGCAATATTTCCATTTACTTAGGTGTCGCTTCCGAATAATATATTTTCAAAACATTATCATCAAAATAACTTATTAAATATTCTTACATTTTACCTTAAATTTTCACTTTTGAAGCAAACAAATTCAAAAACAAATTCTACACAAAAGTAAATATCACTTTTGGCACTGAATATATGTTTTGCAGAGCCTTTCAAACTGTAGAAAACACAACGGTAGACGAGACGATAGCGATGGTCTTATATGAAGCAAACTAAGAACGATATCGTCGGATAGCATCGTTCCAACGATAGTCGTTTTAAAAGTTACGTGATGAGAGCCCTGCTCTGACGAACATTCTGTGAAAATTTCCACACTTGTTTCGCAGCTGTCACTTTTTTTATGGAGATTTGAGTGGAATTTCGCATGAAACTGAACAGAGTACTATGCTTTAAATATAACATAAATGAGTTCAATGTTTGATAGCGAATTTCTAATGTATTATATTGATTTCCACTACAGTCACAGCTCTGCTGTTTAATACAAAGGCAATCGTCTTAGTTTCTCATTAAATTTGCGAAGGTAATCTTTGAACTCTGTTGATTTGGTTTACACGGGAAAATGATGCTTCCGCCGTACCGCCGCAATACCGCCGGAATACCGCCGCAATACCGCCGTACTGTTGCCGAATGTTTCGATTGCACAAAACAAATTATAAGTATCAGGAAACGCATCGCGCATTAGATACAATTCATTCAACGTATCAAAACTGATTGAATTTGGTGATGTTTTCCGATGCTGATCCCATTTTTGTCCAGATATTTCTTTGCGACAGACATCTCGGCATCAGAGGGTATTTTTAAGCCTACAGATCATAATATTTTCAAACCAGCCGGCTTCATTTCGTAAGCTTATGACAATGCCAACAATATACGATCATTTTTGGTGAAACGCTTTTTTAATTTGAATATAATATTATCAACGATATCAAAGTAAGCCGGCTTAATTTCAATAGAATATTCACTTCTCTCACCAATTGATTGTTCTACTACTGAGTTTCGCGTAAAATATAACCTTTTTATTTTAATTGTTTTTGAGCAAAAGTACCTCATTCAATCGCAAGCTATGTCTGCAACATCCATTATTTTCCTTTCAGCCTTTCCAATTTTTTATGCTCCCAATTAGTAGTTTTAGTTAGACTAATTATTATTAGTAGATTGGGGAGTATGTATAACTATTTGAGAATGAATGCAAAGTATTTAGATTACAGGAATAAGGAAGACTGCCGCTTAAAGTTGAAAAATCCGAAATGCAGTCAGCTGGCGCTTGAATCATGATATAATTTCGAAATCCTCCCCATTCATCCTCAAGTAGTTGCAAGTGTTTTTCCTAATCAGAACAGCAAACTGGGAGACACAAAAGCTGGAAAAACGACTGCACCAACTGGAATTTTTTTTGTGTATATTTAGTTTAAAACACTTAAAATTAAATAATAAATTATCTAAAAAACTTGCTCAAAAAATCTTGAAAACAATTAAAATAACAACATTCTATAAATTTTCACCAAAAAATAACTTTCTTTACAAATTTTTGACAGCTGTTATTGGCAATGACTGACAAAAGAGGGCAGTTGTAAAAGCATACGGAAATTTGGCTAGGGCAGGCTCGACGGATTCTAGGGCAGGCTAAGCCTGCCCTAGCACCATGCTAGCTACGGGCCTGTGGCGGACCCTGTATTAGTCTTTATTCAAATATGAACTGTTACAGAATGGTGCTTATTTAAAACGTTGGGTAGTTATTGGACTAACTAACCACTTTTCTCATGATTTTTTTTGTGTATATAACTCTCTTATCTTTATTTATTTATTTTTATTGTGCACTTGGTTTTACAATTAAATAATTATTTTAATGTTTTAAGCACTTTTTGTATAAACAGTTTTTTTGCGAAACGATCCCGATCTTGATTTTGACCATTTTACTCTACGAAGAACGTCTACTGAAATGACACTTGCAAAGTTTTCTATATAACAAACAGCTGTAAGCTTGCACAACTGATAATGACACATGATGCAAAAACCACTAGGCAAAAACATGAAAATAACGGTACTTTGAAGCCAATAAGTGCAATGTTGCCTGTAGATAACATCGAGCATGAAAGGGTTAAGCAATAACTGCTCCTTATGCCACAATTTTCAGATTTAACGTCACTTTCAGCTGGGAGACTTTCACCCAATCTACAATTGCTTCTTTTTAGGTTTCTCTAAGACAGTTTGTGAACCTGGCCAAAATTTTAGAAAGTTTTGGACCCAGACGAAATTGGAGTGAGGATCGTGGTACCCTATATTTTTTGGCTGAAGATTTTTTAGAAATTTTGCATTTTTTTAATTGCTGACAAGAGATTATTTTAAAATACTTTCATCGTAAGAGCTCTTTCTTTTGGCATTTTTATATGAAAATACGAAGTATTCAATTATTGGCACTTGATAAAAGTATAATGACTGGCAGTGCCAGTTATTGTAGAAATATCAAATGCAGTTATTGGCACCCCCTGCCAATAATTAAATTGTTTGTTTTTTGCAATCAATTGTTGGCACGCAAGTTAAATTACAATATTGCGGTAAAAATTTAGATATTAAGACGAAAATAAACTATTTAATGTTTAATTAATCAAATAATCAAACGCGTCTATATAACAAATCCATAAATAACTAAGAAACAGCACTCACCAAATTTCAGTTTGCTATTGATATCAACACTCAAAAACCTTTTTTTAATTGAAGATGAAAACACATTTGCAGATCCGAAATTTACAAACAACTGAGCTACTTAATGTTTCTATACAATAAAGAACAAATAAAGGAAATAAACCACAGAATTTGAAATGTAAAATTCATAACCAACTGGAATTTAACGATATTTCATAAATGCTATTCAAGGAAAGGGTGCCAATAGTTGGCGCCAAATTTTTGGGTGTCAATAATTGTAGTCGGTACGCTACTTAAGTCAGAATATCTGAACATTTTCAAATGCCTAGCTGACCAATGTATGTATGTTATCTGAAACTTTGCAAAGTCTTTGCTCCAGTGATTTTACAACTTACAATCTCTTTCAGCCTCAATAAAAGGTTTTTCTAATTCTATATTCATATCAACTTATATTCAAATAGTTGTGTTTACACAAATACATATTTGTAATAGACATTTTTTTATTTCAAAATCCCGGGATTTGAAGGTGCGGATTTAGGGATCCCAGGATTGACTTCCCTAGTATGCATGTATGTGTATTAAGGCGGGTTAATTTGTCGAAAGAAATTTTGTCGATCTGGCTCAGTGAAAAACGTAAAGTTTAGATGAGTTTAAGAATCTTTTGTCGAAGTGATGAATTTTTAGTGCAGTTCACCTCCCTCATGCTTATTCTGTGTTTAGGTACTTGAACGGGGTACTTGAGGTCAATGACCTTTGAAGCAAAAAAAGTCTTTTAATAGAGACAAAAACATCGATAAATCATACTTTAAGATCGGACTGCAAATGCCAAAGATATGACGAAACTTTTTAAAGGGCGTAGGAGTTGGCCAAAAAAATAATTTTTTTTTCATAATTGCCTTCTAAAAATGTTTCAGATTCGTTTAAACTGCATACATCACTGTGGTCCAAACATTTTTTAGAGAGAATTCAGTAAAGTTCTGAAATTTCTGGAAGGAGCTGTAATTGTAAGTGGGATTATTATTACTTTTTGCCAGTTAAATAGTAAGGGTTCTCATCTAAGCATGTAAATATGTAAACATGTATAGCATTTAAACTTTTGATGAGCGATAAAGTGTAAATAGCGTAAATGTCGACACAATGGCGGCTGCGACAACATTATGACTTTTTTAAATTTTAAACCTTTTAAAAACCTTCATTAACATTGAAAAATAAGTAAAAGATGATCATTTTTACTTCAACTACTTTAAATATGTGATGATTAGCGCCAAAGGCAACCCTCATTCACACACGTAGATTTACATGCTAGTTTACACTACAAAATAGGCTCGGAAATGATGTAAACTCACGCCCATACAAATTTTGACAGATAGCTTACGCGCATGTAAGTTCACAAGGTTTACAATGTTTACGGGTCAGTTACATTCTTAGATGAGAATCCTTATTATTTTAAACGTTTCTTTGTTTTTCGTACAGTTGGGACCTTGAATAAAATACGAATATGCTAACAATTTCTTAACCCTGTTTTGCTTTAAGTTTTTCTATTTAAATATCTAAATATGCCATAAATGTATTCAGTTCAAAGCTTTTTAAAAAATACAAAAATAATCGTTAAAATCTTGTAACAGTAGCTTAGAGTTCTTTACCGCAATCGGAGCAACATCAATTAACACTTTCACTCTCTTTAGTTTGTTTTTTTTAAATTCTGCTCTTCACTTTTCGCAACACCCCACCCCACTTTCTCACGCTTCACCAATCTGTTTTAAATTTTATTCTGCTTTTCTGCTTTGGCAATATTTACTCTTTCATAACATAATTATCAACAACTTGTTTCTTACCGTTAAATACGTAACCATAAAAAGAGCAAAACGTTCGCTTTTCTATGCACAAACACAAGAACGCAGGTACACAGATACTCATCGAACATACATACATACATAACTTAAGCTACGGCGAGGGGCGGATCGTAGAGACAAGGTAACTTTGCTGTGAGTGACCTAGAAAGCGACATAACGCGACTTTTTTTTTTCTATGCAGATACTTTTGACATATCCACATACTTATCTATGCACAAAGCAGCAGCGACCCAATAAACACCAAATGAAGAACGATTCGTAAACGAGCTCGCTAACGATTTCGAGATCTAGCACTCGCAATGTCAGACTTGTAAGCGAGCTCGAAACGAACACGAGATCTCGGATCCATAAATTTTTCTAAGTAACTTTTCCTGAAAAAACTTGAAAAATTTTTCAGTGAAAGTGATTAATATTAAAATAAACACCAAATAAAATGATATATGAAAAAAAAAATTTCCATAAATTTCTTCATACAAAATTAAATAAAAACACTTATAACAATGATGAAAATTTTTTTATGTTCAAATTGACGCATTTTTAGCAGCCAACAATGAAATTTTTTTTTAATAAAAAGTATTTTTTTTATTGCTAGCAATACGTCAATTAAAATAAAAATAAATTTTACATGAAAAATTTCTAGGTGTTTTTAAAAAGTTTTCTATTTTCGCATTTATATGAAAAAATTCGAAGTCTTTTTGCATAATTTTGTATGGATCCGAGATCTTGTGTTAGTTTCGAACTCGTTTACGATAAAAAGTATTTTTTCATTGTTGCTGCTAAACGTTAATTAAAATAAAAAAATTTTCATAATTTTTATATGAAAAATTTCTAAATCTTTTAACAAAATTTTTTTGTGAAGAAATTTATAAAAAAATTCTAAATCTTTGTGCATTATTTTGTATGGATCCGAGATCTCGTGTTTGTTTCGAGCTCGTTTATGAGTCGAAATTTTGTATTTGAAAATATATTATTTTTTTAATAAAAAGTACCTATTTTTTAATTGTTTGCTGCTTAAAATACTTCAATTAAAATAAAAAAACTGCATAATTTTTATTTAAAAAAATTCTAAGTCTTTTTAAAAAATTCTCTATAAATAACTTTACAAAGGGTGGTTAAATTTTAAGGGCCGATGTTGAATGTAAACCACACCTAAACGTCAATTTTTTTCTGCATTTCATTTGACATTTCTCAATTTCAGACTAATTCAATTTGAACCGTGGAAAGATACACAATGGAGCTACGCGTAAAAATTATTCAGGCTTATTATGAAAATTTACGTTCAAATCAAAATGCATATTGTACACTTCGTGATTTTTTCGGTCAATTTAATCGTCCAAATGTGCGTACAATTGAAAAATCGTGCAAAAATTTGAGCAAACCGGGTCTGTAGGAGATTTGAAAACTCCAGTGCATGCTCGTACTGCAGAAAATATTGCTGCTGTTCGCGATAGTGTGGCTGAAGAGCCGTCCACCTCAACTCGTTGTCATGCCCAACAATTTCACCTCTCACGCTCGTCGTTGATGAACATTATGCATAAGGACTTGCATTTACACGCTTACAAGGAACAATTGACTCAAGAAATAAAGCCTCTTGACCATTTCAAGCGTCGTCAATGGTCAGAATGGTGGCAAGAAATGGCAACAGTGGATGATAAATTTTCGGAGAAAATCATATTCAGTGATAAGGCACATTTCCGCCTCAGTGGATTCGTCAATAAGCAGAATTGCCGTATTTTGGCGAATGATAATCCAAGAGTGATTGTCGAAAAACCAATGCACCCACAAAAAGTGACTGTTTGGTGAGGTTTTTGGGTTGGCGGCATCATCGGGCAGTATTTTTTCCAAAATGAGGCCGGTCAGGCAGTTACTGTGAATGGTGTTCGCTATCGTGAGATGATAACGAACTTTTTATGGCCCGAATTGGAAGATATGGATGTGGACGATATGTGGTTTCAACAGGACGGTGCCACTTGCCACACAGCTAACGAAACAATGGCTCTTTTGCGCGACAAATTTAAAGGCCGTGGTATCTCACGTAGTGGCGATGCCAATTGGCCGCCAAGATCATGTGATTTGACACCGTTGGACTTCTTTTTTTGGGGTTATTTGAAAGAAAAGGTATACGTTGATAAGCCAGCAACAATTCAAGAGCTAAAGGATGATATAATTCGGCACATTAACGGCATAGAACCTCAATTATGCCTTAGGGTCACCGAAAATTTGGACCATCGAATGGAGGTGTGCCGCCGAGGTTGCAGCTGCCATTTGGCCGATATTTTGTTCCATACATAATTGAACCATACCAATATTATCATAATAAAAAGAAATGACAATAATTTCTTAAATAATTTGTGTTTTATTCAAAATCAACATCGGCCTTTAAAATTTAACCACCCTTTATGAAAAAATTCTAAGTGTTCTGAAAGAATTTTGTTTGGATCCGAGATCTCGTGTTCGTTTCGAGCTCGTTTACGAGTCCGAGATAACGAATTCGTTTTTTCATTTCCTTGTAAAAAATTTTTTTGAAACATTTTAGAAAATAAATCAGTTATTTTTAGTTCTCTGTTATTATTAGATGGTTAAAGCACAAAATTTTTTTTAAATATAAAATAAAAAAAAAATTTATAAAAAAATAACATTTTGGACTTTCGTTAAGTAAAATTTTGTATAAAAAAACCTATGTTTTAAAACAACACATTAAAAAAATTTTTTTTGTCCTGGTTGGGGCTTGAACTAGTATCTGACCGAATATTCGGTTTCGGTTACGGCTAGTCTCGGCCCTTTTTGTCAGTTTTTGGTAAAAATTTCTTGCATCTGTCATTTAATTCAAATATATTAATTTTGTTTAATAAAAATATTTATTTAAATATTTAAATTTATATAAAAATATATTTATATGAAAAAATTCTAAGTGTTCTGATAAAATTGTGTTTGGATCCGAGATCTCGTGTTCGTTTCGAGCTCGTTTACAAGTCTGAGATAACGTATTCGTTTTTTCATTTCCTTGTAAAAAATTTTTTTGAAACATTTTTAAAAATAAATCAGCTATTTTTAGTACGCTGTTATTATTACATGTTTTAAGCAGAAACATTTTTTAAATTTAAAATAAAAAAGAAGTTTACAAAAAATTTAAAAAAATAACATTTTGGACTTTCATTAAATAAAATTTTTTTAAAAAGAGCTATATTTTAAAACAGCACAACAAAAAAAATTTTTTTTGTCCAGGTTGGGGTTTGAACTAGTGTCCGACCGAATACTCGGTTTCGATTTCGGTTACGGCCAGTTTCGGCCCTTTTTGTCACTTTCGGCTAGTTTCGGCTAGTTTCGGCTAGTTTCGGCTAGTTTCGGCTATTCGGCCATGTTGAGACAGTATTGAGGCCGTATAGCCGAAAAACTGTACGCCTCAACATGGCCGAATAGCCGAAACTAGCGTACAACAGTTTTTCTGCTATAAGGCCTCAATACCTATAGTTGAAAATGATAGTATAGATAGTATACCTATAGAAAGAAAATGATATACTGCCTCAACATAGCCGAATAGCCGAAACTAGCAGTATTGAGGCAGTAAAACAGTTTTTCGGCAGTAAAACATGTTGAGGCGTACAGTTTTTCGGCTATACGGCCTCAATACTGCCTCAACATGGCCGAATAGCCGAAACTAGCGTACCGAAACTTTTAGTAAAAATTTCTTGCATCAGTTATTTAATTCAAATATATTAATTTTGTTTAATAAAAATATTTACAACGCATTGTACAAAACAAAAATTATGAATTCGTCTATAATTTGGTTTATTGTGTTAACACAAAACATATTGGTAAATTTAATGCATTCGATACTATCATTTTCGACTTATCATCTCAATTAATGTTAAAGTATTATAGGTACTGAAGTCAAAAAATGATAATTAAACTTCCGAACGAATTCTGTGTGTGTAGAATAAAGGAAAAGAAAACGAAATACTTCTATTTTTATAATATTAAACCTTAAAAAAGAGAAAAATACTTTGTTTTTTAGTTCCATAAAAATTGTAGGTGCATACTATTTTGAGTAAGCACGGAAGATAAAAAGTATGCAATACTTTTGTAATAAAAAATAAAAAATAAAAAATTATCTCATTTATTATTATAGTAAACTTCAATTAATTATTATACACTTTAATATTAAAATAATACTTTTTTTTATATTAAATTTTTTTCTTATGAGCATGAAGTACTGTTGTTTCTTTTTAATAAAAAAAATGATTTGTAAAAACTTAAATTTTTATATTAATAACCAGTTTCGGTTTCAGTTTTAGGCGAGTATTATTAAATGCCGAATATTCGGTTTGGTCTAAAATTCCGGTTTCAGTCGGACACTAATTTGAGCCCATGGCCATAGGCTAGCTCTCATTCTTAATGAAGTTAATTAAGAGACGATTACCTAACAACTGCGATGGTCGAATGGTTAATCTCATGAACTTACAATCACGCGGCCGAGGTTCAAATTTTCAGATGGGGGTAGTTTTTCAATTTAATTTAATGTCAATAATAATAATCATAATGTTAGTAATAATAATAAGTTTTTCGCCTGTATAAAAATCTTAATTCTCATAAGATGCTGTTTCAAATCTTAAAAAATTGGGTTTTTTTGCAAAAAAAGTTGTTGCCAAATATCCTATGTTTTAGGCAGTTCGAGAAGGATTCAATATTTTTAATTAACGAATCGTTCTCGAATCGTGTTTTCGGACTTTTTAACGAATCTCATTCTCGGACTCATTAACGATTCGCATTCTCGGACTTGTTAACGAATCGTATTCTCGGACTCGTTAACGAATCGTTATTTTTCTCGAAAACGATTCGAAAATGATAATCGTTAGCGATTAAAATGTCCGAGAATGCGGATTCGTTTGGCTTATTGGGGATTTACATACCCATATGTAGATATGTATAGAGCTTTGTAAAAATTTCGTTCGCTTTAAATGCTCCACACACTTGTTTACGGATTCACGTAAACAACTTGTGAAACTACGGCAACAACAACAGCCACAACCAAGAACAACAAAAATAAGCGAATTAAGTATGAATGAATATATATCAGCTGCATATATGCATATGTATGTATACATATATTTAAATATGCACAGGTAGGTATCTTAAATGCGTAGCAAAAAAAAAAGAATCTATTGTTTGCATCAGATTGCTTTTTTTATATTGTTTTTCTTTTTTACTGTTGGCTTATTTATTATTTGCATTATTTTGCAAATTTTAATATTCTGCTTTCATTTCAGTTTGCTGTTTTTATCATTGTTATCCTACTTGAAGTGAGAGCCAAGCCTTTTTTAACGCAATTTGGAGCGCTGGGCGGTGCACCACCTTGACCTTCACCTCATTTCTATGCTTATTGAAAGAATGACACATATTTACATTATAAATTTTGTTTTGAAATTTTCAATTATTTGTTTAGCGACTCTTCGGCTATCTTGGTTTTAGTATTCTTGACTTACTTACATACTTGCTTATTTTTTTTATGTAAATACAGAAAATCTGTCATGAACGAAACATTCTGTTCTAGTTTTTTTTTAAGAGTCATTCGCTTTCAGAATTGGAGCAAAACACACTTGTTTCGATTTTTTTTGTGAAAAATCTGAAATCTGTACTGAATGGTAAAGTTCCTTTATATAATTTATATTACATTATTATTATTATATAAAGCACATCAAATGAAGCTTGAAATATACTGCTATGGTCAGGGAGCCTAAGGGCTAAATTAATACTTCTGAGTAGACTTCTCCAGCAACTTTGCCATCTAGTTTTGATCCATCAGCAAAGATCTCAATGGCATTGTGAGGTGAGCGTTTTCCTAGTTCCCACTCTTCTCGAGAGGGAATGGATACATCGAACTTCTTTTCAAAGGATAGTTTTTGTGAGATGTAGTCAATGGACTTAGGTATGGGAAGGAGAAATATTCTAATGCAAGAATGTCCTAGCGTACCTTCCTTCCACTGGGTGGTGGCTCTAGGCTAGACAATAGAAATGATTTTATATTAAAGCGAAGTTTATACGCCTCGTTTTTTATCTCAAAAATTACACTTTTTCCAACACCGTTTTCTTAGAATTGATGTTGCTTTTTGCTTGGGTCTATTACAACTGGAAAATATTATATTCAAAATATTTGAAGTGAGTGTCGATTTCATACCCCTTTGATTGACAGTTCTATACGCTACTCACCAAAGCGTATAGTTACCCAAAGTGGTTCATTCAATAATAAATGTGTACAGGTAGTGTATTGGCTATCCTACATATCGTACATATTTAGCACACAGTTAAAAATCTTGGATTAAATTGTGAACTTTTTTGGATTACATGTAGGACAACACCAAAAAAAGATTACTTTTTAATCCAAGGAAAAATTTAAACATGGGTTCGAAACCAGCTAAATTAGAGTAAAATAAGAAATGTTCCGACCAGTTCGTGATTTGAACACACGCCCTCTGATGTGCTGGTCCAATACCTTACCCACTCGTCCAACTCAGTTGTTAGCATAGTTTCGCTTATTTTGCATCTTTATGAATGCAAGTAAGTTCTTTTCAGGAACGTGGGTTTCAGACCCTGCTAAATTAAACTAATGTTAGGATTAAAAAATAATCCTTTTTTGATTAAAAATTCCTTAAAACCAAAGTTCGGATTAAAAATCAGTCCAAAATCCAAACAGCTATCCAAACAGCAAAAGTAGTAAAAATACGTGGTAAGAAAAAACCGTCTACAAAATCACTACAAAGTAAAAAAATACGTTTAAATCACTTTTACTATTAATTTCTTGGTTAAATTTAATAAATAATTTATATATGTATATGATATTGGAAATCTTATATTTTTGTTGAAACCTGATGCTTCATTAACTTATATTTTTAGAATTATTTTAAAATATAGTAATTAACATATGCCATCATTAATTTTTCATGTAAACACTGGTGCGAGCCCCACCTAGAAAACAAGTATGTTATTATGTGTACACATAACACAACTTTTTTAAAAAAACCTTCTTCATGCCTTCTATAGTTTATACCTGAAAACTTGGATTCGTGATAAAAAAGTAAGCAAAGAGCTCAACAAACAAATCTTTGCAGAATCAATGCAGTCGTTTTTTCGAGCCTTTGCTGTTGCAAAGCAGTAGAAAAACATGGCTTTGAAGGCGGCATACAGCACAATAATTCTGTTTTGATTAGCAGAAGGCATTCGTATAAGCTTATAAAATGGATGTTACAGCAGAAACCACAGAAGACTACTGAAGAGTTGATGTAGCTATCAACGAAACAGTCTGTCTCAGGGTTGGAGTTTTCAGTACAATTGTACTTTTTCAGTACAATTTTTATTAAAAGTCCCACGAAGACGTTTTTAGTACATCTTCATAAACTTGATCTTCATCAAGGGCGTCGTATGATTTGTTCTAGGGGGGGGGGGGTTTGGGCAAAGGCATAATTGAATCTAGAATGAAAATAAACAAAATGTAACCTATATAATGCTATTTACTACGATTATTGGTACTAATTTTGTGAATATGATATGCACACTACACCGGTTGACACACGCTTGTACACATTAGAAAATCTAGCATAATTTTAAAGATGGTGTAAAAATCTTTCTGGTACCATGTCCGAAATATTTAAAAATTTTATTTAATTTTTTTGTCATGTAATACATTTCAGTAATTTTTTACTAAAGCAAATGCTTTTAAAAATTTAATAAATTAAATAATGTGAGGCCTTTATCCTTAAATGAAATCGCATTAATTACAATCGAGCTCCAAGATTTCAACTTTTAAAATTAGAATAGAGAAATTTCCTAATGGGTCGAATTAATAAAGCGAGTCGAGTGGAGTGAACTCAGCTTCACTAGCGTTTACTCTGTTCGGTATGAATAAAGCATATTAATAAAAATAAATAAACTCCACTCTACTCATGTTTTTCTTTGGCGTTGAGTGTTCACTCAGAATAAACATCGCAACCTCCAGTACACTCAGATTTTGTTTATTTCGTATTATTAAAACTTGAGATCACTCAATAAAAGTTGAGTGTGCTATCTAGCTGCCTCAGCCTTACTCAAGCTATACAAATATCATATTTTGCGCATTGCACAATGAAGTGTAACATCTGTTGCAACAGAATTAATTACCATTTTCTGTGAAGTTATAAATTTTTAGAATCAATTTTCGCGGCCAAAATATAGTTTATTTTGAGAAAACGTAGTTCATGTAATTTAAATGCGGTTTTCTTAAAAAGGGTATCATTGAAAAGGTGAATTCGTTTATTTAAAGGGAAAAATTTAAAACTTTTGAAAAAATTACAATAGGTTTACCCAATCTTAATTTTAAAGTTTACTTATGAAAATTAAAGAACCTTCAGCATCTTCTTCAAGCATTTCGTTATCTTGAACTTCACCAAGTTCTAGCGCTTTATTTTCATTAAGTTCTGCATTGAAATGGCAAACTGACATTAAAAATTTAATTTACATCCATTTTAATTATGACAACATTTTTCAAAAAATGTACCGTATTTTGTCGCATAACACAAAAGAATTTTTTATTGAAAAACAATATTAGCTGTCTGACAGCTGCTGACATGAGTGAAAACTCAAACGATGTTTTTTTTTGCCCTCGGAGTGGAGTGGAGTTTATTTAATACGGATTCCACACGCCATTTAACTAACATCTCACACTCAAGATGAACACTTAAGCACTTCACTCCACTGGTCTACTCATTTTTTATTAAAACGTCCCAATATTAAACAATCTTTTTTTTTTGTTGAAAAACTGAAAAAAAACGAAATTTTTAGGCCATTTTTTAACTTCGGAAGCCTTTAACTCCTAAACCAATTTTGAGTGGACTAAAGTTTTTCAGATTTGGATTTCAGAGGTCAATGATATGGCTTATCATTCACAAAAATTAAAAATTTGTGCTCCCCGCATGCTAAGGGAGATACTTTTCACCTTATCTCACACCGCATTGACACCAATCTACTTATTTGTTTTTCCATCATGAATCAGTTCTAACAGCTTGCAAGTTCCTTTTCGAGTTCGAAAATATAAATATTATCTGAATAATTTAAAAAATTTACTTTTTTTTGTAATTCAAAACGTATGAATAAATATATAAAGAGGTACATGTATATAAGATGAGTTTTGGGTTTTATACATTTTCTTAACATATTCCAGAACCTCTAGAAAAGTACAGAAAATTCTCAAACTGGGTGGGCGCCGCTAAATAACGTGAATTTTAAGAAGTATAAAAGGATTGTTTGAAATCGAGTCTCCTATTTACGTTTGTGTCATAAAAAACTTTTGATAACATATTCTAATGCAAAATTGTTTGCTTAATATGATATACGGTTTTTTAACAAATTAGTCCTTGATCCAAAATTGGCCTACATTATTCAATTTCTTAATTTTTTCTTTCGCTTTTAAGTTATAAGCTTTGCTCTCGCCTAAATCGCTGCAAGAATTATTTGTCATTTTATTAAGTTTAGGAAAAATTTTAAAAAAATCCAAATCGGATCATCTTTATTTTTTTTTTTTTAAATCCAAATTGGATCATCTTTATGATAGAAAAATAAGCCGAATTTTTGGAAAACATTATTTTTTGTATTAAATTTATTTACTTTGTCTTCTGCTTATTTACAATGGCTTAAGAACATAAATTTGCTTATCGTCAAAGTTTATATCCGTTATTGAATTAAATGCACCTTGCTTTCTGTTGCTACGAAGAATGATCTTCGGCTAATAAGGGATATAATTTCTTAACATTCGCTAATTTCTTGTAGGAATAACTTCGTAATTTGTTTCACTACATTCGTAGCATTTACTAAAAAATTCATTCGCAGGTTGACCGCACTCATTATTCGTAAAAGGTACGAAGTTTTAGTTGTGTTTAAAAAATGTACAACTGAAATCGTTCAGACTGGTTTGTCGAACAATTACCGAATATAAGGACATGTGTGATTGCAAGGTGCCCGTAGAATACTGGAAGAGTACGTGCCCAATACGCTGAAGAACCGCGGTTCAAACCCTAGCTGAACAGAAGGTTTTTTTTTGTGACTAGGTATTACGATCATTCGTAAATGTAAAGTATAATATAAATTTGTTTTGGTTCGAATACGAATAAAATATTCGAAATGTGTACCAAACTACGTCCATTCTACGAATTCTATTCGTGTCTGAAAATTACGAATAAAATTCGTAGATAAAATTTTTCAATTTAAGAATGCGTATTGAAAAGTTTTTGTGAAACAAAGGTAAATAAAATGGTATCGTTACTTATTAGTAGGTGTTAATATTGGGCGTTTTTGTCGCGATTGTGACACAGCACTTAATTTTTTTTCCCCAAACGCGGCTGAGAAATACGGAATATTAAATAAATAAATGTTTTTAAATACATACAAAATGCACTATTTTTCAGCTGCTTCTTCGAAAAAAAAACGTGAGAGCGTTATCGCAATCGTGACAAAATCGCGTAATATGAACACGGCCTAACAGCAACAGGTACAACATACTATTTAAAAATGAATGGTTTAGCTCTGCTTTATTTATATATTAGCTTAAAAAAAGTATTTTTTGTATTCTTTTCACAATATCTTAAATACATAATGAACATATCGTCATATGAAATAAAAAAAGTCATAAGTTACAAAAAAGGCAAAATCGATTTTTTGATTGATTATGATGCATCTTATCAAAATACATGTTTCGCAAAATTTTGCACTTCTACAACTAAGACTGACGTTTTTAATAACAAAGTTCTCAAAGCCCTAAGTTTAAGCGCAACTAGAAAGCAATTAGAAAGTTTTTCGATTTTCGCTTCAAATTTTTTAATTTAAACTTACGGCTTTTTTGATTTAATATGAAGATATATATAAAAAATGTTCATTGCCTAGGGGGGAAAGCGCCCCTCCCTGCCCTCTCCCTGCGGTCCCCCATGATCTTCATTATATCGAGTTGATCTTTCATTAATTTTTTTTCAAAAAAGTCTTAAAGCATTTTCTACACGTGAGTTTTGGGAAAAGTGAAAGCTATTAAAAATGAATTCAATGAACCACTTTTTCCAACATTTACAGAAATTCACAGATATTTTTATCAATTTAACATTCTTCAGAAAATATAAAAAGAATATTTTCGATTCAAAATTTTATCAAAACAAGGTGCAGAAATCGTTTGGTTGTTCGATTCAGTTTCTTCTTTAATTAAAACAAAATATTTATTTAAGGCCTCTGGGCAATGATGCTATAACGTAAAAATTAAAAATGCTATGCATTTTGAAAATATTTCTGTTCAAGAAGAGGAAGACGCACATGTCCTTGATTAAATTTTAAAAACTGAATTTTCAGTACTATATTAATTTCACTATCTTGAATCGTTTGTCCATTTTTGTTTTTTTTTTTTTAAATAAATAATTAAATATATCAAAAAAATTGTATTATTCCTGGAGACAAAAAATAGTGCACTTTTAAGACAAAAAGTACAATTTTTATTTCGGTTTGGTACTATTTCGAAAAGTCATTTCCTATCCCTGTAGTGGAATTCCCAAAAATTTAACGATATAATCGTTGTCGTTATCGGTCATTGTGCATGCCAAGTTCATAGAAAATTACAGTTTTCGCTTACTAACATTATCGAAAATCGTCGTTAATGCATTTAGGAATTCCATTACTGGTCTGTTGAGTCTGTTTAGTGGTTTGTTCTGCAAAGAACTTGCCGTTGATGCAACCTGTTGCTTCATGATTTTATTTGGCATTAAGATATATGAGCTTGATGAATTCCAAAAAAATTATTTGAGATACAGTATTTTTCTAATGTTGCCACACTTTACTGTAACATTTTCGATGAATTAAAAACATAAAATCAAAAAACCAAGGGCATCACGTTGTTCTTAAGATTGAGTGAAAGCTTGCAATTGTTAGGTGGAAAATACGGATACAATAAAATTTATAGCAGGGAGGGGAAAGTGAGGGTCTCAAAGTATAGAGAATTTTACTACAAAAATTGGTTTTATTAATAAAGATACACCGTAAGAAATCATGTGCTATATTTGAAACTTTTCTGTTCTACACATAAGTCCACACCAGCTGTGGTATCAAATTTAGTATTTGCAAAATACTAAAAAATATTTTAAATACAGCTTTGGTTTAAAATTGAGTACATGCTTGAACTAAAATATCACAAAAACAAAAAAATAAACACTGTGAGATACGGACCCACGATATTTAGTTTGAAAGTTCTCTAGTATAACCACTGGGCTATGGAGCTATGCGTAATAGAAGTAATGAAAAAATATATGAACCGAATCACCTAAATTGAGTTTTAACATTGCCAGGCTATCTTTTTACGGGTGCATACTTAAATTGAGCATCCAAATGTACTAGAATTTAGACTTAATTGTATTAGAAATAAAAAATAAAACAGAATTGAAAAATTTAAACTTTGCCAATATTAACTCATAATTAAAACTCTATTGTACTAAAATTTAAAACAAAAAGCTAAAAAGGAAACGAGAATATTTCTTTGGTTTAAGTTTTAGTACAATAGAGTTTTAATTATGAGTTAATACTGGCAAAGTTTAAATTTTAAACCGCAAGGTTCAAGATTTTTAACCGTGTAGTCAATGGTATGAACAAATTGGTTTTTAGCCATACCTTTTGATTGGAAAGATGGTTAGGTTAGGTTAGGTTGAGATGGCAGCCGCTGTACGTACTCAAACCATACGCACGTACCACATAAGGTCCATTGTGATACCGCTGCACACTTGGCCTTTAGTCCGAGTGGAACCACATTGAGCTCTAAATAAAACTTGTAAGACGTTTGACGCTTGTCCTTGCCAGGTCGTCAAGCTCAGAGAAGAAGAATGACCCCAGATAGTTATGCCTTCTTCTAGCAAGCACTGGACAGGAACATAGAAGGTGGCAGATGGTTTCTTCCTCCTTCTCGTCCCTGCAGCTTCTACAGAAGTCATTGGGGATGAGTCCCAGTCTCGAGGCATGTCTGCCTATTAAGCAGTGCCCTGTGTAACGTCCTCTAGCGTGGCTACCTCTGGTCTTCCCAACGAGAGAATTGCTCTCGATAGCTTTGGGCTTAGAGTCGGCCAGATAAGCTTTGTTGTTCTGCATGTTGGAAGTTCAGCCCATCTTGAGTTGGCTTTAGATGTGGTGTGCTCATTGAGCAGCATTTTGACAGTTGCCATCGGGATGCTTGGTGAGTTCTGAACCATTGATATATTGGGGTAATTTTTCACATAAATTATTTTTATGACTTGAATTTTTTGTTAAAAATATAAAAACAATATTTTGGAACAAATAAATTTCATTAAAAAAGTCATAGGTGGTTCCTTGTAAAAACAGTTTAACAATTTTTTTAAAAGGGGCGGAGAGGAGTATGGAAAACTAAGTATGTAACAATTTTATCTAGGCTGCACACAATATGAATACCAAAATTAAACAAAATCTATTGAGCCGTTTATATTTGTATTAAGGTCAAACAAACAAACAAATAAATAGAAAATGAGTTTTATCAATAGAGATTGTTTCGTCAGAACTTGCTGCAAGCATACATATAATTCCAAAAATATGCTTGTCTATTAACATATACCATTTTGTAGTTAAGATTAGCATAATTTTCATTTAAAACTATATATATATATATAAAGATCATGTAGTATTCTCAGTAGGCTCTCATTTAAGCTCTTTTCTCATTTCTCATTTCTCATTTTCTGAATTATTTTTTCTTTTTTTTTTTGCTCTTCTAAACTAGTACGTGACGAGATTTCGTTTAGCATGAATCACTTTCAAAATTATATTGTTTATAAATTTGTTGATTTTGTTGCCTTTTTAATGTTAAAACGATGTTGTCGTCATCGTTGGTTTTGTTTTTATTTACACATGATTTTATGCAGTTGAAAATGTTTGTTGTTTAAAACTTTAAATAAAATTAATTATAACTCAAAATCATTTTTCAAAATTTTGACAGTTAATAATAAAAAATTACTAACAAAAAATAACCAATTAGCCTTCACGTCAATTGAGCGACAGCAACATAACAACAACAACAATGCTGAAATGGTTAAACGAAAACATTTAAATTGCGATATAAACATGCATACGTCGAGCCGCATAAACAAACACGCACACATACAAACAAATTAGCATTGAATATTTGAGTTCCGTCATTAAATACTTAATAATAAAAGTAATAATATATATTAACAACATTATTTTTCAATGTTTTTGTTTTCCGTTGTTGATACTCAAATATTCAACACAAAAACAACAGCAACAAGAAAGCCAATACTAAATAAAAGTAATATAATGTGCTGCCAATAAAAAAATTAATTGCTTTAATGTCATGTACATAATTAGCCCCTAAAAAAACTCGAAGGAAAAAATACAGTTGCTGCCTTAAAAATAAACATTAAAAAAAAAGAAAAAAATTAAGCACCATGTATCGTCTTTCATTGAAAACCTTGAAATTCGTAAGCATTATAAATATATGTATTTGTTTATATTAACTATGTTTATATTGTTTTTAACAATGTTAAAAGTTTAAAGTTTTAACAAGAAGAAGAGTTAATATAAAAAGGCTTCCAGAAGATTTACTCTGAACTATGAATCTTTCAAGGAACCGGAGAATAGGTTCTAGATTCTTTAAGTTATGTGATTACAAGGCATTGGCGTAGCAAGCAGGGGGAAAGGGGGGCAGCTGCCCCGCTTATTTAGATAGATAAACAATTTAAAAAGAAAACTTCAAAAGCTATTCAAAATATCAGTTTTTTTACAACGATAATATTTTTGTATTTTATATTTTGTTCTTCTCTCTCTCTTCTTCATAAGCATGCTTTCGGATAACCATTTTCTTTCTCTCTTTTTGCAAAAAGATAGAACAAAATGTAGAGTTTCTACTGCAGTTCCAATTTGAATGAAATTCGAATATACTGAAAAAACTATTGCATGAAGTTTAAAAAATTGTTGCTTTGGTTTTGACTGTGCCTGCATCAGCAGCTTCATCTAAGCGTTCATTTAGTGCACTAAGCCGGCTTAAAACGTATCTTCGAGCAACTATGACACAGAAACGACTTACGACTCACTCATACACATTCACAAAGATAAAACCGAAGAATTGAATTGGCTGGAGGTGGTGAAAGATTTTTTTCTTGCAAGGACAGAAAGAAACATTTTGGAAGAATTTAAATTGATATAACATTTTGTACCTTATTGCATTTAAACCATGTAAAGATATACCTAGTCTTGTTTTATAAAAGCAACAATTGTTTCTTATATTTTCATATGACGATATGAAAGATCCTTTAAAAAATGGTAGATCCTTTATATCGAAATTGGAAAAACTTTTAAAAATAATGAAATTTTAAAAATAATTTGTATAAGAAATAAATTAATTAATACCAATAAATTTGATAATTAAAGCTAGGCTATGGCATTTAAAAATATGTGATCTTCTAATTAATTTAAAAAATTTACCTTAGTGATACTGAATTGGGTAGGAACATTTATGGTAATGAAAAGGCGGATGAATTGGCCAGGCGGGGTTCTTCCCTTGACGTTTCCAGAGCGGAACCAGTCGAAGTTCCACTGAACACAGTCAAGGGAGGAATTCGTTCTTACTACTTAACCTTAGCCGGTCGTAGATGGAGAGAACTACCAACCTGCAACACATCAAGAAAAATATGGCCCCTTTACAAGCCAGATTAACGGCTATTATTACGGGTCACTGGTGCATCGGAGTTCATGCCGAGAGAATTGGACTACCTTTCAACACCCACTGTCGCAGCTGCGATGACCCAAATGAAAAAGAAACACTAACACACTTTCTGTGCACCTGCCCAGCCCTGGCCAGGTCCAGACTAACAACGCTTGGCAGGCCCTTCCTCAGCAACCTAGAGGAACTCTCAGCAACAAAAATAAACAATCTCCTAACGTTCATTTATCGCACCGGATGGTTATAACCTAGCAGTGCGCTACCCAGTCAACCAACAGAAACACGAGGTTATGGTATCAAAACGGCTCACTAGAGCTACTTGGATCCTACTTGCATGTAGAATCACCATCTAAACCAACCAACCATACAGAATTGGGAAATCTTATTGATTTAATAAGATTTATTTTATTAAAAAATCTGGGGAAACTGGGGGCGATGGAACAATGTAACATGTCTGACTGTCTCAACCTGGCGAGGTTAGCATAATCTTTGTGAAATCGCCTCAAGTCGACTCAAACCTCTACGTGGTGTTTCCTGGGCAACGTCAAAACTGACAACCGTTAGTTTGGCGGCTAATCTGAGCGGCGGGCCTCCCTAGGCTTAAAATAGGTTGTGCGTCGGGTTTGAAGCCCACCCGTAAAAACCAATTTCAATGAAAACATATAAGAAAAGAAGAAAAATGATCCCCAAATCTGATGACGACTACCGCAAACGAAAAACTGATAATGATTTACGGATATGCACCTGGAATGTTCGAATCCTTAATTGGGAAGGTGCCTCTATCCAACTGACTGATGTCTTGGAAAGATACAAAGCTGATATCACTGCTATCCAAGAAATGCGATGGAAGGGACAGGGTTGCATTCGGCATGCACCCTGTGATATCTACTACAGCGGCCATGCGGAGAAGCACGAGTTTGGATGCGGATTTGTAGTTGGCAAGAGACTACGGCCCCACGTCCTGCGATTCACACCTGCGAACGAACGACTTGCCATAATCCGCATCAAGGTTAGATTTTTCAATATAAGACTATTATGTGCGCATGCTCCGACAGAAGACAAGGACGATGAGATCAAGGAAATTTTCTACGAGCGCCTTGAAAATGCTTACGAGCGCTGCCCCCGCCACGACGTAAAAATCGTGCTTGGTGACTTCAACGCTAAGGTAGGCAAGGAAAATATTTTTGATCCAACAGTCGGAAAGTTCAGCCTCCACGAAAACACCTCCGATAACGGAATGAGGCTGATTGACTTCGCCGTAGCACGAAACATGGTCGTAAGTAGCACTAGATTCAAGCATATCAATATTCATAAAGCCACCTGGATGTCCCCTGATCAAAAAACCAAAAATCAAATTGATCACGTTTTGATCGACGGAAGGCACTCTTCCAGTGTATTGGATGTACGCACGATCCGTGGTGCAAACATTGACTCGGATCACTATCTTGTTGCAGCCAAGATTCGTACACGTCTGTGCGTAGCTAAGAATACACGCAACCCTACACAGAGAAAGCTAGACGTCGACAAGCTGCAATCGAAACAGACAGCCGATGCTTTCGCCACTCGACTCTCACTCCTGCTTCAAAGCACTCCTCCCATCGATGATATATGCGCGCAGTGGACACACATTTCCAACTCCATGCGTGCGGCTGCTGAAGAGGTGATTGGCTACCACCGCCCTCGCCGAAACCAGTGGTACGACCAGGAGTGTCGCGACGCCACTGCAGAGAAAGACGCCGCCTACAAAGCCACCCTGCAGTCGGTTGTAACGCGCGCTGCTAAGGAGCGATACAAAGAAAAGAGGAGGGAAGAGAGACATATTTCCAGGCGGAAAAAAAGAGAGGCAGAAAAGCGCGAGCAGGTAAAGATTGAGATGTATGGTGACAGGAATGAGGCCCGAAAATTTTTCGAAAAAATAAGACGCCTTGCCGATGGTTTTAAAACCGGTGCCTCTTCCTGCAAGGATGAAAACGGGAATCTAGTGACAGATGTCCAGAGTACACTGACGTTATGGAGGGAACACTTCTCTAAGCTTCTTAATGGCGACGCTGACAACAATCCCGCCAATAGAGATGATATTCCGGAAACCCCAATTTTGGATGACAGCGTTGAGGTTCCGCTGCTCGACTATGATGAAGTTCTGACAGCTATAGCTCGGCTTAAAAATAACAAAGCCGCGGGAGCTGATAGCTTACCTGCTGAGCTGTTTAAGAATGGAGGCGAAGCTCTACTTAAATGCATTCACGAGCTTCTATGCAGAATATGGTCGGAAGAATGCATTCCGAACGATTGGAATATCAGTGTGCTCTGCCCAATCCACAAGAAAGGCGATCCCACTATCTGTGCCAATTACCGTGAAAAACAAGTCGACACCCACCATCTTTTTGTCGACTACAAAGCCGCCTCCGACAGCCCAATAAGGAAGCACCTGTACTTCACCATGTCTGAATTTGGTATTCCTGCAAAACTAATACGACTTTGCAGGATGACACTGAGCAACACCAGCAGCGCAGTTAAAATCGGGAAGGACCTCTCCCCACCATTTATTACCAAACGAGGTTTCAGACACGGTGATTCCTTATCGTGCGACTTTTTCAACCTAATGATGGAAAAGATCATCCGAGCTGCTGATCTGAGACGTAGTGGCACAATATTCTACAAGAGTGTTATGCTGCTTGCGTATGCTGATGACATAGATATCATTGGCCATAATACGCGCGAAGTCAGTGCAGCATTTTCCGGATTAGAAAGAGAGTCAAGTCGAATGGGTCTGTCAGTGAATGCAGATAAGACGAAATACTTAGTGTCAACAAACAAACAGTCCCAGCGTCTTGGAACCCACGTTACTGTTGACAATACCTCCTTCGAGGTTGTGAAGAACTTCGTTTATCTGGGATCCAGCATTAATTCAACCAACGACATCAGCATTGAAATCAAACGAAGAATAACTCTTGCCAACAGGTGTTACTTTGGGCTCAGTAGGCAATTGAGAAGCAGAGCCCTCTCTCGACGAACAAAAATCGCGCTCTATAAATCGCTCATCATGCCCGTCCTACTTTACGCATCACAAACCTGGACGCTGAGCAGTTTATTTAGATGAAAAGACTTTAGGAGCATTCGAGAGAAAAATTCTTCGTAAGATCTACGGACCAATCTGCGTCAATGGCGAGTACCGAATACGGTGGAATGATGAACTGTATGAGCTGTACGCTGACATCGACATAGTCAAGCGCATTAAAATCGTGCGGCTTCGCTGGCTTGGTCATGTTCAGCGCATGAAAGACGATGCTCCAGTGAAGAAAACATTCGATTCGGTACCCAGCGGCAGTCAACGCAGAAGAGGACGACCGCATCTTCGTTGGAAAGACCAAGTAGAGGACAACCTGACGAAGCTTGGAATTTCCAACTGGCGCCAGCAAGCGAAAGACAGAAATGGCTGGCGCAAATTCTTAGATGAGGCCAAGACCGACATACGGTTGTAGCGCAAACTAAGTAAGTAAGTAAGTAAGTAAGTATTTTATTAATTTAATAAGTAAAACTGTTTAAAGCAAAAAGGTCTCTTAATAACCTATTACTATGAAGTTCTTTTCATTAAGAAGAAAAACGAGATTGTGAACTATTACCTGAAAATATACTCTTACTTTTATTTACCCTTTTAAATTAAGGAAAAAATTACATTTTATAATATTTTAATAAAATTTATTAAGTAATAATATAGGTTAGGTTAGGTTAAGATGGCGGCAAGTCTTTAGACCAGTCCACTTAGACCATATTATTGGTCCGCTGTGATACCACAGAATAGAAGAAGGGAGTAATCAAGTGAAACTTTTGTGAAGGATGTTCTTAATGTGGCAGAAGCTGTAGCAACATGTGATATTATATCTGAAGCAAGTGGTTATGCCTTGACCGCAGTCAAATCAAGTTACTAAACGTTCTTCTCCACAAACTTTGTCTACCGCCACCAACTACAACTTTTCGTCGTCAATTGATGTGTTTTAAAGTTCCTTTGATTAGAAAAAAGGAAAGAAAGTTTATAGCGTAGGACCAAGGTCAGGCCAGGATTCGAATCCGTCAAGCGCGCTGCCACTAGACTATCGAAGCCGCCCAGGTAATAATATAGGAATATGTAAAAATATAATTGCAAAAACTTTAAAAAATTAAATATACATTCACTTCTAGGTACTCGTAATTAAAGCTATGTTGATGTGATGAGGAGAAAACTGAAAAAGGAAACTGATACAAAGTAGTGGCGCTTTTGTCGGACACCGAGTTTTTTCATTATATACCTGGTGCATTTTTTATTATCATACCCTATTTTTTCTCCATTCTTTCAAAACAGCTTTAAACTTGACTTTGTCACCAAAATATCCGACGCTATCACCACCATCAAAGAAAGCTTTGACGTCCTCAATTTTCATTTTATTATTTGACATAGCTTAGTTTCGAAATATGGCTTTAGTTTCGAGAACCTCAGTTTCGTCAAAAATAAGCTCTGGAATAGATTTATCCATAGCTTATTTTTCTATATCTCTTAAACCGAGTGCGCTCAAATCAAAAAATCATTTTTACTGTTTTTTTTTTATAGAATCTTTCAAATTTCGTAATTGTTACGTAACGCATTGTTTGCAAAATTTAAGTTAGCGTTATAGCGTAGGTACCCTTAATTTAACCGATGCAATGAACTTGAATAAAAAACCATAGACTGATGCGTAACTTTATGGAAAAGGCTCATTTTTGGTTAAGCCAAACTACATGTATGATATATCTATGGAAAAAAAAGTTCAATTAGTTTTCAATAAGCTACAAATCATGTGAATACCTAGAAAAATAGGCGTTTAAAAAATTTTATTTCGAAAATGACGAAATATCCATTTGTTGGAGTCTCAAAAGAGTTTGAAAAGAAAACTAGTAAGGAATTATCTTCGACTTAATTTTTGCGGAATAGAGATTTCACCATTTTTGTAAACTCACTTTGTATGGGAGGTAGACGTCATTTTTATTCGACTTTTACAAAATTCATACGTGCAAAGTTTGCAGTCACTAGATTAATTTTTGTGAGATTTAAAGAGATTTTACCGTTTTGATAAGCTAACTTTGTATGGGAGGTAGACGTGGTTTTCACTTGATTTTTTAAATTTCATACTTAAGGTACATATTAATTATTTAAGCTTATGTGCAAAATTTGATTAATTGTCATTGTCATTAGATTAATTTTTGTAGAATTTAAGGAGATTGTTTCGTTTTGGTTAAGTCATTTTGTATGAGTGGTAGGCGTGGTTTTCATATAAATTGGCTCATTTTCGAACTTGACCTCTATTTTTTATTAAAAAACTTTTATAATGAATTTCGTTACGATAGATATTAAATTACGGCTGTTATCGTGATCACAGACAGACAGACGGACAGACGAACGTTTCTACGTCGACTCAGGAGGTGATACTGATCAAGAATATACAGTTGGTGATCATATTATTAGAGCCACTTGAACTTTTTCACAAAGAGATAAAATGCTACCACAAGCTCAGGAATGGTTTCCAAACAACAAATTTGCATTTATGCATGATTCTATTCCTTGCCATAAGGCTATAAGAGTCACAAAATTCCTCAATAAGGCAAAAGTCCATGTTCTTGACTGGGCCGGAAATGCTCCGTATCTCAAACCTATAGAGAACCTTTGGAATTTTTTTAATATATTTTTTTTTCAGTTGTAAAAGCTTAATGTTAATTTTACTAATAAAATAATTGTGATGCAAAAACATCGACTATAATGCTTTTATTTCACCCGAAACTAAGAAAATTCCTTTTTTTAAAAGTGGCTCTGATAATATGATTACCCACTGTATATACTTTTCTATACCGGCTAGGCCTCCTTATCGGTGTTACAAACGGAGTGACAAAGTTAATATACCCCTATTACGTTTTTTAAACGTGGGGGTATAAAAAAACTTGAAAATTTTTTTAGCCTAAATTTGTGTACAATCAAAATCTTTATTTATTTTTGCTAATCTTGGGTATGCATTCTGAAGGGAAATAAACTACTACAAAAACTTCATTTTGTGGCAAAAAAAAAGGGGCTTAAGAGAACCAAAACTGCTTCATTGGGATTTTTTTGATTCAAAAAATATAATGCAGAGATAAGCTGACTTTTTTTCTCTATACAAATCGATCTAGCTTAATGTATAGCGATATAACTCGCGCAAAGTGTACATAAAATCAGTGGATTACATTTTACAAAATTTGCAAAAGTCTTTTCTCATGAAACTTCAAATGCTTTTATAAGTCAAAGTCAAAAATTTAATGACCTTATCAACTTCATGGACCTTTTTTAAGTGTTTTGCGTGAATGTTAAACTATCTTTAAATTATCTTTATTCTCACTGGTACTTATAAGAAAATTATTAAAAAATATTTTCCACACATGTATGTTCAAAAATTGACAGCTAGTTTAAGTTTACACAGAACTATAAAAAAAGAGAACGCATCATTTGCACACATTCCTAATCAAACACATGAAAAAATATTCACCAACACTAAAAACAAAATAAATAAGCTAGATCAGGACGAGATCAGCTGTAAAGGAAAAAGCGAATAAATTGCAAACAAGTGCATTTTGGGACAACAAAGAGATCACTAGGAGTTAGAATGAAAGAAAATATGGCTGACATAAAGAATCCCAGTAAGTACATTCAAGCATTGATGATGTATGCATACGTTTGATGTTTTGTGTGCATGCCAGCATTAATGCAAGCTAAGTTTCACTTTCCATGGCGATCATACAAGAGCATGTGTACTGTAAGCCCGCACAATTACTAATAATGTATGCATGGGTCGGTCTTTGTAGTCTAGTGGAGAGTGCGCTAGACTATCAACTCAGAGGTCCCTGGTTGGAATCCGTGTTCGGGCATGGTTCTTTTCACTTTCTTTGTTCTTTTCTACTTTTAAGAATGATGGAAAACTAAAAATCCACAGCTAAATTGTGGAAAATGTGGAATTAAAGGACTGGAACACTTAAGGGCTGGAAATGCTTGCCGATGTTAAGGTATAGCACTAGCCTCTCAATGTCGTCATAATTTTTTAATTTATTTTTAAATCGCGCCGACATTAGTTAAATTTTTACAGCCATTTGTCTTCTTGAAAATGAAAAAAAAAATCCTTTTCTTTTAGGTAGAATTTTGCTGGGAATAGATCTTTGTAAAAAATTTGGCGAAATGGATGCATTTTGTATGGTAGCAAGCATATACATAGGATTCAGTTTTTGACGAAAAAAAAAACGTTAAAATTAACACCATTTAGTAAATTCTTAACTGATTTCGATGTTCTTAAATTCAGTGGAAAGGTATTTTTACGTGCAATTTAGTTTTGTAAAAAAACAAATGTCTGTAATGGAATATTATTTAATTAAAATGTATAGAGACACAATTTTTTTAAGTTAAAGAACAGTAGCACAGTAGAATTTGCTTCGCTACACGCATTATTTTGTAGTTTATCGGATTTCTTTTTACATAGCCTTATTTTACGAAAATTCTACGGAAAAGAAATGGATTTTATTTTGCATTTCCAAGACGGCAAATGGCTACAAAAATTCAATGAATATCAGCACAACAAAATTCGAACACTTCAACTTTAAAAATAAATTAAAAAAATCGTGATGAAGTTGAGAGGTCAAATAAGGTGCGATGGCCTATCAACATGTAACTCTTTAAGAATTTCTATAAAGTTTGGTTGTGTTTTTTTTTTGTCGATTTCGGCAAACTGTGTTATAGTTTAAGAAAAAGAATATTTAAAATTAAATTATTAAGTCAGCTTTTTTGTTTTGACCGTGAGTGTATGCATTCAAAATAGGATTAGCTACTCATGCTCGGACCATTCCTTAGTGTTAATACAGTCAACGCCGTAGATATGGGGGTTAAGGGGTTCAAACCCCTCCCTTAGCAATTAAAAATTTTTTTTATATATTAAATAAAAGCACAAATATTCCAAATTATTTAATTACCACAACATGAAGATAAATTGAAAATTGTTCAATGCACATGCTTATCTTGTTTAGCAGACATTTAGTTAAATATAATACAATATAAATGGTTTTCTGAATTGTTTTCCTATGTATTGTTGCTTACGTACTAGCGTTTGCAGAACGTATACATATAAATTGAACAAAATTATTCTAAGCCAGTCTGTGAAATTTAAATGATGATATGCAATGCTTCATTATTCGTTAAATTACACTGTAGGTAAATTTTCATCTTTTGAAAAGACACAAAAAAAAACGCTGGAGACGTAAACTTAATTTTCGGTCGTAGAATTTAGTGGCATATTCAGTTTTTCCAAATCAGATCAAATTCTCGAGATATTCAGATTTTTGTTATTTGACCATCATTTGACTTGTTATTGTTTTTTTCGAAAATACCTCCAACGTGAAAATCAAGTTAGTTTTGTGTTATCTATGCTTTTCAAAGGTTAATTTTGTATTTCTCTTCATTTTGACCAAATTTGAATGTTAAACGTAAGATCTTTAAAAAAATCTGAACACTTTTTTACTCAAATTTGTATTTTTATAAGTAGATTAAATTCTGAAAGTTTAAGAAAAATCGGAGTTGGTCAAAATTTTTGTTCTCCAAAAATAAGCAAAATACAACTAAAATGGGTCTAAAAGTGACTTAATTTCAATCGCAAATATCTCGAGATTTTGATCTGATTGGGAAAAACTGAGTACGCCACTAAATTCTGCTACCAAAAACTAAGATAACGTTCTCGCATCTTCATGTGTCTTTTTGACGTCCCTACAGTGTTATTAAATGAATGTAAAAGTGAATTTCATTTGTACATTTGTCAGTTTCAAGGTTTTTTTTAAGCTGTGTGTGAGTAACGCAAAGTGGTTTTAAAAAATGTTCTCCTCAAATTCTAGCGGTGACACTTCGTGAAAAGAAAAAAGTTGATCGAGTCTTTCCTTCAAAATAAGCCTGGGCTAATGTCATAATGATTTCCCAAATATTTCGACTCTACAGATAGCCATCCGTGAGCTGGAATGGTTTGAAATAACCTCCAAAATTAGATTTTTGTGTAAAAATATTGGCTGGCGTAATAGTTTAAAAAAAGCAAACTATCAGAAATTATAGGCCGGAAAAATCTCTTTCAATCGCATCAAAAAAATTGTTGATACTTTTTATTTTGTTTCCATTAAAAACTTTAAAAATTTCAATAACTTCATAACTTTTTCTTAATTTCTTACAACAGCTTTTCAAAAGGTGTTTATTTTATAAGTAATATTTTAGTTCTAGTTTTTTTCAGTTTAAGGCGGTCTTCTCATTCAAAACCCGTTTTTGGACCCTTTTTAAAAAAATTCTTATTTGAAAACGCAAAGAATAATTGAAAACTTTTTTATTTATTGTATTACAAAAGGTTCAAAGTAAATAAAAAAATTTTTTTTGCCTCGATACGTGGGCTGTTCAAAAAGTAATAAGACTTCAAAGTTGGTGGTGAAAAAAAAGGTGTCGTCACGGCGGCCACGATTCCGGGTCTCCGGAGCGTCTGAAATGAAAAAAAACGGGGTTATAATCAGTATAGATGTAATTCTCGGATGAACCTCAAGCTTAATTTTGTGATTTTTTTTGACAAAATGGCGGCCATTCAAAAAAAAAATTTCAATTTCGGGTTTTTTTTTGTAGTTTAGTGTAAAAAAAAATAGTAAAAATTTTTTTAAAATTATGGTCGAGGTTCACCCGAGAATGGTGACAATTCTGCGTCAATTCCACTTTGTTTCATGAAAATCGGTTCAGTTGAACTGGAGATATCATGGCCGCCAGTTCGAAAAACGTGGGTTCAAGACAAACGCGTTTAAAGTTTGAAGTAATTTTTTTGGGAAAAAAAAAATCAAAAATGTTTAAATGCAGTTTTAAAGAGCTGACAATTCTCCGTCGAATTCACTTTGTATCATCAAAATCGGTGCGGTAGAACCGGAAAAAACTTAACTCATAGGTCAAAATACGAGGGTTTCAAAAAAACCCAAACATTTTTTTTTCAAGAAAAGCATTTTTTTTTCAAAGTTATTTTTTTGGCAAAAAAAAGAAAAAAAGTGACAAATTAAAGTAAGCAATTAACAAATAGAGGTAATTCTGCGTGATTAAAGCTTTATTTCATCAAAATTGGTTCAGTTGATGTGAAGAAAACTGGCCAGGTAGTCAAAAAAGGGCCTTTGAAAGAAAATCTAAATATTTCAGATATTTTTTACTTACAAATATTAGTCGGCGATGCCAGCTCCATACAGGCCACCTTCTTCTTTTTCGTAGAAACTGCTTTCTGCTGTCCTCTCTGCTCTGCGAGCCGTTCTGCCAGCTTTTGATGATGCCGCAGCTCGGGTCTCTGATCGGTTCAATCTGTCTTCATTGCGAGAAAGTGCGTATTCGTATGCGTTTTTGCCAATCGCAATACCCATCAAACCCATAATTTTAAGTATGGATATAAAACCGTCGTTGAAGAGGCACGTTGCAATGAAATTGGCCACTTCGATGGTGCGTGCGCCTGAGTTGATGTGTTTGGGCGAAAGTGACCAAAGAACAGAATTGTAGGACTCATTGGAATTCTGAGTTTCAGATCCAAGGCATCTTTCAAGCAAATTATCTGCCGACAGCGCTTCGTAAGCTGGTTTTATTACCTCCATCACCTTCTTGTCGAGAGGTGCATACGTGTGGTGAAAGCTATCTAACGTACCTTCAGCAGCTGCTTTCTGCCATGCGCACCAGCTTGACGCACCGGTGGGGCAATTTTGGTGTTGCGGTTTATCATCGGTGGAGCACTTATGGTAAAAAGTGGCCCAAATTTCCTTTTTCATATCCTCCATGGAGTCAGGATGACGGCGGATCGCAAGGCCATAATATGTGGTCAACTCGGATATTAATTTGTCGGTGAGCTTGCCCGCACCTTTGCCTCCAATGCCCTTATTTTCTTTTTTTATTTTTCGAAGTCGCGTGCCCATTCGCTTCTGCACATGCCCAATGCATTCTTTCTTTTCCACTATAGGGTCACCGTCATAGGGGTCGACATCTAATACACCTTTGAAGGTCTGCGAATCACCATCGCCGATATACTTTACATATTTTATGCCGTGTGTTTCAAACGACCTGGAGAACATCTCTATTACAGCGTCCACCTCCATTTTCCCAGAGCTTCCTTCATGGTTTATGGTGCATTCTTCGTCATGAGTATCAAGCCAAATTTGGTAAGCCTCTGGCTCTTCTTCCTTCTTGGCTTCCCAATATTTGCAGCTGTTACCCAGACGAGATTTTACGACAGTGTCAACAATTTTTTGGTATGCTTGGCAATCAAAGTTGTGACACCATAAAGGGAAGCAAAGCCACGCTTCTTCTAAGTCCCATCCCCCGACACAGTAAATAAAGTGGGATCGCACTCTGGATTCGCTTCGATCATAGCCTCTTTTTCTTCTCCAATAGCTTTTGAAATGACATGTTCGTACATGGCTTTTCCAGCAACGTACAAATTTTGTAGGATAGTATAGTACAGATTGTTGGACAAACTTTGTCCGAGGTCCATGAGGCCACAAAACATGGTTATACCTTTTGGCCCAATCCCTAAAAGCCGCATGGCAACAACCAAGCGTCGATTAATTTCATATGATTTTCCGATCATAGGTGACGAAGGAATATATGTTGTAAAGTAAGTTCAAAGCAATTTTAAATCCAACTCCATTTGGTGAGGCTTCTGAGAACTCAATTTTTTGCTTGCATGAGGCACAAATTACCAACGCTGACAACGTGGTAAACACAGAACAGAACTCGAGAATGCAATACTTCAAATTGTTTTTGATTGATACTTCGTCGTCTTCGTTATTCTTGAATTTCTTGGCCGATGTACTGGTATATTCAGAATCCTCTGGTCTAAGATGCTGATTTTCACTAAACCTGCGTTTTTTAGCACGATTCTGACGCTCACTTGGGCGTTTTTTTTTTATTACTTTTCCGATCCATTTTACAAAAATCACAATAAATTTATGAAAAATTTACTTTTCCGTTCACTGAAGCGCACGCGTCTGTTGCTCAACTCGATACAAACTGAACTAAATGATGCTTTCAGTTGAACACCTGCACTCAAAAAATGCTTCAACCCCTAAAATAAGCAGAAATGTGTATTCGTATGTTTGTATGAATATGTGTGCAAACACGTTTTTACCTAACAATAAACATTTTCAACGGAATTCGGTGGTTACTTTATGCCGCTTCGTTCGAAAATGAGTCGAAAAAAATAGCTCATTTTGACGAAGACCTTGCTTCACAAAAAAGGCTGTATCTTCTAAAGTATTTCGAATTTCTAAAAATCCTTTTAGGGGCATATTCACAACTACCCAAGCTATAAATAAATGCAAAAAAAAAGTCGAAAAAAAAGTTGCTCAATGAGAAGACCCCCTTAAGCAATTTTGTCCAGCAATTCTGACCAGTGAGGATATCATTAGAAATAATTAAGTTTTTTTAACTATAATGAAAATAACTTTAAAAAAAAATCATAAAAGTGCACAAAAAACATCAATATTTTTAATTCGAATGCAAAAATTTAGAATTTTTTGATGCAGATTGTGAGAACTTTTTCAAAAATATTATTTCAGATCATTTCATTTTTTCTAACTAACACACCAGCCAATATTTTTACAAAAAACTCGATTCTTAGAGGTTATTTCAAACCATTGCAGCTCAAGGATGGCCATCGCTAGAGTAGAAATATTTGGGGAATCATCATAGCGTAAGCCAAGGATTATTTTGAGGAACTGCCCCCGAAAAAATTTTTTCGTGAGGCTCCTATATATATATTAGCCTCATATATATATATATATATTTTTATATATATATTTTTCTTTTTAAAATGTCTGTTTTCGTTATATTACTTAAATAAATACTTGTCGTCCTGCTTCAAAAGAAGCGATTGGATCGATTTTTTATATTTTTTGCTTCAGCAACCCCCTCCCCCCGTCCCCCCATCACCCATCAGAATCTACAGCTTTGTAAACAGCTTACATTAGTTTAAATAGAAATTGAGCAGGGAAATTATAACCCCATGGTTCAGTTTTTTTTTTGTGTAATGATTTATTTGCAATCTATTTTAGAATAAGTATTAAGCCAATTCTTTGAATTTATATCACATTTAACAGAAATCGCAAGGCTGCATTAAGCTTTATAATATAATAAGCATTCAAAACAAGTTTTTAGAAAATTCATTGCTAAATATAATTAAATAAATAAATATAATAGTTAAATAAATATTAATTGTTATAAAGGCAAGAAATAATAATTTTATTTTCTAAATGGAAGATCCAGCGGATGGAATCTCTTCAAACGTCTGACTTCTGTGGTCTCATCGAGGAGTGAAATAGCCAACGGGTTGATAAGATCACTTAGCCTTTGCAAGTATCTCTCGCTGAACTTTCTAATCTCGTCCTTTACTTTTAGTATGGAAAGATCTCTTTGTATGGATGCATTAGTAACAAACCAAGGAGCATTTGTAATAAGACTAAGCGTTTTTGACTGGTAGCGTTCCAATATCTCGATATTAGAGTTGCTAGTAGTTCCCCAAAGCTGAAGTACATATGTCCAAATAGGTTTAAGTATTGTTTTGTGTAATTTTATTTTGTTTTGGAGATTAAGTTTTGATTTTGGATCAATTAGCCAAAATATTTTTTTGTTTACCAGATGATTTAGCTGCAGCCGTTTAGCTTTTATATGATTTTTCTAGGTAAGACGTCTGCCAAGGTGAAATCCGAGATACTTGACAGAACTATTTGCTGGAATTGTTGTGCCATAGAATCTTATTGCAGGACAGTCACCTCTCCTTAAAGAAAATGTTGCATAAACAGATTTTTCTGCATTATCTTTTATGTTCCATTTTGATAGCCACATCGCATTTTCATTTATTTGGCTTTGAACTAATTTTGAGGCTTCCACAGCTGATGTGTCCGTTCCTAAAACTGCGGTATCGTCTGCATATGTTTCCACAGTTACATTGTCATTTATTGTCAAATATTTACATTTATTTATCTGAAGTAAAGATATTGTAAGGGACAGGGCCAAAAACACTACCCTGAGGTATTCCGGCTTTTATTTCGTTGATGCTCGACTGTACGTTCTTTATTTTGACGTAGAAATATCTATTGGATATACAGTATTCCCCGTTTATATGCATCCCGCATAAAAGAATTCCCCGCTTAGTAGTACTTAAAGTAGTGCAACTTTATTTTCAGGCTTTAAATGTACACAATTTATTTCTATATATGCGTCCCGCTTATAAACACTCCCGGTTAAAAGCACTAAAATCTTAATGCCAATTTGCATTTTCTATACAAAAAATTTCGTTTATAATCACTGACATAAAATAACTTTGAATAACTACGAAAATGTAAAACGTCTTTAAACTTTTAATTATAATGGCAACACTTCTTTACTGTTGATAAGCAACCGAGGTTGCACATCTCTATTTTATATTAAAATAAATATGAGTTAGAGAACGTATTTAACTTTTCGCGAAAAACTACGAATTCTTTCTGAATTGGAAAGTACGGGAAAAAATGAGCTATGTATTAAATATAAATGTTCTCGGGCAACAATAAATCGACTAATTCGAGAAAAAGAAAGCTTGACGGAAAGAAGTGTTTAAAGTGAAAGAAGAACTTTAACAGGAAGCGCAACAGATGCTGCAGTTCATCCGAAATAGATCGTGCCGTATCGATCTGGTTTAACCAAATGAGAGCATCTGGCGCTGTGATTTCAAGCCATATGGTCCTCGAAAAGGCAAGTCAGTTTGCCATTAAGTTGAATAAGGACTTCAACCCAAGCGCTGGCTGGTTATGGCGCTGGCAAAACCGTGAAGGTGTACGTTTAAAGAAGCTGCATGGAGAGGGCGAGTCTTCTAATATTGAAAGTGCTAACCAATTTTTTGAACTGCTTCCTGATTTAATAAAAAATTACAGCTCTAAGGATATTTTTAACGCCGATGAAAGTGGTCTGTTTTTCAGGTCTGTTTTACTTTTCACAACAAAATGCTTGGATAACACAATAAATATGGAAATCAATACTTTATATATTTGACAAAGAAATGCGAAGTCAGAATAGAAAGGTTATTTTATTCATCGATAATGCCGCACTTCACAAGCCAGTGCATTTGCAAAATGTGAAACTTTATTACCTTCCCGCAAACTCCACATCAATTTCACAGCCTCTAGATCAAGGAATAATCCACAAAATATAGTAAAAAAGCAACTGCTTGCTGTAGAGGTAGGAAAAACTATTGAAGATTTTAAAAAGTCAATAAATCATTTGACGGCGATTCATATGATTCATCGTGCTTGGTGGATGGTAAAACCTGAATCCATTATTAACTGTTTCAAAAAGGTAGGTTTTGTTACTAAACTATAAACATTTTGTAATGTTTTAATGTATGTATGTATTGTTTACAGTGTAAATTTGTTCATGCATTTTGTGAGCTCAGAAGATTTAGCAAGAAGAGAATGATATAATGGAGGTTGTAACACGCGATGAGTTTCTTCAGGGAGAATTTGAAAATTTCACTCAATGTGATGACTATTTGCCTTGCTACGGAGAGTCCACCGATGATGAAATAATTGCAGAAGTAGTTTCAGAGGCAGAAATAAATATTTCGGATTTGTTTGAAGATGATTCTGAAATGATAATTTAGAAGATGATATTCCCTCCAAGGGCGAAGTTTCTCATTCCATTAATGTTCTTCGAAAGGTTTTGATTCCCAAAAATACATTTTTGAAAGAAATTGAAGAAATTGATCAATACTATTTCGGGTTGAATACGATGAACAATATTCAGTCAAAAATAACAGACTTTTTCAAGAATATGTGAAAGCAATTTTTAATATCTTCATTTCATATCTGTGTTATAAAAGATGTATGGAGTGCGTACATATATGTACATTTATAAAACTGATCTCAATGCCCATGAACTAAACTTACATTAATGTGTACAATATATACAAATATGTGAATGAATTTTTCTTAAATAAATTATTTCTATTTTTAGCAAAGAATAAATTCAATTCTTTCCATTTTGTGCTATCAAATTATGAGGAATGAATTCAGATAAAAGCATCGATAGTGCATATAGCCGAGGTTTGTATATATGCACTCTTAGTGCTTATAAGCGCGATTTCCTTAAAAGAACTCCCCGCTTATAAGCACTTGGTACTGTGCATTTTTGAAGATGCTTATATCCGGGGAATACTGTAAAGCTTTCCAGGAGCAACTTAAAAGGCAAAGGTAGAAGTCTTTTCATTTTGAAAAGCAGCCCAAGATACCAGACTCGATCAAAAGCTTGCTGAACGTCTAAAAATTGGCTTAAGTGTGTCTTTAAAAAGTGACAGCCACTTTAACCTAACCTAAGCCCCCCTTATGAAACGCCTATCTACGACGTTGATTACAGCATGCATATTCTAGTATGCATGCTACTATGTATAAACAACATGCTTAGTGTTAGCATAAAATAGCAACAAAACAAACATTTCAGCGGTTTTGGATAATTTTAAATTTTTTTATGACAATGCATACCTTATCCATACTTCTGCTAGCATACAGCATGCATGTTTCGTGTTTCTGGACATACTGGGAATAAAAAGGCATCAACAAGGCTTGCTCAACACATTTTGGACACTGGACACACTAGACACACTAGACACACTAGACACACTAGACACACTAGACACACTAGACACACTAGACACACTAGACACACAAAGAAAAGAAAACAAATAAGAGAGTTACACTAGAAAACTTAAGAATACAGCTACAACCAAAAACAACGATGAACATCAAGGAAGACAAGGACAACATAAATCTTGTCTACTCTTTGGAAATTTACCCCCGTATTCATAAACCTGTTTTAGCGATAGTTATACAGTGAAAAACATTTTGTTATGCATAAACGTATGTTATCATCAACGTTCTAAGAGTATTTTAACGATCGTTAAAATCAATCTAAACATCGTTCCTACTCGTTCCTCGTCGTTGTTTTGTTCAAAGGGGTTGATTCTTGCTCTATACATTTTTCGGCGCTTTGGAAAAGGATCCTCTTCTTCCACTAAAGTGCAGATAATCAAAATATTGAACATGTCCATTGCTTTTATATTTTTGTTTACTTTTCACTTCACTTTTTTTGTTTTTTTAATGCCTAACATAACTTGTCAAAATCAGCTACGGGTGTTGTTACGGTGGTCGTCATATGATCCCTGGTCATGACACTTTTTACTCTCTTTTTTCGTTTGGTGAACTGTGTGACGAAAGTATGCTATGCTGGTGGTCATATGATGCCTAAGCACCAGTACACTTTTTGCTACTTTTAGTATTTTCACAACCGACGTGTTGCTATTAAGCAGGTTTCATTACTGCTTTCATACATTTTATACTAAAAGTGTACTATTTTCGTGCCTAAACACAAATATTGTGAATAAGTTCACAACGCAACACTAGTTTGATCCCATGATTTCATATTTTTGTCAAATCATTTGGTGACCGTGGTGGTGAAAATTAACTCTCTTGCTCTCGCTCTCAAATTGTTAATATACATTGAAACAACAACAATGCATGACCATGATGAGCCTATGACCGCCACCGTAACAGGGCACTTTCTGGCGACAAAAATTCTGTTTTTCGTCAAGTTCTTTCGTTAAGCTGTCAGCTGATGAAGTGTTGCTTACTGTTTTTAAAAAATTCCCATATTGCTTAAAATGCTCTTAAAATACGTTTATGCATAAACAGCATTTTAAGGGATAGTTTGTGTTCTAACTAAAACAGTTTTTAACGAGTGCATAACAAATGAAATGAATACGGCCGTTAAAATTTAATCTGTTGCAATATTAATATTAAGTTCACTTGACGACTTTTAATAGTGATATTTTAATTTTTTAATGTTTTTATTGTTCATTGTTTCAAATTGTGATACCGTCTAGCGAATATAGAAATCAGTTTTTAATGTATAATTTAAATTTTTTAATAATTCATTCGTTTGAGATTTAAAGTTTAAAATCAATTGCATCCCGATTTGCAATCATACTTATATTTGTATATACTATGCATTTTTTTGCAACAAAATTGTCCTTTATTTTAAGATTCAATAAATATCCCTGAAGTAGCTGACAAGAAATCAGCAAAACTTCGAAGGATAACAATGAAATAAATTCATTTATATATTTGCATAAGAAACATCAGAATGAGGCCTAAGCTTCATTGCAAAAACTAACAAAAAATATCATATTAAAATATTTATTATATTTTCCAGTTAGTTCTTTTCCGGCTAGTTAGTCAGTTTTCATAATAAAAAGCATTCTCGGGTTCCCAGGATTTGAATTTTCAGTCACGATAATCCCAGCATTGTGAAAATATTCCGGGGTTGAAAGTCCTTATACATACATGCAATGTCATACATGCATATAAAAATAAATATTTAAACGCTTTTATATGACACTTTAGCCACTCGTTTCATTGCAGCCAATCGCAATAAATGTATGACGTCGTAATGTGTTAACAAGCGACATGTTTGTCGCAAACTACTATCAGATACTCAGATATACATACATACGTCAGATACAAGTTGAAACAGATATTTTTTTTTTGTTATTTTGTTTGCAATGCGCTTTCCGAATGGCATGAGATACAAATGCAAATATTTACTCTTGGCAATTCGTCATTTTGAAAAATGTTTTTATTTTGCTTCCTTTTTGTTTTTATAGCGACTGATTTCCGACAGTAGTGCTGATGAAGGTTGGAGCACTTACATATAACAACAAAAACAACAACAATAACAACAACAACAACAACAAAAACAAGCTCAAGTCGTTAAGCTTGGTTCCACACGCGACTTAAGCTTCTTGATTGCATGCTAACCGGTAACACGAAGGCGCTTACTACAGATATTTCTTCTTTCTTTAAGTTGTTCAGGTTAAATTAAATTAATTGTTTGCACGCGCTCAAAACGATTACATTAAAAACAATTTTAGTTTTAATAACAATTCTAATAAATAGTTTTCTGTGGTAATTATAAATATGTATGAATATTATACACAATTTTTGTTTTACATTTAGATACATGCATAGATAAAAATAAATTTACTAAAAGCTATTTGAGCCACCTATCGTTTGGCTGTTATAAAAGTTTGTTTTTATGCTTAGACAAAGCACACAAACATAATTTCTGCAAAACATATTTGAAGTACTATGTACTTCGTTTGGTTAGACTTCAGATTTACTGCATGTTTATGTAAAACGCAACGGAGGCTGAACGTGGTGCGAGACTCGGTAAGCAAATCATTTGCCCATATAAAACATATTGTTGCTCGTTTCTTTCACGACGTTCAGCCTACACTCAGAAAAAAACATCTATCTTTTTGTGATAAAAAATTTCTCTATTTTCGATAATTGAAATTTTCTTTATTTCAAATAACATTTACTTCAATTATAATAAATTTTCACATATTCGAAGAAATATTTACTTCCTTGTGGGAAATGAAAATATTTCATGTCTCTAATAATGATAAGTGGCGACCGTAGCCTAGTGGGTAGAGTGCGTGGCCCCTAAGCTAAAGAACCGCGGTAGCCCGGGTTCAATTCCAGCTCAGACAGAAAGTTTTTATTGAAATAATTTTTCTGTGCGGTCGTCACCTCTCTGCAGACAATGGCAAACCTCAGAGAGTAAACATTGCCATGTAAAGCTTCTTGAGAACATAAGCCGTTTGGAGTCGGCATAAAACACGTAGGTCCAGCTCTCGGTCATTTGTGATCAAACATTTAATAACACGCACAACGCAATTGATCAATAGAAACTAGGTCAAAGTCCCTCCAAGGGCTAAAATGGCCAGTTTATTTTTTTTTTTTTTTTTATAATGATAAGTATTTTTCTCTCACTGAAAAAATCTCATTTATAGAGAAAAATTTATAGAAAATGAAAAATGTTCTCTATTGTTGATAAATAATTCACTATGCGAAATATTTTCTTCAATAACAACAAATCCTTTCGCAAAAATTAAAAAGGCTTCTTTTCAAAAATCGATATATTTTTCTTATATTGAATGAGGTACGAAAAAAATAGAAAGTGTGAGAGCAATTGATTAATATTGTGAAAAGCAAGTGTTGCATATTCTGCGTATTATGACGATTGTTCCTTCAAAAGGTTTTTTTTTACTTAACATAGCTGCACAAAGTGACGTTTTTTATTACTACTGTTTCTTTGGATGCATTTACAAAATCGTTTTTCATAATAAATTTCTGGAATATTTACAAAGAGTCCCAAAAACAATGCCACAACAATAATTCTAACTCTTAACACATTTTTAACTAATATTTTTGAAACCGAATCACAATTAGATATTAATACTTCTACTCTACGTAGAACTGAGTTAAAACAAATGCATGATAAAAATAATTTTTTAATCGTAATTGCGGATATACTTCTGTGTTTTAAAGAAAAATGTACGCAATAAAGAAATATGTTGTATCAATGTTAAGAAAATATATCTTTCTTTAAAAGAAAGTGTTATTGTTTGTGAGAAACTATAAACGCAACTTAAAGAAAACATTTATTAAAATTAATTAAATATTTCTGTTTTCGAGAAAAATTTACACAATAAAGAAAACGGTTGAACGTATTATAAAGAAATATTCTGTGTTTTATTAATGAGAAAATATTTTTCTTTTTCATGGAAGCATTAGGGCCATTTTAAGGGAATTTTTGGGATCACATTTAGAGAAAAGCATTCTCTGGAGCAAAGTCAGTACCATTTTTCACTTAATATGATGCCTTTTTTCTCATATTCCGATAAACTTTTTCTGAGTGTACGTTTCGTTTTACATAAACATGCAGTAAGTTACACTTCATATACAGTGTTGCGCAAAACAATAGCAACAAAATCTGAAATGAAAACTGAAATGAAATCACATTCATTTAAAATTTAATAAAGAAAACAAAATGAAATTTGAATATGATTTGTTTTTAATATGATGTATGAATATATGATTTGGTTCCTATAATCATTTTTGTGTGTACCTAATATTCAAAAAGATACACGATTTGTAGCAGCGCACTTATTTTGTTGCTATTGTTTTGCGCAACACTGTAGTTTCTGTTTAGTATATTACTTAAAGGTATTTTGTATCCTCATTCAACAAGCAAAATGAAACAAACAAAACAGAAAAACGACTATTTCAATAATATGCAAATCATATCGATTTATAAATAAATAATTATTTTTCGTAATAAAATCAACGATAAAGTGTATCTGCTCGATAATGAAATCACTTGAAAACCACCCAAAATAGTTGTAGTAAGAAAAACAATAAAAAAATTTAATCCACAAAAATGTGGCAAATTTTCAGTGTTCGTATTGATTTCAATTCCAAAAAAAAAGTCACAAGGAAAAATAAATGTCAAAGAATTAATTAAGTGAAGCATTGAACTGATTCTTCTTGAGAACTAATTTTGTTTCTTAAGAACTTCGCAGTTCATTTTATGACATTAGTATTTCGATTTCTCTTTCCCTGTCCACCCCCTCCCTCCCACTTCACTTCAACTATTAAATAGGTTTGTCCCCAATTTTTTTGGATTTATTTATTTTTCGGGGTGGTTGAATGTTTATTTCCTGCTTAACACTCTTACAGTTCAACCAAATTGGCTTTGTTGAAGTAGTGACAATAGGAGGAGACGAAGAACAAGAAGAAAATCTCATTTCAGTTTCAGTTTTTTTTTCTGCTTCTTCTGTATCCACGTCAAGTGGCTTGAGCAGTATTTCGTAGCAGCTGCCGGCTTGTTGGACACAAGCGCCCCCCGTTGCGTGCATTTAATTACAATTCAAATAGCAAGAAAAATTCACTTTACGGCTATGTTGTATGTTTGTTTGTATGTTTGGTTTAGGAATAAAACACTTTAAAAATAGGTACAATGCTCCACTTTTTCATTACACAAAACTGGAAACGCATTGTTTACATATTATTTTTATTAATTGTTGACAGTGGAGATGGGGAGAGAGAGATTGACGGTTTTACTGACGCGAGATGTTAAAATAGTTTGTAATATCTTTTTTCTTGCCTGCTGCTTAGGTCGGGTAAGTTGATAATATGCGTATGTAAAAATACATTCATACATGCGTGCATTTGTGACGTACAGTTTAAAGAATTTTTTCCGTCACCGGTTATTAAGTGTAAAATATACGATGTTTTTTAAATAAAATTTTGATTTTAGTTCCAGCATATTTAAATATCAGATAATTCGGCTGAATAGTTTTTGTTTTTTCTACTGCACCATGCCGAAAAAGTAGTTTCGAGATAAATGATTATTATTATTCAATTATTATTCCATTAAATTGAAGTTTACATACATACATATGTTTACAAAAATAGTTTAAAAAATATACAAAGTATACAAAATTAATCACAAATAAACTGCTGCATTCAGTAGCCGAAAGGCTAGTGTTGAACCAGTCATCAACTCAATATCAATATTAAGACTAGTACTTAACTAATACTCAACTTAAGATATATAAGATATAGTAACAGTACTTAAAGTAAGGTTTTTTTTAATAACACCGCGTTACACACATTCTGTGCTATGAACCAAATTTACTTTTTCGGAAAGGGGATAAAAAATAAAAATACACGTGTATCGGCGATTTTCATGTACACGTCAGATTTTTTTTTTTAAAGTTTGAAGTATATATTTTTTTAATGGTTATCGTTTTTTTTAAGGTTTCAGTTCGTTAAAAAAGCAATTTTTTATTACTTTTGTTTTATAAAAATAAAGAATTGTTACATTCAAAATTTTAATGTTTTTAAAGAAATTTAGGCCTTTTATTTTTGCGGTTGTAAGCATTTGCTTCAGTATCGCGACAAATAGACCAACAGTATTCGCCAAGCATATGCGTAATGTCTTTTCCTTTAAAGCGCTTTGCAATAGGCGCAATGTCCTAATGGAACCTTTCGCCATGCTCATCGCTACAAGCTTTTAAATCATGAGGGAAAAAATCTAAATGATTGTGAAGAAAATGGATCTTTAGCGACATTAAAATGCCCATTTCGCCATATGCCGAAATCATTTCTGCGACAGTATTTTTATAATTGGCAGCTCGTTTGTTGCCAAGAAACTGCTCAATAACGGCAACTGTACCTTTCCATGCACGTTGTTCCATAGTATTTAATTTTGGTGAAAATTCAGAACTTGCAATTATTTGTTTTATCTGCGGACCATTGAAAACACCTTAAATCAAAAAAATCATTAAAAAACATAAAGTTACTGAATGACTTCTTAAAACAAATACCTCCATGAATCTTTGCGCCGCTCAATTTCGGGAAAATGTTGCGCAAAGTTGCAATGGCCTCGCCATCACGATCCAGTTTTTTAACAAAATTTGATACGAGACCGAGCTTAATGTGTAATGGAGGCAAAATGATTTGAGACGGCTGCACCAATGGTAGATTCTCTATACTTTATACGCCTACATGCTCTACGCGAGCATGTTCGCGGCTTCCACTTAAATTCAGTGTAGTGCTTATCTCTTTTTCGACCTTCCCATGTACACAAAAAGCACTGGTGGGTTGGAAATCCACGCTTAACACCCATGAGTAAACCGACCACTTTCAGATCGCAGCATATTTTCCAATTATGCTCTTTGTACTTTACTTACTTACTTAGTTGGCGCTACAACCGTATGTCGGTCTTGGCCTCATCTGAGAATTTGCGCCAGCCATTTCTGTCTTTCGGTTGCTGGCGCCAGTTGGAAATTCCAAGCTTCGTCAGGTTGCCCTCTACTTGGTCTTTCCAACGAAGATGCGGTCGTTCTCTTCTGCGTTGACCGCCGCTGGGTACCGAATCGAATGTTTTCTTCACTGGAGCATCGTCTTTCATGCGCTGAACATGACCAAGCCAGCGAAGCCGCTCGATTTTAATGCGCTTGACTATGTCGATGTCAGCGTACAGCTCACACAGTTCATCATTCCACCGTATTCGGTACTCGCCATTGACGCAGATTGGTCCGTAGATCTTACGAAGAATCTTTCTCTCGAATGCTCCTAAATTCTTTTCATCTAAACTGCTCAACGTCCAGGTTTGTGATGCGTAAAGTAGGACGGGCATGATGAGCGATTTGTAGAGCGTGATTTTCGTTCGTCGGGAGAGGGCTCTGCTTCTCAATTGCCTACTGAGCCCAAAATAACACCTGTTGGCAAGAGTTATTCTTCATTTGATCTCAATGCTGATGTCGTTGGTTGAATTAATGCTGGATCCCAGATAAACGAAGTTCTTCACAACCTCGAATGAGGTATTGTCAACGGTAACGTGGATTCCAAGACGCTGGGACTGTTTGTTTGTTGACACCAAGTATTTCGTCTTATCTGCATTCACTGACAGACCCATTCGACTTGACTCTCTTTCTAATCTGGAAAATGCTGCACTGACTTCGCGCGTATTATGGCCAATGATATCGATGTCATCAGCATACGCAAGCAGCATAACACTCTTGTAGAATATTGTGCCACTAGGTCTCAGATCAGCAGCTCGGATGATCTTTTCCATCATTAGGTTGAAAAAGTCGCACGATAAGGAATCACCTTGTCTGAAACCTCGTTTGGTAATAAATGGTGGGGAGAGGCCCTTCCCGATTTTAACTGCGCTGCTGGTGTTGCTCAGTGTCATCCTGCAAAGTCGTATTAGTTTTGCAGGAATACCAAATTCAGACATGGTGGAGTACAGGTGCTTCCTTATTGGGCTGTCGAAGGCGGCTTTGTAGTCGACAAAAAGATGGTGGGTGTCGACTTGTTTTTCTTGAGTCTTCTCCAAGATTTGTCTTAGCGTGAAAATCTGGTCGATGGTGGACTTTCCAGGTCTGAAGCCACACTGATAAGGTCCGATCAGTTCGTTTACAATGGGCTTCAATCTTTCACATAAAACGCTCGACAGGACCTTATATGCGATATTAAGAAGGCTTATCCCACGGTAATTGGCACAGATAGTGGGATCGCCTTTCTTGTGGATTGGGGAGAGCACACTGAGATTCCAATCGTTCGGAATGCACTCTTCCGACCATATTCTGCATAGAAGCTCGTGAATGCATTTAAGTAGAGCTTCGCCTCCATTCTTAAACAGCTCAGCAGGTAAGCCATCAGCTCCCGCGGCTTTGTTATTTTTAAGCCGAGCTATTGCTGTCAGAACTTCATCATAGTCGGGCAGCGGAACCTCGACGCTGTCATCGCCAATTGGGGTTTCCGGAATATCATCTCTATTGGCGGGATTGTTGTCAGCGTCGCCATTTAGAAGCTTAGAGAAGTGTTCCCTCTATAACGTCAGTGTACTCTGGACATCTGTCACTAGATTCCCGTTTTCATCCTTGCAGGAAGAGGCCCCGGTTTTAAAACCATCGGCAAGGCGTCTTATTTTTTCGAAAAATTTTCGGGCCTCATTCCTGTCACCATGCATCTCAATCTTCTCCTGCTCGCGCTTTTCTGCCTCTCTTTTTTTCCGCCTGAAAATATGTCTCTCTTCCCTCCTCTTTTCTTTGTATCGCTCCTTAGCAGCGCGCGTTACAACCGACTGCAGGGTGGCTTTGTAGGCGGCGTCTTTCTCTGCAGTGGCGTCGCGACACTCCTGGTCGTACCACTGGTTTCGGCGAGGGCGTTGGTAGCCAATCACCTCTTCAGCAGCCGCACGCATGGAGTTGGAAATGTGTGTCCACTGCGCGCATATATCATCGATTGGAGGAGTGCTTTGAAGCAGGAGTGAGAGTCGAGTGGCAAAAGCATCGGCTGTCTGTTTCGATTGCAGCTTTTCGACGTCTATCTTTCTCCGTGTAGGGTTGCGTGCATTCTTAGCTGCGCACATACGTGTACGGATCTTGGCTGCAACAAGATAGTGATCCGAGTCAATGTTTGCACCACGGATCGTGCGTACATCCAATACACTGGAAGAGTGCCTTCCGTCGATCAAAACGTGATCAATTTGATTTTTTGTTTTTTGATCAGGGGACATCCAGGTGGCTTTATGAATATTGAGATGCTTGAATCTAGTGCTACTTACGACCATGTTTCGTGCTGCGGCGAAGTCAATCAGCCTCATTCCGTTATCGGAGGTGTTGTCGTGGAGGCTGCACTTTTCGACTGTTGGACCAAAAATATTTTCCTTGCCCACCTTAGCGTTGAAGTCACCAAGCACGATTTTTACGTCGTGACGGGGGCAGCGCTCGTAATCATTTCAAGGCGCTCGTAGAAAATTTCCTTGATCTCATCGTTCTTGTCTTCTGTCGGAGCGTGCGCACATATTAGGCTTATATTGAAAAATTTAACCTTGATGCGGATTATGGCAAGTCGTTCGTTCACAGGTGTGAATCGCAGGACGTGGGGCCGTAGTCTCTTGCCAACTACAAATCCGCATCCAAACTCGTGCTTCTCCGCATGGCCGCTGTAGTAGATATCACAGGGTGCATGCCGAATGCAACCCTGTCCCTTCCATCGCATTTCTTGGATAGCAGTGATATCAGCTTTGTATCTTTCCAAGACATCAGTCAGTTGGATAGAGGCACCTTCCCAATTAAGGGTTCGGACATTCCAGGTGCATATCCGTAAATCATTATCAGTTTTTCGTTTGCGGTAGTCGTCATCAGATTTGGGGATCATTTTTCTTCTATTCTTGTTTTTTTTCATTGAAATAGGTTTTTACGGGTGGGCTTCAAACCCGACGCACAACCTATTTTAAGCCTAGGGATAAATCTTTGTATTTTATCAACTGTAATATTAATTCCATGCCTTCGTATGTTTCCTTGAGGTTTGTGGCATATGCGGTCGGGACAGATAGATGTGTGTTGCCGATATGAAGCAGCACGACTTTAAGGCTGTTGACCGATGCATCGATGAAAAGTCGCCACTCCTCTGAAATATGTGGGTAACCGATTTTTGCAAAAAGCGAATCAATGTCACAACAATAAGCCAAGTTTTTTTCCCGATCTTCGTGCAATCTAAAAAATTGGTCATATGGAATAGTGCTACCTCGATCACGAGCGGCTGTTATTTTAAAATCAGCCGCCACTATATTCCACTGCTTAAAGCGTGATGCAAAGAGTTTTGCTGTTCTCCTCGACAAATTTCCGTCTCGGACGAGGTCATTGAAGTCGGCTTGCGTTATAAAATGCGGCATTGCAGTCCCAATTTCACTGGGTGTTGCCACAAATTGTGGACTCTCGCATCTCGCATTCGATGGAAGAAAAGTTGATAGCAGTTTTGGTACAACTGTTGATTCTGCATCGCTTATTTCGGGAACATTATCAAAAATCTCCACGGAAGCCGCTACACGGTCTTCTGGTGAGTATAGAACTGTTGGAACTACCGATTCTACATTAGCGTAGCGAATTTTGTTGCGGTGAATGTATTGGTACCCTTTTGTTTGAGCAAAAGTTACACAAAAGTAGCACAATTCATTGCAGTGCTTCGTGCGTGGTAGCCAAATTGTTGGTACAGCGTACTTTATTGTTGACCTTCCATCAGTAAACTTGAACAAATTTCTGTAGCAATGTCGCACACGACTTCCGGAGTATACCACAAGTAAGGAGCATAAGCAGTCTTAAATATTTTCTGAAACGAATTCACCACTGTTTTAGTAATATTTTTGAAATTTTTTCTTGGTGCGAATAAGCCACAAACGTAACAAAAGTTATTTCGCGTCGGACACTGCATTTTTTTCAGATGAAATATATAGAAATACGTTTTCGCACAACAGAACTTAAAAAAATATTGCAATTCCTTATTTCATCTGTGATAAGGGGCCCTCAAACGATACTACATGTCCATCCGACCTGTCAAGTCACCACACATGTAGTATCGTTCGTGTGCAAGAAATCAAGGCGGATGGACATGTCCGATGGAAGTTGGATGGACATGTAGTATCGTTTGAGGGCCCCTAGACCAGTTGTAAGTGTTGTAAAAGTCAAAAACTGTTTAGTGTTAGAAGGTTACTATTGATTAACTACAACTGTATCGAGTAGGATGGGTCAAAAAACATTTTTTTTTCCTAACGCTTTAGTAGTTTAAAAATTTGGAGTCCCTTCAAGTTATGCTAAGAAAAGTGAAAAAAATATTTTTTTTTCAAAAATAATAAAAATTGAGGAAAATCTGAGAATTGATAAAAATTGCTTTTAAAAAATTTGACGTGCTACAGACATTTCCACGAGTCTGCCTGCAAAAAATCAGCTCGATTAGATCACTGAAAAAGGGTTAAAAATCGGTCCAAAGGCTTCCACACAAGGCCACTACGAGCTTTATACTTCAAACTTAAAAAAAAAAATCTGACGTGTACATGAAAATCGACGATACACGTTATTTTTATTTTTTCCCCTCTTTCCGAATATGTGCATTTGGTTCATAGGAAAGAAAAAAATTTATTTTTTGTAACACCGTGTAAGTTAAAAGGAAGTAAAAAGACAAACAATGTAAGTTTATAATTTATAATTAAACAGTGATTTTAAGTAAGAATTGTTAACATGAACTCAACTTGGGCATACTCCAACTGAAAAAGCCATGCTTTTACTTTATTTAGGAACAAGTTTTTTGAGCGAATTGCCCGTATGTTATCCGGAAGCTTATTATAAAATCTTGGCGCAACTGACGAAAACGATAATAAATATAGCTGCAGAGAGTGTGGTGGAATGATTAAGTAAGGTTTTGAACATTTGCTCTCAGATTATAGGTAGTGGAAAATCTATTATTCAAGTAGCCAGATCTTTTATAAAAGAGTTTTAAGATTTTAAAAATATATAAATATCTTAGATGCAAAATTAAATGTTCTCGAAAGAGAGGTGGGCTATTATGATATCTATTTTTCTTACAAAGAATTCGAATAGCCTTCTTTTGTAGAACCAGTAGTGGCTGAATTTTATTACTGTGTGTGCCTCCCCAACACCTCAGACCATATTCTAATTTGGAATAAAATAAGCCGTAGTAAATATTTCTTAGTAAATTGGAGTTACACGAAACGCTTAATAAATAAAGACATATATTTATATTTAATAAATAGTTCTTAAGCTTTGATGCATGCTCATTCCAATTCATTTTGCTATCAATTAATACTTCGAGGTATCTATATGATTTCACACTTTCAATCTCAAAACAACCACTATAGCAATCGACAACATTGAAATAGTTGCAGATTCCAGCATATGTAAATGGATGTTTACTACAACAACTCGAGTGTAAAAAAAACCTGTCGGAATTGATTATATTGCTTTCTAAGTTAAAAAGCATACATTTTGTTTTATCACTTATTACCATGTTGTGACTTAAAAACCAGCATCTAATTAAATGTAAATCATGATTAACAAAGATTGACAGAGTGTTTTTTGAATCACAGCTGAAAACAAACGCCATATCATCAGCAAAGCCTATAACGGAACTTTTGAAATTTTGCAAAAAGAGAGAATTTATATAAATCAAAAAAAGGATAGGACCTAAAACTGCACCCTGAGGAACACCAAGGGAAATGTTACTAATTGAGCTGACAGAATCCTTAACTATAACTTTTTGTTGTCTGCTGGCCAGATATGAACTAAACCAAGTCAAACAAAACCCCCTAAAACCATATTTTTCTAATTTACTTAGAAGGATGTTGTGGTAAACAGTGTCAAAGGCTTTAGTTATATCAAGAAATAGAGTAGCAGTGACTTTCTTATTATTCAGCGAATCGTAAACATCTGTGCAGAAATTTAACAGAGCATCCTCAGTGCTTTTTCCCTGATCTAAAGCCTAATTGATTATCTGAAAAGAAATGAATATGATTCAGAAAAGAAACAATTCTTTCCTTCATATACTTTATTTTTTTTATTTTTATTTATTTATTTAGACAAATTGTTGACATTTAAGACTTAAATCTTTTACATGCCGCATATAAAAATAGATAACAACTAATTAAATAAATTATAATAAACTATTACTATAATTACTAAAGTAATTATAAAGATATTAATTCAAAAAATTTCAGATTATTTTACTGAGTCATCATATAAAACGGAATACAATTCAATTATTCGAGGATAAAAAAACAAAAGAAAACTGTTTCAAATATATATAAAAATTATTAAGATAATAATGCAAAAAAAATTATATTGAAAGGAAAAAATTTTAAGAAAGTAATTAAAAATTAATTTGTGTTTTAGTAAAGGATAACAAGATCAGAAACAGGAGAGATAGAGTTAAGAGAAATAAGTGAAGATTAAATGCTTAAAGTGGTTAGGGTTGGAAATTGTTTTAATGTTTCTTGAAAGTGAATTCCATAGTCTTATGGCACTAACGAAAAACAATCGGCTAGAGTTTAGGTAGTTATGCCTCGGAATAACAAGGTTCATGCTTCTGTTTGACCTACAAAACGTTATCTTCTCAAATAGATATCTTGGACAACGAGAGTGGATGACCTTATGTAAGAAAATGCAATTTCTTGCTTCAAGATAGCTGAGCAAGTTACGGCCTAGTAACTGTTTATTAACGGGTGTTATATGCTCATACCTCCGAAGATCATAAACATAGCGTGTAGAGTTGTTAAATGCAACTTGAATTTTGTGCATAGATCTCGAGTCAAGTTTGCTATAAACGACTTCCGCATAAGAAAATATTGGCAATAACAGCTGTAAGACAAGCTTCTTTCTAGTTTCAACAGGTACGAACGCAGCAGTCATCCGAAGATTTCTGAGAACATAATAAATTTTACTAACGCAGGAGTTTACATGATCTTCACAAGACAACGACGAGTTTATTTGGTAGCCGAGAATAGAAGCCTTTCTTACAAATTTTAGCTCAACGCCATTTAGGAAAATAGGGGGAACATCGAGATTCATATAAGGTGTTTGTGATATCGGTAACACATACGATTTAAGAGGATTCAATTCCAGCATATTAGCTTTGGCCCAATTTGCCACCAAATTTAAATCTTCGTTAACTCTTGCTTCGTTAAATCTTCAGAGAGACCATTGGGTCTGGACATATACAACTGCAGGTCATCAGCATAAGCATGCATGGTTACATGATTGCATGTTCTAAAAATATCATTTATGAACATGGTAAACAGAATTGGGCCAAGAACTGAGCCTTGCGGAACTCCACTTCTGGTAGCTTTAAAAGACGAGAAATTGTTTTTTACCCTTACTCTTTGAGACCTGCCATTTAAATAGCTAAACATGAAACGAACAGACGTATCAGAAAAACCAAAGTTATGCATGAGTTTTCTACACAGTAAAAAATGGTTCACGGTGTCAAACGCTTTAGAAAAGTCTAACAGGCAGAGTAAGCTCAAATGGCCCATATCATATGGCACTCTAATGTCATCCAAGATTTTTACCACAGCAGAGGAACAGCTATGTCCAGGTCGGAAGCCCGACTGCAAATTATGTATAAGGTCAAAAGTATTTATATGGTGGAAAATTTGTTCAGCCATGAGGTGCTCGCATATTTTGGACAACGAAGACAATAAGCTTATTGGACGGAAATCGGATGGTCCGCAAGCATTGGTTTTTTCGCGATGGGAATAACAGTTGCTACACAGAAAATAAAAAAATTGACTTATTGCCTAGACTTGATTGGGTAATCTGAAATGTTCTACTTCACCTAATCTCTTCGGCAACTTTTCTGCTTGCACAGTTAATAAAACAATCATGCATTAGGTTTTAAACCTAATTAAAAATTGTAAATTCGACTGAAATTTTGTCTAGAAAATAGCCAAATTTTTTATATATTTTGCCTAATACAAGTTGTTGAGTTCGTATTTCACTTGTTATATAAATTATTTAAAAAAAAATTATTTTGAAATTTTCTTTAATCATTTTTTAATCATTTTTCAAATATCATTTTTTCAAATGATTTCGGACGTTTCTCTAAAAACAAACATATTAAAAAGAACATAATTAACAAAACATCTATCGGATTAGTTAAATTTTATTCCTTTGTACTACTGGCAATGGAAGGGGACCAAATAATTGTTCTGCCAACAAACAACCTTTGCTCACAGATGCTGAAGCTTCTTTTGGATTGGGGGCTGGAGGAGCTTATTCCTGACTTCACAGGTATTTATACAAGGATAATTTCAGCAAAATGTCGCTAGCAATCCTTTTTTTATAAGCGGAATTTATTTAGCCATGTCCGTTTGTTCGTCTGTCTGTCTGTGATCATGAAAACAGCCGTAATGTTACAGCTATCTTAACGAAATTCAATACATGTATGTATAAGTTTTTCTTTCAAAAAAAAAAGATCAAGTTCGAAAATGAGTCCAATCGTACGAAAACCACGCTTTCCTTTCATACAAAGTGGCTTTACCAAATCGGTAAAATTTCTTTAAATTTCACTGAAATTAATATAATGGCTTTAAATTTTTGAAATTTGTTTAAATGTTTACTATATTTCATACATGGGCACACTGCAGTAAATATTTACTGCATTACTAGAAGCAGTAATCAGTAAACTTTTACTGATAATGAAATGTAGTTTACATACCCAGTAAATTTTTACTGATTACTGGAAAAAATTGCAGTAAAATTTTGTTTTTACTGATTACTGAAAAAATTGCAGTAAAATTTTTTTTTACTGATTACTGAAAAAATTTGCAGTAAAAATAAATTTTTACTGATTACTGAATAAAATTGCAGTAAAAATAAATTTTAAAAGTAAATAAAAATTTACTGGTAATGCAAATTGAATTTCATTATCAGTAAAAATTTATTTGTACTGCAATTTTTTTCCAGTAATCAGTAAAACTTTATTTCCAGTAATCAGTAAAAATTTATTGGTAATGCAAATTAAATTTCTTTATCAGTAAAAATTTATTTTGACGTTAATTAGTTTTTATGATCTACTAAATAATTACATGAATTAAGATTGTGAGCTTTAGATCAAGTAAGTTTTTAAGAAGGCAACAACAACTCTGTATAGAGTCAATTACTTAGCTGACTAGACAGTCTGTTTCGGAAATCGCTACATTTTCCTCTTCAGCAGTCTTTGAGTGATTAAGCTGTGACCAACTCACTGTTTAAACTAGTATATGAATGTGCAGATTTTGGAATTCATACTTATGAATTGTATGGCTGCCAATCATATGACATTTTAAAGCAGTAGGCTATTTATAGATCACCGCCATCAACTCTATCAAAGGTTGCCATCTGTTCTAGTTGCTTCTTTATTTATTTCAATATTCTTTGGTGTTTGATAGTTTGTCGAAATGCACCATAGAAATGACGAGTTTTTGCTTCGCCAGAAGCTAGTGTTCTAACTGAAGTCAGCTAAGTCTAGTCAGCTAAGTGATTGACTCTATACAGAGTTGTTGTTGTTACCTTCTTAAAAACTTACTTGATCTAAAGCTCACAATCTTTATTCATGTAATTTATTTTTACTGCAATTTCACTGGTACTGCAAAGTGCCCATCTATGCTTCCACACAACCCCAATTTGCAATATCGAATCGGTTTGGAGTTATAGGCCGTATAGCTTCGAAATTCGGCATTCGATTACAATTTACACATGCAGTTTCATTGATAATATTTTATGGGTGTTTGGCAACGGGGGCATGCCAGCAGCGCAATGATTTAAATTAGCAAATATTATTGATGGACTGCACAGAGAAGATGCCTATTTCGACTTCGGCGAGGCCAATGATAACCCTTTTTTAATAACCAAAAATTAGTGCAAAATAAGCAACGCAATTTTAAATTTTTATAGGATGAAAACTTCATTGAATCAACAATCAATATTAGAAAAGAGCATTACCTGGCGAGAAATTTAACCCTACAATCTTTTATAATTGTCGTTGGTGAAACCATTAATTAGCTCCAACACTTGTTTAAATATTTCAATGATGCTATTTATCAAACGGAAAACTTATTAAAAGCGGTTTCAGTAATTTTTCAAATATAAAATATATGATGTTTTATTGTGAAGAGTTACTAGTAAACAATTTTGATTCACATTTTTATCGTTATAAAATAAGAAGAGAACATAACAAACTTTTAACATTAATTGAACCATCAAATATAAGACTTCCACCACTTCATATTATTACGCTTTCAAATAATGATTTAATCATAAAAATTAAACCACCTTTTATATAGTTTAAATATTACAATGCCTAAATATTTTGCAAAATGTTTCAAATTAATAATACGAAAGAAAAACCTATTTTTAATCAAACTTTTTACTGTTGTTATCATGTGGTAACTATTATTAACTATTTTAATCACTGTGTCTTATATAAACTCAAAATAACTCTCTTTTTTCTTGTGAACAGTTAATTCCTCCTGGTTTTGCAATGTTTTTGTTATAAAAATTTTATGTTTAAATAAATATTATTGTAATGAGTCACATAAGTTTTTAATAGAACATACTATAAGATAAGTGATTTAAAAAAATAATAGGTAATACAATCACTTTTAAAATTTCAGAACTTATTGTCTGTGTTTTATTTATTTTGATTGGTTTGTATATTTAGTTGTTTATTTACTCCAAAAATTTAGATTCCTTAACTAAATCAAAGTGGAAAAATTATCTAAAGAACTGTATGAGTTTTCTAAAATAAGAAGTTGTTTTTCTCACTCTAAAGTAGATATGGTATCAAAATAAATAGTTAATTTTTCTAAAATATTTAGGTGCCGTTCCTACTCCTCTTAAATGAGAAAGCCACCTAAATAATTAGACAAATTTTCTAAAATCAGTAGTTGCTTTTCCAATTCTAAAGTAGATATGCTATCAAAATAAATAGTTGATTTTGTGAAAATATGTAGGTGCCGTTTCTAATTTTAAGTATGCAATGCCGTCTAAATAATAAGATAATTTTTCTACACTTTGTAGGTGTAGAACCTTCTCTGAAGTGGATATTGTTTCAAAAATAAATTGTCAATTCTTCTAATTAATTATGTGTCTTATCTATTTTATGGTCGAAAATAAACCTAAAGATTTATGTGCTTTATATACTCTCGCAGTTAGAGTACCTAATTCTTTTCTAATATTTTAACATTTTGAAATTTATAGAGCACCTAAACAAATTCGTTGACTGAAAATCAACGGATTAATTTAGCTGAATTTTCTACATTTTTAGGTAAAATGTCTACTCATTTTTTTCTGTGTACTTTCCACAGATTAGGATAACTGGAAGTGGTAGAACAGTGATTTATAATATGTGCAAGTGGACTCAGTACATAAGGTAAAATATATTTAATAAATTTAATGCTGATGCCATCAACACCAGTGGCGTTTGATTTAATTTTTTTAATACAACGTGCTATGTCCATTTCACTCACTGTGCTAAATTGAAACTCATAGGGACACATACTGAAAGGTTCATCAACATATGCAGATATAAAGGAGGCCGTAGATGTAGAATTAGTAACGAAATAATCATTTAGCAAGTTTGGGTTAATATCACACGGTTCGGTTTCTTTATTATATACACCGAAGCTCTTCAGGTTTTTCCACAACTGTTTAGATGGTAAAATTGGATTTAATTTTGACATAAAGTACAACTTTTTGGAAACTCTTATAGAATTTGTAGCTTCATTCCTGGCTTTTTTATATTCCTCCCAGTTTAATAAATTGGTATGCCGCTTCCACTTGCTGTAAGCTCTGTTCCTTTTTTTAAGTGCTAATTTGACAGACTCAGTAAACCAAGGGCAGTTTTTGTTGGTAATGTAACTTTTCAAAATTACTTTTCAAAAATTTTTGAAAAAACAGGTAATAGAGAAATAGGAGCTTTTAGCGCCTTTATTATGCAATGGAATCACAACTGCAACTTTTAATTTGCAAGGAAAAATACCCTTATTTACACTTACATTAAAAATATGGCACACTATATCAGCTATATTAAAAGCAATTTTTTTTATACAACTACTGGATACCAGGGAACGAAAATTAACCGAACGATATTTTAATGTGCCTCGCATGGCTTGAATTTCCGTTCGGTTGCGTATATGTCAGTGGAGATGAACATAAATGTTATTACTCTGTATCGTTCGACAGCATGGCATACACTACATTATAATTATGTTTGCGTACTCTCTACTCAACACATTCGGCATACGATATTTTTTACGAAGGCTATTCTCTCTCATTTTGTGTCTCAGAATCTCAGAAAACACTGACGCTAGCACTGTCGAATTGTTTTTGTTTTATTGCATCATTATTCTCTATTCATAGCATTGAGAATCAGGAAGAGTTGCACAGTGGTGTGAGCGCGGAATTAAATAGTTTTCTCGTGATAATTTTTGTTACAATTTTGTTATAACCTTTAAGCCTTTAAGGTGATATTAAAATTAAAACAATTGGCTGCGAACCTGCTTAAAAGAAACCAAAAGGGTAAATAAATGCTAATATTATTTTTGACAGAGTTGTTTTTATATAGCTTAAATTAAAAAATGTAATTCCTTATGAATTGAAATTGTATTTTGCTTACAATCTTTAAGTTAATATTAACATTTAAAATAATTGGCTGCGAACCTATCTTAAACGAACAAAAGAATAATTAAATTCGTATAGTTTTTTAAAGAGCTGTTTACCATATATCTAAAACAAATGTATGTAGCGTTCATAGTTTTTGTGCTACATGGAAAGTAGGTACGGTTTGGGGCATGTTTGTTTGTTTTCTAATTATAACTCACACGCATAATTTTATTGGTCAATGACGAATCCTTCTATTTTATTCCTACATGAATACGGGATGGAACCACTGTGTGGTGTAATTCCATGAAAGTTCAGCAATCATCTTATTTGTGTTAGTTCGCACTAATATAGTAAAATTTACAAGGGGCCGCACTCGGATCTTGCTGAACAGGAAGGGCCGAGCGCTAAGGTATATATAAACTCTTTCAGTGAATTTGTCCAATATATTGGACACGACAGAAAGTAATTTTTAATATTATTTTGCAACTGTTTTTTGTTACAATTTAATTAATTTGGTTCTATAAAAAACAATGTACCAACATGACAAAAATAAATTTGGAGAGATATTTGACATTAAAGCCAGTTTGATTTTGTTTTTGTCCTATTTTGTAAGAAAAACCAACCGTACAGAAATCAAATTAATGTTTTTTTTTTACTTTTTATGACAACAAAATGATAATAAAACTAAGAGGAATTTTTAAATTTTAAAATGATTTTAAAATGATCATAAAATTAAGAGTAAGTAGCGCAGGTAAAAATCAAAGGTATGTTTTTTCATCTTTTAAGGACCGTTATGATAGGAGTATTAACCTTAAAAATACTATTTCGGCTTGGCCTAGCGATTGAAAGGACTTAAGAGACGTTGAAGTGAAATCGTTGAAGTGTCAGTAAGATAACTTTAAACCATTTAGATGTTCTCTTTTCTAATTGTATAATATTAATTATACAAACCTAAGTACTTTTTATAAAGATTGTTTTACATTCCAAAAAGTAGTGATGAATATGGTAAATTTTAATTATCGAAACATATGTATGTAAAAATTTCAAGTCATTTAAATAAGTTTTGAGAATTTTTAAGAGAAAAAACTTTATAAAGTAATTTTGTATGGGAGTTAGGCGTTGTTTCTATCCGAGCCGCTAATTTTCGAACTTCATCTTTATTTTTAGATAGAATCTTAACTCATCACTACACGGTTTATGATCCAGCTAAACAATTTTGTATGGATTTATACACTGAGAAAATAAGCATACTAAAATCAACGAACATTTACTCAATATTAAAAAAAAATTTATTTGTTTTAGCGCAATTTTTTTTTTTGTTTTAAATGGAAACTTTTCTTTAAAATAAAGAAATAAATTTCAAAACAAAGAAATAGTTTATTCCTTTAAAGAAAATTTCTTTCTTTCTGAAAGAATAATTTCCATTACAAAAAAAATTTTAAAAATAAATTTCTTTGATTTTAGTCTGAGTGTGTAATTCATTTTTAAAATCAGTATAAAAAATAAAACGAATAAAATTTTACTTTTGAATCCAAATTCTTAATTTTTTGAAATAAATGCGAAATAGATGCAATAAATGAATATTGTTTAAAGAAAAAATTTCCTTAAAACTAACGAAATTTCAGATTTTAAAACAAATACCTGTGTTTTTTATTTCAAAGTTCAACTTTTTTCTGAGTTTGTTTAAAATGGAATAACTAGATACACAAACAAAACTTTCTTCAAAAAAGTAGTTTCATTTCCGTCAGAAGCCATATATGGCTGTTCGAAGGAATGCGTGATTTCATGACCTTAACATGTACAATTGAAACACAATTCCTTAAACATTAAACAGTAGTCTTAAATTCTATAAAAAAGTTATACATGTAACAAAAAAAAATTAATATTTTATTTTCTGAATTCTCCAGCCATAAAGTGATAACACGCACTAATAAATTAAACTGAGATTTTCTTAGCAGCTGTGTTAAAAAAAGAGTCGTGTCGACAGACAGACAAAAGGACGGAAACGAATAAATCGGCACAGCTAGTGATGCTGATCAAGAATATATAATATTACTTTAATATAATACAACTTTTCTAAACCTGACATGCCTTTTTATGGGCGTTAGAAACAGTATAAAAATAAATAAACTGAATAGCTAAAAAAATGCTTTGATTATTCATACTAAAACAAGAGCGCCCTGCAAATGTATGCTACATACAAAACTAAATGCGCCCTTGATACGCAGCATGTGCTTGAACAAAGATAAAATGTTTTTCTTTCTGCTTTCTCAGTCTCTCAAACAACGCTTCTCATAAGGTTATTTAGTGTAGCTTATACTACGGATCAATGATGTTTATGTTCAAGTATGCAACTTAAACGCAACCGAATAATGGCCTTGGTAATGAATGCTAAACAACATAAGTGTTCAGTTCTCTCAAATGAACGCTTTACTACCTTAACGAACGAAACGTTAGAGTTTATTTTCGTTCCCTGCTTGATACACATTCAGTGGTGCAAAAATTCGAGTTTTTTAACTGTTTGCAAATAATATTATAGATCTCAAAGGACGAAAAAGGTACAAAAACATAACTAGATGAGACGTTAATATCACGTATATCAGACGGAATTAAGGAACAAGTATAAGCACATTTTTCTCCAGTTTTCTCACCAATCGTTGCAAAATATTTATTAAATTCTTCAGCAATAGCAGCTTCGCTAAAAATGTTTGTGTCATTAATTTTTAATTTAGAGACACTGTCATGTATTATATTTTTTCCCAAAATCTCATTTACTATTTTCCACTCCTTCTTTGATTCTCCACTGACCTTTCTCAATTTTTCTGAATTTTTCTGAGTAGTAAATATTTTTGCAAACTTCAACATCCTTAAGAATATTTTTGCACAGAGTCTTGTATTCAGCGATGAACATGTGATTTCCTGGACCCTTCTTAATTTTCTTATATATTTGTGCCTTTCTTTCAATCTTCTCAATCAATCGCGTCGGAAGCGAATTTCATCTGGGGGGGCAGTACAAATGGGGGGGCAGTACAAATGGTGGTGCAAACAAAGTTCACCAAAATTTCTTCACATGAAACATGAAGAAGAGAGAAAGAAGAGGAAAATATATAATACAAAAATATTATCGTTGTAAAAAAACTGATATTTTGAATAACTTTTCCTTTTAAATTGTTTATCTAGCAAAAAAAGTGGGGGGGGGCAACTGCCCACCTTTCCCCCCGCTTCCGACGCCAATGTTCTCAATCAAACTGTTAGTAAGATTATAAAGAGAATGAATGCAGACAAAACACTGTGGCTCGACACCTACTAAAATGGCTGTAGAAGTGAAAATAACGTCAGAAAGACTATGCTTTTGTTATATAAAAAAAAAATCAATTTCATAAAAATTCTAGGCCTTAAAAAATGTTGTATTGATAAATATAATTTGGGAATGATAAGCGATCGAAATATTTGCACAACACGATTCGGACAACTATTGATATAATATTTGCTAGAAATATCAATGACATTACATCTATATAATATATGTTTTATATTTTAGATTTTAAAAACCAATAATTTCATTAACATTTATAAAACGAATTCAAAATTAATGTTAATTAATAATGTAAGGTAATAAAATTTACCGGTGGGAACATTATTTCTTTTAGTTAACATTATGGTATTTAAAATTTTTTAATTTAAAAATTTTTTTATAAAAAAAACCATAAATTAACATGCTTATGGGACTGCGAAAAAGCTTCGTTTCTCTCGGGCGTCCAGTGACGCATCTGTTTTTTTTAGACTGAACCAACGCTCAGGAGATGCCCCCTATAAATCCGTAAGCACTGTGTTGATTCGGAAGATGGGTGATAGTTAGTTGGAGGGTGGATAGATGGAGAAGTGTCGGTGAAGATTTGTTTTAAATTTGCACAGCAAAACTGCCGGGCAACACACTCGCAGGAAGACTATTCCACGACTTAACCGTGCGACTAAAGAACGAATTATCACGGTGATGCGAGGTTCTATTGGTTTGGACAGCTCCCGAGTGGACCTGGGAAACACACGAGCTGTTGGCGTCAGTCCATGTATCTTCCTTGAACAGTTCCTATGGTAATACCTATACAGAAGGCTTAGGCAACCAACATTACGTCGATGCCCAAGAGAGTTGAGCGAGGATGAAATACATTCTGCCCCTATCAAATATATCGCACCACGTTGAATTCGATCCAGAAGCTCCAAATAAGATTTTGAAGCCCCTGCCCAAATGTGCAAATTGTACTCCATTTTCTGCCTAATATATGAGGTGTAGATCATGTGAAGATAAGCTGAAGTGAAATATTTTTTGCACCGTATTAGAAAACCTAGGCACTTGCCCGGTTCTTTCGACACATCGAAAATATGATCTTCCAACGAAAATCAGATTGGATCGATGCCCAGAATGTTAAGAGCGGCTAATTCACCAAGATCCACACCATTCATAATGAGAGGAGCTAAGGGGCAATTCACACGATTGTGGGTTAACAGACAGCACTGGGTCTTACTTGCATTTAACTCTACTCTATTAGCAAGACCCCACTCGGAGATTTTTTTGTAGATCATAAAGGAGTGTGTCATTCATATTTTGCCTTTTTCTCTCAATCTCCATAGAGCTTGGGCGTTTTTTTAATGAATATGAATGACAAATGCTGCTGTCGTCCGCAAACGAATGTATTGGATTATTCGTTAACGACAGAAAGTCGTTAATAAAAACCAGAAACAAAGTTGGCGATAGAACTGAACCCTGCGGTACTCCTGCGTTGATGGCGTGCTTCTCGGACAAAATACCGTCAAATACGACACGAATCAATCTATCCTTGAGGAAACACGTGATCCATCTAGCAAAGCTCCCACCAAAACCATATGCAGCTAGTTTCGACACGAGCGCTTAATGCCACACTCGGTCAAACGCTTTTGAAATATCTACAGCAGTGTCGGGCAGCTTTGCACACTTGAGATTGTGTTTGTACAGTAAAATATGTATTTATCTCACCTACAGAACGATAAAAGCTTCAGTGTTCAAGCGAATGTCAAGCAGATAAAGTCTGCGCTTGCGTGCTCCTTGAATATATTATATCTGTGTCGATAAGCAATAATAGCTTAAGTCGATTTAAGACAGAACTGAGTTATTGATATAGTTGTGCTCAACATATATATCATTATGAACACACAAAATCTAGAACTTCTAGCATGACCTTAGCCAAAGATATGATGCAAAAACAAAAGAACCTTTCATATAACTTATATGGCGATTGTAAACTTTGAAGCAAGATTTCTGGAAACTTTGAAATAAGACTTAAGCTGTTATTGCGCATCGACACAGATATAACGTAAGACTACACTGTATAAAATTGTTTGTATGAAAAATTATTGGAAGTATGTATGAATTTTTTTTTTATTTTTTGAAAATAACGGCATGACGCGGCAACAAAAAGTTTTAATTAAAAAATTATGCATTACAAGGCATTACGATAATTTGCGTGGCCAATATAAGGTAATTGAGCGGCATGCAATGGAGAAATTAATTTATTATTTAAAAGCGGCATGAAAACATATTATATCATATATTGATCAGTTCCAAGTACATATAATGAAAGCATCTTACGCTATCAATTTAGCCTTGGAAAATCACAATAAGCAACATAAGCAGACAAAAAAAACATATTTGTTTTTTACTATTAGCCTGCCTTTTTACATTTCCATCTGCTTATCTGTATTTCAAATTATCCGTCTGTCAGTCTGTTTCCTTTTGACATTCCGTCCACTACTTATTAATTTAATTTCACAATACTAATCCGGGCAAAAAAAAATATTCCATTATGCCAAGTAAAATTTCTGCAAAAAGCGCTTTAGCACTACTTTATTTTCAGTGTGAGCTTTAAAGCGCTCATTAATACATACTCAAGATGAGAAAGTATAGGTGTGCAAAGCTGCCCGACACTGATCTAGAGCATAGATCGGCACTCCATACCACAATTGTGGAAAACCAATTCACACAGACGCTTACGCTCTTTCGTATTTTGCGCTCTTTCGTTCAACCACACAGCGCAAAATATGTTATTTTGTTCATTCGCCTTTGAGCCACCGAAGTGAGAACATCGTGCGCAAAATGGAAGCTGAAAATATATGCGAAAAATTCTTTTAATAAGAAATTGCGATAACAAAATTAACATTTCTGAACTTATTAATAACATACCTTTGCCATAGTATGTTTGAAATAGTTTCATTAAATCACTTTTGTGTGCAAGTGTACAAATTTTAAAATCATATGCAGCATAAATTTTTTTCACTGCAGAATATTTTCTCTCACCAACACACACTTAGTTTGAGTTTTGCCGACCTCTGATCTAGAGCAACAACCCTGCTCTCGCCGAAAAAATTAACGCATTGATTCCATTCTTCGGTTAAGAACGCCATAAGATCACCGGTGAGCGAGCCCTACGGAAACCATATTGACGGTCACTGAGCAGTTGGTTGTGCTCCAGATAGTTCATAACGTTGAAGTTTATACGCTCTCCATAACTTTGAAAAGCTTAGGGCATATCGCAATGGGTCGGTAGTTTGCAGGGTTCGTGGCATCACCCTTTTTAGGTACCGGCTGGACATTTGGCACCTTCCAACAAGATGAAATGCTCCTGTTCTGTAGGAGATGTTGAAAGGTTGCGCAAAGGCCGAACCAGCGAAGAAGCACACATTTTAAGCACAATTGGAGGTATGCTATCAGGACCAGAGGCTTTGTTTACGTTGAGATTTGTAAGAACTCTTTTAAATGCTCTCGTTCGAAAGTATATCTCCTGCATTGCAGAAGATCCATCCTCAACAAAGGGCAGTGGCTGATTGCTATCCGAGAGAGTGGAATTTTGTGCAAATAATCTAGCCAATAGGTACGCTTTATCAGCCGAGTCAGTGAAGATTTGGTCATCTTTTAAAAGAGCTGGAATCGATTACGATGTCTGGTTCTTAACTCTTTTAACAAATGACCAACAATTTTTGCTCCCTTTGGGTCAGAGAAGAACCTGTTCTCGAATGCGAGCTTCGTGCAGAAACTATTCGCGTTTTTAAATTGCATTCCAGCGATTCCTTGCCTCGATGCGAAGTCTTTTAATGTCGGCATTTTTGTAAGAACGCCAATTCTGAAAGGCTTCTTCTGTGGACCTGACTGCAATCCTGCAAGTCTCTTTAAGTCATGAGTGATCTTTTGGTTTAATGCTTCTCATCTTATTGGGAATGAAAGACCGCATACCCAATAAAATAATTTCTTGTACCATGGCAGCCGCGGCATTCACATTTCTATCAGCAAAACATAATTTCCAATTGAAGCTGCGATGAAAATTATTTAGCGCAGTCCAATTTGCCTTTTCACAAAACCACGCAGTCCTCTTCGGGGCTTTAGGCGCAGAGGTGCAGGGGTTAGAATATGGAAAAAGAGCTGAGATGGTACAATGGTCCTAGTTACCAAGAGGTGCGTAGACACTAACATCATATTTTTCATGATGCGAAATCAGAAAAAGGTCAAGGGTATTATGGCTATGCATATTGTAATATGTTTTGTTACTTGGTAAAATCGCAGGATCACCATGTAAAGTACGCGCCTTTTTTAATTAAAAAGAATAAAAAAAGGACTCGCGTTCTTTAAAAAAGTTCTAGGACCTGCCTAATGGTTTGCTGGCGTATATTCGCCACTGGCTCTAAATATATTTTTTAATTTTTGCCGTTCACTTTAAAAGTGCAAAGGCATAATAATAAATAAAATGAATTAGAAGGCAGCTTGTTAGAAGCTCAAAACTAATTTACTTTATCTGAAATTTTTGCGTCCTTTTATAGTATGTATAACAGTATTTTGTCTTAAAACTAGTTAACAATTCTTTTTGTATTTAAAAAGTAAACATAATCATATGTTCTTAAATTAGTGTAAAAGTAATAGTAGAATATCGTATACATATTTGTATTTTAGTAGTAGTAGTATAATGTGTATGAGTGAGTAGACTTAGATTACTAGAAAACGTAAACATAATCATATGTTAACATATTTGTGTAGGAGTAAAAGTAAAAATGTAATGTCATATATTTTGTATTCAGCAATATGAGTACACGTGTGCGAATGAAATGGATAGTAGTGCTTGGTATGAACATTTGTTCTTATTGTTAGAACATTATCTTAGTATAATTTAGTAATATAGAATAAGGTGATACGTACCGTAAAGGTGATACGTACCGTAAATATGTTTTATAGTTGTTTGTTTTAATGTGATTTATAAGTAGTTTATAATGTAAAGGTGTGTACATTACAATATAACTTTGAGGGAAAAAAGTGGGTTCCTTCACTAGTTGAATTAATTGGTTCGATTAAGCTAATACACTCGCGCTGAAAAAAAAGGAGAGTTAATAATTTGATAACTAATATTATTTTTCTTGAATTATAAGCACTCTTTCACTTTTTTTCTATACAACACCGTACGACAACACTTTGCACACACGAAGTAAATCATACATGTGAAACTAAAGACAAAGAATAATTAAACTGCGTTCTCACTTTTTCTCTAGAAGGTCAGGATTTTTTTTTAAAAGGACCTTCAAGTTACAAAAAGTATTTACTAAAAACAATTTATTCAAATACTTAAAATCTTTAAAACACGACAATATGGATAACAAATGAAAGAAGACAATCTCTTTTATCAAAACGAAAAAAATATATTTTAAAAGCTTTTTTGGTTTGGTATAAAAAGTAATGGAATTTTTTTACTTCAAAAAAATTGAAAATTATTTCCATAAATTTCATATAAAATATCAATCAATTAAACTTATCTACATATTTGGTAGGGATGTATTGGCATTTCGTTTTTCTAATAAAAGAGAATGTTTTCTTTCATTTGATACCCATATCGCAATATTTTGAAGGTTTTAAGTATTTAAATAAATTTGCTTAAACAAATACTTTTTGCAACTTTAAGGTCCTTAAAAAAATATCCTGACCTAGAGAAAAAGTGAGAACGCAGTTTTACTATCCTTTGCCTCTAGCTTCACGTGTATATGGTTTACTTCATGTGTGAAAAAATTTTCCCATAACTGTTGCACGGTGTAATTTGACGTAAAATAAGGCTGTATAAAAATATTTGATGAAATAGCAGCGTTTGTATGGCAGCAAACATTAATTACAGAGGAATCAGTTTTTGAAAAATAGTTAAAACTACCGCCATTTAGCAAGTTCTTAACCGATTTCTATGTTCTTAAATTAAATGGAAAGGCATTTTTACGTGCAACTAATTTTTGTGAAAATGCAAATTAAAATTCATAGAAACACCATTTTTTTAAGTTAAAAATAGTACAAGAAATTGCTTCGCTACAAACTTAATTTTGTATTTTATCGACCCTGTTTTCACTCGCCTTAAAAAAGGCAGAGTAATGGCGTTATTTTGACACCATGCTAGGGATGTGCAAGTCGAAGTCGAAATAAGTCGAAAGTCGACTTCGGCTTTATAATTTCCGACTTTTGGCAATCGACTTTCTGATATTGAAAAAAGTCGAAAGTCGACTTTTGCTTTTGACTTTTACTTTCGAGTTTTTTCTTTTTATGCGAAACAAAAACCTTAACGCTAATCTGAGAACTGTCTTCTCTAAACTAATAAACGAAATAGCTGTTTAACAACAAATAAAGCTGCGTTAGCAACTCTTGATTCGATAAATATAAAATAATGGTCGGCAGAATTAAAAAGAAAGAGACTGTAAGTGGAAGTGTGACAAAGTAATTGCGTATCATCTGATTACGTTACATGAGTAACAAAATGTTTTAATGAAATTGTCACAATTTTAAAAGCAGGTGACAATTTTTATCAAAATTTATTATTTTTGATCTTGAAATTTTGTTTTGAAAAAAAAAAAAAACATTACAACAGAGATAGAAAACAGAGGAATGTTCTGCTTTAAGCCAAATTGGCAAGAATTTAAAACGAGTGCTTGCCATTGAAATCACAAAAAAATTTACAATATTGAATTGGTTCAACCATACGCTTCTTTAACACTTCTAGATCCTAGGTTCAAAACACACGCATTTCAAAATATCCGTGAGTACTCTCAAGCAATATTTTACCTTGGTAAGGAGCAGTACATAAATAATTACTGCAAATATTATCCCCCCCCCTCTATTTAGGTGATCTTGTGAATGCCGAGATGAGACAAACATGAATTTCAAATGAATAAATTGTGATAGCGGCATCGACATCGACATCTTATAATCAAGAATCCGTCATATTATGTTTTTTGGATGAGGTGGTTAAAACAAACATGGACTCTACAACTGATGAAATTGAAGAGATGCCCACTCAGCTGTGCCTTTATCTGGCTCGCCCAGCTGTTGATCGAAAACTAAAGTAAAATCCGCTTGTTGTCTGGAAATGCATGAAAACTGAATTTCCTTTTGTTTAGGCCATTGCAAAAAAGTTTTTATCAATTCTTGCAACTTCGGTGCCATCCGAAAGGTTATTTTCTCATGCTGTTCTCATAGCGAACCAATTGCGAAACAAGCTTTCGCCAGAACATCTTAACATGTTGGTTTTTCTACGTTTAGTTGGTGAAGATATGTGGGTTCCTTAACTATGCATTCACTTGTGCAGAAATATATCTAGCCCTAACCGCCGAATTAACGTAAGCGCCTCTTTTTCAAAATTACGTTTTAATGGCAAACGATACTACGACAAAGTGGTCGTCAACTCCAAAAATTTCATATCTCTACGTTAAACTGTTCTAAAGTTATATCTAACACAAAAATAAAATTTACATGTACCGCTTATGCAAAAAAAAAAAACAAGGAAAATGTTTCTCTTGTAAAATTTGGTTTATAACGCATACGTTAATTCGGCGGTTAGGGCTTGATATTCAGCCCAATTATGAATAATTTTTCCTGGGGAATCAGAAAAGGGAGTTTTCATTTTTAAGATAGCAGATAGAGACATCACATTTTTTTTTAGTTTCATAAATTTTGAATGTTGTTGAAGAAATTGGCAATAAAATTTTCAAAATGTTCTTAAATTTTATTTTGAAAATTAACTCTCCCTCTTCCGATTACCTAGGAAAAACTATTCATAAGAAGTTTGATTATCTACATAAGAACTAAAATTGCAATATTTTGTTTTTTGTATTTAATTTATTTGCTGAAGTACCACGTTTTAGTTGATTTTTTAACAATAAATCACATTTCTCATATTGAATCATTTGCTTCTTAACTGCCCTACAAAACCGGTACAAAAATATTTTAAACAAAGTCGAAAAAAGTTGAAAAGTCTAATTTTAAAGGTTAAAAAAGTCGAAAAGTCGAATTTTACATTTCCAACGGTTGAAAAAGTCGAAGTCGACTTTTGCTGGCAGTTGCACATCCCTACACCATGCATATGCCAGGTGTTCTTACTACCGACTTTTATAAGACCGCCTTATTTTGCATTCCGAGAACAGTCAATAAAATGTGCTCTAAAATTTCCGAAAATTCATTACTTTGTAAGTCTTAAATTAAACAGCAACGCAAATAATTAGAAATAAGTAAAAGTGAAAACCCAACCAATGCAAAACAAAATTTATTTGGGTTAAACATAAGAGAACCAAGAGTAAAATGACAATCAATGAAACTTCAAAGTAACAGACGTCAAAATGAAACGCAAAATTTTTAAAATTTTTGAAAATGCTGCCTTACGTAACTTGTCACCTTCCCACTCCACCTTACCTGTATACTTCAAAATTAATCCGATGCTCCGCCTAACGTAAGGCGTGTGAGAACAGGCTCATCGTATATCTTTTAACATAGCCTTACTTTACTTAAATACACAAAAAAAGTTCATTTTTAGGCTTATTACGGTTCACAGCAATAAACTGCTGTGTCTTCTTACGAGTAGACACAACAGTCAAGAAGAGACAACAGTTTCGAGATATTATGGTTCACAACAATACGTTGTTGTCACGATTGATTGTGGAACGTATGTAGAATTCGTTGCTTGACTGGTTCAGGGTTGCTCCGGAGAAAATTAAAAACGTACTCTTTAAAAAGTATTTTTTAAATAGCAAAAAGTATTTTTTAGATAGCAATACTATCTTGATAAGAATTTTTTTGCGATATGAAAAGGCTGGCTTGAGCTTGATAATTTTGAATCAAGTATAGCTTGTAATTGAATATAAATAAGCCCACTACAACTTGCGACTTGCAAGTATGCTAGCGTACAAGCGAACGGCACGAAGTTTCAAGTAAAGGACATATTATGAGGTGGCAACCCTATTATTTCAAAATTTTATATTTTCGAAATTTTGACAACGGATTCGGACTCAGCGAACCATTTTTGGTGTACCATTTTTTTGCCAGCCCCGAATGCATAAAAAAGCAAAAAATGAAGATGGCAACCCTATCCACCATCTTGAATTTTAAAATTATGACTTCATATTCGATATCAGCGACCCCCTAACACTGATAAATGATGTTTAAAACTCTTAAAAATACATATTATTAGGTGGCAACCCTATTATTTCAAAATTTTATAATTTTGAAATTCTGACAACGGAAATTCTGACAACTCAGCGACCAATTTTTGGTGTACCATTTTTTTTGCCAGCCCCTTATTCATAAAAATGCAAAAAATGAAGATGGCAACCCTATCCAACATCTTGAATTTAAAAGTTCTGCCTTCAGATTCGATATCAGCGACCCCTTAACACTGATAAATGATGTTTAAAACTCTTAAAAATACATATTATTAGGTGGCAACCCTATTATTTTATAATTTTGAAATTCTGACAATGGATTCGTATTCAGTGACCCATTTTTGGTGTACCATTTTTTTTGCCAGCCCCGAATTCATAGAAATATAAAAAATTAAGGTGGCAACCCTATCCACCATCTTGAACTTTAACATTCTGACATTAGATTCGAAATCAGCGACCCCTTAACACTGATAAATGATGTTTAAACTCTTAAAAATACATTTTATTAGGTGGCAATACTGTGGTAAAAATTTAGGTGTCAACCCTAACCTCCATCTTAAATTTTAAAACTGTGACATTACATTCGAAATCAAATCCGTTGCCAGAATTTCAAAATTACAAGAATTCGCAAAAATAAAAAGAAATCTAGGTGGCAACTCTATCCGCCATCTTAAATTTTAAAGTTTGACATCATCTTCGAAATAAGTTACCCCTAAAAATTCAAACCACGGAGTCTACAGAATCCTTTAAAGTCCTATTGCGCTTAAGCTCTCTCTAAACAAGCTCATTGAATTTTTTGGATACTTGCTTTAATTGGATACTTGCCTTCAATTTTAAGCTTTTCAAGCTTTTTGCCGAAGGCATCAAGCTTTCCTTTACTTGAAACTTCGTGCCGTTCGCTTGTAAGCTAGCATACTTGCGAGTCGCAAGCTGTCGTGGGCTTATTTATATTCAATTACAAGCTATACTTGATTCAAAACTAACAAGCTCAAGCTAGCTTGAACTTGTATTTCAAGCAAGTACTTGAAATAGACTTCAAGTAGGCTTGTGCAGTTCTCTGATGCCAATAGCATAACTAATGCTACCAACTCATGTTATTAAAAAAGAAGTATATTTGCTTCTTAGAACACTGAAAAGTAAGTATTAGTAAGTATAATTTTTTAAAATAAGTATAAGTAAGTATTTTACCTTTAAAAAAAAATTGAATATTTTTTGATACAATTTACTAATTTATGTTAAAACCAATAGAACCCACAATATTCTTTAAATATTGTCACACCCTCTTTTTGTTTTCCTTGAAAAGTTTTGTGTATACAATCTATCTAAAACCAAAAAGTTTTCAGATAAAAAATAAACAAAATATTAATTTTATATATTTGAAATTCATATATATTTCTAATATATAAAATAGTTTAAAAACAAACAAAAGCATAACAAAAAATTAAAAGTTATACGCACTTTCAAGGCAGTCAAATAAAAAAAAAATAAAAAAAATCACATTCAAATGTATACAGAGACCAAAGAAAAGTTATCATTATTCGCTCTCACTGTCACTGAATTGAAGCGCTACATTAATTCGATTTTTTCTTTTTGCTTGAAATCGTATTTGTCTTGGCTGTAAATTTTATTTAAGTGTGAAGTCTAATTGGTCACTTTCGGAAGGTTTTTCTTTTTTTTACAATTTTTGTATATGTACTAAGAATATTGTATTAAATTTTTATGAAATAATTTTTTCAACCCAAAACTTTCTCTACCTAAACTCATGTTAGAACGCATTTAAAAAACTTTAAAAGCGTTTTTCTCAAAACTACGTTTTCACGGACGCCCCACACTATTTCTCCGGTGGGCTGATCCTTCTGAAATTTTAACCACATATTTAACACAAAACTACTTACAAAAAAACTATAATCGTGTTAAAAAAATTTATGTTTACTATATTTTTTTACAAATAACGGCGAAAAAAAAAATTTTTTTGGTTTTTGTTACTTAAATTTAACAACAATTGCTAAAAATTAATATTAATAGTCTATTTTATAGTCCTTGTCATATTGAATCTAAAACACTTTGGTTTTCTGTTTCAGATAAACAGATGCCGAGATATCGTGTGGGAGCCGACCTGCCTCCAAATTATTAAAAAACATTAATAATTTTTTTTTATTTTTATAAATTAAGACTTCATTTATCATTCCTTACTACTTATATAAACATATCTTTCATAGCAAGCTCACGAGAAATTCCCAAAAATAGCCTATTTTTTTAGCCGGCGAACTACAGTACACCCTTAATATTTCAGGTCTTGTCTTTAAAAAATTGTAAAATTCGACACAGCTGTATTCAATATTATTTTTTAAAAATAAAATTGACTCCAGAGTCTGTATTTTTAACGCTGTTGGTTACAATTTTCAAACTTTATCCACTTTTGCAAATAAAAACGTTCAACCGGAGCTGAAAAGTAAGCATAATTAAGTATAAATCTTAAAAGTAAGTATACTTATAAGTATGGAATTTTAATAAGTATATGAAGCTGAAAATAAGTATGATACTTACAAAGTAAGTATAGTTGGTAACATTAAGCATAACTATAATTTAAGAATTATGGCAAATTTAAAATACATCTTGTTTTTAGTTTAAATCCCCTCTCCCGGCATTTCTTAACTAATAAAATAAAATAGCGTTTCTTTCTATCAAAAATATTCCAAAATAATAAAAAGGTAGCATCGCAGAAATTGTCGTACTCTCAAAATAAAAACAAAATCTAATTAGTACGTTTCGATGCAACTGTGAACTGGTCACTGTCAAAATAAAATAGTAAACAAACAAACAATTTCGAATTCAATTGCTAAATTCAATAAATTCCTGTTCACAAGGAGACGTAATATCAATTTTCTGTGAAATTTTCATAATTAATAAAGAAAAACGCAATTTTAAATAAGATTTTCATTTTCAATCTATTTCGTTCTTCAACACAACACCAAATTAGTTGTCTTCAAAATTTGGCAGATAACAAGACAATAAAGCACAACTGCTGTGTTGCGTAGTAAGTGTATTGAAGACACAGCATTGTTGACAGACAACAATGGAATGTATTCAGTTGCTTTGTTGTCTACCGTAATAGAAATTTACACATTGAAGACAGCAATTACTGTTGTATTGTGAACCGTAATAGGGCTATTTATTATTCATCTCCAAATTTTGTATTTTATCGAATATCTTTATACATAGCCTTATTTTACGTCAAATTCTATTGAAAAAAATTAATTTTATTTTTCATTTCCAATAGGCCAAATGGCTGTAAAATGCAATTATTGTCGGCACAACAAAATTCGAACACTTTAACTTTAAAAATAAGATGAAAAAAAATTGCGATGACCTTGGGAGGTCAAATCAAGTGCGATGGACTCTCAACATGTCCTTCTTTAAGAATTTCTATAAAGTTTGGATGTGCTTGTTTATTTATGGTCTTGGCACACTGTGTTATAATTCAAGAAGAATAAAATTAGTTATCAAATTATTAACTCGGCTTTTTTTTGAGCGCGAGTGTAGCTCAATATATTGCCCAACAGGTGTCAATGGGTCCGAGTGACGTAACCAAGCCGGGTCGTGGACATTGAAATCGCCTGCTGCAACGATTTCACTGTCAGGCAACAACCCCAAAATATGCGTAATCGAATCAGAGAGAGAGAGAGAGTCCAGTTTGGTAAAAGTGGTCTCTCTCCTTAGATTCGGATTTCTATAAATAAAACAGAAATGCAGCAAGTGAGAGCGAAGCCTGAACCGATGCCACAAAATAGTGCATTTTTTTAATAACTTTTATTGGTTTTAGATTTTCCCATCTGTTATGTAAGAAATCTATTTTTTCGCAATTTCATGTTTATCGCAGTATAACACAGTTACTCCATTTAATTTCTTACTTTGAACGAAAAAATTATAAGCTTCTGCTGGAGTATTTATTGTAGCTCTTCGAGTCATAATTACTTTCCATACGGATCTCTTGATAGTAGCCCTAAAAGTTCAGATGCAAAAAAATTACCATGTCACATTTGAAACGAAGGTCTTTTTTGCAAAACATAAATTGTATAGGCTTAACCTATTTTTAAATTGCGCAGCACATCCATCCAAGAACACCTGTATAGTATTAAATTTAATTTTACTTTTGAGGTGTTCCATAACAGTTTTTAGAAAATACTAAACACATGATATACTAGGTCAGCTTTTCGTTTCATAGTCAAGCTCATATCATCCGTTCATTATTTATTTACCGTATCTTCGTTTCTTATCTTGCTCCTTTTTTCTTCAAATGTGTCTGATATTTTGCTGTACTTTACTTAAATTTTTTCCCTGTGTTTGTGCATTTTGGTTAGGATATCCATAGTTGTTAATCTAAAATAGGTAACGGGTGCGACATTGTTTAAAACAGAAAAAAAGCAACATTGATTTACTGGCTTGAATTTGGTGCCACGAAACTATTAAGTTCACTTGCATTGTAACTCTCCGTTTTATTGTTTTCAATAATTTATATTGTTTTCACAATATTTTAAACTTTTGGTGCTTTACGGTAACGGGTGCGACACAAAATAACTTATCTTTTAAACAAATATCAAAACTTTATTTACGAAGCTACAAGTGCAAAACTACTGCTGCTGTATAGAAAAAAGTCTGCACCATCAGCTTATAATTGTTTTCATTGTCAATTACCGTTAAAACAATGTTACTGAATTGACAAAAAAATTACTGATTATGTTTGGGGAGAAAACCGCAAAGCAGACCAGATTCAAATTGATTTTCTCGGTAAATTTACAAAAAAATTTATTAAATTTTACTTGATTGTGGCAGACGCATTGGTTTTTTATAAGCTAAGCATTAAAATGCAACAACATTTTTAGTTTTATTTTTGAGATTCTAATTCCGTGGTTATGCTAGCCAAACATGTTCGGTGTTCATTTTTGTTAATTTGTTCTCTTCGCTGAAATGTTTGTTTGGTGGTTATGCTATGATTGGTGGCACAGTTGCATTATATGTAATAGTATGTCAAAACACAAAAAAGCACAACCCTAATTTGCATTTTTGTACTTAAAATTAACGAATAAAAATACACGAACTGATATTACTTACTCTGAATTTTTATTATTATATCTTAAACAAAATGGTTTGCATATTTTTGACATGCTAGCTAGCTGTTTATGTTAAGGGTTACTTGAAGACACAATCAACTTCACTTTTTAATACTTTTGCCTACTTTTTTGATGCTATTATACAAAATGACTACAGCCAACACTGGAAAGTTCGGCATGTTTGGCGTTTCAATCAGCAATCAAAATGTTCGGTCCGAGAGCGAGAAAATGAATATGAGAAAAAGTTCATTTCTTAATTTTATACGTGAAACAATAACAACAAAAAATGTTTGGCTAGCATAACCACGGCATAAGGGTAAGTATACGTGGAAATGCCCCTAAGGTAAGCTATCGGCTTTAGTTGTAATTTAATTAAAGTAGTCTGTAAGGGTTACACTCTGTTTGACGACATAAATAAATTAAGTAATGCATGACTATTTGTATGACCACGATCTCAAAAGACGTCGAAGTTCCCACCAAAAGGACTTAAACGATACCCTTAAGCCTTGGTATGAATGCATGTTGCCTCAGGCTTTTTATGTATGTATGTTAATCTTACAGGTAGATAAATATTGCAAAAAGGAGCTGTCCTCATATCGATTCGTCCTGGCTGCTTTCCGATAATCAAAAATGAAACCACATATTGTGACAATTTTCTACTTGAGCTAAGCTAAATAAGTGGGTGAATATAAAAAATGAGAGAAAAGCAAAATTATACCAAAATCGTGTTAGCTTCAGTTAACAATACAGTGATAACTTGGTCAACAACCTTTAACGGCACACAAACTGCAACAACACAAGCAAACAACTCGGCTAAGATCCTGGCATCAAACGAATTATTGGGTTTTTTTATTCTTGATGCTACGGTGTGGCGGCGGCGTTGCTCTCGCGTAAAACCTCGTACTATGACCCGTCTAGACATTGACAGAGGTTTGTTGTTGTTGTTGTTGTTGTTGCAATCTAACTTGGTGCGTTTTTCAGCACGGTTCATGGCCAAATGCGTGAAGTCGGTAACCTCGGTATTGGTGCTATGTGCGGGCGGGCAGGTTCAATGCATCCATGTGACCCGTGTACGCTGGAAGAGCTATTCGCTGTGGTCGCGGTGGTAACGGTACATCGGTAAGTCGAGTATGTTGTGTTTAAGGCTATTGCTTATCGTGTTCTATGTGTCCTATCCTTCCTTCGATAGGTGTCTTTAATGAAAGTCTTTGCAAAATATTGCGATTTATTAGTTGTTTTTATTGTTGCACACAAGTGTTTGAACTCGTACGACATTCAACTTTTGTACTGCCAAAATAATTTTTAAACAATGAAAGAGCATTAATAATCAAATCTTTTCATGGTCAATACCAGGCAGTTTGTTGGTGGAACATTTTTATTCACTGGTATGCAAAATATTAATAAAATAAAACACACACACGCACTCACCAATCGTTATTTAGGCAAGTTAGCAGCAGATGGAATGAACATTAAAAATAAAACCAGTCAAGGTTTTGTTGTTGTTGTTGTTGTTGTTGTTGGGACAAATGAACTTGTTATTTTGATTGTTGCTGTGTGTTGACGCTGCTGCTTTTACTTCATTCGTTTGGTTGTAGGTGAAGCGATGAACGACCTTAAACAAAGTTCATTATCGGTCGTTGGTTGGTTGTGTAGCTTTTGCTTTTGTTCTTGGCCGAGGACGTAAGTTTTCGGCAAAGAGAGCGTTCGGATAAAATTTGGTGTATTTGTTTTTATTTTGATTAATTTAATTTTAGTTTGAAATTTTTGGTTTCTTTGTGCTCTCTGCGTGCTGTCTGCATGTTTCAACTGCTCTCATTTGCACTTTTGCTATACTGAGCACTCACACACACACACACTCACATTTGCTCTCTTGCGCTCTTCTCCAACTTTGACGCCTGAACATGTCCCAAAAATGCAGAGTTCAAAATCTTGGTACGACAAAGCTGCGACGACTGCTTATCACCTCTAGCAACCAACCACCTCATTTCTTGCCTCGGTTTCACCGAAAAAAAAAACAACTTTGAAGTGTCAGCTACATCTGAGAATATTTCGTAACAGTTATAATTTATTGGGACGCAGAGAAATTAAGCGAGTCGCTCTGTCGTCAACGTTCACAGACCTGCAGCTCTTCAAGGCCGTTGTGGTGGGAGAAAATATCTAGGCGCGATAAATAAGCGGCGCTAAGTTACTTTAGCATTATGCTGGGTTTTCACTATGTCATTTTCAGTGGTCAGTTGTTGTCAATCAAATTGGAAATAACAACATGTTGACATTTTTTTAACTTTGGCAATCTTGGAAAATTAAAAACAAATAAATTAATAAATGGAGCTATTCAGAAAATGTTTTAGAGTTTTATTGAGGTGATGTTTCAGGTGATAAACTTTTGTGTCATCATATAAATGACATAGTGAAAACCAAGCATTATGTATGTTGAAATTTAGGGAACTTTATTAAAGTGTGTTAATATAGATAAGAATTGTTAAGTGCACATTATAAAAGGCATCGATTCGTTGTTTTGAAGAGTGTAAGGTTCAAACGGTGCCATGATATACACTAGGTGTCATAAGTCTACGCTCTTGAAAGATTCAGTCTATACAAATTTAGAAAAAACAACAAAAATCCGTGCTATGTTTATATATGTTTATAAATTTAAATATATTACTTCAGTCACTTTAAAATAGAACATTATTTTGGAAACACATTATCATAGTTTTTATAAAAACTACAAAAATAACTTAAAATTTTAAGAACTTGTACTTCAAAAGTCAACGCTCTTGAGAAAAATTATAAATAAAATAGTTAAAAACAAAAAATTAAGCACAAAGTTAGTATCCGGTTGGTTAGCCTCGACGTTTGAGAACCTCTCTGAGCCTAGTTTGCATAGAATTACCCAGGTGTGTGGTCTCTGCAGACGATATCTTCTCCCACTCCTCTTTGAGCACGCCCTTTAGCATTTTCTTTTTAGTTATGATTCGCTGATGGATTTTTCTCTCTAATAATGCCAATAGGTACTCTATTGGCTTTATATATGGCGATTGTGGCGGAGTATGCATCATTTTTGAGACATTGTAAAGGATCCAAAGCTTAACGACTTCTGCAGTGTGCTTTGGGTCGTTGTCATGTTGGAAATAAAAATCAGTGGACATCCCCAACTTTTCAGCACTCTGTTTTATATTCCTCTTCAAAATATCCAAATAGGCAAAACTGTCCATAGTTGAATCTATAAATTCCAGATTGCCTACTCTTCCAGCTACCATACATCCCCATATCATGACTCTTCCTCCAACATGCTTAATTGTTGGCAGCAAATTTTCTTTATTAAGAGCGGTATTTTTCTTCCTTTAATTCCAAATTTACAATATTTGCTTTAATCTGAAAAAGTGACTATTTTCCAAAAGTCAGGCGGCATATTTACATATTTATTGGCAAAATCAATACTTTTTTCGGTTTACCAAGGAGATGAAAGGTTTCTTTTGAGCAACATGACCATGGTATCCGGCTTTTCTGAAAACTTTTCTGGCTGTGGATTCCCTAATTGTCTTTTTAAACTTTTGGTTGACATCAGCCGTTATTTGGAGCGCTGTTGTTTTTGGATTCTTCTTAATAAAGGGCACTACACTTCGAGACTCAATATCTGTTAATTTGGAAGTTATTATTCCAGTTTTTTCAAAGTTTTGAATTACTATTCGCGCAAATAGTAATAGTCCATGTTCTTCCAATAGTTTTTCCTATTTGTCGATGATTTTGACCATCTTTCCAAAGTTTTAAAATTATTTTTCTTTCATCAACCTTTATTTATTTTCTCTTCTCATTCATTGTATAAAACTTTTGAAAAACAATAAACTTTATCCGTATGAATTTTTTTTAAATTTTTAAATATGTATTTTACTTTAGTGAAGCTGAAATGGTGGTCGCTTAGCACAGAACTAGCACAAAACAACAGATTTAGAGGAATGAGCGTACACTTTTGAAGCCTGCATTGCAAAACTGTGGCGTCATCAGTGCCGTTATTTCAAACTCTCTTTGAACGAATTCGAATAAAAAAAATATGCGCACAGCATCATTAGTGATGTGCACAACAAATAGTCGAAATAAATTGAAACAAATGTTAGGTCTTTTGAAATTTTGTAGCTAAAGAAAAGTTTTTGTTCAATGGGAGCCTAGATTTATGTGACCTAGTGTACATTCTGCCGTGGCGGCCGTAGCCTAGTGGGTAGAGTGCGTGGCCCCTAAGTTAAAGAACCGTTGTAGCCCGGGTTCAATTCCAGCTCAGACAGAAAGTTTTTTCAATGGAATTAATTTTTCTGTTCGGTCGTCACCTCTCTGCAGACAATGACAAACCTCAGAGAGTAAACATTGTCATGTAAGGCTTCTTGAGAACATAAGCCGTTCGGAGTCGGCATAAAACACGTAGGTCCAGTTCTCGGTCATTTGTGATCAAACATTACATAACGCGCACAACACATTTGATCAATAGAAGCTAGGTCGAAGTCCTTCCAAGGGCTGAAATGGCCAGTTTATTTTTTTTTTTGTGTTAATACAAGAAGAGTATTAACAGCAATAGCAGCAATGGCCTTCGAAAGCGAAAAAAGAAAAGGAAGAAAGAAAAATGAAAAATCTTACAGGTATGTTACGAAAAAGAAATGATTTTAGATACGTTGGAAAAGTGGGAAAGTTTTAAGGAAGCAGATTATGTTTTCAATGTTATTTTTGTTTGGGTTAGATAGCGCCAGAAGAGGGCTAGAGTTGCAAAATGCTTGATTGCGTTGGTTGTTGAATCGAGGACAATAAACAATAATATGTTCAAAAGTCATCATGATAATTTGCAGAATTGAAAAAGATTAGATTCGGATTGATCGATAAGGAATCCGTGTGTTAGCCTTGTATGGCCTAACCTAAGACGAAAGTACTTTATCATATCGCACCTGGATAGCTGGTACACTCTAACAAAAATTTACTAGAATTAACTACAATAATTGCTGGCAACTGATTGCCTACATTTATTGTCGTTAAATCCCATGAGCAAAATTATAAATATTTATCGTTAAAAATGAGTGAAACCTCTCACCTACAATTATTTCTTTCGCTCTCTTGTAAAAACTCTCTTCCAAAATTATTTCTTCCAATCTTGTCTGCGCTTATAAAAAAAAGCCAGAAATGCGTGAAGTCTCTCAATTAAGTTTTGAACATGGCAACAACAACAACTCTGTATAGAGTCAATCACTCAGCAGAAGGCGCTACTCTTTTCTACTCTAGTAGGCTTAAGTAATTAAGCTGTGACCAATCTACTGTTTAAGTTGTATATAATTGGACACTTGTTCGAATAAACTCTTTGAAAGCATATGACGTTAAAGCAGAGGTGCTTATTTAAGGGCAAGCATGAAAAACCGCTGCTGGAGCGTTTTTAGGAGTATCTGAGCGAGAACACGCTGAAATAGTGTGAAAAGTAGAGAAAATATACATATTTAAGACTCTCTGCGCGAAAACACGCTGAAATAGCGTGAAAAGTAGAAAATATACTTATTTTAGAATTCTCTGAGCGAAAACTAGCTGGAATAGCGTGAAAAGCAGGGTTGCCAGTTTGGTTATTAATTACCAAATTTGGTAGAAAATTTTTGACTTGGTAATTTTACACAAACTCATACACCAAAAAACTCCTTTATACTTATTTGAAAAACTGCAATTTAGTCGGTCAAATAGAAGCCAAGTGATAATTATACCTAGTTTTAACTTTCTAAACTCCACAAGACTATCCTTTATTAATGGCGCTACATTATGGAATTCATAGCCTAGTAGCTTAAAATCCATAGCGTCAAAAACATCCTTCAAACATGCTATTTTGAAGCACTTTTCATCACATAATACTTAACAAAATATCAGATCTTTAGCTCTATATGACTTTCTCTCTCCTTCTCTCTCTCTCTTGTTTGCTCTTTCTTAATTTAAGTTTTATCGGTCTTATGAATTTACATTCGCTTAACATAAAACTTTTTTGAAAACACTTTTAATTGTATAATAATAAATTTAAATTACCTTAGATTTAAGTTTAAATGTTTTATAATAAGTTGAATGCAAATTATGTCTTTGAGCTCTGTACTATAAAAGAAACTAGTTCTTAATTTACTATTGTAATATAAAATAAATAAAAAAAAAATTGGTAATTTTTTTATAGTTTTGGTAACTTTTTTCCTTTAGTTTTTCCAAAAAATTCAAAATAATCAGTTTGTTTGCAAGATTTATATATAAAATTATGTAAAAAATATTACATCAAACATTTTTTAGTGCAGCATAACCTATATGTTTTTTATTGAACATTTTTTAAGTTTTCCGAACGCTTCATCTGAAAATAATGCGAATCATGTCAAAAGAAAATGTCAAAATATTTCAATCTTGAAATTTAACGTTAACAAAGAAAACTCTTATAAAAACGAAGCTACGAAATAAGTTGGGTTTTAATACAATAAATAGCATAATGATTTCAAATGAGAGACAAGCCTCATTATGTGTGGTATTCCGAAGAAGATTTTTAGATTTAAAATTGAGATTTTTTTTTTCGCCATCAGCTCTAGTTTAGGAGTTATAGGCAAAAATGTAAAAACTTGTTATGTTCAAACAGAATAATATCTTAAAATTGCATCAGTCGATTTCGATCGTATTTGACAGCTTTGATTAGAAAATATTCAGCCCTATCATGCTTAATTTTTCACGTGGAATCGGAAAAAGGGAGTTTTAATTTTTAAGATAAAGCTCTAGAACATTTTGGACATTTTTAAGTTTTTTTTTTCTGAATGTTTTTTCCTTGTTAAGTTTCCCGAATGTTCTTGAGGTTTATCTTAAAAATGAGAACTCTCTTTTTCAATTCCACTTGAATGAGAACTCTCACTCATTTCCTAAAAATGAGAACTCTCTTTTTCAATTCCATTCATAATAGGGCTGATTAGGTCTAACCATTATTGTAAACAAATTCTTTTTCATCTTTTGTTTTGAAAATCATAAATTTTAAAACTTTTTCATAATAAACATATTTGCTATCGTGAATTTTCTGAATCATTGTCTTTGAAGTTTAAGCATTCATTTGACCCTTTGCTGATATTGTGGATAATTCCAGATATAATTTGAAATAACGAAAATTAGGGTTTTCCAGCCGCTTAAAATTGCTTTGAATAAATTTAATAAAATTTTCGTTTCTTTCACAATATGTTTTTCTAAAATTTAAAAAGATATCAGCAAAAGCTTTAAATACTTTGCGCTTAGGAGCAGTTAGTTTGCGCTTAGGAGCAGTTATTGGAAAAAGAACTGTATATCATATTTTTTTCATAACTCCTTAACTTGAGGTGATGGTGAAAAAGTTTACTTTCATTTAAAATCAGTGCCCGTAGTAAGAATTGATATTCTATAAAACAAACGAACTGTGAAGTTTCTGATTTTTGGTTATTACAAAATTATTAAAATTTAAACTTGAGGAAACCGATAATTTTTTTATAACATTAAATGCCATATCTTTGTATTTATTCATTTACTTTCTTAAAATCAATATTCATTGCCAATGAATGCGGTATATTTTTTAGTTCCTTCTTATCTATATATATATATAAAAATGGATGTATGTATGTGGGTATGTGGGAGTGTGGCTATATATCACGTATAGACTCCAAAACCGCTGAACCGACCTTTATGAAATTTTCAGGGAAACTGAAGCCACATCTTGAGAGTGTTCCTGTGAGGTTTGGTAGCTATTGGACGAGGGGGCGTGGTACCTCCCATATAAGCCAAATTTGCGCTATCGATCACAAACCAATAAAAGGATATATACCAGACGGGTTCAATCGCAAAAACTAAGATTTAGTAATTTTGTTCAGATGGTTACTGTCAGTAACTGTACAAAAAATGGGCGTGGTTGCAATATATATACGCCCACTTTTTCGAAATCATGGCAATTCCAGAGTTCTACACATTTTTATAGTGAAACTTTCTGTGTAGGTGCTCCAAGAGGCAGTCACGATACATAAATGTTTTCACGCCCACTTTTACCGCCCACAAATCAATATCTGTCTATATAAAAATGAATCGTGACTTGTTCGGATGCCGAATGCTTGAAAATGACTGGACTAAATTGGGTTCTTCCTTCTACGGGTTTGGTCGTAACTGCTACGCAAAGGTTTACGAAAAAATAATGCCACAACCCTTTTACCACCCACAAATCAATAAAAATGGTATATTTAAGACGGTTTTGGTCGTATTAAATTAAAATTTAGTAAATAAGTTCGTATGATAACTGTCATTAGCTTTAATAAAAACGGGCGTGGTCACTCTTATTCTACGCCTACTTTTAAGAAAATATCAAAAACTTCGAAATTATTTGTCCGATTGAGCTGAAATTATGTAAGTAGCTTTGCTTTGAGTACGAGATGGTTTAAGAAGAAATGCCACACCCCCTTTTACGTCCCACAAATATATACAAAATTTGTGTTATCGAATAGCTTTATAGTTACGGGTCGCACAGCTTAGAAATTCGGTATTCGACCACAATCTAGACGTACCATTTCAGTGATGAAATTTTATGGGAGTTGGTCAAGGGGGAGTTGGACCTCCCATACAACAAAATTTGTGTTATCGAATATCTATGAAGTTATAGGAATTCAGCTTTGGAATTCAGTTTTTGGCCTCAATTTACACATGCAGTTTCAATGATTTTATTTTATGGGCGTTGGACAGGGAGGCGTGACAATCTCCCTTACAACCAAAGTTTGCGATATCGAATTTTTTGAAGTTATAGGATGACAGCGTAAGAATTCCGTATTCGACCTAAATTTATACATGCACTTTCATTACTTACATTTTATGGGTAGGGCAAAGGGGAGTGGCACTTCCATTACAACCCAACTTTGTGCTTTCAAATAGCTTTAGAGTTATAGGTCGCACAACGCAGGAATTCAGTATTCGACCTAAATGTACACATGCAGTTTCATTGATTTAATTTATGTTCATTGGTATGAGGGGCGTGGCACCTCCCATTGTCGGGGGGGGGCGTGACACCTCCAACTTAATCCAAATTTGGGATATCAAATAGCTTTCGAGTTATAGGTAACTCAGCTTCGAAATTCAGTATTCGACCTCAATTTACACATGCAGTTTCATTGGTAAAATTTTATGGGCGTAGGAAAAAGGGGAGTGGCACTTCCCATACAACCAAAATTTGTGCTATCGAATAGTTTTGGAGTTATATGCCGCACAGTTTTGGAATTCGGTATTCGACCTCCATGTACACATCCAGTTTAATTGATTACATTCTATTAGCGGTGATGAAGAGGGCGTGGCACTCCTATATAGCCCAATTTATGGGTAGGGCAAAGGGGAGTGGCACTTCCCTTACAACCCAACTTTGTGCTTTCAAATAGCTTTAGAGTTATAGGTCGCACAACGCCGGAATTCAGTATTCGACCTCAATTTAGACATGCTGTTTAACTGATAACATTTTGTGGGCCTTTGACAAGGGTTTTAGCTAGTTTCAAATAAAAAAGATAAGGATCTCATTTTTATACCATTAATTTATAATTTTTTGTTTTGTTTTGTGACAAAAAAAATTACTTTTACCTGAATTTACTACTTATTTGTGATTTTTATGTTAATATAATAAATAAATTTTAAACAAGAAAAAAGTTGTACTTTTTCTATAAATGTTTTATTTTTTTTTATTTAAGTCAAATAAAAAAGCTATACGTCTCATTTTTATAAGTATATGAGTTTATGCATTTTACTTTTTTGTGGATTTTAGTTATTAAAAATAAGAAATTTTAAACAAGAAATATGTAATACTTAATAATATTAACTAAATTTTTGTTACCACTATTTTTGTTTATTAATTTTAAGTATTTTAATGTTAAATAAATGTTTTTTTTAAGAAAAATTATAATTTTATTGATTTTTTTACTTTAAAAAATGTTTGTTTATTTAATTTTTGTAACATTTTAATCAATTTTTGGTAACTTAATTTTTTTTTACAAGTGGCAACCCTGGTGAAAAGTAGAGAATATATATATTTTAGGGCTCTCTGAGCGAAAACACGCTAAAATATCGTGAAACGTAGAGAGAAATACATATTTAAGACTCTCTGAGCGAAAACACGCTCAAATAGCAGAGTAAATATACATATTTTGGAAAAAGACGCTGATTTTCAGACAGAATTGAAAAAACTCACTGTATAGCGTGGTTTTTTTACAAAATCGCCAATAAATGTCGTGAATGTTCACAACATTTATTGTAGAGATTTTTCAATCAGTTTTTAGAGTGTATATAAATATTAGGACTTTATGTTTTTGGTGGCTACTTTGACGAATTTTCGCTTATATATCGTCATTGCTAACATTGGAGTTACTAACAATTTAGGTAGACAACTAGACCTAATTTTTTCTGCGGATTTAGATAACTGCGTAGTCTCCGCAAGTAACCATCTTCTTTCAACACTCGATCAGTACCATCCACCATTATCCCTTATCTTATCATATAACATTGATATCAAAAATACACATTTAAGCACTCGTACAGCTTTAACTTCCGGAAAAGTGATTTTGTAAAATTAGAAATTTTATTCAGTAGAATCGATTTCCAACATCTCTTCGATAATGCTAATGAAAGCGTTGATACTGCAGTTGCTCACTTCTATGACATAATTTTCGACTGCTTCACACATTCTGTCCCCTTCACCAGGCAGTAAAACTTTTCGTCATGTCCTCCCTGGTACAATAAGGAACTACGTGTACTCCGCAACAAAAGGAACAAACTATGGCGCGCATATTTAATTTCTCGTTCTTCTCTTGATCTCACAAATTATCTTCACACCTTTAACCTTTTTTCCGCACTCTGTGAAACGCTATACGAGTCTTGCTCATATTCAAACTAAATTGCTGTCGGATCCTAAAAGCTTCTACAAGTTTATAAATATTAAAAGAAAATCTGACAACTACCCATCTACGCTTACTTTTTCGGACATCTCCTCAGACAACCCGAAAATAACTGCAAACCTATTTGCAAATTTTTTCAGTCAGTCATACACTAATCATAACGACGAACTAGACTACGAGTATTTTTCTTTGTTAAGGGACTGTCCTTAAACGTCGCTAACTTCTGTTGATATTACACTAGCTGATGTGTTAGAAAAGATAAATAATCTGAAAGACAATTATTCTCCAGGACCCAGGACTATTGTTATAAAAAAAATTAGCAGACGTGTTGGCTCATCCATTATTGGCTCTTTTTCAACTTTCTATTTCTAATTCCGTTTTTCCTAAGTTGTGGAAGAGCTCATACATAATACCTCTGCATAATAAAGGACCAAGAAATGATATTTCCAATGACAGACCTATTGCAAAACTTTCATGTACTCCAAATATGTTTGAAAGCATTATTTATAACATTCTCTTTTTCCATTGCAAATCTATTTTTCCTCCCAGCCAACACGGCTTCCTCAAGGGAAGATCGACTACCACTAACCTTGCGGAATTTGTTTCAAACGCTCTATGCTCGTTGGAAAGCGGGTACGAAGTTGATGTAGTGTCTACCGACTTTAGAATTGAGTAAAGCGTTCGACAAAATCTCACACACTATCATTCTTCTTAAGCTTAAAGCCTTTGGTTTTCCATCACTCTTTATATCTTGGATTAAATCATATCTCGAAGAACGCCGTTATAATGTCATCTTTAGATTTTCCAATTCAGATTCTTTTTCAGCTACCTCTGGTGTCCCACAAGGTAGTCACCTTGGTCCTTTGTTGTTTGTCTTAACAATCTCTGATGTAGATGACATCATCAAAGAATCCAATCTCTCTGTGTATGCTGATGATATGAAAATCTATCGGCGCATTCAAACTAACGACGATTCTCACTATCTTCAAGAAGATCTAGTTAGTTTTTCCACTTGGTGTCAAAAAAATCTTCTAGAGCTCAACGTTAGTAAATGTCAAGTTATTACATATTCACGCAAGCGTATCCAGCTTCCCCCAAGAACTTATTACTTACTCGGCCAGCCAGTTCCTCCTGTAAGCTTTTTACGGGACTTAGGTGTAATATGTGACAAGGAACTTAATTTTAGGTCTCATATTGATAATATCATTAGTAGAGCCAATTCTGCACTGGGTTTTGTGAAACACTGGTCCAGAGAATTCTCCAACCCTTACGTTACTAAATCTCTCTACCTTACCTTTGTTAGACCCATCCTCGAATATGCCAGCCAGGTTTGGTCTGTGCGAATCGAAGCCGTTCAACGAAGATTCATTAGGTTCACACTACGCGGTCTTCCTGATTCTGACAGTTTCAACTTATCTCCTTATGCAGACCGCCTGAAGTTGATTAACATGCAATCTCTTGCAAAACGAAGAGAAGTTGCAGATGTACTCTTCATTCATCAACTTGTATGCAGTACCATTAACTGCCCTGCACTACTCCAATTAATATCCTTTAATACCAACCCACGTAACCTTAGGTGTATTCCTCTCTTGCACCTCAACTTTCATCGTACCGACTATGGTTGCAGTGAACCTGTAACCAGGATGCTTCGTGTAACTAACAATTTGATCAGCGAATTCGGTTTTCATCTGAGGAGATCTCGACTCCGAAATGCCCTTCTAAACTCCAACGCCATTTCTTCTTAACTCCAACGCCATTTTTTCCCCCTCTATAATCTTTTTCTTACAATTAAGATATGATATTTCCTTTTTGACGTGTTCTTATAATTACGTTTGTCTAATCCGTAATCCGCCCACCACGAATTGGATATCTTTCGAACACCAAAACAAGGAAAGGAGAGAAAAAAAAATAAACCCTGTTAGAATAAGATAAGACCCTGTTAGAATAAGATTAGTTTTTAGTTAATCAGCTTGTATTAAGCTTAACGAATAAATAAATAAATAAATTGCACGCCGCGTATCTCAACTAGTGTATTATTAAAAAACTTAAAAACAGATAAATGCAAATGTTGCGAGATAAGTAAATGTCAGCTTCTTTTCCAAGTCTTCAACTATTTGAAGCAGTGGAAAGCAATTAAGTACACATTTTGTTCGTAAATGGTTTTAAATACAACTAATAAGAGCTAAGAAGTGATCAGCTATAAAAGCTGGCTCCAACAAGTCTTCAACATGCTTACTGCTTTGTTTCAGTCAATGAGAAATCCTCGCTATCTAGCAAATGTTTATTTAAACCAAAAAGCTGTATCTTCTTATTTGCTCAAGACACGCTTCCTCATCTACCAACAAGTGGCTGCACAATGGCCAGACCCGATCTAGACCACAACTAAAAACAGTCAACTTGCTGCTAATTACTGCCTGCCACAAACTCCAGTGACAGACAACCACGTTAAACGGCAGTTTAATGAAATTAATTAATTAAAATAAACGTATTTATAAAAAAACTAAAAGCAACATTTTCACAATTAAGCCTGAAACGCGCATAAATTATTTATATAAAAGCTAAATCAACAAATGGCTGCAGGGCGTTTTCATGGAAATTACAAGCGAAACAAAGCGCACACCTGAATGCGATCCGACTGTCAAAAGCGGCTGCCGAACAGGGCTGGGAAGACTAAAACAACAAAACAACACAGCAAAGCGGTGAGTGAAACTGACATGACAGCCTTTAATAAAAATATAGAGCGTTGGCAGGTTAATGAACTGACACTTACGCCAATTGTAAGTGAACTACGTCGTTGATTTACATCAAAACTACACATATACTATATATGTGAGTATGTGAGCTCATTACAGCCCAATGCGTTGAAATGTTGTTACACAGTTTTTTCTTTGCATATCAGAATTAAGCAATGCTAATTGGCAATGAAAGCAAGCTGAAAATAAATATTTTAATTGTCAAGACCTCTGTTTGAGTATCATTAATCTGTAGACAAATAAATGCACTTGGGCTTTGCGTTTAATTTGCCAATTCCCGGTACTTCTTTGACATCGGATTACAGGCATATTCTGAAATCCGATTTGCGGCGACACAATTGCATTCACTACCGATGACTTTCGATTGAAAGGTGTTCTACAATCCAATTTCGATGCTCGAATCCGATATTAATTTTATTTTTTGGTGGATTGCAGCTGATCTGAAATGTAATTCGTTTATATTTTTGCTGGTGGATTCTAAATGTTTTTATGAAATTGAAAAAAATAAAATAAATAAAAACTCCCCATTTCCACAAATGCTGCCATGTTAAATTTTTTTCTGACTTGGCATTACTTGTTTCAATGTTATGTATTTATTTGGTGCTTTTATACTAGCATCTTTGAGAAGATCTAAAAAATGTGAGTATCTTATATTGTACTAGCCACGGCCGTAGCCAGGACTTACCCTTGCGGAGTTTTGATGAAATTTTTTTTTATGTAAATATATTGATAAATCTGAGGTCACAAGGAATAATGACTAAACTCAATATATCGTAAAAGCGATGTAGAATTTACTTTATTGCCAATTTTTGGAAATATGCAGATATCCATTTTTAGCTCAGAATTGATCATCACTTATGTCTGCACATAATTTGTTTGTAACGGTTCATATATTTAAAAAAAAATGGGTCGTAGTTCGTGCAATTAAAATATCGTTTTTTACGATACTCTGAGTTTAGTCGTTCTTCCTTGTGACTACAGATATACAAGTATTTGTTTAATTTCATTTTAAGGTTAAATTTTTATGTATTACTAGCTGAAACCCGGCGTGTTGCTGCCACGCTTCATTGCATCTGTAAATTGAGGTCGAATACTGAATTTCGATGCCGTGTGACCTATAAATCCAAAGCTGCTAAATATCCCAAATTTGGGTTGTATGGGATGTGCAACGCCCCCTTGACCAACGCCCATTATATGTGATCACTGAAACTGAATGTGTAAATTAAGGTCGAATACGGAATTCCGACGCTGTGCGACCTATAACTCCAAAGCAATTCGATATCGCAAATTTGGGTCAAATAAGAGGTCCCATAGCAAACGCCCAAAAAATTTATCAATAAAATGGCTTGTGTACATTTAGGTCGAATACTGAGCTCCGACGCTGTGCGACAAATAACTCAGAAGCTATTCGATATCGCAAATTTGGGTTATATGGGAGTTGTCACTCTCCCTTGTCCAACGCCCAAAAAATGTTATCAATAAAAGTGCATGTATAAATTCGGATCGAATACTGAATTCCAACGCTGTGCGACCTATAATTCCAAAGCTATTCGATAGCACAAATTTGGGTTGTATGGGAGATGCCAGTCCCCCTTTTCCTACGCCCATAAAATGTTATTAATGAAACTGTATGTATGAATTGAGGTCGAATACTGAATTCTGACGCTGTGTTACCCATAACTTTAAAGCTATTCGATTTTGCATGTTTGGGTTGTACTTGTCCAACGCCATAAAGTGTTTTCAGTAAAACTGCATGTGTAAATTTAGGTCGATTGCTGAATTTCGATGCTGTGCGACCTATAACTTCAAATCTATTCGTTAGCACAAATTTTGGTTGTATGGGGGGAGGTGAAACTCCACCGTTTCCAATGCCCATAAAATTTTATTAATGAAACTGCATGCATAAAATATACAATAAACTGAATTTCGATGCTGTGTGACCTGTAACTCCAAAATTATTCGATATCGCAAGTTTTGGTTGTATCACCCTTGTTTAACTCCTATAAAATGTCATCAGTGGAACGACATGTGTAAATTGTGGTTGAATATCGAATTTCAAGGCTGTGCGACTCATAACTCTAAAGCAATTTGATATCGCGAATTTTTTTTATATTTGTGGGCGGTAAAAGGGGGTGTCACAATTTCTTTTTAAATCCTCTCGTACTCGAAACAAATCCACTGCCAAAATTTTAGCTCGATCGGACCAGTAATTTCGAAATCTCTTTAATTTTCTCAAAAGTAGGCGTAGCTATAAAGGGACCACGCCCATTTTAAGTATAGTTACCGATAGTTATCATACGAGCTTAATTACCAAATTTTAGTTTAATACGACAAAAACTGTCTTAAATATAGCATTTTTATTGATTTGTGGGCGGTAAAAGGGGGTGTGGCAAATTTTAAATATGTCTATATTATTTGCGTAAGTGCAAGCAATAAGTTGACAAAGTTTTATTACAATCGGCCGAACGGTATTGCAGCTCATAGCGAACGAACAAACAAAAAAACAAACAAACATACATTTTTATATATTAGATTTTTTATATGTTTGTGGGCGGTAAAAGGGGGTGTGGCAAAATTTAAATATGCCTTTATTGTTCGCGTAAATGCAAGCAATAAGTTGACACATTTTTATCGTAATCGGATGATCGGTATTGCAGCGCATTGCGAACGCACAAACAAAAAAACAAACAAACAAACAAACATTCATTTTTATATATCACATATCTATGTACTAGCTAAAATCCAGCGCTTTGCTGCCACGCCTCCGTTTCCAAACGCCCATCAAATATAATCTTGCTTGTGTAAATTGTTGTCGAATACTGAATTCCGTGACTGTATGCGACCTTTAACTCACAAGCTATTCAATTTCTCCAATTTGGGTTGTATGGGAGATACTATGGGAGGGTACGTCCCCTTGTCCAACACCTATAAATCCATGAAACAGCACGTGTAAATTTTATTCGAATACGGAATTCGGAAGCTGTGCGACCTCTAATTCCAAAGCTAATCGATATTGCACATTGGTTCTGTATTGGAGGTGCCACGCCCAGGGGCGTACCGAGGCCATTTTGATTGGGGGGCTATCAATGTATTTCGGCCGACTGAATACCCTTAAGTCGCGACTTTTTTTTAAATACAACATAGTTGAATAACATAAAGTTACTCATCCGTTCGATCAATATAAATAAATCTTAAGGGGTCTTTTTCATTTGAACGGCTAAGAAAAACACTTTGTAATTATTTTTACTAAAAACTTTTTTAATGATGAAAAAAAAAAAACTTGTGTACATCAGAATACATATCATTAAGTATGTTTTGAATTTTTGTTTTTGGTTTAGCCTTTTATCTGGTCTCTTAAGCTTTTCGCAATTTGGACATCATTTTTCGAATCCAAAAAGGTGGCAACGATTTCTCAGCTTTTACAACATGTAACTGAAAGTTTTTTCGTTCATCTAAACGATAATACTTGAAACTATAAGATTACGTATAATCAGCCAACAAAACCTCACACCTGTTTTTGGTGCCATTTTCAAAACAAAAATTGAAAAGTTACCCTATTTTTTACATTTCTAATTCTCTAAAAATTCGAGTTTTAAGTTTTAATAGATGATTGTAGATAATAATCTTAGAGATTTTACAATAATATATATATAATGCAAAAAAGTTTCAGCTCAAATGGCCTTTTTCGTTAATCTTTGGAAGCGTTTTAAGAAATCCTGAAAATTTTAACCCACATATAGTAACACTTTTCAATCTTTTGATCTTTTTCAAGTGAAGAAGATCCCTAAAAGGCAGTTTTCATATCGTTTTCTCTATCAAAGAAAATAATATAAAAGTGTTTCAACATTATCAAATCAGCATTTAAAAATTTATTTTCGTTTTTGTTTCATAGTTTATATGTGTTAAAAATAAACAGGGCTTTACATTTATTTTACATTTTTTCTTTTAATTTTTTAAATTAGTTTAAAAAAATGTGTTTTAAATAAAAAATGCAAACTTATTTTTAAGTATAACATTTAAATATTAATTCTTCTTTTTTAAGGTAACCCATTGCTGCGCAATATTTTCTAAGTTACTCAGATCAACTATGTCCTTTCCCGATGAAAGTGTTAATAAGTCATTAAGACGTGAGTAACTTTGAGTGGTTCTTAAATAATTTTTAACTAATTTTAATTTGCTGAACATTCTATCATTTCCTAAAACAGTAAGGGCGCGTTTATAGTGCCAGCTGGTTGCTGGGCTGGACCGAGCTGGAAACGCGTTCTGCTGAAAGCAACTGGAAGTGCGTATAGAGCGCGCTTGTCGCTGGTGACTTGTTTCAGCTGGTTTTGACTATTTTGGGCTTGTTTGTATATATTAGTTTTTTTTTGTTTATTTTTGCAACCGAAGCATCAAAAAAGCCACATGATTTCGTTCATGCATTTTACTTTCCTCAAACCAGCGGACAACAAGTGCAGAGACGAAAATGCGAACTGCTACTGCAGGTCGTTTCAAGTCACTTGAGGTACCAGCTTGTTTCGACTTTTTTCGCAAGTGTTTTCTGCTGGTTTTTGTTGCCTTCTTGTTGTGTTTTTATTTCAAATTTTTTCAAATTTTTTTCAGACAAAAAAGAAGATCGTAGAAAGACCCACATTAAAAAAACGTACATCAGCTGCTGGCCCAAGTTTTTTGATGATATGACTCAGCTAAAACGCACTTCAAGCCGCATGACGCCACGTGATCATCCAACTGGTTTTAACTTTTTTCTTTAGGTTTTGTTTTTGTTGCATTATTTTTGATTTTGCAACAAAGCAATACAAAACTAATCTAAACAAAGTTGTTGTCTTGTTGCTATTTTTGTTTATTTACTTTTGTGCACTAAATCAAATGGAAAGGTAGAGCGCACATAAGAAAATTTAATAATCTTCGATTCTATGTTTTAGATGAAACGCACTTGCAGCCGCAAATCGACGAATTGCTTCACCGTCTGGTTTAGCTTTTTTCACTATTTCTCTTTTTGTTTTCTGTGTACAACAGTTGATAGAAATTTATCTTCGTTGGTACTTTTTAATGCGGTTTCTGTGCGTATTTTTTGCGAGCAAGAAAATGCTGCATTGCAACTGAGCGCAATTTCGTTTTCTTGTGTGCTTATTACTTTTCTTGTTGGTCTTCTTTGATGCTATCGTGTGTTCGTTTCTTGTGTCCTTGAATGAATGAATTCAAGGAAATACAGAATCGATCGCGACGCTAGCAGTCAAGTGGGCTGCAATTTGTTGTTTTTTTTTTTGCTGCCGCACATTTGCGTCAAAAACAAAAACAGACATTTGTTTGACATTATTTGTAATAAATAAATTGAGTAAACAAAAGTTATAAGCAAGCATTGTGTAAAATTAACCAAAACACATGCAAACCGTGCGAGCGAGCGTGAAAGCAATAATCGGGAAGATGGAAACCAGCGCACAAGTCACTTGAAGTTGCCAGCTCGGCTGGCACTATACGCACTTTGAGCTTGTTTCATATGATTGTATGTGCAGCGTTTTCCAGCTTTCCTTCTTGGTTCGGTTCGGTCCAGCAACAAGTCGCCACTATAAACGCGCCCTAACAGGCACTGTGCACATCAAATGCGACATTTTGTTAACTGTAGGAAGAGATTTTTTATTGCATTCTGAAGCATTAGCTGTACCCGATAGAGTTCCTACGCCTTCGCATAGATCATAGAATAATTCAAATTCCGCTTTCAATTGAAGTGAATCCAACAAACAATTTTTTGCTAACAATTTCATTGATTCTAAAATTCGCATTTGGGTCAAGTTAGTAGAAGATAGAATTGGATTAAAGAGTTCATACAGAGGCTTTATTGTTTCTAAGCAACTGCTTAATTTATCTCGCATCAGTGAGGTTATCTTATCCAATACAAGTTTAAATTATCTTCTATAAAAACAGTTCATCGAAAAATAAACCGCGTTGGCATTATTATCATCCATTGTTATTTCGGCGCAAAACGACGGCGATGGCGAATTGAGAATTCCGTTTCAGCATCAACATTAAAAGATTTGAACAATGCAACAGCACTACTTAATAGGTTATCCATACCTTCAGAGTCCGAATTTATTTTTTCTAATGATTTAAGGGTACAAGAAATAAATTTCATAGCATCTAAAATATTCAGTTCAACGTCTTCAAGAGTATCAGTCAGGAGTTTCATATTAACTTGCACATTTTTCATTAAAACAAGACTTATAATAAAGTCCATAGAAATGAATTGGTTTCATAGCGAATATGCAGCATTTCGAGTCCACTTGTCAATTTCCTTAGAGCTTTGGGAATTTTCGTTCTGAACATCAACAATGACATAAAGCGATGCTATTAAAATAAATGAGTTTTGAATGGAGATTTAAAATGGTGTTCTTTTTGACATCATCTCGAGTTTAAAAGTTTAAACGGACCTTTTTTCAATAGTTTGACTACATGATTTAAATTCATTATTTATTTGTTTATTATAATTTTATTTAAATTAAAATGTTAAGTCTATGAAATTCAAGATTTTACATAAGAGTACTTGAACTAAGAAAATTTCTTTAAATATGTTGGACGATTTCGATCATTAAATTTTTTATTACAAATATTGAGTATTTCTGGATAAAAATTTAAATCTCAGAAAATTCTACAAAAATGTATTAATTAGGTTTTAAAAAAGGGAATATGTGTGGCGACTGAGAAAGCCTTTGTTCGTTTGGGCTTGTTTCAGTCCACTTATTTTTTGAATTTTTTGACAAGGTATTTGTATCAGGGACGATTATCATTAAGCTATATCCAAAAACTTAAGCATTAATCATTATTTTATGATTTTCAAGTTTTTGCTCAGATATAAAAATGGCAATCTGATTTTATCTCTTAAATCTTAAATAAAAATCATTAATAGTTTTTTGGTCAAACAAAAACATCATTTTCGGTTTTTTTTTATCAAAGACATAGTTGCACAATTGGGCTTAAAATGGTCTACTGCTCTTTTACATTACTATGCATTCTATTTCCGTACTTTTTTAACCAAATTTATACTACTTTTCTGAAGTTTATCTGCATTTTATCACAAAGGAACACTGGATTCGTTTACAACAATTCAACGCTGATACAACTTAAAATGAGTTGGCCGACTGAAGTTTGTTTAAGGTACGACTGAAAGTGAATTGGCCGACTCAAGATAGTTTTGGGTATGAATTTAAATGAAATAGCCGACTAAAATTGGTTTTTGTTATGAAAATGGCAATAAAAGGTACGATTTGCTTTGATGCGTTCATAATTATTGTTTATAAAAATCAAAATCTTAAAATATTTTAGTAAAAAATAACAATTAAGCTGACTCTAAAAAAGAAAGGAGGGTAGTCTACCCCCTGACCCCCCATTAGTTACGCCCCTGGCCACGCCCCATTTTTCAATGCAAAACCCTCTTTTTTTAAAGTTTCATGAAAATCGGCAAAAACATAAAGGGTGTTTTTTATAGAGTGATACAACTTTTAGTTGGCATCACTGCTTTATTTGACCACCCATTTAACAGGTAATAGTTGCTTTTTGCTTAACTTGCTTTGACATATTAATATGGATCGACTTACATCAGAGAAACGCGTGCAAATTGTGAAAATTTTTAATCAAAATAATGGGTCTGTTCGTCAAACTTATCGTGCACTTCGTCCATTTTATGACGTACATAATCGTACTTCAGAGCTACTAATTCGAAGAACAATAGATCGTTTTCGGATCACATTTACTGTTACTGATAATGTGCATCCCGTGAGACGCCGAACAGTGCGCACTGAAGAATCTGTAGCCGCTGTACAGGAAAGCAAGCATTGAATATGATCCTAATCAATCAATTCGTCGCCGTTCTCAGCAACTGGGGTTGTGTCCTTCCACTTTATGGAAAATTTTACGAAAAGATCTTGGCTTAAAACCTTTCAAGATTCAACTTGTGCAGGAATTAAAGCCAAACGACCATCGTATGCGCCACCAATTCGGCGAATGGGCTGAAGCACAAATTGATATTGATTTTGAATTTCCATGGAAAATTTTATTATCCGAAAGCCCATTTTTGGTTGAATGGGTACTTAAATAAACAGAATTGTCATATTTGGAGTGAGGAGAATCCACAAGCTTTTGTCGAAACACCATTACATCCATAGAAAATTACTGTTTGGTGGGCTTTATGGGCTGGCGGAGTCATTGGCCAATATGTCTTCAAAAACGATGATGGTCAGAATGTTACTGTCAATGGTGAACGGTATAGGACCATGATTCGAAGTTTTTTCGTACCTCAATTAACTCGTATTAATCTTGCTGATATGTGGTTCCAACAGGACAGAGCCACATGCCACACAGCGGGCGCTACAATTGATTTACTCAAGGAAACTTTTAACGAAAAAATAATTTCACGAAATGGCCCAATTAATTGGCCTCCAAAATCGTGTGATTTAAACCCATTGGATTATTTTCTTTGAGGTCATGTAAAGTCACTTATCTACGTCGATAAACCACAAACAATTGAACACCTGGAAATCAACATTCGAAGAGTTATCGGCGAGATACGGCAGCAAATCCTGCGAAAAGTTTGTGAAAATTGGTGTTCCAGATTGCGCCTTGTATGCGCCAGCCGTGGCGGCCACATGGCCGAAATCATATTTAAACATTAATGTCATACAATTTTCCAATGAAGCCCGTTTTATTGATATTAAAAATATATTACTATGTGTTATTATGATTTAAACTTGTATCACTCTATAAAAAACACCCTTTATAAGCTAAATTACCAAATTGTAGTCTTCTACGATTAAAACCGTCTGATATATAGCATTTTTACTAATTTGTGGGCGATAAAACTGGACGCAGATATAGTGCGACCACGCCCATTTTCGTACGGTTGCCGACAGTAACCATCTAAAACAAACAAACAAACAAAAAGTAAAGAAAAGCACGAAACAAAGAAAAGTTTGCAAGGTCAAAATGTGCAAACAGTTTTGTAGAACATGCAAATATAAGTGCAACTTTAAAGGCATTTTCACAATTTTTTTTTAAATGTTTTTTTATAAGAAACAAGTTTCCGTGTTCAAAATACGTCATTTTAGCCTTAAAATACTTCAAACGTCATTTGGGTTTAAAATACGTCAAAAATACGTATTTAACGTCATTCTGTCAACTTTGCTCGTATTGTAAAACGCCAGATTCGCTGGCATGTAGTTGATGCGTTCGGAAAGGTTTTATGCTTCATTGTATAAAAGGGTTGTCCGCATTCCCTACTTGCGGAAACAAACAAACAAACAAACAAGCAAACAAACAAACAGACAAACAAAACAAACAAAAGCATGCTCAAATACATGGGATTTACATTCCTATCGGAATCTAGAATACCTTTTAATATCGGAATCAGAAATAGATTCCGATTTCGAACCATTTCCGATTCACTTTCAAGGTGGATTTGAGAACATGCCTGAATTTATCGAAGTTTAAGCAAAAATATGCGTCCGATAATAATGTGGCAGTTCAAATTTCTACTCATATGGTAAAAAAATATCTTTTAATATCAGTCTGTATCTGACAATACGATGGTTTCCCACGAAATATACTTATCTACATACAAGCAAACGAACCGTGGGATTGTGCACATATCAAAATAAATTCCAGCAAATGTAAACAACTCCGACACGAATCTCGATCGTTCGCAGCGGAATGTTTGGGTCTTTCACAAATGGTTCAATCTGCGAACTCGACATAATCAGCGCATGAATAAACTCAACAAAAATTCAAAACGAAAGGACCAACAGCCAAGCGGACAGATAGAAATACAAGCATATAGCCATATGGATAGATAACAACAGGAATGAGTAACGAGCGACAACGCATTAGCTTGCTCATACAGTAGCAGCGACACTTAAAAAGGAATATTTGTTGGTAACGGTGTCGCTGCTCTGTAGGAATGAATAAATAATGTTAATTAATGTCATTTGGCTCCACAGTTTAAACACTTTTTTATGTTCGATGCTGCCACCTGCGCAAAAAGCTATAACCCACTCAGCCTTTGTCAAATGCAGCCAGCCGGTGCACCAGCACACTCTGGTTGTCCGACAGACTCAGACCGTGCCTGGGAGGCATTGTCAGTGAACCGCACTTTTTACTCACACATACTCTAGCATAAGCAGCGGCAGCAGCAGCTACAACCAAACCAGCACAACTTCGTCCTGGTCGCAGGCTTCGATGTTTTTGCATTGAGTTGGTTTCGATGTCACCACCACCACCGGCCACCAACCATGCACCGTGCAGCCATGCAATGCAATGCATTTGACGTGCTTGCAAGGCAATCACTACGTGCAGACATTATTCGAACGGCAGACCATTGAGCGCTACGTTTGTCGCCCGATGGCTATCATCAGGTTGCCGGCTGGTTGGCTGGTTGGCTGGCCGTTGTTTATCCACCAACTCGTTATTGATTCATTTAGTTTGTTTCTTCTTGTGTTGCTGTAATACTTTGTTTTTTGATTCGTGAATGAGTTCGTCAATGTTTTCACCTCATTGTTTGTTCGTTAGCTTTGTTTCTGTGCCTTGTTTTGTTTATATCCTTTTTGACCTTTTTTATTTACGAGTCTTTTTGTATTGCTTCCTCTCTTTTATCGCCTTTTTCTCGTGTGATGACCATCACACAAACCATTTGGCTACGTGCCTGTATCATAAATGTGTCCCTATTCCTATGCGCCAGTCTTTCTTTACTATTTATATTTGGTAGTTAAGAGCGCCGATGTTGTTGTTTCCTCCGATTATCGGATTACAGATACGTTGGCGGCTTAGTGCTGCCGGATGTTTTTCTAAATATTACACATGATTAGGTTGCCGCGTGCTACAACCACAGTCGTCTTTCAAGAGAGGGAAAGAGAGATAGAGATAGTTGTTAATGCTATATTTGCCATAGTTCACACAACGATCGATTAGTGGAATGACGACCGGCAGTGTCAGTAATTTTGATTTACTTCTAATAACACTGTTCAACACAAAGAAAAATAAAATAAGGTTCCGCCAACGGATTCTGATAGAGAGGACCACAAGTATATACGTGTATCGGCGTTTTGAAAGTTTACGTGTGAGTTTTATTTTAGAGGGGGTTTAATTTATCCTCCTTTTGAATATTCCCATAGTGAATAGGCAACCGAAACCATGTGACCCTTACGTTTTTGGTATAGGATGTGTTCAGCACATTTATGTAAAATATTACGAGGAACATTTTCGTGAAACATTTTAACCCTCTAACTCTTCAATGTATGGGTCTTTATTGACCTGTTTTTGATAAATGGCAAATAAGACCCATAAAACAGGGATATAACGGGTTAAAATATTCTACAAAAATATTTTCCATAAAATTCTACTATAAGTCTCTGAATACACCAAATCGTCGGCCTTAGTAGTCTAGTGGAGAGTGCGCTAGACTATCAACCTAGAGGTCCCTGGTTCGAATCCGGGCTCGGGCATGGTTCTTTTCACTTTCTTTGTTCTTTTCTACTAAGAATGATGGCAAACTAAAAATCCACAAATAAATTGTGGAAAATGTGGAATAAAGGACAGAACACAACTAAGGGCTGGAAATGCTTGCCGAGGTTGAGGCATAACACTAGCCTTGGTTAAAAGCAATTCAAATTGTCTTTCACGGTTGTTTCGCCTAATCAATAATTCACTTATGGTTCCAATCAATTCCTCTAAAATAATCTATCCATTTGCTTTCAGGTCAAAGACCAAACCTTGTTTTTATAAGGCGCATGCCATGGTTCTTTGATCTTTAAAAAAAAATATCTTAAAAACCAACTTGAGTGCCAAAAATAAGTGAAAACTAAATGTGTTTAAGGGTTAATTTTTTACTTATTTAGAATTGGTGTTAAAATGTCCCACAAAACTCAGTGTTTCACTCTAAATCACCATTCAAAAGAAAGTTATATATATAATATCTATAAATAGAAAGAAGAAAGCAAATTTTGTCATTTTTCCACTGATGCATTAATTTGGCGCATCATACGTAGCAATAGCAATGAACCTTATCAGTTGCACTTTGGTTCTAACAAAAAACTATGAAAAGCAAAATCAAAATTAATATCAATTCCCTCCCCCGCTCCAGATTCTTTTTTATTGTACCGAAGTGTATTGCTGTGTTATTTCTTATTATGTACACAACTCTTGGTGCTTTTTAAAAAAATTGCAGATTTTAAAACAAAGCCTGAGTGATTAACTTTATCAAAATATCATCAAGTTTAAGTAAGGAAAATAAATATATTTGTAAAATACTTGGTTTGTGAGCAGTGAATAATGAAATTTCAGTCTTAGCTAAAATGTCTAATTGTTTAGAAAAACTTGATTGGTTTTACCAATATTCCAAAAAACAATGAGAATGAAGAGCTCAAGGTACATTAGGTGATTACAACATTATTCATTGACCGCTGGTACCAACTGAAAAAATTCGTTTACCACCATTGCATATAAAACTTGGTGTGGTACAAAACTTTGTTAAATTTTTGGATACAAATGAATCGGCATTCAATTTTTTGAAAACATTTTTTCCAAAACTTAGCGAAGCAAAGATAAAGGAAGGTGTGAATGCTTTAAACCTTACTTTTTGCCATTGTTTTAATAACAAAAAAATTTCAAAAATTGTATCTCTTCATTATAACAGGTGTTTTTGTTGGCCCTGGGGGTCAATTCCCGTTTTGCGTTAAAGTGAAGTGAAAAGAAGCTTTTCACAATAGTTTTCATTTAAAGATTTCACTTTTTCACTTCACTGCGCACAAAAACGCGATTCTTGTTCGCCTAATGAAAAGTAGCTGCTGAATAGCATTTGAGATTTGCTGAATGTCTATTAATCAAAGCTTTTATGCAAATAAATGTACACAACGCATTAGATGGTAGAAAATATTTACAAAAATGACTTTATTGAACATGATGATGACTTCATTATGACTGCAACATTCTTTTATTGATTTTTGTAGAAAAAACCCAAAGATTTCTATGAGCAGACTTCACCAAAATTGCGAAGGAACACTTCAACTTATATCGCTTTCCCAAAGCCATAAACTTGATTCAGCAAGTAAAACTATGTATTACAAATAAACAATAAAAAAGGAAAATATAATTAATTTTGCATAAATATATATAACTAAGATAAGTTTTTCGGTAGCACAAAATAGCAGAAAGTAATATAGCAAGTCGATAACGCGCGTTTGCAACCGGCGTTAACTTTGTTTTCATTTCAGCAAAAAATAAATAGCTGTTGAACTTTTAACACACAACGGGAATCGCGTTTTCCGTATAAAGCTGAAAACACTTTTCATATGAAGATAACGCAGAACAGGAATTGACCCCTGATATAAGAAAGCTTATGCAAAACGCTGCATTTGAGAAAATGCTCTCACCAATTGTGCTTGCCGCATGGAAAAGCATTAAAGAAGTAATTTACAGTTTCTTAGGCAAAAATCGTTCCCCAACTGCTCGAATATACGTCGACAACATGCTAAGTTCTTTTGAAAAACTAGGTGTTCGTATGTCAACAGAAATTGATTTTTTGAATTCTCATATGGATTACTTCGAGCATCTGTTGGAAATAGAATCTGATGAACGTGGTGAACGATTTCATCGGACATATGCACCTATTGAAGAATACTATAAAGGCAAGAGTATTCATTCTTTTATAACTGAAATTTGCTGGACAATTTTGTCTGTTTGATAATGGTTTAGAATTGCCTAGAGCTAAAAGACAAATGTAATAAATAAATGCTTTCTCAAACCCAAAATTTTCTCTCTTCTTTGTATTTATAGATATTATATTATTTTTATATGTAGAGCTATCTTTTGTATGGTGATTTAGAGTGAAATTTTACGTAAAACATTTTTGTTATAGAAGCTAACACCCTAACACTGAGTTTTGTGGGACATTTTAACACCAATTCTAAATAAGTACGAAATGAACCCTTAAACACACTTTAAGTTTTCACTTATTTTTGGCATTCAAGTTGGTTTTTAAGATTTTTTTTTTTTTTTTTTTTAAAGATCAAAGAACCTTGATAAAGATCCTTGTATACAAACAAGGTTTGGTCTTTGACCTGAAAGGAAACAGATAGATTATTTTAGAGGAATTGATTGGAACCATAAGTGAATTATTGATTAGGCGAAATAACCGTGAAAGACAATTTGAATTGCTCTTAACAAGGCTAGTGTTATGCCTTAACCTCGGCAAGCATTTCCAGCCCTTAGTTGTGTTCTGCCCTTTATTCCACATTTTCTACAACTTATTTGTGGATTTTTAGTTTTCCATAATTCTTAAATGTAGGAAAGAACAAAGAAAGTGGAAAGAACCATGCCCGAGCCCGGATTCGAACCAGGGACCTCTAGGTTGATAGTCTAGCGCACTCTCCACTAGACTACTAAGGCCGACGATTTGGTGTATTCAGAGACTTATAGTAGAATTTTATGGAAAATATTTTTGTAGAATATTTTAACCCGTTATATCCCTGTTTTATGGGTCTTATTTGCCCTTTATCAAAAACAGGTCAATGAAGATCCATACATTGAAGAGTTAGAGGGTTAAAATGTTCCACGAAAATGTTCCTCGTAATATTTTACATAAGTGTGCTGAACACATCCTATACCAAAAACGTAAGGGTCACATGGTTTTGTTTGCCGATTCACTATGAGAATGTTCAAAAGAGGGATAAATTAAACCCCTTCTAAAATATAACTCAGACCTAAACTTTCCAAACGCCGATACACGTATATATTTTTTGGTCCCCTCTATCAGAATCCGTATTCCTTTTTATTTTGGAAAAAAAATGATTTTGTTGTTCAGTGTAATCTTATCATAAGTTATGTAAATTATTTCGGTTGCAAAAAATAACGTTGAAAGCAAGTGTTTTTTGCTATTAACATTACAAACATAAGAAATACAGTAATCCCCCCTATAACACGGTAGGTTCGTTCCGCGTTGTAGGAAAACGCTCGTAAGACCCCGTATAACGCGTAATGAACAAATTATTAACGTTTAACTTTTCTCGTAAAAATATGTTTAATTTATATGGAATATTAGGGAAAAACTTTGTTATGAACGAAATATGTGCGTTTTATTAAAATCAAACTAAAAACATTTTAAATAAAAAACTTATACATATGTAACTAAAAAGCAGTTAACTTCAAATAAATTTAATAGTTAAAAAAACAGTTTTATGACATATTTATTCGCTGTCGGAGCTATCTGAAATAACGTTCCACCGACATCTTTTTTTAAAAGAATGCTCAAAGGATTCACCATTTGAATTTTTGTTATTTTTTTTTTAATTAAGATCATATATTCTTGTTCGTCTGTATTAATTACAAATTTTACTATCTAATGGTTCTTTGTTTTGTATTTTATATTTTTCCTGCATTCTTACATATGGTGCAAGAGAGTACTGAAGATTCGTTTAAAATACAGTAGATCGTTCCACTGAAGAATCACAACTCGAAACAAGTGTTTCCAATTGTTTGCCCAGTTTTACTATATTTTTCATGTTTTCTATACATAAGTTTTCGTCTACTTCGTCAATAATCTGCATTGCACTTTCTTCAGCACTATTAATAATGTAATTAATAATATTTCATCAGATGTATCAGCTAATTGAACAAGCTCTTCTTCATCTAAATCTTCAGCGTCATTTATTAATTAAAAAATATCTCGTTAATTTATGTCGTCAAATCATTCTCCACGTACTGATCTGGCAATATTAACTATAGGTTCGATATTTATTCTTATAGAATCTAAAAATTTTTCTAGCAAAATGATTTTAGGCCAAATATTTTTCCAACAGGCGTTTAATGTCGAAGACTTTAATTCTTGATTCAAGTGGTTGTATTATTGATGTTGTATTGGGTGGTAAAAACAGGACTTTACGTTTGGATGAACTCGGTCTACTGGATGTCCTGGAGCAATGTATATCACGAGTAAAGCCTTGAAACTGATATTTTTAGTTTTCGAGTAATTTTCGACAAAGCAGTTGTAAAACCAGTCCAGAAATATAGCTGGTGTAACCCTTGCTTTTTTCTTTTCTTTCCAGTAAACGGGAAGTGTAGTCTTGTCATTACCTTTCATTACCCGTTAGAAAGAAATGATTGATTAACGTTGGCTTTGTTAAATGATCGCCAGATGCATTATTACAAACAAGCAAGGATATCCTTTCTTTAGATGCCTCAAACCCTGCTGCAGATCTCTCATTTTTCAATAATATGTTCGCTTAGGCATTTTCTTCCAATATAAGCCAGTTTCTTCGGCAATGCATACTTAGTCTGCTGTATTTCCACCTTCATCAATTATCTTCGGAAGTTCTTCTTTAAATTTCTGAGCACTTTCATAATCAGCTGAAGCGCGCTCTCCTTGATTTTGAATATTATGCCACCTTTCAAACCAGCCATTACTACTGACTAATCAGCAAACATTATTCCGTTTTCGGTATTAACGAACCTTTTACACGTGAAGATTAATTTAATGTTTGCAAAGATCTACACCTTACAGTACTCCTAATTTTACTTTAATTTTTTTAATTGTTCGTATTGTTGATTCGTTTAGCTTCAGATCCTTTGCTATTGCTGTTGATTTCTTACCATTATTTAGCTGATCCAAAATATCAATTGTTTCTTGTAGAGAAATAAATTTTCTTTTTAACTTAAGTTTTGTAGACTTTCCACTTGTCATGGCTAAGAAATAAATATTTTTTTAAAATAAAAACAAAAAAATAAAGCTTCAACACCTTTTAGCTGATATATGTATAATCAATGTTCTTATAATTAAAAAACTAGAAACAGAATTTATTGAAATACTTTAATATAATTTTATAAGGACACAATTGGCTCAATGTGCAAACGTACGTGAAATTGACTGTGAACCTTACAAATCGTTATAAATTTCGCAGTACAGAAATATTACTTGGAAAATCCACGCGTTATATGGGGAAAAACACGTGTTATACGAGGGACTTGAAATCGCGTTATATGAAAACGCGTTCTAAGAGTACCGTGTTAGAGGGGGGATAACTGTAGATGTTATTTTTAAAAATCACTGCAGAGTAGTCATAACATTATGACAACAACTCTGTCATAAAAATAAATCTGTTAAATCCTCTCAATTTTCCTGCTCTCTGCAGGTAAATTCGCAAATTTAATGTTCATGAGTTTTAAAAAGTTGATTTTTAAATAACGCTGATCATTAAGGGGACTTTTTTAAATGGAAAATATCAGGAACAACAAAGAATTTTTGTGTTCTGAAAGTAAACAAAATAAATTTTTTTATTTATAATTAATTGTGACCTCTGATGATTTTACAAGTTTATAATTTAGAAGGCAACAGCAACATCAACAACTATGTATAAAGTCAATCACATAGCAAACTAGACAGCCTGTTTCGGAAGCAGCTACACTTCCTCTTCAGTAGTCTTGGGTTATTCAGCTGTGACCAACCCACTGTTACGTTTCATATGAATTTATTTATTTATTTATTATTATTATTCATCAAACAGAGATTTATTCTCTTAATGACTACTTAAAAATTGAAAATACAGTATATAATAACAATTTGATACAGGTTACGTTAAGTTACTGGAATTATTGCATACAATATTAAAATATAAAAGCAGAGAATTCTTAAAGACAGTTCTACTTAAGCCTAGATTAAAGTCTATATCTCGACATACTGAATTTACATACTGAATTTGTCTTAAGCAACGAGTGATTGGTTCGTTCATATTGTAGTTTACTCTATGAAATGGCTCTTGAATTAATTTTTGAGATCTCAGATCACGTGAACGTACGTGAAAGCATAATTGAAAAAGCAAAGTGGAACAGTTTATTTCAAAGCATATGGATAGAATACCAAGAAAAAGCCTTCTCACATAATATTCTGGCATTTCGATATTCCAATTTAAGCGACTGATTGCAATTCTCGTAAAGCGTTGCTGAATTCTTTTGATTCTAGGAGAAGCGCATCTATAGAAAGGGTCCCAGATTATGCAGCAGTATTCTAAGACAGATCTTACAAATGCAAAATATAACGATTTTAGAGAAAATGCATCACAAAGGTCTTTAGTGTTTCTGTTTATGAAACCTTACATAGCATTAGCTTTTGCTACAATATAGTCTATATACTTTGAGAACCTTCGTTTGTTATCAAGTATAACTCCAAGATCTTTATTTTCAGCTATTCTAGACAATGTCATAATTCCGAGTTTATATGTGTAAATTACGGGCGATAAAATTCGATTGAAAGTCAAACTTTGGCATTTAGATATTGTATATTCAGCTGCAGTAAATTGTCGCTGCACCAAACAGATAATTAGAGCAAATTTCTTTCAAGATTCAAACAATCGTTAGTGTTTTTTATAATAGAAAAAATCTTTATGTCAACAGCATACATTAAACACTGAGAAAAATTTATTTTTTTAGGAATGTCATTTACGAATAAATGAAACAGAGTGGCCCTAAGTGAATGCCCTGCGGAACTCCTGAAGAAACCGATATAGCATCTGACAGTATATTGTTAATACGAACAAATTGTGTCCGTCCTGTAAGGTATGACTCGAACCATTTGAAAAAGTTAGAGTGAAAGCCAATTAATTCGAGTTTTTCTATGAGCAACTCGTGATGAACTCTATCAAAGGCTTTTGAAAAATCTGTAAATATAACATCACATTGATGTCCTTCTTCAGAACAATTCAAAACATATGACACTTGTGTTAATAAACTCATCTGAATAATATGACGGTGAAAGCAAGTTTTTTTCCGGGCTAGTTTATGTCTGGTAAAACTAAAAAAATGGTTCAATGTCTTCACGATTAAAAAAAAAACTACTGTCTCAAATTTTGACATGTTATTAAAAAAGGCTGCTCCATATCTTATATATTAATAGGCAAACATCAAATGTTGTCGTACACTTTTTCGATATTAATTTTAGAAAAAGGGCAATGAAACTCTATATGTGGAGAATCATTTAAGATTTTCAGATTATGACCTCTGACCCGAAATATTAACGTTGAAAGTTTGTATTATTTTTAGTAAGGAATCTCAGGGCTAGGAAGAGGTAGAATGGTCAATGAGTATCAAATGGAAGATCTGGCTGCACAGTATAATTAGATTTTGGATTGGTGACCTTCGACCTGAAATATGAGCGTCAAAAAAGCATTTATTAAATAAAAGCTAAACTGTAACAGATGGAAGAATATAATGTAAGAGGGAATTTTAGACATTGATACGGTGTGCAAAAAATACTTCCGACGTTTTCCGCCATCTCTTTCGGATACCCTAAAACATGCATTTTTAGGTACAATAAGAGTGAATATATATTGCGATGGTGAAATTTCTTACAAATAGTAAAGTCTGAAAAATTCTCGTTATAATCTCGTATCTTGAAAACTATAGATGTTCTCAGTACAACGTGTTTTTGTATGAAAAGTCGTTGGTTGAGGAATATAACGGTATACGAAAACTTTCTTGGTAAAATTTTCCACGGATAGTATGTTTAAAAAAAATCCCCTTAAAATAAGGCCCCATAAGGCACTCTCAGTTAATATTGAATTTTATGAATTTTATGAGAGTAATCAAAAAAAAAAATGTTTAATTTTAATAATTGTATCTTTATTGATTTAAATAATTTATTGTTTAATATTAATTGGAATGATTTATTTTGTGGTAATAATGCAGAGATAAGTTTTAATATATTTAAGACTAAAGTCTTAACTATTTGCAATACTTGTGTTCCGCGTTCAACTAAAACCAATCATAAACTTCCCTGGTACACTAAGGGTCTTAAGAAGCTTAAAAATCAGCGTAATAAGTTTTTAAAATTGTTTAAGACCACTAATGAGCCTATAAATAAAGCAAACTATTTGCATAATATGCGTGAATTTAATTTCCTGAATAAATTTTTATATAAACAGTATATCTTGCGATATGAAACTAATATTAAATCAAACCCTAAATCATTTTGGAATTTTATACAGTCTGAAAGAGGTGGATCGCAGATTCCTATTTCAATGTTTTATATTGGAAAGTGTTCGGTGAATATTGCTGATACTGTTAACATGTTTGCTGACTTCTTTAAGTCCAACTTTACTGTTGAAGATGATTTACCCGTTAATGCCTTGAACACTGTTGATGTCTTTACTAATATTGGATATTTTTCAGTATCAATTAATGATGTCATGGAATCCATTAGGGATATGAAAACTTCTTTTAAAGAGGATATTGATGGGTTTGCATCAATTATTTTAATAAAATGCTCACATACGTTAGCCGCTCCTTTGTGTGCTATTTTTAATAAGTCTCTATCTGAAGGCACATTTTTAAGTTGTTGGAAAATTTCTTCCATTACTCCTGTTTTTAAATCGGGTGAAAAAATAATGTCGCAAACTATAGGCCAATCTCAAAACTATCCAATATTACTAAACTCTTTGAAAGAATAATAAAAGTAAAGCTTAGCTTTTTAATAAAACGCTATATTTGCCCTGAACAACTTGGTTTTGTAGCTGGGCGCTCTACCCTTTCAAATCTAGCTCTTTTTTCTGAGTATTGTGTATCCTCCTTCGTGCAGGGATACCAAGTAGATGTAATATACGCAGATTTCTCCAAAGCGTATCATAGAGTATCACATAATTTACTACTTTGGAAACTATCACATATGGGAATTCATTCAACTTTTTTGAGCTGGATTAAGTCTTATCTGTCGGATAGAACCTTTTTTGTTTGCTTAAGTAATAATAATTCATACGAATTTGTTGCTTCTTCGGGTGTCCCTCAAGGTAGTATCCTTGGACCTTTGCTTTTTATTCTTTTCGTAAATGAAATTTCTAAACATATTTTTAACTCTCACTTTCTACTTTATGCTGATGATGTTAAATTATTTAAAAAATATCATCTTCTTCAGATATAGATGACGTTAACAGACTTTTGGCTTGGAGTGTTTCAAATGGCCTTCCTTTAAACTTTTCTAAATGCTTTCATCTTACTTTATCCAAACTTTCTCTTAATACCTTATCTAACTCTTATTCTCATTCTGACTCAAAAATTCAAACTGTGTCTTAATATCGAGACCTCGGTGTAATTTTTGATGCAAAATTTTCATTTCATGACCATGTCAACTTCCTAATTCCTAAGGCCTACTCTCTACTTGCGTTTGTCCGAAGAAATTGCAATGCCTTTTCTGATCAACATACTCTAATAATGTTGTTTAATGCGTTTGAGATCTAGATTGGAGTATGCATCCATTGTTTGGAGCCCGTATTATATGTCTACCTCTTTTAGACTGGAAAAAATACAAAAAAAATTTCACGAGGTTTGCCCTGAGGTCAATTAACTTTTGTGACCCTTTGCCACCCTATAACTCTCGTTTAATGCTCTTAGGACTTAAATCGCTTGATTCCAGGCGGAAAATTGCATCATTGATGTTTATATATGATATAATCTCTGGATTAATTGACTGTCAATCTCTTTTGGAACTTATACCTTTTCATATTCCTTTAAGAAATCTAAGAATTTCCAAATTATTTTATGTAAAATATTGTAGAACTAACTATGCCTTAAATGAGCCAATTACAAGAGCTTTGTTACTGTGTAATGAATTGAATGAATCTAATGACTTTGATCTCTTTGTTCCGAAACAAAAGTTTAAGAATTTTGTTAATAGTATTTACTTAACCTAGTCTTAAGAATATTTTTTTTTATTATTTTTATTATTTATTATTTTTACTATAAATTTTTAATTTTAGTTTTTCTCTAAATTTATATAGTCTGTAAGAATTTTTGTATTCAAAGACTTCCAAATAAACTAAACTGAATGACATGAAAATTATTTAGATATCTCGAAAAGTTTATATCTTCTCAGTACAACGTATTTTCTTGAAGCAAGGCCATCGCCTCAGAATGAGAAAAAAAAATATTAAAATTTCAAGTTTTTACTTTAAAAGCAAATATCTCAGCCATTTTTTAGTCGATTTTTAAAAAATTTTCTTTGCCTGAAAGATTAATTAAGTGACTTTGGAGAAATAACAAAAGATTAACCGTTGTCTCATCAATTCAATGTTTTATATTGTTTTAAAGAAACATCTAAAATATTTGGTTTTTGCTCAAAAAATAAGACAAACGTTTTTTTGTTGTAATTTTTTTCTTATTACATTTTCTTTTTTCACACTCTTTCATGTGGCATATCATTTATTTGCAAAAATTGTCTCATTTTGACACATAATTCAATTAACAGTTTCTATCATCGAAAGTCATGAGCTACCCGCTATGATTTTTTTGATGAAAATTAAATTTTTCAAAATGTTGTTTTTACATTTTTTACAAAGTTCTACACCTCAAGAAATAATTTCTGTGAAAAAAATTTTCAAATATTTCAAACCACTTCATATTTATATATACCAATCTATGTTTTAAGCCATTTCGGTATATATAAAAATATGCGTGAGAGAAACAGTTCTTTTCCGTGTTTCTGAACCGATTTTGATAATTTTTTTTAAAGAAATTAGAGTAGGGAGAAAGAGTTCACTCAATATTTTTGTGACCTTTGACCTAAAATATTAGCGTTTAAAGAATATTTTTTAAGTAAAAACTAAACTATAAAAATTGAAAGAACATGGTGTAAGAGGAAATTTTCGACATTAATGCAATGTGCAAAAAACATTTTTCGCTATCGAATACCCTACAATAAGCATTTTTGTATGTAACATGTGCGCATATATATTTTGATGGCTTACAGTCAAACTGACACACAGTGGGAGATCGTAGCCACAAATAGAAAAAAATTAAAATTTTTGGTATTGTAAACAAATTTTTTACTAAACGACAGCTCATACATCAGATAAGGGAAAAAAAAAATCACTCAAAAGTTTGGTCAGGAAATGGCTTCAATTTAAACTTTTTTTAATGACAAAATTTGAGAACATCACTTGTTTTTACTACCTGAAGTTGTGAGTTTTAAAATGTGAAGTGTTCCATCTTTTTCTTTTTAAGAGAATGGAATTGAAATAAAAAAAAAATAAAAATATGATAGGTGTGTTTTTTTGGCATCGATATATCCGTTTAGCAATATGTTTCATACAAAAAATCGCTTAGCTAAGACAAGATAATTATATCCACTTAGCTCGTAGTCGGCGATAGCAATACTATTGCCAGATCAGGAAAATGATAAAGTACGAAATTTATTGGCATCACTATTTGGAAAACAACCATGTTTATGTCAAATCAAGAAAAAAATCCATATAAATAAAGTCTGTAACATGATACAATAACTAAGTGGTAGGAGTTACATTTCGTGTTGCGACCATCGAATGGCAAACAAACGAAAATAAAATAGAGAACGTGTGTCACAGTACATGGGCTGCATTCAGAGAAGCCAACTATTGTGAGCTATTATGGTAGCGATACCTTAGTGAACGATGTTTTTTTCTGAATGTGTACTTAATAATTATTGTATCATCGAAATGATCATGGGTATGCGGTCTTTCATTCCTAATATGATGAGAAGCATTAAACCAAAAGATCACTTATTGTTTAATGAGACTTGCAGGATTGCAGTCAGGTCCATAGAGGAAGCCTTTCAGAATTGGCGTTCTAACAAGAATACTAAGTAATACAAAAAGACTTCGCATTGAGGCAAGGAACCGCTGCAATGGAATTTTAAAACGCGAAAAGTTTCTACACAAAGCTCGCTTTTGATAACAGGTTATTCTCTGCCGCAAAGAGAGCAAAAATTTTTGGTCATTTGTTAAAAGAGTGAACAATCAGACATCATCATCGATTCCAACTCATTTAAAGTATGAGCAAATCTTCACTGACTCGGCTGATAAAGCAAACCTCTTGGCTAGATTATTTGCACGAAATTCCACTCTCTTGGATAGCAATCAGTCACTGCTCTTTATTGGATGTGGATCTTCTGCAATGCAGGAGATCTACTTTCGAACGAGAGCAGTTAAAAGAGTCGTTACAAATCTCAACGTAAATAAAGCCTCTGGCCCTACGTAAACAAAGGCTTCTTCGCTGGCTCGGCCTTTGCGCAACCTTTTCAACATCTCCTACAGAAAATAAGTATTTCCATCTTGTTGGAAGGTGGCAAATGTCCAGCCGGTACCTAGCCGGCTCGTGGCATCGCCCTGCAAACTACCGACCCATTGCGATATGCTCTACGCTTTCCAAAGTTATGGAGAGCATAATAAACTTCAACTTTGTGAATCAACCAACTGCTCAGTGGCCGTCAATATGGTTTCCGTAGGGCTCGCTCTAATAGTGATCTTATGGCGTTCTTAACCGAAGAATGGAATCAATGCGTTCATTTTTTCGGCGAGAGCAGGGTTGTTGCTCTAGATATTTCAGAAGCATTTGATATGGTTTTAGAGGGAGCTTTTCTAGATGGATCACGTGTTTCCTCAAGGACATATCGATTCGTGTGGTAGTTGGCGGTATTTCTATTTCATCTGAGGTGCACGCCATCAACACAGGAGTACCGCAGGGTTCAGTTCTATCGCCAACCTTGTTTCTGGTTTTTATCAACGACCCTCTGTCGTTGACGCATAACCCAATATATTCTTTTGCGGAAGACAGCAGCATTTGCCATTAATATTCATTCAAAAAACACCCAATCTCTATGGAGATTAAGAGAAAAAGGCAAAATATGAATAACAAACTCCTTAATGATCTACAAAAAAAAGTTTCCGAGTTACTTGCTAATAGATTAGAGTTTAATGCAAGTAAGAACCAGTGCTGTCTGTTAACCCACAAGCGGGTGTATTGCCCCTTAGCCCCCCTCAATATGAATGGTGTGGATCTTGTGGAATCAGCTGCTCTTGACGTTCTGGGCATATCGATCCAATCTGATCTTCAACGGAATGATCATATTTTCAATGTGTCGAAAGAAGCGGGCAAGTGCCTAGGTTTTTTAAAACGGTGCCAAAAATATTTCACTTCAGCTGATCTTCGTGTGATCTACACCTTATGAATTAGACCGAAAATGGAGTACGATTCGCACGTTTGGGCAGGTGCCTCGAGGTCTTATTTGGAACTTCTGGATCGAATTCAACGTTGTGTGATATATTTGATAGGGGATGAAAGTATTTCATTCTCTCTCAACTCTCTTTTGCATCGACGTAATAATGGTTGCCTAAGCCTTCTGTATAGGTATTACCACGGAAAATGTTCTAGGGAGATACATGGCCTGACGTCACCAGCTCTTTTTTTCCCAGGTCCACTCGGGCAGCTGTCCAAGCCAATGGAACCTCGCATTACCGTGATAATTCGTTCTTTAGTCGCATGGTTAAATTGTGGAACAGTCTCCCTGCAAGCGTGTTTCCCGGCAGTTTTGAGCTGAGCAAATTCAAAACAAATCTTCATCGACAGTACTCCATTTATCCACCCTTTAACTAACTATCATCCATCTTCCGAATCAACACAATGCATATAAATTTATAGGGGGCATCCCCTGAGCGTCATTTATTATGTCAAATTATGCATCAAATGCTCAAAACGTTTGGTTTATCTGCTATTAAAATAGCTATTTAACTAGTAAGGAATGATCCTCGACTGGGCCGAAGCTAAAAAACTCCACAGCCGCTTCTATTCGGGTAGGCATATTCGAAGTTTTGAAGGTTATGTTAAATTGATGACGTCACTTTGAAAAGATTATATGCTTGGTTTTCTTTCAACTTATCCAAATATCAAACTCAGGGAACATTTTAAGTATTAAAGTTACGCATGCTATGTAGTGAACTACTTTTTGAGGAATTTATGAAGGTTCTACTTCTTAAATGACGTCATTATGTATGGAAGGTATGCGAAGTTTTCATTAGATTGTATCAAATTTTAAAGTCAGAGTGTATATTAAAATTTAAAATATGTATCAAGAATTTTTAATGATTATATTATTTTTGTTTTGTTATTTAAAGATATTTACGCTTTTGATAAAGTCACTTTGTACGAGAGATAGGCGTGCTTTTCATCCAATTAAGTTGAATTTCATACATAAAGTGGATACTAAATTTCAAAGCTCATATGCAAAACTTCAAGTCCATATATTTCATTTAGTAAAACTCGGTCCTTTACACTAGAATACTGACTTAAATAGCGGATGATTGTGTTTTTTCTTAAAATTTATATTGATAGAAAAATTTATTATAGAAAAATAAAGTGTTAAAATATCACAAAAGGCAAAATCTAGCTTTTACTTTATAACTAAGGAATATTTTCATTTAATTGCGTACATAAGAAACTTGTTGCCATAAAATAACAGTCCATTGAAGACAGAGGAGCTCCTAAGTAATGTTAGTTTTTTTTCTATAGCTTAATCTATATGCACATCAATGAGGCACTTTAGCATGGCGTAGTTTACATAATTTAGTGAATATCATTAGTTGCATGCGAAAAAAAAATTTGCGGAAATATTTTAATTTGCTGAGTTTATAAAAGATTTCACTTCTAGAAATTTGGCAATAGCGATTAGTTTTGCTGTTAGTTCACAGTGTCTGCAATTGAATAAACACATTTAGTTTCGTGCATGTGCTAAAATAGACATAAGCTAAATCATATATTGTCTATATAAAAAGGTGCTACTATAAATACGCAAGTATTTCCGAATTTGAAGATTGCAAAATGACATCCGGAGTGCTAAATGAATCTTTTTGTGACGGCGACGATATCGTTATTACAGGAATGTCAGGAAAATTTCCCTGTAGCCAAAATATTAAGGAATTGGAAAACAATCTTTATAACAAGGTTGGTAAGAATGCGAAAAATACTCCAAATGTATCATAATAACTATACGTTATGTTACAAATTTACTAACAATTTCAGTTTTTTTAAATTAAAGTATTGAAATTATTGTATTTCCTTTAATAGTTCCTTTATTCAATTAAATCAGTTTTAAAGAATCTGATAACAGATAAGAGTACGAAATATTTATTCATGTGCGAAATTATTTTCAAAAGAGTGATACATTTTGTAACATGAATGCATAGATACATTTTGTTGCGGTGACTCTTCAAAACCTTCAGAAAACTGCAGAAATTCTTAGTACAACGACTTTTTCATACAACATCGTTACCTAAGAATGAGAAAAAAATCGACTTGAAAATCAATACCTTCGACTTTCGATGTAAACATGATCGCTGGTTTTGACTATATTTAACTCTAATTTTTAACCGACTTCAAAAAGAAGGAGGTTCTCACGTTCGTTGGATTTCTTTTTTTTTTAAGTGCATACACGGTTAAAAATGTAGGTCTAAATTTTCAACCTTACTTAAATTTTTATGGTTGAAATCAAAATTTTCCCTATATAAAAACATAATTTCAACTTTAAAGTAGAAATTTTAAACCTTTTATTGGTTGAAATCAATATATATTTACTAATTTCAACCCAAAAGACGAATTTTTCAACTTTTATGTTTAATTTTTCAGCAACTCGAGTCAAGTTTTTCAACTTTTTTTAGTTTAAGATTTATTTAAACCTAAGGGATGAATTTGTCAACCTTTTAAGTTTACTTCTTCAACTATTTTGGCCGAGTTTTTTGTCACTGTTTAGTTGAAAAATTATTTAAACCTAAAAGACGAATTTTTCAACTTTTATAGTTTACTTATGTAACTATTTTGGTTGAATTTTTCGTCATTGCTTAGTTGAAAAATTATTTAAACCCAAGAGAGAAAATTTTCATCTTTTAAGTTTACTTTTTCAACTTTAAAGTTTAATTTTTCATCTGTATAAAGTCGGAATAATAACTTATTTAAAAAAAAACTGATAAAAATTGTAGTTAGGTTGAAATACTCAACTCACTTGGTTGAAAACATATTTTTTTAATATTTTTAAATGAAATTTTCTACATTAGCATTGTTTTTGTTTGCACGGCCTGCTGCGTTTAAATTCAAAATATTTGAATATAGAAAATATTTTTTTAACCTTGAATGAAATATTCAACATTAGAATTGTTTTTGTTTGCGCAGCCTGCCGACATTCAAGTTTAAAAAATTTGAGTGAAATTTAAAAAAGTTGTCCATCGCGGTGCCTACTGCAATTTTAAAAAGAGTTAATTGTGGTGGTGTATAGCTTTACGTCAGTTTACTTAAAATCGTTTAAAAGTCAAGACGGATTTGCGTGGACGGTATATCAAAGTAAATTTTGTCGCCGAAAATATTAAAAAGTTTGTGTTGCTTGAAAAGTTTTCATCGTGCGAAAATTATTGTTTTGATGATGTTCTTGAATCAGGTATGTAATAAATTTACGTGTCCGTTTTATGTATATTACTGCACCATTTCTTTTAAATTTTCTGTTGGTTTTTGTTATAAATAACAATAACATATTCATACATTTGTGGTTTTTTTTTGGTGAAATTAAAGAATAATAAAAGTGTAATTATAAAAATTTCCCAACAACTTTCATAAAGAATTGATGTCAAATTCTTAACAAAAACTAAAATTTTCTAAAATACAAAAGCTATATACAGTAAGAGTGACCTTAGCTATATGGAGGTTTTTCAAAATGGCTTTTCTTAAGATGGATGGCTGGAAAATCGTTCCTTTTAATGTAAAAACAATAAAAACAGCAAATCGTTCGTTTGTTATTTAACTGCCTCTAAAAATGAGGTATAAAACATAAAAATCGGATAAAAATTACTAAAGTTGAGATATTTTACTATTTGAAAAAAAATCCCTTTTTTTTGCTGTTGTAGTAAAAAAATCTTAAAAATTCAATTTTAAAAAAATTGCAATAAAATGCTTTTAAAATGTTTTCTGAAACAACATATAATATAATTACAAAAAAATTATGTGGTTTCGTAAAATACCCAAACTCTAAATTTGCAAAATGTTACACTTCCAGTAAAAAAATTCATAACGATGCTATTTAAGCTATTTTATGGGCAAAATTAAAAAAAACTAAAATTCGAATAAAAAAGTTGTATTTTATAAAAATGCCAAAAATACGGGACAAATAAGGAACGTTCCGTGAAATACGGGACATATGGTACCACAATATGGGGGCCACCCTAGTCGTTTTATTATAATATCTTTCCTCTGAGTTATGTCGGTTCATTATTTGTTAACCCATTTTGTACCAGCGGTCGAGATCTCGACCACAACTTTTGTCGTTTTTCATAAAAAAATTAAAAATATTAGAAAAAGGAATTTAGTTAATTTTTTTTAATGACTAATTTAGTTTGGCATTTTAGCTTTATGACCGTACATTTTTTTACCCCATTTGACTATTTTAAAAAATCACTTGGGAGGTCACAAAAATATTCAACAAATAGCCCATTTTTAAAGTCACTGTAACTACTTGTATAAAAAACAAAACAAAAAAAAGGGTAATTGATTCAAATAGCCAAAAGTTCAAATAAATGTAATATGCAGAAAGTACTTTATTACATCTATTCCATCTGATCGGCAGATAGCGTGGAAGATGATTGGTCGAGATCTCGACCGCTGGGATAATAAGTGCTCTAAGAACCTGTTAATAACCCGTTTTCATAATAAAATTTGCTGCCAATTTTTTTTACTATATTTCTCATTAAATTGCACGTATATAGCAAATTTCTTTCTCTAATCATCCCAACGGCCAAAATCTCGAAAAGCAATTTTCCGGAAAAAAAACCAAAAACAAATTCCAAAAATAATTTTTAGCCTATTTCTAGCGAGCCATGAAAATTTCATTAAGAAATGTAACCATTAAAGTAGCCTGGTACAAAATGGGTTAATCATGCACATTGCTTTTAAAGTTTTTTTTAATAATGTTTCAATTCTTTTTTCTTTACAGATTGGAGTAGCGAAGTACAACCGTTTTTAGGATTGATTAAGCTTATGCCTGCTCCGCCAGGTACACGCGATAGGTGCAAAGGAAATTTTCTTCAAAATTTTAACAAATTTATTAACTTTGTGACTAATTTTCAACCAAACGAAGCAGTTGATTCGTACAATGACCCCATTATTTTAGCCAGTGGGCATTCAAAGAAAAATATTGAACAATACTATATTGGAGTAGATGGTAAACTTATTGCAATCCCCACACATTATAAGTTGTACATTATTTTTGATATTTTTTTTTAAAATTTTCTATATTTTTAACATAAAGTATTGTAACGAGCTCAAAATATTTTTTAATTTTTTTGAAAAGTACCTCTACAACATCCCGCACTCTCAAGGTACGCCTAGAATTCATGACATCTGGAGCAGTCTGCACGGTTTAATAAACCAAATAAGTAAATAATGATTTGTTTTGTGTGCCATAAAGTTTTCAAAGATATTCAGTTTTGCATTAATCATTTAAAATATGTTCACTATTTAAACACAGGAAAACATCTAAATTTAAGATGTATATACTCGCTACAGTGCCCCCGTTTCTTTGTTACGTATCCAGGCTTAAAAAAGCATTCATTTTTTTGCAAATTTAAACATCATAATTTAATGCAACAACAAAGTTTGAAGGACAAGCAACCCCAAAATAAAGCAACAACTTCCTTTGAGAATGTAAATCTTAATACAAACAGTGACAATTTCTTTCACGAGAATTATCCAAAAGATGAAAGTTTAGAAACCTTATCATTACATCAGAAAAATATTTTTGAATTTCTTTCTTCATTATATCTTGCTGAGTTAAATATTGACAAATTCCATGATATTTTTAAAACCTATCATGAAAATTTATTTTCAGCATTAAATCAGACTACATTAAGCGAAAGTAAAAGCTTACAATTACAGATTTTAAATAACTTAAATACTTTTTCTTCTTCATATAAACGAAAACGTGCTTTCCAAAATTCTGATTTATTTGTTTGTCCTGTGGAAACTAATATTAAGTTAAGATGGGATAAAAAGTTCAATATCATAACAAACCGTTTTGATAATATACAAAAACAATGCACATTTCAATATGTTTCAATTATAAAGACCATTAAATGTTTATTTAAAAATGAAAATTTCAAAACTACTTATTTTAAAAGTCAACATGAATGCAACAGTAATTCTATATCTGGATTTTGTTGTGCGGAAAACTGTAAAAAAGAAAATTTTTTTTCCAATAATACTAATGCAATAAAAATTGGCCTTTACTATGATGATTTCGAAGTTGTCTGCCCGTTAGGAAGTAAAACATCCATTCATAAAATGGGTGGAATTTATTTCCAAATCTTAAACTTTCCATCATACTTTTTGTCAAAGTTAGAAAATATTTATTTAGTAGCTTTATTTTTTTCTGAAGACATAAAAGATAGTGATTCTATAAATATTATATTAAGTCCTATTTACAATGACATTTCAATACTGGAAAATGATGGAATTGCCATTGATACTAAGATAATAAAAGGTACTTTAATTTCCTTTTCCCACGATAATTTGGGAGGAAACACCTTATTTGGCTTTCAAAAATCATTTTCAAGTGGCAGTTATTGCAGATTTTGTTATTTAGATCATTCAGAAATAAAAACAACCACAAGGCAAGTACCTCAAAAGATGCGATTATTTGACCATTTACTAGACAATACAAGTTTGTATGCGGAGGGAAAAGCATTGAAATTTAACAATATTCTCAATAAATTAAAATACTATAATATGATAAAAAATGGAACTGCAGATTTAATGCATGATGTTTTGGAGGGAGCAGTACCATTTGTATTAAAGGTTTTTTTTCAGTTCTTAATAGAAAATACTTCTTTAAATGTTAATAAAATTAATAAATTACTTTTCTCTTATAACTATACTTATCTAGACATTAAAAATAAACCATCTTTAATATCATTAAAAAAGGAATCAAAAACTTCTGTTGGCTTAAATGCTGCCAAAAATTGGTGTTTAATTACTTATTTACCATTCATTTTTTATGAATATAAAAGCAAAATGAAGGACGAACGAATTTGGGAATTACTAACTAGTCTCATAAATATAATGAAAATAATTTTTTCGGATTGCGTGCTAACATCAACACTGAATTTTTTGGACGATATGATAGAAAAGCATTTAAAAATAATAATTGAATTAGGGTTTTCCTTGCTTCCAAAACATCATTTCATGACACATTATAGCAAGATCATTCGTGACCTTGGCCCTCTTGTTTTAATGTGGTCCATGCGATTTGAGAGTTATCACAGGAATTTTACAAAAAGTGGACGCTATATTAACAACTTCGTTAATTTAGCTAAAACATTAGCCCTTAGACACCAAAAGAAACAATGTTACTTACTTAAAAATTACAATTTTAGCCCGATCTTAAAAGAAGGAAAGAATTTAAAAATTAATTATAATGATTATCAACTTAAATACACCTTTTACGAATTTAGTCCCAATTTGGTTTCCCTAAAATATTTTGAGCTCGGCTATAAATATAAAATAGGGTTTTTTATTTTGAATTCTGAGATATCTGAAATGCCACAATTTTGTAAAATTAACGAAATTTTAAAGAATAAGTCTGAATTTTTGTTTGTTTGTCAGAAATATTTAACTCATAACTTAAATGATACATACTGTGCGTATGAAGTCAGTGAGACAGATAATATTCTTATTATTAAATATAATGATATAATTAATAAGAAACCATTTAATTCTGTTAAATGTAACAATTTGGAATATATAATTTCTAAAACCATAGTATAAAAATGTTTAAGTTTATTCTTGTCTTAAGTTATCCACTATTTAATGCTATTATTTTTGTATCAATAAATAAAATAATTTCAAAATGTATCAATTGCTTGCGTCAACTTATGTTTATTTGTAATAAAATAATAATTTTGGGATCAACCTTTTATTTGAATTGACTTTTTGGGTTGAATAACTCAACCTATTAGTTGAATTTTTGAAATTATTGGGTTAAAAATGTCAACTCTTCAGTTGAATTTTTCAACTGCATGGGTTGAAAAGTCAACATTTTTGTAAAATTTTTCAACTTATTGCGTTGAAAAAGTCTGCTTTTAATTAAATTTTTAACTTTTCCGGTTGAAAAGTTGGTCTTCCAGTTGAATTGTTGAACTTCTTCGGTTGAGAAAGTCAACCTTTTCGTTAAATTGTTCTACTTTCTCGGTTGAAAATTTAACTTTTTAGTCGAATTTTTGAACTTTTTCGGTTGAAAAGTCGGTTTAACAGTTGAATTTTTCAACTTCTTAGGTTGAGAAAGTCAACCGTTTTATAAAATTTTTCTACTTTCTCGGTTGGAAAAGTAAACTTTTTAGTTGAATTTTTCAATTTTTTCGGTTGAAATTTTAGACATCTTGGTTGAAAAAGATTCCCTTATGTATTTATTTTTTTAACTTTATGGTTGAAATTTTCAACCTTTTCGTTGAATAACTAGACCAAAAAGTTTAATTATTCATCTTAAATAGTAAAAAAATTATTTTTTTTCTCCATTTTTATACTTTTAGGTATAAATTTTCAACTTTAAAGTTGGTTAAGTAAACTTATTAAGATGAAATTTTCATCCGAAATCGTTGAAAATTCATTATATACTTACTTGCTTACTCCAAATAAAGTTGAAAATTTCAACTTTTTTGGAAAGGATGTATATTACAACTAAAAAAGTTGAAAAAGTGAACCTAAATTTTGAACCGTGTATACAATGTACATTCGATAACTTCGAAGGCACTTTTCCGATTGCCGTAATTTTTTGTCAACAGATAGAGACCATGAACACCGGGGTGTCCATTTGAAAAAGTGAACGGTATTCAACAAAGGGGCGTATCACTATTAGAAAAACCTTGTATTTCGGTGAATATTGACACTAGTGTACTGAAATTTAGTACAGGGGTCGGAAGAATTATTACAAACTAGTATCGCCTGGGGTCGAAATTCGACCAACTGTAAAGTAGGGATCAAAAACGTACACTAACTTAGCGTACGATGGCACTGTACCGAAGATTTGAAAAAACAGAACATTAAAGATGCATAGTGAAGATAACAGCACTCGTTTGCCATTTTTAGGGCGTTGAAGTTTGTGTACTTGAACGCAAACGCAAACACTAACAAAAATCTTTACTATTATCGCATCCCAGTGGGCAATTGCAGGAGTCCGAAGGCCTTCTAGCAGACATGCGTTAGGTTTCAAAAGGCATTCCACACTCCTTGCCAACACCGTTTTATTTCTTGTATGAAATGGGAAAATTTGTCAGGCCTTCCGCTCTCCTTGCTCAAAAGAGATGCCAGAAGCGCTCTTTCGAGAAGTCACATTAGGAGGAAAAGCAATAAAAATATCAACTTCAAATAAAAAACGACTTTCAGTTTCAGATTTGAACCATAGTCCTCTCATGCGGCGGTCCAACATCTTACCCACTCGTCTATCGTGGTCGTTAAGAATCAGATGCTTATTTTGCATCAATACGAATGAAAGTAAGCTTTTGGGAGCCCGGGTTCGAGACCCAACTCGGACAAAAAAAATTATTTTTTGTTTTTTTAAATCTACATATTTTTACAAACTGTTCTGTGCATTTAAAATTTTTTTTGAATTTTTTTCTAAATTTTTTCATATAAAATAATATCAAAGAAGCAGAACCTTCAAAATGTACGCCTTACAGAGTACTCATCAATCATCAGTGATCATGAAAGGTGTATTGACGCCAATAAAAGCAGTGCTAGCATGCCTTCTTTTGCGGAGCACTCGCTAAAATACCCACTGGGATAAGAATGAACACACACTTTGTCATTTCGTAGCTACACTGGAAGAACCGCAAGCCAAAATTTGTCCAATATCTCTCCCGATTTAACATCTTGTGGAGTGATATATATGAGCTATTATTATTCCTACCAACATTACTTCCAAATATATCTAACCCCTTTCAAAACCTCAATGAATGAAAAACATTGCCAAAAACAGTTCATAGCTGTTATTACAACTGAGGTGGTTCTTAGATGGTCCTATTATGTTGTTATCCTCAACATTTTTTTTAAACATCTCATGGTTTCTCTCATGGTTTCGTATATTTCGGAATGCAAAATTTAATTGTTCTTAGCGCTCATATTTCGGATCATAGGTCACCAGTCCAAATTCGTTTTTGGTCATTTGTGTATACCTCCATTTATAATAAATACCATGAAATGTGCGACAGCTTTCGATCTTAGCATTCGAATATTAAGAAAATAAAAAATTTTCATGTAGTGGAATGGTATGAAAATATATAGTTATAAATAGCTTTTGTATGATGAGAGATATTAAGGAAAATTTGAGACAAAAAATCCAGGTTGCGAACATAGTAAAATTAGAGAAGAACTGTCAAAACGAAGTTGACAGCTTATAGAAAATCTGAAACCGATGTGAAAGCGAAAATTGGCCGCATTCAGCAAAGTCAACTGTTGCGAACTGTTACGGTAGCGATACCGTAGAAAATATGACAATTATTCAATTTAATTATTCTAACTAGTATCGCCTGTGGTCGAAGTTCGACCATATCAAAATCAATTTTTCTTGTTTTTTTATTTTTTTTTTGAAAAACGTTTAGCAAAGTTAAAAACATTAAATTGAGAAATACTTTTGACCAATACAATTTTTTTTTTTTATAAAGATCAAAGAACCAAGGCATGCGCCTTATACCAACAAGGTTTGGTCTTTGACCTGAAAGGAAAGGGATAGAGTATTTAGAGAAATTGATTGGAACCATACGTGAATAATTGATTAGATGAAACAACCGAAAGAAAAATTAAAGACAATTTGAATTGCTTTTGACAGAGGTTATGCCTCAACCTCGGCAAGCATTTCCAGCCCTTAGTTGTTTCTGTCCACAATTTAGTTGTGGATTTTTTGGTTTTCCATAATTCTTAAATATAGAAAAGAACAAAAAAAGTGAAAAGAACCATGCCCGAACCCGGATTCGAACCAAAGACCTTTGGGTTGATAGTCTAGCGCAATCTCCACTAGACTACAAAGGCCGACAAATTTCATATAATAATTTCACAATTTATTTTGCATACTCTATGAAAAATGCGACTTAAATTTTTTTACCAATAAATTCCTGAAGATTTGCTCCCATTTTCCTTAAAGTTAGTCAAAAGACCAAGAACTTTGTCATCGTTTTCATGCTGCATGCATGAAAATAGCTGAGATCACACGAGAAGCAAATGCCGAAATGAATCCAAATTTGTTGTTGTTTTTTAAAGAGCGAAAATAAACTTCAAACGTAATCAAAATTTTGATGCCGCGCCACATGGGCGTCCTCTTTTTAAAATTTATTTTCAAAACATTGTAATTCGATATGAAAGTAGAATAGAAAAAGCATTTGAACAACAACGAATGTCTTACAATACATCCGTGCAGTTCTTTACTATGAAGCAACTTTCTGGCCTTGATAAAGACGTTGTTACATAAATTAAATACATAGGCTTGCATTGCAGTTGCCCCCTATGAAATTTTTGTATGTTTTTCGAAAAATAATTTAAGGGGAATTTTAGGGGGATTTGAAATCCAATCTAGGATTAAATAGTGAAAGGCATCCGACAACACTGCAGCTCAGTCTTTTTTCACTCTCGCTTTCTGCTCTCCCACAGCAACGCTTCTCAATAGAGCATATGTTTGAGTATATGTGTCTTGGTTTCTTGTTGCTGTTTTTTATATGGGGAAAAGTGTTTTTAATTTGTAATTTTTACCTATCTACCTCATTAAAATATTTATATGTGCACAAATATTTTACATAATTTTAGCATAATTTTACTTTAGGGCCCGAACCCGAATATTTTTTTTCTTGTTTTTATTAAATGTATTTGTAATATCACCATTTTTAAATATTTTCATTTCAGAAAAATATGGTCACAGATGACGAAACTCGCTGGTTCCATGTGGATCCAAATATTCCAAAAAATTCTGGAAAAATAAGTGACTTGGCGAAATTTGATGCTACTTTTTTTGGAATACATCATTTGCAAGCAGATTACATGGACCCGCTTAATCGAATTTTGCTTGAAGAATCGTTCAAGGTTTTAATAGATGCTGGCATTAATCCGTTCAGCTTACGTGGGTCAAATATGGGCGTTTATATTGGAGCTGTTATGAGTGAGACAGATATATTTGATACCATAAAAGACAAAAGTTGTTTTGGATTTGGAATTATTGGGTAAATAGTATATATAAAAAAACAAGTTCTCTTAGCTCATATGAAACTCATAAAGAGTTGGATAAATCTTTTTTCGTATTAGGATAAATACTGTGCAGAGATATGTATATAACTAAAAATTATGAAACACAATCTTATATATACTTTAGTTTTCGATATCGAAACTATATTTTATTTGAAAAAATGTCAATATTGACCTCTATAAAATTTCATCGATGGTGCATTTAATTAAATTATTTTCTGTAATTTCAATTCTTTATAAAATTAAATTAAATTTTTTTTTGCAGACGTACCAGAGCCATGTTGGCTAATAGGATTTCTTATATATATGGACTAGAGGGTCCCTCACTTCAATGCGATACAGCGTGTTCAAGTTCTATGACTGCACTTAATCTGGCCTTCGAAGCCATGCAACGGGGTGAAATTGACTCTGCAATTGTTGGTGGAGCAAATCTATGCCTACATCCTAAAACTTCCAAACAATACAGTCTTCTTGGAGCTCTTTCGGCCGATGGAATCTGTCGGCCTTTCGCTGAAAATGCAAATGGATACGTTCGATCAGAAGCTATAACTTGTATTGTCCTTCAAAGAAAGTCGGCAGCAAAACGAGTCTATGCCACTTTGGTTAACAGCAAGATTAACTGTGATGGCTTCAAAAATAAAAGCATCACAAATCCCTCCAGTGCTAGTCAGGAAAAGTTATTAAACAAAATTTACAGTCACTTTGATGTAAATAGTTTAGGCTTCTTCGAAGCACATTGTACTGGAACCGTTGCTGGTGACCCTGAAGAATGTGCAGCTATAGATAGAGCAATTTGTAGTAAGCGCAAGGAAACTCTTTTGGTCGGTTCCATCAAGTCGAATTGTGGGCACGCAGAATCATCAGCGGGAATTTGTTCCGTGATTAAAGTATTGCTCACATTCCAAAATAATTTGATCCCTCCAAATATAAATATGAACACAATCCGCTCGAGCATTGAAGGCCTTCGAGATGGACGCCTGACTGTTGTTACTGAACCCACAAAACTCGAGAAACCATATGTTGGAGTAAACTCTTTTGGATATGGAGGTGCCAATGCCCATGCTTTGTTAAAAAGATTTGATAAGGAAAAGGTTGCAACAACGAACTCTAAAAATCAAATGCCTCGCTTAGTGATTTGGGCCAGTCGGACGAAACAGAACGCCTTAGATTTTCTTACAAACCTCGAAAATCAGCCTTTGGATGAGGAGTATCTAGCTTTGATATCTTCTGCTCAGTTAGGTGGTGTGCAAGGCATGGTTTTTCGCGGATTTAGCATTTTGCAACACAATGTTGGTGAATTAAAGCCCATCGTGTTGTTTAAGAATGTTGAGCACAGCTCTGGCGTTAGACCACCCATAGTATGGGTCTTTAGTGGAATGGGTTTGCAATGGGCAGGCATGGGAAAGACACTGATGTCAATACCACTTTTCAAAAAGTCTATTCAACGCTGCCATAATGCACTTAAACCATTGGGAACCGATCTTATAAAGATATTAACGAATGATGATCCACAAATATTCGACAATGTGCTGAACTCATTTGTTGGTATTGCTGCGATTCAAATCGCACTTGTGGATATTTTGAGAGAGCTTGGAGTTACGCCAGACTTTGTGATTGGTCATTCTGTGGGTGAGCTGGGATGTGCGTATGCAGATAATTGCTTTACTGCCGAACAAACGATTCTTGCAGCATATTATCGTGGAAAAGTGAGCGTTGACATGGAACATATCAAAGGGTCCATGGCTGCCATTGGCTTAGGCTACAATGATATTAAGCATCTGCTTCCAGAATCTATTGAAGTAGCTTGTCACAACAACTCAGACTCGAGCACGATTTCTGGACCTAGTAAAGATATTGAGAAGTTTGTAAGTGATCTGAAGGCTAAGAACATATTTGCAAGAATTGTTCCTACTTCAAATATAGCATACCACAGTAAATACATAGCTCACTTTGGCCCAGAGTTTCTAAAGTATCTGAAAGTTATAGTTCCTAATCCGAAAAAACGATCGAACAAATGGATCAGTTCAAGTGTACCTGAAAGTAATTGGGGCCAGGAGGAAAGCTTGTACTCATCGGCTGAGTATCACACTAACAATTTATTAAGCAGTGTACTTTTTGAAGAAGCTTCACAATGTATTGCTAAAAATGCACTCACTATCGAAATTTCTCCACACGGGCTGCTGCAAAGTATATTGAAGGGTGCCATATCAGACGGAATACACTTGGGCTTAACACAGAGAGCAACACCTGATGGAACTACATTCCTTCTAAAGGCACTCGGCAGGTATGTTTTTGAATTTTATTTATGTTATTTTTTTTCTATGAAAAAAACATGCAAAATAGGTCAACTTATCTAATGTAGGCTTCAAAAATATTTCAGAACTACTGTTAATATAGTCAATATAATGTTGGCCTTAACTACACTTTGTTAGTTGGCCTCTAACTTCAAATGAACAAAAAAATTTGTAACAAATAATAATAACAATAATACATTGTAGTTTAGCATTGTTGTTAATTGCATTTTTCATTCGAAAAATTAGTATTAAATATTTTGATACAAATGAATTTTGGGAACTCTAAGGACTATTTTAATTTTTACATATATTGTTTTTTATTTTATTCACACGACACATCAGCTTATATTGCAAAGGAGTGGAACTTAATATTGCAAATTTATATCCAAAAGTACAATGGCCAGTTTCAAGAGGCACACAAAGCTTAAGCCACTTGATCAAATTTGACCACTCAACTGATTATTATGCATATTCGCACAAGAACGAACAGTCGAACACTGTAATGAAGAAATTTATTCTGACTAATGGAAATTGCTCACAATTGAATGGACATGAAATTGACGGAAGAATATTAGCTAGTGCTTCATTTTACTTGGAATGTGTTTGGGCTACTTTTGCAATAATGAATAATATTGCGTGTTACGAAAATCAAGCAGTAGAGTTCGAGGATGTTAGCTTTCTTCGTTCCACCACAATTTCGTTCGAAGATACAGAGCTTACAGTTGTTGTACACAAAGGAACAGGCATTTTTGAAGTAAGTACGAAACTAGTTTTTATTCAAAAATTTCCATTGATAATATTTACATTAGATTACAGAATCCAATAGTGTGGTTTGCACTGGTTCAATCCGCAAAATAATTGGTAAAACCCAACCAAGTCCTATTACCTGGAAAAAAAATAGTAAAGCAAATATTCTTAGGAAAGAATACTTCTACAAAGAGCTACAGTTACGTGGATATCACTACAAAGGTATTTTCCAAGCAGTTGAAATGGCCACTTGCGATGGAGCTTACGGAAAAATAAAATGGATTAATTGGCTATCATTCATGGATTGTATGATGCAGTTAGCCATTGTTGGGCATGATTCGCGCTCATTGATGCTTCCAACAACAATACGTGTGATAAGAATATTTCCAGAATATCATAAATCAATTGGAGCATGCAACCCCGATGCCATAATTGAAGTATTCGGAAACAGCAAACATACACGAATCGTATCAGGAGGTGTTGAGTTGTCGGATGTAATCTTTAGGTGTGTACAACGAAGAAGAGCACCTGCTGATCCTGTTCTTGAAAAGTATCAGTTTTTGGCCCATTTTTCAGCGCCTCAGTTGTCATTACTTGATGCGACCAGATGTTGTATCCAGTTGGTACATGAAAATCAACCATCATTCAACTTAAAGATTATCGAAATAAGTGATAAAGAAAGAAATACTCAGTTTCTTGAAGGTTTGATGAAAGCCGTTGACGAATTGCCTTTTATAATCGGTAGCTATGTCCTGGTACATGAAGAAGAAAGACCTATTGCTGATAATTCAGAACTACCTGGCATCACAGAACTATATGCAAACGAATTGAGTTCGTTAAGGAAAAGCAACATTGTTGTTGCTAGTCATGTATGTGGCAGTAAGTTGGATTTCGTAAGCTCCATATCAGATAAGCTAGAATTGAATGGATTCGTTATTTGCAGAGAGAATAAAGATTTTCAATTCGATAAATTCATAGCTCCTCAGGGGCTAGTTACCATAGCGGTTTTCCCTACTGACACTGAGCTCGTAATAATGCTTCAAAGTATTGCCAATGTAACAAGCATCACTGAGCTCAAATCTATAAATATAAATTCATTAGACTTAAATTTTAAGTGGATTCAAGATATTAAGAGCGCAACCGATGCTAGTAAAGTAGTTTTAGTTGCGCAAAATGACAAGTTTAACGGCATTTTGGGCTTATTCAATTGTTGAAGAAAGGAACCAGAAACAAGAAAAATGAGATGTGTGCTTATTGATGATGCTGATGCTCCTCCATTTGCCTTTGAAACCGCTTTGTACGCTGAACAACTGAAATTGGGCCTAGACATAAATGTCTATCGCAAGGTTTGTATGCTTAAGTTACAAAGCTAATTATATAGTTGAATGCATCATAAGATATTAAATTAATTTTTTAACAAATGGTACAGTTTCCATCGAAAAAGATTGCAACGAATTGTGTTCATGCACAAATGCTGATGTTCTGTGTAAAAAGCATTCTAATTCCATAATTTTTCTGATACGAAAATTACACATTAGGATATTATGCGATTGAAATATATAGCATTATAAATGTTTCGACACCATATGACTTCATTTTTGTATTATCATTGCCGATTTGAATGATTTGGGGATAATTGTGGCCTGAAAGAAGACAACAATGTAAGGTTGACAGACTTTTTCAATCGGCAAGTGACACCTGAAGACCTTTTCTTCTTAGTTGTCAGCGATTTCAAGAGAAACTCTTAAAATGTGAAAATCAGTTTACGTTTTCATTGGCGTAGGGTTTTATTATTTAACTTAAGGTGGATTCACTGACCATCTTCAGCAAGTTTCTTGTGACAACTTTCTTTCTCTGTCTGTCGATTCACTGACATGTAAAACTTTCACCAAGTTTTCAGTTTTTCTTTGTCTTATTCAATATTGCCAGACGCAATGCTTCGTTATTTTGAAGCTTCAAAAAATAAAAAAGGCCAGCTTCGACTCAGTAAAGTCGATTCTGGCAACACCACTCAAAAGGATTCAGCCAGCAAGTCGGCGTTACAGGCAAGTTTGTACTGACAAGTTTTTCTTCTGTGGTGTTCTTTCTTTGATGCTGTGCTCTTCTTTCCTTTGTATTTTCGACTTGCTGGCAAGAAAACTTGCCGTGTGGAAAAGGGGTACAAGAAAATCTAAATTAAGTTAATCAAGTCAAAGGGAGTGCAGTAAGTTTTTGTTACTCTCTCATTGAGTGAGGAGAGGGATAGAGCACAAAAATTTTCAAAACTTCATAGAAAAAAAACTTGCTGAAGGTGGTCAGTGAATCCCGCTTCAAAGAGAAAAGATTCAAGAAACACTTACATATCATAAATTTTATGAAGGATTTGAATAATTTCTATGATTTTATGTATGGTTTTGGGTTCATGTATCTGAAAATATTCAAATACGCAAATGACAGCTGAGGACCATTCCCTGAAAACCATAAACGATGGAATAGAGCTAGACTCAGAAACGCGTAGTCAACTTAATATATTGAATTTCGTAAGATAATTTTTCAATAATTGTGAAGAAATTATACGTTTTGAATATAACTAACCCAAAATATTTATAGTCTTTTATCAATCCGTTTGTAGCGCCGATAAGGATATAGAAGCATGGCAGGTTTGAAAAGTATACATATTTTTGATCAGCATCACCTTCAGAGTTTATTAAGCCATGTCCGTCTGTCGGTCTGTGATCACAATAACAGCCTTAATTTCAAAGCTATTGTAACGAAATTCAATATATCGATGACTTAGGGGCGTTTTCTCAATGTCCGGCTAAGAACTAATCGGAACATTAACCGGCAGTTAGCAAAAAAGCATTTGCCTAATGTTCGGTTAGGTCTTAAGTACCGGTTACTTTAACGGCAAGTTGAGGTTTCGGTTAGTTGCTAATCGGAAGAACAGCTGCGTAGTGTATAATTATATTTTTTATAATTAAAAATTAATAGAATTTCGAGGATTTATTTTTTCTAACTTCAATTCGAATAAAATTGAAAAAGGACATATGCGCATTGGCGTGATTACAACTGCATTTAAAAAGTTTGTATATACAAAGTTTTTAGACTTTATTCTGTTTTTTCCTTCTACTGTAAAAAAACAAAAATTGCATTTACGCCTTTTTTATATTAAGCCATCGATATAAGCTTTGTATTTAAAAATAGAGATATAGGTAAAATATTATCCAAATCGAATGAAAACCACGCTTTACTTCCCATACAAAGTTACTTTACCAAAGCGGTTAAACCCTTTTAATACCATAAAAATTATTATAACGACTTCAAAATTTTCACATAAGCTTAAACACTTAATATAGTAAGAAATTTGTAAGAATCAAATGAAAACCACGTTTACCTCCATACAAAGTGACTTTATGAAAACTGGAAAATATTCTTAAACTCCACAAAAATGTGTATAACGGCTTAAAATTTTGCATTTAAGTTTGAATCTTTACTGTGTACTCGATGCAAGGAAATTTGTAAAAAAATGAAAACTACGCCCACCTCCCATACAAAGTAACCTCATCATAATAACCTTTATAAATTTAAAACAAAAAAGACACAGTTTCGATAGTATCGTAAGTACAGACGTTGAATTCCTTTTTCTACAGTAATAGAGAAAAATTCTGTTTTTTTTTTTATTTATATTTTTCAAAACTTTTTTAAAACATTTCATCTCTAAATAAAAATTATTCAAAAATGAATTTGTTGTTGTTGTTGCCTTCTTCAAACTTACTTGATCTAAAAAACTCACAATTAAACTCATGTTAAAATTTGTTTTGTTTTATAAAAAGTTTTCGTTTGATATATATATTATAATTTGTTTATGCTCTTTACTACATTTGTTTATGCTTTCTTTGTTTATGCTCTTTACTACAGGAAAAATAAATAATTCAAATTTTTCCAATACTTATTTCCATTTAATCAACATAACTTTGAATTACATTTACTTTTAACCAACATAAAATCGAAATATCATATATATATATATATGTGAATCGACAAAGAATAACGACTAAACTCAAAATATCGTAAAAAAGCTATATGGCATTTTCTTCGTTGCCGTTCTTTGATAGAATGCAGGAAAACATTTTTTGCACAGCATAGATAACCACTTAATTCTGCACATATTACCGTTTGTAACGTTTCATATATTTCAGAAAAAAGGTCGGAATAAGTACAATAAAAATATCGGTTTTTACGATAATTTGTTTTAGTCGTTATTCCTTGTCGACACAGATATATTTATATAAGCTGATATAATTTTTGTTAAAAATACTTCGATTGTCATATACTGACTGTAGCTACCCTATTACCAGAGAGTAAGAATTAAGAACATATAAAAAAATTTCATAACTGAACCAACAACAATTACCAAGCAAATCTAAAACAAAGACACACAGAGAAGAGCATGATCACAGCGGTTGAGCAGCGTTAGAAGGGATGAACCGAATAGAAAATAAACAGAACTTTGCTTACTATGTCCCGCTTTTCACTCGGCAATTCTCGAGCAATGTCACTCGTCACACACGAAAATTCTCGAGCTTGCGGCGAAAGCAAATATTGCTCCGAGAGCAATTATTCTCTTGCTCTGGTAGCAAGATCTCTTTGTCCCGCTTTTCACTCGACCAATGTTCATTTATAAGGTTGTGGCACTTGAGAGAAATGTACTCTTTTTCCCGCCTTTGCTCGAACTGTCACTGTGATTTTCCTTGTTCTAAGCATTAATTATCTTCATTTCTTTTCATCCATTCTGACAGTTCGATCGAGCTCGCTCTCAAGTGCCACAACCTTATAAATGAGCCTTGCACTCGACAATAATTGCTTTTGCCGCAAACGACAAACTGATTATTCGCCTGCATGAGGGGGTTTACAAAAGTCCCCTTTTAACACGAATAGTCAACAAACTACTTGTGGAGAAAGCAATTATTGCTCATAGAATTACCGAGTGAATAACGGCCCTTTGGAGTGCATGTAGAGCCAATACAACAACATCAGCAGCTAGTAGCAAGTTGCCAGTTATGTTGGAAAAATCCCATTCGTGGTAATTTTTGATTGCCTCTATGCATTTTTGTTTTTGGGAATTCCTATTAAATTTTTTAATTCAGCATGGTATTTTTTTAATTGGCGTGGGAATTCAGCTGGGTATTTTTTTTATTTCCGTGGGAGTTTGGTAATATTCTTCTTGAAAATTTTTTTTTGTTTTAGTAAACAAAATTTCTTTGTGGTATTTCTAAATTTTGACGTAGAATTACGTCTTACAGCGCGGTTTGTATGGGGGTCATTTTCACAAATTGAATTGTTGTTAATTTTTTATGTTGGTTAAAAGTAAATGTAATTCAAAGTTATATTTAATAAATCTAAATAAATATCGGAAAAATTTGAATTATTTATTTTTCCTGTAGTAAAGAGCATAAACATATATAATATATATATCAAACGAAAACTTTTTATAAAACAAAACAAATTTTAACATGAGTTTAATTGTGAGTTTTTTAAATCAAGTAATTTTGAAGAAGGCAGCAACAACAACAAATTCGTTTTTGAATAATTCTTATTTAGAAGATGAAATGTTTTAAAAAAGTTTTGAAAAATATAAATAAAAAAACCAGAATTTTTCTCTATTACTGTAGAAAAAGGAATTCTACGTCTGTACTTACGATACTATCGAAACTGTGTCTTTTTTAAAATTACAGTTGAGAGTTATCTATATGACCCTGTTATTAATTATGTTGATTTTCTATGATTTAAATACAAATTCTAAATGTTTGATAGCTTAAATCGTACTTGATTTTAAATACAAATTCTAGTTGTTTGGTAGTTTAAATCGTTTATTGAGCTTAAGGTCAGGTTAGAATAATTAATTGCTCTAACGAATTTTTCCAAAGAAACAACATTTTTAAATTGTTTGTGCATATGGGACTTATTGTGGTATTTTGTAATGCGAATGATATTTTGTGGTAATTTTAAATGCATATGGAATATTTGGTGGTATTTTTAAAACGCGTGGAATTTTTGTAGTAATTTTTAATGATCCTGGGATTTTTTTTTAATATTTTTTTATTGCGAAGGATAATTTTTTATTTTTTATTTTTTGTTTATCTTTATCATGGTAATTTTTGTTGTATTTAATTTATGTTAATGTGAAAAAGTAACTTTTTGTCAGAATTGTTTCAAATTTTAACTAGCAACCTTGGCTTGTAGTAATACATTTTTTTGTAGCCACATACTGGCTCTCTAGCTACATGCATCTGTATTCTCTATTGTATTACAACCCAACAGCAGCGTCTGATTTGGTGGTATGAAAACGACATGTTTTTGTACCTTTAAGCCGTTCTCTATATAATTGTAAAGTCCTTTTTTATATTTATCAAGATTCGAATTTAAATTTATTTAGTTAAATTAAGACAAGTTTGTTCTTGTCTTTTTTCCCTCTCTTTTTCACCCGTTCGCCAAAAACTCTGAAATATGCATTGAATCAGTTGAGTTGCCGTTTATTCTTTAGTTTATTGTTGCAACTTAATAAAAACTATTTTAAGAAAAGGTTACAATTGTTTAACAACAAATAAAATGAATATACAACTTAAAGTTTTCTATATGACCTTGTTATTTATTATGTTGATTTTCCTTGATTTAAATACAAATTCTAGTTGTTTGATAGTTTAAAATCGTTTATTGAGCTTTAGGTCAGGTAAGAAAAATTAACTGCTCTAACTATTTAATCAAACAGATCAAAAATCAGCTAGTTATGTATTCCTTTTCATATTGAAAATGTTGTTGTTTCTTTGAAAAAATTCGTTAGAGCAATTAATTGTTCTAACCTGACCTAAAGCTCAATTTTATTTGCAATTTCAACGATTTTAAAGAATCAAACAACTAGCATTTGTATCTAAAATCAAGAATGATTTAAACTATCAAACATTTAGAATTTGTATTAAATCATAGAAAATCAACATTAATATACAACTTTATATGTATATGAAACACACATTGCATAGTCTGCTGACAACGAAACGGTCCGCTTCAGTGCTTTTAAAAGTGCACACCATTTTCAACCGAGCCGATTGGCTATCTGGGTAACAAAAAAAAAATGAAAGCAACTGATGAGTATTTATATATGTATGTTTTACATACATATTAATAAAAAACAACAACAACAAAAGCAGCACAACTACGAACGACATGATTACGAACCAAAAAAGCAAACACAACAACAACAACAACCTTAAAAACAGCATAAGCAGCTACTGCAGCTAAGCAGATTGTGCATTTCTCATACGAATATATGAATTTTTCATCTACTCAGATTTTACTATTTTATTAGATATTCGTTTTATTCCCACTAAAACTGATATTTTGACATTTTTTTTTTGTACGATGAATATGAAAGGCTGTAGGTATGCCCCAAAGTGTCTAATATCACTTTGAAAAAATTCGTGAAAATGACCCCCATACAAACCGCGCTGTAAGACGTAATTCTACGTCAAAATTAGTATTTCAACTTAACAATAACAATAACAATAAGCTTTAATCCATAAAAAGGACTCTAAATTTTAAATGTGAAATATTTGGATAGAAACCACGCCTTATAAAAAAAGATGTCATCACAATTATACAACACTCAAGACTTAGAATAAGCTAAAATAAGGCCGTGGTGGTATTTTACAGCGTGAATCAAAATAACTGTTGCACTCTTTTTATGCCATAAATCAAAAGCACTGTATAAACTCTATAAAACAAAAATTTTGATTTTTTTATTTTAAGCATTTTTTTTAACTCTTCAACATTAAGTTCGAATCTTTCACCATTTATTCTTTTTAAAATTTAAAACAATTTGTGAAAGACAAGCATGCGGCACGCGACTGGTTTTCAGGTATATCATCTGATATTTTCATTAATCGTCGCTTAAATTTATGTAACGTAATGTGTTTATGTTCATAAATTTGCTCAGCACTATACCGTAAATAGAAAAGTCCAGGGGGCTTAGGTCAGGGGATAATTCGTGAACAGAATTAAAACATGACAAAACTGTTCTGCACTAGCTTTGAATGATTTTTGCATTGTGTGCTGGAAAAGAATCTTGCTGAAAACAAAAGTGACCACACAAAAGTGACCCTCTCTGTAAATTTGCTTAGCATGCCGCATAAGATAGTTCTTTAAAACATGTTCTCAGTTATATTCCGAATTATTTTAACGCCCTTTTCGATAAGAAGAAGGGGCAATATGCCTTTTTCGGAAAAAGCGCCAAAGCCATGAGTGACGAAACATTTTGAAATCTTTCAATGGTTTTTTCTTCTTTAGAAATATCTGCCATGCAAGCTGCGTAAACGCTATCATTTGGCGAGTTGTGACCTGCTTGCAAAAAGAAGATTTTTTCGTCGGAAAATATGATACTGCAACCTGCGTGCCGGCGAAGGATCTCTGCACTTATTTCCTTTCGCAATATTATAATTATCATTGACTAAATTTTTGAAATGGTTCATGCAATAAGTGTGCAATTAATGTCAGAGTCGTACAGAAACAACAAATGTTTTCCAGTGTTGCTTCTTTTTGTGTAATTGGTATTAATATAGGTGCGACAGTTGCTTTGATTCACGCTGTACTTCGGAACAGTCGAAGAAAATTCCGTACTAGTCTTTTTCTTAATTTTTAATACGTTGCCTAACTTTTGAAATTGGAACACGAAATTGAATTAACAAAATAAGCCTATGCGTATGGAAATCATTTCTCTTAGCGATGCGCATATGTACGAAAAACTTTTATCATTTTTCTATCAAACTACAGGTAGAATTGATTCATAATCTAAACAATTAAATTTGTGTTTTCCAAAAAACCTTCATCTTCATTGTATTTTACAGGGACAATGGGGTTCCTATCGCCATCTGCTTCTACCAACAGAGTGCTCGCTTATGACACGATCAGATCATGTGTTTGCAAATATTTTACATATTGGCGATTTGTCTTCTTTAAAGTGGCAGCAGGGTCCACTCAGTCAGGACAAATTCAATACAAAGATATTGTACTCTTCTCTTAACTATAAAGATTTATTGTTGGCAATGGGCCGTATACCAAATGAAAGCTGCAGTCGTCTTGAACAAAATGTTTTTGGATTTGAGTTTAGTGGAATTGATCTAAAAACAGGAAAGCTTATAATGGGAATGGCCGAAAAGGGTGCAGTTGCATCCTACATTGGAAAATCATCTCAAATATATTGGGAAGTACCGCAGACGTGGTCGCTACGGGATGCTGCAACAGTACCGGTTGTGTATTTGACTGTGTACTATGCCTTCTTTTTTAAAGTGGACATCAGAAAGGGTCGCAGTATCTTGATTCACGCAGGAAGTGGCGGTATTGGACTTGCCGCTATGCGCGTCGCTCAGGCTTATGGCCTGGACGTTTATACAACAGTAAGCACTGCGGAGAAAAAAGCTTTTCTATTGAAAACGTTTCCACATCTTATGGGTTAATATTGGATACAGTAAAGAAGGCCAATAAAATAATTAAATGAATATTTCTTTATATCCTTACAGAAAGTCATATTGGAAACTCTCGTGACACCTCCTTCGAAACTATGATACAAGATCAAACTGATGGTAAAGGAGTGGATTTCGTTTTGAATTCACTGTCCGAAGATAAACTCCTGGCTTCCATTCGTTGTCTCGGAAAGGGAGGAAAGTTCTTAGAAATTGGAAAATTTGATATGATCCATAACAATAAGATTAGCTTGGGACATTTTCTCAATGAAATTAGTTTTCATGCTGTATTAGCTGATAACTTACTTTATGCTGATATTGAATTGGTGGAAGTATGTATATTTTTGTCAAAAATGTTATTGAGATGTTGTTAATGTAATTTGTTTTATTTTTCTATATGAAGAGCTTGAAAGAGCTGATAAGTAAAGATATTGAAAGAGGTATTGTGCGGCCCTTACCTTCGAAAATATTTATGGCCCACCAAACTGAGGAAGCGTTCCGATATCTCATGAGCGGCAAACACATTGGCAAAGTAATCATTCAAATTTATGAAGATCCCGTTTCTGACACAACTATGCCAATCGCAGTTTTACCACGAGTTTATTTCTCTGAAAACTTGGTTTATATAGTACCAGGTGGATTGGGAGGTTTGGGTCTGGAATTTATTGATTGGATGGTTTTGCGGGGTGCTAGAAAAATCGTCATAAGTTCAAAACAAGGCATCACCAATGGTTACCAAAAATTCAGAATTAAGTAAGTACATATACATGTACAGTAGCGAGCAATACCGTTCGGATGTTTGTCAATGTTAATTTGTTATTGCTGTAAAGAGAGAAATAATACTCCGATCGTTTTGAAATTTTGAGCGCTTGTTCTTTATTTGTACTCTTTTCTCCCAAGTATAACATTTTAAAACAAAAACAAAAAGAAACTAATAATATTCTATTAATATGCAAATATGTCAATGCGAACGGTTTTGCACGTTCACTTTAATTTTGAAATAACAATTAATTTTTCAATTTTTTTAGTATTTGGACCAAAGTCCTTTTCTTGTTTTTATCATTTTAATCCTATTTGGCATACTTTCTACCAGTTTTTCCAACGTGCAATGGGGAATCTCGTTCCAAGCTGCTTGAACTCGCTCCCATAGCTCATCCAAATTTTTTGGAGGACTATCGTGCCGCGTAAGCGTTCTTTTTACAATAGCCCATAGGTTCTCGATCGGGTTGAGGTCTGGGCTTTGCGCTGGCCACTTTAAAGTCTTAAACTGTTGATTTTCTAGCCACTCCTTTACGATTTTTGCAGTATGCTTCGGATCCCCATCTTGTTGAAAAATGATTTCATCAATGGGGTATGCACATTCATCGACGAAGTCTGGCAAATTAGTTTTCAAAAGGTTTAAATAATATTCTGTATTCATTATACCATTGATTTTTACAATTGGTCCAGCATGCCACCAAGTGAAACAAGCCCACACCATTATGCCACCACCTCCATGCTTTAAAGTTTGCTTAACTTGGTGTTGTTGAAGAGACTCATTAGGATGGTGCCAGTAGTATGATTTACCATCGGACAGATAACGGTTTATTTTTGTTTCGTCTGACCATATCACTCTTTTCCAGTCTTCCACAGTCCACTCTGCATGTTCACGACAAAATTTCAAACGTGCAGCAATGTTTTTTTTTGAAAGGGCTGGTTTTTTTTTTCTTTACTGACGCGACCATACCAATTTTTTTTAAAGCTCTTCTGGCTGTCCACTCACTAGTTGGTTTATTAATCATTTGTGAAGCCTCCTTAGGTGTAATTTTTGATGAATTTCGTATCAAGCGTTCCATATGCCGAGCATCAGTGTCATTTAAAACTCGGGGTCGTCCACCACAATTGTCAGAACTCTCCAAATTATTTCTTTTTCGCACTGAAAAAACTATTGATTTGCTAAGGCCGGTAATTTTCGCAACTTTTCCTATGCTATTATTATTTCGTAATAAAACAACAACACGGTTTTCAAGATCTGCCGGAATTTTTTTCATTGTTTTTCTTATCTTGAGTCGAATTGAAAAAATTTAAATATTAGAACTTAACTTTACGTAATACCAAATGAGAATGATTAAAAATAACACATCAAATGCAATAAACATAATTTTTGGGAGTAAACTAACGGGATTATTGGAAGGAGTATAATGTTATTTCAAAATTAAAGTGAACGTGCAAAACCGTTCGCATTGACATATTTGCATATTAATAGAATATTATTAGTTTCTTTTTGTTTTTGTTTTAAAATGTTATACTTGGGAGAAAAGAGTACAAATAAAGAACAAGCGCTCAAAATTTCAAAACGATCGGAGTATTATTTCTCTCTTTACAGCAATAACAAATTAACATTGACAAACATCCGAACGGTATTGCTCGCTACTGTATATCCATAGAGTTGCGTTTTAAAATTGCATTGTTTTTCTTATGACAGTCTATGGAAGTCATATGGATGTCAAACTGAAATAAATACATCAAATATTGGCACTTATGAAGGATGCCTTGAGTTGGTAAGGAATTCAATCAAAGCAGGACCAGTAGGCGGGATTTTCAACTTGGCCGGTGTTTTAAGAGATGCAGAATTCGAAAATCAGACTGAAGAACTTTACCGTCAGTCTTTTGAACCAAAGGCATTGGCTACTTTATATCTGGATGAAATTTCGCGCAAACTCTGTCCTGAATTGCAACACTTTGTAGTTTTTTCTAGTTTTTCTTGTGGGCGAGGAAATGCTGGACAAACGAATTACGGCATGGCGAATTCCGTAATGGAACGAGCCATTGAGAACCGCATAGCTCATAGTCTTCCAGGAAAAGCCATTCAATTGGGAGCTGTAGGAGAAGTTGGACTCTCTGATAAAATAACTGGGGGAAAAATAGTTTCAGAAATAAACGGGAACCTTCCACAAGGAGTAAGTTCCTGCCTGCAGGTACTTGATAAACTCATATCTTCTCCTGATGCTATTGTATGTAGCATGATAGTGGCAGAGAAACCCAGTGGGCATTTTAGCTAGCGATACGCAAAAGAATGCATGCTAGTAGTGCTCTTATTGGCGTCAATATACCTTCCATGATCGCTGCATTGATGAGTACTTCTGTAAGGCCTACCTTTTGAAGGACCTTATTCTTTTAATTTTATTTTATATGAAAAAATTTACAAAAAAATTCCAAAAAAATTTTTAAATACACAGAACAGTTTGTAAAAAAACGTAGATTTGAAAAAAAACAAAAAAAAATTTTTTTTTTTTGTCCGAGTTGGGTCTCGAACCCGGGCTCCCGAAAACTATCACATAACATATTATATTATATGAAAATATTTATATGGAAAAACTCAAAGTCTTTTCTTATATTTTTGTATGAAGAAAATTTATAAAAAAATTCCAAAAAATTTTTAAATACACAGAACAGTTTGTAAAAAAATTTAGATTTAAAAAAAAACAACAAAAAAAAATTTTTTTTTTTTTGTCCGAGTTGGGAATCGAACCCGGGCTCCCGAAAGCTTACTTTCATTCGTATTCATGCAAAATAAGCGAGTGATTGTTACCAACCACGGTAGTCGAGTAGGAAAGATGTCGGACCGCCGACTGAGAAGTCTATGGTTCAAATCTCAAATTGATAGTCGATTTTTATTTGAAGATGATATTTTTATTGCTTTTCCTTCTAACGTGACTTCTCGAAAGAGTGCTTCTGGCAGGTCTCTTTTGAGCAAGGAGAGCGGAAGGCCTGAAAAATTTTCCCATTTCATATAAAAAAGCAAGTGTAATTGTATATGAGTGCGGCAGTACTCTAAAATCCATACGAAGGCCTGCTAGCAGCGCTGCCAATGCCTACTGGGAAGGCACCACTCGCATTGGAATGTCTCCTCTTGAATGTGTTATGAATATTTTAACAATTCAGGATATCAAAAAGATAGCAATGAGTTCCAGTTTAAATACACTGGGCATGGATTCATTGATGACTGCCGAAATAAAGGTAGTGCTGGAACGTGATTACAATATTGTACTTAGTCCGAGCGATCTGAGGTCATTGACAGTTTCAAAGCTTGCCGAACTTTCCGAATCGTATATGGAAAATTTAATTCACGCCACAAAGATGAAGCTGCAGAATATGCAAATAAAGCATTAATATTATTCTATGGTGACATAGCCAGAAATACTGATCCAAGCATTTTATTCAATCATATTAATCCTTAAATGCCTGAATTTTTTTTATTTGAAGGAAAATATATATGTTATGTAGAAATCCAAAAAACTTTTTTCTACGACTTTTTTTGCAGGTAAGTTTTACTTCCTGTGCATACAAATAACCTGGTTGCTCCGTGTCGGTACCAGTGGGAGCTAATCACAAAAGTTTAACAAAAAAGAAGCAGTTAACAAGTAGTAATTTCATTAGAAAATATAATTATTTTACTATTCGAAAATTATTAAGGGTTGGGGCGCTAAAAATATAGACGTACTAATTATATTAGAAGATATTTTACGGTAGAGAATTTTAATATAGTCTGGTTGGAAAAAAAAAGATTTTAAGCCATAACTTTTTATTGAAAAGAGATAAGGTGTAATTTTTCACCTAAATTCTTTTTGAGACTTGACTTTTTTGTAAAAAATATAAAAACAACATTTTGGAATAAATAAATTTTGCGAAAAAAATCAAAACCCTTGTTGTTTTGATGACAAAAATAGTAAAATAATTTTTGCGCTTATGCAAATGCTATGTCATAAGAAAGATAGCTAGATGTGCAATTTTTAGTTTATTTCATTTTTACAGCAAAAAGAATTTTTGAGCCATTTTTTGAGTAAAAAGTCAATGTTTTGAACATTTTTTGACATAATCCTAAAACATATATAAACTGACTTAATGGTACAGTTTAACCTATTTTTGTGAAGTGATTATATTGAACTTTTGAACAAAAAAAATTTGAATGAAATATATTAATGGACAGCGGAGATATTTGCATCGAAAAACCAAACTTTGATTTTTATGTCGTTTTTTTTTTCATTCTTAGGTGACGATGTTTTTTGAAAAAGTAATTGTACTGAAAATGTTTACAAATTGAAATATATGTGTGTATTTTTGATGTCAAAATAACAAAAAAAAAAAATTAAAAATAAATACACAAAAAACTCCGATCATAAAAAGTATTACAATAACAAAATTACCATTAGTTGAAAAATTTCAGAGGGGGCGTGGCAAAAACTAAGTATGTAACATTTTAAGTTAGGATGCACACAATATGTATACATGCTTTAGCGAAATCCGTTGAGCCGTTTAGATTTGTGTAAATGCCAAACAAACAAACAAACAGAAAATGAGTCTTATTACTATAGACTTTCAACAAAGATTTTGCCCCATTTGATTAATTCCTAATAACAAGAGGTAGTCCACGTATATTGTTATTAAATGTAAAAGTATTTGATGCAAATAGGGAATGTTTTTAATTTAAAATTTAAAGGATTTACTGCATTTTTAAGCAAAACGAAACGAAGGCTGAACGTGTTGCAAAACACGGTAAGCAATACATTTTCCACGTCAAAAAATAGTGTCGCTAGTTTCTTTCACGACGTTCAGCGTTCGCTTAGTTTTACATAAAGATGCAGTTAAAAGTGAGGAAAATAAGGAAACAGTGCAGGAACTTAGTATTTAATTTTGGTTATAAACATAGTGTATCGGTAAAATAATTTCTTAGACAAAAGCGAAAAAGCGCTTAATTAAATTAAATGTGCCTCACCTCAATTTAATTTTGTTTGACTTTAAGAATTTTTGCATTTAAATCACATGTTGTAACGAACCTCCTGGGGGCGTTACAATATTTTTCCAGCTGGGGTATCCTCAGCGGCTGTCCAGGGTTCGATGACAAGAATTAGGAGGTTTTTTATTTAAATTAAATGTCTCTTTATTTGGATTTAATTCAGTAGTTGTTGTTTTCAATTTACAATTTAGCATAGTACAGTTGTGGTAAATATACTCTGGATAGTTAAAGCTTTGATTATGCCTGTATATGCATAAGTGCGTGTGCTCGTATGTCTAGCTAGTAGGTAGCGCTTGATCGTAGTGGTACAGTTTCTGCCTTTACCGTTAGTCGGTTCCGCTATATGACGATAACGCGTGATGTTTTCGTGATCGTGTGCTTGGCGGTTACCGTTTCAAATTGGTGGCGCGACGGCTTGTACCGGTTGACGCTCGTGTATGTGTGTGTGTGCGTGTTCACAACTTTGATTTTATAGGATAGGAGAGGGGAGGAAAAGGACAGATTTCCTTATGACCCAAAGGGAAACCTAACGCAGTCAGAGAACGCTCTCGTAAAAACCAGCGTCAGCCTTCGCCCATGGAGATGAGGTTATCTGATGGCCGTTTGCACGGTTGTGAGATGTAACGTCGCCAGAGTCGACCTCGTATAGACCGATGTTACCTCTCAAGCGGAGGGGAGGGTAAATGCCTCTTCGTATAATGCGAAAAGGGAACTGGTAGGATTTAGGATTTTTGGTGTAGGATAGGATTTAGGTTTTGGTTCGCCGATGCACTGTAGCGATTTAATTTCAGTTCGCAAGTTAGCTATTGCGTCTTAGCACGATATTTCAATTTTAAAATGGTGGCTTTCGTTCGCCTGGGTAATTGCGCATCGTAGTATGCGTGTTCGTCGCTGTGGCTTAGCGTTGAGTCCGCAAATGGCGAAACTCTGTAGTTTCGCTGGTTTTCTTTGCGGAGGAAACCTCGAGATGTTGCTTTTTCCCGGATCGTGTGTCCTGGTGAAATGCTATCCCCTGGAGTTGTCCTGCGGTCGTGTTAGTAGGAGCCAATAGCAGATATGCTATTTTTCATCAATTGGCTCGTCGGTAGCTGCGAGTCGATCGACTGAAGAGCTGGTGACGGACTTTTACTGCTACGATTGACGGCAAGAAGACTGAACTGCTCCGGTTGATAATAGAAATACGACTCTCACGTTTGCTTTTCAGTCTGAGCGATTCATGCTCGGTTTCGTGAAAGCTGGCGTACGTGACTTTTGATTGAGTGAAAGCTTTGTGATCGGAAGCTTTTATTTATGTGATGCTATTGTTGTCACGTTTTGTTAGACTTGTTGCGGAAGCTTTTATTTATTTGATGCTATTGTTGTCAAGTTATGTTAGACTTGTTGAGTGGAAGTCTAAAACGTATTTTACGGGTATATGTGTATGTGTAGAATCGAAAGCTTTTAGTTATAAGTCGCGATTGTTATAAAATATTATGTGTACTTCGTTTGAGTAAGTTTCTGTCTTGTTATGTCTGTCCGCTTTAAGTACCCAGAGTTATTTCGCTAAGTATAAATATACTAAAGTTAAATTGGTACTTATGACATATGTTGCACGAAACTTAGTGTATAAAATATGTAAATTTCATTGGTATGCTTAAAAAGTAGTTACAGCGCGTTTGGTGTAACTTAAATTGCTTACGAGTATTTAATCAAATATTCAAATACGTAGTACTATAAGATGTTGTCTTATATTTATATGTAAAATATTAAATTAATTATCTAAGTTCTTATTTATTACTTCGTGGCAGGCAGTTGCCTTAGAGTTGGCTTTAGGCCAAAGTACGATATCATATGTGGATATGATGTATTATTTGAATATTTAATTAAACGTATATTATGTTTGAAAAGTAAACTTAATGTATGGTTAGGGCCATATGTTTATATATGGGCTTAAGAAGATAGGCGTGAAATGCTAAAGCGATTTAGGTAATATAAAATAAGTATAGCTATAATAAAAGGTATTTTAATACTATGCATTTAATATTAAGTTAATTAGTAATTAATGAGTAAATGGAAAATATAAAAATATAAATAATAAGAATAATACCTATAAGTCCGGTGGTGTGGTGTCCTAGCTGGGTATGCCGTCTCGCATGGTAGCGCGTATGCTGCATCCATTTGTTGAGGAATGGCGTTTCTGTGGTATTGACTCGTGAATGATTGTATGTTTGGTGTGTAAATCGGTGAGTATATGTCGTGGCTGGTAGGCAGAATTGGTGAGTGATCGCGTAGATCGGTGAGTGCATGGTGTGTTTTGTAGGTGTGATTGTGAGGGACATTTTGGCCTACAAAATGTGTCCTTACAATGTCATAGTTCTTTCGTATTTGAAGCGAAGTACAATATAATTAAATCAAATACATTTGCCATAAATTTCCGTTTAAGGGTAATCGCACAAAAGAGGCCCTTTAAATTTTTTGGCTCAGTGAAACGTTATTGCAATTATAACACTGTGCGGCACAAAAATCTTTGTTTAATAATTTCAACGTTTTTCACCTAATTTTAATATGAGGAATCTCATGGAAACATCCGTTTTGCCACTTTAAACTTTACTTTTTGTCATTGATTAAATATTGGGGGTTGGAATTAGTTTTAAAGGTTTTCTAAGAGATGGCGTAACTATCAATAGATCGCATCGGGCACACCTGTGACTACATTCATTTCAAAGCACATTGTCTAAGCTTCATTTTTCAGTACGTGTCATTCCACTGAAGTGTAAACAACATATATTTTTTTCTCTGTGAACATGTCGACTTTCGTTCCAACAAAACGCAATTTGCGGGAAGGTTTACTTTTGTGCTTCCATTTGAAGAAAAAAGCGGTTGAAGCACAACGCACGCTTACTGAGGCTTACGGGGACTATGCTCCATCGATTTCTACTTGTGAGTACTGGTTCCGTCGGTTTAAAAGTGGTGATTTTGATACGGAAGACAAAGAGCGTCCGGGCCAGCCGAAAAAGTTTGAAGATGAGGAATTGGAGGCTTTGCTCGATGAAGACCCGTGTCAAACCCTTCAAGAATTGTCAAAATCATTGGGAGTCGACTTATCAACGGTCGGCAAACGCTTGAAGGCCATGGGAATGATTCAAAAGCAAGGAAATTGGGTGCCGTACCAGTTGAAGCCGAGAGACGTTGAACGGCGATTTTGCATGTGCGAACAACTGCTTCAACGGCATAAAAGGAAGAGTTTTTTGCATCGTATTGTCACTGGCGATGAAAAGTGGATCCATTACGATAATCCTTAGCGAAAAAAATCGTGGGGACCACCTGGCCATGCATCAACATCGAGGGCCAAGCCGAATATTCATGGCGCCAAGCTTATGCTGTGTATTTGGTGGGATCAGAAGGGTGTCGTGTACTATGAGCTGCTAAAACCTAACGAAACCATCACTGGGGAACGCTACCAACAACAATTGATGCAATTGAGCCGAGCATTAAAGGTTAAACGGCCGGAATATGCCAAAAGACACGACAAAGTGGTTTTTCAACATAACAACGCACGGCCACATGTTGCAAGAACCGTCAAGGAAACGTTGGAGGCGCTGAATTGGGATGTGCTACCCCACCCGCCTTATAGCCCAGACATAGCCCCTTCCGACTACCACCTATTCAGATCGATGACGCATGGCTTGGTTGAGCAGCGCTTCACTTCTTACGAGGATACCAAAAAATGGGTCGATTCGTGGATTGCCTCAAAAGACGAATCGTTCTTCCGGCGAGGAATCCATATGATGCCAGAAAGATGGGAAAATGTTGTAGCTAACGATGGACAATACTTTGAATAATATACATTGTACCGTTGTTTCTAAATAAATGCTCAAAAACCGAAAAAAAAAACCTTTAAAATTAATTCCAACCCCCAACCTCCAAGCTTAGCGAAGCAAAGATAAAAGAAGAACATTGTTTTAATATCAAAAAAATTTCAAAAATTGTATCTCTTCATTATAACAGGTGTTTTAGTTGGCCCTGATATAAGAAAGCTTATGCAAAAAGCTGAGTTTGAGAAAATGCTCTCACCAATTGAGCTTGCCGCATGGAAAAGCATTAAAGAAGTAATTTACAGTTTCTTAGTCAAAAATCGTTCCCCAACTGCTCGAATATACGTCGACAACATGCTAAGTTCTTTTGAAAAACTAGGTGTTCATATGTCAACAGAAATTGATTTTTTGAATTCTCATATGGATTACTTCGAGCATCTGTTGGAAACAGAATCTTATTAACATGGTGAACGATTTCATCGGACATATGCACCTATTGAAGAATGCTATAAAGGCAAGAGTATTCATTCTTTTATAACTGAAATTTGCTGGACATTTTTGCTGTTTGATAATGGTTTAGAATTGCCTAGAGCTAAAAGACAAATGTAATAAATAAATGCTTTCTCAAACCCAAAATTTTCTCTCTTCTTTGTATTTATAGATATTATTGTATTTGTAGAGCTATCTTTTGTATGGTGATTTAGAGTGAAATTTTACGTAAAACATTTTTGTTATAGAAACTAACACCCTAACACTGAGTTTTGTGGGACATTTTAACACCAATTCTAAATAAGTACGAAATGAACCCTTAAACACACTTTAAGTTTTCACTTATTTTTGGCATTCAAGTTGGTTTTTAAGCTTCGGTGTATTTAGAGACTTATAGTAGAATTTTATGGCAAATATTTTTGTAGAATATTTTCACCCGTTAAATCCTATTTTATGGGTCTTGTTTGCCCTTTATCAAAAACAGGTCAATAAAGACCCATAAATTGAAGAGTTAAAGGGTTAAAATGTTCCACGAAAATGTTCCTCGTAATATTTTACATAAGTGTGCTGAACACATCCTATACCAAAAACGTAAGGGTCACATGGTTTTGTTTGCCGATTCACTATGAGAATGTTCAAAAGGGGGATAAATTAAACCCCTTCTAAAATATAACTCAGACGTAATATCTTTCAAAACGCCGATACACGTATATTTTTTTGGTCCCCTCTATCAGAATCCGTATTCCTTGTTATTTGGAAAAAAAAAGATTTTGTTGTTTAGTTTAATCTTATCATAAGCTATGTAAATTATTTCGGTAACAAAAAATAACGTTGAAAGCAAGAGTTGTTTGCTATTAACATTACAAACATAACAAATAGATGTTATTTTTAAAAATCACTGCAGAGTAGTTATAACATTATGACAACAACTCTGTCATAAAAACAAATCTGTTTAATCCTCTCAATTTTCCTGCTCTCTGCAGGTAAATTCGCAAAGTTAATGTTCATGAGTTTTAAAAAGTTGAGTCTTAATAACGCTGATCATTAAGGGGACTTTTTTAAATGGAAAATATCAGGAACAACAAAGAATTTTTGTGTTCTGAAAGTAAACAAAATAAATTTTTTTTTATTAAAAATAATTGTTGATTTTGAAAATAACTCTGATGATTTTACAAGTTTATAATTTAGAATGCAACAACAACAACAGCAACTCTGTATAAAGTCAATCACAGTGCAGACTAGACAGCCTGTTTCGTTAGCAGCTACACTTCCTCTTCAGTACTCTTGAGTTATTCAGCTGTGACCAACCCACTGCTTACGTTCCTTATGATTTGACACTTGTGTTAATAAACTCATCTGAATAATATGACGGTGAAAGCAAGTTTTTTTCCGGGCTGGTTTATGTCTGGTAAAACTAAAAAAAATGGTTGTCTCAAATTTTGACATGTTATTAAAAAAGGCTGCTCCATATCTTATATATTAATAGGCAAACATCAAATGTTGTCGTACACTTTTTCGATATTAATTTTAGAAAAAGGGCAATGAAACTCTATATGTGGAGAATCATTTAAGATTTTCAGATTATGACCTCTGACCCGAAATATTTACGTTGAAAGTTTGTATTATTTTTAGTAAGGAATCTCAGGGCTAGGAAGAGGTAGAATGGTCAATAAGGTATCAAATGGAAGATCTGGCTGCACAGTATAATTACATTTTGGATTGGTTACCTTCAACCTGAAAAATTAGCGTCAAAAGATTTCTTAAATAAAAGCTAAACTGTAACAAATGGAAGAACATAATATAAGAGGGAATTTTAGACATTGATACGGTGTGCAAAAAATACTTCCGACGTTTTCTGCCATCTCTTACGGATACCCTACAATATGCATTTTTTTATACAATAAGAGTGAATATATATTGTGATGGTGAAATTTCTTACAAATAGTAAAGTCTGAAAAAATCTCGTTATTTTGACATAAAAATTATAGCGATATCTCGAACACTATAGATGTCCTCAGTACAACGTATTTTTGTATGAAAAGTCGTTGGTTGAGGAATATAACGGTATACGAAAACTTTCTTGGTAAAATGTTCCACGGATAGTATGTTTAAAAAAATCCTCTTAAAACGACATTAGAATTATTTAGATATCTCGAAAAATTTATATCTTCTCAGTATAACGTATGTCCTTGAAGCAAAGCCATCGCCTCAGAATGAGAAAAAACTATTTCATGTTTTGAATTTGCAAGCAAATATCTCAGCCATTTTTTAATCGATTTTCAACAAATTTTCTTTGCCTGAAAGATCAATTAAATGGCTTTGGAGAAATAACAAAAGATTAACCGTTGTCTCATCAATTCAATGTTATATATTGTTTTAAGAAAACCTCTAAAATATTTAGATTTTGCTCAAAAAATAAGACAAACGTTTTTTTGTTGTAATTTTTTTCTTATTACATTTTCTTTTTTCACACTCTTTCATGTGGCATATCATTTATTTGCAAAAATTGTCTCATTTTGACACATAATTCAATTAACAGTTTCTATCATCGAAAGTCATGAGCTACCCGCTATGATTTTTTTGATGAAAATTAAATTTTTCAAAATGTTGTTTTTACATTTTTTACAAAGTTCTACACCTCAAGAAATAATTTCTGTGAAAAAAATTTTCAAATATTTCAAACCACTTCATATTTATATATACCAATCTATGTTTTAAGCCATTTCGGTATATATAAAAATATGCGTGAGAGAAACAGTTCTTTTCCGTGTTTCTGAACCGATTTTGATAATTTTTTTTAAAGAAATTAGAGTAGGGAGAAAGAGTTCACTCAATATTTTTGTGACCTTTGACCTAAAATATTAGCGTTTAAAGAATATTTTTTAAGTAAAAACTAAACTATAAAAATTGAAAGAACATGGTGTAAGAGGAAATTTTCGACATTAATGCAATGTGCAAAAAACATTTTTCGCTATCGAATACCCTACAATAAGCATTTTTGTATGTAACATGTGCGCATATATATTTTGATGGCTTACAGTCAAACTGACACACAGTGGGAGATCGTAGCCACAAATAGAAAAAAATTAAAATTTTTGGTATTGTAAACAAATTTTTTACTAAACGACAGCTCATACATCAGATAAGGGAAAAAAAAAATCACTCAAAAGTTTGGTCAGGAAATGGCTTCAATTTAAACTTTTTTTAATGACAAAATTTGAGAACATCACTTGTTTTTACTACCTGAAGTTGTGAGTTTTAAAATGTGAAGTGTTCCATCTTTTTCTTTTTAAGAGAATGGAATTGAAATAAAAAAAAAATAAAAATATGATAGGTGTGTTTTTTTGGCATCGATATATCCGTTTAGCAATATGTTTCATACAAAAAATCGCTTAGCTAAGACAAGATAATTATATCCACTTAGCTCGTAGTCGGCGATAGCAATACTATTGCCAGATCAGGAAAATGATAAAGTACGAAATTTATTGGCATCACTATTTGGAAAACAACCATGTTTATGTCAAATCAAGAAAAAAATCCATATAAATAAAGTCTGTAACATGATACAATAACTAAGTGGTAGGAGTTACATTTCGTGTTGCGACCATCGAATGGCAAACAAACGAAAATAAAATAGAGAACGTTAATTTTGTAAAATTAACGAAATTTTAAAGAATAAGTCTGAATTTTTGTTTGTTTGTCAGAAATATTTAACTCATAACTTAAATGATACATACTGTGCGTATGAAGTCAGTGAGACAGATAATATTCTTATTATTAAATATAATGATATAATTAATAAGAAACCATTTAATTCTGTTAAATGTAACAATTTGGAATATATAATTTCTAAAACCATAGTATAAAAATGTTTAAGTTTATTCTTGTCTTAAGTTATCCACTATTTAATGCTATTATTTTTGTATCAATAAATAAAATAATTTCAAAATGTATCAATTGCTTGCGTCAACTTATGTTTATTTGTAATAAAATAATAATTTTGGGATCAACCTTTTATTTGAATTGACTTTTTGGGTTGAATAACTCAACCTATTAGTTGAATTTTTGAAATTATTGGGTTAAAAATGTCAACTCTTCAGTTGAATTTTTCAACTGCATGGGTTGAAAAGTCAACATTTTTGTAAAATTTTTCAACTTATTGCGTTGAAAAAGTCTGCTTTTAATTAAATTTTTAACTTTTCCGGTTGAAAAGTTGGTCTTCCAGTTGAATTGTTGAACTTCTTCGGTTGAGAAAGTCAACCTTTTCGTTAAATTGTTCTACTTTCTCGGTTGAAAATTTAACTTTTTAGTCGAATTTTTGAACTTTTTCGGTTGAAAAGTCGGTTTAACAGTTGAATTTTTCAACTTCTTAGGTTGAGAAAGTCAACCGTTTTATAAAATTTTTCTACTTTCTCGGTTGGAAAAGTAAACTTTTTAGTTGAATTTTTCAATTTTTTCGGTTGAAATTTTAGACATCTTGGTTGAAAAAGATTCCCTTATGTATTTATTTTTTTAACTTTATGGTTGAAATTTTCAACCTTTTCGTTGAATAACTAGACCAAAAAGTTTAATTATTCATCTTAAATAGTAAAAAAATTATTTTTTTTCTCCATTTTTATACTTTTAGGTATAAATTTTCAACTTTAAAGTTGGTTAAGTAAACTTATTAAGATGAAATTTTCATCCGAAATCGTTGAAAATTCATTATATACTTACTTGCTTACTCCAAATAAAGTTGAAAATTTCAACTTTTTTGGAAAGGATGTATATTACAACTAAAAAAGTTGAAAAAGTGAACCTAAATTTTGAACCGTGTATACAATGTACATTCGATAACTTCGAAGGCACTTTTCCGATTGCCGTAATTTTTTGTCAACAGATAGAGACCATGAACACCGGGGTGTCCATTTGAAAAAGTGAACGGTATTCAACAAAGGGGCGTATCACTATTAGAAAAACCTTGTATTTCGGTGAATATTGACACTAGTGTACTGAAATTTAGTACAGGGGTCGGAAGAATTATTACAAACTAGTATCGCCTGGGGTCGAAATTCGACCAACTGTAAAGTAGGGATCAAAAACGTACACTAACTTAGCGTACGATGGCACTGTACCGAAGATTTGAAAAAACAGAACATTAAAGATGCATAGTGAAGATAACAGCACTCGTTTGCCATTTTTAGGGCGTTGAAGTTTGTGTACTTGAACGCAAACGCAAACACTAACAAAAATCTTTACTATTATCGCATCCCAGTGGGCAATTGCAGGAGTCCGAAGGCCTTCTAGCAGACATGCGTTAGGTTTCAAAAGGCATTCCACACTCCTTGCCAACACCGTTTTATTTCTTGTATGAAATGGGAAAATTTGTCAGGCCTTCCGCTCTCCTTGCTCAAAAGAGATGCCAGAAGCGCTCTTTCGAGAAGTCACATTAGGAGGAAAAGCAATAAAAATATCAACTTCAAATAAAAAACGACTTTCAGTTTCAGATTTGAACCATAGTCCTCTCATGCGGCGGTCCAACATCTTACCCACTCGTCTATCGTGGTCGTTAAGAATCAGATGCTTATTTTGCATCAATACGAATGAAAGTAAGCTTTTGGGAGCCCGGGTTCGAGACCCAACTCGGACAAAAAAAATTATTTTTTGTTTTTTTAAATCTACATATTTTTACAAACTGTTCTGTGCATTTAAAATTTTTTTTGAATTTTTTTCTAAATTTTTTCATATAAAATAATATCAAAGAAGCAGAACCTTCAAAATGTACGCCTTACAGAGTACTCATCAATCATCAGTGATCATGAAAGGTGTATTGACGCCAATAAAAGCAGTGCTAGCATGCCTTCTTTTGCGGAGCACTCGCTAAAATACCCACTGGGATAAGAATGAACACACACTTTGTCATTTCGTAGCTACACTGGAAGAACCGCAAGCCAAAATTTGTCCAATATCTCTCCCGATTTAACATCTTGTGGAGTGATATATATGAGCTATTATTATTCCTACCAACATTACTTCCAAATATATCTAACCCCTTTCAAAACCTCAATGAATGAAAAACATTGCCAAAAACAGTTCATAGCTGTTATTACAACTGAGGTGGTTCTTAGATGGTCCTATTATGTTGTTATCCTCAACATTTTTTTTAAACATCTCATGGTTTCTCTCATGGTTTCGTATATTTCGGAATGCAAAATTTAATTGTTCTTAGCGCTCATATTTCGGATCATAGGTCACCAGTCCAAATTCGTTTTTGGTCATTTGTGTATACCTCCATTTATAATAAATACCATGAAATGTGCGACAGCTTTCGATCTTAGCATTCGAATATTAAGAAAATAAAAAATTTTCATGTAGTGGAATGGTATGAAAATATATAGTTATAAATAGCTTTTGTATGATGAGAGATATTAAGGAAAATTTGAGACAAAAAATCCAGGTTGCGAACATAGTAAAATTAGAGAAGAACTGTCAAAACGAAGTTGACAGCTTATAGAAAATCTGAAACCGATGTGAAAGCGAAAATTGGCCGCATTCAGCAAAGTCAACTGTTGCGAACTGTTACGGTAGCGATACCGTAGAAAATATGACAATTATTCAATTTAATTATTCTAACTAGTATCGCCTGTGGTCGAAGTTCGACCATATCAAAATCAATTTTTCTTGTTTTTTTATTTTTTTTTTGAAAAACGTTTAGCAAAGTTAAAAACATTAAATTGAGAAATACTTTTGACCAATACAATTTTTTTTTTTTATAAAGATCAAAGAACCAAGGCATGCGCCTTATACCAACAAGGTTTGGTCTTTGACCTGAAAGGAAAGGGATAGAGTATTTAGAGAAATTGATTGGAACCATACGTGAATAATTGATTAGATGAAACAACCGAAAGAAAAATTAAAGACAATTTGAATTGCTTTTGACAGAGGTTATGCCTCAACCTCGGCAAGCATTTCCAGCCCTTAGTTGTTTCTGTCCACAATTTAGTTGTGGATTTTTTGGTTTTCCATAATTCTTAAATATAGAAAAGAACAAAAAAAGTGAAAAGAACCATGCCCGAACCCGGATTCGAACCAAAGACCTTTGGGTTGATAGTCTAGCGCAATCTCCACTAGACTATAAAGGCCGACAAATTTCATATAATAATTTCACAATTTATTTTGCATACTCTATGAAAAATGCGACTTAAATTTTTTTACCAATAAATTCCTGAAGATTTGCTCCCATTTTCCTTAAAGTTAGTCAAAAGACCAAGAACTTTGTCATCGTTTTCATGCTGCATGCATGAAAATAGCTGAGATCACACGAGAAGCAAATGCCGAAATGAATCCAAATTTGTTGTTGTTTTTTAAAGAGCGAAAATAAACTTCAAACGTAATCAAAATTTTGATGCCGCGCCACATGGGCGTCCTCTTTTTAAAATTTATTTTCAAAACATTGTAATTCGATATGAAAGTAGAATAGAAAAAGCATTTGAACAACAACGAATGTCTTACAATACATCCGTGCAGTTCTTTACTATGAAGCAACTTTCTGGCCTTGATAAAGACGTTGTTACATAAATTAAATACATAGGCTTGCATTGCAGTTGCCCCCTATGAAATTTTTGTATGTTTTTCGAAAAATAATTTAAGGGGAATTTTAGGGGGATTTGAAATCCAATCTAGGATTAAATAGTGAAAGGCATCCGACAACACTGCAGCTCAGTCTTTTTTCACTCTCGCTTTCTGCTCTCCCACAGCAACGCTTCTCAATAGAGCATATGTTTGAGTATATGTGTCTTGGTTTCTTGTTGCTGTTTTTTATATGGGGAAAAGTGTTTTTAATTTGTAATTTTTACCTATCTACCTCATTAAAATATTTATATGTGCACAAATATTTTACATAATTTTAGCATAATTTTACTTTAGGGCCCGAACCCGAATATTTTTTTTCTTGTTTTTATTAAATGTATTTGTAATATCACCATTTTTAAATATTTTCATTTCAGAAAAATATGGTCACAGATGACGAAACTCGCTGGTTCCATGTGGATCCAAATATTCCAAAAAATTCTGGAAAAATAAGTGACTTGGCGAAATTTGATGCTACTTTTTTTGGAATACATCATTTGCAAGCAGATTACATGGACCCGCTTAATCGAATTTTGCTTGAAGAATCGTTCAAGGTTTTAATAGATGCTGGCATTAATCCGTTCAGCTTACGTGGGTCAAATATGGGCGTTTATATTGGAGCTGTTATGAGTGAGACAGATATATTTGATACCATAAAAGACAAAAGTTGTTTTGGATTTGGAATTATTGGGTAAATAGTATATATAAAAAAACAAGTTCTCTTAGCTCATATGAAACTCATAAAGAGTTGGATAAATCTTTTTTCGTATTAGGATAAATACTGTGCAGAGATATGTATATAACTAAAAATTATGAAACACAATCTTATATATACTTTAGTTTTCGATATCGAAACTATATTTTATTTGAAAAAATGTCAATATTGACCTCTATAAAATTTCATCGATGGTGCATTTAATTAAATTATTTTCTGTAATTTCAATTCTTTATAAAATTAAATTAAATTTTTTTTTGCAGACGTACCAGAGCCATGTTGGCTAATAGGATTTCTTATATATATGGACTAGAGGGTCCCTCACTTCAATGCGATACAGCGTGTTCAAGTTCTATGACTGCACTTAATCTGGCCTTCGAAGCCATGCAACGGGGTGAAATTGACTCTGCAATTGTTGGTGGAGCAAATCTATGCCTACATCCTAAAACTTCCAAACAATACAGTCTTCTTGGAGCTCTTTCGGCCGATGGAATCTGTCGGCCTTTCGCTGAAAATGCAAATGGATACGTTCGATCAGAAGCTATAACTTGTATTGTCCTTCAAAGAAAGTCGGCAGCAAAACGAGTCTATGCCACTTTGGTTAACAGCAAGATTAACTGTGATGGCTTCAAAAATAAAAGCATCACAAATCCCTCCAGTGCTAGTCAGGAAAAGTTATTAAACAAAATTTACAGTCACTTTGATGTAAATAGTTTAGGCTTCTTCGAAGCACATTGTACTGGAACCGTTGCTGGTGACCCTGAAGAATGTGCAGCTATAGATAGAGCAATTTGTAGTAAGCGCAAGGAAACTCTTTTGGTCGGTTCCATCAAGTCGAATTGTGGGCACGCAGAATCATCAGCGGGAATTTGTTCCGTGATTAAAGTATTGCTCACATTCCAAAATAATTTGATCCCTCCAAATATAAATATGAACACAATCCGCTCGAGCATTGAAGGCCTTCGAGATGGACGCCTGACTGTTGTTACTGAACCCACAAAACTCGAGAAACCATATGTTGGAGTAAACTCTTTTGGATATGGAGGTGCCAATGCCCATGCTTTGTTAAAAAGATTTGATAAGGAAAAGGTTGCAACAACGAACTCTAAAAATCAAATGCCTCGCTTAGTGATTTGGGCCAGTCGGACGAAACAGAACGCCTTAGATTTTCTTACAAACCTCGAAAATCAGCCTTTGGATGAGGAGTATCTAGCTTTGATATCTTCTGCTCAGTTAGGTGGTGTGCAAGGCATGGTTTTTCGCGGATTTAGCATTTTGCAACACAATGTTGGTGAATTAAAGCCCATCGTGTTGTTTAAGAATGTTGAGCACAGCTCTGGCGTTAGACCACCCATAGTATGGGTCTTTAGTGGAATGGGTTTGCAATGGGCAGGCATGGGAAAGACACTGATGTCAATACCACTTTTCAAAAAGTCTATTCAACGCTGCCATAATGCACTTAAACCATTGGGAACCGATCTTATAAAGATATTAACGAATGATGATCCACAAATATTCGACAATGTGCTGAACTCATTTGTTGGTATTGCTGCGATTCAAATCGCACTTGTGGATATTTTGAGAGAGCTTGGAGTTACGCCAGACTTTGTGATTGGTCATTCTGTGGGTGAGCTGGGATGTGCGTATGCAGATAATTGCTTTACTGCCGAACAAACGATTCTTGCAGCATATTATCGTGGAAAAGTGAGCGTTGACATGGAACATATCAAAGGGTCCATGGCTGCCATTGGCTTAGGCTACAATGATATTAAGCATCTGCTTCCAGAATCTATTGAAGTAGCTTGTCACAACAACTCAGACTCGAGCACGATTTCTGGACCTAGTAAAGATATTGAGAAGTTTGTAAGTGATCTGAAGGCTAAGAACATATTTGCAAGAATTGTTCCTACTTCAAATATAGCATACCACAGTAAATACATAGCTCACTTTGGCCCAGAGTTTCTAAAGTATCTGAAAGTTATAGTTCCTAATCCGAAAAAACGATCGAACAAATGGATCAGTTCAAGTGTACCTGAAAGTAATTGGGGCCAGGAGGAAAGCTTGTACTCATCGGCTGAGTATCACACTAACAATTTATTAAGCAGTGTACTTTTTGAAGAAGCTTCACAATGTATTGCTAAAAATGCACTCACTATCGAAATTTCTCCACACGGGCTGCTGCAAAGTATATTGAAGGGTGCCATATCAGACGGAATACACTTGGGCTTAACACAGAGAGCAACACCTGATGGAACTACATTCCTTCTAAAGGCACTCGGCAGGTATGTTTTTGAATTTTATTTATGTTATTTTTTTTCTATGAAAAAAACATGCAAAATAGGTCAACTTATCTAATGTAGGCTTCAAAAATATTTCAGAACTACTGTTAATATAGTCAATATAATGTTGGCCTTAACTACACTTTGTTAGTTGGCCTCTAACTTCAAATGAACAAAAAAATTTGTAACAAATAATAATAACAATAATACATTGTAGTTTAGCATTGTTGTTAATTGCATTTTTCATTCGAAAAATTAGTATTAAATATTTTGATACAAATGAATTTTGGGAACTCTAAGGACTATTTTAATTTTTACATATATTGTTTTTTATTTTATTCACACGACACATAAGCTTATATTGCAAAGGAGTGGAACTTAATATTGCAAATTTATATCCAAAAGTACAATGGCCAGTTTCAAGAGGCACACAAAGCTTAAGCCACTTGATCAAATTTGACCACTCAACTGATTATTATGCATATTCGCACAAGAACGAACAGTCGAACACTGTAATGAAGAAATTTATTCTGACTAATGGAAATTGCTCACAATTGAATGGACATGAAATTGACGGAAGAATATTAGCTAGTGCTTCATTTTACTTGGAATGTGTTTGGGCTACTTTTGCAATAATGAATAATATTGCGTGTTACGAAAATCAAGCAGTAGAGTTCGAGGATGTTAGCTTTCTTCGTTCCACCACAATTTCGTTCGAAGATACAGAGCTTACAGTTGTTGTACACAAAGGAACAGGCATTTTTGAAGTAAGTACGAAACTAGTTTTTATTCAAAAATTTCCATTGATAATATTTACATTAGATTACAGAATCCAATAGTGTGGTTTGCACTGGTTCAATCCGCAAAATAATTGGTAAAACCCAACCAAGTCCTATTACCTGGAAAAAAAATAGTAAAGCAAATATTCTTAGGAAAGAATACTTCTACAAAGAGCTACAGTTACGTGGATATCACTACAAAGGTATTTTCCAAGCAGTTGAAATGGCCACTTGCGATGGAGCTTACGGAAAAATAAAATGGATTAATTGGCTATCATTCATGGATTGTATGATGCAGTTAGCCATTGTTGGGCATGATTCGCGCTCATTGATGCTTCCAACAACAATACGTGTGATAAGAATATTTCCAGAATATCATAAATCAATTGGAGCATGCAACCCCGATGCCATAATTGAAGTATTCGGAAACAGCAAACATACACGAATCGTATCAGGAGGTGTTGAGTTGTCGGATGTAATCTTTAGGTGTGTACAACGAAGAAGAGCACCTGCTGATCCTGTTCTTGAAAAGTATCAGTTTTTGGCCCATTTTTCAGCGCCTCAGTTGTCATTACTTGATGCGACCAGATGTTGTATCCAGTTGGTACATGAAAATCAACCATCATTCAACTTAAAGATTATCGAAATAAGTGATAAAGAAAGAAATACTCAGTTTCTTGAAGGTTTGATGAAAGCCGTTGACGAATTGCCTTTTATAATCGGTAGCTATGTCCTGGTACATGAAGAAGAAAGACCTATTGCTGATAATTCAGAACTACCTGGCATCACAGAACTATATGCAAACGAATTGAGTTCGTTAAGGAAAAGCAACATTGTTGTTGCTAGTCATGTATGTGGCAGTAAGTTGGATTTCGTAAGCTCCATATCAGATAAGCTAGAATTGAATGGATTCGTTATTTGCAGAGAGAATAAAGATTTTCAATTCGATAAATTCATAGCTCCTCAGGGGCTAGTTACCATAGCGGTTTTCCCTACTGACACTGAGCTCGTAATAATGCTTCAAAGTATTGCCAATGTAACAAGCATCACTGAGCTCAAATCTATAAATATAAATTCATTAGACTTAAATTTTAAGTGGATTCAAGATATTAAGAGCGCAACCGATGCTAGTAAAGTAGTTTTAGTTGCGCAAAATGACAAGTTTAACGGCATTTTGGGCTTAATCAATTGTTTAAGAAAGGAACCAGAAACAAGAAAAATGAGATGTGTGCTTATTGATGATGCTGATGCTCCTCCATTTGCCTTTGAAACCGCTTTGTACGCTGAACAACTGAAATTGGGCCTAGACATAAATGTCTATCGCAAGGTTTGTATGCTTAAGTTACAAAGCTAATTATATAGTTGAATGCATCATAAGATATTAAATTAATTTTTTAACAAATGGTACAGTTTCCATCGAAAAAGATTGCAACGAATTGTGTTCATGCACAAATGCTGATGTTCTGTGTAAAAAGCATTCTAATTCCATAATTTTTCTGATACGAAAATTACACATTAGGATATTATGCGATTGAAATATATAGCATTATAAATGTTTCGACACCATATGACTTCATTTTTGTATTATCATTGCCGATTTGAATGATTTGGGGATAATTGTGGCCTGAAAGAAGACAACAATGTAAGGTTGACAGACTTTTTCAATCGGCAAGTGACACCTGAAGACCTTTTCTTCTTAGTTGTCAGCGATTTCAAGAGAAACTCTTAAAATGTGAAAATCAGTTTACGTTTTCATTGGCGTAGGGTTTTATTATTTAACTTAAGGTGGATTCACTGACCATCTTCAGCAAGTTTCTTGTGACAACTTTCTTTCTCTGTCTGTCGATTCACTGACATGTAAAACTTTCACCAAGTTTTCAGTTTTTCTTTGTCTTATTCAATATTGCCAGACGCAATGCTTCGTTATTTTGAAGCTTCAAAAAATAAAAAAGGCCAGCTTCGACTCAGTAAAGTCGATTCTGGCAACACCACTCAAAAGGATTCAGCCAGCAAGTCGGCGTTACAGGCAAGTTTGTACTGACAAGTTTTTCTTCTGTGGTGTTCTTTCTTTGATGCTGTGCTCTTCTTTCCTTTGTATTTTCGACTTGCTGGCAAGAAAACTTGCCGTGTGGAAAAGGGGTACAAGAAAATCTAAATTAAGTTAATCAAGTCAAAGGGAGTGCAGTAAGTTTTTGTTACTCTCTCATTGAGTGAGGAGAGGGATAGAGCACAAAAATTTTCAAAACTTCATAGAAAAAAAACTTGCTGAAGGTGGTCAGTGAATCCCGCTTCAAAGAGAAAAGATTCAAGAAACACTTACATATCATAAATTTTATGAAGGATTTGAATAATTTCTATGATTTTATGTATGGTTTTGGGTTCATGTATCTGAAAATATTCAAATACGCAAATGACAGCTGAGGACCATTCCCTGAAAACCATAAACGATGGAATAGAGCTAGACTCAGAAACGCGTAGTCAACTTAATATATTGAATTTCGTAAGATAATTTTTCAATAATTGTGAAGAAATTATACGTTTTGAATATAACTAACCCAAAATATTTATAGTCTTTTATCAATCCGTTTGTAGCGCCGATAAGGATATAGAAGCATGGCAGGTTTGAAAAGTATACATATTTTTGATCAGCATCACCTTCAGAGTTTATTAAGCCATGTCCGTCTGTCGGTCTGTGATCACAATAACAGCCTTAATTTCAAAGCTATTGTAACGAAATTCAATATATCGATGACTTAGGGGCGTTTTCTCAATGTCCGGCTAAGAACTAATCGGAACATTAACCGGCAGTTAGCAAAAAAGCATTTGCCTAATGTTCGGTTAGGTCTTAAGTACCGGTTACTTTAACGGCAAGTTGAGGTTTCGGTTAGTTGCTAATCGGAAGAACAGCTGCGTAGTGTATAATTATATTTTTTATAATTAAAAATTAATAGAATTTCGAGGATTTATTTTTTCTAACTTCAATTCGAATAAAATTGAAAAAGGACATATGCGCATTGGCGTGATTACAACTGCATTTAAAAAGTTTGTATATACAAAGTTTTTAGACTTTATTCTGTTTTTTCCTTCTACTGTAAAAAAACAAAAAATGCATTTACGCCTTTTTTATATTAAGCCATCGATATAAGCTTTGTATTTAAAAATAGAGATATAGGTAAAATATTATCCAAATCGAATGAAAACCACGCTTTACTTCCCATACAAAGTTACTTTACCAAAGCGGTTAAACCCTTTTAATACCATAAAAATTATTATAACGACTTCAAAATTTTCACATAAGCTTAAACACTTAATATAGTAAGAAATTTGTAAGAATCAAATGAAAACCACGTTTACCTCCATACAAAGTGACTTTATGAAAACTGGAAAATATTCTTAAACTCCACAAAAATGTGTATAACGGCTTAAAATTTTGCATTTAAGTTTGAATCTTTACTGTGTACTCGATGCAAGGAAATTTGTAAAAAAATGAAAACTACGCCCACCTCCCATACAAAGTAACCTCATCATAATAACCTTTATAAATTTAAAACAAAAAAGACACAGTTTCGATAGTATCGTAAGTACAGACGTTGAATTCCTTTTTCTACAGTAATAGAGAAAAATTCTGTTTTTTTTTTTATTTATATTTTTCAAAACTTTTTTAAAACATTTCATCTCTAAATAAAAATTATTCAAAAATGAATTTGTTGTTGTTGTTGCCTTCTTCAAACTTACTTGATCTAAAAAACTCACAATTAAACTCATGTTAAAATTTGTTTTGTTTTATAAAAAGTTTTCGTTTGATATATATATTATAATTTGTTTATGCTCTTTACTACATTTGTTTATGCTTTCTTTGTTTATGCTCTTTACTACAGGAAAAATAAATAATTCAAATTTTTCCAATACTTATTTCCATTTAATCAACATAACTTTGAATTACATTTACTTTTAACCAACATAAAATCGAAATATCATATATATATATATATGTGAATCGACAAAGAATAACGACTAAACTCAAAATATCGTAAAAAAGCTATATGGCATTTTCTTCGTTGCCGTTCTTTGATAGAATGCAGGAAAACATTTTTTGCACAGCATAGATAACCACTTAATTCTGCACATATTACCGTTTGTAACGTTTCATATATTTCAGAAAAAAGGTCGGAATAAGTACAATAAAAATATCGGTTTTTACGATAATTTGTTTTAGTCGTTATTCCTTGTCGACACAGATATATTTATATAAGCTGATATAATTTTTGTTAAAAATACTTCGATTGTCATATACTGACTGTAGCTACCCTATTACCAGAGAGTAAGAATTAAGAACATATAAAAAAATTTCATAACTGAACCAACAACAATTACCAAGCAAATCTAAAACAAAGACACACAGAGAAGAGCATGATCACAGCGGTTGAGCAGCGTTAGAAGGGATGAACCGAATAGAAAATAAACAGAACTTTGCTTACTATGTCCCGCTTTTCACTCGGCAATTCTCGAGCAATGTCACTCGTCACACACGAAAATTCTCGAGCTTGCGGCGAAAGCAAATATTGCTCCGAGAGCAATTATTCTCTTGCTCTGGTAGCAAGATCTCTTTGTCCCGCTTTTCACTCGACCAATGTTCATTTATAAGGTTGTGGCACTTGAGAGAAATGTACTCTTTTTCCCGCCTTTGCTCGAACTGTCACTGTGATTTTCCTTGTTCTAAGCATTAATTATCTTCATTTCTTTTCATCCATTCTGACAGTTCGATCGAGCTCGCTCTCAAGTGCCACAACCTTATAAATGAGCCTTGCACTCGACAATAATTGCTTTTGCCGCAAACGACAAACTGATTATTCGCCTGCATGAGGGGGTTTACAAAAGTCCCCTTTTAACACGAATAGTCAACAAACTACTTGTGGAGAAAGCAATTATTGCTCATAGAATTACCGAGTGAATAACGGCCCTTTGGAGTGCATGTAGAGCCAATACAACAACATCAGCAGCTAGTAGCAAGTTGCCAGTTATGTTGGAAAAATCCCATTCGTGGTAATTTTTGATTGCCTCTATGCATTTTTGTTTTTGGGAATTCCTATTAAATTTTTTAATTCAGCATGGTATTTTTTTAATTGGCGTGGGAATTTAGCTGGGTATTTTTTTTATTTCCGTGGGAGTTTGGTAATATTCTTCTTGAAAATTTTTTTTTGTTTTAGTAAACAAAATTTCTTTGTGGTATTTCTAAATTTTGACGTAGAATTACGTCTTACAGCGCGGTTTGTATGGGGGTCATTTTCACAAATTGAATTGTTGTTAATTTTTTATGTTGGTTAAAAGTAAATGTAATTCAAAGTTATATTTAATAAATCTAAATAAATATCGGAAAAATTTGAATTATTTATTTTTCCTGTAGTAAAGAGCATAAACATATATAATATATATATCAAACGAAAACTTTTTATAAAACAAAACAAATTTTAACAAGAGTTTAATTGTGAGTTTTTTAAATCAAGTAATTTTGAAGAAGGCAGCAACAACAACAAATTCGTTTTTGAATAATTCTTATTTAGAAGATGAAATGTTTTAAAAAAGTTTTGAAAAATATAAATAAAAAAACCAGAATTTTTCTCTATTACTGTAGAAAAAGGAATTCTACGTCTGTACTTACGATACTATCGAAACTGTGTCTTTTTTAAAATTACAGTTGAAAGTTATCTATATGACCCTGTATTTAATTATGTTGATTTTCTATGATTTAAATACAAATTCTAAATGTTTGATAGCTTAAATCGTACTTGATTTTAAATACAAATTCTAGTTGTTTGGTAGTTTAAATCGTTTATTGAGCTTAAGGTCAGGTTAGAATAATTAATTGCTCTAACGAATTTTTCCAAAGAAACAACATTTTTAAATTGTTTGTGCATATGGGACTTATTGTGGTATTTTGTAATGCGAATGATATTTTGTGGTAATTTTAAATGCATATGGAATTTTTGGTGGTATTTTTAAAACGCGTGGAATTTTTGTAGTAATTTTTAATGATCCTGGGATTTTTTTTTTAATATTTTTTTATTGCGAAGGATAATTTTTTATTTTTTATTTTTTGTTTATCTTTATCATGGTAATTTTTGTTGTATTTAATTTATGTTAATGTGAAAAAGTAACTTTTTGTCAGAATTGTTTCAAATTTTAACTAGCAACCTTGGCTTGTAGTAATACATTTTTTTGTAGCCACATACTGGCTCTCTAGCTACATGCATCTGTATTCTCTATTGTATTACAACCCAACAGCAGCGTCTGATTTGGTGGTATGAAAACGACATGTTTTTGTACCTTTAAGCCGTTCTCTATATAATTGTAAAGTCCTTTTTTATATTTATCAAGATTCGAATTTAAATTTATTTAGTTAAATTAAGACAAGTTTGTTCTTGTCTTTTTTCCCTCTCTTTTTCACCCGTTCGCCAAAAACTCTGAAATATGCATTGAATCAGTTGAGTTGCCGTTTATTCTTTAGTTTATTGTTGCAACTTAATAAAAACTATTTTAAGAAAAGGTTACAATTGTTTAACAACAAATAAAATGAATATACAACTTAAAGTTTTCTATATGACCTTGTTATTTATTATGTTGATTTTCCTTGATTTAAATACAAATTCTAGTTGTTTGATAGTTTAAAATCGTTTATTGAGCTTTAGGTCAGGTAAGAAAAATTAACTGCTCTAACTATTTAATCAAACAGATCAAAAATCAGCTAGTTATGTATTCCTTTTCATATTGAAAATGTTGTTGTTTCTTTGAAAAAATTCGTTAGAGCAATTAATTGTTCTAACCTGACCTAAAGCTCAATTTTATTTGCAATTTCAACGATTTTAAAGAATCAAACAACTAGCATTTGTATCTAAAATCAAGAATGATTTAAACTATCAAACATTTAGAATTTGTATTAAATCATAGAAAATCAACATTAATATACAACTTTATATGTATATGAAACACACATTGCATAGTCTGCTGACAACGAAACGGTCCGCTTCAGTGCTTTTAAAAGTGCACACCATTTTCAACCGAGCCGATTGGCTATCTGGGTAACAAAAAAAAAATGAAAGCAACTGATGAGTATTTATATATGTATGTTTTACATACATATTAATAAAAAACAACAACAACAAAAGCAGCACAACTACGAACGACATGATTACGAACCAAAAAAGCAAACACAACAACAACAACAACCTTAAAAACAGCATAAGCAGCTACTGCAGCTAAGCAGATTGTGCATTTCTCATACGAATATATGAATTTTTCATCTACTCAGATTTTACTATTTTATTAGATATTCGTTTTATTCCCACTAAAACTGATATTTTGACATTTTTTTTTTGTACGATGAATATGAAAGGCTGTAGGTATGCCCCAAAGTGTCTAATATCACTTTGAAAAAATTCGTGAAAATGACCCCCATACAAACCGCGCTGTAAGACGTAATTCTACGTCAAAATTAGTATTTCAACTTAACAATAACAATAACAATAAGCTTTAATCCATAAAAAGGACTCTAAATTTTAAATGTGAAATATTTGGATAGAAACCACGCCTTATAAAAAAAGATGTCATCACAATTATACAACACTCAAGACTTAGAATAAGCTAAAATAAGGCCGTGGTGGTATTTTACAGCGTGAATCAAAATAACTGTTGCACTCTTTTTATGCCATAAATCAAAAGCACTGTATAAACTCTATAAAACAAAAATTTTGATTTTTTTATTTTAAGCATTTTTTTTAACTCTTCAACATTAAGTTCGAATCTTTCACCATTTATTCTTTTTAAAATTTAAAACAATTTGTGAAAGACAAGCATGCGGCACGCGACTGGTTTTCAGGTATATCATCTGATATTTTCATTAATCGTCGCTTAAATTTATGTAACGTAATGTGTTTATGTTCATAAATTTGCTCAGCACTATACCGTAAATAGAAAAGTCCAGGGGGCTTAGGTCAGGGGATAATTCGTGAACAGAATTAAAACATGACAAAACTGTTCTGCACTAGCTTTGAATGATTTTTGCATTGTGTGCTGGAAAAGAATCTTGCTGAAAACAAAAGTGACCACACAAAAGTGACCCTCTCTGTAAATTTGCTTAGCATGCCGCATAAGATAGTTCTTTAAAACATGTTCTCAGTTATATTCCGAATTATTTTAACGCCCTTTTCGATAAGAAGAAGGGGCAATTTGCCTTTTTCGGAAAAAGCGCCCACAGCCATGAGTGACGAAACATTTTGAAATCTTTCAATGGTTTTTTCTTGTTTAGAAATATCTGCCATGCATGCTGCGTAAACGCTATCATTTTGCGCGTTCTGGCCTGCTTGCAAAAAGAAGAGTTTTTCGTCGGAAAATATGATACTGCAACCTGCGTGCCGCCGAAGGATCTCTGCACTTATTTCCTTTCGCAATATTATTATTATTATTGACAAAATTTTTGAAATGGTTCATGCAATAAGTGTGCAATTAATGTCAGAGTCGTAAAAAAACAACAAATGTTTTCCAGTGTTGCTTCTTTTTGTGTAATTGGTATTAATATAGGTGCGACAGTTGCTTTGATTCACGCTGTACTTCGGACCAGTTGAAGAAAATTCCGTACTAGTCTTTTTCTTAATTTTTAATACGTTGCCTAACTTTTGAAATTGGAACACGAAATTGAATTAACAAAATAAGCCTATGCGTATGGAAATCATTTCTCTTAGCGATGCGCATATGTACGAAAAACTTTTATCATTTTTCTATCAAACTACAGGTAGAATTGATTCATAATCTAAACAATTAAATTTGTGTTTTCCAAAAAACCTTCATCTTCATTGTATTTTACAGGGACAATGGGGTTCCTATCGCCATCTGCTTCTACCAACAGAGTGCTCGCTTATGACACGATCAGATCATGTGTTTGCAAATATTTTACATATTGGCGATTTGTCTTCTTTAAAGTGGCAGCAGGGTCCACTCAGTCAGGACAAATTCAATACAAAGATATTGTACTCTTCTCTTAACTATAAAGATTTATTGTTGGCAATGGGCCGTATACCAAATGAAAGCTGCAGTCGTCTTGAACAAAATGTTTTTGGATTTGAGTTTAGTGGAATTGATCTAAAAACAGGAAAGCTTATAATGGGAATGGCCGAAAAGGGTGCAGTTGCATCCTACATTGGAAAATCATCTCAAATATATTGGGAAGTACCGCAGACGTGGTCGCTACGGGATGCTGCAACAGTACCGGTTGTGTATTTGACTGTGTACTATGCCTTCTTTTTTAAAGTGGACATCAGAAAGGGTCGCAGTATCTTGATTCACGCAGGAAGTGGCGGTATTGGACTTGCCGCTATGCGCGTCGCTCAGGCTTATGGCCTGGACGTTTATACAACAGTAAGCACTGCGGAGAAAAAAGCTTTTCTATTGAAAACGTTTCCACATCTTATGGGTTAATATTGGATACAGTAAAGAAGGCCAATAAAATAATTAAATGAATATTTCTTTATATCCTTACAGAAAGTCATATTGGAAACTCTCGTGACACCTCCTTCGAAACTATGATACAAGATCAAACTGATGGTAAAGGAGTGGATTTCGTTTTGAATTCACTGTCCGAAGATAAACTCCTGGCTTCCATTCGTTGTCTCGGAAAGGGAGGAAAGTTCTTAGAAATTGGAAAATTTGATATGATCCATAACAATAAGATTAGCTTGGGACATTTTCTCAATGAAATTAGTTTTCATGCTGTATTAGCTGATAACTTACTTTATGCTGATATTGAATTGGTGGAAGTATGTATATTTTTGTCAAAAATGTTATTGAGATGTTGTTAATGTAATTTGTTTTATTTTTCTATATGAAGAGCTTGAAAGAGCTGATAAGTAAAGATATTGAAAGAGGTATTGTGCGGCCCTTACCTTCGAAAATATTTATGGCCCACCAAACTGAGGAAGCGTTCCGATATCTCATGAGCGGCAAACACATTGGCAAAGTAATCATTCAAATTTATGAAGATCCCGTTTCTGACACAACTATGCCAATCGCAGTTTTACCACGAGTTTATTTCTCTGAAAACTTGGTTTATATAGTACCAGGTGGATTGGGAGGTTTGGGTCTGGAATTTATTGATTGGATGGTTTTGCGGGGTGCTAGAAAAATCGTCATAAGTTCAAAACAAGGCATCACCAATGGTTACCAAAAATTCAGAATTAAGTAAGTACATATACATGTATATCCATAGAGTTGCGTTTTAAAATTGCATTGACAGTCTATGGAAGTCATATGGATGTCAAACTGAAATAAATACATCAAATATTGGCACTTATGAAGGATGCCTTGAGTTGGTAAGGAATTCAATCAAAGCAGGACCAGTAGGCGGGATTTTCAACTTGGCCGTAGTAATAAGAGATGCAGAATTCGAAAATCAGACTGAAGAACTTTACCGTCAATCTTTTGAACCAAAGGCATTGGCTACTTTATATCTGGATGAAATTTCGCGGAAACTCTGTCCTGAGTTGCAGCACTTTGTAGTTTTTTCTAGTTTTTCTTGTGGGCGAGGAAATGCTGGACAATCAAATTACGGCATGCCGAATTCCGTAATGGAACGAGCCATTGAGAACCGCATAGTTCATAGTCTTCCAGGAAAAGCCATTCAATTGGGAGCTGTAGGAGAAGTCGGACTCTCTGATAAAATAACTGCGGGAAAAATAGTTTCAGAAATAAACGGGAACCTTCAACAAGGAGTAAGTTCCTGCCTGCAGGTACTTGATAAACTCATATCTTCTCCTGATGCTATTGTATGTAGCATGATAGTGGCAGAGAAAGGAACCACTCGCATTGGAATATCTCCACTTGAATGTGTTTTGAATATTTTAACAATTCAGGATATCAAAAAGATAGCAATGAGTTCCAGTTTAAATACACTGGGCATGGATTCATTGATGACTGCCGAAATAAAGGTAGTGCTGGAACGTGATTACAATATTGTACTTAGTCCGAGCGATCTGAGGTCATTGACAGTTTCAAAGCTTGCCGAACTTTCCGAATCGTATATGGAAAATTTAATTCACGCCACAAAGATGAAGCTGCAGAATATGCAAATAAAGCATTAATATTATTCTATGGTGACATAGCCAGAAATACTGATCCAAGCATTTTATTCAATCATATTAATCCTTAAATGCCTGAATTTTTTTATTGGAAGAAAAATATATATGTTATGTAGAAATCCAAAAAACTTTTTTCTACGACTTTTTTTGCAGGTAAGTTTTACTTCCTGTGCATACAAATAACCTGGTTGCTCCGTGTCGGTACCAGTGGGAGCTAATCACAAAAGTTTAACCAAAAAAGAAGCAGTTAACAAGTAGTAATTTCATTAGAAAATATAATTATTTTACTATTCAAAAAGTATTAAGGGTTGGGGCGCCAAAAATATAGACGTACTAATATAAGGAAGATATTTTAGGATAGAGAATTTTAATATAGTCTTATAGGAAAAAATAGATTTTTAGCCATAACTGTTTATTGGAAAGAGATAAGGTGTAATTTTTTCACCTAAATTCTTTTTGAGACTTGACTTTTTTGTAAAAAAAATATAAAAACAACATTTTGGAATAAATAAATTTTGCGAAAAAAATCAAAACCCTTGTTGTTTTGATGACAAAAATAGTAAAATAATTTTTGCGCTTATGCAAACGCTATGTCATAAGAAAGGTAGCTAGATGTGCAATTTTTAGTTTATTTCATTTTTACAACAAAAAGAATTTTTGTGTCATTTTTTGAGTAAAAAGTCAATGTTTTGAACATTTTTTGACATAATCATAAAACATATATAAACTGACTTAATGGTACAGTTTAACCTATTTTTGTGAAGTGATTATATTGAACTTTTGAACAAAAAAAATTTGAATGAAATATATTAATGGACAGCGGAGATATTTGCATCGAAAAACCAAACTTTGATTTTTATGTCGTTTTTTTTTTCATTCTTAGGTGACGATGTTTTTTGAAAAAGTAATTGTACTGAAAATGTTTACAAATTGAAATATATGTGTGTATTTTTGATGTCAAAATAACAAAAAAAAAAAATTAAAAATAAATACACAAAAAACTCCGATCATAAAAAGTATTACAATAACAAAATTACCATTAGTTGAAAAATTTCAGAGGGGGCGTGGCAAAAACTAAGTATGTAACATTTTAAGTTAGGATGCACACAATATGTATACATGCTTTAGCGAAATCCGTTGAGCCGTTTAGATTTGTGTAAATGCCAAACAAACAAACAAACAGAAAATGAGTCTTATTACTATAGACTTTCAACAAAGATTTTGCCCCATTTGATTAATTCCTAATAACAAGAGGTAGTCCACGTATATTGTTATTAAATGTAAAAGTATTTGATGCAAATAGGGAATGTTTTTAATTTAAAATTTAAAGGATTTACTGCATTTTTAAGCAAAACGAAACGAAGGCTGAACGTGTTGCAAAACACGGTAAGCAATACATTTTCCACGTCAAAAAATAGTGTCGCTAGTTTCTTTCACGACGTTCAGCGTTCGCTTAGTTTTACATAAAGATGCCATTTTACATGATTTACATGAAGACTTTAGTGCACATTTTTTTCATTACTCCAGATATGCACTCATTTGCATGTTGAGAACTCTTGAACCATTAGGATTTTCATTTTGGTTTCTTCAGCAAAGTTCTTTCTATTACTTTTGCCAAACAACTTTGTTGAACAAATATATAACGAAAAAATCATTTGAAATGGTCTTTAAACCGTTAATAAGCCACATACATCTTGCCCGCTTTCAGCGCTTCAAAGCAAAAAAATGTTACTCATACGCAATGTTGTTCGAATTTTTTCGTTTGACTTTTTGTAAGAATCACTCGATAAGACCCACTGGATTTTTACATATTTATTTGTTCAGGAAAGTTGTTGGCCAGAATTATAGAAAGAACTTTGCCGAAGAAACCAAAATGAAATCCTAATGGTTCAAGAGTTATCAACATGAAAATGAGTGCATATCTTGAGTAATTTTTGATATATCTAAAAAAAATTTTGTTCTAAAATGTTCGGTAAAGTGGTAAAACAAATATCAACACGACATTCCTTACACCAAAGTTATTTAAAAAAACGTTTGAATTATCAAATACAGAGAAAAAGGTACAAAGAAGCGCACAGTGTAATAGGCAGTAGCCATGAAGTTGTTTCACTTAAATAATTGCACGTTCCAAAACAAGTCCAATTAAAACATCGTCGTATACATCATATCACATTAATAACGAAAACTCAACAACCGTACTTACAATAATATTAAGGCAGTATTCTAGTGTAGAGGCCAATTCATATTTTTACTATCCACTTTTTTTTATAACGTGTTTATTGATATTTCAATAATACAAAAAAAAATAAATTACAAATATTTAAAAATTTCAAAATTAAAATGTTGAGTCTCTTTTGACGATCGATAAAAAAAACCAATTCATATTTTTAGTATCCAGTTTTTTATAACGTGTTAATTGATATTGCAGTAATACAAAAATAAATAAAAAAACAAAAAATTCAAAATTGAAAAAATACAGGCTAGAGAAGTGGGGTCCTAAAAAAAGGGTGCCTCCTTGTTGACACGATTTCAACCCTTCTAGTAATTGAAAAAAAAGAAGAATGTTAATAAGTATGAATATCGCTATAGCCCAAACTAGGATTATAGCGACATGGTCATTTTTCGCGATATGGCGACTGTTTGAAAAAAAGTAATTTTTTTGACTATTTTTTCAAAGTTATAAATTTTTTAAAAATATAAAAAAACAAAATTTTTGCATAATCCTAGTTCGGGCTATAAAGGGATATACGAAGTTGGCTCACACCAACTCGGTTGGATTTTAAGTCAATCGGTCCATTAGAACTCGAGTTTCGAGAAAAACGCGTTTAAGGTTTATAAGTTAAGTTTCAAGCAGTCTACAAACCTAACGACACTAAAAAGGATATAAGTTTTAAAATAATCCTTATTTCGAAAAATCCTTTTAAGGATACATTCTTGAATACATAAACTGTCTAAAAATTTAAAAAAAATTTAATTTTTTAAATTTTCTACACTAGAATACTGCCTTAAATAATGCAATAATCGAATCTAACCTCAATGTTCAGTTGCTTATTGACAAGACGTAATGTGAAGTAACGTAGAAATCAAAAGTCTACGGATCTTTACGCAAGGGCGTCCGCGGGATTCGTTCTAGGGGGGAGCAAAGACATAAAGGAGTCCAGAATGCACATAAAGAAAATGTAGGCTATATAATTCTATTTTCTGAGATTTTTGGTACTAATTTTGTTATCATGATACACCGGTTGACACACGCTTTTACACATTAGAAAATTATGTATTTTTCAAAGAGGGGTAAAAATCTTTCTCGTATCATGTCCGAAACATTTTCAAATAAAATTTTTTTTTTTCTTGTAATTTCAAAAAATTTTTCAATTTCAACAAAAGTTCTTAGTAATTTAGTAAATTAAATAATGTGATGTCTCCTTTAGCCTTGAATAAAATACCATTAATTACTATTTAGCCCCAAAGTTTTACTCTTTTCAAATAAGAATACAAAAATTTCTTTTTTAAAAATGAATAAAACCAGCAAGATTTTCAGACAATTTTTTCCATTTTTGAAAGCCTTTAACTCATAAACCTATTGCGAGCGGCCTGAAACTTATCAGACTTGGATCTAGGAGGTACAAATCTATATAGTCCGCATAAATTACGAATAAGAGTTGTGGCTATTCTTGAAATGTTTCCCGCATGGATATCATCTGACTTATTTCTTTTTCCATAATGCATCAGTTCTAGCAGCATGCAAGTTACTAAAATCGAGTGTGAAAACATACCCATTGTATGAATTATTTACATTTTTTTTTCGTTCAAATCCTTGATTTATGTTATGATGATTCCTTAAATATTTCGACTTTAGCAATAGCCATCCGTGAGCTGGAATGGTTTGAAATAACCTTTAAAAATTGAGTTTTTTGTAAAATAATTGGCTGGTGTAATAATTGTAAAAAAATTAACTGTCAGAAACTATAAGCCGGAAAACGCTCTTCCAATCTGCATCAAAAAATTGTAAATGTTTTCAATCAGATAAAAGGTAATGCTGTTTTTCATGCATATTTTTGATAATTTTTTATTTTATTTCCATGCAAAAACTTTCAAAATTCAAATAACTTCATTACTTTAAATTTTTTAGAATTATTAAAGATTTAAGTTAATTTATAAGAACTTTTATGTTTAATGATCATTTTCACTTAAATGAGTTTTAAAAAAGTTGCGGGCTAAAAACCACAAAAAGAGCGGTTTTTTGAAAATTCGATATCTTTGGAACGGATGATCAAAAAATTCCCAAAATTTAGGAGGGAGGCTTTTTCGATGAGAACACAAATAAATCAAAAAAATTGGCGGAAATCAAAAATAAAAATTTTTAATACAGTCTGATTTGGCATGGAATGCCCCATATGCATTTTCTTGTTTTTGAGAAATGTATACTTGAATGCAATTTTTTAAAAAAAGGGATACAAGGTCTTATATCTCGGGCACCAGAAGTGGTACCGAAGACAATTTCCTTAACTTAGATTTTTCACATATTTCTGAACAACACCCTGTCCAAAAATATCAATTTGCAACACCAGGTTAAGATCACGATTTTTTTCCTGTTTTAAAATTTAAAAAAAAAATTTCTTTAAGAATTTCTTTAAGTGGTGATTTTAATATCAACCTTCTGTCTAATTTGACTTACCAAGACAACAACTGTATGAGAAAATATCTTCCTTAGGTTTAGCAGTTGTCAATGATACCATACCAACGCGGTTTTCTAACAACACCTCTCCTAGTCTTCTAGACTATTTTATTGTTTCTGATCCATCCATAATTTTGCTATTTAATCAATTATATTTAATATCTGATCACGATTTAATTTTCTGTTCTTTAAATGTCAACCTATCTCGTTTAGTTATACCTAATACTTTCTCGTATCGCGATTTCAAGCACATTAACTGTCCATCTCTTTTTCGTGATGTATCTCTGCTATCATTTAATGATTGTTGGCTTCACACAAACATTAATGATTGGAGCCAATAAAATATTTTTTTGATAAATATGTCCCTTTACGTTCTTGTAGTGTTAAAAATATGTCTTGTCCTTGGTTTACGCAACATGTTCTGAGTGCATTAAAAAAAGAAACAAATTTAGAAATATATGGCGAAGAAATCCGTGCACTTATAACTGGGAAGTCTATAGACTAGCGAGAAATGAGGCTGTTCTTTTAACGAGACAGGCTAAAACTCGGTATTTCTCGGCCAAACTTGACCTATCTCTTCCAACAAAAACGCTTTGGAACAACATAAAAAAACTTGGAGTTTATAATAAAGATAACACTGACTGCACTTTAGATCCTGAAGTTCTTAATAACTTTTTTGTAGATAATGATGCTTCTTCTAATTCTAATATTTTACCCCTATTCGGTCATTCCTTGCAACAAACTTTTAGCTTCTCTCCGGTAGTTGAACTTGATGTAGGTAATAGCATATCGAAGATTAAATCTAATGCTATTTCTGAAGATGGCATTCCCATCAAGTTTATAAAATTATTGTTGCCACACATTATTGGTCCTCTAACGCATATAACTAATTTTTGTTGTATGTCGTCTGTGTTTCCTGACTTATGGAAAGTTGCCATCGTTCTTCCTGTAGCAAAAAAGCAAAAGCCAATAAATGTCAACGATTTTAGGCCCATAAGTATATTATCGCCATTAGCTTAAGTCTGTGAGAAACTCATGGCTCAACAAATAACTAATCATTTAGTTGATAAAAATCTGCTATCCCCTTTTCAATCAGGTTTTAGGTCTGGACACGGGTGCTCGTCCGCTGTTGTTAAGGTCATTGACGATATACGACCGGAATATGATGCTGGCAATTTGACTCTACTTTGTTTGCTTGACTTTTCAAAAGCTTTCGATAAAGTAAACCATCAACATTTGTATAGTAAGCTTAAGTATCTATTTAGTTTCTGTGATAGTGCTGTAAATCTTATGTCCAGTTATTTGTGTGATAGGTCTCAAAAAGTTGAAGTTGGTCAATTGTCCTCAGGGTATAAATCTGTCTTAAGTGGCGTACCACAAGGGTCTATACTTGGCCCTCATCTATTCTCTGTATTTTTAAATGACATATTCTCTGTTTGCAGTCATGCCTCTATCCATGCATATGCTGATGATGTCCAAATTTATTTATCTAGAAGAACAGGACTGGTTGATGACTTGTGTTGCAGAATGAATGAGGACCTCAACAGCATTAATGAGTGGGCAAATAGCAATGGTCTTCTTCTAAACTCTTCCAAATCATATGTACTTCCTATCTGTAGAGGTAAAACTTGTGTTAATGATGTCCCTGATTTGTTGATTGGTCCTAACAAGCTAACTGTTGTGTCGAAAATTGTAAATCTTGGTTTCTGTATTAATTCGTCGCTTTCATGTGTTGATCATGTTAATAGTATTGTCAAAAAAGTTTATTATGTATTGCGTAATTTAAGAATGTCTGCAAGCGTGACTCCAGTTAGTATTAGGCGTAAGTTGGTTATACAACTTATTCTACCTGTGATATCCTACTCTGAGGTGGTATATAGTAAACTTGACTCTTCTTCCCAGTTAAAACTTCAAATAGCATTTAATTACGCCACACGCTATGTGTATGGCCTTCGTAAATTTGATCACCTGTCTAGTTTCCGGAATGCAATACTTGGATGTGACTTGACTGCTTATGTCAACGCCAGAAACTGTATGTACCTTCATAAGTTAATTCATGAGAAAACACCTAGATATCTATATGAAAAACTCCAGTTTTGTATGTCCAGAAGAAGCCATGTTTTAATAGTTCCGAGGCACAACTCGCTAATATCTTCTCAACTGTTCTTCATTAACGCCATGGTTGTGGAATGCTCTACCACGAAGGCTTCTATCACTGGGAGAGGTTCTTTTAGGCAATCTATTTTATCTTTTTTCTCTTCTCTTTAGTAGCTCTACAGGGGTTGCCAATTGTATACTCTTGTTCTAAGTACTTTCTCTATTGATTTCTGTGTTTCACTCAGTCTATACATTATATTCTTAACTTTTAACTTATTATAGTTTTTACGAGCATTAAGTCATTATTGTATTAAAATTAAGTTAGTTGTCTTAAAAATGACTTGTTATTATTATAAGATTTAAGTAAGTTAATCATTTTAATGTTTGATGTTGTACTATAAAAGAGCATAGCTCTTAGTGTACTTATATTTTCAACTATACGAATAAATTGAAATTGAAATTGAATTTTATTATTTTGTTTAAACACCTCAACTAAGCATTGACAAAAATGTTATACTAAAATTTTGAGTTTCTGAGTTTGCCATTGACTTAACAATTGTTGTTAAGAATTTTAATGAAATAATAGCCATAAAGGAGATATGAACAAATTTGTTACATTTCAAGCTTGATTATACATTTAACAGTTGATTATGCATAGAAATTTGTTGCAGTATTAAAATAATAATTATATATTAACGGCCGTTTTCATTACATTTGTTATGCACACATTAAAAACTGTTTTAGTTAGAACACAAACTATTCTTTAAAATGCTGTTTATGCATAAACGTATTTTAAAAGCATTTTAAGCAATATGGGAATTTTTTAAAAACAGTAAGCAATACTACATCAGCTGATAGCTTAACGAAAAAACTTGACGAAAAATAGACTTTTTGTCGCCAGATAGCTGATTTTGACAAGTTACGTTAGGCATTAAAAAGGCAAAAAAGTGAAGTGAAAAGTAAACAAAAATATAAAAACAATGGACATGTTCAATATTTTGATTATCTGCGCTTTAGTGGAAGAAGAGGAAAAATGTATAGAGCAAGGATCAACCCCTTTGAACAAAATAACGACGAGGAGTTCCGGAAAAAATACAGATTCAGCAATGACAGTATGCGATAAATAATAAATATGCTTGCAGAAGATGTCAATGGAGGCAAAAGGGGTGGAAAGGGACCACCGGAGTTGTAAGTTCTCTCTGCACTTAGCTGTTCGAGTAGGAACGACGTTCAGGTTGATTTTAACGATCGTTAAAATACTCTCAGAACGTTGATGATAATATACGTTTATGCATAACAAAAAGTTTTTCACTGTATAACTATAGATAAAACAGGTTTATGAATACGGGTGTAAGTATTTTATGTTATTCAAAGTATTCGAATTTTAGAATTGCACTGACTTAACTTGAAAAACAGAAAATGTCTAGTTCCTCTCCTTGGGATGTTAAAATTTAGAGCTGAGATGAGATATTCCGAATTAATCCCGCCACGAAGTAATTTATACAGAAACATGACATTAAGCATCATTCTTCTGCTTCTTAGAGTAAGTAGTAAAATAATTTTAAGGCGTATTTCATACGATGGAAGCATAATATTGGGGTTCCAACGACTATGACGTAAAGCAAAAAGTAAAAACTGTTTTTGAACGGATTCTATGGCGTCGATGTAGACATTATATTGTGGGTTCCATATAATTGATGCATATTCAAGAATTGGCTTTACGAGAGAGGTATATAATAATTTAGTAGTAGAGGGATCACTGAATTCTTTAGCCCATCTTTTAATGAAACCAAGGACTCCTCTTGCCTTATTTACCACCATATTAACGTGGAGATTGAAGCGAAGTTTTGAATCCATAATAACACCAAGATCGAGAAAACTGAAAACTATTTCTAACAGTGCACCCTAAACAAGTGCGCGTTGCGCTGCGTACCCAAGCGCCACGCAACTTTATTTTACGCTTAACCTAAACAAGTGCGCTGCGGAAAGAACTGCTCCTCTCGAACCAGCTCAGTCTGATGGTTTAAAAATCTTAAAAAACTTTTAGTATTGTGTAAAAATCTATTAATATTGCAAATACTTCCATTTGCAATTGAGATTAATTAATAAATAGCAGCCGATTGCTCTTTGTTCTAATACTTTGGTTTTATGCAGCCAACTTCACATCCGAACGCACTGTCAAAATTGGAAATTCGATTCATGTTGCGGTAGTCCGGTGCGTGTTTCGGTAGGCTTCATACAAAATGTATGTGCATGAGCCGATTTTGACAGTTAAACCACGCACGCGCACTTGTTTAGGGTGGACTGTTAGTTAGTGTTATTTATAGTGTAATTTATGTTATTAGCAGATCTACGCGAGAATGTCATTTTCTAACATTTTTTTAAGTTAAGATTTAATATATTTAAGCTCCCCTAGTCCACAAGTCTATTTAGATCAGATTGTAAAAGATGCCGTTCTTCGGGTGATTTGTAACAAAGAAAAAGTTTAACGTTGTCAGCGTACATTAAGACGTTACAGTGCTTTATTACCGAAGGAAGATCATTAATGAATAGTAAAAACAAAACCGGTCCAAGATGACCGAGAATTCCAAGATGAAAGAGAATTCTTATATAAAACCTTTTGAGTATGTCTAGATAAATACGAATTTATCCAATTTAATAATATGACAGGAATCCCAATAAGGTGGAATTTTTCAAAAGAAGATTATGATAAACACTATCATTTATATTTGCTAAAGTCTCTATAAATAACATCAGTCTGCAGTCCCAAAGTGAAACCATGTATAAGGCTGCCCGCATAGTAAGCGCCGAAGCAGGCAGGCAGGCAGGCAGGCAGGCAGGCGCAGACAGCAACCCGCTCCACAAATCACCACCGCAGAGTGAATGCGAGAAGCAGATCAGATCAGTGCGACATAGTTTGTTATTGTTTTGATTTTTTCGCATTTCTTTTGTTATGAATGCTTCTCCACGAAAAAACATTTAACGTGGATTCACTGATAGCCTTCAGCATGTTTTGAAACAATTTTGTCGATTTTGTCAAAATATTTTTTAAGTATAATATTATTATAATAATAAGAAACAAACTTTCTTGGTGTTTTCATAATTTTAGCAATGCTTTCAAATAGTTTTTGTGCTATGATACGGTTGTGGTAGCTTTTGTTGCTTTGATCCCATAACGCTGGGCGTGCACAAAATTCACCTATAAGAGCTTCTATGTCAACATTCATTTTCAAACTAAAATGTTTGCTTTCTTTGACAAATTTGTCTATAATTATCTAACAAAGGACTCAAAGTTCGCAACAATTGAGACACAAAATTTTTCTATTTCGCTTTTACTGACTTCATGTCAATCAGTTTTGTTGTGCTTATTGAAAAACCAAAAAAAATAAGAGTAAATTGCAAGAATTTGTCAACAAAAACAAAACATGTGCGCCGACTCAGCCGCTGCTGTTGTTTGTGATGTGTATTTCGACGAATTTATTCTTCTGTTGCTGTTTTTTTTTTTGATTCTTTTTCAACTCAAAAGATGATGAAAACAAAATCAAAACAGTCCTTTGAGTTCTGATTCGACAAAATGTGTATTAAATGCGAACAACAACGCATTAAAAGGATTATTTTTCATCTGTTTTACACGTCCAACAATTGGTAATTTTATCAACATATAATTTTTGTTGTTTCAGTTATTCAAAATTTATCACCAATAACAACAACAACATAGATGCACAAGAACACAGACAATCTTTACACTCGTTGGTATGTTGTGTTTGCTTGCTGTTGTTTTTGTTTGTTTATCATAATATATACACATGCGCTGATGCTTATTATGTTTGTGAGTGTGTTTCGTCCAACGAAAAAATAATAAACGTAAAATGCATCTAATATAAATTCTTACTTGCGTTAAAACTGCGTTTAAAAAAGTTGCCCATCAATATACAACAAAAATTAGACAAACACGCAAAATCAGTTGCGAGAAACCAGGACAAAACATTTTTCTCGCTGTACCTGCTTTGATCTGTCTGCCGTCACTATGTGGACTTCGAGCAGATTTATATGAAACTGTATGAAGCCACTTTTGTCGCACTGGTGCCTGTCTTCCTGCCTGTCTGACTGCCTGTCTGCCTGCCTGCCTGCTTCGGCGCTTACTATGCGGGCAGCCTAACACGCGTAGTAAGCTCTAAGAGGTTTGTTGTAGTGGACCTACCCTTCAGAAAACCATATTGAGAGACAGAAATGGTGGAAGGCACAGAGTGGGTTAATTGATCAGTTATGCTTTTCTCAAATAACTTAGATTTATGAAGGGGTCTAATATAAGAATCCTTCCATATAAAAGGAAAATATAATAACCACTATGCAAGAAAATATTAAAAATGTTTGCTAGAGGAGTACACAGGTTTGTATCACATTGCTTTAAAATACAGCTCGGAATTTCATCAGGGCCGGTCGTAAAAGAGGATTTTACTTGTCGAAGATAACACATAACAATATTTGGGTCTATTACAGGAGTTTCAAAAGAGTTAACTGGCGGGAGAAAAGGATACACCGTGCTAGTGTTCAATGGTATATCGGAGTAAGTTGATTTAAAGAAGTTTGTAAACATGTTAGAAATTACATTGTCACAAGATGATTCTTTCTGATTGAGTTTCATAAGGGGTGGAAAGCGCTGGAGGCTTTACGTTTTTGAGTTAAAAACACTATAGAAGAGTTTTGGATTATCTTTAAATTCAGATTTTATGTTAATTATATAAGCAGAATAGCATTGTTTATTTAATAGTTGATATCTATAACGACAAGAAGAATAGGAAGCAAAGTCTAAACTAGAACCAGATATTTTATATTTTTTAAATAAACGGTTTTTTAAATTTTTTAGTGCCTTAAGATCATTTGTTAGCCAGGGTGGATTTAAAGGATTGGATCTTGTAAACTTTTTTGTAAATATCAAAATAGGAAAAAAAAAAATTGTGGCCTTTTCCTGCTGTTTTAAAATAGATATTTTTAGACAGAGTTTTGCTTAAAACTACTTGCAGAATCCTCATCGAAAAAATTGTCTTCGGTACCACTTCTGGTGCCCGAGATGTAAAATCTTATATTCATTTGTATTATTATATGCATTCATGCTAAACATGATTTCCCCGCGCAAGCCCTTTCTTTATAGCACATACTCGTCTTATGTTCGCTTGCAATCCTTCGGCTTATTTTTGATGTTCTACACAGCATGGTATTAATCGTTTTTGCTTTCACAAATTTTATACTGCATTCTTGCTTTCACAAAAAATATTTCCTTCTTTTGCTTTAAGCGCGTTATATGGCCTACGAAATTGGAAATACATAAAAACGCTTAAGGCAAATAAAATTCCCTTAGATGAAGTTATAAAGTTGAAAATAGACACATCGTCACCTGCATGCCAAAACCATGCATGTGCTTTTTTATAGTTTTTGGAAAATCGAGTTCAAAGGTTTGAATGCTTTTGAAAATTTGGGAAATCAAATTTTTCATTTACCGAATGGTAAGTATTTAAAGACTTCACAATAGTTTAAAATTTTACTGGCCTTCCTCTATCCAAAGAGATTTCAAAACACATTCATTGTTTTGGAATGCACAAAAATTCTAAATTATAAAATTTTCATGCTTCAAAGAATAAAGTAATGTGTAAGATATGTAAGATATGTTATTTCCTGATACTTTGGTTTGCAGATTTTTGGACATAGGTCCCTCGATTTATGATTAAAATTTGATAAGCCTACCTAACTCATAAAGCCACCTGGATGTCCCCTGATCAAAAAACAAAAAATCAAATTGATCACGTTTTGATCGACGGAAGGCACTCTTCCAGTGTATTGGATGTACGCACGATCCGTGGTGCAAACATTGACTCGGATCACTATCTTGTTGCAGCCAAGATCCGTACACGTCTGTGCGCAGCTAAAAATACACGCAACCCTACACAGAGAAAGCTAGACGTCGACAAGCTGCAATCGAAACAGACAGCCGATGCTTTCGCCACTCGACTCTCACTCCTGCTTCAAAGCACTCCTCCAATCGATGATATATGCGCGCAGTGGACACACATTTCCAACTCCATGCGTGCGGCTGCTGAAGAGGTGATTGGCTACCAACGCCCTCGCCGAAACCAGTGGTACGACCAGGAGTGTCGCGACGCCACTGCAGAGAAAGACGCCGCCTACAAAGCCACCCTGCAGTCGGTTGTAACGCGCGCTGCTAAGGAGCGATACAAAGAAAAGAGGAGGGAAGAGAGACATATTTTCAGGCGGAAAAAAAGAGAGGCAGAAAAGCGCGAGCAGGAGAAGATTGAGATGTATGGTGACAGGAATGAGGCCCGAAAATTTTTCGAAAAAATAAGACGCCTTTCCGATGGTTTTAAAACCGGGGCCTCTTCCTGCAAGGATGAAAACGGGAATCTAGTGACAGATGTCCAGAGTACACTGACGTTATGGAGGGAACACTTCTCTAAGCTTCTAAATGGCGACGCTGACAACAATCCCGCCAATAGAGATGATATTCCGGAAACCCCAATTGCGGATGACAGCGTCGAGGTTCCGCTGCCCGACTATGATGAAGTTCTGACAGCTATAGCTCGGCTCAAAAATAACAAAGCCGCGGGAGCTGATGGCTTACCTGCTGAGCTGTTTAAGAACGGAGGCGAAGCTCTACTTAAATGCATTCACGAGCTTCTATGCAGAATATGGTCGGAAGAATGCATTCCGAACGATTGGAATCTCAGTGTGCTCTGCCCAATCCACAAGAAAGGCGATCCCACTATCTGTGCCAATTACCGTGGGATAAGCCTTCTTAATATCGCATATAAGGTCCTGTCGAGCGTTTTATGTGAAAGATTGAAGCCCATTGTAAACGAACTGATCGGACCTTATCAGTGTGGCTTCAGACCTGGAAAGTCCACCATCGACCAGATTTGCACGCTACGACAAATCTTGGAGAAGACTCAAGAAAAACAAGTCGACACCCACCATCTTTTTGTCGACTACAAAGCCGCCTTCGACAGCCCAATAAGGAAGCACCTGTACTCCACCATGTCTGAATTTGGTATTCCTGCAAAACTAATACGACTTTGCAGGATGACACTGAGCAACACCAGCAGCGCAGTTAAAATCGGGAAGGACCTCTCCCCACCATTTATTACCAAACGAGGTTTCAGACAAGGTGATTCCTTATCGTGCGACTTTTTCAACCTAATGATGGAAAAGATCATCCGAGCTGCTGATCTGAGACGTAGTGGCACAATATTCTACAAGAGTGTTATGCTGCTTGCGTATGCTGATGACATAGATATCATTGGCCATAATACGCGCGAAGTCAGTGCAGCATTTTCCAGATTAGAAAGAGAGTCAAGTCGAATGGGTCTGTCAGTGAATGCAGATAAGACGAAATACTTAGTGTCAACAAACAAACAGTCCCAGCGTCTTGGAACCCACGTTACCGTTGACAATACCTCCTTCGAGGTTGTGAAGAACTTCGTTTATCTGGGATCCAGCATTAATTCAACCAACGACATCAGCATTGAGATCAAACGAAGAATAACTCTTGCCAACAGGTGTTACTTTGGGCTCAGTAGGCAATTGAGAAGCAGAGCCCTCTCTCGACGAACGAAAATCACGCTCTATAAATCGCTCATCATGCCCGTCCTACTTTACGCATCACAAACCTGGACGCTGAGCAGTTTAGATGAAAAGACTTTAGGAGCATTCGAGAGAAAGATTCTTCGTAAGATCTACGGACCAATCTGCGTCAATGGCGAGTACCGAATACGGTGGAATAATGAACTGTATGAGCTGTACGCTGACATCGACATAGTCAAGCGCATTAAAATCGAGCGGCTTCGCTGGCTTGGTCATGTTCAGCGCATGAAAGACGATGCTCCAGTGAAGAAAACATTCGATTCGGTACCCAGCGGCGGTCAACGCAGAAGAGGACGACCGCATCTTCGTTGGAAAGACCAAGTAGAGGACAACCTGACGAAGCTTGGAATTTCCAACTGGCGCCAGCAAGCGAAAGACAGAAATGGCTGGCGCAAATTCTTAGATGAGGCCAAGACCGACATACGGTTGTAGCGCCAACTAAGTAAGTAAGTAACCTAACTCCTAAAGTGTTTTAGAACACATTCATTGTTTTGGCATGCACAACAATTCTAATTTATAAAACTTTCATGCTTCAAAGAATCAAGTAATGTGTAAGATGTGTCAGATATGTTATTTTTGATACTTTGGCTTGCAGATTTATTGGGCATTAGGTCCCTCGATTTATGATTTTGATATGAATTTGGTTAGCCTACCTAACTCCTAAAGTATTTTAGAATATATTCATTGTTTTAGCATGCAGAAAAATTCTAATTTTGTTTAAATGTTTGTGCCAGAACAATGAATGTGGCACATTCATTTTTTTGGCATGATAAAAAAATTAAAAAAATACATTCACTGATTAGAACTGTAGTATTGCGGCAGATCTGATCCACATTCCTATTCATATGTTGATACAATGTTCCTTATATAAAATTGCATCAGAACTAGCAATAAACCCAAAATCGAATTTTTCACATTCATGGTTTTGCCATGCAGGGGACGATATACATTCCATTCCAAAAAATTTAAATTTTGTTTTAATTTATCGAGCTCTCTAGTCGTAAGCATACTAGTAGAAAATAAGTTTAATCTTTTGAAATATACTAAATAATATTTCCTATAACATTGCAATGTTAGATAAATCGCTTCTGATTAATTTTCTCTTCAATTCAATTCAATTCAATTCAATTTGAACTGTTGAAGTTCTATTTGGTTGCACTGCAGGGCAACAAACGAACGTAGAAAGAAGTTTCTCTGTTTTGTTTTTACTTTAAGAACTGGGTTCTATAAAGACACACTTTTTATTCTAAACTACATATTTACATAATTTTGTGAATTAACATCAGTCGCATTAGAATACAAATTTTTTTGTCGAAAGGTTTTAATTTGCTGTGTGGCGTTTATAAAAGGTTTCACTTCTAGAAATTAGGCAATTGTGATTTGGTTCGCAGTTAAGTCTAGTGCATGCGATTAAATATATTTAGTACCAAGCCTTTGTCATAATAGACATCAGTTGAATCATATATTGATATATTGCGTGTTATATAAGTGTTGAATAAATACTTAATTTATAGTGAATTTAAAAACTGCAAAATGGATTCCAAAGTGCTAAATGGATCTATTTGTGATGAGGACGATATTGTTATAACAGGAATGTCAGGAAAATTTCCCTCTAGCCGAAATATAAAGGAATTTGAAAAAAATCTTTATAACAAGGTTGGTAAAGTTCCGAAAAAAGTATCTACTATACGTTATGGTACAAGTTTACTAACAATATTGTTCAGATTTGCAAGTGAAAATGTACTCTACACAATAAAAAAATTACTAAAATTTAAGTAATTTGGTTTTAGATATAATTATTATATGAGAATTGAATATTATATGATAATATGAAATCAAATTGAATTCGCTTTGAAGGATTATAACAAACTTTTTTAAAAAAGAGGAAGATATCTTTGTAGTTACATGTTGTGACTCTTTTTCCTCTAAAGAAAGTTCGGATTTTAAAAAATACGTGTGCGTGTCAATTTTGTAGACGTAAGACTATTAAATGAAAAGTGGTAAAATCAATGGTATAAAAAATAAAGAGAAGTATCCGAACATCTTAGAGACACATTTTTCCAATTTTGAAGATATTTATAATAACCCATCCTAGAAACAAGATAATTTTTTAACAACGCACTCATTGATATTATTAAATAAATAGCTAACTCGACAAAATTCTAGATTGATCGAGTGGTAAGCGTAAAAACCCGACCACAATACACAAGATAAGACAAGGTAATACCAAACAGCCCCATAGAAGCCGAAAGATTTGTGGCTTAGAGCGTATACAAATATAAAAATAAAAATAATATAAATAAAAAAATAAAAAATAAAAAAATAAAATAAAAATACAAATATAAAAAACATATATTAAAGGGTTTAAAACTTGGAATATGATTCGTTCATACCGCCGTAGAAATGTTTTATTCCATTAGTTTTGCTCTTTTAATTTATTTATTTTTATATTGAATTAAATACCGTTTTGTTAAGAAGAAGAATATTAATATGATATGTTATTGCTTAGCAACATGTCTTCATTTGTGCTTTTCTGAAAAGTGCATCTCAGATTGAAACTACTTTTAAACGAATATATTATGACAAAATTCATCACAATAATAAAAAGTATATCATAACTGCAAACCTTTAAATATCGCGCAATAACAAAAAATGGACTTGCCTTACTTTCAAAATAAACGGCTCACATGTATAAAGTAGGAAAGTCAATCCCGGAATCCCGGACGATTTAAGCCGCTTTAAATCCCGGGATTTTCTTTTCGAGATACCGAGATTTTTGAATAAAAAAATTTATATTACAAATATTTATGTAAATGCAACCATTTCAATTTAAGTTGATATGAATATAGAATTAGAAAAACCCTTTCTTGAGTCTGAAAAAGATTGTTAGGAAGATGAGTGTGAATCACTGAAGCAAAGACTTTGCAAAGTCTTAGAAGAATTTGCAACATCGGAAAATCAGCTACAGTTGCTCACAATGAAAGTCGGTTAGGCATTTCTTAGCACTTTCGCATTGATTTCAGAAATGAAAATGTATGAAGAAAATTGCAATAGCTATATATTTTTTCACAACGTAATTTTTTTGTGAACAAAATTAAACAGAAACATAATTAAAAAATTAGAACATAACGGTAAAACAAATTTAAATCGAAGCAAACCTATAAAAGCGAACTCATATTGAAAGTCAGGCAAGTAGAGAAAAAAATGCAAATTGTGGTCCCTAAACCGTTATTCCTGTTTAAACTTTTTACTACTGTTGAAATAACTTCAGTCAAACACACTTCTCGAAAAGTGAATCAATCAACACTGGCAGAAAGGCAGCTAGTGATAGATCATTATTTGAAAGAAACATCCGAGTGATAAATTTCACAAATCGTCTTAAAAAGTAAATCAACAGTGCACGATATAATCAAGCGTTATATACAAGATAAGAGAATATGCAATAAAGAACGTGCAGTAACTAAAAATAAACTTAGCTCCAAAGATGAGGGGTATTTTTTAAGAGAAATAATAAAATACCCATTTTTATTTGCACTAAAACTAGAGGTCATGTTAAAACTCAATTTGAAAAAGAGTGAACACTCAGAAACAATTTGAAGAGTTTTGAGAAAAAAATGTTTAAATTGAGGAGTAGCACGAAAAAAGCACTGTATTAGCAAGAACAACTTAAAAGAACGCCCCATTTTCGAGCATGAGCAAATGACCAAAGACTTTTTATTCTGGAGCAATATTAATAAAACAGAATAATACATTCGGACCCTTAAGCACTTATAAACAATTAACATTTATTACAGGTTTTGTGTGCCGATGAGAATTTATATAATTTATATGTTTCAGATTTAAAGCGAAAATCGAATGAAGAATTTTGCCATAAAAATTTTAAACGTACGCAGAGACTATAAATACTTAGGCCTTTTCCACAATTGGTCAACGCAATACCAACGAAACACCAACGCAACAGCGAAAAAGTTGAAAAGCAATGCAACTATAAACCGAATGCTTTCAGACTTGCTTCAAAAGTCATGCAACATATATTTGTTATTTAATATTTAACACTTGCTCATTCATCCTGCAAACTATTTCTTCTTCTTTAAGATTCTATTAATGAAAAAATAACTAATTAATTAACTTATTCACCTTGATTAACACTGCACTACAAACAATTCACAAAACAAACAAACTGATGCAACAAGTCGCCGATGAAAATTGCGGAAAGCCGCGTTGCGTTGAACAGGTTGAGAACGTGTCGAGAACTTGTTGCGTGCAAGTTGCTTAATCTGAAGGTTCCGGTATAAATACACAGGCTAGCAACTTGAGTTGGAGTTGCGTTGACCAAGTGTGGAAAAGGCCTTATAGACATTGCAACTGAAAGGAACGGCACGAAATGAAAAATTTGCCCGTACAAGACAAGAGACCCGACGAGTAACAAACCTAACGAGTAATCGCTTGCAGCAATTTGTGTTGCTAGCACAATATGTATATGTTGCTTAAAGCAGCCTGACTTTGTTTTGCTTGATTTGTTGTTGCTGCATTGGACTTTTTTGTTACGCTAGGATTTTGTTCAAGTTTTGGAAGCATTTCGTTGATCGTCAGATATAAATCATTTTTTTGCAATTTTGTCTAACTGAAGCAAAGGCGTTTTAGATAAATCGCTGTATCTTTCTTATTTCTAAACGGATTGAAATGCTCTTAAGTACAAAATTTTAGAAAATTGATTTATCTTTCAAATGACATTAAAATTAAATTAATTAAAAATTAATTCAATTATTTATTACCTATTTTAAACAGATTTAAAACAAAAACTCTAATCTGCTGCACAGAGTTAAATCCACTCATAACTTTAAATTGTATTTTTTAAAGAAAATGCCGTCAATTTTGTTTTCTTGTTTGTATTTCTTTGTAACTAAATTGTTATTCGACTAATTTGTTAAAAAAGTATCTATTTATCTATCTGAAGCAAAGGTGGTTTAGATAAATCGCCATATCTTTTTTGTTTCTAATCGGATTCAAATGCTCCAAAGGACAACATTTTAGAAAATTGATTAATCCTTAAAATGACGTTAAAATGAAATTTTTCAAAAATCTACTGCACAGGATTAAATCCACTCATACCTTTAAATTTTATTGTTCATAGAAAAGACTATAAATTTTGTTTTTTTTTTAATGCAAAATCTAGGCTTATAAACGAACTTTTAGATGGAATTATTGATTACATATTAATTAACTAAAATTATGTCAAACTAATTTTTTATAAAATTCTCCTTTAATTGTTTTAAATAGATTTTAAAAACTTTCCGTTAATACGTTATATGATGTTAAGAAAAATATTAGAATGTAATCCGATTCTCTGGGTAAAATATGTTCATAACAATTTGGTTTTCTTCTTTAATTTAATTTTAATTATTTTTCGATCCGGCCCTTTTTTAATAACAAAAAATATGTTATAATTGTTTTTTTTTAAGGCAAGATATAGGCTTATTAACAAATTGTAAGCTCGAATTATTTATTAAATTGTGAAAAAGGAATACATATTTGAAAACTAAAACAACTCAACTGGTTTACTTTATGTTAAAATTAATTCTGATTTTAGTTTTTGAAGCACCCCAAGCTTATTATAACATTATAAAGAACCAACAAAGTTTAAAGGAGTTGTTCATTTTGGATCGCTTTCGGAATTGGAATACTTTTATAAAACAATTCAATTAATTGAAATTTAAAAGCAAAGGAAAAATCTTTAAAAATGTCATTGATTTTGTAATTTTTAAATTTTCAAAGGAAAAGGAAAAAATTTATCACAAAAAACTTCAAAACTTATTTTATAATAATTCATGTTTAAGTAATCAATATTATGAAAACCTTAAAACCAGTTGAGTTGTTTTAGTTTTCATATATGTATTCCTTTTTCACTATTTAATAAATAATTCGAGCTTACAATTTGTTAATAAGCCTACATCTTGCCTTAAAAAAACAATAATAACATATTTTTTGTTATTAAAAAAGGGCCGGATCGAAAAATAATTAAAATTAAATTAAAGAAGAAAACCAAATTGTTATGAACATATTTTACCCAGAGAATCGGATTACATTCTAATATTTTTCTTAACATCATATAACGTATTAACGGAAAGTTTTTAAAATCTATTTAAAACAATTAAAGGAGAATTTTATAAAAAATTAGTTTGACATAATTTTAGTTAATTAATATGTAATCAATAATTCCATCTAAAAGTTCGTTTATAAGCCTAGATTTTGCATTAAAAAAAAAACAAAATTTATAGTCTTTTCTATGAACAATAAAATTTAAAGGTATGAGTGGATTTAATCCTGTGCAGTAGATTTTTGAAAAATTTCATTTTAACGTCCTTTTAAGGATTAATCAATTTTCTAAAATGTTGTCCTTTGGAGCATTTGAATCCGATTAGAAACAAAAAAGATATGGCGATTTATCTAAACCACCTTTGCTTCAGATAGATAAATAGATACTTTTTTAACAAATTAGTCGAATAACAATTTAGTTACAAAGAAATACAAACAAGAAAACAAAATTGACGGCATTTTCTTTAAAAAATACAATTTAAAGTTATGAGTGGATTTAACTCTGTGCAGCAGATTAGAGTTTTTGTTTTAAATCTGTTTAAAATAGGTAATAAATAATTTAATTAATTTTTAATTAATTTAATTTTAATGTCATTTGAAAGATAAATCAATTTTCTAAAATTTTGTACTTAAGAGCATTTCAATCCGTTTAGAAATAAGAAAGATACAGCAATTTATCTAAAACGCCTTTGCTTCAGTTAGACAAAATTGCAAAAAAATGATTTATATCTGACGATCAACGAAATGCTTCCAAAACTTGAACAAAATCCTAGCGTAACAAAAAAGTCCAATGCAGCAACAACAAATCAAGCAAAGCAAAGTCAGGCTGCTTTAAGCAACATATACATATTGTGCTAGCAACACAAATTGCTGCAAGCGATTACTCGTTAGGTTTGTTACTCGTCGGGTCTCTTGTCTTGTAAGGGCAAATTTGTCATTTCGTGCCGTTCCTTTCAGTTGCAATGTCTATAAGTATTTATAGTCTCTGACGTACGGTTAACCTTAAGCGCTGATTATATTAGACGGAACGGAACGTTATAGAATGTTGAGAAATGCCACTTTACAATCTATTGCATGAGTTTGGTATGAGCTCGATTATAATAAGACGGAACGGAGCGACATGTGACGTTGAGATCTATAGATTTTTGATTTTTCCGCTGCGTTCCGTTACGTTTTGAGCAAAAACTCTCTGTTGAGAGATGGTACTATTAATTTTATTCTGTATTTGTTTTGTTTTCCGCATTTTTGATAAAATTGGATTGAATTCATGTTTTAAAATAATAAGAAAAGAAGAATTGATGGAATTTGTTTTGTAATAAAATATATTTTAGAAAAAAATTAACTCCTCTTTCGTTGCTATTATAATCGCCACTCCGTTTGAAACCGTTTCGTCCCGCCACAATGACACTTGACTCCGTTCCGATCCGTCTATTATAATCAGGGCTTTAGGTTTACCAATACCCACCCGGTTGACCGTTCAGAATTTAATTTCTTAATAATTCAGCAACGTTTACTTTAACCTAAAAATGCTTTATACTCACTGATTAAAATTGCGAATTGTTTTAGAAATCGAAAGAATTTTTATTTTTATTTATTCGAAATGCATTTTTTTCTGAACTTTGTCATTTTATGTAAACTGTTTACCGATACCCACTTGGGTGACCACCATACATTTCCCATATAGTTTTAATTTAATAGTGTTACTTTTATTTTTAAAAAAATGTAAAAATACATACGCTTTTATTTACTCAAATTACATATAAATAAAATATTAAGACTTCCTCATGAAGCGGTATGTTGAAGGACCCACATGGCAGTTTTCGCATTTTGTTTGGCTCACACTATATTCTACGCAAATACACGCTCAGAAATCTTGGAATAAATTTTAATCCAATCGTTAAAATCATGCATTTTTTAATACTCTTTCTATTAGAATTCAAACTCTTCAAAATACTAGACATTTTTTAATAAAACCTGGAATAATATTTAATACAGGTTGGATTAGTCTTTAAAAACAGCGTTCGGCTTGGTTCGGTTCTTATGCATGTTTATCATTTCTTTATACATGTGGCAGTTGGTAGAGCCAAATACTTATAACCTAAACGTAGTGGGTTCGAATCCCACATGTTTCGTTAATTTTTTTTTGTCAAAAATATTTTAATACAAGCATGTATTAAAATTAAATCCTATGAGAGAATAAAATTCAATTGTAATATATACCGTTGATTAAATTTTAATACAGTTTCGGTGTCGTCATATATATTGTACAATACAGGATGTATTAGAATTTAGTCCAAGATTTTTGAGCGTGTAGGTTACATTGTACGTAGACTTGGCGCGTGTTTCTTCTTTGATTCATAGCACAACACATGTAGCACTTGTCCTTGATCTTTATTCGTCCAGTTGCATTTTGTTCCTTGACTTCATTTGGTTCAAATTCATTATATTGAGGTTCGGAGACTGGCTTTCCTAAAAAAATTTGGGATTAGATAAGTGCTTCGAGGAACATAACAAATGAATACCTACAACGCATTCTATTGCCCTTTTGATGTCTAATCTTCCAATATCATTCGAGTTTTTAGACCTCAATTATATTTGAGGATGGCAAAGTTCCTCTGCAAGGTCCTCGATAAAGGGCCTTCCTTTGGGTTTGTTCACGCCATCAGGATTGCTTTTTGTGTATATTATAAATGCAGCAAGGGCTGCCACATCTATTATGTTAAAAAAATCGCCAAAGTTTAATACTGCGACAACATTCTGTACATCGTGTCAACTCAGCCCTTTGTTTTATTAAAAAACATAATTATTTTCGGTTTATTTTTTGGCACGGAAATAGCTGCATCTCTATGCATTAGGGTGCCACTTATTTTTTAATTTTGGATTTTTGAGAAGCGCGCAGTGGCATTTTGTGACTCTGTATCTGAAACTCAATTATTCAAAATTTAAGTAAAATCTGACCACAAAAACACGTGCCGCATCACGTTTGTTATGAATTAAAATATTGATTTTTCTTATACATTTTATTATTGTTCAACAATATAATTAAAATAAAGGTTAAAGAAATAGATATAATATGTTCTTTAAATAACGATTTTACGTATCACTGAAAACGTTTATTATGCTTCAAATTTTGTTCTTAGATTTTCCAATTTAGCATTTTTGCAATATTGTTGCCTGTAATTTTGTACAACCTGAAAAAATTATTAGTAAATAAATATTTAAAAATATCAAATATAAAAATTACTTTAAGCAAGTGTTGTTTTTGTTCTTCATCTTTCGTTATCTTGTCATGATAATCAGTTATGAGTTTTATTCCTCTTTCTGCACAATCATTTGTCACCTTTAAATTTTTAACATAATTTTGTGCATTTTTGTAACCCTCCAAATGTTTCCAAGTGTTTGGGTCTGCTTTAAGAAAACTTGTGGATATCTGGAATCTCTTGAAAACATGTTTTGTCTTTTTAGAAAACAACTCCTTTAGAATTATGACATTATTTCTGTCTATAAATGATTTAACATTTATTGCCTTCAATGTAAGCTTCTTTTGTACTTCCTCTTCTTCATCTCCTTGAATTTCTGCATCGTTGTCGTCAAGACACATTTTTTTTATAAGCTGAGCTTTGGTATCTCCATCAATTCTGTCATCGAACAATGCAAAGCCAACGCATTCCTCATTTAAGTAGTAAAAATGGTTTATTAGTTTTGTAATGGCAACATCAGCGATTTCCTTGTTAATTTTTTTATAGTTTTCCAATGCTCTTAAAAATTCTAAATCATTCAATGGAGCCTCTTCTGCTTTATCAACATCAAACCAGAAAAAAACATAGCATTTTATGATAAAACCTGCAACTTCGATTAAGCTATTTTCCTCACTATTAGTTAATTCCGGTAACTGGTTTCTAAACAGTAAAATTTTTAATGAGCTTATAGCCTTAGACATCCATCTAGCAAAGTGCATAGCTCCAGGTTTTGAAAATTTTATTCCTCGAGGAGGAGTTCCGCCCAAGAATATAATAATCAATTCTAAAAATTCTTTATAATCATTTCTCGGAAAATTTTCCGTTATTTTAGAATAAGCAAAGTTTAATATTTTTGCGGTGTCATTTCCTAGTATATGTTTGATTCGGGGGTGCATTACTCCAATCAAATAATTTTTTTGTTGTATTTTTGGCCATACCTTCTTAAACTTCTTAAAAATCGCAATGTCTGGTCCAGAAGGTAGCTCTACGTTTGCTTCAGTAAATACAGCTGCCAAAACAATTTCTAAGATATGATGTCTGCAACCTAAGAAAAGTATTTCCCTCCCTTATCTCTTTTCCAAAAGAGTACAGGCACCTCTGAGTCTTCCTGTGTTTGCTGAAGTAGTGTCAAATACAAATGCCTGCGTTTTTTCTAAAATATTATTTTCCTCTAGAGCATCATAAACTGCAGAAGATATTTCGAGTCCAGTACCTGATGGTATGTCAGGCATGTTTAAAATATGTTCTAAGAATGGAGCTGAAGCGATGACTGCTAGACGATCTTCTGTCTTTCCGGTGACACTTGTTAAAAGCTTGGTATCCCAATGAATTGCTATTGGTTGAGTATTGGCCGAAAATTTTTGTACTATTTTTTAACTTTGTTCTTCTCTGAAAGTATCTCTTTGTTTACGTATAGAAGTTCGATTAATAACAAAATCAGAATTATTGAGTCCGACTGCTTCAATTAGTGCTACCAACAAATGAACCGCATCTATTTCACTTATTTTCAGTTTATCTAAAACTGCAGAGAGTCTAGGTGTAAGAAATTCCTTCCGCGCCCGTTTTGATTTTGTTGGTGAAACAACATCGTTCTTAACTGCTTCCGAATTTTCCGAATAGCAAAAACTGGAGTGTTCGGACGAATCCAAGTTAAACGCATTCTCCAAATTGAAACCTAAAAATAATTATCACTTTTATTGTAATAAGTCCCAAGAAATATTTAGCAGCATTCTTATCAGTCACACGATATCATTAAAGTTTATTTTTCTTGATTGTTAGAGCTACGGCCGTAGTCTTATGAATTTGCTTATGTTTTTATTTTCAATATTTCGACTTAATTTTCCTTTAGATCCTGATGATGACTTAAAAATTAAGTCAAAATATTGAAAATAAAAACATAAGCAAATTCATAAGAGTTTTTTTTAATTGCTACGGCCGTAACTCAAACAATCAAGAAAATTAAAAATTCGGAAGGCCGATTACAATAACACATAAAAGTTTATTTTAATAATTGAATTCAAATTTTTACTAAATCATTTACTGCAATTTATAAATATTTTTAAAATGTTGGAGCAGTAAAAAGAATTCGATAGACCAACACAATATATAAAAAATATTTTAAAACGTGCATAAATTCAAAAACTGAAAGGTTTCAGGAAGTTTTTTTAAAAGAGAAAGTAAATTATAGTAAAATGCAAATTGCTTTGTGAATTGAGAAGAATTTTAAAATTTCCAAAATTATTTTATATGAATACTGCAAAAGCGATTTTTATTATAGTATCGTCTTGGATTTAAAAATGCTGAACACTTTTTTATTTATAAGTTTTAAAAAAGTGAATGAAAAGTGTTACCTGTTGAAGATGTTGAAGCCTCTTCATATTTTTGTTTTCTGAGTTCTTCTTGCTCTTTACGCTTTTTAATTTTGTTTTCTTTTTTTTTTAACACAATATCTACTCCGAGCATGCAGCCTTCTCGTCCTTTAAGTCTTTGATTTCGTAAAAATTGCTTATCTTCTTCTATATTTATTAAATCTATAGCGTTTTGGTGAGCAATATCAAATAAGTTATTTAATTCGTTCTTCCAGTCGTCCCTTTTTTTATTATTTAAGGCAGTATTCCTGTTTTTGGATTTAGCTAGAACACGCCACTCTTCGTATAAGTCTTTTAATTTCTTCTCAGCTCTATGTGTTTCTTGAATGGGAATTCTGGTTTTTTCCCAAAACAATGAACATTCTTTTATGACTAGTCGCGCACATTCATTTTGAGACAATTTTATTACTCTCATATTATAAAATAGAACTTTTAAACATTCGCCTTTTGAAGGAAGTTTTCCTCCAACCAATTGGTGTTTGGAGTAACCAACTAGGTAAATTTCTTCCCTTAAATTTGGCATTATATTTATATTCACAACTGATAAATTCACGGCTTTGAACTGATTAACTGTAACGATTTGATTTGCGCGCAATTTCACATTTGTTCCACAGGGTTGCACAAAGCGTAGTGGCTATTCATAAGTTCCATTTATAAAAATTAAAAGTTGGTTATTGACAGATATAGAACTTTTTCGAAAGAAATAACTAAATATTTAAATTTTCATTTCTCCACTTATAAGAAAAAGAAAAAAAAAAGAAAAAATTTTAAGTCAATTCAAGAATTTCTTACACTTTTAAACTCGACTGCGGCACGTCTTAAAATTATTGAAATCTCTTCAAATTTTCAGGATTTACGTTTTGGACATAACGTCACAAAGTGCCGATGCGCGCTTTTATAAAAATGCACTTTCAAAATTTTCCTAACAAATAGCTGGCACCCTACTATGCATAGTCGACAGCAAATCACGGCTCTATTTTTAGCAGGTACATAATAAGAGCACATTGTAGCGTTTTCGCAAAATCAAAATAAACTTGAGAGCTCGTCTCGAGTTCGTGACTGTTTTAATTCATTTGGTACATACGTTTTTTTTTACTGTACCCACAACAGACATTTTCCAATTTGCCAACTCCTTTGCCAATGACAGCGTAGTGAAGAAATTATCCATTGTTGCATTTCTTCTGAAGCCTTCTCCCCGGAGTGGATAGTAGCTGTAAGAATCAGAGGCCCTCCAGAATTTGATTCCATATTTAGCTGGCTCGGATGGCATGTATTGCGTAAATCTTGTTCGTCCTCATTATGCAAATAATTGCTCATCTACTGTTATGGACTCGTGCGGCCGGAAGTAAGTGTCCAAATTGGAGTTTATCATTTCAAAAATGTCCCTCTAAAAAGCTCTAGAAGCGTGCCAATCAAAACGAATGAATCGCAAGATGTCTAAAAATCTATTGCGAGACATAGTTGCGGGATACAGTGGGTAAGCATTTTTATTTCAGATTTCAATCACTGGTTCCTGACTGATGGCAGCCAGCAAAAATCAATATTCCAATAAATGTTAGCAGCTCATCATCCGCAATTGGTTGCCATGGTCATGGTGGTTTATCTGAATTTGATGCATTCCATTTAGCATACACGAACTCAGCTTTTTTGTTAGAGTACCTACATATTAGGTCTCTTATAGGAGCGCTAAAGATGCTTTTGAGTGTGTTAACCTTTGAAAGATTTTTTTGTCTCTGGATTAGGTCCCATAAACGCTTTATTTCGAAGTATGTTACGAGCTGGTTGGCGATTGATGGGTTGATATTTGTACATTTGGGCTTTCTTCTTCATCGCTTTCCATCTTGTCACTTGTCTCCACTTCGAACTCTCCCACTTCCATATCTGAGTCAAAATTTGATTCAATACATAAATTATCGTCCCCATCCTCATTCTCAAGTGATGCATGTTCCTCATCCGGCTGAGTCAGCTTCAATTAAATTGCAATAATATGCTTCCTTATCTTCATATAAAAGCCTTTAACCAATGGAAACAAAAAAGTATGTCTTTATGCATGTACAAACATATTCACTTACCTTGCAACAGCTGCTGCAGAAGGGTATTCAAAACTCTGTCCACTCATATTTATGAATCCTTTCAAATTTATTTTATTTTTAAATTAGGGTAAATCTATAAAATCACTGAAATTAGCGCCTTCATTTACTCTTTATAACTCTAACACATTGAATAACTATCAACAATAATTAAGTAAATATTTGTAGCTTGTTTTCTCTTCCGAGGAATAACGGCAATTTCTTTCATTCACGCACACAAAAAAAAAGACCGCTCACACCAAAAGTTTAGTGCAAATCAAATTTAAACGATCCGTCAATAACAAGAAACTTTAATTTTTAATGAAATATAATAAGTAATAGCACATCTAGTGCAAAATTAAAGCAAAAGTGTATTGGTAAGCTAAGCTAAGCTGGTTTATTTGCAATAATTGACTTTGCAAGTAGTGAATATTTTAAACAAATCAATAGAAAATGATGTTAGCAATCTATTTGTTATCGACACTTTTATAAGTGCTTTGTACGGTTGTGGCACAATTGTGCTAGCACAGTGTGCTGACACACAAGGGTGCACATGTGCTGGTGAGTCAACACACAAAAAATTGTGCTATTACCCACCTCTAGTTGGTAGGATTCATTTTATTGAAAGTGCGGGTAAATTAGGAATTGCAGACAATTTCGAGTTTTACGAAGACAATGGCCTGAAACATACGACGTTCTTGGTAAAGAATTGTGTAATTGATATTTGTCCAAATGTCACAAAAACAACCTCACAAAGCCCAGATTAAAATGTTTCAGAACATCTATGGGATGAACTTGAAACCAGAATGCAGTATCAGAAATCGGCAACTAAGGATCCAATAAAAAGTATCCTAAGTGAAGACGTAGTGGCACAATATTCTACAAGAGTGTTATGCTGCTTGCGTATGCTCATGACATCGATATCATTGGCCATAATACGCGCGAAGTCAGTGCAGCATTTTCCAGATTAGAAAGAGAGTCAAGTCGAATGGGTCTGTCAGTGAATGCAGATAAGACGAAATACTTGGTGTCAACAAACAAACAGTCCCAACGTCTTGGAACCCACGTTACCGTTGACAATACCTCATTCGAGGTTGTGAAGAACTTCGTTTATCTGGGATCCAGCATTAATTCAACCAACGACATCAGCATTGAGATCAAACGAAGAATAACTCTTGCCAACAGGTGTTGCTTTGGGCTCAGTAGGCAATTGAGAAGCAGAGCCCTCTCTCGACGAACGAAAATCACGCTCTACAAATCCCTCATCATGCCCGTCCTACTTTACGCATCACAAACCTGGACGCTGAGCAGTTTAGATGAAAAGACTTTAGGAGCATTCGAGAGAAAGATCCTTCGTAAGATCTACGGACTAATCTGAGTCAATGGCGAGTACCGAATACGGTGGAATGATGAACTGTATGAGCTGTACGCTGACATCGACATAGTCAAGCGCATTAAAATCGAGCGGCTTCGCTGGCTTGGTCATGTTCAGCGCATGAAAGACGATGCTCCAGTGAAGAAAACATTCGATTCGGTACCCAGCGGCGGTCAACGCAGAAGAGGACGACCGCATCTTCGTTGGAAAGACCAAGTAGAGGACAACCTGACGAAGCTTGGAATTTCCAACTGGCGCCAGCAAGCGAAAGACAGAAATGGCTGGCGCAAATTCTTAGATGAGGCCAAGACCGACATACGGTTGTAGCGCCAACTAAGTAAGTAAGTAAGTGAAGAGTGGAATCAGATTGGAGCTGATGTTTGTAAAAATTTGGTTGCACCCATTCCAAAAAGGCTGCAGGCATTCATAAAAGAGAAATGATTGGCAACAAAATATTAAATTCTTAGTTTAAGCATTGAATTCCCTATCTGCCCGACTTTCAATGTGAACTCGTTTTTTAGGCTTTAGTTTGATTTAATTTTGTTTTACTGTTATGTTCTAATTTTTAACTATGTTTCTGTTTAATTTTGCTCACCAATAAATAACGGTTTGAAAAAAATATTAACTACAAGTTTCTTCTTACATTTTCATTTCTGAAACCAATGTGAAAGTGCTAAAAAATGCCTGCCCGAGTTTCTTTGTGAGCCACTGTATGTATTTCAAAATGATCAGACATTCTGTTTTAGGAAATAATTTTGCTTTGTGGTAAAGGCAGTCGTGATCGAAACTTACAAATTGCTTATAATTATCGTACAACTAGCATATAATCTGAACGGTACTTCTTATTATCAGGTTATATTTGTAATAATATCCGAACAAAACGCTCAAATGTTTTACTTTAAAAATAATTAAAACACAAAATTTCATTATGAAAAGTTTTTTTCAACCTTAATTTGCCTTAAACGCAAAAAACATGAAGACAGTGTTAAACATTTATATAATAATACCTTAAACTGTTCTGTGTTTCATTTTTTTATATTTTTTGTTCTTTAAATTAATACAACTTGCTAGTCATTATTATTATTTAAGTTCTTTTGTGTTTATTAGCAATAAGGGTATTCACAATTTTGTGGTAACGTGGTATTGTGTTTTTTCTTTGCCGTAGATGTAAGCCACAATTATGAGCAACCTTTAAGATTGAATTTGTGGTTGGAAACCTCCCACTAACTAACTAACTATCCAATTTGATATATTTTATTAATATATATGGCAAACAAAAGTTTAACTTGCATTTTGAGCTTCTTCCATTTTTGCAGTTAGAAAATACCACACTTTTGGTTTTTAGAGATTTCATGTAAAACAAAAAAAATATAAAAACCGCTCGGTAAAGTGTGGCATCAATACCACGGGGTTTTTAACTACACTGAAAACAACCCAATTGTGAATACTCTTAGGGCCAGTTTTTCAGTGCTGGTTTAAACTTTGTTTAACTTGAGATTAGTTAATCGTAGATTAAAATTGATCTGAGCTTAACTAAGCAATCAGTTTTTCAGTGCTGGTTTAATAACATGCAGATTAGGTATAAATAATATGGCAGCACTTGCAAACATCAAATAGTTACTGAGAATTTCTAACAACTGACAATGAAATTTGCCATAAAATAGGAAGAAAATAGAAAAAAGCTTAAATAAGAAAAAGTATTTTTATGAAAAATTAGCGTACAAAATAATAAAAAAAGTAACAACTTTAATACAGAAGAAGTAGAATATTTGCTGGCGCTGTTTGCAAATTTTAAACATATAATTGAATGCAAGCAGACGGATAGAACCAGCAGTGAAGAAAAAAACAAGGCCTGGAAGGAGATCAAAAAAATATTTAATTCGCAGTTTGGTTCATCGTTCAGAAGTATATAATAGTTCATATGTCATATCAATCATATGTCAAACAGAAAGTTAACTAGAGCTTAACTCACCAACATTGTTAGTTTAAACTTCGATTAAAGTTCACTGAAAAACTAGATTCATAGTTTAATCTTAGTTTAAACTTCAAACAGAGTTAAGCTAGCACTGAAAAACTGGCCCTTAATGTGTTTTGTTATGTTGCTTTGTAAATAAATTAATTTAAATTTTGTAGTTTGAAATAATAAATAATAAAAAATTGTATTAAAACGTTTTGAATTATTTACTTGTTAAATTTTTAAATTCTGAAGTAATACCGGGATCCCGGCATTGAGATTTTCAATCCCGGGATCGAGAAAAGCTTACGGGATTGGACTCCCTAGTATAAAGATAGAAACGCATATAATTATTTATGCATATTTTCATTTTAGACTAATATGGTCACAGATGATGAAACACGCTGGTTTCACTTGGATCCCAAGACTCCAAAACATTGTGGAAAAATTAGTGACGTGTCGAAATTTGATGCACCTTTTTTTGGAATACATCATATGCAAGCAGACTATATGGACCCTCTCAATCGAATTTTACTTGAAGAATCCTTCAAGGTACTAATGGATGCCGGCCTTAATCCATTCATGTTACGTGGCTCAAATATGGGCGTATATATTGGAGCTTCTACAAGTGAGGCCGAGAAATTCAATTTCACAGAAGACAGGAGTAATTACGGATTTGGAATAGTTGGGTAAATATTAAATAATAGGCTAATTCAGCTCATAAGAAATTGCCGAAGAAAAGTAAGATAAATATTTGTTAGTGTTAGGTTATATACTTAGTAGAGATACATATGAATTTATTATACAGATTATAACTACTGGTCTCTGACTTAAACTCGTAAGTCAGAAAATCTCGGTTTTCAGGAGAAGCAAAAACTGATTATCTCCTTGAGGGATAAAAAAAATTGTTTGTTTTATTATTATGGTCAAAATTGGCTTAAGGATTTATGGACTCATAAAATGGAGCAAAATTATGTGTATGTACATTTTTTAAATGTTGTAAATTGCTTGCGTTTCAGGTGCTTTTGAAAACAGACTTCTTCATATTGGCTTACGAGGTTCCGGCTTTTGTTTGCCTAGATATTAATTCCAAAATATGGTCTAAATGATTTTTAATTGTTAAGTTTGCAAATTGCTTAAAGAAAAAACTGTGCGTATAACTTTAAACACTTATTGTATAGTTATGGGTAAGAAAACATGAAAAACTTCAGCACATTTAAATGAACTAGTATCGCCTATGGTCGAAATTCGACCAACTATTTGTAAAGAAGTGAGCGAAAATGAACACCAATGTAACGTATGTCAAGGCAATCTAGCGTAGATTTTAGAAAACAGAACATTTAAGATGCATACGAAAAACTCATAGGGAAGATGACAGCACTCGTTTGTCATTTTTGTTGGATTGAATTGTGTGTACTTGAAAGCAAATACAAACATTAATCCTTTACTATAATCGCATAAAAATAAGGCTTGCGCACGATGAAATTAGTGCACACATAAACTTAAATAACTTTTAAACAAATTGATATTAAAAAAAGAAATTTACGTTTTATTAACAACAATTTATTCATGATTATTTTAATAACAAATATATGAAAAATTATTAATTATTCATGAAATGATTGACTTTTTCTGGAACACCTCCCATTAAACTTTTAATGGTGTCTTCAGAGACTTGATTACTTGCCACTGACCATTTACTCGAAAATATTTTGATGTTTTTAGCAACCTGTTCAGTGTTCTTCATTATCCTTTTTGCCATAGCCCAATATCTTTCGATGGGTCTCAGCTCCGGGCAGTTTGGTGGATTTGCATACCTGGTTACAAATGTAACATTTTTCTTTTATACCATTCAATAGCAGATTTGCTGTAATGGCATGAAGCCAAATCAAGCCAAAAAAAGGTAGAGACCTCATGCTGCCTTATGAATGGTAAAAGGCGTTTTTGTAAAATCTCGATGTTAATCGTCCCAGTTGAAACAAATGAACTGCTTCGTCTTCCACAGCTACAAATGGCCTGCCATACCAAAAACTTCTTCGGGAACTTTGATTTGTGTTGGGTCTTAAATACTTGCTGGACATTTCCTCTTTGATCGCAACATATTGGGGTTGGAATTAATTTTAAAGGTTTTTTTCGGTTTTTGAGCATTTATTTAGAAACAACGGTACAATGTATATTATTCAAAGTATTGTCCATCGTTAGCTACAACATTTTCCCATCTTTCTGGCAGCATATGGATTCCGCGCCGGAAGAACGATTCGTCTTTTGAGGCAATCCACGAATCGACCCATTTTTTGGTATCCTCGTAAGAAGTGAAGCGCTGCTCAGCCAAGCCATGCGTCATCGATCTGAATAGGTGGTAGTCGGAAGGGGCTATTTCTGGGCTATAAGGCGGGTGGGGTAGCACATCCCAATTCAGCGCCTCCAACGTTTCCTTGACGGTTCTTGCAACATGTGGCCGTGCGTTGTCATGTTGAAAACCCACTTTGTCGTGTCTTTCAGCAGATTCCGGCCGTTTAACCTTTAATGCTCGGCTCAATTGCATCAATTGTTGTTGGTAGCGTTCCCCAGTGATGGTTTCGTTAGGTTTTAGCAGCTCATAGTACACGACACCCTTCTGATCCCACCAAATACACAGCATAAGCTTGGCGCCATGAATATTCGGCTTGGCCCTCGATGTTGATGCATGGCCGGGTGGTCCCCACGATTTTTTTCGCTTAGGATTATCGTAATGGATCCACTTTTCATCGCCAGTGACAATACGATGCAAAAAACTCTTCCTTTTATGCCGTTGAAGCAGTTGTTCGCACATGCAAAATCGCCGTTCAACGTCTCTCGGCTTCAACTGGTACGGCACCCAATTTCCTTGCTTTTGAATCATTCCCATGGCCTTCAAGCGTTTGCCGACCGTTGATAATTCGACTCCCAATGATTCTGATAATTATTGAAGGGTTTGACACGGGTCTTCATCGAGCAAAGCCTCCAATTCCTCATCTTCAAACTTTTTCGGCTGGCCCGGACGCTCTTTGTCTTCCGTATCAAAATCACCACTTTTAAACCGACGGAACCAGTACTCACAAGTAGGAATCGATGGAGCATAGTCCCCGTAAGCCTCAGTAAGCGTGCGTTGTGCTTCAACCGCTTTTTTCTTCAAATGGAAGCACAAAAGTAAACCTTCCCGCAAATTGCGTTTTGTTGGAACGAAAGTCGACATGTTCACAGAGAAAAAAATATATGTTGTTTACACTTCAGTGGAATGACACATACTAAAAAATGAAGCTTAGACAATGTGCTTTGAAATGAATATAGTCACAGGTGTGCCCGATGCGATCTATTGATAGTTACGCCATCTCTTAGAAAACCTTTAAAACTAATTCCAACCCCCAATAATAATCGACACCTGGAAGCTGCGAAAAGTCACCAAGTACATATGTTTCATCGTCCATAATGCAGCAATCGAATTTTTTTAAGAAATCCCGGTGAAGTATTTTGGCTCGCTTTTTTGCCTCAACATTCTTTTTAAAATTCCTGTCCGGAACTTTCTGGACTTTAAATGGCTTAAGTCATTCCTCCTTTTTCACTTTACTGACAAAAGTCTCAGAGCATTGCACTTTTGCAGCAACTTTTCTACCCGATATATTTGTATGTTTTTTAAAAAGACTTATCACCTTCTTCGCAGCATTTGGGTTTTCAAACCCTTTATTTTTGCCACTTCCTTGCTTTCGAGTAATACTTAAATATTCCTTATAGGTTTAAATTGCACGAGAAACGGTATTTCGCGAAAGTTTAGCTTTTCTAGCAATAGCTTTGAAAGTCCAATTTGGATTTTTTTTAAATAATTTACAAATTAGTTTACGCACTTCTACTTCGCTGCTCATGGTTAAGTCAAAAACTATTGAATGAATTTAAAAATTTACTTGAAGATTTGTACACTTTTTTCAAAGGCAACCTGATTAAAATTTATTGAATTTTTTTAATTCCTTGAATTTGACAAGTAATAATGAGTGCACTTGAAAGCAAATACAAACATTAATCCAATTACTCTTGTTTCAGGTGCTTTTGAAAACAGACTTCTTCATATTGGCTTACGAGGTTCCGACTTTTGTTTACCTAGATTTTAAATTTAAAATATGGTCTAAATGATTTTTAATTGTTAAGTTTGCAAATTGCTTAAAGAAAAAACTGTGCGCTTAGCTTTAAACATTTATTGCATAGTTATGGGTAAGAAAACATTAAAAAATTTAAGTACATTTAAATGTACTAGTATCGCCTATGGTCGAAATTCTACCAACTGTCTGTACAGAAGTGAGCGAAAATGAACACTAACGTAACGTATGTTAAGACATTTTAGCGTAGATTTGAGAAAACAGAACATTAAAGATGCATACGAAAAACTCATAGTGAAGATGACAGCAATCGTTTGTCATTTACAAGCAAATACAAATATTAATCCTTTACTATAATCGTATTAAAATGAACACAATCTTTGTCATTCCGTACCTTCACTGGAAGAACCGCTTAGCAAAAATGTGTTCAAGAGCTTATATATCTCCTAAATTAACCTCTACTTGAGTAAAGTGTATGAGCTGGTTCTATTATTAATCCCACCCAAACTCCTTTCGAATATATCCACTCCTTTTTGGGGGTCAACTGTTGGGGGCCCCCACAAAAAACTCAATAAATTAATAATATTGCCGAAAACAGTTCTTTGATTCTTTGAGGTTTGGGGTTAACACCCCGCCCCCCCTCCCTGAGAGCAACTCTCAGCACAGCATGGCAGTTGTTGTTTGTTTATGGTCAGGAAAAAGATCTTTAGAAGACATTGCACATTGACAAAAAAAAAAATTAAAAGGCTTAATTTGAACCATTTATTGAGAAAATACTATAATACATAGATACTTAAAGTTTTATTATACGTAAATAAAATAAAAATAAAACCATTTTCCAAAATAAATTTTTTGTTTGTTTTTAAAAACATCTTCTTCTCGTCGCTTGGTGGCATAAAAAAAGTAGTCCTTTTCAGCTACAAAAAACAAAGTGCATATTAATAAGGGTACTTGTAGGTACAACCTTCACTAGAATTATTAAGGTTGGCCTAATAGGAAAAATTTAGCGCGACTTTTTAAAAAGGGTCAGTTTAAACCCTTTTAGTCAGTTTCAACCCAACCAAACTTTAAAGTAGTAGTTAAGGTTGTAGCGATAAGTAACCTTATTAATATGCACTTTGATTTTGTTATTTCCGATAAATTGGGTTCAAAATATCTTGATATCGGCTAAAAAGAACAACTTTGTTTATGCCAACTAGCAAGAAGAAGATTAATTTAAAAAAAAAATGTACATACATTGGAATGTTGTTTTATATATTATTTGCGTATACAAATTCTTAAGTCTCTATTAAACAGCCCAATTCTAAATAATTTTTCCTGGGGAATCGGAAAAGGGAGTTTTTATTTTTAAGATATCGGATAAAGACATCAAATTTGTCTTGCTTACACTCTTGAATATCACCAACCGTCAGATGAAGAAATTTGTATTACAAATTTTCAAAATGTTCAAGAACTAAAAATGAAAACTCCCTTTTCCAATTCCCCGGGAAAAATTATTCAGAATCGGGCTGATAGAGTCTGGTCTTTTAAAGATCGGTCTTTTCACAATAGATATCAACCAGATAATTGAATTTGTTTTGAAAATTCATTATAACTTCACGTTTTAAGCCGTAACTTCTGAACCCTTAACCCTCCGATGGGTGAGTCATCCGTTGCCCTTATATGCAGTACAAGGTCCCCAGGGACCTATTTGTATGGAATTTTGTACGAAAATTTTTTTCAATATCTTTTTTTTGCTTTGTTATTATTATTTATTCATTATTAATTTTAAATGAATTCCAGAACTTTTTTTATATATTGTATATACTAACACTATGAATTTTTTGGAGTTTTATATGAAAAAAGCTTAAATAACTATTGTTGAGTAGATCCAAAATATTTTCTGTGCAGGTGCTGCATCGATGCATGAGTGTAGAATGCTCTGCACAAACTGTATTGTTGCAGGAATTGCAATAGGACCTAGTTTTCCGCTGCCATCCGTACTCAGAAAGACATATGCGACATAAAGGTCTGTTTCCTCTAGGCGCAAATGGCGGTGCAGCTGCTTCTGCTTCTGTAGGTCTTGATAATATCTAAAAAGAACAAAAAGGAAAAAAAAAATATGTAGTTATTCTGCTTTTGAACATAAGAATTGATTTTTCTCATCTTAACATCAAATGCTTCCATTGAATTCCGTATCCTTGGATATGTGGTTATGCGGTTGTTGAGCGCTCGTTCCTCTATGTTTCGTACTGCCAATTGTTTTGTCAGCATCATCAGGAATGACCGTCGTCTGTCTCTTCTTCGAATTGGCTGCATTTCATTAAATTAAATTAATTTTAACCACCATATTATAAAACATGGCCAGTGGCCAGCGGTTTGTTGAGCGCTTGCATGTATACGTGCCAAGCATCTGGTCCATTGTATCAACGCCTGATTTGTTGGCATTGTAGTCCAAAATAGCAAAAGGTTTCTGATTCTTAGATTGCAAGTTTAATGTTGTGTGGACAGCAAAATGACCGCTTTGTTCTTCTTGGGCACATATGAACACAGCGCTACATCGCCTTCGTTGAAGCCGAACAATGTGCTGTTGACAAAACGCTCGTTGACAGAACGATTTTTTGGGAACTACTGTTTCACAAATGTCTTATTCGAGCGCACTGTTTCAGCAAATGCAGTTTTCTTCCTGATCAAAATAAGCACCAGTTCCAAAGTGGAGAAGAAATTGTCCTCATAAATTGTGCGGCCTTCACCCAAATAACTCTGCGCAAGTTGAAGTAAAACATTCAGCCCTCGATAGACCTCTCGTGTTAGGTCAGATAATTTACCAGAGTAATTTACCAGAGTATTCCTTTGACAGGATAAAATGATTTCGAGTAGCACAATTCGACGGAATGTATTGTGCTGAGCGCTCGTTGGCGGCAGGTGCGGCCTCTGTATGGGAATAACTGCTCATCAACGGTCAGTGCATCATGCGGAGTGCAAGCTGCTGCCAAGTTAGACTGTAAAATTTGCCAAACATCATCAATAGCCGCAGTTTTGCTTCTGGTTAGTCGCTGTTTTTGCGTATTTCCATTGTCGAATCTAAGACATTGTAGCATGTATCTGAAGCGATCATAAGATAATGCAGCTTTGTATATTGGACTGCACGTTGTGCCCCATAGCTCTGAAGCAGGTTCACTATTCGATTTGGTGAGTCCAGCATACAAAATAATAGCCAAAAAGGCATCGAACTTCTTCAAAGTGATTGTTTTTCATTCTTTTGTGCTCGTTGGATTTGCCAAATTCCATGCAGCTATCATTTCACGGCCTTTCCCATTTGTTTCGTGTATTATGATGTACGCCATGTCTTCGGTGAATATCGAGCGGAAAATGGTAAGGGGATCATGTGTGGTTCTACTGGTCCCGGTTTCCTCCTTGTGAATTCGACCACGTTATGAGCACGAGTGCGGGAAGTCGGTGGTGTATTTTTACTCCATTTGGTGCCATCTTTGGAAATGAAGTAATTGCCACTTGTTTTCAGAGCATCAGTTTCTTCCTCTTCATCATCGTCTTCATCACTAATATCCTCATTGATCTCTACATCAGCTTTACTTTCGGCATCAGAATCATCAACATGAAAATTTGATTGATATGTCAAGTCATCTTCCGCACCTTCAAAATCAAATGCAGGAACATCAACTTCATCCGCCTTACTCATGAAGTCTGCAAATTTACCATGCACTGCAATTCTTTCTTCCTCACTCATTTGCTGGTACCACCATTTCAGCAATATCTAAATTTCTATCTGCCATTGTATTTTCTTTATGTAATTCAGTATAAAACTTAGCACACGATATTTTCTGCTCACTGTGTAAACTTTGTATGATTCGGTTTACAAAACTGAAGCCGCTTTATACTCTTTTTCTTTATACTCTTTTTCTAAGTTTACCTGTGTTCAACCATAAAGCAGGCAACAAAATTCAAAGAGGGATGGACCGTTTGTTATATTTTCAAGCAAAGGCACAATAAAGATAGTCCAAAAGGTACCTTAAATTCGAAGCATACATTTGTGATGTATACAAACAATATAATAATTCAAAATTCAAAAAGGGTTGAATTTCCCCAGACAGGTAATTATGTTTTGAAGGAAAGGCCAACAATAATCTAGAAAGTACCTAAAATTCAAAGAACACGTTTGTTATATGTTCAAATAATAAAACAATTAAAACCAAGCCAAAATAAATTGCATTTACTAACAATTCCTTGCAATTTCAGTACAAGGTCTCTAAGGACCTTGTCACCCTTTCCCGTACTAAACAACTTTAAACCCTTTTAAATGCTAAACTATTGGTCGGATCGCCTTGATTTTCTTTTTAAACGATTCTGCATAAAATTGCCTTGGAATACATATAAGGGTCGGGTATATCTCCCATGGACCATCAAGGAGTAATTTCAGTTGGAAAATGAAAAAGGTCCCCAGGGACCTTCTCACCCATCGGAGGGTTAAAGAGCACGTACAAAAGGAAACGTAGAGCGTAAAAAGAACTTATAAAAAATTAAAACTAAATAATAGCGCCTGTTGCTGGCATGATATTAAACCTTGAAATTAAGAATGGGTCAACTTACTGCAATTTTTTTAAAAGTTTTATATTTTTTCCTTATAAAAGAAAAAAATATTCTTTCCAATGAAACCATGCTTACGAAAATCGTATTTGCGAAATGTCTCAAAATAGACCCTATTTTGAGTGGGTCTGCGAAAATAACAATCTTCAAATCTCAATATGCAAAACAATAAACGATTCTAAGAACAAAACTTTAGCCAAATCGAAGACGGCTAGTTAAACTGATATTACACTTTAATGTAAAATATGCGATATATTGAAAACAATTTGTTCTTACTTACTTAGTTGGCGCTACAACCGTATGTCGGTCTTGGCCTCACCTAAGAATTTGAGCCATCCATTTCTGTCTCTCGCTTGCTGACGCCAGTTGGAAATTCCAAGCTTCGTCAGGTTGTCCTCCACTTGGTCTTTCCAACGAAGATGCGGTCAACCGAATCGAATATTTTCTTCACTGGAGCATCGTCTTTCATGTGCTGAACATGACCTAGCCAGCGAAGCCGCTCGATTTTAATGCGCTTGACTATGTCGATGTCAGCGTACGGCTCATACAGTTCATCATTCCACCGTATTCGGTACTCGCCATTGACGCAGATTGGTCCGTAGATCTTACGAAGAATCTTTCTCTCGAATGCTCCTAAAGTCTTTTCATCTGAACTGCTCAACGTCCAGGTTTGTGATGCATAAAGTAGGACGGGCATGATGAGCGATTTATAGAGCGTGATTTATGGAGAGGGCTCTGCTTCCCAATTGCCTACTGAACCCAAAGTAACACCTGTTGGCAAGAGTTATTCTTCGTTTGATCTCAATGCTGATGTCATTGGTTGAGTTTATGCCGGATGCCAGATTGACGAAGTCCTTCACAACCTCGAAGGAGGTATTATCAACTGCAACGTGGGTTCCAAGACGCTGGGACTGTTTGTTTGTTGACAGCAAGTATTTCGTCTTATCTGCATTCTTTGCCAGACCCATTCAACTTGACTCTCTTTCTAATCTGGAAAATGCTGGACTGAAATTATGGCCAATGATATCGATGTCATCAGCATACGCAAGCAGCATAACACTCTCTTAGAATATTGTGCCACTACGTCTCAGATCAGCAGCTCGGATGATCTTCTCCATCATTCGGTTGAAAAAGTCGCACGATAAGAAATCACCTTATCGGAAACCTCGTTTGGTAACAAATGGTGGAGAGAGGTCCTTCCCGATTTTAACTGCGCTGCTGCTGTTGCTCAGTGTCGTCCTGCAAAGTCGTATTAGTTTTGCAAAAATACCAAACTCAGACATGGTGGAGTACAGGTGCTTCCTTATTGGGCTGTCGAAGGCGGCTTTGTAGTCGACTAAAAGATGGTGGGTGTCGACTTGTTTTTCTTGAGTCTTCTCCAAGATTTGTCGTAGCATGAAAATCTGGTCGATGGTGGATTTTCCAGCTCTGAAGCCACACTGATAAGGTCCGATCAGTTTGTTTACAATGGTCTTCAATCTTTCACATAAAACGCTCGCCAGTGTACTCTGGGCATCTGTCACCAGATTCCCGTTTTCATCCTTGCAGGAAAAGGCCCCGGTCTTAAAACCATCGGCAAGGCCTCTTATTTTTTTGAAAAATTTTCAGGCCTCATTACTGTCACCATGCATCTCAATCTTCTTTTATTCGCGCTTTTCTGCCTCAATTTTTTCCGCCTAAAAATATGTCTCTCTTCCCTCCTCTTCGATTGCAGCTTGTCGACGTCTAGCTTTCTCTGTGTAGGGTTGCGTGCATTCTTAGCTGCGCACAGACGTGAACGGATCTAGGCTGCAACAAGATAGTGATCCAAGTCAATGTTTGCACCACGGATCGTGCGTACATCCGATACACTGGAAGAGTGCCTTCCGTCGATCAAAACGTGATCAATTTGATTTTTGGTTTTTGATCAGAGGACATCCAGGTGGCTTTATGAATATTGAGATGCTTGAATCTAGTGCTACTTACGACCATGTTTCGTGCTGCGGTGAAGTCAATCAGCCTCATTCCGTTATCGGAGGTGTTGTCGTGGAGGCTGAACTTTCCGACTGTTGATCAAAAATATTTACCTTGCCCACCAAGACGCTCGTAGAAAATTTCCTTGATCTCATCGTCCTTGTCTCTTGTCGGAGTGTGCGCACATATAAGGCTTATATTAAAAAATTTAACCTTGATGCGGATTATGGCAAGTCGTTCGTTCACAGGTGTGAATCGCAGGACGTGGGGCCGTAGTCTCATGCCAACTACAAATCCGCATCCAAACTCGTGCTTCTCCGCATGGCCGCTGTAGTAGATATCACAGGGTGCATGTCGTATGCTACACTGTCCCTTCCATCGCATTTCTTGGATAGAAGTGATATCAGCTTTGTATCTTTCCAAGACATCAGTTAGTAGGATAGAGGCACCTTCCCAATTAAGGGTTCGGACATTCCAGGTGCATATCCGTAAATCATTATCAGTTTTTCGTTTGCGGTAGTCGTCATCAGATTTGGGGATCAGTTTTCTGCTATTCTTATTTGTTTTAAATGAAGTGGGTTTTTACGGGTGGGCTTCAAACGCACAACCAGGCCCACCACTCAGATTAGCTGCCAAACTAACGTTTGTCAGTTTTGACGTTGCCCAGGAAACATTAAGTGGAGGTTTGTATCGACTTGAGGCGATTTCACAAGAATTATGCTGGCCTCGCCAGGTTGAGACAGTCAGTTACCCTGTAAAAGTTCGCTTCCGGTTTTCCGGACAATTTGTTCTTACTTAGACGAAATTTGTTAAATGCAAAATTTTTATTACAAATTGTGGTTAAAAAAGTTCTTGAAAACTTTTTGAAATTTTGTTTAAAAAAATATACTTTGATATTAAAGGCGTTGTGTTGGATTTAAAAACGTGATATATGGATTTTGACCAATATTTTGCACCCCATATTTGTATACACAGCTTGAATCAAGCAAATCAACCTGTAAAGTTTATCGAATCATTTCATTTTTGCGATGCATTGATATAACCATCAATAAGCCGATTCCCGGAGATTGGTGCAACATTGTCGGTTTCAGTCGATTCAAGCAAACGCTCGTTTTCGTCGCATCGAAGACTCAAAACATACATGAGAAGTAAAACTGGAGAAGACAGGCTCAATGGGTTTACTCTTATAAATATTGAAAGAGATGTGGAAGTGACCATGGAAGAAATTTTAATTGCACTATCCCAAAATAAAAGAAATCTAGACATTATGCTATAAAGATTATTTTATGATGACTGAGGTGATTCTTATATGAGTGAAATGTATAAGATGCTCCTATTAAGTTTTCAACCTCAGCACTTGTTCTAAAACCCTAACTGTCTGTCAAGGTATCTCTAATGATTTAGTATTATTCGAAAAGCAGAATTTAATTTTCTTTTAATGCTCATACGTCAGATCAAAGGTCACCAGCCCAAATATTTTTTTATTTATTTGTGAAACAGTATCTTGCAGAAAATTGGATCAACTTTTAAATAGTTCTGAACTAGTTCCAAAAAGGCCCAGTACTGGTCCCTCTACAATAACCTTTTACATCGATCAAACTGATGCTTTTGACGTGTTAATGTCATAGGAAAACCCAATTGTACCCTTTTTCCCTATATTTGAACTAGTTTCAATATGAACATTTTTAAGCTGGTACTTTTTTAAAGTCTTAAAGTAGATCTTAAACTGGTTTGAAAGTATTCAAACATTAGAGGCATTTATGTCTTAGCTTTTGCATGTATTACAAAAGAAGTGCATCATGTAAGAGATGATGCAATTCTTTTATTTTATGTAGCTACTCTTTTTTATAAAATGCAAATACTAACCTATTTCCAATTCTTTAAATTCCTCAAACAAATTGAAGATGCAAAAAATTGTCCTAACACGTGTTAATATATTTTTGTCAGTAAAAATTTTAGCAAGAAAACAAAATCAAAGTGAACTGTTCTACGCTGAAATTTTTTTTGTACTATTTCATAGCAAGGTCAAATTGCGCTAGATATTAACTTGTTAATTTTAGCCTGTGATGTGTATTTACGTAAACGTAAAAAATCAATGAAGATATAGAAAAAAATACGCGATATTAAAGTTTTGACTAAACAATTTATTAGTATAACTATTTGCAGCTAAATTTTAAAGCTAACACCACCGAGTTTTAGTAGAATTAGAGTGAAACATGGTACGAAGACTACTGGCAACAATGTGCAATTAAGAGTTGATTTAATAAAAGGCATATTTTTCTACAGACCAGTGCTATAAAGCCACCTTAGTTTCATAGATGCACCTTAATTAAATCTTTTAAAAACTAAATTTTGTTACAGATCTAGCAGAGCCATGTTAGCTAATCGAATGTCGTATATATATGGACTAGAAGGTCCCTCACTTCAATGTGATACTGCTTGTGCAAGTTCTATGACTGCACTTAATCTGGCCTTCGAAGCTATGAAGCGGGGTGACATTGACTCCGCAATTGTTGGCAGTGCAAATCTATGCCTACATCCTAAAACTTCTCAACATTTAATTGCTCTAGGAGTTATTTCACCAGATGGAATCTGTCGACCTTTCGATGCCGATGCAAATGGATACACTAGAGCGGAAGCTATTACTTGTATTGTTCTCCAAAGAAAGTCGGCAGCAAAACGAATCTACGCCACTTTGGTTAACAGCAAGACTAACTGTGATGGCTTCAAAAATAAAGACATCACACATCCCTCCAGAGCTAGTCAGGAAAAACTATTGAACAAAATTTACAGTCACTTTGATGTAAATAGTTTAGGCTTCTTAGAAGCACATTGCACTGGAACCGTGGCTGGTGACCCTGAAGAATGTGCAGCTATAGATAATGCAATTTGTAGTAAGCGCAAGGAAACTCTTTTGGTAGGTTCCATCAAGGCGAATTGTGGGCACGCAGAACCGTCTGCTGGAATTTGTTCTGTGATTAAAGTATTGTTCACATTCCAAAATAATTTGATCCCTCCAAATATAAATATAAACACAATCCGCTCGAGCATTGAAGCCCTTCGAGATGGCCGCATGACTGTTGTTACTGAACCCACAAAACTCGAGAAACCATATGTTGGAGTAAACTCTTTTGGATTTGGAGGAGTCAACGTTCATGCTTTGTTGAAAAGATTTGATAAGGATAAGGTTGCAACATCGAACTCTGAAAACCAAATGCCTCGCTTAGTGATTTGGGCCAGTCGAACGGAACAGAACGCCTTAGATTTTCTTACAAACCTCGAAAATCAGCCGTTGGATGAGGAGTATCTAGCTTTGATATCTTCTGCTCAGTTAGGTGGTGTGCAAGGCATGGTTTTTCGCGGATTTAGCATTTTGCAACACAATGTTGGTGAATTAAAACCGACCGTGTTGTTTAAGAATGTTGAGCACAGCTCTGGTGTTAGACCGCCCATAGTATGGGTCTTTAGTGGAATGGGATCGCAATGGGCAGGCATGGGTAAGACACTGATGTCAATACCACTTTTCAAAAAGTCAATTGAACGCTGCCATAATGCACTTAAACCATTGGGAACCGATCTTATAAAGGTATTAACTACTGATGATCCCCAAATATTCGACAATGTGCTGAACTCATTTGTTGGTATTGCTGCGATTCAAATCGCACTTGTGGATATTTTGAGAGAGCTTGGAGTTACGCCAGACTTTGTGATTGGTCATTCTGTGGGTGAGCTGGGATGTGCGTATGCAGATAATTGCTTTACTGCTGAACAAATGATTCTTGCAGCATATTATCGTGGAAAAGTGAGCGTTGACATGGAGCATATCAAAGGATCAATGGCTGCCATTGGCTTAGGCTACAATGATATTAAGCATTTGCTTCCAGAATCTATTGAAGTAGCTTGTCACAACAACTCTGACTCGAGCACGATTTCTGGACCCAGTCAAGACATTGAGAAGTTTGTAAGTGATCTGAAGGCTAAGAACATATTTGCAAGAATTGTTCCTACTTCAAATATAGCATACCACAGTAAATACATAGCTCACTTTGGCCCAGAGTTTCTAAAGTATCTGAAACTTATAATTCCTTATCCGAAACAACGATCGAAAAAATGGATCAGTTCAAGTATACCTGAAAGTAATTGGGGCCAGGAGGAAAGCTTGTACTCATCGGCTGAGTATCACACAAACAATTTGTTAAGCAGTGTACTTTTTGAAGAAGCTTCACAATGCATTCCTAAAAATGCTCTCACTATCGAAATTTCTCCACACGGACTGCTCCAAAGTATATTGAAGGTTTCCATACCAGACGGAATGCACTTGAGTTTAACACAGCGAGCAACACCTGATGGCACTACATTCCTTCTAAAGGCACTCGGCAGGTATGTTTTTTAATATTATTTATGTTGTTTTTTTTTTCTATGAAATAAACATGCAAAATAGGTCAACTTATCCAATTAAGGCTTCAGAAATATTGCAGAACTACTTTTAATATAGTCAATATAATGTTGGCCTTAACTACACTTTGTTAGAGTCCTCTAACTTTAAATGAACTACAAAATTAGTAAAATAAAACAACATTAGTACATCAATGATTTGTAGTAGATTTTGTAACACAGTTATTTTGTAAAGGGTTTTTTATAGAGTGATACAACTTTGAGTTGGCATCACTGTTTTATTTGACCACCCATTTAACAGCTGATAGTTGATTTTTATTAAGTTTGCTTTGACATTTTATTATGAATCGACTTACATCAGAGCAACGCGTGCAAATTGTGGAAATTTTTAATCAAAATAATAGTTCTGTACGTCAAACTTATCGTGCACTGCGTCCATTTTATGGCGTACATAATCGTCCTTCAGAGCTGCTAATTCGAAGAACAATAGATCGTTTTCGGACCACATTGGATTATTTTCTTTGGGGTTATTTATTTATTTATTTATTTATTTATTTATTTATTTCTATTTTTTAACTATCAGCAATCGTTTAACAGTTTGAGTAATAACATATAAATTATAAAAACAATATGATATAAAACTAATAAAATGTAAACATAATTATATTAAAGAATATTGACTTTTATAAATTCATTTTAAACAATTCTTAATAAATTTTGTTTAAAAGTTTGTCTATTCAGAGTGAGATCTATTTGAGCAATTATGGAATTGAACGCTAAGCACATATTATTAATAGGATCATTACGGCCATAGTTTGTCCTATGATACGGAATGTAAAAAAATCACTTTGCCTAAAATATCTCTCAGGCGCATATATTCTTAAAAGAGCGAGGAGTGGCGCGCAGTCTATATGTGACATAATTATATCGCGAACAAAAATAACAAGAAAAAATTTAAAAATTTAAAATTCCAATTTAATTTAAACATTATGTAACGAGTGAAACGTTTTTGTATTCTTTCCAATCGCAAAGAATCTACCTCGTAATATGGATCCCAGATCACACATCCATATTCCAAGATAGACCTTATTAAAGATAAAAATAACGTTCTAAGGGTATATGGATCCTTAAATTCCTTCGAATTACGCCTCAAAAAACCCATCATTGCATTAGCCTTAGTAATTATGCAATCATAATGGTTGGAAAAAGAAATTTTTCTATCAAATAGAATTCCCAGATCAGATGTAGACTCGACACGTGAAAGACTACTATTTGCGATTGAGTAATTAAAAAAATTTGGTTCTTTTTTCATATAAATAGACCAAGCGCGTCGGAAGCGAATTTAATCTGGGGGGGGGCGCAGTACAAATGAGGGGGCAGTACAAATGGTGGTGCAAAAACAGTTCACCAAAATTTCTTCAAAGAAACATGCATGTGAATAAACAAACTTTTTATTTTAGTTAAAAAAAAAAATATAAAAATATATAAAAAATATTAAAATTTCATTATTTTTAAAAGTTCTTCCAATTTCAATATTAGAGATCATTCTTTAAAGGATCTTTCATATGGTAATATGAAAATATAAGAAATAATGGTTGCTTTTATAAAGCAAGACTAGGTATATCTTTACATGGTTTAAATGCAATAAGGCACAAAAAGTTATATCATTTTAAATTATTCCAAAATGTTTCTTTCTGCCCTTGCGAGAAACAAACTCTTTTACCACCTCCATCGAATTCAATTCTTCGGTTTTATCTTTGTGAATGTGTATAAGTGCCACATGAGTGAGTCGTTTCTGTGTCATATTTGCTCGAAGATACGTTTTAAGTCGTCTTAGTGCACTAAAAAAACGCTCAGATAAAGCTGCTGATGCAGGCACAGTCAAAAGCAAAGCAATAAGTTTTTCAACTTAATTTAATAGTTTTTTTTACAGTATCCGAATTTTTTGCAAATTGGGATACAATGCCACTACAATTTGAAGGTAATTGGCCAAACAATTGCTTCACCATTTTAAGTTGCGCGTGGAGGTCGCTCCCATCAAAGTCATCTGCATAAAGATCTAGTTTTGTTTTTAGATTTTGTTGAGAAGGCACTTTTCCGTTGAAGTGAATATTACAGTATCTTTTTGCAAACACAGAGAAAGAAAATGGTTATCCGCAAGCATGATTATGAAGAAGAACGAAAGAAGAGGAATATATATATAATACAAAAATATTATCGTTGTAAAAAAAACTGATATTTTTAATAACTTTTGAAGTTTTCTTTTTAAATTGTTTATCTAGCTAAAAAAGTGGGGGGCAACTGCCCTCCTTTTCCTCCCGCTTCCGACGCCAATGAAAAAGACATAACGTTGCATTTGGCAACATTTAAATAAAGTCTATTAACTGAACACCATTTAATCATATTGTTTAAATCAATTTGAAGAATTCGATGGTCGGAAGGTGAAGAAATTTCCATGTTATGTAAAGTCACTTGTCTACGTCGATAAACCACAAACAATTGAATACCTGGAAATAAACATTCGAAGAATTATCGGCGAGATACGGCCGCAAATGCTGCGAAAACTTTTTTAAAATTGATGTTCCAGATTGCGCTTTGTACGCGCCAGTTGTGGCGGCCACATGGCCGAAATCATGTTTAAACATTAATGTCATAAATTTCTATTCAATGAAGCCCGTTTCATTGATATTAAAAATATATTGCTATGTTGAAATATATGATTTAAACTTGTATCACTTTATAAAAAACACCCTTTAGTTTAGCATTGTTGTTAAAAAAAATTTTTATTCGAAAAATGGGTATTAAATATTTTCACACAAATTAATTTTGGGAACTCTAAGGCCTATTTTAATTTTAACATTTATTGTTTCTTTATTTTATTTAAATGAAACATTAGCTTATATTGCAAAGGAGTGGAACTTAATATTGCAAATTTATATCCTAAAGTACAATGGCCAGTTTCAAGAGGCACACAAAGCTTAAGCCACTTGATCGAATTTGACCACTCAACTGATTATTATGCATATTCGCACAAGAACGAACAGTCCGACACTGTAATGAAGAAATTTATTCTGACTAATGAAAATTGCTCACATTTGAAGGGACATCAAATTGACGGAAGAATAATAGCTCATGCTACATTTTACTTGGAATGTGCTTGGGCTACTTTTGCAACAATGAATAATATTGCGTGTTACGAAAATCAAGCAGTAGAGTTCGAAGATGTTAGCTTTCTTAGTTCCACCACAATTTCATCCGAAGATACTGAGCTTACAGTTGTTGTACACAAAGGGACAGGCATTTTTGAAGTAAGTACAAACTCCTTTCAACTAAGACATTATAAAATAATTTAGACAAAATTTTCATTAGATAACAGAATCCAATAGTGTGGTTTGCACTGGTTCAATCCACAAAATTACTGGTAAAACCCAACCAAGTCCTATTACCTGGAAAAAAAATAAGAATACGGATATTCTTATGAAAAAAGACTTCTACAAAGAGCTGAAGTTGCGTGGATATCACTACAAAAGTGATTTCCAAGCAGTTGAAATGGCCACCTACGATGGAACTTACGGCAAAATAAGATGGTTTAATTGGCTATCATTCATGGATTGTATGCTGCAGTTATCCATTTTTAGGCAAGATTCGCGCTCCTTGATGCTACCAACAACAATACGAGTGATAAGAATATTTCCAGAATATCATAAATCAATTGGCGCATGCAACCCCGATGCCGTAATTGAAGTATTCGGCAACAGCAAACATAAACGACTCGTATCAGGAGGTGTTGAGATATTGGATATAAACTATAGATGTGTGAAACGAAAAAGAGCACCTGCTGATCCTGTTCTTGAAAAGTATCAGTTCTTGTCCCATTTTCCAGCGCCTAAGTTGTCATTACTTGATGTGACCAGATGTTGTATCCAGTTGGTACATGAAAATCAACCATCATTCAACTTAAAGATTATCGAAATAAGTGATAAAGAAAGAAATACACAGTTTCTGGAAGGTTTGATGAAAGCCGTTGACGAATTGCCCATAGTTATCGGTAGCTATATCTTGGTACATGAAGAAGAAAGACCTACTGCTGATAATTCAGAACTACCTGGCATCACAGAACTATATGCAAACGAATTGAAACCGTTTGAGAAAAGCAACATTGTTGTTGCTAGTCATGTATTTGGCGATAAGTTTGATTTCATAAGCTCCATATCAAATAAGCTAGATTTGAATGGATTTGTTATTTGCAGAGAGAATAACGATTTTCAGTTCGATAAATTCATAGCTCCTCAGGGGCTTGTTACCATAGCGGTTTTTCCTACTGACACTGAGCTCGTAATAATGCTTCAAAGTATTGCCAATGTACCAAGCATCACTGAGCTGAAATCTATAAATATCAATTCATCCGACTTCAATTTTAAGTGGATTCAAGATATTAAGAGAGCAACCGATGCTAGTAAAGTAGTTTTAGTTGCGCAAAATGACAAGTTTAACGGCATTTTGGGCTTAATCAATTGTTTAAGAAAGGAACCAGAGACAAGAAAAATGAGATGCGTGCTTATTGATGACGCTGATGCTCCTCCATTTGCCTTTGAAACCGCTTTGTATGCTAAACAACTGAAATTGGGCCTAGCCATAAATGTCTATCGCAAGGTTTGTATGTTTGTGTGATATAATTATGTTGGTTGAATTGATCATATTTTTATATAATTAACTCTAGAATAAGTGCAAATTTAAACGAATTGTGTGATTCATTTATTCATGCATCAATAGATGATTTGCTGATATTCTATATTAAGTAATAAAGCATTCTAATTCCATTATTTTTCTTTGTGTTGTGGACCTAATACATTTTTGGAGTGTTTGGTGTGTGGCAGAGACCTGCAGCGATGAACTGCAACTGCTTTTACACTCAGTACATACTTGGTTTTTGTATGACTTCAATATCATTAATACCATGCAACATATTCTACGGCATCGAGCTCACTTACAACATCAAGCATGTTGCATTAGCCAATTGTACCAAAGTCAAACACTGTGTGATGTGTGCTTCGACTTCAGTGGAAAGTATAGATGTTTGCATAAAATAATTATGTGTATAAACCACAGCGCACGAACGGCAATCGTTATAATTATGCATTATTTTGAGCTACTGCCTCGTGTACCATTGCAGGTTGATTTCAACTTCGGCTAAGCAGTGATACAAAAGTAAGCTTACGAACGATGAAATCAGCGCGTACACTGCATTTTTACTCAAGTGTTTGTAGATTACTTCAGTATGAATAGAGTAAATAGTTTTAGGAAGTTTTAGGGGTAACTTATTTCGAAGATGATGTCAAACTTTAAAATTTAAGATGGCGGATAGAGTTGCCACCTAGATTTTTTTCATTTTATTTTAATTTATTAATTTTGAAATTCTGACAACGGATTTGATTTCGAATATAATGTCACAGTTTTAAAATTTAAGATGGAGGTTAGGTTTGCCACCTAAATTTTTACCACAGTATTGCCACCTAATAATATGTATTTTTAAGAGTTTTAAACATCATTTATCAGTGTTAAGGGGTCGCTGATTTCGAATCTAAAGTCAGAATTTTAAAATTCAAGATGGTGGATAGGGTTGCCACCTTAATTTTTTGTAGTTTTGTTAATTCGGGGCTGGCAAAAAATGGTACGTCAGAAATGGGTCGCTGAATCTGAATCCATTGTCAGAATTTCAAAATTATAAAATTTTGAAATAATAGGGCTGCCACATTATAATATGTATTTTTAAGAATTTTAAACATCATTTATCAGTGTTAAGGGGTCGCTGATTTCGAATCTAAAGTCAGAATTTTAAAATTCAAGATGGTGGATAGGGTTGCCACCTTAATTTTTTGTAGTTTTATGAATTCGGGGCTGGCAAAAAAAAAGGTACACCAAAAATGGGTCGGTGAATCCGAATCCATTGTCAGAATTTCAAAATTATAAAATTTTGAAATAATAGGGTTGCCACCAAATAGTATGTCTTTTCAAAAGTTTTAAACGTCATTTATCAGTGTTAAGGGGTCGCTGATTTCGAATCTAAAGTCAGAATTTTAAAACTCAAGATGGTGGATAGGGTTTCCACCTTAATTTTTTGTAGTTTTATGAATTCGGAGCTGGCAAAAAAAAGGTTCACCAAAAATGGGTCACTGAATCCGAATCCATTGTCAGAATTTCAAAATTATAAAATTTTGAAATTATAGAGTTGCCACCTAATAATATGTCTTTTCAAGAGTTTAAAACGTCATTTATCAGTTTTAAACTCTTGAAAAGACATATTATTAGGTGGCGACCCTATTATTTCAAAATTTCGAACAATTGAACAAAAGTTGTAGCTTTATTAAAGATCTGCATGCATACAAAATCTTATCAAAATCAGTGATTAAAGGTGTTTTATTGTAAAATGGCGTCTGATATAATTTCTTAAAAAACTAATTTTAATAAATATCTTTAAAAATTTACTAAACAAATTTTATTGCTCACTCAATTAAACTTAAGAATTTATTTTAAAAAAGAAATCAGCTCAATTGAACCATTAGCTTATGAGCTACAAGCTCTCAAAAGTCACGCAAAGTAACTTCAATGTTACTGCAATGTTACTGCAAATACTTTGTGTTCGGAGAACAAAATAAGCGCTGGTTTTTTTATGCAGGAGTTACGCTTTATGTCTTTGTTTTGTAGCTTGTAAATGACCATACTTACCATTGCATACCAGAAGTTGAAAAGACCCTGCGCTGGTTATCAAACCAACAACTCGAACATGCATTATTGTGGTCTTACGACACGCTCATACACAGTTGGCTTCAATGTTGCAAGTATATTCGACACAACAATCGCAGCGCTTGCGTAGTGCGGTCAGACTGTCACTGTATTTGTTGAGGGTAGATTGCAAGTAGCGAAAATGCCATCGCTTGCAGATCACTGGTGTGTGGCTTTTGTTTCAAATCCCCTTATTCAGGATCTATGCCAACTGAAAAAAATATTCATTCCCAATAATAATTGAAGGGCTTATTGCAATAACGTGATAAGCCACATGATATAAAAAAATATATTTTTTAGGCTGAATACATTACTCAATGCATTGCCAACAACCACTTAAGAGATTTTTGCTATTTCTTAATAATTTTTCTATCCTATTTGTAAAAGTTTCCGTGTTCAATTCCATTTCTTCGTACAAAAATAAATTTTTTCAAAACTTCAGAGTCGTTTATCTCAAAATATTTTTGATGTGGCTTATCATGTTCTTGTAATTAGCCCTTCAATTATTATTTTTCGATAATTTTTATACTAAAAATACATTACTATCGATAAAGTTGATATTCACTGTAGTAATAAATAATTTCTTTAACACAAGAGTACAAAGGTTTGACAACCAGAACAGTTATCATATATTTTTTTTTTAACTACCCTCACCTTTCACACATCAAGTCATCAAAGTGTGGTTTATCAGTAGTGGGGTCTAAGTCAGTTTTATTTTAAGTTTCATAATTTCGCTTGAATTATCTATCCTACAGTACACCAAGGTTCGTATTTGCTTCACAAAATATGAATGGTATTCAATGAACGCCGTATTGGCGATGTAAAGAGCGTATGTTCGGCAAGATTACAGCAACGTAATTTGCAGTAACAAAATTGTAAAGGATTAAACATATGCAGCTTACGGCACAAAAACGTAGTGTATACATCATGTGTAATGCGTATTACGCGACCGTGGTTTAATTGTGTTATTGACGAGCAGTGTTTCAATTAAATTTAACAATTTAAAAAATTAAAAATGCACTTACCATTAATGGTTCTAAAATTTCTGTAAAGCTTAAAATAATTTTGTTGTTGCAACTATTTTTAATAAAATTACGGAATTTACTAAGTTTTTATTCAGGGTGGGTTCGTGGAAGAGCTTCACGTAAACTTATACGCTTTGAGTTTACATTTCAGTATGTCGTTCATTGTATATGTTATAAATCATCTCAGATAAAAGTTATCTTACCTTTCTTACACATTAAAATGGGATTAAAAAAAATGTTGGTAAAGCAATGGACAAAGAAAGCGAAGGATTCAAATTGGTAACGGATGAAGTGTTTAGCAAAAAAAGTAATCAAAAAGGATTACAAGCTCATAGATGTTTTAATGCAGTCATCGACGGCTTTCTAGGCAGAAAAAAAATCAGGAAATTATTAACTTTTAATAAACTATTAAACTTCTATTAAACTTTCAAAATCCATTTTCTACATTATCACTTAGACTTTTTTTCTAATTATCTTGGTGCGGTCAGTGATGAACAAGAAGAAATGTTCCATCAATATGTGCAAGCAATAGAAATAAGATACCAAGAATGGTTTGATCCAGCTGTGATGGCAGATTTTTTTTTTTGGTTCCTCAAAAAAGAAGATTCAATGTAGAACAAAAGGCAAAATAAAAGTCACTTATCAAATTAGACCTGTTTCTTTTAGCTCAGAACACTCTATAATAGTGAACAATTTTAAATTCATGCCATTATTCTAAAATTTGTTATGCTTTTAAACAATTTATTTTTTTGTTCTTTTTTAAATTTTTTTAAGTATCGCTGTATATGTATATTTCGTCCTGTTACAGTGAATTCACTTTCAGTTTCTAATTATGTCTGGCAATTGTAATCTGAAACAAGTAAAATTTTGGCGGCTGCATAAAAAAGTAAAAAATTTGTTCCCTTGTGTTATTTCCTTATAATATAACTTAAGCTCAAATACTTTTTATATTTATTCAAAGGATCAGTTTTTTGGTATTATGAACAATATCTATTCATTCAAAGAAACAAATCTTAATATTAAAAGCTTTTTTCTTTAATGTAATATATCAGTCTTATGGGACTTTATTCCTTGATTCAATGAATTAATTATATAAAATTATACGAGGTTCTTAGACAAGAACACGGTTGTTTGTGGCAAAGTGTCTGTACCATGATTTAAAAATCTCGTTAATTGATTAAATGAATCTATTCCTTGAAGCTAGGATATATTTTCTTGATTTAAAGAACAATGATTTCTGTACGAAACTGTTCATTGAACTTTATCATTTACCCATGGTTTTGTTCTGGAAATTTAAGAGTATAGATCAATTTATACTCAGGACCTATTCTTGTAAGTTATAAATTATGGAAAAGAGCAAAAGTTATAAACGAGTACTTACTATGTATATTAAACTTTTAATATGAAATAACAAGAAATTGGGTTTAGTTCACTGCCAAAAAATTAGGTGTAATAAATGATTTATCAAAAATTAGTTACAAAATAGTAGATTCATACTTTAGAAAAATAATTTTATGTTCTCCAAACATGTGTATCTTTATTGTATCTTACAGGGACAATGGGGTTCCTATCGTCATCTGCTTCTACCAACAGAGTGCTCGCTTACGACACGATCAGATCATGTGTTTGCAAATATTTTACATATTGGAGATTTGTCTTCTTTAAAGTGGCTGCAGGGTCCACTCAGTCAGAACAAATTTAATACAAAGATATTGTACTCTTCTCTTAACTATAAAGATTTATTGTTGGCAATGGGCCGTATACCAAATGAAAGCTGCAGTCGTCTTGAACAAAATGTTTTTGGATTTGAGTTTAGTGGAATTGATCTAAAAACCGGAAAGCTTATAATGGGAATGGCCGATAAGGGTGCAGTTGCATCCTACATTGGAAAATCATCTCAAATATATTGGGAAGTACCGCAGACGTGGTCGCTACGAGATGCTGCAACAGTACCGGTTGTGTATTTGACTGTGTACTATGCATTCTTTTTTAAAGTTGACATCAGAAAGGGTCGCAGTATCTTGATTCACGCAGGAAGTAGCGGTATTGGACTTGCCGCTATACGTGTCGCTCAGGCTTATGGCCTGGACGTTTATACAACAGTAAGCACTGCGGAGAAAAAAGCTTTTCTAATGAAAATGTTTCCACATCTTATGGGTTAATATCGGATACAGTAAAGAAGGACAATAGAATAATTTAATGAATTTTCTTTTTAAATCCTTACAGAAAGTCATATTGGAAACTCTCGTGACACCTCCTTCGAAACTATGATACAAGATCAAACTGATGGTAAAGGAGTGGATTTCGTTTTGAATTCACTGTCCGAAGATAAACTCCTGGCTTCCATTCGTTGTCTCGGAAAGGGAGGAAAGTTTTTAGAAATTGGAAAATTTGATATGTTTCACAACAATAAGATCAGCTTGGGACATTTTCTCAATGAAATTAGTTTTCATGCTGTATTAGCTGATAATTTATTCGATGCCGATATTGAATTGGTGGAGGTATGAACATTTTTTTCAAAACTGTTTTTGAGATGTAATTTGTTTTATTTTCCTATGTTAAGAGTTTGAAAGAGCTGGTAAGTAAAGATATTGCAAAAGGTATTGTGCAGCCCTTACCTTCAAAAGTATTTATGGCCCACCAAATTGAGGAAGCGTTCCGATATCTCATGAGCGGCAAACACATTGGCAAAGTAATCATTCAAATTTATGAAGATCCCGTCTCTGAAACAACTATGCCAATCGCAGTTTTACCACGAGTTTATTTCTCTGAAAACATGGTTTATATAGTACCAGGTGGATTGGGAGGTTTGGGCCTGGAATTCATTGATTGGATGGTTTTGCGGGGAGCTAGAAAAATCGTCATAAGTTCAAAGCGAGGCATCACCAATGGTTACCAAAAATTCAGAATTAAGTAAGTTCATATGTATGTATATCCATTGAATTGCATTTTGAAAGAGCATTGTTTCTCTTATTTCAGTCTTTGGAAGTCGTATGGATGTCTAATTGAAATACATACATCAAACATTGGCACTTATGAACGATGCCTTGAGTTGGTAAGGTATTCAATCAAAGTAGGACCAGTTGGCGGGATTTTCAACCTGGCTGCAGTAATAAAAGATGCTGTCTTCGAAAATCAGACTGAAGAACTTTACCGTCAGTCTTTTGAACCAAAGGCATTGGCTACTTTATATCTGGATGAAATTTCGCGCAAACTCTGTCCTGAGTTGCAACACTTTGTAGTTTTTTCTAGTTTTTCTTGTGGGCGAGGAAATGCTGGACAAACGAATTACGGCATGGCGAATTCCGAAATGGAACGAATCATTGAGAATCGCATAGCTCATAGTCTTCCAGGAAAAGCCATTCAATTGGGAGCTGTAGGAGAAGTCGGACTCGCTGATGAAATAACTGTGGGAAAAATAGATTCAGAAATCAACGGGAACCTTCAACAAAGAGTAAGTTCCTGCCTGCAGGTACTTGATAATCTCATATCTTCTCCCGATGCTATTGTATGTAGCATGATAGTGGCAGAGAAAGGAGCCACTTGCATTGGAGAGTCTCCACTTGAATTTGTTATGAAAATTCTGACAATTAGAGATATTAAAAAGATAGCAATGAGTTCGAGTTTAAATACACTAGGTATGGATTCATTGATGACTGCCGAAATAAAGGAGGTGCTTGAACGTAATTACGATATTGTACTTAATCCGCCCGATCTGAGGTCATTGACAGTTGCAAAGCTTGCCGAACTTTCCGAATCTTGTATGAAAAATATCAAGAATAATACAAAAGCTGCTTACAAAGATGGAGCTACTGAAAATTCAACTAAAGTGTTGAAGTTATTGTGTTGTGACATTCCCTGTAAAACTGATCCTATCACCATTGAAACCAAGTTGAAAGACTTGGAAAATCCCATTGCAATGCTAAGGGATTAATTATCTTGCTTTATTGAAAGCAGGCACATGTTAAAAAACTAATATGTTTTTAAAATCTAAGTTAACAGTTAAACAATATCAGTTTCTGAAAGCATACTTGAAATAAAATCTGAATGAGCTCTGGCAATGCTAAAAACTCAAAAATATTATATTTTTTAATTAAAAAAATTTAAATAAAGATGTAGTAGAATTGAACAAAATTGAAAACGGATGCCTCGAAGTGGTAATTTAAGCTTTGGAAAGAAAAAAGTTAATATAGTGGTTGTTCGATGGTATGTGTTGAGTTTCTGGGCAGAAATGCATTTACAATTACAGTGAGGTGGTGGGATATCGTAGGGCAAAACCCATGAGAATTCTTTTCACAAATCTTTACTTTTTCAACAAATTTGTTCCCTCACACGCCGCATAACGTCCAAATAATAATAAAAAAAATATAAACTGGCGATTTCAGTCCTTGGAAGGACTTTGACCTAGCTTCTGTTGATCAATTGTGTTGTGCGTGTTATTAAGTGTTTGATCACAAATGACCGAGAACTGGACCTACGTGTTTTATGACGACTCCAAACGGCTTATGTTCTCAAGAAGCTTTACATGGCAATTTTTACTCTCTGAGGTTTGCCATTGTCATCAGAGAGGTGACGACCGAACAGAAAAAATAATTCAATCGAAAAAATGTATGTCTGAGCTGGAATTGAACCCGGGCTACCTCGGTTCTTTAGCTTAGGGGCCTCGCACTCTACCCACTAGGCTACAGCCGCCGACGTCCAAATTATATTCTTTCTAATAATAGACTTTCTGACGACAATTTATTATTTCCCTTTAAACGGGAGTATTAAATTATCAATTCCCGGTACTTTCAAGCCAGAACGTATTTACTTTTCTGGTACCTCTCACGCTTACTTATCAGCATTACAAACGGAATGACATTTGTTAATCGCTTACGCAGTATACGTGGACAGTAGGGAGTCCAATCCCGGAAGCATTTCTCGATCCCGGGATTATCGGGATTGAAAATCTCAATCCCGGGATCCCGGGATTAGTTCGGGATTGAAAATTTTAAGAAGTAAATAATTCAAAACGTTTTTTCAAACGGTTGTTTATTACTTGAAACTAAAAAATGTAAATTAATTCATTGATAATATAACAAAAACAAAACACATTAAGGGTCTTCACAATTGCGATGTTTTCAGTGTAGTTTAAAAACCTCGTGGTATTGATACCACACTTTACCGAGCGGTTTTTATATTCTTTATTGTTTTACATGAAATATCTAAAAGCCAAGTGTGGTAATTTTAAATAGCCCGATAATATGTTTAACGAACGCGGTTTTTAAAGTTCCATAAACAACTGATCAGTTGCCAGTTATTTTCTAATTGCAAAAATTAAAGAAGCTAAAAGTGCAAGTTAAGCTTTTTTATGCCATTTATTAATATAATATATCAAATTGGATAGTTAATTTATTTGCATAGTATCAAAAAGCTATAGTGGGAGGTTCCTAACCACAAATTGTCTTTTAAAGGGTGCTCATAATTGTGATTTCTAACTCTGGCAAAAAAAAAAACAATACTACTATACCACACAATTGTGAATACCCTTATTGTTAAAAAACAAAGGTTTTAAATAATATTAATGACTAAATTTTATTATTAATTTAAAACTTTCAGTGGATTTTCCAAATATATTCGACACGTCAGAAAGTAATCTTAATTTGTTTTTATTTTGCAAAGCTTTTTTTTAAATCAAATCGTTTGGTTCTATGAAAAAAGATGAACCAACATGATAAAAATTAGTTTAGAGATATATTTGATATTCAAGACAGTTGAATTTTCGATTTTGTGGCGAAGAAAAGCAAAAAAGTTTTGTTTGCCTATTTTTAAGAAAAAATCAACCGGACAATACAAATATACAATATGACCCTGGAAAGCATTCTTAAATTGCGAACTTTTTTTATTGCTCCATAAATTGTTACATACTAAAGAACCTTCTTACTTGCATAACCGTCTTACTGTCTCGAGATCTAATCGGTCCAATTCATTAATACAATTTCGTCATTTCTGTCTAACATCTGAGAGGCAATTCTATATTTATGCAATTCGTCTTTGGAACTCGTTGCCCCCTTTCTTTCGATCTATTCAAAACGCTGTGCAGTTCAAAAACCATCTACTTACATATCTTTCTACGTTGCAATAATTTTCAATTTTTAACTATCAATTTATTTTTGTGTAACATGAAAACTTTTTCTAATATATATTTAATTTTTCTCATTAGTTTTCAAATTAAATTATATCATTGTTATAAGTTGTACTACAATTACTTGAAATGATAAAAATATCAGGACAATGATACCAACATTTAGTTTGTAATATAAGTTTAAGATATATTTATTTTCATTCTTCTTTTTCCCATGTATTTCTTATGAAAAATTAATTAAGATTGAATAATTTTTAAGTTTAATACAAATGTTTAATTACTAAATGCTTAATTTCTACGATGCCAGTGCTTTAATCATAAGGTTCTAACCTTATTGCACTGTTATATCAAATAAATAAATAAATACAAATACAAAGATCAAATTTATATTTTTTTATCTTTTTATGGCCTTGAGGATAAAAATATTAAGAGGGTTTAAAAAACAAAGATCTAAAGAGTTGAGAAACCTTTAAGGGATTAAAGAAAGACTTTGTGCCGAATAGGAGCAAAACAATTTTTTCTTTGTACAAGCTTGTAAAACGTAAGTAGCGGAGGTTAAAATGAAAGGTATGTTTTTTGCATCTTTTAAGGACCTAAATGATCTTAATATTACCTCAAAAAAATTATTTGGTTCTTAGTTTAGCCTAGCCATTGAAAGAGTTAAAAAACAAAAAATATAAAAAAAAACAGTTTAAGGTATTACTATATAAATGTTACCCTTTTTTTTGTGCACCGTCTTCTATTTTTTTGTGTTTAAGGCAAATTAAGGTTGGAAAAGACTTCAAATTAAATTTTTTATTTTAATTATTTTAAATGAAATACATTAAGCTGATAAACGCGTCTTATTTTTCATAAAAGAGTTTTGTTCGAATATTATTACAAATATAACCCGCTGATGAGAAGCACCGTTCTAATTCTATGCTAGTTGGAGAAATAGTTGTACAATAGTCGTAAGAAATTTGTAAGTATCGATCGCGATTGCCTTCACCATTAAACAAAATTATTTCCTAAGTCAGAATATCTGACAATTTTGAAATACATAGCTGACTTCCCTATGTTGCGAATTCTTCTAAAACTATTTAAAGCAGGGATCGTAATTATTATAAGAGATATCCAAAAACTCAAAGATTAATTATTATTTTTCGATTTTTTATTGTATTGCTCAAAAATAAGAATTATGTTTCGATTAATATTTTTTTCATCAAAAATAAGAGTTATTTTTTGATTTTTATTTTTCTGTTCAAGAATAAGACTTATTTTTGAGTTTTATTATTTTGCTCAAGAATAAAAATTGTTCCTCAATTTTTATTTTTTTCGCTCAGAAATAAAAGTTATAACTCAATTTTTATTTCTATGCCCAGAAATAAAAATTATTTGTTGAGTTTTATTTTTTCGCTCAAAAATAAAAATCATGTGTCGAGTTTTACTTTTTTTCCTCAAACATAAAACTCAAAACACCACACAGCTTTGTTGTTGCTGGCGCATGCTCGCCTTGAGTGCGCCTTGTGTGCGTACGTAAAAAGTGTGTTTGGGGGGTTTCAACATATAGCACGATTACGATTACGAATTTTAAAGAGATTTTTTTGTTAAAAACCACAAACAAATTAATTTGGTCGAACAAAAATTCGATAGCTTAACTAGTTATCGAGTTATCGATTTTTAAATTTTTTCCCTTGGTAAAAGATCTGTTCAATAAAATATCTATATCTTTTCCAATTTTTAAAAAATATAGAAAATTAACATGTCATATGAAAGATAATTTAATAGTCTATTCGAAAAAATACACATTAAAAACTTTTAGCAATAAATTGAATTTTATGAGTAGTTTTATATTATGGTTGCTTTTCAGTTGTGACAAACCCGTTTTTTTTCAAAAATTTCCATTATTAATATGCAAAAAATACATTAGATATTTAAAGACTAAAGTTTTATCTCTCATAAATCAATCAAATTTCAAAATCAATATTAGTTTTTCGAATTAACTGTAAGTTAAATATGTTTGTTGCAAGGATAAACTATTTGATTTAATAAAATAAAAGCTGTTGACCAAAAGTGATCAGCTAAAAGTTTAATATTTTTTCACTGGCTAGAAATATTAATTCATATAAATATTACAGCTTCAATTTTGCCTTAAAATAAAATATAAAAAATAAATATGCTTGAAAAAACAACATACAAATTAAATCACTCTTAAATGGTATACACCAAAGATAATTTGTCAAGCTTAAATAATTCAAAAACTATACTAATAACGGTAGTTTTTGAGTTTACATATACATACAAATAGCTATGAAATGTGAAATACTCAGTGGATTTTATTGACTTAACATTTTTGTAAAAGCTTATTTAATTATCTTTAAAAAGATTCCTTAACCAATATAGCAAGAAAACAAATAGAAAGTTTCCTTAGGGGATCAATGAACACAAATATTGTATTAAACAAATCGATAACTCTTACACAAATAGATAAACCCATTTGTCCTTCTCTCCCATTTCAATCCACTGAAATTTTTAATAAATTCCTAACATATTGACATCGAAATAAAAACCAATTTAATTACAATTCTTCATCATTTATTCTTTAGAGCAATAATCCGCAAAGTGCTGACGGTAGTGAACCAAGCACGTCGCAAGAAGTCCAAGCTTCAGAAACAGATATCCAGGAAGTTCATTCCCTAAGCTCAAATTCCTTACTAGGTTGTCTTTTGAATTCGATGAATGTATCTCCATTAGATGAAAGATCCGAAGATGAGTCTGGAGATGAAGATATGCAAAAAGCTTTGTATGAAATTGAGAACTATGCACCAAAACCTGTTGACTTAGATGTCAAAATAATGGACTATTGGAACGAAAAACGATTTAGGTATCCATACCTATGGTCACTAGCGCAAATTGTTCAAAGTGTTCCAGCAACTCAAGTGAGTGTAGAACGGTCGTTTTCTGCGCTTAGGCTGATTTTAAGTGACCTTAGATGCAATTTGTCATCTGACATTTTAGAAAAAATTTTATTTTTAAAAATGAACTCCAAATAAAAACAAGATTTAATGTACAGAAAATATTTAAAAATACAATAAAAAATGACACATGAGTTCTTATTTATATAGTTCTTTTAATTCATCGTTTGTTATAATATTCGTTATTATTTGATTTTGACTATTTATATGTTCTTAGCATATGCTTATCGAATTTTCTTTAAATGCAATTTAAAAATTATGGCTTATTATGTTTTATGTAAATTAATTGAATTTGCATTGTTATGAATATTTGCAAAACATAAATGAAATATTCGTATTCGTTAGCATTGCTATTGCAGATGTCAGTCATCCCCAAGAATTTTCGTTGAATCTTGCTCACAAATTCACTAAAAACTCATACTGAGCGGCTTGTTGTAAGTACCGGGAAAATTGAAGTGAATATGAGTGAGTCAGTGTTGCCATATTTTTTTTGAAAAACTTGCAATTTCAGAAAAGAAACTTTTTGGTGAAAAACCTGGAACTAAAAAAAAAGAACTAAAACGTATATTTTTAAAATGTGTGCTTTAAAATTGTCATTATTTTATTCGAAACAAAGTATTTGTAAACAAAACAAAAAGAATTGCATTTATTAACTGAAATCATTTAAATTATAAAGTTAATGAAACGGCAAATTTCGAACAGTCACAAATGATGAAATAAAATTATTTTTTATACATATATTGATAAAACTTTTTTATGATTTCTGACGATTGTTTGAAATTGGCGCAGTTCACATAGTTTTTTCCTAAATAAATCTTTAGTTCGAAGAACCCCACACAATGTGGGAATTTCAAATTTATATCTGATTTTAGTTTTATTAATATATATTTGTGATAAAATAAAAAATTTTATATTTCCTGTTGCTACAGGAATCAATAACACAGCATAAACTAGTTTTTTTCCCACACGTTATTTTTATTTCCTCATATATATATGAATAAATTTTACGGTTTTAATGATTTTCGAACATTAAATATTATAAAGCTAAATTTGTGCAATCTGTTAATTTAGTGGTGGTACTCAACTGGTGGTACTCAACACAACAGATTTTGACAATTAAGTGTCAACACTTTGGATAGCTGAGTCGATTTGGACTCGTCAATTTCATTTAACATTTTTATTGCTTTTTCTGTTAAAAAATCGCGAAAAATTTATATATATAAAAATCCAGAAATTAAATGTTTACTTCAATATAAAAAAATGTAGAAAACGTTAAAAATTTTAACAAGTCAATGTATAACTACCTTTACCAGTTCCAAAAAAATCTTCCATACGTCATTTTGTATTATGATAAATTACAGAAGCCACATAAATCAACAAGTTTCGTAGAGTTTCGGAGATTTTTCGAAATTTAACTCAACTTGCTATTTCATGGGAGTTAACACCGGCTTAATTCGCCATGGAAACATAGTATTTTATAACTGCTTAATTTTCTGAATTGAATTGAATTATTTATTCTTTATGGTTTGTGGGATTATTGTGGTATTTTTATAACTGTAGGATTTTTGGTGTGATTTTTATGGCTTTAGGGTTTTTGGTTGGAATTTTTTAGTAAAAATCTCCCACGTGGGAATTTTTTTGAATTGCTGTGGGAAAAAGATAATTTTTGTGGGAATAAGATCTGGCAACTTTCTATGTGATAATTCTTGAGCGCATGTGTATGCTTCTCAGAATTATTAACTATTTGGCCGGCGCTTTATTACGACGAGGGGATTAAAGGGGCTTTACCCTCCCGTAATTTAATATCATACCAACTAAAACTAATTATAAAACAGTTTTCAGCTAACTTGAAGAAGGAGTATAGCTGGATTTAAGTAGAAAAACTAAATATTACATTAAATTAAAAAGTTCAATTTCAGTGGATTGAAATGGGAGAGAAGGACAAATGGGTTTATCTATTTGTGTAAGAGTTATCGATTTGTTTAATACAATATTTGTGTTCATTGATCCCCTAAGGAAACTTTCTATTTGTTTTCTTGCTATATTGGTTAAGGAATCTTTTTAAAGATAATTAAATAAGCTTTTACAAAAATGTTAAGTCAATAAAATCCACTGAGTATTTCACATTTCATAGCTATTTGTATGTATATGTAAACTCAAAAACTACCGTTATTAGTATAGTTTTTGAATTATTTAAGCTTGACAAATTATCTTTGGTGTATACCATTTAAGAGTGATTTAATTTGTATGTTGTTTTTTCAAGCATATTTATTTTTTATATTTTATTTTAAGGCAAAATTGAAGCTGTAATATTTATATGAATTAATATTTCTAGCCAGTGAAAAAATATTAAACTTTTAGCTGATCACTTTTGGTCAACAGCTTTTATTTTATTAAATCAAATAGTTTATCCTTGCAACAAACATATTTAACTTACAGTTAATTCGAAAAACTAATATTGATTTTGAAATTTGATTGATTTATGAGAGATAAAACTTTAGTCTTTAAATATCTAATGTATTTTTTGCATATTAATAATGAAAATTTTTGAAAAAAAAAAACGGGTTTGTCACAACTGAAAAGCAACCATAATATAAAACTACTCATAAAATTCAATTTATTGCTAAAAGTTTTTGATGTGTATTTTTTCGAATAGACTATTAAATTATCTTTCATATGACATGTTAATTTTCTATATTTTTTAAAAATTGGAAAAGATATAGATATTTTATTGAACAGATCTTTTACCAAGGGAAAAAATTTAAAAATCGATAACTCGATAACTAGTTAAGCTATCGAATTTTTGTTCGACCAAATTAATTTGTTTGTGGTTTTTAACAAAAAAATCTCTTTAAAATTCGTAATCGTAATCGTGCCATATGTTGAAACCCCCCAAACACACTTTTTACGTACGCACACAAGGCGCACTCAAGGCGAGCATGCGCCAGCAACAACAAAGCTGTGTGGTGTTTTGAGTTTTATGTTTGAGGAAAAAAAGTAAAACTCGACACATGATTTTTATTTTTGAGCGAAAAAATAAAACTCAACAAATAATTTTTATTTCTGGGCATAGAAATAAAAATTGAGTTATAACTTTTATTTCTGAGCGAAAAAAATAAAAATTGAGGAACAATTTTTATTCTTGAGCAAAATAATAAAACTCAAAAATAAGTCTTATTCTTGAACAGAAAAATAAAAATCAAAAAATAACTCTTATTTTTGATGAAAATTATAGAAATCAGTGAATAATAATTAAATTCAATTTTTATTGGTAAAACTCAAGAAATAAAAATCATATCTTATTTCGATAGAGGATGCATTAAGCAGCATAATGAAGTTATCCAAAATGTGCTCCGACAATGGGAACATGTTGATTTTTTTAATTTAATTTTTGGAAATAATCGTTATTTTCTATCCCTGATTTAAAGTCTTTGCTCCAGTGATTCACACTCATAGTCCAAACAGACGTTTTCAGCCTCAATAAAATTTTTTTTCTAATTCTATATTCAAATCAACTTGAACTGAAATGTTTGCATTTACATGAATATTTGTAATAGAAATTTTTTATTTAAAAATCCCGGGATCCAGGAAAAAAATTCCCGGGATTTAAAGTGGCTTGAATCGTCCGGGATCCCGGAATCCCGGAATTGACTTCCCTAGTGGACAGAAATTTTATGTAGAGACCTGAGGCCCTTCGATTTTGTTACATTTAATGAAAGAACAAACTATGCAAAATCCTAGCACCATGCAACAGAATGGACACATCAAACTGCTCATTATTTTGTCATTGAAAATGAAAAAAAAAAATCAGTTTAAATAGTACGAATGCATACATCAAACATTGGCACTTATGAAGGATGCCTTGAGTTGGTAAGGTATTCAATCAAAGTAGGACCAGTTGGCGGGATTTTCAACCTGGCTGCAGTAATAAAAGATGCTGTCTTCGAAAATCAGACTGAAGAACTTTACCGTCAGTCTTTTGAACCAAAGGCATTGGCTACTTTATATCTGGATGAAATTTCGCGCAAACTCTGTCCTGAGTTGCAACACTTTGTAGTTTTTTCTAGTTTTTCTTGTGGGCGAGGAAATGCTGGACAAACGAACTACGGCATGGCGAATTCCGAAACGGAACGAATCATTGAGAATCGCATAGCTCATAGTCTTCCAGGAAAAGCCATTCAATTGGGAGCTGTAGGAGAAGTCGGACTCGCTGATGAAATAACTGTGGGAAAAATAGATTCAGAAATAAACGGGAACCTTCAACAAAGAGTAAGTTCCTGCCTGCAGGTACTTGATAATCTCATATCTTCTCCCGATGCTATTGCATGTAGCATGATAGTGGCAGAGAAAGGAGCCACTCGCATTGGAGAGTCTCCACTTGAATTTGTTATGAATATTCTGACAATTAGAGATATTAAAAAGATAGCAATGAGTTCGAGTTTAAATACACTAGGTATGGATTCATTGATGACTGCCGAAATAAAGGAGGTGCTTGAACATAATTACGATATTGTACTTAATCCAACCGATCTGAGGTCATTGACAGTTTCAAAGCTTGCCGAACTTTCCGTATCTTATATGCAACATATCAGAAATAATACAACAAAAGCTAGTCACAAAATTTGAACTGTTAAAGATGCAACTAAAGCGTTAAAATTATTGTATGATGACATCTCCCGTAATAATAATGCAAGCGTTTTATTCAACAACATTAACCCTTAAATGTATTACTTTTTTGATTGGCAGGAAAAATATATGCTATGTAACATTTAAATCTAAGCAACTTTTGTTGTACGTCTTTTTTTGCAGGTGAGTTTTACTCACTGTACATTCTAAATGCCTAGTTGGTCCCTTGCGGTACCAGGGAGAGCTCAAAAGGAAAGTTAAACAAAAAAGAAGCAGAAAACAAGTTTTCATTTTATAAGAAAAAAATGCATGTATCCCACCCAGCATTCGGGTGAGATATTGTTCGCCTAGGTGAGGAGAAAGGGATACATCTGGAAGATATTTAGGCGAGTTTCCCTTTGCGTAAAAAAAGCGATTCGTTTTTTTTCCTTGGTGATAAATTTTGTATTCAAAAACAAAACATTACAGATTCGCCTTTTTTTCTTCTAGGAGAAAAAAAATTGACATCATTTTCAAAAATGTACTGCTTATTTTATAACAACTTTAAGCATTGTTTCATTTTGCTTCTCTATATGTACGAGTACAATATGAGAAGTTAGTGAATTTTTAGTTTCCCGCGTAGAAACTGTAAATGTAAGACTGATCCTGCCAACTACCATCTGTTAATAGACCACTCTCAAAATTTCAGCTCGCTACGACGCTTTGTTTGTTTTTGGCAGCCATTGACAGAGGCGATCTTGTGAATTTTGGCAAAAATGAAAAAAAGTGAATTTCGTGTGCTCATCAAGCATTATTTTTTGCGCAAAAAAACCATCAGTCAAACAAAGGAAATGCTGGATAAATACTATGGGGACTCTGCTCCATCGACTGGAATGATTCACAAGTGGTTTACTGAAGTCCGATGCGGTCGTACAAGCAGAAGTGAAGCCGAACGTTCTGGATGCCCAAATGAGGTCACCACACCAAAAATGGTCACTTGTGGCGCGAGATTGTTGAGGACGTAGGCATCTCAAACAAACGTGTGTGGAGTATGTTGCAAAATTATTTGGATATGAAAAAATTATCCGCAAGATGGGTGAAGCATTTGCTCAACCTCGACTATAAACGCGGTCGTGTGACTGATTCAAAGGCGTGGTTGGCAATGTTGAACAGAGATAAGAAGGATTAGAAACCATGGATCCATCACTACACCAGAGACAAAGCAACAGTCGAAACAGTGGACTTCACCGACTTAACGTGCTCCGAAGAAGACGCTATCCGGGCTATCGGCCGGAAACGTTATGGCGACAGTATTTTAGGATAAACGCGGTATATTCTACATCAATTACGAGTACCTCGTACCTTCCACCGAAAAAGAACGATCAGTGGCGAATACTATGCAGCCAAATTGAACGGTTTCAACGACGCTTTGAAAGAGAAACGTCCCCAAGAGGAAAAAAGTGCTCTTCTATCAACACAATGCGCGCGTTCACTCATGCCAAGCTTCCATGGCGAAATTCCATGAATTCAAGTACAAATTGCTTCCTCATTCAGCATATTCTTCAGATTTGGTCCCATTCGACAATTATCTGTTTCCAAGCCTGAAGAAATGGCTCAGCGGAAAGAGATTTACCACCAGAAAGGAGCTCATCACCGAAATAGAGGCTTATTTTAAGGACCTTCAGAAAACGTATTTTTCGGAAGGGATAAAAAAATTGGAGGAACGTTAGACGAAGTGTATCGAGCTAAAAAGGAATAAAACTATATTGAGAAATAAAACGTTTTTTGGTATAAAAATCATTCCTTGTTTCATTTTTCACAGAATTATCAAACGGTTCTCGTATCTTTCTTGCTTGATTCGCTTATTGCTCTCCTAGGCGAAGAAAAGAAGTCAGAAATAAAAAAAAGCTAAGCAGCAAATAATTCCCGTGAGCTTTTGCCATATTTTTTGTATTGAGAGATAAGGTAAGAGAAATGTTTGAGGGTGAGCTAGCCACAGATTTTACTTGGAAGGAGACCAAGGAAAAACCTAGGTAAAACTTTTTTTGTTTTAACCTTAATAAAAATATGTTAAATATTAAATACTATATCTTATATTTATAGATATGTGCCATCAAAAATTTACAACTGAAGATAAATAATTATATTGTATTTTGTTTTAAATAGCGTGGATTGTATTTGCTTTTTTTTCAGAAAATTTGTTTATATATAAAAGTTTATAATATATGTATGTCATCAGTTAAAATTGTTAAAAAAATTAAATGTACTATCTAATATATTTATAGATATGTGCCATCAGAAATTTACAACTGAAGATAAATAATAGTCATACTATATTTTATTATAAATAGCGTTGATTGTATTTGGTTTTTTTCAGAAAATTTGTTAAAATATAAGCGTTTTAAAAATATGTATGTCATCAATTAAAATTGTTCAATAAATATAATTTATAGTTTAACTTACATAATGACTAAATTGGCCCGTAGAGGGCAAATTTCGGGCCCGGGGGTTTCCAACGCCTCCCTGAAAAAAATGCAATAAGAAAAGTATAAATCAGGGCAAGTTATTGCGATATCTATGCGAAAAGTATTATTTTGTTCTTATTTATTACTTATAATACATAGTTATCTTTAAGGGCCCATTAAGTTTTTTTAAGCGAGAAAAAACAACCCTGCATTAAACATTTCAGTTCAAAGCGACTGTAATTTCAGGTCATGTTTCAGAAAAATTACTTCAGGTAAAGATTTTCGAGAAATTTTGGTTTGTACTTTTTCGAACGATTCCAAGTACCAATTTTATTTGCTTAACAAGTGCATACACTTTGTTATCGATCCTTAGCATAGTTTTCGAGTAAAGTCTCTGTCCACTTGCGGCACGTAACGAAACGACTCGAAACTACAAAATATAACTATCATTTGATCTTGTAAACAGCTCACTAAGCGGCGACGAAACGATAACGTCGCAAAGAATTCTGACTGGCTTGTCGTTCGCTTTGTTTACAAAAACTACTTTAAGGCTATTCACAGTTTAAGCGTACATTTAACAAATCGTATTTATAGCATTTGTTATTGTTGAAACTGTGAGCACCTCGCCATGTGACTGTTGTATTAAAAAATTATGCAACCCTGTGATGTATGTGATTATGCGGCTATTGACGGTGCATGAAAATACGAATTACAAAAAACACGTTGAGGGGCTACTTTAATTTACGCGTGTTTGCGTTTTTGCGTTTGCATGCAAAACAAGAACAAAGCAAAAAACGCTTACGTAAATTGGCGTACATATAACAAATCGTACAAAATACAGACCAGCGTATTCAAACTGTGAATAGCCTTAATGGATTCCAACAGTTTAGTGTGCAAAGTAAAGAATTCGCCATCGATAGGTTGTTCTAAAAGCATAGGATGAACCCAAGCAATTTTTACTCAATTGACTTTAAACATTCTGAGAATATTAAAACGATGTTATACACGCCCTAATGTACATCTATACTATTATATAAAAGGCTTCTCACGTAACTGCGACGACGCTAAACTTAAAAACGACTGAGCCCAATTTAGTAATTCTTTCACTATTATCAAGCTACATGCTTAACTTAAAATCATGCATCCTTTATTTTTTAAAAATTACTCTTAAAAGTTATTAAAATTAAAATTTGAAAAGTAGCCCAAAAAACGAAACATAAAAATAATTTGGGGTTTTCACAAGCTCACGTATTGTCGTATGACGTATTGCGTTTCTATTAAAAAAATACAACAACTGTGAACACACCCTTCGTGTGGTATGTCGGATTTATACAGATGACTGAAGAAACAGACAGGTGACTAAAGGAAATGCATTTTTTAAAACTATTTATTATTAAATTTTGCTTCACAAAATAAAAACAAAAGCTTTTATAGCAATGATATTACTTATAAAATGTACGCGGTAATAACAAATTCGTTACAAGTACAAGACAAGTGAAATACGACAAGCAGTTAACATTCTAAACGCAATCGTATTCATTTTTTTACCTAAAAGATCAAAAAACCAAGGCATGCGCCTTATACAAGCAAGGTTTGGTCTTTGACCTGAAAGAAAAGGGACAGATTATTTAGAGGAATTGATTGGAACCATACGTGAATTATTGATTAAGTGAAACAACAGTGAAAGACTATTTGAATTGCTACTAACCGAGACTAGTGTTGTGCCTAAACCTCGGCAAGAATTTCCAGCCTTTAGTTGTGAAAGTGTTCCTGTCCTTTAACTATTGTACATGTTTTACACAATTTATTTGTGGATTTTTACTGTTCCATAATTCTTGAGTGAAAAGAACCATGCCAGAGCCCGGATTCGAACCAGGGACTTCTGGGTTGAAAGTCTAGCGCACTCTCCACAAGAATACAAGGGCCGACTTGTCCTAAATTTATTTTATGTGGAAGGCAACAACAAAAATTGTACAACTGTTGTGAAAAAATAGCACAATACAACAACACGACAGCTTGTGAAACCCCTTGTTGCTTCATTAAATTGTTAATCGGGGTACACATTAACGATCCTAAGTGACACTCAAAAATTCAACCACAAAAATTTCTGTGGTTGACTGTTGAAGGATGAAGGTACACACACGCAAAACTGCGTAAAAAAAGAGAATTTGAGCAACAGTGTCACTCATGATCGCTAATGTGTACCCCAAGGTTCATTTATAAGGTTGTGGCACTTGAGAGAAATGCACTCTTTTTCCGCCTTTGCTCGAACTGTCACTGTGCTTTTTTTGTTCTAAGCTTTCATTTTCTTCATTTCTTTTCATCCATTCTGATAATTCGACCGAGTTCGAACATAAAAAGCAATGCATATTTTTATAAACATTTATTAAGGCATAGTAATAAAAAAACCATGTTTATTATATAATAGTATTTTATATGACAAAACAACAGTAAGTTCGGTGGTTAATACAGGTTAATAGACGGACATGTAAAAATGCGGACGAATAGTTAAAAAAACAAACATTTTTTAGCTGGAACAAAAACTGACATATGAATATACATTAAGGTGGAGCAAAATTTATTTATTTTTTTTAAAAATTTTATTTATTTCACAAAGAGAAAAATAGTTAAAAATGTACGTGAACGTAAATCTAGAGAAAAATTGCAAAATCACAGCTGATCGACCGATTTGACAGCTTATTTGAAACATGAAAATAATTGTGAGTTCGTTTTTGTTTACAAATACTTTTTTAAAATTATTAAACATAAAACTAATCTATTGAAAATCAAATTTAAGGTATCGTCAAACAAATATGACAAAAGAAAAATATCAGAAAAACATCTTTTTCTACTCATTTAAATTGATAGCTTGTGTTTTTTTTTGACAAGCAATTTTTTTCGGTAGCTGCAAAACTCTTGCAAGTAAAACTTTCAGCAGCAGAAACTTGTAGCTACTTTTTTCTCTCTCATTTTTTAAGGCTCTCGTTGCAAGTTTTTGGAGTACGCTTCAGGGTTGATATTTTCTGTACAATTGTACTTTTTTGGTACCATTTTATATTTTTCTTACTACCAAAGCATTTTCGGTACATTTTATTTCACTCTATAATAAACACAGAATTTAAAATTCTAAGTAAGCAAACGATTTAAAAGAACTAAAAAATATTTCTGGTTCTAAATTTTGGTATTCTGCAAAATACAATAAAATTACTGAAAGAATTCTTTGAATTTCTCATTCGACAGCAAATGTTAAAAGAGTATTTTATTTTCAAAGTTTAAAATAATAATCAATTACATGAACAGACTGCAGATTGCAAGAATTTATTTAATTTAATTCAAGCAAAATATTTTTTAAAATCTAGTGAACTAAATGCCACAATATTGATATCAGATATAAATATCAAATGGAAAAATTTCTAAAATTTTTCTTAAAGTGGAGAGTTGCTTGACTGAAAGATTTGCCCATTTATTTCTTTCGTAATAAAAAGGCCCTGATAAGCAGTGGCCTTTCTATATTAAGGTAACGAAAGAAATTCGCACGTTTATAGAAATTTACTTTTAATTATAAAAAGAACTCTAAACTTAATGTTTACATGTTTTTTTATAGATTTTATTGATGTCATTTTATGAATATTATAAGAACACTTCTGTTTATTTCTGTGGATATAAAAAACTTTGTGATTAATACAAAATAAATAAAAACTTTTGTATTTTTTGTATAAGGTTTATGAACTGAATTGTTAAAAACACATTCACTTTAAATGAAATAAATACTATCAAGGAATTATCTTCGACTAGGTCAAAGTTTAGATACGAAACAGTATAAACTAGTTAACAAGAAATATTTAAGGAGCTCTTGTTAAGCTGATTGGTATTCTTAAAAATCATTAACAACATAAAAGCTTAAAAAGCTTTTAAAGTTCACCATGCATGGTGAAAATCGATATGCCTATTGAAAGAAGAGATGCGCTATATAAACAGATGCTTCGCGTGCAGCTTGTGACTTTGCAAGCGCTTGAAAAATTTGCCACGGCTACTGAAAGATTTCATTATCAACGCTTAAAATAAGGTAAAAATTCTTCCATTTTTCAGTTTAATGTATTTAAACTCAATATTATATTATTATTTTTAATTTTTTTTTTTTTATTTTCATAACAATTTTCTATCTAAGCACATACATTTCTTTCGTTGTTAAGACTCTTTCTGTTATTAACAAAATTGTAAGGAAAAGAGCTTTTAAATTTGCAGCAGAATACGAAACCTTAACAAATTGTTAATATTAACTATTTTGGTTATACATGTTTTCAAAGTTGATGACGTCACCTCGTATAGATTACGGTTGTAGTGTTCATCCAATTTTGCAGAAACTCAAATGCAGAACTCGATGAAGATATGGAAGATTATGTGTTAAGTATGCTGTTAATAAACACATTTTTGTGGAATTTATAAAAGTTATTCTACTTTGATGACGTCACTTTATATGGGAGATTGGTTGAGTTTTTATCAATTTTGCCAAATTCCAATTTTAATATTCTTAATATTCTTAGTACATGTCCATAATTTAAATTTGTTAAATTAATCTTTTCGGAATTTTAAGAGACGTAACCGTTTTCATATAGTATTTACTTTGTTTAGGAGGTAGGCGTGGTTTTTATACTATTTTGACAAATTTTAAATATATGGTCAATATATGAGACCAAAGTTCATATGCAAAATTTCAAGTCATTTCATTAGTTTTTGTGGCATTTTCAGAGATTTTACCATTTTGTTAAAGTCACTTTGTATGGGAGGTTGTTGCGTTGTTTTTTTCGATTTTAAAAATTTCAATTATATGGTGAATTTTTGCGGCCAGAATTTATGTGCAAATTTTTAATGACACTAATTTTTGTGTCATTTTTAGATATTCTAAAGATTTGATAAAGAAGTAACGTTGTTTGGGAGGTAGGCGTTGTTTTAATCCGATTTTCACAAATTTGAAATATATGATGAATATTTTACTTCAAAGCTTATGTGCGCAATACTAAGTAACTGCAAAATTTTTTGTGGCGTTTTTTGAAATTTTATTGTTTGATAAAGAAGGCGTGGTTTTCATCCGATTTTGCTCATTCTCGAACTTGATTTTTTTATATATATAAGCACATATACCAAATTTCAATACGATAGCCTTAAAATTGCCGCTCAGGAGGTGATGCTGATCAAGAATATATACTTTTCTATACCTACCATGCTGCCTTATCAGCGTTGCAAACGGAGTGTCAAAGTTAACGCAGTATGAGTGGAGTAAACAAAATTTATTTCATACTATTTTTTTTCATTTAATACATTTTTTTCTAAATTTGTATACCAAAATGAAAAAGTCATTTATCAACCCTGGTAAACTTTACTAGCAAAAACTTATAATAATTTGAAACAATTTGTAACAATTTTTTGTTATTGAACAAACCAATTATAACACGGCAGCCATGTTGTGGGGTTGCTTTCAATAAGACTCTTGCTGTCACACACATAGTATAACTAGGCAAGGTAGTGTTAGGGCTTTCATAATGACCATAACTGTCAAACTCAGCCATTTTGGTATTTTTGCCAATTTTTGCTTTAATATTGCATTCTCATTGGTTGCGGACTTTTATGAGTTGTCTAATTTTATCTTGGTCATATAGTGTTAATTAATTTTCTTTGCAAATGTTTTGAGAAGAGTTGCCAGAATTCAGCTATATGCTTAAATTATGTTTTGCAGCCTTGCCAGATAGTTTTTCCCGACTTGAGATTGTCTATCTATAAGTCTATCTATCTATACTATTAAAAGCGTTGACACTGCACGGATGTTTGACAATCACGCGAGAACCACTGAACCGATTTAGAAGATATCGGTACGAAACGATATGTTATTTCAACGAAATTGTGATAGGCTATTGATATTTTCCCACTCCTACGTTTTACGTCTACTATATGCTGAAAATGCTATATTTTAAACGGTTTTAGTCGTATAATACTACGTTTTACTTGAGCCAAATGACTCATTTGGAATCAGTCATTTAAAAGTGCTTCAATTGGTGTTCTTTTTTGCGAAAGTATCTCATCTCGTTTGACAACTGGTTCTTTTTGTTTTTACTGGTCGATATTGATGATGATACACGTGTATAAAATGATTTGTTGTTTGACGTTTTCCTTAGTTTTTAGTGTGTTTGGTGTTTTTTATCCATTCTCCTTGAATGCGTTTGAAATAGTTTGTAATAAGTTTTAAGAACGTATCCAATCTCATTCATTTGCTACAAATGAGTTAAATTGCAACTGAGAATCTGTATGGGAAGTAAGATAACTTCGTTTCTCATTTAACTGAATGGGCTAAAAATGAGTCATTTGGTCAAATAGTATAAACAAAAATTTGGTAATGTTGTTTTTAATATTTGAAATTTTTCTACAGAAATTCTTTTTTAAGCTGTAGAACATTGTAAAAAATATAACATTTTGAAAAATACAATTTTGTACAAAAAATAATAGTTTATAGTAGCCCATAATTTTTAATGATAGGAACTGTTTACTGAATTTTGTGTCAAAGTTAAGTAATTTTTGCAGATAAATGGTATGTGGGGAAAAAGTGAGGAAAATGGAAATTGAAAAAAAAATTGCAACAAAAAACTTTTGGCCTATTTTTTGAGTACACACTGAATATTTCAAATGTTTTGTGAAAACAATATAAAACATTGAATTGGTGAAGTAACGGTCAATCTTCACTCATTTCTCCAAATTTACTTAATTGACCTTTCAGACAAAGGAAACCTGATGAACATCGATTTGAAAAATTTAAATTTCAATCGGTTTTTTCTTATTTTAATTCTAAAGAAAATGTCTTACATTGAGAAAATCTGTAGTTTTCAAGGTATCGCAATAATTTTGATGCCATAATACCGGGAATTTTTCAATGTACTAGGTATACGTACAAAATTGTTTCGAAAAATCTTTCGTTTACCGTTATTTTTACTAAGCAATGACTTTTCATAAAAAAAAGCGTCGTACTAAGAAAATCTATATTTTTCGAAATATATCAAAAAGTTTGGGTCATAATAATTAAATTTTTTGCCAAATATAAGAAGAATATATTCATGTTCAGACTCTAAGTTAACAAATTTACATTTTATTACAAATTTATAAAAATTTTTACCAAAATTTTTTATAATCCTGTCATGCAGGACTTACTAAAAAATCAAAATACAGATAAAGCCAAGCAACTTTGTGTCACTATAATAATTACTGTTTAAAGACGGTTATTCAAATTAAGTAAAGTAATTTTATATTATTTATACTATTTTTTAATTATTGAACAAACACAAATATTTTTATATTTTGCATTTGAAGATAAAACAAACTACTTTAATTTTAAGATTTAAAATTTTTACATAGTATTAAATTTTTTAATCGCGAAGCAGCGGGTATTTGATGGTGTACTAATATTTGCCGAAAGGTGCTGACTTCATAAGAAGCAAACATAAAAAGACGAATATAGTGTTTTTTGCTAGCCTTACATCAAGCAATTACAGTTAACAGAGCTTAGAAGCTATGGATAGGCTCCGAACACATTATGTTCATAAGATGAATAACCCTGCCATCGAGCAGCAACTTCGTCCAATATAAGATTATTTGGCTAATCTTAAACGAAGAGTATATGCCAATAACTTAAGGCCAAAAACCACTACAAATTTAATAACTAAAATTAGAAAAGAGCTCGTCAAAAGGCCAACATCGGTGTTTACAGGTCCAATGGCAAAGGTGTCTCTAAACTGTCCCAAGGCCGCACGCCTTGCACTTTTTTATGCATTGACAAGCTTTTTAGTTTAATTTAAAATAAATAAAAAACCCAAAGTATATACTTTGGTAGTCTTAACCCTCCGATGCCTGACAAGTTTTTAGTACGTCACACAGTGTAACGATCTCATATAGCAAGCGGCCATAAATAGAAGGAGCTACCGTAGAATCACAAAACTTTCTGGAAATACATTTTTTAATAAGAGAATTATTCTCACAAAAATTTGATCAAATCGGATGAATGGCACGCCTACCTCCTATATAACCGAATTCGGTAAGGTGGTATATTTTGGCAAAAAGGTATCCCAGAGCAGTAAATTTTTGCTCATCTAGTTCTTTACCAACAACAACTAGTTGGTGCGAAAATTAACCAAATCGGCGGACTAATACGCCTACCCCTCATATAACCGAAATCGGTAAGATGGCATATTTTCCCAAAAAAAGCATCCCAGAGAAATACAATTCGATACACCCTGTTTTAGTATAACAACAACTAGCTTGTGTGAAAATTAACCAAATCGGCCGACTAATACGCTTACCTCTCATATAACCGAAATCAGTAAGGTGGCATATTTTCCCAAAAAAGCATTCCAGAGAAATACAATTCGATACACAAACTAGTTTGTGTGAAAATGAACTAAATCGGCAGACTAATACGCCCATCCTTCATATAATCTAAGTCGATAAGGTGGGCGTATTAGTTGGCCGATTTGGTTCATTTTCACACAAACTAGTTGTTGTTATAATAAAACCTACCAATATTTTCCCAAAAGAGCATCCCAGCGCAAGATGCTTAGATAGAGAGTTTTCTGATAATACATACTATATTTTTTCAATTTATAATTTAAGTGTATTTACTTAAAAAAATTAATTAAACAATTTTTATGTTATGGCTGTTATTCCTTTAACAGAACTTCGAAAATTTACTGAAAAGTTACTTCTACCAAAAAGCAGTTTTTTAAAGAATTGCAGCTATATCTAGCTACTTTTTGTTTTTGAAAATGTTTTCCAAACTTTCGAAAATAACATGTAAAAAATTGGAGTAGTACTATTTCGTTTTTTTTTAATTACTTTCAAGGTTAGCGAAATTTTTTATTTTTTTACTATATAATTTATGCATATGTTTTTAATCATTTCTTGTAAAAAAATACTTAAATGACGTCTGTTTAGCCCTGCAAGACCTAAAGAAAAAGCATAAAAGGTATCACTACATAAATGCAAATTTGTAAAAAATGGCAATTCTTTGGAATAAGTTTTCCTTTCGTACAATAACTAATACTTATTAATATAACATATAACAAAATTCCAGAGTTAATTTTTTGTTTAATCACTTTCGAAATCGGAGAAATTTTAACTTTTTTGTTCCTAGAGACCTTCTTTTGCGGAAAGTCTCGCAATTTCAGCCATTTTTATACGTCCTGCAAAGAGCATTTACGGGAAGCCAAATGTCCCGTATTATAGAAAAAAAATCTTTTTTAATATATTTTCTCTAAAATTTTTTATACAAGAAATAATATTTCTTAGCCTTCCTTTACTCGAGCATGGTTTCTTAGGCGTCCAGTGATTTTTCAGTTTCAAGCATAACAAACAAATAAATAAACAGTAGCATTAAAACGTGTAAGAATAAAATAAACAAAACACTTAGCCACAACCAAGGTCAGAACCTTGAAATGCTGAGCACATATGAATGCAATACGATCTTGGTAAATAGCGACAAATAACCAATTACAGAAAAGAAATAAAACGGAATGATGAATGAATAATAAATTAGCCAGTGGGTCGACGCGAGCGGCCACTTCAGTTTGAAAATAAAAATAATAAAAGACAAGATCATATTGCAGTGTGCACATGTGGGTCAACATGTGAAGAAAGGTGTGGAAACAAAATTTCATAAGAATAGTTCGATGGACTAGGGCATCTGATGAAATGATTGTTTTCATAATTGTTATTTCTTAAGTCTTGAGATAATAATATAAAGTCAACCAGAGTAAATAAGAAGCACTGAGAATTTGAACCATGTCATTTGAAAGTGCATATTTCAGCATTTCTGTAGTAACCAAAGAATTGTGATTGGTTACAAGAATATACAGAAATTAATGTTTGGAAAGTGACTGGAAAGTGGGTGTGTTTTTAGAAGTAAGAATTCATTGTAATTTTATTATATAAGCTGAAAATATTTGATTAATAAAAAAGAGTCGAGATAGTCGAGATAGTCGAGTTTGGAGTCCAAGCTGAGCAATAAAAATTTGATACGTATACTGTTTTAATTTATCTTCAAAAAGAGCGGCCTCTGAGGACCTCAATATCAGCGTGGCTAGCTTTAAAGTCAACAAGTAGGATTCTTGTTAGATAGACCCCAGTACACAGGACGATCTCCTGTCAACATAAGATCTCATGGTTTATCCTGCAACACCATACCCAACATTGGCAATCTAACATCATAACATCAGTCTGATAGACTAAAGCCCAAAAAAAAAAAGAAAAGTTAATAAATTTTTATTAACTTATGTATTTGTATTTGTCAAAATAGGTTTACACACAACGTTTACACAAATATTTTTTTCAAGGCCAGGTTCTCATCTAGAGGCCCAAAAATACGGTGATGTTCTTGATTGATTTTTTTTTCATAAAAGGATGTTAATGAACACCTTGAGTTTTTTGGCAGTTATTTATTGATTCTTTAAGTGTAGGAAAATATATTTTTGTTACATTAAAGTTAAATGTGAGGTGTCAATGCGCCGTCAAACGTAACGTTGAAAAAAAAGGTACCCAAACGGTCTCTGTTTTTCATGTCATGTGATATAAAAAAAAAAACACAAAAATTTTATAAATTATAGATCTTAAATGTATTTAATGGAGAGCTTGAACCCATAATATCAATAAATAGTAGAAAATTAAAAAAATGGCGGACATGTAAATGTTTAGTAGCGTTTTTTTACATATTTCGCTCTTTAAAGTGGTTTAAAAAAACAACCGGCGGTCTATACAGTATTTTTGAGATATCGTGGAGACCAGTTTGAAAAACATGATTTTTCAGAAAACGCGTTTAAGACTTGGTTAGCGAATTTTCCGAGTCCGTTTATAAAAACTTTTTTATGCAATCGTTATCGGCCAAACCGCTTTAGGAACATATTTTACACATCATAAGCTATCGAAAAATTAAAAAAAAATAATTGCGTTTTTAGATTCAGTTTAATGAAAACCTGCCCTTAATCTTCCAAATTTAGTAACAATTTTCAATCTTTTTCATTAGTACTGCTTCTTATGCCCAAGCAGAGGGTATTTTTTCTATTTGCATAAGTGCTTGGAATAAGTCCAAAAATCAACTAACAGTTGGACATGCAAAATCTGGAGTTTAAACTAGACATACTATAATTTAAAAAAAAACATGTTCTGAGTTTCATACATGCTTATGTATTGTTAAAATTATAATTTTGAGCTTTTTCTAATTATTCTAATTTATCTAATTATTTTAAGTATTCTAATTATTTTAATTAGAATATTTATTTTAATTATTCCATTTCTAATAATTATTAGATGCTGCAAAAAGTCAACAAAAACATGATTTCAAGCACTAAATTATAATTTTTGTTCTAGTCACAAAATAAATTATAATTATTTTTTAAATAAATCTTAATACAAATTCTTATCAAAAGTATAGAAGTAAACCATTACTGTTTTATTCTTAATGTAAATATCTACGAGTTCTGATTGAAGTTATCAAAAAAAAGTCAAATGTTTTTTTTTTTATTCATAATTGTATATTTAGATATATAAATACAAATTGTTATTGATTTTCTAATAATTCCTTTTAAATATAAGTCAAGTTTTTGTTTGTCTCGATCTTTTAATTTTTCTTCTAAGTTACAAGAATTTACTGTGGTATCTTTTTTAATGTTCATTAGACAATATGCTTAAGCTTTTTCAGTTTTTTTTTTACATGAAAAAATAAAACTATTGAATATTTTGTTGTGGTTTATATCAATTTTGGACTTTTTTTTGTCTAGCTTTTTAAAAAATAATGTTTTATAAAAGAACTCACACCCTTAGTTACATTATTATTTTTCTCCGACGTTTAGCAGATTTCTTTTCTGCTTCTTCACAGATTTGAATATAATTAAATGAAAAAAGGAATTTTTTTTTCATTTCACAGTTAATAAAACATTAATAATTAACATTTAGAGCAATTAAACTGCTAACACATAAATTGCATTTTTTATTGAATACTTTATTTAATGGAGTGCTACTTTATTATGACAAAGCAATATGATGTTTAAGATAAATGTCAATCAAACTTTTACCTTCAGTTCATGTAGAAGCTGTTTAGCTTTAATTTTGAAAATTTTGTACCGTTTATGAGTGCAGTCCCGCAAAACAAAGTTTTAGAGTTTGGAACCTTTTTGGAAATTTTTTGGACCCTACTTTTGTCATTACAATTTTTTGTGTTCATATGTTTAGTGTAGTTTTTTAGAATGTATATGGTTATATATTTGGGAAAAAGAAATAGAGAATTTGCAGTGCATTTTTAAAAAAATTTGTTTAATCATGTTATCATTAGTTGTTGAGTAGGCAAACGGAATAATATATAAAAATGTTATATGTTGTATTTAGTTTCTGGAAACTGCTTCGGCGGCTCCTACGTCTGCAGGAATGCAGGCATTGCAATTCTTCAAAGCAGTTAAATGTTCAACACACAAATGTATGAAAGCCCATGGACCTTGTGGAGCAAAACAGCTATAAGTTAATTCAACCCTCTAGCTTAAGACCATTGATGTCAAAGCTTTAATTTCCTTTGTCTTAAAATTTTAATTTTAATACAATTATAAATAAATAAATAAAATAAATAATTCAACCCTACCATTATAATAAACATTTTTACGTAATTGTATAGTTTCTAGTTACATTAGCTTTTAAGTCGAATCATATTGAAATGCCTCATCGTTAAAAACTTCATAGGTCCCTAGGCATCGGAGGGTTAATAATGTTTTTCAATTTGTGCAAATTTCATTCCGCATACGTTATGGTAAAAAAGTAGGTGAATAAGAACAAAATTAATTCGTAAGTTATTTCATCGATACTTCATGCTTTGGTACGATTTTTTAATGTCTTCTCCACGTGTCATATAAACTTTCAATAAGAACATGGCAACCAAAATTAATAGATGAAAAAAATTTTCTAAAAACAGTGCTCGTTTTCAAAAAGAGTTTAGAGAAAGAAATGGCTTTATTGTTGACCAGCCAAAGCCTGGTTTCAGAAGCACAAATACAGCTAGGAAATTTTTTGAAGACGCCGAGGTTTCAACAAAATTTTTAAAAATTTATGTTGAATTAATAACTAGAATGCATACGTTGATGATTACCGTTTCAATGGGACATAAAATTGAAGTAAAGAAGTTTCGTGAATTTGCTTTGAGTACTGCCAGATTGTTTCAAAAATATCCTTGGTATTATATGCCTTAAACGACTTCAATTGAATTTAGTTTTTATCAATATAATGTAAGTTAATTGTTACTAAATATTATCAATAATTTTTATAATATTTATTGAATTGAATAATTGTAAAGGGTTTCCAATTAATTGTTTATTGTTTCCTTACTTGTTTAAATTTTAAACTTGCTGATTATGAAGTTGTTTGTTATCATTTTTTTTTATTGTTTGAATTGAAAATTTGAAAATGAAAAAATAAAAATTCTCAGAACAAATCGAGAACTGAAAAAGGCAAGTCACTTTGCTATTAAATTGAAATTTATTAATTGGCGCCCAACGTTTCCGTACCCGAACTTCAATCCTAATAAAAGGATACAAAAATAATAAAAATTGTATAAAACGAAAAGGACTTCAACAATAATTTTCATCAACATCACCAAAAACGAATGCACTGGAAAACATTGGCAACGTTATTATAAAAGGACACGCTCAAAATATCATTTTGTGTCTAGAAAACATAAAAAACTGGATAACTAATCACTAAGGAAAGTCAATTTTAATATGTTTCAACACCATTTTGAAGTCATTAAAGAAAGGCAGTTTCAACAGCATCCTGAAGGACAACTACCAATCAGCATACATTTTGAAAATATTTGAACATCAGATATTTGAAAAAAATCAAATCAAAAATCAAGAAATCACTGCAAAAGACGAATTTTGAGGATTTATAGGACATTTTTATTTATGAAGAAAAATGTACTGTAAGTGAATATTCAGTATTGTTTCAAGTGTCCTTAATTATTTAAAATACTAGCCTAATAATACCAAATAACTTACTAGTATTTATGACAAAATCTTATGCCATTTTAATTGTTTAAGACTAACTTTATATTTACACGGTTATTTTTTTGATTTGAAAATATTTCAAAGATCTACTGTTATAAACGAGAGAACAAAATATTTTTTGTGTGACAAGAGAGCAAGTGTTAGAAGCAATTAACGCTACTAACGAACGTACCAAACAGGAGTTTACCGCACAGTTGAATCAGTTAACTCAAACTCTTAGTCGGTTAGTACCACCAAGTGTAGCACCTTATAAGCCTGCTTCCATTGACTCAAGCATAAGTCATGATGACTCGAGTCTAGACTTAATCAAATTCTTGCCAGAATTCAAAGGAAATGCTTCTTCTTACCATGCTTGGCGAAGCGCTGGTCATTTTGCCATTAATTAATATAAAAAGGGTTCAGAAAAGTACTATATAGCCATGGGTATTTTTAGAAATAAAATCACAGACTCTACAAATGCTACTCTTGCGTCTTTCAATACTGTTCTCAATGTTAATGCAATCATTAGAAGGCTTGACCAAACATACTCCGACAAAAGTCCAATTTATGTTTTAGAAAACGAGCTTAGCATACTTAAGCAAGGTAGTATGTTATTAATAGACTATTATGATATAGTAGATAAACAACTTACCTTAATTATTAATAAACAAATAATGCTACATAGTGACAACATCGATATAGTCACAGCTCTTAACGAACGTGCAAGGGAGAACGCACTACGTGTATTTATATCAGGTCTCCGACGTCCGATTTGCGATATCCTTTTTTCTGCACGACCGAAGGATCTTCCTACTGCACTTGCTGTAGCTCAAGAGCTTGAATCTAATCATAAACGATTTGATTTTGCTCGTACTTTTGAAGTTGGCGACTTGGTAAAGTTAAGGAGAACAATGCCCCAATATCAAGTTTTACAACGCAATATTAACCATAAATTCCGTTTAAAACAAAATTTAAATAGTTCTCCAACTCCAATGGAAGTAGACCGTGGTTCTTCACTTTACAGACGTCAGACACCTACAGAAAATTCACCTCAATTTAGACAAAAGTTTCTTATATTCAAATTTAGTTACTTAACCACAACAGCAAAAAAGACCATATCACGCGATGACATTGAATACACCTCGCCAACAGACAGATTCTAATCAATCGCCAAAGCAAAAAAAAATCAAAAAGTTAATTGTTTGCCTGAAACAACATATTTAAATGAGAATAATTTATTTACTTGATTGCTAGACCTTAACAGGTTTTATAGCAAATTTAAAATTATAAAAAAAGATATTTAATACAATTCAAAAATATAAAGTATGATTTTGATTGAAATCATGTATTATTAACAAACTAAAAAGTTTTAATAAATTGCTTAAAGTATATAATTTTATTAAAGTATGAAAAATTAAACAAAAAAGTTAAGTCACATCGATAATATCAAACAGCATAGCAGGGTTGCGTTTGCAAGACAAACAAGGTCAAGTTAGCAACAATTTTTGTATCCGGACATCGGCGGAGTCGTGTGAAAAACAAGGTCTCATACCCAATAAAACACCACTCCAATAAGTATATATATATAATATGTATCGACAAATGTAGTCACATTTATCATGAAGATATATGGCAATTGAAGATCCCAGGTTTAGGTCCATTTTAGGTTTAGGTTCATTTATCCATTTAGATTGTTATATTAATGTGTTTACAAATATCACCAGATGCATCAGATATATATTTGAGAGAACTTAATCATAATAAGCAACGGTACTGCAAGTAATCTGTTATTTTATGTTTGATTGAGTCCATGGATTCACTTAAGGATATAACATAAGATACAAAATTAAAATCACCGCAAGCGCTTCTAAGAGGTTCATTTTGCAAATAATTAGTTCTACAAAAGTTCATGTGGAGTAACTCAAAAGATCTTCTAGGACGAAGAGGAATATTAAAATATATTTTACTCAATAAATATGGACTGTTGACATATCCATGTAAAAGTTTTTTAATCCAACAAGCATTTATCATAATTCTCCGATTTTTTAAAGAAGGAAGATTTAAGAGTTGTAACCGATATTCATAAGGTGGTAAGTTAAAATCAGTATTACAATAAAGATAGCTTAGGCGAAACAAAAGAAATTGTTTCTGCACTGATTCAATGTCGTCTATGTAACAACCGTATCGTGGGCACCAAACAACTGAAGCATATTCTAAGATAGGCCACACTAAGGAAGTGAATAAGGTTTTCGTTATGAATGGATCATTTAACTCTTTTGCCCAACGTTTAATAAATTTTAAGGTACTATTTGCTCTATTTATTATTTTATTTACATGAATATTAAAGCGTAGTTTAGGATCTATTGTAACTCCAAGATCATTGAAAAAATCTAAGGACTCCAATGGCTAACCACAAATTTTGAAGATACATTTAATTAGTGGTTTGCGCGAGAAAGACATATGCTTGCATTTCTTCATGTTGAGGATCATACGGTTCGTTTTGCACTAGTTATGAAGATGATCAATGTCGGCTTGCAAAAATACAGCGTCATTATCACGTTTAAAAGAAAGGAAGAGTTTGACGTCGTCAGCAAACATTAAGATGCTAGAATGCATTATGACAGATGGCAAATCGTTTATAAAAAGTAGAAACAGAAGGGGCCCAAGATGACTTCCGCGAGGTACTCCCGAAGTAACAGGAAACTCATGTGATTTCTTAAGCTTAAAAAGAACAGATTGTGTTCTATTGCTTAAGTAAGATTCAATCCACTTTACCAACGGTATAGGAAATCCAACAAGCAGTAATTTTAAGATCAATAGTTTGTGATTTACAACGTCAAAAGCTTTGCTGAAATCCGTGTAAATAATATCAGTCCAAAATTTTCTATAGCTTTTATGTAAATAAAGGAAAATAGGAAAATAGCAGGGATTTAATGATGAAGTAAATAGTAAAGAGATTGGAGTTACTAATTCTTCACAGCAGTATTTTAATATACATGAAGGTATGTTATCAGGACCACTTTTATATGATGTTTTAATATTTTTTAAAAATGATAAACTGAGTGTGTGTGTCAATTATTGGAAAATAAATATCCCCAGATTGAATATTGAAAGGATAACTTAAATAATCATAGGACGATGATGAATAAGTCGTCTTGAAAAAGTTAGCGAAAAGATTGCAAATCAATCAATCTAACGTTTTGTGTTAACAAAGTTCCAGAAGGATTTAGCATCAGATTTGATGTTTAATTTCACTTATGTTAAGTAGATATTATAGGATTGTTGGCATAACTGTTGGTAACTGTATTTAATCGAGGTATAGCATCCAAAATTGCATATGTTATGTGTTTTTTGATATTTTTTATAGTATTTAGATTTCAAGTTCCTCATTTTTTTTAATTCATTTGTATACCATACCGGACCCGAACTCAAGGAGACTTTCCTTTGCGGAACAGCTTTTAGAAAACAATCATTGAAATATCGTTCTATTAAACGCATATACACCGCATTATCAAGACTCTGAGAAGATAAACTGTTTGTATTAATATTTAGAATAGAATTCCAGTTTTTATTCGACAAGTTATTCTTCAAAATCACGTAGTTTGTTTTTTTGAAGTTAAACTCAATAGGCGGTTGAGAATCATAATACTGCACAGATGGTTTTGGAAAATTCAAAATAATTTTTAATGTTGGATGATGAAAATCTTCGGGTGTAACCAGAGGATCTGCTTTAGACATAGAAGCGATATTGCTGTCATCAAAAAACACCAGATCAAGCAAACGATTATTTTTGTTAAAGATGCAGTTAAGTTGGAACAGGCCTTGGAAAATCATTATAATTACGATCAAGAAGATTACTGTCAAGACGAGTTCTTCAAATCTAATTTAATTGATGAACCTAGATACCAAGAAGACTATAATCGAATGCGATCGAACGACTCGAATAATGAAACAAACTATTTAAACTAGGTTCGCTCCTACCATTCATCACAAAAAAAAAAACCTCGAATGGTCAGGAGCTACACATTTTAATTGACACAGGCACATCTAAAAGCTCTATTAAAGACTTTAAATTTCTTAAGGGAGTAGTTCCTCTTGAACATCCTTTCAAATTAGAATCAATCAATGGCAATAATATAATAAGTAGAAAATGATAAGTTAACATCCTTGATTGCACTTCAACCTTTTTTTACTTCCAAACTTAAATACATTCGACGGTATCATAGGCTATGATCTCCTCAAACAAATTAACGCAGTAATAGATACGAAAAAAAGGATACTTATTTTATAAAAATGGACAGCTTAAACTACACTACCTTACTTGTAATCAGGTTAACTTGATAACATTAGAAAATAGTTCCGTTCCTTTACATATAAAATCTAAATTTGATGAAATAATAAGCAAAAATATTAATGCTTTCGCTGACCCAGCATTACCATATAATACAAATGTCAAGGGTACGATACGTTCAACAACAAATGGTCCCATTAACACTAAAAGCTACCCATATCCAATTACTGTAGAGGCAGTTATTAATGAGGCTGTGTCAATCGGAAACTATTCAGTCGGATGATCACATTTTGACAGTTGGTAGAGGAATTTTTGGCATTTGTGAGGTGAATATAACTGTCAAAATTTATGCTAGCCCCAGGGGCTACTACAAATTTTGACAATCGAAAGCGAATTTTTGACACACTCAAAAATAAAGAAACACAAAATAACACATCAATTTCCGCGACGTTATTTAATTCGAGGGCTTGTACTGGCAACTTAAAAAATAACAAAATAAAAAAAAATAAAAAAAATAAAGTGCTTGAGTTTGTGTTTGCGTGTGTGTGGGCCAACGATCTCCCAGTACTTCAGCAAGTCCATCAAAGTTAAATTGGCTTTCTTTGCTGGCGAACGTCTTCCAAGTGCCACCACCAGCAGCACAAGCAACTTTGCTGCACTTGCTGGTGCACCGGGAGATCGTTGGCCCACACACACGCACATACAAACTCAAGCACTTTCATTTTTTTTTATTTTTATTATTTTCTTATTTTTTAAGTTAACAATATTACAAGTTTACGAAATAATTTGCAAGTACAAGCACTCGAATTAAATAAGTCGCAAATTGAATAAAACGCAAATTAAATAAAATATTTGCGCTAAAACACGACCGAAATGTGTAACGTCAAAATTTTTAATTGTCAGTATTTCATCGTCCATTTGACACAGCAAAAAATACAAATTTATTTCAACACACACAAATTTTATTCAACTATTGATATTTTCTATCCTACCACGACTGAAAAGTTTCCTTTTGACACACAGCCTAAGGAAATAGAAAATCTACTTGAAGATGGTATCATTCGAAAATCGTACTCACCATACAACTCTCCTGTTCATGTTGTGCAAAAAATGAAAAAAGTTTTGATGAAAATGGAGATCAAAAGTTACGTATGGTAATAGGTTTTAGAAAAATAAATGACATGACCATTTTAGACAGATATCTAATACCTAACACGTCGGTAATTTTAGCAAATTTAGACAAATCACGATATTTCACAACTTTAGGCCGTGGACGGTTCATAGTGGACGCTTTGGCTGAAGCTGAAGCATAAAGCTGCTTTGTCGAGCTTTTTTTGATCATAGTGAACGCTTATTCAAAGCTGCACAAAGTTGCTTATTGAGCTTATTGGAGTTCATAGTGCGCGCTTAATGCTTGTGGCTGACTGATGCTTTGTTTTAATTTGTTTCTTTGGAAATATGTTCTGAATTGCGTTTTACGGAGTAAATGAAAGGTTTTTTGATTAATGAATATGTAGCGATAATCACCAACGAAAGATCAAACCAATAACAAAGAGAAAAATCAAAGGAACTTAAAAACACAAAGCATGACAATGGTGGAAAGTTTATCACAAAAAACACCCAAGAAGTACGAAAGAACAACGAAAACTATGTAAACAAACGAGATACACAAGTGCATAACACTGAAAAGCAGCACAAAACGAAATAACAATGCAACAACTGTTAAAACTTCAGCACAAAAAAATATCCAACAAATAAAATAAAATCAACGGAAATATTGTTGCATATAGGCAAATTAGATTAACCGAAATTCATTTAAAAATTCAGTACGACACAATTAATAATAAAACTAAACAAAAAAAAAATTAAAACTATGTGATCAAACAAGAATAAAGCACCGAATACCATTTTAAAAATGCTCTACAAAAAAGCATAAAAAACAAATTTATTTTACTGTGTGAGCATGCGAGATGGAGATATAAGCGCTGAAAAGCATTTGAAAATAAGCTTTATGTAGCTTTATGCTGGCACTATGAACACTTTAAGCTTTTTCCATATGATTATACACAAAGTGTTTTTCGGCTAAGCTAAAAGCGTTTACTATGAACGCGGCCTTAGACTTGAAATCAGGCTTTCATCAAATTGTTTTATGCGAGAAAGATAGACAAAAAACTGCATTTAGTATTAGCAACGGAAAGAACGATTTCTAAAGAGCGACTGATGACGTAATTCGAGAAGATATCGGAAAGAGTTGCCATGTCTATAAAGACGACATTATCATATATCCTTTTCCGTGTTAGCTGTGAAAGAAGAAACATGCCGCTAGCAAAAGATTTACTGCATCCGTTGCCATCTGAAGAGAAGCGCAAGCACAAGCTGAAGCGTCTGGTGCAGCACCCCAACTCTTACTTCATGGATGTCAAGTGCCCCGGTTGCTACAGAATCACAACCGTCTTCAGTCATGCTCAAGGCGTCGTAGTTTGTACGGGTTGTGCCACAATTTTGTGCCAGCCCACTGGTGGACGCGCAAAGCTCACAGAAGGTTGCTCGTTCCGAAGGAAGCCTCAATAAATGTGTAGCTGTTTTCACTCTTAATTTTTTAATTAAATAAAAAGATACATTTCATTCTCAAGCGATGTTTTCTCAATTGTCTACTCTAAAAGGATATGCGTTGGAGATCATATTTATGCAGTGTCTGCTGATCTAAATCTGGACTCAATTAATATAATATGGAGGATCTGTTAGTGAAGGAAAGAAAAAACATTGTATATGTTAAAAATATAATTGGATCTATGTACATTGCAACAGAAAAAAAATATTAAATGTAAATGATATATTCACCTGACGAACAATCACACCTAAGAGACATAAACAGTATCTTAGGTAAATTAGTGAAAGCGGGAATGCGAGTTTCTCCCGAAAAATCCAAATTTTTTAAAACTGAACCCAGCAAAAAAAGTGCTTCCAAAAGAAGGTAAAGTGGAAGGGAAAGTCTTGCATTCCATCCCTTCCAATTTCATACCCAGAAGGCATTCTTTTAACATATGCATGTCATTGGGAGGAATGCTTTCCCTTGTCTTCTCTAGAAGTGCTTATAGAACTTTTTCAATGGAAGATTTCCTTGAGCCCTTAAATGAAAGGATTCTAGTAGGTGTTTTCCAGAAGAACTTTAAGAAGGCATTCCATGGAATGAAATGGTTTTTGAGGTTAGGGGGGGCCTAAAAATCTCCACGAAAAATATCTTTTTTCCCGATTTTCTCGCGATTTGAGTGTTGGAAATGAGAAATATTTGGGTTTTGAAGGGGGTTTAAAAAAAAATCTACGTAAAATATCCCTTTTCCCGTTTGAAGCAGGAAGTGGTTGCTTTGTTGGAAGTTTGAAAAATCCCACAGAAAATTAAAAAATACATCAAAAAATAATTGAAATTAAATGCTATTTGAATGTCTTTGAGAAGAATGCTTCTTGAAAGTACTTCTTGATAAGGCTTAGAAGAAGCACAATTGGAGCTATAGAATGTCTTCTGGAAGCAGTGTCCCCAAGAATGCATGCCATATTTGTAACAAAAATTTTGCTGGGAAGTGGAATTTTTAGGGTTTTTGGTTTCCCAAAATGGCATTAAAACATGTCCAAATAAAATTAAAGATATCTTAAGCTATAATATTCCGCAAACCTTAAGAGCACTAAGCTCAGTTCTTGGCCTCTCAGGACATTATCGAAGATTTGTGCGAGATTATGCAGCGATTGTCAAACCTTTGACTCGATATGTTCGAGGAGAAAATGGTCATATTGGAGCAAACAAGTCGAAAAGTGTTAAAATATTTAACACTTAAATAATAATAAAAAGTGTTAAGTGAATATTGAAATAAATAAAGAAGCGACTAGAACAGATGGCAACCCTTGATAGAGTTGATGGCGGTAATCTATAAATAGCCTACTGCTTTTAAATGTAATATGATTAGCAGCCATACAATTCAAAAGAATGAATTCCAAAATCTGCACACTCATATACTAGTTTAAACAGTGAGTTGATCACAGCTTAATCACGTTATAATTTAATTCATGTAATTATTTCATAGATCATAAAAACTAATTGTTAAAATAACGTTTGACCTGGAAGCAATAGCATCATTCGAAAAAATTAAAAAAGTTCTAGCTTCAGAAGACGTTCCTCTTCAATATCCTGACTACAATCGGCCTTTTGAACTCACAACAGATGCTTCCTAAAGTGATCTTGGTGCTGTATTATCACAAAACGGTAGACCAATTACAATGATATCACGCCCTCTTTTGAAAACAGAACAAAATTATGCAACAAACGAGCGTGAGCTCCTTGCAATAGTATGGGCACTAAAAACACTTCGGCATTATCTCTGTGGTATTAAAGATATAAATATTTTTACGGACCACCAACCACTGATTTTCGCTATTTCGGACAAAAATCCAAACTGAAAAATGAAACGCTGGCGTGCTTTTATTGAGGAGTTTTCACCGAAAATTCATTATAAGCCTGGAAGAGAATATAAAGTGGCTGACGCACTTTCAAGGCACTTTTGTCAACCAACTTAGTGTTATGAAGAATCTAAGTGAAAAATCTGCCACAGCACATAGTGAAAATTCTTTAAGTTATGTCACTAAATATACTGTAAATCAATATACAAATCTAATAATGCTATCAAAATTGTCAACATTTAGTGAAACTACAAAAACTATTTTTCAAAAATTAATTCGACATACCATTTACTTTAACAGGATTGTAAATCTTTTTCATTTGAAGAATGTGATTAATTTTAATGTAATCAATGTTATTCACTGTGACTTAGCTACTTTAGCACAAATTCAAAACAGGCTTGTTACTGAGTTTCCTGAAGTAAAATTTTTTCATACTGAGCTATTTGTTATTGACCTAACTAACAAAAATGACCAACACGAAACGTTAACAAATGAACACAACCGTGCTCACCGGTGTTTACAAAAAAATTTCCAACAAATATCAAGAGAATATTATTTCCCAAATATAAAGAAATCTTTGAAGACTATAATTGCTAACTGCCGAATATGTTAAGAAAATAAATTTAAAAGAAAACCACCAGATCTTAAAATTGGAAAGACACCAATACCAAATTTACCTGGAGAAATACTGCATGTTGACATATTTATAACAGATAAAAAAAATTTCCTGACATGTATATATAAATTTTCAAAATTTGCTATAGTGAAGCCTATTACATCGAGAGCTTCAGTAGATATTAAAGATGCATTCTTAGAAATACTTCTAAAATTTAAAAACATCAAAATAATTGTATCTAATAATGAAAAAGCCTTTAGCTCAAACATCATTAAAACACTTCTAAGAGACAATTTTTTATACCTACACTTCATAGCGAAAGCAACGGACAAGTGGAGAGATTTTATTCCACATTAATAGAAATTGCACGCTGTCTTAAATGTCAACAAGAGGTTAATGAAACCAATGAATTAGTATTATTAGCTGCACATAAATATAACAATAGTATTCATTCTGTGATACATACTAAGCCAATCGATGTTTTTCATAAATATCCAACGGATAAATTATTTGAAATAAAAAAAGATTAGAACACATCCAAAAAATAAAATTAGAAAGTAATAATAAAAGCAAAACTACTAAAACGCATGAACGTGGAGAAAAGATATTTTTAAGAAGGAATAAGTGATTAGGAAATAAATTTAATAAAGTTTTCATTGAAAAGATATTTGAATAAGATTTGGGATCCAAAGTTTTGATTGAAGAAAAAACGATTCATAAAAATAACTTAAGATAAGTATACCTAAATTGTCAACTTAAGAAACTATCACTGCTTTAAAAGGGTTTAACATTTTGAGCACATTTAAAAATACCTTAATTATAAAAAAACATAAAAAAAAATACTTGAAACATTTTGAATATTTACCATATTAACACAATAAATTGTTATCCATTTAAATAACTTAAAACTTAATTAACTCAAACATAATTAAATTATCGAAAAAATTTTTCAACCTAACAATCAACACCGCATTAAAATGTGCTTATATATGAGCAGCATCGTACACCAAATCATCTTAACAATAATCTACAAATCAACAAAATCATCGAACCGAGGACGTTTCAAACTTGAGAAGGGGGATAGTTAATAGTTACTAAATATTATCAATAATTATTATAATATTTATTGAATTAAATTATTGTATTAGGTACTAATTAGTTTTGATTGTTTCCTTACTTGTTTAAATTTGAAACTTGCTAATTATGAATTTGTTTGTTGTTATTTTTTCTACTGTTTGAATTAAAAATTTCAAAATGAAAAAATAAAAATTCTCAGAACAAATCGAGAACTGAAAAATGCAAGTCACTTTGCTTTAAAATTGAAATTTATTAATTTGTATAAATTGTGTAGTAGCAAGTAAACATTCATAACAAAAGTAACAAGTTATTAAAAAATATTAACAAAAAAAGGAAAAGTATTCTGCATTCTACTATTTCAGAGAATATTTCAGACTCTTTGCTGATTTTTTTCAATCGAATTATGAAACGCCTAATCATATTAATTACTTTGCCTGTTGAGATTATGTTCAGTCTGTAATTGATGTAGGAGCTTTATCCCTAACTACGGACGATGTTTAAAAAGGAGTTTTTAATCTAAAACCTTCAACTCGAATGGATGCTGATGGTTTGTGTTCCATCTTTTTGAAAAATTGTGCTGCCAATTTAGCCGTTAACTTTAATATTTAATAGTTCTTTATCCTTAGGTTATTTTATTGATTGTTGGAAAAAGTCGTTCATTACTCCAATCCATAAGGCTGGTTGTAAAAATAATATAGTGAACTAAAGACCAATTTCTAAACTCACAACTACATCTAACATCTTTGAGTCGATAATAAAAGACAAAATGTTCTTTATAGTAAAAATATTATTTCTCCTTACCAACATGGTTTTGTACCTGGCCGTTCTACAACGACAAACTTAGTGTTGTTTTCGGAATATTGTATTTCAGCATTTAGTCAAGGGTGTCAAGTTGATATGGATTTTTCTAAAGCATTTGATAAAATTTCTCATGCTCTTTTAATTAAAAAGCTAGAAAGATTCGGTTTTCACTCAATTTTTCTGGAGTGGCTGGAATCCTATCTAGCAGATAGACAATGCGTAGTGGCGTTTGATAACGTCAAATCTTACTCTTTTTATGCAACCTCTGGTGTTCCGCAAGGAAGTATCTTAGGGCCATTACTTTTTTTGTTATTTATAAATGACATTACCTCAATTCTTTCCCATTGGTCTTAAGATTTTCTTTAAAATAAGTAATATTAATGACACTTTACTCTTACAAAATGAAATAGATAAACTTTATATTTGATCCTGTAACAATGGTCTTTTGTTAAACCTTAGTAAATGTGTTTCTATAACTTTTTCAAAATCTGATGCAATTAGTCCATCCGCTTATTATATTGCCAATTCCTTATTAACTTCCGTTTCTCAATGCAAAGGCTTAGGTGTAGTTTTTGATAGTAAATTTACTTTTATTTCTCATCTCGACTTCATTATTAAAAAAGCGTATGCTATGCTGGCGTTCATTAGTCGTAATAGTGCATGATTTCTGGTCCGTATACTTTAAAAGCTCTGTTTAATTCTCTTGTACGCTCGAGGCTAGAATACGCAGCGATTATTTGGAACCCATTTCAAAAAAATTCAGAAAGCTTTTACAAGGTTTGCCTTGCGTTCTTTTAATTAAGACGGTTCACTTCCCTCATATAACACCCGATGTCTCTTAATAAGTTTAAACCCTCTAGAGAAAAGAAGAAGTATTTTGTCATTGCTTTTTGTGTTTGATATCATTACTGGTTTCGTTGATTGCCATGCGCTATTGGAAATGATTGAATCCAATGCTCCTACGAGAGCTCTCAGAAATAATTATCCGTTTTACTTGGAAATTTGTCGATCTAATTATGCAGTTAATGTCCCTATATATCGAGCTTTGCATTTATTTAATTCCATAAACTCTAATTATAATTTAGATTTTTCTATTTCTAAATACCAAATGAAATCTTTTTTAAACTCTATCTTTTGAATATAATATAAGGTGTATTAAGTCTTATATTTAGTCAATGTATTTTAGTTTTATTTCTTCATAATCTAAATTAAACTGAATCAAATTAATTATATAATTTATAAGTTTAATTAAGTGAATTAATTCCTTTTAATTAATAACAGTAAATACTTTTTGTATTTTATTTTTATTTATATTCTGTTAATCTGTAAGGTAATTTGTCCATAGATTAAAATAAATGAAATGAAGTGAAATGAAAGAATAAGTTGAAATTAATTAGAGCTGAAACCTAGTTGAAAAACTATTTTTTTATTATACAATAATAGCACAACATTTTAATTACAAAAGCATCAGGAAAGATATCTATTTATTGAAAAATACAGAGAACACTATTATTTTCGGGATAGTCAAATGTAAAAAGCCATGATTTTACCTTTTCCAGAAAAAAAACCTTGATTTCAAAGTTTTCTTAAGGCAATTATAAATTCTGGAAGAGGTACGTACATAGATAGTAATTAACCCATTTTGTACCACGCTACAAAAATTATTTTATTTCTAAATGAAATTTTCATGGCTAGCTAAAAATAGGCTAAAAATCATTTTTGAACACTTTTTTACCCTTGGTTTTTATGGAGAATTGCTGGTCGAGATCTCGACCGCTGGGATAATTAGAGCAATAAATTTTGTATGTGTAGAACAGTATGAAATATAATAAAATATATCGTTAGCAAAGTTTAGTATTGAAACGGGTTATTAAGAGAAGGAAGTATGAGAGCATTAGCTCTACAGGTAATAAAAAAAAAGATTAAAAAGTTAATAGTTTTATCAATTTGAATTTATTATATATCGGTTTTCATCCGATATGAATCATTATCGACATTATCTATATTGTTGAATAAAATGCATAAATATTGAATTTCATTACGATGTCTTTAAAATTACGCTATTATCGTTATCACAGACGGACATGGCTAAACTCAGGAGGTGATGCTGATCAAGAATATATACTTTTCTTTCCTTGACACGCCTCCTTATCAGAGTTGCACACGGAGCAACAAAGTTAATATACCCCTTACGCAGTATGTGTAGGGATATAAAATTATTAGCACAGGTTTTTAGTGCACGAATTATCCCAGCGGTCGAGATCGCGACCAATTATCTCACACGATGTCTGGCGATCAGGTGGAATAGCTATAATAAAGTAGTTTCCGTATATTAAATTTATTTACACTTTTGGCTACTTTAATCAATAACCTTTTTTTGCTTTTTATTTTATACAAGTAGTATAAAACGAAACTTTAAAAATGGGCATTATTTAGATTTTTTTTGTAAGGCACGGTGAGACTTTTAAAAGGTGAAAGAGGGTATAAAAATGTACGTTCGAAAAGGTAAAATACAAAACTAAATCAATCATTAAAAAAATTAATTAAATTCCACTGCCTAATATTTCAAATAATTCAGGATAAACGACAAAAGTTTGTGGTCGAGATCTCCAGATTTTATCTTAAAAGTACGCAGAAGTATATTTTCTTTAAATATTAATACATATACTAAAAATATAAACAAAAAATAAAGCATTATATGGTGTAAGGATCAAACTTGATTTACTCAAATCAGCATAGCAAAGCCAGTCTTATCCAATGGGTAAGGACAATAATTTCGAGCGCTTATTGTTTATGAGAATGTTAAACTAATCAGTCAACTGTCTTGTGGAAACATACTGGTAGTAAGCAAGTTTAATGTTTTTAAAATAGAACAATGGATATTTTCTAAACGTTGCAATTTTAAAAAATTGGTTCTGATCAATTAATCTGTTGAAGTTCTATTTGGTTACACTGTAGTGCAACAAACGAAAGTAGTTTTTCCGTTTTCTTTTGCACTTTTTATTCTAAGCTATTTACATAATTTTGTGAATTACCATTAGTTGCATTAGAATAAAATAATTTTTGTCGAAAGGTTTTAATTTGCTGTGTGGCGTTTATAAAAGGTTTCACTTTTAAAAATTAGGCAATTGTGATTCGGTTTGCAGTTAAATCGTAGTGTCTATAATTGAATATATTTAGTCTAGCGCTTGTGCCATAACAGATATCCGTTTAATCATATATTGTGTGTTATATAAGTGTTAATATTATTACTAAATTTATTGTGATTTTGAAAACTGTTAAATGGATTCCAAAGAGCTAAATGGATATATTTGTGATGAGGACGATATCGTTATAACAGGAATGTCAGGAAAATTTCCTTGTAGCCGAAATATAAAGGAATTTGAAAAAAATCTTTATGACAAGGTTGGTAAAGTTCCGAAAAAAATCCAAAACTATGTTACTATACGTTATGGTACAAGTTTACTAACTAAATGATCTAGATTTGAAAGTGAAAATGTACTCTACCCAAAAAAATAAATAACTGAAAATTAAGTTATTCAGTTTTAGATATAAAGATTTTATGATTATTTAATATTATATGATGTAATTTGCTTCGAAGCAAATTAGTTCCTTATAGGAACAAACTGACTTGTTTTTAAAAACAACTAATAAAAAAATAATTTTTATTAAACTAGTTTATAACTTTGAGTTATATTAAGGCGGCATCCACTTCAATTTTGAATAGTTTTTATTGCATTATACAATATATGAAGTAATTGAAAAACTACTTCCTTCAAAACAAATGGCTTAAAAACTACTTTGAATTATATTAAGGCGGCGACTTCTCTGGTTTTGACATATATTTATTGCAAATTTTTTTTAGATTGCAAGTTTATATATCGCTACCTTAATACAGAAAGGCCCTTACTCATTTTTTTTTTTTACTTTACAGGAGAAGGAAAAAACGTGATAAAAATTAAAACTTTGCAGCTGCGAATTTTTTTAAGTGGCGTTTTTTATTTAATACGCTGCTTGCCAATTTAATGCTGTAGCAATTTTTTTGTGGCAATTTCTTTTCTGTAACAATTTTTTTGCAAAAATCTCACAAAAATAATCGATTTTGAAAATGTTGAGTTGCGGCCTTTCTATATTTAGGTAGCGATATATTAAACCACGCTATTTCATCAAATATTATTAACTTTAAACTTTCACTTATATGAATTTATGTATTTTTTTTTTAAACCAATAAAATAAATGATATCTATTATGTTTAGAAATTTAAAATTTTTTTGCTTTTAAATTCGTCTTCAGTAAGTGAAATTTTAACTAGTTTTTAATTGATTTATTTTAAAGTAATTAAAAAAATTATTTAAATTTAACTAATATAACAAGTAGTTGAAAATATATGCAGACGAAAGTCAATTGACTTATTTAGCGAACATCACCAAACAAAATATGTTAGTTCGTTCTATGGAAAAAAGTCAGGATTTTAACTACAGGGTTATCACAAACCATTTTAAAAAAGGGGAATATACCTTTGTTATTTCATGCAGTGACTCTTATTTACATAAGCTTTTTTATATTTAACTTGCTTCGTTCGTATGTATGTTTGTATTAGGGAAGTCAAGTCCCGGATTTCGGGATCCCGGACGATTTAAGCATCTTTAAATCCCGGGATTGTCTTTCCAAGATCCCGGGATTTTTATATAAAAAAATTCTATTACTAGTATTCATGTAAATCCAAACATTTAATTTTAAGTTGATATGAATATAGAATTAGAAAAATCTTTTATTGAGGCTGAAAAATATTGTTGGACTATGGGTGTGAACCACTGAAGCAAAGACTTTGCATAGAATTTGCAACATCGGAAAGTCAGCTATGTATTTAAAAATTATCAGATATTCTGACTAAGGAAATAATTTTGTTTTGTGGTTAAGGGAATCGTGATCAAAATTTACAAATTTCTTATGATTATCGTACAATTAGCATAGTATCTGAACGGTGCTTCTCATTAGCGGGTTATATTTGTAATCATATCCGAACAAAACTCTCTAATCAAAAATAAGACGCTTTGATCAGCTTAATGTATTACTTTAAAAATAATTAAAACAAAAAATTAATTTTGAAAAGTCTTTTCCAACCTTAATTTGCCTTAAACACAAAAAAACATGAAGACAGTGTCAAACATTGTAACGACTTCCTGTTCCCAGGATATATAGCTGGGATAGATCAGCCTGTGTCCAGGGTCGCACAATTATTTATTTAGAAAGCGACACTGATTATAGGTTTATTTAGTTCTATTCTTTATTTTCTTTCTTAAACGTTATAAAATTCCTAAAACATTTTATATATTACATATACTTTTAATGATATCACCGTATCCTTGGATTTTAATGAGTGCTTGTAATTACTTGTATCTGCGTATTCTACGGTTTCTTCAAAACACAGTGACGGGTGGCATACTCATATATTCAGTAGTAAACTAATAATGTTGCTATCTATGGTTTCTTAGAGGGTACCTAATAGGCCAAGGATTGGTCTTTATCATAAAACTTATAAAAAACTGATAAACTAGCGAATTCTAAAACTTAATATAAAAATAAACTAAAGATCCAGGTATGTCGGTGTAAGACCAAGGAGTCTTCTCCCAGCCCAGTAGAGACTAGAAAACTGATAAACAAGCGAATTCTAAAACTAAATATAAAAAATAAACTAAAGATCCAGGTATGTCTGTGTGAGACCACGGAGTCTTCTTTATCAGCCCAGTAGAGACTAGAAAACTGATAAACAAGTGAAAACTGTAACCTGAATATGGAAGATAAACTAACACTCAACGTAAACTAAGAAGCCGGTTTCAGTTGCTAGCTCTGCTGACGTCCCAGTTGCTAGCGTCTCTGCTGCTAGCCCTGCTGACGTCTCTGTTGCTAGCTCTGCTGACGTCCCAGTTGCTAGCGTCTCTGCTGCTAGCCCTGCTGACGTCCCTGTTACCAGCACTGCTGCCCTCTGTGTGGCAGTATCCTGATGGCTAAACATCGAATGTTCACTCCACTGCGGATCTTTAGCAACTCTCCCATTTCATGCCTGTACCTTCCTTTATACTGTCGTTTCATGGCAATCAACGTATGGCCTACGTGAGTATGTGTTAGTTGTTGTTGCTTGCTTACTCAACTTGTTCAATCGTTCGATTGTTCCGTTATTGTACTAAGTCCATACAGGATGTTTTTTGTTCTCATAAATAAAACGAAGAAATTAAAATTTTAAATATTAAAATTTAATATTAATAATCGATAATTGTGTATAAATATCTAAGTTAAAATCCAACTATATTATTTTGTTGTATGTACGCTCAATTTTTTAAGCGACAAAATTGGTCGTTACAACATTTATATAATAATACCTTAAACTGTTCTGTATTTTATTTTTTATATTAATTGTTCTTTAAATTAATACAATTTGCTAGACATTACAATATGATGTGTTTTTTTTTGTGTTTATTAACAATAAGGTATTCACAATTTTGTGGTATCGTGGTATTGTGTTTTTTCTTTGCCGTAGGTGGAAACCACAATTATGAGCACAATTTAAAATTGAATTTGTGGTTTGAAACCTCCCACTATAGGTTTTTGTTACTATGCAAATAAATTAACTATCCAATTTGATATAATTCATTAATATATGGCTTACAAAAGCTTAACTAACATTTTGAGCTTCTTCTATTTTTGTAATTAGAAAATAACTGGCAAGCGAACTTTAACTGAAATAGAGCCCCGTTCGTTAAACATATTGGGCTACTTAAAATTACCACACTTTTGGTTTTTACAGATTTAATGTAAAACAAAAAAATAATATGAACACTGCTCGGTAAAGTGTGATATCAATACCACGTGGTTTTTAGCTACACTAAAAACAACGCAATTGTGAATACCCTTAATGTGTTTTGCTTTGTTTTGTTGCTTTAAAAAAGTATTAATTTACATATTTTAGTTTGAAGTAATAAATAATAAAAAATTGTATTAAAAACGTTTTGAATTATTTACTTCTTAAAGTTTTAAACTCTGAAGTAATACCGGGATCCGGGATTGAGATTTTCAATCCCGATAATCCCGGGATCGAGAAAAGCTTCCAGGATTGGACTCCCTAGTATATAGATAGAAATACATATAATTATTATTGCATATTTTCATTTTAGACTAATATGGTCACAGATGATGAAACACGCTGGTTTCACTTGGATCCCAAGACTCCAAAACATTGTGGGAAAATAAGTGACGTGTCGAAATTTGATGCACCTTTTTTTGGAATACATCATATGCAAGCAGATTATATGGACCCTCTCAATCGAATTTTACTTGAAGAATCCTTCAAGGTATTAATGGATGCCGGCCTTAATCCATTCATGTTACGTGGCTCAAATATGGGCGTATATATTGGAGCTTCTACAAGTGAGGCCGAGAAATTCAATTTCACAGAAGACAGGAGTAATTACGGATTTGGAATAGTTGGGTAAATATTGAATAATATTCTAATTCAGCTCATAAGAAATTGCTGAAGAAAAGTTAGATAAATATTTTTTAGTGTTAGGTTATATACTTAATAGAGATACATATGAATTCAATGTACAGACTATAACTATTGGTCTCTGACTTAAACTCGTAAGTCAGAAAATCTCGGTTTTCATGAGAATCAAAAACTGATTTTCTACTAGTGGGATAAAAAAAAATTGTCTGTTTTATTATTATGGTCAAAATAGTCTTAAGAATTTATGGACTCATAAAATGGAGCAAAATTATGTGTATGTACATTTTTTAAATGTTGTCAATTACTCTTGTTTCAGGTGCTTTTGAAAACAGACTTCTTCATATTGGCTTACGAGGTTCCGACTTTTGTTTACCTAGATTTTAAATTTAAAATATGGTCTAAATGATTTTTAATTGTTAAGTTTGCAAATTGCTTAAAGAAAAAACTGTGCGCTTAACTTTAAACATTTATTGCATAGTTATGGGTAAGAAAACATTAAAAAATTTAAGTACATTTAAATGTACTAGTATCGCCTATGGTCGAAATTCTACCAACTGTCTGTAAAGAAGTGAGCGAAAATGAACACTAACGTAACGTATGTTAAGACATTTTAGCGTAGATTTGAGAAAACAGAACATTAAAGATGCATACGAAAAACTCATAGTGAAGATGACAGCAATCGTTTGTCATTTACAAGCAAATACAAATATTAATCCTTTACTATAATCGTATTAAAATGAACACAATCTTTGTCATTCCGTACCTTCACTGGAAGAACCGCTTAGCAAAAATGTGTTCAAGAGCTTATATATCTCCTAAATTAACCTCTACTTGAGTAAAGTGTATAAGCTGGTTCTTTTATTAATCCTACCCAAATTTCTTTCAAAAATATCCAGTCCCTTTTGAGGGTCAGCTTTTGGGGACCCCCACAAAAAACTCAATGAATGAAGAAAATTGCCGAAAATAGTTCTTAGCTGTTATCAGGATTATACGCAGGGGGTTTGGGTTAACACCCCTCCCCCCTGAGAGCAACTCTCAGCACAACACGGCAGGTGTTGTTTGCTTATGGTCAGGACAAAGATCTTTAGAAGACATTGCACATTGAAAAAAAAAATAAAAAGGCTTAGTTTGAACCATTTATTGAGAAAAGACTATAATACATAGATACTTAAAGTTTTATTCTACGTAAATAATATAAAAATAAAACCATTTTTCAAAATAAATTTTTTGTTTGTTTTTAAACATTTTCTTCTTCTCGCTTTATGGCATAAAAAGTAGTCCTTTTCAGCTACAAAAAACAAAGTGCATATTAATAAGGGAACTTGTAGGTACAACCTTCACTAGAATTATTAAGGTTGGCCTAATAGGAAAAATTTAGCGCGACTTTTTAAAAAGGGTCAGTTTAAACCCTTTTAGTCAGTTTCAACCCAACCAAACTTTAAAATAGTAGTTAAGGTTATAGCAATAAGTAACCTTATTAATATGCACTTTGATTTTGTTATTTCCGATAAATTGGGTTCAAAATATGTTGACACCGGCTGAAAAGAACTACTTTGTTTATGCCAACTAGCAAGGAGAAGATAAATTTAAAAAAAAATGTACATACATTGGAAAATTGTTTTATATATTATTTACGTAAGCAAATTCTTCAGTCTCTATTAAACAGCCCAATTCTAAATAATTTTTCCCGGGGAATCGGAAAAGGGAGTTTTTATTTTTAAGATATCAGATAAAGACATCACAATTTTTTTGCTTACACTCTTGAATATCACTAACCGTCAGATGAACAAATTTGTAAGACAAATTTTCAAAATTTTCTAGAACTAAAAATTTAAAACTCCCTTTTCCGATTCCCCGGGAAAAATTATTCAGAATCGGGCTGATAGAGTCTGGTCTTTTAAAGATCGGTTTTTTCACAACAGATATCAACCCTAGTTGAATTTGTATTCAAAATTCATTGTAACTTCACGTTTTAAGCCATAACTTCTGAACCCTTAACCTCCGATGGGTGAGTCATCCGTTGCCCTTATATGTAGTACAAGGTCCCCATGGACTTATTTGAATTTGTATGGAATTTTGTACGAAATTTTTTTTTAAAAAATTTTTTTTTTATTATTATTTATTAACTAGCTAAAACCCGGCGCGTTGCTGCCACTCTCCCTTGTCAAACGCCCATAAAATGTTATCAGTTAAACAGCATGTCTAAATTGAGGTCGAATACTGAATTTCGAGATGCGAACTATATCTACAAAGCTATTCGATATAACAAATTTGGGTTGTATGGGAAGTGCCACGTCCTCTTGATCACCGCTCATAGAATGTAATCAATTAAACTGCATGTGTACATGGAGGTCAAATACCGAATTCGAAAACTGTTTGGGTCGTAAAGGAGGTGCCACTCCCCTTTTCCCTACGCCCATAAAATTTTACCAATGAACTGCATGCGTAAATTGAGGTCGAATAGTGAATTCCGAGGCTAAGTTACCTATAACTCCAAAGCTATTCGATATCGCAAATTTGGGCTAAGTTGGAGGTGTCACGCCCCCCGAAAAACTCTGAAAAATTTTATCAGTAAATCTGCATGCGTAAATTTAGGTCGAATACTGAATTCCGACGCTGTGCGACCTTGAACTCCAAAGCTATTCGATATCACAAGTTTTCGTTGTATGGGAGGTGCCACTCCCCCTTGATCAACGCTCATGAAATGTAATCAATGAAACTGAATGTGTACATTGTGGTCCAATACTGAATTCAAAAACTGTGCGACCTGTAACCCCAAAGCTATTTGATATCTCTAATTTGGGTTAAAGAGGAGGTTTCACGCCTCCTTGTCGTACGCCCATAAAATGTAATTAATGAAACTGCATGTATAAATTTAGGTAGAATACTGAATTCTGACGCTGTGCGACCTATAACTTCAATGATATTCGATATCGAAAATTTACGTTATATGGGAGGTGCCACGCCCCTATTACCAATGAACATAAAATTAAATAAATGAAACTGCATGTGTACATTGAGGTCGAATACTGAATTCCGGCGTTGTGCGACCTACAACTCCAAAGCTATTTGATATCACAAAGTTGGGTTGTATGGGAAGTGCGACTCCCCTTTGCCCTACGCCCATAAAATGTAAGTAATGAAAGTGCATGCATTAATGTCGAATACCGAATTCTTAAGCTGTCAACCTATAACTTCAAAGCAATTCGATATCGCGAATTTGGGTTGTAAGAGAGATGTCACGTCTCCTTGTCCAACGCCCATAAAATAAAATCATTGAAACTGCATATGTAAATTGAGGTCAAAAATTTAATTTCAAAACTGTGCGGCTTATAACTTCAAAGCTTTTCGATATCGCAAATTTGGGTTGTATGGGAGGTGCCCCTCCTCCTTATCCAACTCCCATAAAATTTCACCACTGAAACGGTATGTCTAAATTGTGGTCGAATACCGAATTTCTAAGCTGTGCGATCCATAACTCTAAAGGTATTCGATAACACAAATTTTGTATATATTTGTGGAAGGTAAAAAGGGGTGTGGCATTTCTTCTTAAACCATCTCGTACTCACAGCAAAGCCACTTAAAAAATTTGAGCTCAATCGGACCAATAGTTTCGAAGTAATTTGATATTTTCTTAAAAGTAGGCATAGATGAAGAGTGACCACGCCCGTTTTTATTAAAGTTAATGACAGTTATCATACAAACTTATTTACTAAATTTTAATTCAATACGACCAAAACCGTCTTAAATATAGCATTTTTATTAATTTGTGGGCGATAAAAGGGGGTGTGGCATTATTTTTTTTCCTAAACCTTTGCGTAGCAGTTACGAACAAACCCGTGTAAAGAAGTATTCAATTTGGTCCAGTCGTTTTCAAGTTTTAAGCATCCGAACAAATCACGATTAATTTTATATATACAGATATTGATTTGTGGGCGTTAAAAGTGGGCGTAAAAACATTTATGTATCGTGACTACTTCTTGGAGCACCTAAACAGCAAGTTTCACTATAAAAATGTGTAGAACTCCAGAATTGCCATGATTGCGAAAAAGTGGGCATATATATATTGCGACCACGCCCATTTTTTGTACAGTTACTGACAGTAACCATCTGAACAAAATTACTAAATCTTAGTTTATTACGTCCTTTTTTTGGTTTGTGTCGATAGCGAAAATTTGGCTTGTATGGGAGTTACCACGAACCCTCGTCAAAACGTTACCAAACGTCACAGGAACACTCACTTTCCTCGGCAGACGTTGTTCTGCCACAGATCGCCTTACTGCCATATACGAAAATGTCCAGAAATGCCAAATATATTCACCATTTTCAGTATAGCTTCCGAAAGTAGCCATTTGCACTAAATAAGCAAATTTTAGTCTAATACGATCAAAACCGTGCGAAATATAGCATTTTTTTGTTTTGCAAGCGGTAAACAGTGGTGCGGCAAAATATTTCCCTTGAGCCATCTCGTAATCGAAACAAATCGACTGCCCAAATTTCAGTTCAATTTAGGTTAAGCCTGACGCACTTTACTTCACTCGACGCTAATGCCCCGAAAAGTGAGTTTAGCTAAAGTGGGACAGGCCTATTTTTAGTGCACTTGTCAAGACTAACCATATTAACTGAATTATCAAATTTTTGTCTATTACGACCTAAACCGTTGAAATAAAACGTTTTCATTGGTTTGTGGGCGGTAAAAGGGGGGCGTGGAAATCAATTTTTAGTGCAGTTGCTGACAGTAACCGTACAAACTAAGCCAACATTTTAGCTCCATTGGCCCAGTAGTCAATTTTAATGATTTCTCAAAAAGTGGGTGTGGCTGTATAGCGATGACGCCCTTTTTTAGTACAATTTCCGAAAGTAACCATACAAACTTAGGTATCACATGTTAGTCTAATACGGCCAAAACTGCTTTAAATATAGCATTTTCACTGATTTGTGGGCTCGAAAAGGGGGCGTGGAAACCAATTCTTCGTACAGTTACTGTCAGTAACTACACAACCCAAAGTACCAAATTTAAGTCTTATATGACCAACACCGTCTGAAATAAACCATTTTTATTTATTTGTGGGCGGTAAAAGAGGGGGTGGCAACCCATTTTTAGTACAGTTGTCGACAGTAGGTGTACATACGAAATTTCAAAATTTTAGCCTTATACGACACAAACCGACTGAAATATAACATTTTTATTGATTTAGGGGAGATAAAAGGGGGTGTGGCAAAAAAAATTTCCTCAACCATCTCGTACCTGAAACAAATCGACTGCCAAAATTTCAGGTCAATCGGTTCAGTAGTTTTGTAGTCTATAGACATCACGCAGACAGACACACATCGTTTTGCTTTATATATATATAGATATTGATTTGTGGGCGGTAAAAGTGGGCGTGAAAACATTTATATATAGTGACCGCCTCCTAGAGCACCTACACAGCAAGTTTCACGATGAAAATGTGTATAATTTCGCAATTGCCATGATTTCGAAAAAGTGGGCGTATATATGTTTTGACCACGCCCATTTTTTGTACAGTTACCGACAGTAATCATCTGAACAAAATTGCCAAATTTTAGTTTTTTACGATCGAAACCGTCTGATATATACACCTTTTTTTTTGTTTGTGGTCGATAGCGCAAATTTGGCTTGTATAGGAGGTACCACGCCCCCTTGTCCAATTGTTACCAAACCTCACAAGAACACTCTCAAGATGTGGGTTCAGTTTCCCTGAAAATTTCAAAACAATCGGTTCAGCGGTTTCGGAGCCTATACGTGATATAGCCACATACCCACCCACATACCCACCCACATACCCACATACATACATCCATTTTTATATATATAGATAGATATTGATTTGTGGGCGTTAAAAGTGGGCGTGAGAACATTTATAAATTGTGTTCGTCTCTTGGAGCACCTAAACAGCAAGTTTCACTGTAAAAATGTGCAGAACTCCGGAATTGCCATGATTTCGAAAAAGTGGGCGTATTTATATAACGACCACGCCCATTTTTTGTACAGTTACCGACAGTAACCATCTGAACAAAATCACCAAATCTTAGTTTTTTACGATTGAAACCGTGAGATATTTTTCTTTTTTTTTTGTTTGTGATCGATGGAGCAAATTTGGCTTGTATGGGAGGTACCACGCCCCCTTCTCCAATCGTTACGAAACCTCACAGGAACACTCTCAAGATGTGGCTTTATTTTCCCTGAAAATTTCATAAAGATCGGTTCTGCGGTTTTGGAGTCTATACGTGATATAGCCACATACCCACCCACATACCCACATACATACATCCATTTTTATATATATAGATTATTAATCTTAAATGAATTCCTTGGATATGCGGTTGTTGAGCACTCGTTCCTCTATGTTTGGTACTGCCAATTGTTTTGTCAGCATCATCAGGAATGACCTTCGTCCGTCTCTTCTTCGAATTGGCTGCATTTCATTATATAAAATAAATGCTGCTAATGTAGCAACGGTTTGTTGAGCGCTTGCATGTATACGTGCCAAGCATCTGATCCATGGTATCAACGCCTGATTTGTTGGCATTGTAGTCCAAAATAGCAAACGGTTTCTGATTCTTAGAATGCAAGTTTAATATTGCGTGGACAGCAAAAGGACCGCTTTGTTCTTCTTGGGCACATATGAACACAGCGTTACATCGCCTTCGTTGAAGCCGAACAATGTGCTGTTGACAGGACGCATACGATTTTTTTGGAATTCCTGTGGCACAAATGTCTTATTCGAGCGCACTGTTCCAACAAATGCAGTTTTCTTCCTGATCAAAATACGCACCAATTCCAAAGTGGAGAAGAAATTGTCAGCATAAATTGTGGGGCCTGCATCCAAATAACTCTGCGCAAGTTGAACTACAACATTCTGCCTTCGATTGACCTATCGTGTTTGGTCAGACATTTTACCAGAGTACATTATTCCTTTGACAGGATAAAATGATTTCGAGTCTCACAACCACCGTACGTTTATACCATACTTGGCAGGCTTCGACGGAACGTATTGTGTGAAGCTGGTGCGGCCTCTGTATGGGAATAACTGCTCATCAACGGTCAGCGCATCATGCGGAGTGTAAGCTGCTGCCAAGTTAGACTATAACATTTGCCAAACATCATCAATAGCCGCAGTTTTGTTTTTGGTTAGTCGCTGTTTTTGCGTATTTCCATTGTCGAATCTAAGACATTGTAGCATGCATCTGAAGCGATCATAAGATCGCTTTGTATATTGGACTGCGCGTTGTGCCCCATAGCTCTGAAGCAGGTTCACTATTCGATTTGGTGAGTCCAGCATACAAAATAATAGCCAAAAAGGTATCGAACTCCTTCAAAGTGATTGTTTTGCATTCTTTTGTGCTCGTTAGTTTTGCCAAATTCCATGCAGCTATCACTTCACGGCCTTTTCCATTTGTTTCGCGTATTATGATGTACTTCATGTCTTCGGTGAATATCGAGCGGAAAATGGTAAAGGGATCATGTGTGGTTTTACTGGTCCCGGTTTCCTCCTTGTGAAGTCGCATTTCTTTCTTCCTCACTTATTTGCTGGTAGCGTGTACTACGACGTACGACCATTTCAGCGATATCTAAATTTCTATCTGCCATTGTATTTTCTTTATGTAATTCAGTATAAAACTTAGCACACGATATTTTCTGCTCACTGTGTAAACTTTGTATGATTCGGTTTACAAAACTGAAGCCGCTTTTATACTCTTTTTCTACGTTGACCTGTGTTCAACTATAAAGCAGGCAATAAAACTTAAAAAAAATTGGACCGTTTGTTATATTTTCAAGCAATGGCACAATAAAAATAGTCCAAAAGGTACCTCAAATTCGAAGAATACATTTGTGATGTGTTCAAACAATAAAATAAATCAAAATTCAAAAAGGATTGAATTTCCCCAGACGGGTAATTATGTTTTCAAGGAAAGGCCAACAATAATCTAGAAAGTACCTAAAATTCAAAGAACACGTTTGTTATGTGTTCAAATAATAAAACAGTTAAAACCAAGCCAAAATAAATTGCATTTACTAACAATTCCTTCAATTTCAGTACAAGGTCTCTAAGGACCTTGTCACCCTTTCCCATACTAAACAAATTTAAACCCTTTTAAATCCAAAACTATTGGTCGGATCGCCTTGATTTTCTTTTTAAACGATTTTGCATAAAATTCCCTTGGAATACATATAAGGGTCGGGTATATCTCCCATGGACCATCATGGAGTAATTTCAGTTGGAAAATGAAAAAGGTCCCCAGGGAGGGTTAAAGAGCACGTACAAAACGAAACGTAGAGCGTACAGAGAACTTATAAAAAATTAAAACTAAATAATAGCGCCTGTTGCTGGCATGATATTAAACTTTGAAATTAAGAATGGGTCAACTTACTGCAATTTTTTTAAAAGTTTTATATTTTTTCCTTATAAAAGAAAAAATATTCTTTCCAATGAAACCATGCTTATGAAAATCGTATTTGAAAAAGGTCTCATAATAGACCCTATTTTGAGTGGGTCTGCGAAAATAACAATCTTAAAATCTCAATATGCAAAACAATAAACGAATCTATGAACAAAACTTTAGCCAAATCGAAGACGGTTAGTTAAACTGATATTACACTTTAATGTAAAATATGCGATATATTGAAAACATTTTGTTCTTACTTACTTAGTTGGCGCTACAACCGTATGTCGGTCTTGGCCTCACCTAAGAATTTGAGCCATCCATTTCTGTCTGTCACTTGCTGGCGCCAGTTGGAAATTCCAAGCTTCGTCAGGTTGTCCTCTACTTGGTCTTTTCAACGAAGATGCGGTCGTCCTCGTCTGCGTTCACCACCGCTGAGTACCGAATCGAATGTTTTCTTCACTGGAGCATCGTCTTTCATGCGCTGAACATGACCAAGCCAGCGAAGCCGCTCGATTTTAATGCGCTTGACTATGTCGATGGCAGCGTACAGCTCATACAGTTCATCATTCCACCGTATTCAGTACTCGCCATTGACGCAGATTGGTCCGTAGATCTTACGAAGAATCTTTCTCTCGAAAGCTCCTAAAGTCTTTTCATCTAAACTGCTCAGCGTCCAGGTTCGTGATGCATAGAGTAGGACGGGTATGATGAGCGATTTATAGAGCGTGATTTTCGTTCGTCGAGAGAGGGCTCTGCTTCTCAATTGCCTACTGAGCCCAAAGTAACACCTGTTGGCAAGAGTTATTCGAGTTATAAAGGTGGCTTTGTAGGCGGCGTCTTTCTCTGCAGTGGCGTCGTAGCCGAGGGCGGTGGTAGCCAATCACCTCTTCAGCTGCCGCACGCATGGAGTTGGAAATGTGTGGTCACTGCGCGCATATATCATCGATTGGAGGAGTGCTTTGAAGTAGGATTGAGAGTCAAGTGGGGAAAGCTTCGGCTGTCTGTTTCGATGGTAGCTTGTCGACGTCTAGTTTTCTCTGTGTAGGGTTGCGTGTATTCTTAACTAGCGCACAGACATATACGGATCTTGGCTGCGACAAGATAGTGATGCGAGTCAATGTGTGCACCATGGATCGTGCGAACATTTAATATACTGGAAGAGTGCCTTCCGTCGATCAAAACATGATGAATTTGATTTTATGTTTTTTGATCAGGGACATCCAGATGGCTTTATGAATATTGAGATGCTTAAATCTAGTGCTACTTACGACCATGTTTTGTGCTGCGGCGAAATCAATCAGCCTCATTCCGTTATCGGAGATGTTGTCATGGAGGCTGAACTTTCCGACTGTTGGACCAAATATATTTTCTGTGCCCACCTTTCCGTTGAAGTCACCAAGCACAATTTTTACGTAGTGACGGGGGCAGAGCTCGTAAGCATTTTCAAGGTGCTCGTAGAAAATTTCCTTGGTCTCATCGTCCTTGTCTCTTGTCGGAGTGTGCGCACATATTAGGCATATATTAAAAAATTTAACCTTGATGTGGATTATGGCTAGCCGTTCGTTCATAGTGTGAATCGCAGGACGTGGGGCCGAAGTCTCTTGCCAACTACAAATCCGCATCCAAACTCGTGCTTCTCCGCATGGCCGCTGTAGTAGATATCACAGGGTGCATGCCGAATGCTACACTGTCCCTTACATCGCATTTCTTGGATAGAAGTGATATCAGCTTTGTATCTTTCCAAGACATCAGTTAGTTGGATAGAGGCACCTTCCCAATTAAGGGTTCGGACATTCCAGGTGCATATCCGTAAATCATTATCAGTTTTTTGTTTGCGATAGTCGTCATCAGATTTGGGGATTAGTTTTCTGCTATTCTTATTTGTTTTCAATGAAGTGGGTTCTTACGGGTGGGCTTCAAACGCACAACCTGGCCCGCCACTCAGATTAGCTGCCAAACTAACGGTTGTCAATTTGACGTTGCCCAGGAAACACTAAGTGGAGGTTTGTATCGACTTGAGGCGATTTCACGAGGATAATGCTGACCTCGCCAGGTTGAGACAGTCAGTTACCCTGTAAACAGTTACGGACAATTTGTTCTTACTTAGACGAAATTTGTTTAATGTCAAATTTTTATTACAAACTAGCTGAAACCTGGCGCGTTGCTGCCATGCTCCATTGCATGTGTAAGATGAGGTCGAATACTGAATTTCAATGCTGTGCTACCTTTAAATCCAAAGCTGCTTGATATCCCAAATTTGGGTTGTATGGGATATGCAACACCCCCTTGACCAACGCCCTCTTGACCAACGCCCATTATATGTGATCACTGAAACTGTGATCAATGAATGTGTAAATTAAGGTCGAATACGGAAGTCCGACACTGTGCGACCTATAACTCCAAAGCAATTCGATATCGCAAATTTGGGTCAAATAAGCGGTCCCATGGCAAACGCCCAAAAAATTTATCAATGAAATGGCTTGTGTACATTTAGGTCGAATACTGAGTTCCGACGCTGTGCGACAAATAACTCAGAAGCTATTCGATATCCCAAATTTGGTTTGTATGGGAGGTGTCACTCTCCCTTGTCCAACGCCCAAAAAAGTGCATGTATAAATTCGCATCAAATACTAAATTTCAACGCTGTGCGATCCCCCTTTTCCTACGCCCATATAATGTTATTAGTGAAACTGTATGTATGAATTGAGGTCGAATACTGAATTCTGACTCTGTGTTACCCATAACTTTAAAGCTATTCGATTTTGCATGTTTGGGTTGTACTTGTGCAACGCCATAAAATGTTTTCAGTAAAACTGCATGTGTAAATTTAGGTCGATTACTGAATTTTGATGCTGTGTACCTATAACTTCAAAGCTATTCAATAGCACAAATTTTGGTTGCATGGGGGGAGGTGAAACACCACCGTTTCCAACGCCAATAAAATGTTATTAATGAAACTGCATGCATAAATTGATGCCAATACTGAATTCCGATGCTGTGTGACCTGTAACTCCTAAACTATTCGATATCGCAAGTTTTGGTTGTATCGGAGGTTCCACTCCCCCTTGTTTAACTCCCATGAAATGTCATCAGTGGAACGACATGTGTAAATTGTGGTTGAATATCGAATTTCGAGGCTGTGCGACCCATAACTCTAAAGCAATTTGATATCGCGAATTTTTTAAATATTTGTGGATGGTAAAAGGGGGTGTGCCAAATGTTCTTAAACCATCTCGTACTCGAAACAAATCCACTGCCAAAATTTTAGCTCAATCGAACCAGTAATTTCGAAGTCTCTTTATCTTTTCTTAAAAAAAGGCGTAGCTATAGTGGGACCACGCCCATTTTAAATAAAGTCACCGATAGTTATCATACAAACTTAATTAAAAAATTTTAGTTTAATACGACAAAAACTGTCTTAAATATAGCATTTTTATTGATTTGTTTGAACTTAGTTTGATAGATACACCTTTATTAAATCTTTTAAAAACTAAATTTTGTTACAGATCCAGCAGAGCCATGTTGGCTAATCGAATTTCGTATATATATGGACTAGAGGGTCCCTCACTTCAATGTGATACTGCTTGTGCAAGTTCTATGACTGCACTTAATCTGGCCTTCGAAGCTATGAAGCGGGGCGACATTGACTCTGCAATTGTTGGCAGTGCAACTCTATGCCTACATCCTAAAACTTCTCAACATTTAAGTGCTCTAGGAGTTATTTCACCAGATGGAATCTGTCGACCTTTCGATGCTAATGCAAATGGATACACTCGAGCGGAAGCTATTACTTGTGTTGTCCTTCAAAGAAAGTCGGCAGCAAAACGAATTTATGCCACTTTGGTTAACAGCAAGACTAACTGTGATGGCTTCAAAAATAAAGACATCACACATCCCTCCAGTGCAAGTCAGGAAAAACTATTGAACAAAATTTACAGTCACTTTGATGTTAACAGTTTAGGCTTCTTAGAAGCACATTGCACTGGAACCATTGTTGGCGACCCTGAAGAATGTGCAGCTATAGATAGAGCAATTTGTGTTAAGCGCAAGGAAACTCTTTTGGTAGGTTCCATCAAGTCGAATTGTGGGCACGCAGAAGCATCAGCGGGAATTTGTTCCTTGATTAAAGTATTGTTCACATTTCAAAATAATTTGATCCCTCCAAATATAAATATGAATACAATCCGCTCTAGCATTGAAGCCCTTCGAGATGGACGTTTGACTGTTGTTACTGTACCCACAAAACTCGAGAAACCATATGTTGGAGTAAACTCTTTTGGATTTGGTGGAGTCAACGTTCATGCTTTGTTGAAAAGATTTGATAAGGAAAAGGTTGCAACATCGAACTCTGAAAATCAAATGCCTTGCTTAGTGATTTGGGCCAGTCGGACGGAACAGAACGCATTAGATTTTCTTACAAACCTCGAAAATCAACCTTTGGATGAGGAGCACCTAGCTTTGATATCTTCTGCTCAGTTTGGTGGTGTGCAAGGCTTGGTTTTTCGCGGATTTAGCATTTTGCAACACAATGCTAGTGAATTAAAGCCCACCATGTTGTTTAAGAATGTTGAGCATAGCTCTGGTGTTAGACCACCCATAATATGGGTCTTTAGTGGGATGGGATCGCAATGGGCAGGCATGGGTAAGACACTGATGTCAATACCACTTTTCAAAAAGTCAATTGAACGCTGCCATAATGCACTTAAACCATTGGGAACCGATCTTATAAGGATACTAACGACTGCTGATCCACAAATATTTGACAATGTGCTGAACTCATTTGTTGGTATTGCTGCGATTCAAATCGCACTTGTGGATATTTTGAGAGAGCTTGGAGTTACGCCAGACTTTGTAATTGGTCATTCAGTGGGTGAGCTGGGATGTGCATATGCAGATAATTGTTTTACTGCCGAACAAATGATTCTTGCAGCATATTATCGTGGAAAAGTGAGCGTTGACATGGAACATATCAAAGGGTCCATGGCTGCCATTGGCTTAGGCTACAATGATATTAAGCATCTGCTTCCAGAATCTATTGAAGTAGCTTGTCACAACAACTCAGACTCGAGCACGATTTCTGGACCTAGTAAAGATATTGAGAAGTTTGTAAGTGATCTGAAGGCTAAGAACATATTTGCAAGAATTGTTCCTACTTCAAATATAGCATACCACAGTAAATACATAGCTCACTTTGGCCCAGAGTTTCTAAAGTATCTCAAAGTTATAGTTCCTAATCCGAAAAAACGATCGAACAAATGGATCAGTTCAAGTGTACCTGAAAGTAATTGGGGCCAGAAGGAAAGCTTGTACTCATCGGCTGAGTATCACACTAACAATTTGTTAAGCAGTGTACTTTTTGAAGAAGCTTCACAATGCATTCCTAAAAATGCTCTCACTATCGAAATTTCTCCACACGGGCTGCTCCAAAGTATATTGAAGAGTTCCATACCAGATGGAATACACTTGGGCTTAACACAGCGAGCAACACCTGATGGCTCTACATTTCTTCTAAAGGCACTCGGCAAGTATGTTTTTGAATTTGATTTATGTTGTCTTTTTTCTAGGACATCAACATGCAGAATAGATAAACTTATGTAATGTGTGCTCCCAAAATACTTAATATAATACTGGCCTTAACTTCACTAATTTAGAGTCCTCTAACTTCAAATTAACTAGAAAACTAGTAAAAAAAAAACCAACAATAACACATCAATTATTTTTAGTAGATTTCGTAACACAGTTGTGTTGTAGCTTAGCATTGTTGTTAATACAATTTTTTATTCGAAAAATTAGTATTAAATATTTTGACACAAATGAATTTTAGGAACTCTAAGTAAAAATTTTAATTTTTACATTTATTATTTTGTTTTATTTTATTCACACGTAACACCAGCTTGTATTGCAAAGGAGTGGAACTTAATGTTGCAAGTTTATATCCTAAAGTTCGATGGCCAGTTTCAAGAGGCACACAAAGCTTAAGCCACTTGATCGAATTCGACCACTCAACTGATTATTATGCATATTCGCACAAGAAAGAACAATCGGACACTGTTATGAAGAAATTTATTCTGACTAATGGAAACTGCTCACAATTGAAGGGACATGAAATTGACGGTAGAATATTAGCTCATGCTACATTTTACTTGGAATGTGTTTGGGCTACTTTTGCAATAATGAATAATATTGCGTGTTACGAAAATCAAGCAGTAGAGTTCGAGGATGTTAGCTTTCTTCGTGCCATCACCATTTCGTCCGAAAATACTGAGCTTACAGTTGTTGTACACAAAGGGACAGGCAGTTTTGAAGTAAGTACAAACTCCCTTCTACTAAGACATTAGAAATTCTATTTCTAATTCTAAAACAATATTTTCATTAGATTACGGAATCAAACAGTGTGGTTTGCACTGGTTCAATCCACAAAATTACTGGTAAAACCCAACCAAGTCCTATTGCCTGGAAAAAAAATAAGAATGCGGATATCCTTATGAAAAAAGATTTCTACAAAGAGCTGAAGTTGCGTGGATATCACTACAAAGGCGATTTTCAAGCAGTTGAAATGACCACTTGCGATGGAGCTTACGGAAAAATAAAATGGACTAATTGGTTATCATTCATGGATTGTATGCTGCAGTTATCCATTTTTGGGCATGATTCGCGCTCCTTAATGCTACCAACAACAATACGTGTGATAAGAATATTTCCAGAATATCATAAATCAATTGGCGCATGCAACCCCGGTGCCGTAATTGAAGTGTTCGGCAACAGCAAACATAAACGACTCGTATCAGCAGGTGTTGAGATATTAGATGTAAACTATAGATGTGTGAAACGAAGAAGAGCACCTGCTGATCCTGTTCTTGAAAAGTATCAGTTCTTGTCCCATTTTCCAGCGCCGAAGTTGTCGTTACTTGATGTGACCAGATGTTGTATCCAGTTGGTACATGAAAATCAACCATCAACTAACTTAAAGGTTATCGAAATAAGTTATAAAGAAAGAAATACACAGTTTCTGGAAGGTTTGATGAAAGCCGTTGACGAATTGCCCATAGTTATCGGTAGCTATATCTTGGTACATGAAGAAGAAAGGCCTACTGCTGATAATTCCGAACTACCTGGCATCACAGAATTATATGCAAACGAATTGAGTCCGCTTGAAAAAAGCAACATTCTTGTTGCTAGTCATGTATCTGGCAATAAGTTGGATTTCATAAGCACCATATCAGATAAGCTAGAATTGAATGGATTCGTTATTTGCAGAGAGAATAACGATTTTCAGTTCGATAAATTCATAGCTCCTCAGGGGCTTGTTACCATAGCGGTTTTCCCTACTGACACTGAGCTCGTAATAATGCTTCAAAGTATTGCCAATGCATCAAGCATCAGTGAGCTGAAATCTATAAATATCAATTCATCCGACTTCAATTTTAAGTGGATTCGAGATATTAAGAGAGCAACCGATGCTAGTAAAGTAGTTTTAGTTGCGCAAAATGACAAGTTTAACGGCATTTTGGGCTTAATCAATTGTTTAAGAAAGGAACCAGAAACAAGAAAAATGAGATGTGTGCTTATTGATGATGCTGATGCTCCTCCATTTGCCTTTGAAACTGCTTTGTATGCTAGACAACTGAAATTGGGCCTAGCCATAAATGTCTATCGCAAGGTTTGTATGTTATATGTATAGTTATGTTTTTTGAATAGATCATATCTGTGTATAAGTAACTCTAGAATAAGTGCAAATTTCAAGGAATTGTGTGATTAATTTATTCATGTATCAAAAGATGCCTTGCTGATAATCTATATTAAGTAATAAAGCATTCTTATTCAATTCTTTTTTTCTTGTGTTGTGGATACAACCAAATTTTGGAGTGTTTGATGTGATGCTTTTGTCCCAAATCCACTTATTCAGGATCTACGCCTGTCAATAAAGATAGTCTTCATTCAGAAAAATAATTATTATTTTTCGATAATTTTCTTTATACTAAAAAATATAACGCTATCGATAAATCAAATATTCACTGCAATAATAAAGAGTTTCTATAATTTCTTAATACTATTAATTCAAATGCATTCAAAAAATTGTAAAACAAAATCTTATATCAAAATTCCCTCCCCTAAAAACAGCTTTAGTTCATATTCTTTTTATGTTAATTCAATAGAACAGTTTTTGGATATCAAAAACAGTATCTATTCATTCAAGGAAACAGTTCTTAAAATAAAAAGCTTTTTTCTTTACAGTTTACAGTTTACAGTTTTTTGCGACAAGAAGCTTTAGAGGTCGCTGTAGTGTAAATGTTTAACAAAATTCATGAGCGGTTTAGAATTTGTTGGCAGTTTTTTTTAAAAATTCAAATGTGTTCCCATGCATCGCCCCAAATCATGTCAACTGTTATATCTTAACGAAAATGAATATGACACGGTTGAAGGTTCGGCTTAGACTGATTTATTTAAAAACTGTAAAACTTAAATACGGTTTAGATTCTAATCAAGTATACATATTTTATTTACATAACTAATAACTAATGCTTAACTGAGAGGATAAGAGTTGCCATGCTTTTTAATACATAACAATTCCTTACCCTTTAAGAATTCAACAATATCTTATAGTCTAATAAAGTATTATATTTTATATTTATATTGATCAATACATATCTTAAAAATCTATTAGGTTGATATAAATTGTCATACTCATAATTTTTAACTTATAATATTATTTATCAAATTCATCTTTAATTTTCTTCGCTCTACTTCTTGTTATTATTTGAGCTTCATCATTTGAACGTAATCTTTTCCTTTGTTTATTTCTGGAATATGTAATAGGTGCAAATTTTACGTATCGTACATTTGTTTTTCTTAATTGATTTATATGAACATGTTTTTGATGACCATTCACTACTACTAAATATCTTACGTTACTAAGCTTTTTAACTACTTTTCCTGGTAACCATTTAACATAGTTTGAGAATACATTTCTATACAACACATTTTCATTTTCCTTAAATATCTTTTTATTATCAAATTTTTCCATTATCTTAACTTCTCTTGGCTTGTCATTGTTTTCTTCCTTATTTTCAATTCTTTCCTCAACCTTTTTATTTCGAAAAACATCCAAAAGTGTTCGAGGCTTAAAATTAAATATTAGCTGTGCAGGTGCAATATTTGTAACTGTGGATGGAGTTGTTCTATACATAAGTAAAAAATTATTCAGTTTAAGTTCCCAAGTTAAATGCTTTGTTTTTGGATCGATTAAACTCTTTTTTAAACCCTGTTTTACAGTCTGTACTGCCCGTTCAGCACTGCCGTTAGATTGCGGGTGATACGACGGTGATTTTAATACTTCAATTCCGTTTGATTCGCAAAATTTTTGAAAAATTCTAGAGTTGAAAGGGGGTCCATTGTCGCTAACCAGCGTTTTAGGTAATCCTAACATTGTGAAAACTGTTCTTAAAACATCACACAAGCTTTTTGCATCTGTTTTCTTCATAGGTATAGCCTCAATCCATTTAGAGAAAACGTCAAAAACAACTAATATGGTTACATTTTCAATTTTACAGAAATCAATATGTATTCTTTCCATTGGATATTGAGTTGTTTTCCACGAAGTAAAGATAGGCTTTGACGAGTTTTGCACTGATTTGCATGCTATGCACTCTTTTACATAAGTCTCAATATCTATGTCCATACAAGGCCACCACACATAAGAACGCGCCAAAGCTTTCATTCGCACGATTCCCACATGGCTATCGTGCAGTAACTCTAAAACTCTTTCTGTTAAACAAAATGGAATGACTACTCTATCTCCATAAAACAAACAGCCATCTTCGGCACCTAAGGAATATCTATTGTTATAATATGGTTTCAAATCCACTTTTATTTTATCCGGCCAACCTTGCCCACAAACTATTTTGTACACAACACTTAAAACTCTGTCATTCTTAGTTTCTCGTCTCACATCTTCTAAATTTAATGGAAAATCATTTAATGTTACATTATTTATACTGACTTCTTCTACATCAGTAGGAACCTGCAGTGGTAATCGAGATAACCCATCTGCGTGTCCCATCTCAGACCCTTTTTTATAATGAATTCGAAAATTATACATTGATAAAAAAATTGACCATCGCTGTAGCCGGTTTGCAGCTACACCAGGAATATCCTTCTTGCTTCCAAAAATCGCACGAAGCGGTTGATGATCACTATAAATAGTAAACGGTAATCCATAAACATATTTATGAAATTTCTTAACTGCAAATACTATTGCCAACGCTTCCCTATGGAGTTGGGAATAATTCTTTTCTGCATCAGAAAGTGTACTGGATACAAACATCACTGGTTTTTCTTCTCCATCAACAATATGTGATAACACACCCCCTACTCCATATGGACTTGCATCACAAGAAATTATAATTTGTTTGGAGGGGTCATAATGAGTGAGGATATTTATATTGGTAATTAATTTTTTACTTTTCTGAAAACATACGCTATGCTCGACATTCCACTCCCACGCTACATTTTTACCATTCAAACGATACAAGCATGCCAACTGACTCGATAAATTTGCAATACATTTATGATAAAAATTTATCATTCCCAAATAAGATGCTAATTGCGATTTATTTTGGGGTTCAGGAGCTTTCAATACTGCAGCAATTTTCTCTTCACTAGGCCTAACGCCTTGTTCATTAATTTTGTACCCTAAATAAAGCAATTCTTCAACAAAAAAAATACATTTCTCTTCATTTACCCTGACATTAAACTCTTTTAAACGATCTAAAACATGCAATAAATTTTTCTCACATTCTTCTCTATCGATACCACCAATCAATATGTCATCAAAATACAGATGTACTTTGTCTAAGCCTCTGAGAATTTCGCACATAATGCCATTAAAAATTTGTGGAGCCGTTTTAAGGCCAAAAATCAATCTTGTATATTGAAAAAGTCCAATATGTGTATTAATAGTTAGAAGTTCTCGAGATCGCTCTGTAACTTCAACTTGAAGATACGCGCCCATAAGATCAAGCTTACAAAATACCTTCCAACCTGCCATACCTGCAAAAATGTCATCTATTCTAGGAATTGGAATGTGTTCACTTTCCACATATTTATTAACTGTACGCTTACAGTTCACGCATAACCTAATTGATCCATTACCTTTGTTCACCACTACAACAGAACTTGCCCACTTGCTTCTAGTAACTGGCATTAATACCCCTTCACTGCACAGTCGTTTAATCTCATCTTCAACTTTGGCTCTTAAACCATAAGGCACCACACTCGGCTTACAGAAAATTGGACATGCATCCTCCTTCATTACAATTTCTGCTTTATAACATTTTATCACGCTATTATTTGAATTACGAAAAACTTCACAATATTTTGATTTAAGATCTAACAAACCACTTTTTAATGAATAACAAACCTTTTCTGTTTCACGAAATACAAAACAATTACGCCACAAGGGAAACAAAATATCAAGCCAGTTTCTGCCAAGTAATGGTGTAAAATTATCATACGTTTTCAAAACAGTTAAGTCACAAGTATAAACTTGCTCACAAACAAAAATATGCACTTTCCACATACCCAAGTATGCACTTTAATTTTGCCTAAGGTATTAACATATTCGCCAGATATTAGTTTCATTCGTCTTAAATCTTTAACAAGTTCATAATTTCTAAAAAATTCTCTATAATAATGCTCATTCATAATTGTTTCGCATGCACCAGTGTCAACTTCAAATTCTATTATTTTATTGTCAACGTTCAATTTGATTTTATGCGACTCCGCTCTAAAAGTTTTGCAATTATTAATATATCCACATCGATAATACCCGTTACTGCTCTCACTATCGCTTGCTTCCACGTTGTTGACTTTTAAACTCTCTCGTTTTCTACAAAACTTTTTAATGTGTCCCGGTAACCCACATGCATAACACACTACTCCACGTTGCTGTTGTTGGTTGCTCCGCCGATCTCTAAAACTTTTCGAAAATCTTCGACGGTTCTCACGGCTTTCGCTCCTCGGCTGACTCGATGGTGTTCGAAAATGTCTTCTCCTCGACACCTGTTGCTCTCTAACTGCACAAATGTTGTTCTCGCTGTGCTTTATCATAATTAAACTGTTGTTTGTCATTTCCATAGCTGCTGCAATCTCTGCTGCTTTATCAAATTTTCTTAATTCTGAATCGTTCAAGAGACGATTTTGAATCCGCTCATCTTTGATTCCACAAACAAATTGTATCAACAAAGCTTTGTCTTGAAAAAGCCCAAATTCGCAGTTCTGAGACATGTGCTTCAACTCTACAATGTAATCTTGTAGCAGCTCATTATGATGTTGTAATCGCTTAAAGAATTTAAAACATTCTGCTATGACATTTTTCTTTGGGGCAAAATGTACAATCAAGCTTTCGATTATGTCTTCAAACTTTACACTCGGATCTGTTTCCTTTTTTGGAGCAATTAACGACACTAGAACTTTATATAAGTCTGAACCACCCAAGCTCACCAGGAACGATATTTTTGAGCAATTATCCTCAATCTTGTTCAAAGACAGAAGATGATTTAACCTTCGTGAATATAACGCAAAGTCATCACCTAGTGTATAAAACTCAATAGATCCAACAAACACTTTCGTTTCAGTCATTGCTTATTCTTATTTCCGTTTATATTCTTATATAATCGGTTAAAAAAAAAACTTTTACGCCAATAATAACTTGTGTTCTTTTATTATTTTCAAACTTGAAAGTAATAAAGTATTTAAATGCACCACGTGGAACTCTTTTACTATTTACTTTTACACGATTGAGGGTTTTGGCAGCGAAAAAAAAGGATGGTGATTATTTGAATTTGTAAATTCGAAATGCAATAGCTGGACTATTACATTCGCTTAAATCGGTTGATTGTGTTACTGTTCCGGACGAAGTAACCAATTATCAAATGGAATTCCTGAATTCATTGTGATTGCCAGGACTACCACCACGTAGTATATTACGATTTAGATCTATTATCATCATTCTGAGGAACCTTGATTAGGAACATTGAAACTGTGCAATGGAATAAGACTGGTCGAGAAGCAACTCCAGAAAAATGCAACGATACTTAAAGGCAAATTCAAAAGAGGAGAAGTGCTTATTCCGAGAATTTCACTGATTTCATAAATCACACGCTCATTCTGTGAAAGTGTTTTTATTCTCAATCCCCATGCATTCATCTTTGTTTATTTACTCGCCGATTATAAATAAATAAATAAATAATACATCTTAAACTTACAATATCCAATTGTAATAACAAGTTTTCATTTTACTTTTATCAACTCATCATTTTTTTCCCAGTCGTAATAAAAACATGGCATTTATGTCTTAACCGAATCATACAATTTTAATCATAAACTTATATCATATATCTTATGCTTATAGGTTCCTTTAACCTCTTAACATTCCGTGTAAAAAGGATTTAAAATGCTATTAATTCCATTCAAAATAAAAATTTTAGACAAGAACACTGTTCCTTGTGGCAAAGTGTCTGTATCACGGCACTTTATATTAATTCAATGAATCTATTCTTAAAAATTGGATCTATTTACTTGATTCAAAGAACAATGTTAGCTGTAAGGAAGATTTCATATAAATCGTGAATTAAGATTATGAGCTTTAGATCAAGTGAGTTTTCAAGAAGGCAACAACAACAACAACAACAACTCTGTGTAGAGTCAATCACTTAGCTGACTAGACAGTCTGTTTCGGAAATCGCTACATATTCCTCATCAGTAGTCTTTGAGTGATTAAGCTGTGATCAACTCACTGTTTAAACTGGCATATGAATGTGTAGATCCTCTAATTCATTCTCATGAATTGTATGGCTGCTAATCATACGACACTTCAAAGCAGTAAGCCATTTTAGATCACCGCCTTCAACTCTATCAAGGGTTGCCATCTGTTCTAGTTGCTTCTTCATTTTTATTTCAATATTCATTGGTGTTCGATTGTTTGTCGAAATGCACCATAGAAATGAAACGAGTTTTTGCTTCGCCAGAAGCTAGTGTTCTAACTGAAAGGTGGCTATTTTCACAACCAAATGTTCAATTACACATGACTTTGACCGAAAAATCGATCAATTATTAGATTATTTAATTAATTTGACATTAATGTTCAATTACACATGACTTTGACCGAAAAATCGATCAATTATTAGATTATTTAATTAATTTGACATTTATATTAGTTCATATAAATCATTGAACGTTTATCAATAGCACACGATTTTGTTCTTGATGTGAAAGTGGATAGAGCTACTTATAATGAGGGCCTATTCTTGCAAGTCAAAAATTATGGAATAGAGCAAAAGTAATAAGCGCGTAGTCAACATTATATGTCGTCGCCCTAATTCTAATAGGATGTAAGTCAAAATTCGGCAAAGTAACGTTTATTAGCGGTTAAGGTAGATTGGTCAAAACTACATCTATGTCCTTTTTTAGTTTTTAATGTTTGTATAAAAAAAAGAATGTTTGAAACAATGCATTTTCGTATGAACTTCATACAAATAATAAACAGTTTTCTTTGCCTACTGAACACTAAATAATTTTGACTTTCGTCGTAATAGTATTACGCCGACGATATTCAATTTTAAGATAAAATTGAGAAATAAATTTATCAATTTGACTAAATAAAAATTTATCCTTTTCACGTCATCATAATAGTAAAACCTTCAAGTATTATAAAAAACTAGTATTTAAACTTAATATTGTGCACAATAAGCTTCAATAAATAAAAGGGACTCTACATTTTAAATGTGAAATATTTGGATAAAACCACGACATATAGAAAAGACGCAATTATATAACACAATTATAGAACACTCAAGACTTCGAGTAAATAAGGCCGTAGGGGTATCTTTACTTCGGACCAGTCGAAGAAAATTTCTCATTATTTTCTATCTTTATTTTAAAAATGTTTTCTAACTAAAGCTTTAACTCAAAAAAATAAATAGTACGGGACTCTGATATTGGTCGAGGTTCCATTTTGAGTAAAAAATCCATGACATTGAGTTTTGCAATATAAGCCTATGCGTATGAAAATCATTTCTGTTAGCGATGAGCACATGTACAAAAAAGTTTTATCCACTTTCTATTAAACTATAAGTAGAATAGATTCATAATCTAGACAAGTAAACTTGTGTTTTCCAAAAAACCTTTATCTTTATTGTATCTTACAGGGACAATGGGGTTCCTATCGTCATCTGCTTCTGCCAACAGAGTGCTCGCTTACGACACGATCAGATCATGTGTTTGCAAATATTTTAAATATTGGAGATTTGTCTTCTTTAAAGTGGCTGCAGGGTCCAATCAGTCAGGACAAATTCAATACAAAGATATTGTACTCTTCTCTTAACTATAAAGATTTAATGTTGGCAATGGGCCGTATACCAGATGAAAGCTGCAGTCGTCTTGAAGAAAATTCTCTTGGATTTGAGTTCAGTGGAATTGATCTGAATACCGGAAAGCTTATAATGGGAATGGCCGATAAGGGTGCAGTTGCATCCTACATCGGAAAATCATCTCAAATATATTGGGAAGTACCGCAGACGTGGTCGCTACGAGATGCTGCAACAGTACCGGTTGTGTATTTGACTGTGTACTATGCCTTCTTTTTTAAAGTGGACATCAGAAAGGGTCGCAGTATCTTGATTCACGCAGGAAGCGGCGGTATTGGACTTGCCGCTATACGTGTCGCTCAGGCTTATGGCCTGGACGTTTATACAACAGTTAGCACTGCGGAGAAAAAAGCATTTCTAATGAAAATGTTTCCACATCTTATGGGTTAATATTGGATTCAATAAAAAATGGCAATATAATTATTTAATGAATATTTCTTTATATCCTTGCAGAAAGTCATATTGGAAACTCTCGTGATACCTCCTTCGAAACTATGATACAAGATCAAACTAATGGTAAAGGAGTAGATTTCGTTTTGAATTCATTGTCCGAAGATAAGCTTCTGGCCTCCATTCGTTGTCTCGGAAAGGGAGGAAAGTTTTTAGAAATTGGAATATTCGATATGATCCATGACAATAAGATCGGCTTGAGACATTTTCTCAATGAAATTAGTTTTCATGCTGTATTAGCTGATAACTTATTCGATGCCAATATTGAATTGGTGGAGGTATGTACATTTTTGTCAAAAATGTTATTGAGATGTTACTAATGCTGTTTGTTTTATTTTCCTATGCTAAGAGCTTGAAAGAGCTGATAAGTAAAGATATTGCAAAAGGTATTGTGCAGCCCTTACCTTCGAAAATATTTATGGCCCACCAAATTGAGGAAGCGTTCCGATATCTCATGAGCGGCAAACACATTGGCAAAGTAGTCATTCAAATTTATGAAGATCCCGTCTCTGACACAACTATGCCAGTCGCAGTTTTACCACGAGTTTATTTCTCTGAAAACTTGGTTTATATAGTAGCTGGTGGGTTGGGAGGTTTTGGTCTGGAATTAATTGATTGGATGGTTTTGCGGGGAGCTAGAAAAATCGTCATAAGTTCAAAGCGTGGCATCACCAATGGTTACCAAAAATTCAGAGTTAAGTAAGTACATATGCATTTATATTCATAGAATTATGTTTTGAAATTGCATTGTTTCTCTTATTTCAGTCTTTGGAAGTCGTATGGATGTCTAATTGAAATACATACATCAAATATTGGCACTTATGAAGGATGCCTTCAGTTGGTAAGGGATTCAATCAAAGTAGGACCAGTTGGCGGGATTTTTAACCTGGCCGTAGTAATAAGAGATGCTGTGTTCGAAAATCAGACAGAAGAACTTTACCGTCAATCTTTTGAACCAAAGGCCTTGGCTACTTTGTACCTAGATGAAATTTCTCGCAAACTCTGTCCTGAGTTGCAGCACTTTGTAGTTTTTTCTAGTTTTACTTGTGGGCGAGGAAATGCTGGACAATCAAATTACGGCATGACAAATTCCATAATGGAACGAACCATTGAGAATCGTATAGATCATAGTCTTCCAGGAAAAGCCATTCAATTGAGCGCTGTAGGAGAAGTCGGACTTTCTGATGAAATAACTGCTGGTAAAATAGATTCAGAAGTCAACGGGCTCCTTCAGCAAAGAGTAAGTTCCTGCTTGCAGGTTCTTGATAACCTCGTATCTTCTCCTGATGCTATTGTATCTACCATGATAGTGGCAGAGAAAGGAGCCACTCGCTTTGGAGAGTCTCCACTTGAATTTGTTATGAATATTCTGAAAATTCAGGATATCAAAAAGATAGCAATGAGTTCGAGTTTAAGTACACTGGGCATGGATTCGCTGATGACTGCCGAAATAAAGGAAGTGCTGGAACGTGATTACGATATTGCACTTAATCCGAGCGATCTGAGGTCATTGACAGTTGCGAAGCTTGCCGATCTTTCCGAATCTTGTATGAAAAATATCAAAAATAGTACAAAAGCTACTTACAAAGCTGGAGCTGGAGCTACTGAATATTCAACTAAAGTGTTGAAGTTATTGTGTTGTGACATTCCCTGTAAAACTGATCCAATCACCATTGAAACCCAGTTGAAAGGCTTGAAAAATCCCATTGTAATGCTAAGGTATTAATTTTCTTACTCTATTGAAAGCAGGCACATGTAAAAACACTGATATGTTTGTAAAACCTAAGTTTATAGTTAAACATTATCAGCTGCTGAAAGAATACTCGAAATAAAATCTGAATGAGCTCTGGCAATGCTAAAAACTCAAAAATATTATATTTTTTAATTAAAAAAATTTAAATAAAGATGTAGTAGAATTGAACAAAATTGAAAACGGATGCCCCGAAGAGGTAATTTAAGCTTTGGAAAGAAAAAAGTTAATATAGTGGTTGTTCGATGGTATTTGTTGAGTTTCTGGGCAGAAATGCAATCACAATAGGGCTATTCCCGATTACGGGCAAATAGTGTGGCATCGTGGCATTTGCAAAATATGATGGCAAATATTTTCAACACAACAACAAAATGTACAGATTTGCATTTGCCCGACTGTGTCAAATTTGCAACACTAAAATCGCATTGCATACAGTCGAGCATGGGCAAAATGTATTTGCCAATCAATCAGCTGTCACATTTTAACCAAACGTCGCTAATAAAACAAAATTAACAGACTCTGATATGGAACTCACTTTGATAAATAATACACTTTGATAAATAATAATGAAAAACACCACAAATACTGTTCGTGTTGTTTTTTTTTTCCTCCAAAACAGCTGTGAGTTTTGTTTGCAACAGTGTTCTAAAAAGTGTGCTCACAGTTGATGGCAAATATTTGGTAGGGCATACATTTGCAAAGCTACTTGCCCGTAACTGGGAATAGCCCTATTGATAGTCTTGTGGGGTGGTGGGATATCGTAGTGCAAAACCCATGAGAATTCTTTTCACAAATCTTTACTTTTTCAACAAATTTGCTCACTCACATGCCGCATAACGTCCAAATAATAAAATAAAATAAACTGGCCATTTCAGCCCTTGAAAGGACTTTGACCTAACTTCTATTGATCAATTGTGCTGTGCGTGTTAATAAATGTTTGATCACAAATGACCGAGAACTGGACCTACGTGTTTTATGACGACTCCAAACGGCTTACGTTCTCAAGAAGCCTTACATGGCAATTTTTACTCTCTGAGGTTTGCCATTGTCTGCAGAGAGGTGACGACCGAACAGAAAAATTAATTCAAGTGAAAAAATGTTATGTCTGAGCTGGTATTGAACCCGGGCTACTGCGGTTCTTTAGCTTAGGGGCCACGCACTCTACCCACTAGGCTACGGCCGCCGACGTCCAAATAATACTCGGAGTATTAAATTATCAATTTCCGGTACTTTCTAGCCAGAACGTATTTACTTTTCTGTACCTGTCACGCTTACTTATTAGCATTAAAAACGGAATGACATTTGTTAATCGCTTACGCAGTATACGTGGACAGAAGTTTTATGTAGAGACCTGAGGCCCTTCGATTTTGTTACATTTAATAAAAGAACAAACTATGCAAAATCCTAGCACCCTGCAATAGAATGGACACATCAAACTGCTCATTATTTTGTCATTGAAAATGAAATAAAATCAGTTGAAATAGTGCGAATGCATAAATTTAATTCGTATCTAAAGCTAGTATTGCTGCATCGGAAGTCGTATGCTATAGCCTAGCTAAAAGAGAGGTTCTAAATGCTAATCGTGTTTGTTTTAAATTAGGCATTCCTGCCATTCACGCACACACAGTCTTTAACTCGAATTTTTGGCCTGCTGGAGTTCGAGTAAAACCATTTAACAACATTCCAAAAAACGTCAAGCGTCCGTCGGTATAGAACCAGCAATTTTAAATGCTTCTATACCGACGATCCCATACAATTATGCACCACTGCGTCCATATAAAACAGAAGTATACTATCATAATGTTGGTGCACTTCGCACTAAATCAACAGAATTTTCTCTAAATGTGATTGACTGTTCTTATGATGTCATTGCCCTAACGGAGACCTGGTTGCATCAGAATATTATAACATCTGAACTTTTTGATGACCAATTCGAAGTATTTAGACGCGACCGCAGCTCAACAACTGGCTTAACTCGTGGAGGTGGTGTATTAATTGCCATCCGTGCACATTTTAGATGTCAAGAAATATCATTACAACATCTGTCAGGTGATGTGGAGCAAATATGCGTACGTGTTGATTGTCCGGTTGCCGGCGACGTGGTTGCTGCACAATCCTTTTTAAGTATCTATATTTTTGTATCTTATATCCCACCATGCTCCAATAGTGAAATTTATACAAAGCATTTTATTAATATACTTAATGTAGTTGAACGACTTAAGGACAATGACTATCCATTAGTTCTCGGTGATTTCAACTTGGGCAATACTTTTTGGTCATACTCTAATGAAATTATGAGTATGATTCCAAGCTCTATGAGTAATATTGTTGAAATAGAATTTTTAGACTCCGTCTTCTCGTTGGGATTGTGTCAATTAAATTCGGTTAAAAATAGTTTAAATAAAATTTTGGACTTAGTTTTTTCTGATCGTGATCTTAATGCTAATTGTAACGAAGCTGATTTCCTTTTGTCAAATAACTCTTTGCATCATAAGGCGCTTTTAATTCAGTTGGATACGGCAACCTTAAGTATACCTGCTCTAGAAGAGGATACTTTTGTATTTGCTTTTAATAAGGCAGACTATGTTGGCATGTCTAACTTCTTATCTAGTGTCGATTGGCGTACAGTTTTTGGGGAAAATCTTTTAGTTAATTATGAATTTTTCATTAATATTATTAACGAAGCATTTGTGACTTTTGTTCCTATAAGGAAAATTAAGAAGAACACCAAGCCGGAATGGTTTAGTAGAGATCTCTTCAAACTAAAAAACCGTATGAATAAATTATACAAAAAGAGTAAATTGAACATGTCCTTTCGTGAAAACTATCTTGTGGCTCGTAAACAGTATGAAACTCTGAAGATCTCCCTTTATAGAAGTAATGTCCGGGCGTTGGAATCGGATATTAAATGCAATCCTAGAGCTTTCTGGAAATTTTTTAATAAAAAGAGAAATACTAAGGGTCTTCCTAAAAATATGTATTTTAAAGATAAAACATCGAACAATATTGAGGATGCATGTAATATGTTTGCTGACTACTTCCAATCAAATTTTGTTTTAGATAATGTTCCTATACATCAAGATCGAGCGCTATATAATGGAGAGCGAATCACTGATTTGGGCAGTTTAGTTCTTTCGGTAGAAGATGTTTTTAACGAGTTGTTGTCACTCGATATTAATAAGGGTGCTGGCCCCGATAATATCCCACCAATCGTCCTTAAAAAATGTGCTGCTGCACTTGCTCAGCCTCTTTCACTAATTTTTAATTTGTCCCTTGAGAAAGGTATATTTTTGGATATTTGGAAGGTTTCAATTATAGTTCCTATTCATAAATCTGGATCAAGACAAGACATTGGAAACTATAGACCAATATCTAAGTTACCATCAATTCCCAAATTGTTTGAAGCCTTGGTGAAAAAGCAGATCTATCAAGGCATTAAAAATTCGATATCTGAAAGCCAGCATGGTTTTGTCTCTGGAAAATCAACCTCTACAAACCTGGTTCTATTCACTCACTTAATAAAAAATGAATTGGAGAATGGTAAACAAATAGACGTTATTTTCACAGATTTCGCTAAAGCATTTGATAGAGTTCAGCACTCTATTCTAATTAATAAGCTCAGTCTAATGGGTTTTCATTCTTCACTCTTGTCTTGGCTTAGTGAATACCTTTTAGGTCGTAGCCAAAATGTATGCATCGGAAAGACGATCTCAAAAGCAATAATTAATCATTCAGGTGTGCCACAGGGTAGCCACCTTGGGCCGTTGTTATTTATTCTTTTCATCAATGATCTTCCTAATTTTATACAGTACTCAGAATGCCTTATGTATGCTGATGATGTTAAGATTTTTAAATCTGTAAGCTCTCTCAGTGATCAATGGAGTTTACAAAGTGATTTAAATAGTCTGCACTCATGGTGTATGCTAAATAAACTGAATTTAAATTTGTCAAAATGCAACATAATGTCATTTTATATGATAAGATCTCCAATGTTCTTTGATTACTCAATTTTATGCAACGCCTTGATTAGAGTAGATTCTCAATCTGATCTAGGTGTACTCTGTGATAAAAAGATGTCATTTTCAGGTCATTATGACAACATAATCAGCAGGGCTAATGCTATGATGGGATTCGTTAGACGCAACACTAGAGAGTTTGCTGACCCGTATACCTTAAAGACTCTTTTCATTTCCATTATAAGATCAATACTTGAGTATGGGTGTGTAATATGGGACCCATTTTATGAGTCGCATAGTACAAGATTGGAGAAAGTCCAAAAACGTTTTACTCGTTTTGTTGTGAAAAAACTTAATTGGAATTTTATGGCAGAGTATAGCTCCCGATGTGCACTTATTGGGCTTAAATCGTTGTGTTCTAGAAGAAAATATTTTCTTATAACTTTTGTTCGAGATCTTTTAATGAATAATATTAACTGTGCGCCAATCCTCGCCCGTCTAAATATTTATGCTCCGGAAAGACACTTTAGGCAAAGAGATTTTTTTTACATTCCGCACCATAGAACTAACTATGGCCGGAGTGATCCGATTTTTAACATGTGCACTGTCTATAACAGTGTAAGTGCTCGTATAGATTTCACTCAAAATAGAGAGGCATTTAAGCAAACTGTATTGAGTATTGTATAAATCCTTAATTTTATATTATTATAATAATTCCATTATAATTATTGTTTTAGTGTAATTTAAGATGCAATAAATAGACTGTTAAACATTTTTGTCGATAGTTTATAAATAAATAAATAAAAATAAAAATAAATAAATAATTGGTGTGAGTGAGTACACGTATAGTACGAACTGAAAAAAAAAATGTGGAATGGAGTTTATTTTTAATGCATTGTTTTTGACGTTTCTCTCAATTCATCACTAGTTAAGTTTCAATCAAAAATTAACTACATTATTCTGTATCACGAAGAAGCATACCATCGCTGAGAAAGACACGAGAAGCATTACAATTTTCTATGGAAGCAAGTATTGCCTCTCGTATCTTTTTTATCGTTGGTGTGCTTCTTCGTGATACAGAATAAAGCAGTTAGTTTCAAAAACAAGCTTCAGCTCTTCCGCAGGCAATAAGAATAGAGAGACAAGATATTAACGCTGCGGTCATCGAATGCAAGAAAAAAGGGCGTAAAACTGTGCTCCCTAAAAAAAGTATATCTTTAAAACTAAAAAACCTATTAAAAAAATAAATACGGTTTTGAAAAGAAGGAAATTAAGGCATTAATGAAAAATTATTTTTTGAGAAATTTGTAGAGTTCTTATACATATGTCCATAATATTTTGAAAATGTTAAAAATACGGAGTACAAACGCGATTTTTGAGAAAAAATAATAACTTTGCATTGAATCTGATTTAATGGTTTAATTAAACTAATATGCCAAATTTCATGAAGATAAGAGCACTCCTTCTATTTTTGTCCATCTTTTATATGGGCTGAGACTACTGTGTGATGGTGCTTACTGCTCAATGCTCATTGCTCATGTTTGTACTTATGTATCAGTACTAGGGCTTTCAATCCCAAAGGCTTTTGGTGAATCCAGGAATTTCGGGATTTGAAATTCATGATCCCGGGGTTCCGGGATTTTTCGGAATCTCGAAATGCCAAAATTTTAAAATAATAACACTTAGTTGTATTAAAATCGGAATCGCTAGAAACAGGAATCGCTAGAAACTCTTTCTTCTAATTTCTAATTTAGCGAAAACAATTGCATATTATATATTTTTTTTTTTTTAATAGAAATCCAAACTTTATCCTTATTCATACTTAAAATATTTAAAAACACTGGACAGTTTATGAGAGCACAAAGTTGAAATCATAATTACTTATGCAGACAAGGGTTAAAAAAAAGTTGTAATGTACATACAAGACTATAAGGGAAAAAATTCGACAATAACTGGAAAAAAAGTCGAATTCTGAAATTCCATTTTGTATTTTTAGGGAAATACTTGCAAATTATATGATTGAAAAAATATACCACTCCTGATTATATCAGATCGAAAAAAATTATTTTTGAAAATAACGATTATGGTATGAAGGTTTTTTTTTGTAATAAAAATCATAACCTCATGGTCCCTCATTAAAGATATTTGCTGAATTTTAAGATATATAAACAAAATACTTAATAATAAAGTTATGATTTTTTTCTATTTTAGAAAAGTGAAACATTTATTTAAGAAAGAAAACCCAAAATGGTGAAAAATATCAAATAATATTTTAATTTATTATAAACATAAAAAAATAAACGCAAACAAACAACATAAATTTATATTTTCAAAAAATTTAAAAAGAAAAACTTCTTATTCAAATAAACTAGTAAGTAAAAAGTATGATGTGAATAAAATGTTCCTTTTATAGTAAAAAACTATAGTATAGTAATAAGACTATAGTACAATAATAAAATTATTGCTTCTTTCAAAATTAAATGAAAGTTGAACCGTCTAGTAAATAGAGTCTTTGAAGATCACAACCAAAACACACTACAAAATAGACTTTCAAAGTGTGTTGGAGAGATAAAAAAAGAACAGGGTGATTTCGATAATATAAAAACCATCGTTTACATTGCAGTTGTTACATTTGTAGTTGCCGAAAATTTTAATATATTCTTGTAAATAAAATCCCCGGATTTAAGGTTTGTATTCCCGGGATTCCTGGACACGAATATGGTTTGGGATCCCGGGATTGAAAGCCCTAATCAACATACCTTGAAATTCCCCACACTCTGAAAACTGAATGGAAAATCACTACAAAAAATGTTGTGAAATTTCACGACATTTATTGGCGATTTTGTAAAAATATCAGGCTAAGCAGCGGGTTTTTTCAATATTGTTTTCAATTCAGCGTTTTTGTTTTAAATACGTACATATATTTTCTCTGCTTTTCACGCTATTTCAGCGTTTTGTCGCTTAGAGAGCTTTTTTCACTATATTAGGGAGCTATTTTTTACTCTATTTCAACGTGTTGTCGCTCGGAGAATACTAAAAACGCTCCAGCAGAGATATATTACGCAATTGGAGTGGGTGTTACGCACCGTGTTGCCAGATTTCGGGAGAGATCATTCCCTTTTTGTTCTTCATTACAATAAGTTTTTTTCGTTTTTTCCTTAACATTTTCCTGTTTTTGCCCCTTTTCTAAAGTTCAGTGTGTTATTTTAAATAAAAACCATAACAATACAAACCTTGCAAATATAATTAAAAATATGCCTTATCACATTTATTACTTGTACATATTACTTGAGTCAAACTGCAAACACTTTCTTTTGATTTTTAATTCTATGCAATTTTAATTTTTCATATGTATTTTGGTGTGTAAAATAACTTTTTCGGTACAGTTGTCTAACGGCTTTTTTATATTAGTTTTATTAATTGTATGGCAGAAAAAGCTCTTTCAAGACATGCACAGCTATTAGGAAGAGAAAAATGAAAGATATAATTTTTTTTTAATTTTTGGGAAAATTTCACTTGTACCTGCAAATTTCATATTAAACCCTAAAACTACACACCCTGAACTTCTCTTTTATTACTTTTTGCATAACAGAAACTGAAATATATTCTTGAAAAGCAAAATTTCAAGAATTTCTACTGAACCTTTCCATACATAAGATTACGAAAATTTTTTAATTTTCAGAGTCTCAGAAAAACAGACTTTTTAAGCAAAACATCATGTTGGTATTCTTTTTCTTAAAGCGTTATGTTTTTTCTTTAAAATCCCGTTAAAGATTTGAAAACTGGTATTTTAGAAATAAAGTTACAAATTTTTGTTTGTTAAATGACGGTTTGATCATTTTTCAGTACTTTTAGCAATATTAATCGATTTTTCACCAAGTAAACTTTAATAAAATAAAAAAATAAAAATAAAAAAAATAAAATTTTCTCTTTACTATTTTCTCTTTGGCGTGAAAAAACAAAAAAAAATAATGCACTTAAGAGTCGAACGATTTTACGAAGAAAAAACCCATGAGGTAAATATTTACAGGTAAATGTTTACAGGTAATATGAATGGGTTTGTAGTTCTAAGCGTAAAACATGATGCCAAAAAATTGTACACATCTTGTGTAAGTAAATTTAATAAATTAATATTTCTTAGTGGCATATATTCTAAATCGATATATATTTAGATTTTTTAAATAAAAAGGAACACAATGGAAGGATACGTTTCGTTTTTCCTAACGATAGGATCCACAAATGCGAAAAGTCTAAATGCTCCGCCTACGTCCCAGAAATTAAATCTTTTAAAAGTTCTCAGTTTTATTTACCCATTTTCCATTGATTGCGAAGCAAATAAATCAAATTATTTATTTATTTATTTATTTAATTCACCAAGCAAGGCAATTTACTAATTCTATTTACATTTTACTTTTTTTTTTTTTTTTTTTTTTACTTACATATTATTTAAATTAATTTCAAAAGAATACTTAAAATACGCTAATATATCTTAAGTACTACTTTTAGGGGATGATGGAGGGGGACTAGACCAAGAAGCATAACTCTGTAGGGAGCAGTGCTTGAAAAGGACAAATTATTCCGAGTCAAAGAGAGACTTTGAGAGGGTTCGCTTAAATGTGGATTTTGCTATGGATGGTGAATAGTGCTCGCTAATATTATTAAAAATTCTACAGCACCTACTAATGGGTTCATTATTTGCGTAAATAGTGTGGTGAATATATTCATTTAGGAGCCGCGTATGCCTAGTACGTCTAATTGGGTCATTTAGTGTAATTTTGCTGGAGATATATTCGCTATCAATAGCTCCGTTAATAACATCAAATGTGAAACATGAACTCAGTAAAGTTCTTCTTGATGATAGAGGCATCAGAGAGAGGAGCCCGAGTCTTTGTTCATAAGGTGGCAAGTTGTTATAGTCACGGGGGTCAAAGATATCTCTTAACGCAAAAAGCAGGAATTGTTTTTGAATGGATTCAATTTTGTCGCTATGAGATTCAAAGGCTGGATTCCAAATGATGCAAGCATATTCAAGAAGTGGTCGCACTAAGGTACAGTATAACGTTTTGGTTACCCACACATTTTGGAATTCTTTAGCACGTCTTTTTATAAATCCCAGCTGTTTATTTGCCCTCGATAAGACTTTATCAAAATGTAGATTAAATCTCAGCTTATTATCTAGGACAACTCCAAGGTCTACAATATGGTTGGTTCTGCTCAGAACAATATTATTAAGGAGGTAACTGCATTCTGGTATCAAGTTCTTACGGGAAAAACTTATCACGCAACATTTCCTAACATTTAAGTGAAGTTTGTTTTGATTACACCATTGCTCAAGGGACAGCAGTTTCGATTGTAGGAAAGTAACATCAACTTCTGATTTAATGATCTTATATATTTTAAGGTCATCTGCGTACATAAGATGGGGAATGTCACAAAGAGTAATAGATAAATCTGAAATGAAAATGTTGAAAAGTATTGGGCCAAATGGCAAGATTGTTTATACATTGAACTAACAAACTTGGTGGTATGAGGTCTGGTCCAGGTCCTTTGTTTGAATCAAGTTCCATGATAGCATTAACAATTTCATCCAGCGTCAGACTGATATTGTTTATAATGTCTGTCGCATTAGGAGAGGGGGAGGAATAGAGAGTCTGGGTTGTGGGAGCACAGAAAACTTCTCTAAAGTGATTTGCAAAAAGATTACAGATCTCTTGGAGGTTGGAAGAAATTGTATTGCCTTTAAACATAGATGAGGGGTATCCAGCTGATTTACGTTTGACATTAACGAAATCAAAAAATTTTTTAGGATCTCTAAGAATTTTTTCTCCAATAAGGTTGGTATAAGTTCTATAAGCATCATTTGATTTTATAGAAAACTCATTCTAGAGCTCTTCGTATCTCATTTTGATTTCATCGCTTACATTTACGCCTTTCTTAATGAATTTGTATAGCTTGTTTCTTTGGTTTCTTATATGTCTGAGACTTTGGTCAAGCCATGGTTCTGAAAGTTTATTTTTTTTCTTTATCTTAGGCACAAATTTTTCAATACTTGTGAAAAGGCGTTGGTAGAAAAGTGAAATAGCACTATCTTTTTCCAAATTTAATAGATCGTTCCAGTTATAGGCATTCAAATCAATTTTTATACTGTCATAATCGGCATTAAGAAAGTCGAACAAAATTGTGTTATTAAATGAGGTGGTAAAAGACATGTTGTTACTAGGAAATTCTACAGTTAAAGCAGTGTGGTGGAGTGTATCAGAAAATAAGTGTTCAGCCTGAGTAGTTGCAGTAATCTTTATTTCATCATACGAATTAGCAAAGACTAAATCCAACCAGTTGCCGTTCCGATTAGGGGTTGGATTAACTTGTTGTAGGTCATTGCTATAAAAGGTACTAAGTAAATTAAAGTCTATCGAGCTTGAAAGGTTAACCAGAAGAAGATAATTGTCATTTTCATCGACGATAAATGAGATATTTGGACGATTGAAGTCTCCAAAAATTATAACTTTATCTTCCTCATTTAAGGTTGCGGTTAACGATTGGACTGTTTCACATAAATCGTTGTATGTTGTTTCGATAGAACAGGGAGGAATGTAGAAGACAACAATGTAAATAAAAATATTGGTCCCTGAGCGAACTTTGATGATACGGTGTTCAAAGAGTGTGTGAGAGGTTGTTGCAACAAGCTCGCTTTATAAAGAGTTATGAGTTGCAATCATAACACCACCTCCACGGGAGAGACCTGTGTGGCCAAAGTCCCGATCATTTCGCTAAACTGTCCAATTGCTGTCAAGAATCTCTTCGTTTTTGAAAGTATCGTTTAACCATGTTTCGGTGAAAACTAGTACTTGGAAGAGGCAAGATTTCGCGTCAACAAAGAGTTTATTAAGTTTTCCTCGCATACCGCCACATGGATTATTACGCTGATGATAATCCAAATGAATTAAAATTAAACAAACAGGCTAATTCAAATAGTAATAAAATTAAATTAAAACTCAAGATGACTCAGATAATTGCAAAATGTATTTAAATATAAGATGTTAAAAAATTCATAGCATAATTTGTTGATTTTGTGACGAAGTAACTTTTTTTCAACCTAATTTTCCCCGTTATTAAAAGTGTTATAACCGTTTTCCCATTTCGTTCCAAATTCTCACAAAACAGTGAAAATTCCCTTTTCTGACAGCACTGGTCACGCTTGACCTAATATAAAAACCTTTTCTTTAACGTCATATGATTTCGAAGAATTTTTTCAAACAAGTGTCACATTATATAAAACTTAAACAGTTTGTTGGTTACAGCTTAATTATTCAAACCCACTGAGGTTGGAAAAAGAAGCGCCTTCTGTTGTATGATTGGCTCAAGGCTCATTTATAAGGTTGTGGCACTTGAGAGCGAGCTCGGCCAAACTGTCAGAATGGATGAAAATAAATCAAGAAAATGAATGCATATAACAAAGAAAAGCACAGTTGACAGTTCAAGCAAAGGCGGAGAAAGAGCGCATTTCTCTCAAGTGCCACAACCTTATAAATGAACCTTGGATTGGCTCTATACAAAGTTGTTGTTGTTGTTGCTTAATTCAAAACTTACTTGAGAGAGTTCACGCATTTCTAGCGTTTTTTATAAGTGAAGACAAGATTGATAGAGATAAATTTAGAAGAGAGTTGTTTAAAGAGAGTGCGAGAGTAATAATTGTAGAACAAAGTTTTTACGCTTTTCTAGCGTGAAATATTTTGAATTTGGCTCTCTGAAATAAAACTATATTAAATGTAGGAAATCTGTCGCCAGCAATAATTGCTGTAAACTCCCGTAGATTTTTGTTAGAATGCAGGATAAAAAGACTTTTTGTGGTGCCGGGTCCTATTACCCAATGACATACTGCTCAAAGCGTTTTTTTTTTTTGGATTATAACCAAAAAATTTGTATCTAATAGAAACTTTATATATATAAATTCTTTCTATGGCTTAAAATTCGTATGGAGAAGACTTTAAAAATAATTAATATTCCGTTTTAAGATGGTCTACACTAACTTACTCTTTACGCAGCTCTGCTATATACATCATTTACTTGGATATCATTTTTCAATGTTTCTACATTCCGTTTTAGTCAATAATGCCACAAAAAAATAAGGCAGCAGCAGTTTTTTCATTGACAATGCATTAAATTATGTCGCATAAAGATTGTAATGGTATTCAATGAAAGCCGTATTGTCGGTGTAAACAGCGTACATCAATTCTACTCCATAAACTATGTTTAGTCAAATTTGTTTAAACAATTCTTTTTATTTAATCAGTTCAAGAATAGTACACGCTATAATCCAAGCAAATGTTATTGAAAAAATCCCAATAAAAGTGAATATTTACAAACTATATAGTATTTTCAATCATATATATTTACACTTATGTCTCCAGTTAAGTAGAATAAAAATTGAAAGAAATCTGAAATTTTCACAAATTTCAAGCACTCAAAGCAATTCACTCCACCTTTGTATGCATCAATTGTCAACAACAGAAAAAAACAAGTATAAATCTAGGCGCACAACAGCATCAAGAGCACACAAAGCAATTTTTTTATTATCGAAAAACCTACGCATAACTACAAGAACGCACGCAGGGAACCCTTTTATTCCTTTTAACTTTTTTTTTATATAAACAAGCAATTGTGCTACAGATATTCACTTTCCCGAAAAAACACCCCTTCACAGAAGAACAAAAAAGAAAAAAAATCAACAACAAAAAGACGCACAACATAAGAAGCAGACGAAGCAGTAGAAAACGAACAGTTCTGCATTCGATATGCGAATAAAATATCAAGAAGAATGCATAGCAAAAGTAAAAAAAAAACACGAAAATCCATGTAAATCAATATAAAAAGAGCCCCTGCTGTGAGCACTCATAAGGATTCTATCTACTACATCTCCCGCTCCTTCTGCGCCCAGCTATTGAGCAACAATCGTTGGCAACGTAGCTAGTCAAAGAACATGCAACAAAACTGTTGAAACTTATCGCTGTCGCTAACAGAAGCATTACGTCCGCACGTCTTGCTATAACACATCCCGCCCGAACTCAACCATTCCAGTCCTGTAAAACCCCAGCCAACCCAACGAGTTGCTGCTCCTGCAACCGACATGCATGTCACGCTGCCCGATACAAAGCAAACCCGAATGAAACGGAACTCAAGGTGAGCAGCTTGTGTGACTGACTCGAAGTTGTGTAGAGCGCTTAAATTTAACAACAGCAACAAATTCAACAAATTTGAGTGCCCGTCGTCGTGCAAGAAATGAATAAAATAGCACCAAAACAGACTAAGCAACAGCAACCCTTTTGAACCACTCGCTCGCTACCCAGCTAGTGTGCCACCAACTACCACATACTCTTCTTGCCCTCTGAGCCACCATATTGTGCTTTGTTGTTGGCGTCCTTCTATTCATTGCGGCAACTCAAGCGCTGCCAACTTCATGCTTAGCGTTGAAAGATAAAGAAGCACACAACAACAACCCATCATAATTTGTGATCGTCATCATCAGCATCATAATCATCATCATCATCAGGCTCGTTGAACCCCGAACCCCCACTCATATCTGCTTAATACGTATATAAATTAATTGAGGCGTGCTATGTAGCGCCCCTCTTTTGCGCCTCCTCTGTCTTGCACCACTGCAATCTAAGCTAAATTTGGAAAAAGAACTCTTGTGCAAATATCCTTGGCCGCGGGTGTATGTTGAAATTCATATTCAAATTCAAACAAATTTCCACCAGCTGCGCGCCAAAAAATCACGGCTATCAATGCGAAAAAATGAGGGTCATGTCGCAGAATGGCTGGTTTTAGTCAGAACGCTAAAGTGTGAGTGAGTGAAATTAAAACGCAACGCAAAGCCAGTCTAAACGGGACCCCAATTCAACCGCAATTTCAGAAAGGCAGCAGCAACAGCGAGGGCCAATGAAGCACGCAAGGGGCATGTTTAACACTTTAAAATATTTCTTAAATTTTTAATGATGCTTCACAGGTTCTGGATGCTGCCATCACTGCCAAGAGTGCTGCGAATCAGTGCGCTAAAATGCCAAATTTTATGCTGTTCGGAAAATTTACGTTGCTTGCCAATAAAAGTAACTGTGAAAAATGCCCTTCTTTAATACTATTTTTTTTCCTACTTCCCTCGTTGTGAAATTTTCTACAGTGATGTCAAGCAGCAAAAATGTGTGCTTGACATGAAAAACTTTTTCAACTTCTTCGTATTTTACGCTGCGCAATTTTTCCTTAAAAATTTGCCGCGCTCTTTCGATGTACAATACTTGGAAAATTCAATACCTTTCTAAATAATACTTACCTACTTGGGAAAGAAAAAAAAACATAAACAGAAAATCAAACATGATTTCAAAAAATTTAAATATTGGTATATTTTAAATTATTTACTTAGTGGACGGGAATGCTATTGAAATGTAGCTGAGCAGAAATATTTCCAATGTTGTACACACAACGCAGTTTATTGCCCCCAAACAGATTGAGCATAGCTAACATATAGCTAAATGTCATAAGAGTTTTGCGTACAAAAGTTGAAATTTTCCCAGTTCCCGTTTTTGACGGCAGTTTTAAACCACCTTCATTGATGAAATTTTTGAGACGCAAATATCCCTATTCTAGAATTGTGACTTTCCCAACTGATACAGATCGCACCACCGCTGCAAGATAAATTCAAGCGTGTAATGCTTGGTTTTCACTATGTCATTTTCAGTGGTCAGTTGTTGTCAATCAAATTGAAAATGAAAATATGTTGACTTTTTTTTAGCATTTGGCAATCTTGAAAAATTAAAAACCAATAAATTACTAAATGAAGCTATGCAGAAAATATTCTAGAGTTTTATTAAGGTGATATTTCAGGTGATAAAACTTTGTGTCGTTATAAAAACGACATCGTGAAAACCAAGCATTAGAGATTGTTATTTTAAAATATGTAAATATTAAGGTGGATCGTTTTGTTCAGGGGTAAAAAACACTTTTTTCGACACTCATATTCTGGGAGCTGGATTCAAGTAGATCTTAAATCCGAAAGGATATCGAAATTGGTGGAACCGTCATTCAGCGGTTTTGATTTTAAAAAATCACTTTTTCGTCAAAAATCACCGGTTTTTTCGCCGTAACTATCAATCTAAAATAACTACCTAAAAAATGGGCGCAAATGAAAGGTATCATGGACCTCAAGGTTGTAAATAATAAGATGGCAACAGTGTTCAGTATTCGGTCAACATTTTGGGTATTTTTCACTAAAATCGCTATAAATTTGCCATTTTTCAGTAAATTTGGAAAAATAAGTATTGTTCAAAAAGACTTAGTCTTATCTACTGATATATATAAAAAAAAATAAAAAAATCAAAACAGTGGATTTTTATAGGAAAGTATTTTTGAGAGGGTATTTTTCACAAAAATCTATAAATCCACTAATTTTCAGTAAATTTTAGAAAATTAACTATTTTTAAAATGGCTTTGAAGAGGCTTCACCTTTCGTGGTGAACAATCAAATATTAACATATTTATACCGAATGAACAGCAAATTTATAGCGATTTTAGTGGAAAGTACCCAAAATGTTGACCGAATTCTGAACAAATCTTCCTACTTACAACTTTGGTGTCCCAGATACCTTTCATTTGCACCCATTTTTTAGGTAGTTATTTTAGATTGATAAAAAGTTACGGCGAAAAAACCGGTGATTTTTGGTGAAAAAGTAATTTTTTCAAATCAAAACCGCTGGATGACGGTTCCACCGATTTTGATATCCTTTTAGATTTAAGATCTACTTGAATCCAGCTCCCAGAATATGAGTGTCGAAAAAAATGTTTTTTTTTTTATCCACCTTAGTAAATATGCTATCTATACATATATAAAAAGGCGTAGGCAAAACAGTTAAGAACCTTTTTCTCCCGAGTTTCTAACTCCGATTCGGATAAAACTGGCTTACAAATAAATAGAAAAATAAAATAAAATCGGTCCTTAATTCCGAAAATGATGCTATTTTTCACATTTCATTTTGGAGATATCACCCATTTTTATAATCAAAAAATTAAGTTCCACTTAATTACAGATATCTTGTACAGAATATCTGGTACAGTTTTATATATTTTAATAAGCTGTCATTGAAAAATATTAATTGGAAAATGGAAAAAGTGTATTCAATTGAACGAAAACTCCCAAATTTAATGTTTGCCTATTAGAAAGTGTGAGCGACCCCAGGTGCTGCCTAGCATCTTCTCGTATGCATATAGCGTAATGGTGGCTTTCTTCCTCCTTTCTTGTACATTGATTCTTCATGAGGCGTATGTCGTTTTTTTGTGGTATACACGGTGGTTTCGTGAACAGAACCAGATCCATTTTCTCTGCATTAATACTTAGAACGACTAAATTTGACCATCTAAGTAACTCTTTGACTGTGCATTATGGAGCTTATAGCTGAAAGACATTTCCCCAATATAATTATGCTTATGTCATCTACATAGCCTTGTTATCTTGGGAGCTCTGGTTTAGACGCAGATGCTACATGCAATTAGGATCCAAGTAGCTCTAATGAGCCCTTTTGATACCATAACCTCGTGTTCCTGTAAGTTGAGGGAAAAACGCACTGTTAGGTTATAATCATCCGGTGCGGTTAAAAAACGTTAGAGTTTGTTAATTTCTGTAGTTGAAAGTTCTTCTAAATTGCTAAGGAAGGGCTTACCTAGCGTTTTCAGTCTAGATCTGGCCAGGCAGGTGCACAGAAAGTGTGTTAGTGTTTCTTTTTCATTTAGGTCATCGCAGCTGCGACAGTTTGTTTTGAAGAGTAGTTCAATTTTTTCGGCGTGTACTCCGATGAACCAGTGACCCGTAATACAAGCCGTAATTCTGACTATGTCATTTCGGGGTTTTGAATGCATCTCCTGTTCTACCTAGGTTGTAAAGGGGCCATCATTTTCTTGATGTATTGCAGGTTGGTAGTCCTCTCCATCTACGACCGACTAAGGCCAAGTAAAATAATATAAAATAAACTGGACATTTCAGCCCTTGAAAGGACTTTGACCTGGCTTCTATTGATCAATTGTGTTGTGCGTGTTATTAAATTTTTGATCACAAACGATCGAGAACTGGACCTACGTGTTTTTATGCCGACTCCGAACGGCTTATGTTCTCAAGAAGCTTTACATGGCAATTTTTACTCTCTGAGGTTTGCAATTGTCTGCAGAGAGATGACGACCGAACAGAAAAAATAATTCAATTGAAAAAACTTTCTGTCTGAGCTGGAATTGAACCCGGGCTACCGCGGTTCTTTAGCTTAAGGGCCACGTACTCTACCCACTAGGCTACGGCCGCCAAGGCCAAGTAGTAAGAGTTAATTCCTCCCTTAACAGTGTTCAGTGGAAGTTCGACTGGTTTCGCTCTTGAAACGACAAGGGAGGAACCCCGCCTTGCCAGTTCATCCGCCTTTTCTTTACAGTATATGTTACTATGGCCGGGAACCCAGAATATGGTAATGTTAAGTTGGTAACTTAGCTTGACCAATTCATCCTTACACTGCCTTACCAGCTTTGAGTTAGTACTGATCGCAAATAAAGCTTTAATGGCGGCTTGGCTATCCGTCAGAATAGCTACATTGAGGTGATTGGCGCTGGCTCTACTTAAGGCGCGACAAGCTTCTCTTATCGCTTAAAGCTCGGCCTGGAACGATGGCTGAGTTTGGCAGACGAAAAGCGTCCGCCAGCCCCAGTTTCTCAGAGTATATGCCAGCTCCCACTCCGCATTCCATCTTGAAGGCATCAGTGTAAAAAGACACATCGAAGGCTAGATCAATTCCCCCCATCGCGCCATTCCACCCTGGTGGGAAACTTGGTTATAAAGGATTTCATGAAGTCGAGTTTGGAAGTGTTAGAGTCCGTGTTTTTGGGAATCAGTTCCCGAAGCGGATTTAAAATGTTGCTGTGTCCATATGGCCTATTCCGACAGTTGTAGGACTCTCAGAGTCTGACTGCACTGTTTTTTGCGGTAAGTTTAATGTGTAGATCTATGGGAAGTAAGTGCTTCAAGACGTTAAGTGCCTAGGTAGGGCATAAGCGAGTACCCCCTGTGATACCTTTGCACTCGGATCGCTGGATCCTAGCTAGTTTTGTTGTGTTGTGTGCTTTATTCAGTGCAGGCCACTATACTAGTGCAGCATATGTCAAGATAGGATGCACTACCGCTGTATAAATCCATAAGAGCATTATTGGTTGAAGGCCCCATTTTCTACCAAAGGTCTTTTTGCAGGGGTAGAAGGCTATGCAGGCCTTCTTGACCCTTTGTGCGATGTTGGTTTTCCAGCTTAGCTTAGAATCTAGAATGACTCCTAGATATTTTGCGATACTGGTTAGTGTAAGAGCTTGTTTGGTTAGCTTTGGAAGGACAAATTGTGGCGCTTTTTTTGTGGTGAATAGCATCAGTTCCGTATGATAGGCTTAACTCCTAGGCCGCACTTGACATATAAAGCGGTGTCTGTGGATTTTTCCTTGAGGTATGCGTGCTGGGCGTTGGATATGGTAGTACCCTCTAGAACGTCCCTAAGATAAATATCTAGTAATAATACTTGGGGGCTCTATCTAAAAAGTTTGTTAGTAGTTCACTAACAACAACATTCCATAGTAGTGGTGAGAGGATCCCTTCCTGGAGTGTCTCATTGCAAGTTTACCTCTCCATGGATTTAGTGCCCCACTCAGCCAGAACACTTCTGCAATTTAGTAGATTTTCAAGCCATAAGATTATAGCTGGTGGTGCTTCTATTGCACGTAGTATGTTCAGGATTGCTACAGTTGATACATTGTTGAATGCACCTTAGATGTCTAGAAAAGCACCAAATGCGTATTCTTTGAGGTGGAGGGCTTTTTCCATGGCTTCTACCAGGGAGTGTAGTGCTATTTCAACCGATTTCCCTTTCGTAATAGCATATTGGTTGGATGCTAACTGAATTGTATCATTTCTTAGGTGCAAGTCAATCAGTATCTCGAATGTTTTAAGTACAAAAGAGGTTAGGCTTATTGACCTGTTGCCCTTCGGATACAAGTGGCTGCTCTTACCAGCTTTCGGTAGGAATACACCCCTTGATATCCTCCTGGCTACAGGCACATATAGTAGTTTAACCTGATACACCCTTTATATATATTCTCAAGTCATGGAACGAGTCGACTCGGCCGTTTGTACCATAGTTTGTGCAGTGTATTCATATTGCGACAGTGTTTCGAGCTTCAGTTCAGCCAGGAAAATGTGCCTTTTCATTTCTAGGAATTCCTGGACTGCTCTCCGTCTACTCACCATCGTCTTTAAGTAGCTGAATCTGAATCGGGGGCTGCTTTGAGAGTAGCTTCCTGAGCCTTGCTGTGTCCGCGGTCTCTTCTGAGCTTTAGCAAATCTATTTCGTAAAAGTTTATGAAATTGTTTTTTTTTTAAGAGTAACGATAAGTTCGAAACCTGCTTAGTTGCATACTAAGCATTAAAAAAATTTTTTCAACACTTTTTGACAAAATGAAATCGTAACGAGTAACTTTTTTTTTAAGAGTAACGATAAGATCGAAGCCTGCTGAGTTGCATACCAAGCATTAAAAAATTTTTTTTTCAACACTTTTTGACAAAATGAAATCGTAACGACCGTAACGATCCGACCGTCAATATGGTTTCCCTAAGACTCGCTCTACTGGTGATCTTATGGCGTTCTTAACTGAAAAATGGAATCAATGCGTTCACTTTTTCGCCGAAAGCAGGGTTGTTGTTCTAGATATTTCAAAAGCGTTTGACCGAGTGTGGCATAAAGCGCTCGTGTCTCAACTTATTGCAAATGGTTTTGGTGGCAACTTTGTTCAATGGATCACGTGGTTTCTCAAAGACAGAACGATTCTTGTCGTAGTTGACGGTATTTCGTCCGAGGAGCGCGCCATCAACGCAGGAGTACCACAGGATCCAGTTCTATCGCCAACCTTGTTTCTGGTTTTTATCAATGACCTTCTGTCGTTGACGCACAACCCAATACATTCGTTTGCATTTGTCATTCATATTCATTCAAAAAACGCCCAAACTGTATGGAGATTGAGAGAAAGAGGCAAAAGATGAATAATACACTACTTAATGATCTACAAAAAATCTCCGAGTGAGGTCTTGCTAATAGAGTAGAGTTTAATGCACGCAAAATCCAGTGCTGTCTGTTAACCCACAAGCGGATGGATTGCTCCTTAGCTCTCCACATTATGAATGGTGTTGATCTTGTGGAATCAGCCGCTCTTGACGTTCTGAGAATATCGATTTAATCCTATTTTCATTGGAGTGATCATATTTTCGATGTGTCGAAGGAAGCCGGTAAGTGCCAAGGGTTTCTAAAACGGTGTAAAAAATATTTTACTTCAGCTGATTTTTGCATGATCTACACCTCATATATTAGGCCAAAAATGGAGTACAATTTTTACATTTGGGCAAGGGCTTCAATACTTTATTTGGAGCTTCTAGACCGAATTCAACGTCGTACGATATATTTGATAGGGGATGAAAGCATTTCATTCTCTCTCAACTCTCTTGGGCATCAACGTAATGTTGGTTGCCTAAGCCTTCTGTATAGGTATTACACTGTAAAAACTAAGTCTTATTTTAAAGTTCAAAATTTTTAAACATGACTGTTGATGTCATGCAGTCTTACTCTTATGTTCAGCAGGCCTTACATTAATTTGACGTATGTATTAGAGGTATTTAATGTGAAAGACAGCAGCCAACCGTACGTTTCTAGAAATTTATTTCGATTAGATTATAATTTTTTCACAATATGACAATTCAAAAATTATTTAAATTGAAAAAACATAAAAGAGCAAGTGTAGCAATAACAAGTAAAACTTGAACAAGTATTTTTTCAACAGTATGTACTGCTTTTTCACTAATAATAAGGGCTGGCATTCAGCGAAGCTACTACTGCTTTTACAATTTAACTGCCTTAAAATAAGACATTATGGGATGCTGGTTTAAAGCAAATAAAGGCGAGTGTAGTGTCAGCGAAAACTGTCTTAAAGCTGTTGCAGCTTACTTTTAGACAGTTTTTTCACCTAATAATAAGATTTACTTTTTACAGTGTACCATGGGAAGTGTTCAAGGGAGATACATGGCCTGATGCCACCAGTTCGTGTGTTTTCCAGGTCCACTCAGGCAGCTTTTTAAGCCCACCCCTTTACCACTGCCTCGATGCCCCACAGAACCTCGCATTACCGAGATAATTCGTGTTTAAATTCTCACGGTAAAGTTGTGGAATAGTCCTCCCTGCGAGTGTGTTTCCCGTCAGTTTTAAGCTGTGCAAATTTTAAACAAATCTTCACCGACACTTCTCCATCTATCCACCCTCCAACTAACTATCACCTATCTTCCGAATTAACACAATGTTAACACATTTATAGGGAGCATCCCCTGAGCGATGGTGGTTCAGTCTAAAAAAAAGTATATTTTCCGAAAGCGCTAAATGACCATTTCGCTGAATCTTGTGTCAATGATATCTCGTGCCGATGTGCCTAAATTTCTAGATTTGCTAATCATACTCCACAAATGCAAACTTCCATGCTTAACTGTAGGATTTTCTTTTATTTCGAACCAAACTGGTGCATAAACTTTAACAACAAATTCTGCCAGTGTTTACAGGTTTGAATTTGGTCTTTCGTGGGATTCATACAAACGAAGAATGCGATTAGCGGTTGTTAGGCACCTTGAGTGAACGATTTTTCCAGAATTTCTATTAGCAAGGTCTTGTGCTAAGTTGTTGCTAGAAAAAGCTGTGGTCATTTGGTACAAATATTTCTGATTTGCTCTGAGGTCAGAAACGTCCATGATTGGTATCTCTGTGTTAATTAGTTTGAATTTTGCTACTGGAAAAGTCTCATAAAAAAGATGTTTTCTTCAAATGGGACCAGAATATGCATTAGGACCAACAGTTCTTCCATCATTGCAACGAAGAAGGCATATAAGCCATTGCAAAGGCTTGTGCAGCTCTAACTCTACAAATCTTAACACTTCCGGTATTTTTTCCGGTATTTACTGCAGTCCCGTCTCATCCGATCGCAACTATTACATTTTTTTCTAGCTTGATATTTGTAAAGGTCAGTTTTTTTAGAGAGAGCTGTGGTTGATGAAGGAATAAAGTGACCAATGTATTCTGCTCTTGGTTCAGAAACAATCACAATACCGTCGCCCTAATTCTAATAGGATGTAAGTCGAAATTGGGCAAAGTAACGTTTATTAGCGGTTTAAATAGATTAGTCAAAATTGGATCTATGCCCTTTTTTAGTTTTTAATGTTTGTATAAAAAAAAAGAAGGTAGAACGTTTGAAACAATACATTATCGTATGAACTTCATAAAAATAATAAACAGTTTTCTTCGCCTCCTGAACAATAGATCATTTTGACTTACGTCGTATAAGAATTAGGCCGACGATATGCTCTTCTAATTCGGTTTTTTTTTAATTTTCCCCAGATCTTACTTGGGATATAGTTTAATATTTTCTTCTATCGAAATAACTGCCATGTAATTCAGGACCTTCCGTTGCTTGAGAGCTTTGAGTATCCGCTCTAGCTGCTTTACGAGCTCTTCGAATTTTATGGCGATCGACGACCATGTGAGAGTTCTCAGGACCAACCAATATTAAATCTTTTGAAGTTGAACTTACCACTGTTGCACAACCCCCGTTCCGAAATTCTGTATCTGGCTATTGCTACACTGGGAAATTTTACATTATTATTGCGGGATGAGGTGTTTGCACTTTTATTTTCTGTATTTAATACCCACTCACTGTACCCACTCCTGTACTAAATTTTAAAACCCAAGTGTAGATATTTATTGAGATACATGTATCAAATTGAGCTTTTTTTCTTATTCTTAATTCAAAATTTCATAATAAAACTTAGTCATTTACTAAACTAAGTATGAGGTCATGAACTAGATTTATTCAAGGTCTGACCATTTTACTCAGAAATAAAACTTTCATTAGAAATTAAACAGAAATCTTATTGTTGGCTAAGAAACCTCGAAAGTACAGGCAATTTCATGTAACGACCGAAACGATACTTAAGTAAAAATATTTCTTAATGGCTGTAATAAATATCTAGATTTATCAATTAACTGTGGAACAGTAACAGAAAACTGGTTGATAAAGACAATAAATTGATAAAAACCGTGTAAGAAACTACATGAAATCTACATTTGAATGTATACGAACTGTAACAACCGCAACATGAAATGTGCTCTTAAGTAGATATTTCACCAGAATGTACATTTTGCAAACTGTTGCGTCCTTAACTGGCTTGCAACCGGGTATAAATTTTGTCCCGAATATCTTAACAACATTTTTTCCCAAATTTTCTATTTTGTCTCAAAAATGCCTCATTCCTTGAGTCGTCATTTAAATATGACCATCCGTGCCAGTGCTCAGATCAATTCGAACTTAAAAAGAAAGAGTTCTAGTATTTCCCCTTCTTAATATTGAACTGTGCAAATAAAGTATGAACTCTTATTACATGGGCTTAAATCTTCAAAGCCAAAAAAAAAAAAGAAAACAAAAATGAATCCACGCTGTACAGATAATGCGTGTGAGAAACTTTATTTCCATAGATATCGCAAATGTTTGTAAGTAAATGAAAACCAGATTCACAATTCAGCATATAATAATTCGAATAACTTTGAGGCAACCTTTTCACTCTGAAGTCTTTGCCACAAGTGCTGACGACACAAGTCTGTCTTTCTGTGCCTCGAAGGCGAAGGTGGGGCAGATGAAGTAATATAAAAACACTTTGAGCTGCAGGCAATGTAGCAAAATAAATTCAAAGGAGGATGGAAACAAAACAACAACAAAAAAAAAACCAAATCAAGCCAGGTACTAGGTCGTTCGGTCGTTTGGTAGGACGAGGACAGCAGCGCCGTCTCTTGAGTCAACTTCATCAGGTATGTTACACATGCAGTATAAAAACAACAATAATAATCTGGCACATACACACTTACAAACATACACACGAACTAACTGCTGCTTTTCTATTCATACCTTTGGCTCGTTTGGCGCAAAAAGAAAATAATAAAAATGCATGTAATGAAAAATAGTAGAGGAGAAATAATATAAATTTTCTAAATTCAAGGAAAGACAGCTGAACCAACAACATAAGCAAAGTGGTTTATGTCAGCCATGCTAGATAGTCACAGCCAGTCAACCAGTCATTGAGCCCCACCAAAGCAGTTAAGTTTTGCTCATGTCGCTTAACCGGGTTCACCATTCACTCCCATCTGGTCTTTAATACAGTTGCGGGCGCGGAATTTTTTTTCATTTTCTTTTCTAAAAATTTAAGGTTTTTTCTACTCTGCTAAATTCTTAACACGTTTTTCTAGCTTCCTTTTAAATCTACTATGAAATAGGGTTTTTTTTTTTGTCTGCCTTGCTAAGCATCTAGTACAAAAGTTTTATTTAAGTGTAGCGCTACACTACCTATTATCCATCGAGAAAGAGTGCGAACCCTGATAAAGCAACACCAAAGACCTACATTTTCAGCTTTGCTCGTTGCTCTGACGAATGCGAATTTACAAACATTAAAAAGTGTTGAGTTGTTGGCATGGAAAGAGAAGCATTGCCTGAAAAGCATGTAGAACGCCAGCTCGAGAGGAAGGGGAAGACGTACTCAAAGTGTGCCTCATCATATCGGTGCCTTTTGTAGGAGGATTTAATCGCAAAAGCAAACGATTTCTATGGCAAAGGAAGAGCTCTGCCAACATTTTTGTATGAATCGTTAGATTGTGGTCGTAGGTTGTGCAACTTGTAGCCGGGGAAAATTACATCAAAGTTAAACATCCTTCTTTAACGATACTGTTCTGATATATTCTCTGTGTATTCAATATTGAATTTGGTTTTTTTTCTTCTTGATATTGAAAGCAGTAGCATTGTGACATTTCCAGACTATTGAACAGAAAGTGAGATACAGAGGGAATGCATTAATTGTGCTTGAAAAATTTGCACAAAACTTAAAATTTATTGAAAATTTTAAATTACTTCACAGAGCCACAAACCAACACTTAAAATCGAAGAAAAGATAACCTTATTGAGCTATTTTATTAGGTTTTCTTCTTTGCCCATTTTTTACCGCTGTTCGTTTCATCGAACAGTAATTTAGCCTATTTTAAATAATTTTTTAGTCTATACCCAGCTGGAAAAGGAGCCCTGCTGTATGTCTGCCGGTAACATGCCTCGGAAGGACAGGAGACATGCTCGCCTCCATACCCGTTTATATCTTTTTTCTATAGACATGTCCTAGGCCGGCATGTCTGCCAAATGAACTGCCGTAGCAGCAATGCAGCATGCATCTTATGGTATGAATGCAGACAAACAACGCCGAATACTTAGGTGAAAAAGTCAAGTTTAAAGCTGGCTGGGAAGAATGTAGAAAAAATGCAAAATGTGACGAAATAAAGTTGTGGTCCAACAAAAGTAGCATCATAGCTTTATGTTAATACTACAAATTAAGGTATACAGTGAAAGCTCCCATAGGCGAACGCTCTAATAAGTGGAGATTTCCTATAAGCGGACACATTCTTGGGAACGATCAATTTTTCTCCCATACACAGACTTTCTGAAAAACGGACGCGGACACACAAACATGTCTATTTATAAAAAAAATCTCTCATAAGCGTGCGCGAAGCTCTAACAAGCGGATAATTTTGTCTTTTTTTGAACACAAACCTAACTGCTTTTCTTCTTTTTTTTTTTTTTGGTGTTTTCGACAGTTTTACTTGTTTTTTTTCTCTCTTTACGAATTTACTCTGAGTGAGAAATCGGAGTCCAAGAAACTTACGCCAATAATATTTTATTATTGACAGCTTATGTTAGAACTATTCTATGTCCATTTCTCGGTGTTTCTTTTTAAGATTTGAAGTTTTAAATTTTTGGGATTTTTTCCGTAAAAATACCCAAACTCGAAATTTCCAAAAAGGTACACTTCTAGCAAAAAATTTCATAACAACCAGGTAATTTAATGTAATCGCATAGTTTTTGGTATCTGTTTTTAAATTTACAGTTTAAGACAATATTTCCACAACATTTCAATGAAATTTTTTTCAAATATGCCTTTTTGCTTTTTTTTTTAATACAACTATTATAAAATTTCGATTTTTTTCAAAAAGTAAAAAATTACAACTCTAGTAGTTTTTGTCTAATTTCAATGTGTGATAATTCATTTAAAAGAAAAATTAAATAAAAACGGGGCGTGTACAGATTTTTTAAAAACTTGCACTTTAAAACTATTATTGGGATTTTTCTGAAAAAAATATAACTTTTTTCCTATATATATTAGATTTCAACTTAACCCATTTTTAGCCGCATTAAGACCTTGTTGACCGATTTGCTTAAAAATTTATTTAGAACCTATTTCAATGCTAGTTAAGAAAATTCCAAACTTTGGAGTCAGTGGTGTTTTCAGTTTCCCAGAAAATAAGTGGTAATTATAATCACCATCGGCGGAATATGTATACACGTATAAGATTTTGAACGGTAAATAAAAAACATTTTATTCAATGATAACAACTATTTCTTACGATGAACTTTAAAACATTTCGTATGCAGGCGCACTTTGCACTTCTTGCACATAAAGGGAGTGTGGCTGTGGCATTGCTTGCACCGACGTTGTTTGCCTTCCTCTTGCTTTACAATAACGTGTTGCGTCACTTTGGAGCGTTTTGATCTTGGTTCCTCTGCTCCCATTTGGTGCCCGTTTGAATCCTTGCAAACAAGTAGAACTCTAGCAATTTCCGACCGAAATTCCAGTTGTGCTTTTCGTCGAACTTTCCCAATTCTGCACAAAAAACTGTGCATCTTCCAGGCATTTGCAACAGCCGAGTCCACAGCATTCGAAATAGAGGCCACCACCACTTCTTGCCTCTAACATTTATTCGGTAGATCGATATGGCATTATCTACACCTCCCATATGCAAGTTATAATTTTTTATCTTATTAGGCTCTTCAACATTGACATACATGGCATTTTCGATTATAACGTCGAGCAGTTGTAAGTGGATTGATGCAATCAAAATAAGTCGCTTAGGTCACAATCGCATTATCATGCCAAGTTGCAATAAAAATTTCATTTGCGCGATCAAACATAAAGTCGTATTCTTATTTTTTTAAACTTTTGTCACTAGTTGCGGCTAGTTTTTTTAGAGAGACGGTTGAATACGACGGAATTGTGCAGACATCTTTTTTTATTGCTGCTAATAATTTTTCTATGCTAAAAAGCTAAAACGATTGGATATTGATTTAATTCATTCATTAATATTGTTACTACCTACGAAACGGAAGGTAAAGTTCATATTAAGAGGAGGCTCGGATTTGCTGCACTGTTGATGGGCGAGGTTTGGCTGGATTAGCTGGGCTGCATTTGTTCAGCTGTGGGCGTACTTAACCTCAAACTATTTTTGGATCGTTTTAAGCGAATTGCTGCTGCTGTTACGAGTTGGTTACATCACTGCTGAGTGAGGGTGTACGGGTTCGTGTTAGAGCGGGAGCCCCACCGTAAAGCGCAAGAGGGCGCCTCACTCGTTGGTTCAGCAGTTGGGCTAATGTTTGGCTGAAATAATGATGCCGGGCAACTTGTCTTTTTTAAGCCCGAGGAAAACAGAAGCAGCGCAGCAACTGGTGGAGTTTGCTGCCTCTGGTTCCATGACTCAACTTGCTGCTGGCAATGTCAAGGCCACAGTGGATATGGACGTAGTGGATGCAATCCATAATGACTGGCAGGAAGTGTCAAAACGTTCTAGATGTGCGGTGTCCAGGAGTGGGTCAACAGAAGACTTGCAGGCACCAGCAAAAAAATCCAATAGATTCTCGATCTTCAATGAGGTAATTTTCAAGGAAAGAGGTGAAAAGACTCTGACAAGTGTGGGCCCTGTTACTCAAAGCAAGCCATCAACAGACGCTGAAAAGAAGGAAGTGACTGACGGCGTTGGAAACATCAACCCAAACATTAGGGCAAGTCAAATAAAGAGGGGTAAGTTTTGTCCACCGATTTTTATTAAAAATATTGACGTTCGGCAGCTGGTCAAAGAGCTACGTAACAAAAATGTAGCATTTAAAGTAGTTAATGTAGGGCAAAAATGCAAAATATTTTTGGAGGATAAGGCGACCCATGGGGCTCTGCTCGAGCGACTTCGCGAAAGTCCTGGGATCCATGCCTATTCCTTTACTTCAAGGGAGGACATGAGTCTCAATTTGATTCTAAGAGGCCTCACATCCGACTATGAGGAGGAGGAGGTGCTTGAAGAGATTCTTTCGGTTTTTCCGGGAGGAGTAGAAAAGGTTACTTACCTGTCTACAGTACGTTCTAGGAGGGATAACCGAAAATACGATTTGTTCATGGTGAGGCTCTCGCCAGGAAGATCACATTCTGAAATTTTAAAAATTAAAGTTTTATTTAATACCTGCGTTCTTTGGGAGAAACCCAAAGGTAATTCTGGCACGGTTCAGTGTAGAAGGTGCCAACAGTTCGGTCACATCGCGAAGAACTGTGCGAGTGTCTATAAATGTGTCAAATGCAAGAATGAACATCTTCCCGGCGAGTGCGTCACCACGAAGGAAGCGGGTCTTAAACCTTTCTGCGTGAATCGCGGGGGGGACCATACGGCTAATTATCGTGGCTGCGAAAGGTACAAAGTTTACGCTCTGAATAGAAAAAAAAATATTCAGAAACTGAGAGATGCTCAAAAATCGAGGGCAAGTGAAGTATTTTTGACTCCAAAAACTCCACCTCCTTTAACAGTTTCCTTTGCGAGCCACTTTAAGGGGCCGGATGGTCCCCCACATAATTCACAAAAGCCTCATAGAAATAATGATAATGTTTTAAGCAAATTTTTTGATTTATCCAACGACTTGTTTGGAGTTAATGTTCAGAGTCTCCTGGGGAAAATCCAATGTTTTATGAATAACATTCATAACTGTGCTACGGTGCAAGAAAAGAGAATGGTGTATTTAGACTTACTAAATCAAATAATTTTAAACGATTCTTAATGCCAGCAAATTTTATCACTTTTAATACTTCATCGCTTATAGAATGCAGCAGAAGAATTGAAGTTCAAAAAATTCTTTATGCAAGCGACTGTAGTGTGGCTTTTCTCCAGGAGACTCACTTGAACAATAGACATAGGGTTCATATGGATGGTTTTAGAGTTTTAAGAAATGATCTCCAGCAGGGGGTGGCAATCGTGATCAAAAATAACATTAAATACGAAACAGTTAACTTTTCTGATTTAAATATTGTGGGTTTGTTTTTATCGATTAAGGTAAGGATAAGTGGGTTCATTAAGAATCTACTTATTGGTTCTGTGTACGTCCCGACAAATAGCAGAGCTGATTCTTTGCTGGATGATCTGAACAAAATTGAGAGTAAGGCTTTACTTTTTGATGGAGCAATCATTGGTGGCGATTTAAATGCCAGAAGCCCAAGATGGGGGGATAGTATATATAACTTTAACGGCAAGACCTTTGAGAGATGGCAACAAGCCACTTTTCCTTCTCTGACGAACATTACTTCGGAGACTCCAACCTTTCCTAGATCGTCTTCATTCCTTGACCATTTTTTAATATCTTCTCATTTGATTAATTTGCTTGATAATAATTTTTCTGTGAAAACTCTTCCAACCTTTACAGACCATTTCCCTGTGCTTCTTGAAATTTTTTTTGGAAACAGTTGAACTCCCTTCAGTAGTTACTGATGCTTCAAAATCTTTTAAAAGAACAGATTGGGACCAGTTTAGGGAGGACCTTGACGTTAAGCTTTTAGAAGTTTTCCCATCCCATTCGTGCAACCTTACAAACAACGATATTGACCGGAATATTGACTCCTTCAATAATATATTGTTGAACACCTTGGATAGTCATGCAGAGAGGGTTCCTTTATCTTTCAAGAAGTATAAAAATCTTCCCACGGAAATTGAAAGCTTGTACAAGGTAAAGCACGTTTGGCAAAAGCGATTAAAAAATATTTTCCACAGCACTTATAATAGAGTGAACAGGGAGTACAAGGAGTTATCAGGCATGATAGCTCTTTTAAAAAAGATTATTGCTGATAAGGTCAGAATCTGGGTTAATGGTCAGTTCAGGAAAAGGCTAGAAGGAATTGTTCCTGGTCCACATGCTTTTAAAGAGGTTTTTAGAATTATAGGCAAAAAGAAAAAGTTCTGTTGTGGGAGAGTGGAAGTGAATGGTGGTGTCATTACCGAGGAACAGGGAATTGTCTCCGAGTTCGAAAACCATTTTAAATCAATCTTTCAGGAGAGAGTTCCAGACTTTGAGCCCAACCTGGTAAATGAAGTTAAAAATAGAGTGCAGGTAGTTAGATCTCGCAAGCCTCAGCACATTTTTATATTTGGCAATGATATCTCGGCAGTTTCACCCCCTGCAACAGGTTTGTTTACCTCACAGACAGAAATTTCTGAAATAATTTCTAACATGAAGGCTAAGAAGTCGAGTGGTCCTGACTTGATCTCCAATTTTGCTTTAAAAAAGATTTCTATATACGCAATTAAATTCCTGACTGTTGTGTTCAACAATTGCATTAACAATGGCTATTTTCCACTGCTTTGGAAAAAAGCCAGAGTTTTGCTATTGTTGCAAAAACCTAATGATTATTCCTTGAACAATTTTCGTCCTATTTCACTTCTCTCTAACGTGGGTAAAGTTTTTGAGAGGGTCCTGATGGGGAGGTTGGAGTCTCCGGAGTTAATTCCGGTTGAGTACATTTCAGATCTTCAATTTGGCTTTAAGCGCAAACACTCTACTGTCCATGCGCTGCTGAAGGTCCATAATGATATAACGGTTGGGTTAAGGGAAAAAAAGTGTACGGTCGCTTGTTCTCTGGACGTAGAGAAAGCATTCGACAATGTGTGGAGAGAGGGCCTGCTCTCTAAGGTTATTTGTTTAAATTTTCCGGATCAGATCTTCCACCTATTGGACAGCTTTTTAACGGAAAGGAAATTCTTCATCCAAATCCAAGAAACTCGCTCTAATATCTGCGATTCTATGAGTGGGGTTGCTCAAGGATCGGCATTAGGCCCAAAATTATTTAATATTTTTATGTTTGATTTCCCACATGTTAGTTTAATTGATGATATCCCCTCATCTACTGGTATTTTGTTTGCTGACGACACTTTTGCCTATGCCAAAGATAATTTCCCAGAAACGGCGCTAGTGAAGCTTGAAATTCATTTAGACAGAATCAATTCTTTCTATAAGAGATGGGGAATAAAAATTAATAACCGTAAATCAGAATGCATCTGTTTCAGGAACGCTAGCGGTAAGGGAAGAGAAGGAGTGGTAAAAGAGAGCCGTAATCTTTTCTTACGTATCAATGACATTTCTATTCCCTTTAAGAACGACATCAGGTATCTGGGTGTAAACTTTAACATCTTACTTAAATTCAATAAACATGCTAAAAATAATCTAGAAAAGGCTAGAAAAGTCTCAAATATTCTTATGCCGTTACTATATAGCACAAGTCTGCAAAGGAAAACTAAACTGCTTCCCTACAAAACACTTATTAGACCGGTCTTACTCTATGCGTTCCCCTGCTGGTTTTCTATCTCACCCACAGTCCTCAGGGATATGGAAAAATTTGAGAGGAAAGTTCTAAGAATATGTATTGGTATGAGCTTTGAGTCGAGAAATAAGAGATTTTCAAATGTTACAGTTTATAAAGAGGCCAATGTATGTCCAATTTCAAACTACGCACCTTCCCTTATGAAAAAATTTATTAATGAAATGTCTCACTCTGAGAACGACATCATAAGGGAAATCTACTCCTTACAGTCGAACATTCCTTGGTCAAACACTAATTATCACTCCCCAGTTGGAATTGTTATGGAGAATCTCGAGCAGACCCCTGATGGGTCACCTTTGTCCTACTTTTTGAAAACTCTCCCTGGACATAACAGGGGTTAAATTAAATTAAATTAGTTCCTAATTTAAATTCCTTGTTTTCTTTTAATTTTTTCTGATAACATGGAGGACAAAACTCGCCGCTTTTTATTTGTACTGACATTTTGCTGCATAGCATTGTATTTTATTGTAAAATTTTTATAATTATTAACGCTTTCAATCTTTGATTAGATCAATCTTTTTCCTGTATAATAGGGAAAATAAAATAACAAATACATGTAACTATTTAATATTTATCCGTATGTAAGTTTACTGTCTGTAGCATTTCATTTTATACACATTCTAATTGCACTATTATAAAATAGCCAATCGAATTAAAAAAGTTGAAGAAGTGTTAAAGAATTAGCTTTAAAGATTTTCAAATAATGTATATCAGTCAATATGTATCTTATATGTTTAAATACATCATTAACAGACGTTCCTGTTTTAGTCATGTAATATCAAATTTGCTTGATGCTTATTTTGTATGTATTACTGTTCATTTTCCTCAATTGCAATTGTGAAAGATTCAGCGCGTTTTATATATTAATTGTAAGTGGGTGTTCATGCTTCTCATGTCACTCAACAGCTGTTTCTTTCTTTCGTTTTTGTTTTTGTTTGTTAGTCTAAATTGTATATACACCATGACAATCGTCAAATGTAACCACCTATTACTCATTGAGCAGGAGTATAATATTCTTTAATTTTCTTTAGCCAAGTGGCATTCGATTTATTAAATTTATTAATAATGTAATGGTTTGAGCTGGCCATACTTTTACAGCCGCTAGTTTGTTACAAAAAATTGATATTGTTTATGTTAAATACTAAGTTGTATAATCGTTGTGAAAAAAAAGTCTCAATAAAAGTACTACTACTACTACTAAACTTTTGTCACTTTTAATTTCCACATTAGCTGGCAATCTGTTTTTGCGTACTGTGCCGGTTGCATTAAAATTTCTTTCAGAGAGCAGGCACATAAGGTTGAAGGACGTGAAGAAGTTGTCTAAATATACAAAATGCCTTTCTGGATGCTGCACATTTTCCAGCAAACTCAAGACCACGTGAGCTCCTAAGCTGATTTCTCTGCTATACGATTGCTCGGAACCAGCGTATGGAATACAGCAGTACATGTATCCATCAGATGAAGCCAGAACCCACAACTTGAAGCCGTAACAAATTTGCTTATTTCTGATATACATTTTTCTCGAATGCCTTCCGAAGTATGGTACCATTTGTTCGTCAATTGGCAAATGCTCACTGAAAACTCCGAACTGAATAAACTTTTTATTCAATCCATCAAGTAAACGTCTTATTTTGGCAAAGCGGTCATTTTTGCCTAAGTCGTTATTATTACTGACATAGATAAATTTCTTCATCCACCGAAATTCGAATCGTGTCATGGCTTGTTTCACAATTGGAACACCAAGATTGGAGCACCAGTTCAACTGCGCATATATTGTCCATAACATTATTTTGCCTCGCATACTCATTGGTGTTCATCACTATTAGCTCCACAATTTATTCATCGAAAAATAAGTTGAACAGATCCAAAGGCGACTTTCTGTCTAAATATTAAAAAAAACCAGTACACCTAATCCTGTTTTTGCACGGTCTTTTTTTACACGATTTTGAAATAACACGGTCGACAGAAATAAACTTATCATGTTTTTACACGTTATTTTCACGTTTTGATTTTTTTTTACACGATATTTTCTGGAACGTATGTACCGTGCAAAAACAGGATTAGGTGTACTAAAAACTTATAAAAAACAAAATACTAAGGTAACATACTCAATGATAGATACAATTCCTCTTGTGCTTCAATCAATTCTGTGGAATCATGCACATTATTGGAGTAATTTGGTTGTTTTGTGTGTACCCATTTTGGCAAAGGAAATGAAGATTTGGATCTATAATTTGTTGCATTTGATTTTGGCAACAATTCCAAGCTTTTTACTTCATTTGGGGCACCAATATCTTCATTTTCTACTACATATTCAAGCTCCAATTCACCTGCTACTTCACCTATTGCATTATTGTTTTGACCACCAACGATAGTTTCATCAATATCTTCTTCGTCGCTGACAACGTCAGCTCGGGGTGGAATATATACAACATTACGGGCATTATCGCGAATCTGTGTGTTCTCTGATTCATCTTCAGAGTCTTCCAACAAATCGAATATTTCCCTTATTGATAATGCGCGCTTTATTCGAAAGTCAAAACAACAAAAGTTCAATTCTTTTTTTTTTAATATATAGATGAATATGATATACATATATGGAAATGAGCTTGAAACTTACGATCCGAACATTTTTGCATATATGTATTTTGATCAACTTATTGCATAAAAATAATACTTCTTGTAATTACGTCGAATGATTATAAAAACATGCAACTGATTAAAAACGTTGACTGCCGAAATGTTTTGCAAATTTTACAAAAAATTGTCACAATGCATACATAAACCGTTATCATAGCAACAGCATGTTTTGTTTCTGCTTCTGATGACAAAATTAATATGTTAAAATCAAACTATAAGGAATACACTTTTCGCCAATGGTGATTATAATCACCACAATATTCATCATTAAATTTTACATAGTAAATGTGTATTATTTGTGGTAGATAGGACTCTAAAGACAAAAGTAAACAGTTTATTTTATAATTATAGGCGCGTTTGTTAGATATCATAAGATCTTGACAATTTATCTCCACATATTTTGATGACCTTTATTTAATAATTTCTAAAAACACCAAAATAAGTCATTTATACTGCGACAGGGACTAAAATAAGTATGCAATAAAGACAGCAGGACCCTAAATAATTGATAAAAAAGTATATTGAGTAAAAAACTATTTTGTTTGTCCGGTCGACCGGTAGTTATAATTACCGGTCGGCGAAAAATGGGTTAAAGGCCAGGCCGCAAGTGGCCCGTTTATATATCAATCTTTTTTCTAAAAATTTTGCAATTTTCTTCTGTTTTGTGAAGGAACAAAAACCTGGCCCGTAATTCATTACTTTCGAAAGAAAAATAAGGACCAAGGATCTAAACAAAGGATCTTAAACAAAAAATAATTTTATATTAGAATATCACAATGCGCATTTTTTTGAGTTTTAATATTATTTGTTACGACATTCCCATAACTGGACAACTTTCATATGCGGACAAAGAGTAGGTAACCATCGGTATCCGCTAATGGGAGTTTTTACTGCACTTTACTTTTCTAAGTTTTAAAAATCATATTTAAACATGTGTGATTACTTAATAAATTCTAATAAAATCAATACAAATGTGTTTTGATAGGCAATTAAAAGTAAGTATATTTTCAGGTAAAGGGTTTATAAGATTCCATTTTGCTTTCAAAATCGTCACTTATTAAAATTATAAAATAAATCTTATTATAGTATTATAGGATTTCTCTATTAAATTCCAAAAATAAATCTTTTTAAATCAATGATTTCCTGATGATGTATCAAGATATAAAAATGTGTAAGAGGTATATTAACTTTGTCACTTCGTTTGTAACGCCGATATGGTGGCATGACAGGTATAGAAAAGTATATATGGGGAGTTCAATGCCAGATCGGCCTCGAAATGTCTCCGATTTGGTTTTAACTTTGTGGGACAATAGACTAACATGATGAATGAACAGACACAAAATAACAATTTTTCAATCCACAGTTTTAGATTTTACAAAAGCAAATTTCTACTTAATTCAAGCAAATATTTGCTAAGTTATTATAAACTCAAATAGCAAATTTTTACTTAATTCAAGCAAACTTCTTCTAAACACACGAGCGCACGTTTTTTATTAATGAAGAAATTAAAGCGACTATTGGTTAACAACTGCGATGGTCGAATGGATAAGCCCATGCATTTACCCTCACACGGCCGAGGGTCAAATCTCTAGATAATGGTAATTTTTCAATTTAATTTAATGTTAATAATTATTTCACTTCAAAAATATACTAGATTTCAGCAAAAACCAATCAAAATTTGCTATTCCAATAACTTCGCAAATATTTGCTTGAATTAAGTAGAAATTTACTTTTGCAGTTTATAATAGCTTAGCAAAATTTTGCTTGAATTTAATCAAAAATTTGCTTGTTATTATAACCTAGATTAGCAAATTTTGATTAATTTGTGCTGAAATCTAGCATAACTTTAAAGTGGCTGAGAATCAAGCGCAAGTTTTGCTTAACCACAATTAACATTTAGCAGATTTGTCCGTGTATGAAATCATTAATAATTTTTTTTTTTAGAGCTGGCAATTCCAAATTTAATTTAATTTGGTGTTTTGTTCTTTTAAAAATCTAATAAGTTTGGTGCATTTTTTAGGAAAAAGCGTACTTTTTCGCCTTTTTGGTGGATTTTAGAATTGAAAAGTTGGCAACACTAGACGAGACTACTATGTCAAACAAGACTTCGAGACAATGCGAGATTTGCGCGCTTCAAACTTACATTTCGGTGCATTTACAATTTTGTCCGCAGGAGACTTTCGTCAAATCTTACCTATCGTTACGAGAGGGACACGTGCTGATGAAATAATGCTTATTAATTTTGATGTTCCCTTGGTCATATTTGATTAAATTACAACTTAAAATCTCAATGAGAGTATCGCTCTCTACAAATGAATACTTCTTTTTTGCAGATTTGTTGCTTAAAATAGGTAATGGACAGCTTCCACAAGAAAATGGTAAACGATTTTAAAGATCTTATTTATAATGTTTATTCTGAAATTAATCATATACAGTCATGTGAAAATAAATAGGGACACCTATATTTTTATATATGAAGCTGCATGAATTATATACAAGGTGCACCAGATATAGCATTAATTCCCACGGCTGGTGATTCTTATTGATAGTATTATTGATCTAGAATCTATACTGCTCACCATAAAATAAAAAATAATATTTTCTGTTTTAGAAAAATATCAACTTATTCATCAGTATATCAACCACTTTCGTGTGATGTGCTGTAGCGGAGCTAAAATTTTGAGATTATCCAACGAAATATCAAAAAATTTTGTATCTTTTCTTTTAGCGGAGCTGTTATCATCCAAAGTAAGAATTTAGAAAAGAACTGTTGATTAAGTGTATTTTAACATGAAAAACAGAAATTTTAAATTTTGACGATTACAGCTCCGCTAAAACAAAAGATACAAAATTTGTTGATATTTCGTTTGATAATCTCAAAATTTTAGCTCCGCTGTAGCACATGACACGAAAGTGGTTGATATATAGACAGAAAAGCTGATATTTTTTCTAAAATACAAAATATTATTTTTTATTTTATGATGAGCAGTTTCGATTCTAGATCAATAACACTAATAACGTACCAAAACCGTAAAACACCCTGTATCTTGAAAGTTTTACAATGTGGGAGGAGACTCCATAAAGTTTTATATTCACCTTATCAAGAGGAAGCACCACCCGAGGGAATTAATGCTATATCTGTTGCACCTTGTATGTAATTCATGCAGCTTTAAATATAAAAATACAGGTGTCCCTATTTATTTTCACATGACTGTACGTACTAAGTCTCTACCTTGGTTCAAGGAAAGAGCAATTTTATCACCTATCAACCAGCAAGTAGGCAAAGTGAATGAGCTGCTACTCTCGAAAATTAATTCACGCAAGTTTACTACGTGGCGGCCGTAGCCTGGTGGGTAGAATGCGTGGCCCCTAAGCTAAAGAACCGCGGTAGCCCTGGTCTGGTGTAAGATATCTTTGTTAAATGGTGAAATGCAAAATATACTTCTCAAAAATACATTAAAAAAAATCTACTACTGTACTTCGATTTTTTTAAACTTACAAAAGTAAGTTTTTGGAAATTTTCTGAATTTTTGAATCATTCAAACACACGTATCTCTGGCGGACAATCCGACACTATTCCGGTTAACAAGAAACTCTTCGTTTTTTATCAACCTGTACATCGGCATGGTTTTTTTTAGTCAGAAAAATTTTTTATACAGTCCCAAGAGCTAAAAAGGAAAAAAAATCGGTTATTTTTCGCGACTTTTCAATAGTTTTTGGCTAACAACGGAATTTATAGTGATCAGAGAGCAAAATTAACCTCGCCATCGTGTTCATGAGAGCTAAAATTTTTTTATTCAAGTTTAAAAACTTTAATTTTACTATTACATTCCACTTTATACGGCAGTTAAACATTTCGGAATAATAACTACCGGGCGCAATATATAAAATGGACTCTCGCGACCTCTAAATTTGAATACTTTTTTATAAAATTTTCAGGGCTTCATTTTTAGGCATCATACTACCGGTTTTTCATATTAGGAACATGAAACACAATACTTTATTTTTTTTTTTGGTCACCCTAATATATATATATAAATTTACCACGCAAGTATACTACACTTGAGTGGCCCTATGGTCAACCTCGATGAAGCTGTTCATTATCCAACAAAATTTCTCAATACCATACAAAATACTGGTTTTCCTCCCTTCACAAACTAGTGTTAAAAGTAAGGTATCCTCTTATTTTATTACGAAATCTTAATCCGCCTAAATTATGCAATAATACACGCCTGCAAGTAAAATCATTAAAAACCTTTTGGATTGAATGTGCGTTTGGATTGAAGGCGTCGGAAGCGGGGGCAAAGGGGGCAGTTGCCCCCACTTTTTTAGCTAGATAAACAATTTAAAAAGAAAACTTCAAAAGTTATTCAAAATATCAGTTTTTTATACGATAATATTTTTGTATTATATATTTTCCTCTTCTTTCTTTCATCTTCATAAGCATGCTTGCGGATAACCATTTTTTTTCTCTGTGTTTGCAAAAAGATAGAACAAAATGAAGAGTTTCTACTGCAAGCCCACCACTTCAGTTTAAAAGCACCCTTAAGTATGTAGCTTAATACTGTAATATTGTAATCGAAGCCTTCAACGGAAAAGTGCCTTCTGAACAAAATCTAAAAACAAAACTAGATATTTATCGGTGATTTCATGTCAATTCGACCTTTTTTGAGCAAAACCTGACCTTTGTGTTTCCGATTTTTTTCAAACTTTGAATGTAGGTAGTGCTCGTAAAAATAACTTAAACTGTGTTTTTTGTTTTTGCCAAAAACTTTTTTTTTTTGAAATTATGCACTGTGAAAAATATCAAAATATCTTCAAAAATACAATTTGTGCATGTTTTCATTCAGCTCTAACTTCGAAACCGTAAGTCGTATAGAAAAAGAACTAAGGTAGTTTTCAAAGACCTTGACTGTGTCTTTTTGGTGGTAAATTTTTTTTGCAGTGCTTTTATGAAAAATTTTTTTTTTTTTAATCTTAAATTTTTAAAACTTATTTTTCAAGGTCATCGCAACAAATTTTTTACCTTTTTTATATAGTGTCTTTTTAAGGAATCAATTCCAAGGACTAGTTCAAAATTTTAGGATGGAATTTCAACGATTTCTATTTTTAAAGATTTTTTTGAAAAAATGCCTACAACAAATTTTCTGTTTTTATAACGAAAATTCAATATTTTCTTTTTAATATGTATTTTTCAGATGAGAGAGGTCATACTGTAATTGTAAACACCAGTCATCGTGATTATCTGCAAGAATCATTGCTCATAAAAACGTAATAGTGATTAAAAAAATTCCCTCTAATTGTTTAGAAGTTATAGCATTTCAAAGCATAGAAATTTTTCCTTATGCTACTACCCACACGTAAGAATTTACATCTAAAAATTCAAATTTTTACACTTCTGAGTATGAATTGAGTATGAATTGCCACAAGTGTCGTGTCCCAAAAACTGAAGTCGAACAATATTTTATGAAAGTTAAAAACAAATTTGCTTTTTATAGTTGAGAACGTTGCTCTTGAAGTGTGAAATACGTGTTTTTTTTTTAAATAAATGAGATAATGGCGCCTCATCATAAGTGTTGCAATCCTTTTCGTATACAAAACCACAAAAAAACGTCACCATTAAAAATGTTACGTACAGTTACAGCAAGTTTTGCGCAGAAATATAATATTGTGAAGCCGTTATCTAATTCTTTAAAAATTTGCAACTCTTGCCGACTAATGGCAGCAAAAGATGAAAAATATCCAACCTTGGATGAAGGCAACAACATTCCACAAATTCAATATGATAGCGAGTCGGAAAATGAAAAGAACGAATTTAAATTACCAATCATTTCTGCGCTTAAAGATTTTAACCAAAGTTTAGCGCTACTTGGGCATTCACCAATAAGCACAAGGAAATTAATGCAAACAAAATATGCCACTGAAAAACGAAAAAAAGTAGTAGAAACATTAGACAAGAAGATTTTCAAAGCGACAAATATAAGAAGTGAACAAGACAAAGAAAACAAACAAAATCTCTCTATTGTTTCAAAATTAAAATCAAAATTCAAAAATACTACGGATAAACAACAACGGATAAAAATTTTAACTATTTTTGCGGACTGGTCTTTTCAAGAAATTCACAAACACTTTGATACAACCGATCATATGATAAAAATTTCAAAAAAATTGTTTAAGCAAAATGGAATTTTATCCTCTCCAAATCCTAAGGCTGGCAAAATTCTGGATGAAAAGGTATTTAAAATGGACGAGTTTTATTTTTATATTTAGTATTTTAGTGCGCTAGTTTTTCTTTTTACTTTTTTTACTTTTTTTACTTTTTTTACTTTTTTTACTTTTTTTACTTTTTTTACTTTTTTTACTTTTTTTACTTTTTATACTTTTTATACTTTTTTTTACTTTTAGGTTTTGCGATGTGTTCTTGACTTTTACGAATCGCCAGAAATAAGTCGCGAAATGCCCGGAAAAAATGATTGCATCACAATAAGAACTGGCGAGGCAAAGACCATAAAACAAAAAAAAATAGTTCTTGGCAATTTAAAAGAAGCCCATTCTATTTTTAAAACAAAACACCCAGACCTAAAAGTTCAGTTTTCAAAGTTTGCTGATTTGAGGCCTAAAAACTGCATTCTTGCTGGTGCTAGCGGAACCCATTCGGTTTGTGTTTGCTGCATTCATCAAAATGTCAAATTAATGGTTGATGGTGCACAACTACCAAAACTTACAAACGACTAGTTAAAGCTTAAAACTTATAAAGATTTTATTAATTACATTATTTGCAACCCACCAAATTTAAATTGCTTTTTTAAATTGTCCTGGTTTACAAAATCTGATCGATAAATTAAAAGAAATTTTTGAAAATAATATGATTGAAAACGTAAGTTATAAGCAATGGTTAGCTGTTGATCGTACATCACTAGAAACATTACAATCTAGTACAGAAGAATATTTGGAGAAATTTTCGGAAAAATTAAAGCGCTTGGTAACACACTCTTTCATAGCAAAAGAGCAAAGCAATTTTTTGAATAAAAAAAAGAGGACTTGCAAATTGGAGAGTGTGTAGTTATATGCGACTTTTCAGAAAACTAAGCGTTTGTTCTACAGGACTCAGTACAAGGTATACACTGGAACAACGACCAAGTGACTCTACATCCATTTTCAATTTACTTCAAGGAGAATGAACAAGTAAAATTTTTAAGTTACGTTGCTATTTCTGATTGCTTGAAGCACGACACCATAGCAGTGCATTTGTTTCAGCGTGGCTTAGTTAATTTTCTTAAAAAAAATTGGGGATACTAACTAAAATATTTTACTTCTCGGATGGAGCAGGAGCTCAATATAAAAACAAAAAAACTTTATAAATTTGTGTAAGCACAAAATTGATTTTAATATCTCTGTTGAGTGGCACTTTTTTGCTACATCACATGACAAAGGGCCATGTGACGGCTTGGGTGGCACAATTAAAAGACTTGCCGCGAGGGCTAGTCTGCAAAATGTCAACGAGCCTATAAATACCCCAAAAAGATTTTTTAATTAGGTTTCAAAGAACATAAAAAATATTGACACTGAATTTTTTTCTTCAGAACAGTACCGCGAAGAAGCTCAAGTTCTCCAAAAACGCTTTAATGAAGCAAAAATAATACATGGAACTTTGACCCACCACTCATTTATTCCCAAAGGAAAAGGAAGAATTGAAATGCGAGTAACATCCACAGCACCTACGTCAAATATTGTACAGGTTTATAAAAATTTAAAAAAAAAAATAAAAAATGTTTGGTTTTGTAAACTATTGACTTTATTTAAGTGTTAAAAGATATCTTTTTGGATTTTCATTGGTATTGACATAAAAAAATGGAAAACTTTCGATATTAGAATAAGAAATATTTTAAAGACATTTAAAAAGAAAAACGTTAAAAATAGTAATCGTTGAAATTCCAACCTAAAATTTTGACTAAGCCGTGAAAGTTGATGCTCTAAAAAGACACTGTATAAAAAAGGTAAAAAATTTGTTGCGATGACCTTGAAAAATGAGATTAAAAAATTTCAGCTTTAAAAAAAAAAAAATTTCATAAAACTGCTACAACAAAAGTGCACCACCATAAAGACCTTGTCAAGGTCTTTAAAATATATCCAAATTTTTTTTCTGTGCGACTAACGGTTTCAAAGTTACAGCGGTTTGAATACATGCACAGTTCGTATTTTTTAACATATTTTCATATTTTTCACAGTGTATATCTTAAAAAAAAAATTAAAACCCAAAAACAAAGTACGAAGATATAATACTTTTTAGGAGAACTATCCAAGCAGTGAGTTTCAAAATTTTCAAAAATAGTGATGTCAGAAACGTGGTCGATTTGACATGGAATTACCGTTATGCAGATGACTTTGATGGGAGCGACCTCCACGCGCAACTTAAAATTCTGACGCAATTGCCTGGCCAAACACCTTCAAATTGTAGTGGCATTGTATGCCAATTTGCAAAAAATTCGGATACTGTAAAAAAACTATTATATTAAGTTGAAAAACTTATTGCTTTGCTTTTGACTGTGCCTGCATCAGCGGCTTCATCTGAGCGTTCTTTTAGTGCACTAAGATGACTTAAAACGTATTTTCGAGCAACTATGACACAGAAACGACTCACTCATGCGGCACTTATACACATTCACAAAGATAAAACCGAAGAATTGAATTCGATGGAGTGGTGGTGAAAGAGTTTGTTTCTCGCAAGGACAGAAAGAAACATTTTGGAATAATTTAAATTGATATAACTTTTTGTACCTTATTGCATTTAAACCATGTAAAGATATACCTAGTCTTGCTTTATAAAAGCAACCATTATTTCTTATATTTTCATATTAGCATATGAAAGATCCTTTAAAGGATGATCTCTAATATTGAAATTATAAGAACTTTTAAAAATAATGAAATTTTAATATTTTTTATATATTTTTATATTTTTTTTTTAAACTAAAATAAAAAATTTGTTTATTCACATTCATGTTTCTTTGAAGAAATTTTGGTGAACTTTTTTTGCACCACCATTTGTACTGCCCCCCCAGATGAAATTCGCTTCCGACGCGCTTGCTGAAGGATTTGATTCCGCAAATGAATAAATTTATGTATCCATTTATTTCATATATTCTATTTATTTTCGGATTTACCATTTCAATTCAAACGACTACAATTTCCAGTAAAACTATCATTTTCTATGACAATAAATAAAGCGCAGGATCAAAAATTCAGTGTTGTAGGAATCGATTTGAGCGTTGAATGCTTTTCACATGGACAATTTATATTGCTCTTTCACGTGTTACTTCTAAACAAAATATGTTTGTATTTTCTCATGAAAAAAAGTCATCAAAAGTCAGAGAAATTCTTAAGTAAGTTTTTAACATAATATCATACATTAAAAAATGATGATTTTTACTTTGGATCTAGTTTCGGCATTCAAATAAGTCTAGATGGAGCTTATAAGAAGTTGTGGTTCTAGATAAAGAGGAAACGTACGTGCCAAAGCGTCGGACCACTGTGGCTTGCTAATATTACTATAATAAACTATATTATTATTAATATTACAATTTTCATGCAGCCACTTTGTGTGGGAGGTAAGCTCAAGATATTCAAAAATACATATCAAGTTCGAAAGTGAGCCGAATCGGATGAAAACTACGCTCTACCTTCCGCACAAAGTGACTGTGTGAAAATTGTAATATTTCCTTAAATTACATTAAATTGAGTGCCAATGGCTCCAAAATTTGCAAATAAGTTTGAATCTTTACTATGTACTTGATGCTAGGCAACCAATAAACTTAAGATTCCGCCCACCTCCCATACAAAGTGACGTCATCATAATAGTAAAACCTTTTTAAATAAAAAAAATAAAATAATGTTCCAACTCGATATTATGCATATAAGCTTTAATAGATAAAATGGACTCAGAGTTTCAAATGTGAAAATTTTGTATAAAAAGCACGCCTTATAACAATGACGTCACCACAATAATACAACATTCAAGATATCGAATAAACGAAAATAAAGCCATAGCAGTATTTTTACTTATATTTTAAGTCAAAGATAGTTCTCTACTAGTTTTTTGTACAGTTTAATTTAATGTATAGATAATATGAAATTTTATTATCAGAATTTTCGTCGCTAAAATGTGTAGATCAGGATAGAACTGATTGGGTTTGACAAAACACTGTTTTTTTCAATCACGGATATAAAAATAAATAACAAGATCAGGTTCTTAAATGTTCAATTGTGGAGTTAACAACCGATGCTTATCAAATGCAGATTCATTGCCGGTTCGTTGAGTGATTCGGCTACTGTCGTTGCTTGTTTTTCTCCCCCACATCCATTTATTGTAGTCAAGCAACACTCTACAGCTACCAACTTGTGCTGGTAGATTGGTTTTCTAATGTGTTAATACAAGGGAGTTCAATCACGGAGGTTTTTCACAATCCCGCGATTGCTTCGGGATCGTGAAAACTGATTTTACCCAAAATTTAAGGAATATTTTAATATATCTGCAGTTTTCTTAATAAATGAAAAATTTTTCAAAAGAATGAATTCCTAAATCTGTGAAGTCATATACAAATTTAAACAGTAGTTGATCACAGCTTAATCACTCAAAGAAAGGAAAATGTAGCGATTGTAGCTGACTGTCAGCTAAATGATTGACTCTATACAGAGTTGTTGTTGTTGCCTTCCTAAAAACTTACTTGATCTAAAGCTCGCAATTTAATTCACGTAATAATTTAAAAAACTTTTATATTATAATATATATATACGCACAAAACCATTAACATTTAAATGCACTTAACAAAATCTAAACTTAGTTTCACTTAAAATCGTACAGCAAGTGCAGGCTGACAATTTATTAATTGATTCCTAAGCCAAAAATGGTTTCTATGCAACGGAATTGATTGGAATAGTGTGTAATTGCAATACAACATATTTCATTAATATATTTAAAAAAAAAGCGAAAAGCTTTTTATGTTTTTCTTAAAGTGTTGCAGTAACCTGAGTCGCGCGAAAGAGCGGCATCACTTAAAATCGTAGATCTCTTCAGCTTGTCTTAATAACGGCAAAAAGCTTGATTATTGTCTTTGCGCGAGATAAATATCGTTGTGTACATTGCCCACTGAACCAAAACTACCGTTTTCGAATTCATTTATGAAACTTTTCGGGTAGAAATATTCATTTTCGGCACTCATAAATGAACATTTTTTGTGTCATTCGTCGGACTAAAATTCCTCTCAAAAATGAACCTTATTTTGTTCGGAAATGATTTAAAAAATAACCATAAATTATCCTTTTTTTTTTGTTCGGATATTAGTTAAAAATAGAACCATAGAAAAGTTATTTTTCGCCACTCGGATATGAACCCTTTTTGAGTCATTCGCTGGACGAAAATGCCTCTCAGAAACGAACCCTTTTTTCTTCTGAAATGAGTTAAAAAATGAACCGTAGAAAAGGTTTTTTTTTTGTAAATCGGAAACAAACCCTTTTTGAATCAATCGCCGGACGAAAATGTCTCTCAGAAACGAAATTTTGTTCTTCTTTTTTTTTGTAGAAATGAGTTAGAAAATGAACCATAGAAAAGTTCTTTTTCAGCACTCGGAAATGAACCCTTTGTGTATCAATCGCCGGGCTGAATTGTTTTTCGAAAACGGACCTTTTTTGTTCAGAAATAAATTAAAAAATGAATAATTTTGAATTATAAATTTTATTATTGCATATTATGACATAGCAATAATTAAATTATTTTAATTAATATTAAAAAAATTTTGTTTGAAAAAAACTATTATTAAGTTTATCATATACATAGATAATTTGCTGGTGTAGTCTTAACATGTAGTAAAACAAAGTAACTATATTAAAAAATTATAGTAAAAAAAAAGGTCCCTGCAGATAACTTAATGATTGCAATGAACTCATTGATGTTTTAATTGAAGTTTCAAGAAAAATCTAAACTTAAAGCAAACCCATCTGCTGTCACGCACATCTAACCACATAATTTGTAACAGTATTTGTACAATTTACCACCTTATGTTTGGACCACATTTAAACATGTATTTCATAAGTATTATAACATAGCGATAATATGTATAAAAAAAATTACAGTTTAGTTTATCATATAGATAATATGCATGTATAGTTTTAATATATTGTAATAATATTAATATATTGAACTCATTTAAGAATGCAAAAAAGAAACATTTATGATCCATTTCTGAACTCATTTATGGCCTCGTTTATGAACTCGTTTATGAACAAAATGGTTAATTTACGAGTATTTTTCAGCTTCTAAAATGATTCTTTTTGGACTCAAAATAAGTTTTTTATGAATTTTGTAAAAAGTTTTAACGAATTTAATCTTCTATAGCAAGCACTTTTAAGCGACAAAACAAAAAATCAAAAATTAAAAAAAAACTATTCAAAAACGTTCGCAAAACTCTCACCTTACTCAAAACATTCGCATATGGTTCAGTGGGTTGTTTTCTAAGCTTTCCAAAGACTTTCGAAATATTCTTGCGACAAACTAAAACATGAAACAAACATCTACTAAAAAGTAAAAATTTGTAGTCTAGTCAACCTCTGTAGTCTAGTGAAGAGTGCTCTAGACTATCAACTCAGAGGTCCTCGGTTTGAATCCGGGCTCGGGCATAGTTCTTTTCGCTTTCTTTGTTCTTTACTACATTTAAGAATTACTGAAACAAAAAATCCACACCTAAATTGTGGAAAATGTGGAATTAAAGGACAGGAACAACTGAGGGCTGGAAATGCTTGCCGAGGATAAGGCATAACACTAGCACCAGCTATAGGCAATTTAAATTGTCCTTCACGTTTGCTCCGCCTAATCGATAATTCACCTATGGTTCCAATCAATTCTTCCTCTTATAATCTATCCCTTTCCTTTCAGGTTAAAGACCAAACGTTGTTTGTATAAGGCGCATGCGTTGATTCTTTGATATTTAAAAAAAAAAATTTTTGATTTATCAAATAAAGTCACAACTCGTTCCGACTAACTGCCAGCAACGAAAAAAGGTGGGTAGTATAAAGAGTTAAATGAAATCCTCGAATATCGGCACCAAAACTAAACAATGGCCTCAAAATATATTTCAACGATCAAAAGTGTACTGGAAAAATTATTTCAATGGAAAAATTGAACGCAACATCAATGAGAACAATAGATTTAAACTATTGGAGTTCTCGCAAGAGCACCAATTTAAACCGCAGGACTTTAGTAGCCCGTTCCTGTTACAGAATCGGCAAGTTACCGATTTGTGTGATGTCATGCGATATCGATCCCTAGTTACCGATTTCGTAACATCTAATGTTTCTGCACGTTGAAATCGGTAAATATTAAGTCCGTAATGAAAAAGAACAAAAATCGAGAAGAAACGTTGCAAAACATAGTCAAATGACAAGTCAAAAAAAAATATAGTCAAATTTTATAACAAAAAGGTGATGGTCTTGTTATGCAAAAGTGATTATATGAAGTTTAAGAAAATTCAATATGTAATATTGATGAGTTTAAAGTTTGCTAAAATATTCAACAATTATATAATTTGACGCTAAGTGATGTGTAACAAAAATTTAGCAAATATTTGTAGCTGGGTACTTTTGCATTGCTCTAACATATATTTTGTTTGGTTAAATTTTTGTTCTTCTATGTAAATGGGCATTCGTTTTAAATTGCAATACCTTGGAAACTAAAACTTTAAAGGTACCCGTTTTAGAATATAAACTGCGAGTACTTGTTATTTCATACATACATAACGTTACTGTCATTTATGCAAATCGGTAGAGTTCTCACTTGCCTCAGAGTGAGTGAGAAAAGCATAAACTTTTATCGATTCACTTTTTTTACGCAATCTTTTTTTTTAAAGATTCCATTGAAGTGAAATCGGAACATGTGACAGCTTATCGATTTGATTTGATTTGATTTGATTTGATTTTACACCAACAGTAGCTGCGCTCCTTTCGCCTTAATATAATCGCGATAACAAATTTTTTCAAAGGAACGGCAAGAAAAATGACTCGTAGACGGCACCACCGTTGAGGTCAAAATTTAATTCAAACAAACAATCATGATACAATAACTATTAGGAGTCATGAGAACGTGTGTCGTTCAAAACTGTTGTGAACTGTTATGGTAGCGATACCTTAGTGAACGATGTTTTACTCTGAATGTGTTTTACTCTAAACATCAGAAAAATTGTAAATTATTTAATTTAATTATTAACCCTCTAAGACTACTTTTTAAAATAATGGGAGAAAGTCGCATAATTTTTTCTAAGGTAAATTATAGCTCCTGAATTCAAAAATAAACTCAGAAATGGTGTAGAAGCTTTCGTTTACCTGTAAGGTGAGAAAATGTGAATAAGTGTCTCAAGGCACTCTTGGAGCTTTGAACGGAAAAAAGTCTGTTGCGAATTCGGTTGTCTTACAGAGTATAATTTACAGGGTATAAACATACCTTTGACGAAAACAATTATGGGTTTGATTAATTTGTTCAATTTCTTTTTTGTTATCACAGCAAAACACAATGTGCACCAGTCAGAATTTTATGCACAAAAAACATATGGCTCTTGCAAATCACAATAAAAGAATCAATAAAACTTCTGAGAGCTTTTGGATCTTTTGCATTTAGATTGGTGTGTTTCTTGGGAACAGCCAAAAAATATTCACATGATATTAAAGCTTTTACTTTTTTTGTTATTGCGAATAATATGATAAGTGCCTTGAGACACTCTTACGTGTTAGAGGGTTAATATATTGCAATTATATAAATAATTTAAGTGCAATTGTTGGCTCCGCTGAATGCATCCAATGTGTGTGACACACGCGGTTTGTTTTGTTTTCTTTTGTTTAACATTCGATGGTCGCAGCTCGTGAGAAAATAGGTAGCTGTCATGGCTTCCTAATAGTCATTGTATCAAACAAACAAATAATTCAAAAAATTAAATGACAGCTCATAAAAATATACAGGTGCGGCACCTGTGTTTCAAATTTTTTAAAGGCTATAATATCACAATTTTATATGGATACCAAAAATAATCCTATTTGTTATAGGATTATTTTTTTTTTGTTTTTGCTTTGAAAAATGCAAGTGCACATGTAAAAAAATAATCTGGATTGTTTTGAAGCGAATGGAACGCAGCTAGTGTAGGTGAGAATTAGATCAGAGTGACGTCAAATCGGTAAAATGGATAGGTTACTGCGATCGTTACGGGTTACAAGAACGAGCTACTGGAATGACGTTTTTTTCACGGATGAATTTAAATTTAACATTTTTGCTTCAGATGGCAAACAAACATGGTTTTTAAAAAACCAAATAAGGAGATGGATGCTTTTAATTTACGGGCGACTGTGAAGCATTTAAGTAGGTTGTGATGGTGTGAGGCTGCATGTCAGAGTACGGAGTTGGTAATTTGGTTTTCATCGACGGCGTTTTAAACAAATTTAGCAACGGTCAGAAAATGCGGATTCGAATGATGCAGATTCGAAGAACTTTTTCATAACTATTATTTCTAACCGTTTGTTTTGTTAAACTACTACACCAGCCAATAGTTTTGCAAAAAAGCTCAATTTTTAGAAGTTATTTCAAACCATTCCAGCTCACGGATGTCTATTGCTAGAGTCGAAACATTTGAGCAATTATCATAACATAAGTCAAGAACTATTTTCAGGAACTGATCCGAGCAAATTATTTTCGTGCGACGCCTTAATGTACATTATTAATATTAATTTTGTTTTTTTTTTAAATTAAAGACTTAATTTATTATCATTAATTTATTAATTTATTAACATTTATTAACATTTAATTTATTTTTAATAACAATTCTTTTTTATTTTTGTCTTTATTTGAAGTACGGTGTGGCGCTTTGGAAGGTTTTGAAAATCATAAAATGGCTCTTAATGGCCTCACTCACGCCCACCCCTGCAGTATAGCTACTCATATTTACATAAATTTTTGTAATATTTTAATGCCGGGATCACGAAGGAAAAAATCTGGGATTTCAGCAAAGTAGCTGAAATCGATAACTCCCTAGCAGATACATATAGTAGATGCATAGATATTCGTATTAATTTTATGTATTCTGTCGAAATGTGAATTTTTAGACATTTTTGAAGAATTTCAAGTGGAAGTGTTCCTGTTATTTTTCCCAATATAGTATTTATGGGTTTGTGGTTATCGTAGTGTTGTTGTTTTCTTATTTTTTTTAACCATTTTTCCACCAAAATATTTTCAAAGTTGATGCCAATGTGTAATAGATACACTACCATGCAAACAAACTCAAGAATTTGTTATGCTGGTCAACGTGAGATGCTGCACAATTATGGAGTTGAACTTATTTGTCAATGACAAATTTATGTCCAACATCGTGACATATGTCACAAATTTACAGAAATTTGTATATGCGAAGAGTCATACAAAATATGTATGACTCTTTCACGAAGGCGCAGAAGTTTGTTTATAGATAAGAAATACGACATGGAATAGCCTAATTTAATGGGGAGTAAACCGAAGAGGCGAAATAGTGTGTGTGTGTAAGCTTATGATGGGAATCGTTATTTAAAATGCGGTTAGTTTTTCGATTTTGACATAAATGTGATTTCTCTCTCTACCGACATAGTGAAAGTGAAAGACAGCAAAACAAAAAATGAGTGATTTTGATAATTCATACGGAATGGAACATATGGGTATTTCCACAGGAAAGTCTACCGTGACCAAAAAATTAAAACTTATTAAAAACTTATTATTTTATGATATTATCTAAGAAAAACATTTTAATTTTATTAATTTAAGCAATTTGTACATAAAATTATTAACCATGATGATCACATCGTCTGCACTGTTTCACAAATGTAGTTTTTCTTTTTCGTAAGTGTTTAGTAAATGTTTCATAAACATTTTTGTTTTATTAAAAATGGAAGGCATTGGCTAAAGATAATGAAAAAATGGTTGATGCAATTAAAGGAAAATATATTGAATTTGTTTTTAATTACCTAATTACATAATTACTTAACTACCTAATTACTTAATTACCATATTAAATTGCAATGGAAAAAACTGTCCCGTGCGACCTGTCCCGTGCGACCGAGCTTAATATTAAATTAAAAAATAAGTGTTAAATATTATTGGCTATTGGTTAAATTAATTGCTTAAAAATAAAAGCAATTTAAAAGAAACACCAATGCACAACATCCATAAAATAAACTCTTTGAAATATTCCCTCAGACTTCGCTGAATTCGGCGCTTGAGTTGTTGTCCTCGAAAAAAACTTCCGTTTTTGTCCCGTGCGAACCCCGTTGTTTTTGGCAATTATTTTGAAAAGGAAAAATTACCGATAATCAACCTTAGCACCACTTATAGAGCTTACTATGAGTTATAAGTTAAGACCATTATCAAAATATAAATCCGTGTTATTACTACTTTTTTTTCAATTTAACTGCGTACGACAGTCCCGTGCGACACCATGGAAATGCCCATATCGTCGCTGCGCTTACAAAAATGGTTATGTGTTTTTCAGCAACTTTTCAGGAAAGCAAAAAACTGATTTTTTGGGAGCTTTTCTTCTACTGCGAGCACTTAGCTGCTTTGAACACTTCTAAGCCAAAAGAGATATAAAAAAACGGCAAATGCAGAAATATGGGCGATAGATAGTGTTATTAAAATATGCAATAAAAAAATTTACAAAAATTATAGAACCATTTTTTTAGGCGCAGCGAGGATATGTATCTACCAGAGCTATAAAATCGGAATTCATACTCAGAATTTTAAGTACAACTGAATAACGACATAAGAATGCATTCAAAGAATGCAAAATTTATTTATAAATAAAATTTTTAATTCACATTCCTTTTTTTAAAGAAGTTATTAATTATTCATTTCAATTATTCATTTCCCTTATTTAGAAAAATTAAACAATTTTCTTATTCATTTGAATGCTATTGACAAGGAATTTCAGAATTTTTAATTATCCTTTCTTTAATCATTCAACATTTTTTGTTCGTTATTAATTGTTTATTCATTATTCATTTGTTATTCGTTATTCAGTTTTTATGCATTATTCTTTTTTTATTCATTATTAATTTTTTACTTATTATTAATTTTTTATTTATTGTATTATTCATGTATTATATTCATTGTAAATTTCTTATTCATTATTCATTTTTTATTCATTATTAATTTTTTATTCATTATACGTTTTTATTCATTATTCATTTGTTATTCATTATTAATTTTTTATTTATTTTATTCCCAGGCCATAAATACAATATGAATAACAAATAAATAATGAATAAAAAATTAATAACAAATAAATATTAACAAATAATGAATAAAAAATTAATAAAGAATAAAAAATAAGTAATGAATAAAAAATGAATAATGAATAAAAATTAATAATGAATAAAAAACTTAAAAGTGAATAACAACTGAATAGTGAATAAAAAATTCATAATCAATAAAAAACGAATAATGAATAACAAATGAATAATGAATAAAAAATGAATAATGAATAAAAAATTAATAATGAATAACAAATGAATAATGAATACAACATGAATAACGAATAAAAAATGACGAATGAATAAATAAAGAATAATTCAAAATTCAATTTTTTGTGAATATCATTCAAATGAATAAAAAAATGCTTCATTATTCCGAATAACGAAAATGAATAATTGAAATGAATAATTAATCCATTTTTAAAAATTAATGTGAATTAAAAATTTAATTAATAAATCAATTTTGCATTCATTGAATGCATTCTTATTTCGTTAATCACTGATTCACTTTTTTGTGAATAAAATCAAATTGAATGCATTCTTTTACAGCTCTGGTATCAACACTGATCCCTGAATCAACCCTGAATGTGCAATTGAAATATGGAATATCCTTGAGCAACAAATATGTGGGTATTGCATATACTATCTTTCCGAAATAATGCACTTACACCAACAAATAATCCATCCTCATCAAAGCATTTCTTAAACGCCTTTTTAAGCACAATCAACTTCAGAATTTATCAATTTGTAAATATATTTATAAAGCATTGTAAAAGCGAGAGCACATCAACAGTAAAAATGTTGATGCTTTAGCTATTTTTATCAGTCTTGTCAACTTTTCAATCCGAAAATTCACTAAAGATACGAAACACTGCGCTTTTGCCCTTAAAAATGCACCAAATTTATTAGGTTTTTAGAAATATCAAACACCCAATTAAATTCACTACTGAAATTGTATAAAAAATCGCCAATTGTTTCATTTTTTAAAAAACAATTTACGTAAGGTTTATAGAAATTTCAAATACTTAAATTAAGTTTATTTGTAAGGTAATCAAGTTTTTTGCAATCAAAAGGAGGACGAAAAAATGTAAGAAGAAAGTACAACGTAAATAAATGAAACACTTTATTAATTCAAAATATTTTAATAATTTTTGTCAATACATCATTTTCTAACAATATATTGGAAATTTTGGATCAAGAAATTTAATTGTACGTTAGGTGCTGCAGCAGCGTATCCTAATTCGTTCTTGATTTCTCACTTGTCATAAATCATTAAGGGTATTCACGATTCTGTTCACTTGCAGTGGAAGACTTGTGCAGGTGTGCAGTTAAATTTTCGTGAACACACCACTATCAATATTTCAAAGCTGTCAAAACTTTTAATGTGCACAAGTGCACAACTGCTCAAGTCCTCAAGTTTGAGGCTACAGTAGAAAAGCACTTAGGGGTCGTCCATAAACTACGTTACCAATTTAGGGGGGGAGGGGTTTTGAAATGCACTACGATAAGTAACGGTAGGGGGGGGAGGTGTTTAGATATTGTAACGTTACCAAAAATTAAAAAAATCGACGAAAAACCACTAACTAATAACACAATCATTTCAAAAGTTTTTAACCTTACATGTTTATGTTTGATCGTCTAAATTGATGGTTAACTTTTGTTTCAACGATTTCTTCCACCACCTTTTCCCTCGACACAGGAACCTTTTGGTATTCCTTCACCATCTCAGCACACGTCTGAAAAATTTGGGTCTTTGCTTTTGCAACAGGCTTTAACGTTAAGGCCTGAATGTTCTTGATCAAAGGAGATACCGTATGACATGTACTGTCCTTCTCAGAAAGAAGAAATCGGTTCAAGGTCATGTCCTACCTGCGGCTTTTATTTCGTTTTTAATACTTCTATGAATTGCCATAAGTTTGTATTATATCGTTTACAATAAATCGGAATAAAAAATACTATTTAAATAAATCAATTTTCAGAAAGCATTTACACAAAAACACAGAACTTGGTGCAGCTCGGGTGCAGCCTTTAAGGGTATGAGGATTCACCTGAATGGGTCGACATAGAATCCGATGAAAAATTCTATTTTGAAGAATCCTCAACAAAGCTACCAGCTTCTTCTATCCCACTGATTGAGTGCATCAAATCTTGGATCGCAGATGGAATAGCTTTTACAGATGATATTAATTATTGATTTTTTTCCAATTGTTCCTTTAATGTATCAAGTCATACTAGTCACTTATACTGAAAATTATCAGAGCTAGTCAAAATATATAATCATTCGAATGAATTAATTTCATATGTCACGTTACTTTATGGGAGGGGGGAGGGGTTTTGAAAAGTACTACGAAAAGTAACGCAGGGGGAGGGGGGGTGAAAAAAAACCGGAAAATCAGTAACGTAGTTTATGGACGACCCCTTATGCATATTTTTGACATACGTGTATTTTGTTTTTGTAAATTGTGCAAGCCCTCAAGTAATCAACTGCACAGGCAAATGCACTGAATCATGAGTACCCTTAACACCATCTGAAAACACTCTTTCAACTGCCAGGGCAGCACAACGTAAATTCAACAAGAATAACTAAATTTTCTAATGGAATGTCTTCATTTTAGAAATGGTTAAATATTTCGACCCACCTTTTATCAATTTCAACATGTTGATTTTAACCTTGTTTTAATTTATCAAAATTAAAATAAACACTCAGAAAAAATGTCCAGAAAAACTAGAAAAATAGCACCAAATCGTTAGAAAATTGGGCTTCATTTAGCGCCATGGCCTTTTTTCTAATCGATTTATTTTTTTAAAGTTTTACACTGATCATACCTCTTAAAACAAATCTTTGACCAATATCTTGAAATGTTGTTCTGTGTTGGTGTCGGTTAAGACTGGTCTCACTCAAACGACTCACCGAATTTCAAATAAAATTGAGTCGCAAAAATGTTAAAATTTTTAATGCTCTTGCCTCACTTCATTCACCTTCCCACTTCCTCATCTCTACTTCAGACGTCAAAGTGAGTCGGTTGAGTGAGGCCAGTCTGAACTGACACTTGGTTAAAGCCGTTTACAACAACAACAGCTAGAAAAACTACAATTCGAACTTTGACAACTAGCTCATTACAACAGTTCATTCGAACAACTTTGACATCTAGCTAAACTTTTGTCAGACTTCTCTCTATTCTAAGTTTACCTTGTAATTGCAACATTGCAACATGTTGAAAAAATGCAACATAATTACCCAAAGGGAAGTAAACATAACCAATTTTTTCTTAAAAACAATGTAGCTGCGAGGCCTTCAAAGTCTGTATATAATTCGAAATACATTTGTTCGGGCATGGCCGCTAAAACACTGAAGACACCTACCCAAGAATTATATATTCAAGATTCCGCCTTGCGCATATCCGCTCTCTTTGTGAGCACGTGCATGTGACGTCAGAAGTGAAAGAGAAAAGAGAGTCAAACTGACTGAAAAAAACGTAGTAAAAAATTTTTAATAGGGGTATTCGATTTAAAAACCTCCTCATTTTCTTATAAAATCTTGGTTTTGTAAAAGAAATAATTTTTAATTAAAAAAACAACGCTTGAACAAAAAAAATATTAATATTTTTCATTACTATCTTTGATAAAAATTTTATATCTTATTGGGGTTTTGACTTCCGTGTTGACCCCATCACAAAAAATAGCTATGTTGCTCGATTTATTTTGAGAGCAGTTTTACTGTGTCTTTGTGTGTATTTCGTTTGTTTCCCAATCAGCCAATCAGATTAATTTGCTTAGTTTCGTTTGTTGTTTATGTGATATTTTTGTTTGGATGTATTTTCACTTATGACGTAGACCTGCGCAGTAGATTGCCATTTCTGCACACTTAAAGCGTGATCTTCTTTGTATTGTTCTTGACACCTACCTTCCACAGTAAGAAAGTATGTATGCACAAGATAGGAGAGAATAAAAAAGATCGCACGAAATTGGAGAGACCAAAAAAAAAATTGAACGACAATCCTCTCTACGCCAAAAAAGCAAAAAAGCGAAAGAGAACACACCGAAAAGAAGCAATCAAAGCAAATGACGCCATTTTTACAATTTAATGAATGAATTTATTACCTATTATAGAGCATTTCAGAATTAATGATAAATAAAACTTAATTATTTCATACATCAATTTTTGTTGTGGTTTAAACATAAAGATTAATAATTTTCACAAACACACTTTCACTACAAAATATCCTGTTAGAAAAACGATGTTGCTACACAGACCAATAGGGTCAAACTGTTGTTTGAACAATGAAAAGAAAATAAAGACAGCACAAACAAGAAGTGGGTACAAACAAGATTTGTTTTCGCTTACAGTTCTGCATTACAATGTCATCACCGACAAATTTTTACAAGCGGGTAATCAAAATTTTCGTTAAATCGTTGGTCAAACACCGATAGAACAACATGGAATTCCATGGAACTTGACGGGGTATACACAATTTTTTTATTTTTTGGATATAATATTAAATATCAGAACAAAAAAGAGCCGCACTTTACTTAAAAAAGAGCTGCATTTACCCACCGTTGCCCTATGCTCTTATATAAAAGGGTACTCACGTATGTTCGGCACCGCAAAGCATGAGAACGGCACTCTCTATTCCAATAATTATTTTACTATTGGATAGCTTTGGTACCCAGTTGGGACATAGGCTTTATAAAATTTGCTTATCCTTTCATAAATAACACAGTGCGACAGCCAAAATGTATCGGAGAAACCGCTGCTTGTTTCTAGTTTTGTCGTAGAGGGTCTAAATTTTTTTAATTATGTTGCCCTATGCTACTATATAAAAGGGTACTCACGTATGTTCGGCACCGCAAAGCATGAGAACCGCACTCTCTATTCCAATAATTATTTTACTATTGGATAGCTATGGTACCCAGTTGGGTCATAGAGGGTCTAAATTTTTTTAATTAGTCAATTTATTCTGCAGGTTGGGCCTGCATGATGAGAACGAAAATGAGAAAGACAACAAGTAAAGAAACTTGTAAAGGATTCATTTGCCAATAAAAATGTTCGGAGGCATTCCCAATTCCTCCCGATCCACCACTCTTCTCACATTTTTTTTTTTGTCCTTACAAACATTTCAATATTTTTTTTGCTACTTGTTTGTTTCAATAAGTTTGTTTTAAATAACAGTGTTTAGTCATGGTCTCTACTGCATGTGCATAGTAGAAGACGTTATGCTTACGCATGCGTCTAAAGCCAATAAAGTGCCCAGATCTGGGTTGTATGGTTATTATTAAATATAAGGTTTTTATGCCTTGAACTAAAACTTTGTATTATTTTTTAATTGTTTTTTTTTTCATTACTAAGTGAAATTTGCTAAGGAATATGATGGAGGCACTTTCAGGATCCTCGCTACTAAAAAACTCTACTCAGGCGAAAAAATTTTAAGAAGAAAATATATGAGTACAGCAATGGATCACGAAGAATTGGGAATATTTCTATCTTATTATCCACACATTTTTATTGGGCTTCTTCATGTTTTCTTTTTCAGTTATAATAAAATTTTGAAATGGCCCTACCTGCAGAATGAATTGACCATTTTAAAAAAGTTGAGACCCTCTACTACAAATCGGAGTATGAGGTCGTGTTCTGGGAGTGCTTCTCTACCAGAAAAAAGCAGTGGTATCTCCGATACAACAAAAAGTTCTAAATTGTCGCACAGTGTAATTAATTAAAATTAAAAAAGTAAACCCATACAATTTCTTTATTCATATCCTCATCGAGGAAATACGCTCTTTCTTTTAAAGATTAATTAATTCCTGATTAATTAAATCTTTCTTAATTAATTAAAATTAAAAAAGTAAAAGAATATAATTTCTTTATTCTTATCCTCATCGAGGAAAAACGCTCTTTCTTTTAAAGCTCTATTTGAGTAACGGAAAGGTGGTGAGCAACGCTAAACACGTTGTGCTCAAACTAACACGTGCCGTTATCCTGATAACATTTAATGGGCGTTGAACAAGAGGCGCGGTACCTTCCATGCAACCCAAATTTGCGATATCAAATTATAGGTCGCATAGCCTCAGAATTTGATATCTGACCACAATACCCCGTGCCATTCTCCTGATAACATTGAATGGGCGTTGGGGAAAGGGATTTGACTTCTCCCATCCAATCCAAAATTGTGATATAGAATTGCTCTAGAATTATAGGTTGCACAGCCTCGGAATTGGGTATTTAATCTTAAATAACACGCGCCATTCCCGTGATAAAATTTTATGGGCGTTGGAAAAGGAGGTAGGGCACCTCCCATACAATCTGAATTTGCGTTATTCGATAACTGCGGTTGCTTTGGAATTATAGGTCGCACAGTTTTGGAATTCAGTATTAGACCTCAATTTAAACGCCCAGTTTTACTGGTAACATTTTATAGGGTTTGGAAAAGGGGCGTGGCACTTTTCAGCAGCCAAAATTTTCAGCATAACTTTCGGATAAATATGATCAATGAAACTCGGTACGAACTGACTATATTTACTTTGTCAACTTGCTTGCAATTGCTTGCACTAGCGCAAGAATAAAACGAAAACAATCGTGACCAAGAAAAATAAAATAATTGTGCGCAAAGAAAATTAATTTTTCGTTGTAAACACATACATGTGAGTGAGATTGATAAGCATTTATTTTCAACTAAACATGATAACTCTTTCAAATTTTAAGCGATAAATCCATAGTAATTTCTTTTGAAGCAGCAACGCGCCGGGTTTTAGTTAGTGCTCGTACAATATATTGTACCAACACCTAATGAGTAATTATATTGGCATACTCCTTGCCGTATCTATTATTTTTCCCATCATTGTGTGTAAGATTTTTCGGGGCTCTTAATAAGGGTAAACCATTTTCTTTACAAGATATCGGTTTAAGTTGTAATAAGTTGTATCTGTTTTTTATGTCATCATTTTGTTTCATAAGAATTGGGACTAAAATAATAAATGCTATAGATTGACTTGGGCCGAATTGAGATTTTTAAAGAAGAAAAGATATAAACACAAACACAAAAAAATTCTCAAAGAATTTAAATCGATACAATTTTTCATTCTCTTTTCAGCATTTATTTTACGATCTTTTTCTTTGTAATTCCTAATGAAAGACAAACATGGAAAGCATTTAAAATCTAAAGTGAGAATTTGTATCTTTAAGACCGTGTCATAACAAAAACGCATCGCACACTGCATCATCGTTGCACACCTTGCCGTTGCCATGCCGCACAGCAGCATCTTTTGTCGATGTTAAATGTTGAAAAACTTTGAGTGATATGTAAATAACTGAAATTGTAGCCTTAATTCTGGATTCTTTCCACAGCCACAGCTTCTGATGCGAGATACTTTGTGCTTGTAACTCGTAGATAAACAGCCTGCTCACGCTGCTCACAGTCATTCAGATGCGGTATAATTAATTAGCTGTGTTCATAGCTGAAGAGTCTGACATAAAATGTGGCCAGGGCGGGGCGGTCCTTAAAACATTTCGTATAGACCGCAAAAATGTGTAATATTTCAAAAGAATTATTCAAAAATAATTTATCCAAAAGCTATTTAATTAATTATGATGAGTTCAGCGATCAAATGATTGACTAAGTGACTGATTGATTAATTGTTCCGTATACTATTGTAATTTATTACAACATGTATCTAGATAATTGCCTGGGAACTAGTAGGCTCGAAAAATAGTCTCTAGCCTATAGTCTCTGAGTTATTGAACGTCAGCTATTTATTGGTGTTAAATAGTGCCTAAGCAGAGAATGAGGAATGTAGAATGTTTTTGTTTGCTTTTTTCATAAGGGACCAGGTACTTTATTTAAATTTAAAAGACCAGGTACAATCAACAACTCTAAAAACTCTTGATTCTTACATTTAACCTACCATCAACTTTTAGCAAATTTGGTGACCAAACAATCAGCAGGGATTAAGCTATGTAATAATTGAAAACATGATGGCAGATTCTATAAATCCACGAGGTATAAAGCATGGATAAAATCTTTGCAAGTAATCCAGCCACATGGACATTCAACCACAACCCGAACCGCAACCATGCCACTGCACGTATGAAACATGAAACATAATCATTAACTTTTACTTAAGAACAACAATAAAGAGCGTCAGCAATGCGCCGCTTTAAATCTCATTATCCTTAATGAAGAATAGCATTTACAGGATTCGTGCTCTCTATAACTCCATAACTTTCTCTCTCTCCCTCTCTCTTTCTCTCTCTCTCTCTCTTTCTAGTTTACTCTTACTCATTGACTTCGTGTCAAGTCATATCTATGTTTGCGCTTAAAAACAGACAGCAATTTTTCCTAAACACTAAGAGTATCCTAGGATACCCTTTGATGAGTGCGCATGCCGTCAGAGAACAAAGTCGCAAGAACATTTTACTATGAGCTGTATTTTTTCATAGTAGTCCTGTGAAACCCGTATCCTGTGGCGTTTGCCTTGCAACCTCAAGCGTAACGCGATTGAATTGAATGGAATTTGAATGTGTCGGCAGGACGCGCATTTAAAACAGAAGGATAGACCGACCAAATTGTTGACACACAAATCATGTTGAAAAACCATCAGTGTGAGGGAGAACGTGTTAAAGGGAAGTAGAAGAAGGAAAGAGCAAAACTCCGAGGGGTATTCGAATAACAGTAATTTACACCACTTTTCAGTCAAAGCGCTTTGATGACGAAATCATTCTACGGGCCATGGAAGGGAGGTGTTTCATGGTTAATAGATAAATGCGTTGATATCGGATTTAATTGGTTTACACGCCGGTGGTAATTGGTGATTGTGGGTTCCATCTGTGGTTTAGTAAGCAAGTAACGTAAGCGTGGACATATTTATTTTAAGTAATGATATTTAGAATAACACTTTGGCTAGCTTGTGGAGATGTTTAGGCATGATCCTTTGAATTTTGTTATTTTTTTAACTGTTTCATAGTAATACGCGTAGATAATATCTTTATCTCATGGCTTCGCAATTTAACCCTCCTCATTGTCAGGGTAGTCATTTCCAAGATATGAGGACAACAAAATTTACAAATTATGAAAACGAAGGCGAGGCTGTATTTATGGAAAAATTTTGGGGTGAAATAAATTTAAAACCTACAATTTCACGCATTCAGAAGAAAGCGTTAAAAAACTAATTTACCAAGATAACTGGTTTTAAAAACTAAAATTACATTTCTAATGAAAACACTCCTTTGCAACATAAATAATTTTTCGAGAAATTTTGCTTTAGAACTTTCAATCGCCATATAAGTTTTATGAAAGGGTATTTTATTTTTGTTTTAAAACTTTTGTTAAGGTGACTCTAGAATCTCCAGATTTAGTGTGTTTATAGTGCTATCCAAGGAATAATATTAGACGATCGGAGAATGAAAGTGCGTAAGGTGACTGAGGCTTAGGCATCTCAACTGAGCGGACACATCACTTTTTACATAATTATTTGGATATAACAAAACTGTCCGCGCGATGGGTGCCGTGATTTCTCACACTTGATTGCTCATAAGCACAGCCGTGTGACCACTTCAAAAGAGTGTTAAGCGATGTTCAACCATAATCCGAAGGAGTTTTTGAGCCGTTTCGTAACCGTAAAACTACCCTGAGTTAGAAAATTATATGCAAGTCTAGTGGACCTTGTACACACAGCCAAAACAACCTAATAAAATAGAAGAAAATCAATTATATTTCTTTATGGTTTTCATCCAAAAAGATTGTTTTATTAAAACCATAGAGAAAACCTTATTAACACTATGAGCTTTTTTTATTAGGCAAACCACATAATTTTAAGAAGAAATCTTACAGATTTAATAAGATTTATTTTTGAAATTTAATAAGGACATCTTATTAATTTAATAAGATTTCTTTTTAAATTTGAATAAGGAAATATTTTGAAATCAAAACGGAATTTAATTAACCTTTTACCTAGATATATACTTTTAATTGCCTGTAATATTAAATAAAAAGAAATTTTGATGTTTTATTACAATTTATTAGGAAATAAAATTTGTATATGGACAATTCCAAGCTAATCGATAACGCGCAAAAAAATTCAATTTAAAGGTATTATTTGAATTTCCGTATTTTTATATGAAGAAATGGTCTGTGTTTCATGTGATGTCGCTAAAATTCCAAAATGAATGATACTTTGGGATATTTTTTACTTTAAAGTCAAGTGTAGCAAGTACATTTTTTAAACTTTTGGGGTAGATAATTTTTAAATCTGTATATGGACAATTCCAAGATAATCGATAACGCGCAAAAAAATTCAAGTTAAAGATATTATTTGACTTTCCGTATTTTTATATGAAGAAATGGTCTGTGTTTCATGTGATGTCGCTAAAATTCCAAAATGAATGATACTTTGGGATATTTTTTACTTTAAAGTCAAGTGTAGCAAGTACATTTTTTAAACTTTTGGGGTAGATAATTTTTAAATCTGCGCTTCAAGTGTCAAAACACTAGCAGTGGAAAATTAAAACTTAGAAAGCGAAAAGAAAGTGTTTGAAAATTTTGTAGTGCTAGTAAAAATTAAATATATTTCCTGCGCGAACCAGCTTTTGGAATTTGAAAAAAGGCTAATAAACTGTAACGCCCGTCCCCTTAAAAAGGCAAAATGTTACGTAAGTCTGATGTTGTAATATTAATTATAGTCCAACTTTGTGATAGTAATCTTAAGCATAGCTCTTAGAGCTTTCTGTGGTTTTTTCTAATTTTTGTTTTCGCATTTGTCCTTTATAGCAAGTTTAAAAGTTGTAACGCCTGTCCTAAAATTTTTTTCGAAGAGCTTTTCGAAAGGTGGTAAAATTTTTTTAAGATGAACGCTAACGCAAAGGAGCGTGAAAGACGAGCCGCGCTTATGGCGAATCCGGAGGCATGCAGAAGGTTTCTCGATAAGGAAAAAATGAGGGACAGGGCAAGGAGAGCTCAGCTGACGGAGAAATCCGAAAGGACAAGCAGCATGTGCGGCAGCAGGTGTTGGCAAGAGTCAAAAAGTTCAGGGAAAAGAAAAAAGCAAGTAAGAGCTGAGTTTAGAAATTCTTTGGGATCATATAGGTGCAGGCAGACTCTGCGTAAAGCTGTGAGCAAAACTAAGAAAGCCATGCCGTCCAGCAAATCAAAAAAAAAAGTTGGTGTGCTTTCCAAACTCCTTTTGGAGGAAAATATGACTGGACAAATTCGTCCGAAAAAACAGGAAGTACGTTCTGATGCTACGACCGTCGAGACAATTGGGAAAGTAAGAACGTTTTACAAGAGAGCTGATATCAGAAGGCAATCTCCCAATAAACTTAATGATGACTGTTGGGAGGTTTACTCACTGTTTAAAGAAAATTTTCAGTGCAGAATTTCGAAAAGCAAGTTATATTAACTTAGACCGAAACACGTGCGACCGATGTCGGAAATGCCTCACGAAGTAAATGCCTTAAATTGATAATTACTATTATTTAATTCGATGTTGCTTATTTATATAGAATCAATTATACTTAAATACGCGTTTATATATATTCAATTTTTAAATTCCGCTGAAAAGCCAATTAATGTGCTTAGTGGAAAATCCTAATTGCCAATAGGGGGTATGTTTTAGTACGTAGGTGCATTCTGTCTGTCCCGGCTGATTCGGGCAGATTTTAGAATGTGAATCGTGCATGCGTATAGGTCGGGTATACGTATCTTGGGAAGATTTCATACCTCCGGGCGAATCCAAAAAAAAAAAAAAAAAGTCTGATTTTGCATGTATCATGCATGTTTCAAATTTCTCATGAGCGCATTGCAAAAATTCGATGTAAACATAAAATCATACCAAGAATACTTGTACAAAATTTGATGTGATACTAAAAGTGAAAAGTGCATGGTACTAAAATGTGAGTCGTATTTTGAAATTTGGGATATCTTGCCATTGTCATTGGAAACCACTTCGTATTCAATGGAGGCAGTGGGTTAAATCGCACGACGGATAATTGCAGGTTAAAACTTTAGAAGGAACGAGGCAGATCTCTTGAAAATGTTGAAAGATCAAACAAAAAAATTCAAGAAATTCAAAGAAAATGTCTATATTCACTGACGGTTGCGCAGCCCAATTCAAAAACAAATACACTTTATCGAATATATATTTCAGTCGAGAAGATTGGGGTGTTGATATGGAGTGGGCATTTTTCGCGACGAGCAACGGAAAAGGTCTAATAGATGGTATAGGCGCAACAGCAAAATGCACATTATGGTGTGCCACAAAAGCTCGTAAGGTGACTTTAAAAATGTATTTGATTGCTATGAATGGCATTCCAAAAATCAAAAAGATACTAATATATATACTTGGACAATGCAAGTATAAATTCAATTAAAGAAAATCTCATTAGTAGATGCGATCATTTGAGTCCTATTACAAATTTACAAGAAAATAATTATTTTATGCGCTTATTTGGGAATAGCATCGCTTACGGAATAACAGCATACTCTGAACTGAAGCAAACTACATTGCTTAAACACAACACTAAATAACGGTAAAAACTAACCAAATACTTTTGTGTACTATATTCATTTGTCTAGTTTGCCTTAGTAACTTAGTACAAACTGTTTTCTTTGATTTTTGATGTATTATTTTGCATTCGTAACGCCCGTTCTAATTCATGTAACGCCCGGTCCTGTACTAAATAGTTAATAAAAAACATGATTTTTATTTCACCATTTTTTTTTTGGCGCAGAATTTTCAATTAATAATTTAAATTCTAATTTAATTTAATAATGCGAATGCAATTAAATTTTTAATTTAAAACATTCTAGTTTGGCTTAACTTTGCAATTTACCAGAACATTGCAGGAATTTTTTTGTGTGCGCGTAACGCCCGTCCCTGACATATTTTCGAAATTACCACAAGAATAGACCATGGATTAAAATTTTTTTTAATGTAGGGATAGATCAGCTGGAATTCTATTTTTTTTGATAGCAAAATATCCACTAGCTATTGTTATTGCGAAAATATCTTTGTTTAAATTCGTACGAATGTAACGCCCGGGACTGTGGAATTACCCATATGTATACATAAAATACATCTGTTAAAATATAATTTCACAAAAAGCAAAAAAAAAAATAAATTTAAAGTGGTTGCATAAATAATTTTTTTAACTTAACATAATATGACTTTCTCACCAAAATACCCGGCGTTGTCGAGGCCTTCAAAGAAAGTGGCGACATCCTCTGTCTCCATTTTTTGAAGAACCTTCTTCGAGTTTACTCTATAAATTTTTAGTAAAGTCGCAATTGAGTCACTCAAGCCCACGACTGAAATATGGCTTGAGTTTCCAGAATTTCAGCTTCGTCGAAAACAAGTTCGGCAACATAAGTATCATTATCCATTATCACATATTTTTATTTTACTTTAAATAAAATAAATCCATAAAATGCACATAAACTTCATGAATTCACTTTACAATTATGACTGAAAGCTAAAGCAAAGAATAAGTAGCGTTTTCACCGTTATTACCTTCTTAAATGGGTGTTTAATAAGAAAATCTTATAAAAGCAGATCAAAAAGAATTTCTTATTAATGTAAGGTGATCTTTTCTTATACTTTGGAGAGTGAAAAAAAGATTTTCTTATTAAAGTATAGTATTAATAAGATTACCACATCATTTCATTAATTTAATAAAAAAATCTTTTTAAAAAATTGTTGAGAGTAGTTGTAAAATTTTAATAGGAATTTCTCTATGGAATTAAAAAGATTTCTCTATCGAAAATTCTTAGTTTTTTTCTTGGTGGTTTTTAGCTCTGTGTATGTATATTGTATGTATGTACACACATGGAATTCTGTGGATGGGTAATAAATAGCCCACACAGCAAATCCTTTCAATAAAATTAAAATTTATCATATTTGTTGCAAAAATAAGGGTCTCTTTCACCAAATCACAGAGGGAATGTGATTAAATAACTAAGCAATGAAAGAATAGTCCAGACAAACATTAAAAATTCGAGTATGTTTGTCTCTATCACTATATTCACATTTATCATGATTGAAAGAACCACAACATTTTTGCTGCAACTAAGGCCTTTTCCACATGAAGCAATTGAAAAGTAATGCAACTACAATGCAACAGCTTAAAAAGTTTCAAAACACTTCAATGATAAACTGAACATGGAAACGTGCAACGCAACATGGAAAAATTCACAACAACACAAACACTTATTCAGTGGAAGCTTTGTTAGGTTAGGTTAGACCGGATGCCTTCGTGAGGCTCACATAGACCAATTCAGGTCCTTAGTGGTACCGGTAGCGAACAAAAGGAACCTTTGTGTTTGTTTTAAAAGTCTTTAAAGATTTGCGTTGAGTTCGCAAACCTTAGGAGGGATTCTAGAGACACCCTGGCTACATCTTTAAGTGACGGGAACGTCGATGAGCCTAGGTATTTTAGTCTCGATCTAAGTAGGGCGGGGCATGTGCATAGTAGGTGCTCCAGGGTCTCCACTGTGCCCAGTTCTTTGCACTTCCTGCAGTTGTCATCCGTGGTGATGCCAAGCTTCCTCGCGTGGGCTGCCGTCATGCAGTGACCAGTGAGCATGCCCACTAGTGTCCTGCAATCTTTGCGCGGGCGTGCCAAGATGAACCGAGTTCGTTTTTCGCATTGTGCATTGCACATGAATTTCGAGATTTTGCACGTTGTCGTATCTCTCCATCTACGATTCACTGCTAGTGTGGCTCTTCTTTCGAGGTTCCTGTACAACTCTTGTAGCGTAGTAAGTACATGTTCTGCGAGTTCTGATTCCAGCCCGGCGCCTTCCTTTGCTAAACCGTCTGCCATCTCGTTTTCCTCAATGCCCTGGTGGCTAGGGACCCAGTAGATGCGCACTCTTTTCGAAGCGCATAGTGCATCTAGTGCATCTCTGCCAGCCAAGACACTTTTGGACTTGATGCTAGCGGAGCGCATGGATTTGATCGCCGCTTGACTGTCAACGAAAATGTTGATGTTAGAGTGTTGTGTGTCCATGCTGAGGGCTATCTCAGCAGCCTTCCTTATGGCAAATATTTCCGCCTGGAAGATACTGCAGTGGTTCGGCAGTTTATATGGCTGCCTTATATTAGGCTCTGCGCAATACACCGCCGCACCTACCCCCGTAGGCATTTTGGAGCCGTCGGTAAATATGTTGACCGCCTGCTGTGCTTGTTCTCTATACCTTTGCACCAGTCGTTTGGTCCCAGAAGAGTTCGTACTTTGGAATTGACTATCGTGCGAGGTACCATGTAGTCCATGCTACTAAGTAGATCCTTTCCGATTGTACAATGTCCAAAATTTTGGATGTGCATGTTGCCTGCTGCCGTAAGGCGTTGTGCCGTTTTTCCGGCTATTAGTTTTGCGTGTATGTCCAGGGGGTCCATACTTAGAATCGTTTCAAGCGCTTTAGTTGGAGTTGACTTCAGTGCCCCCGTGATGCATAGCGCTGCCTGCCGCTGAGTTTTCTCCAAGTGCCTGAGGAATGTTGATTTGTTCACAGCCGGCCACCACACAATAATCCCGTAGAGTAGAATAGGACGCACTACCGTTACATAGATCCAGTGCATCAGAAAGGGTGAGAGACCCCAAGAACTGCCTAGCATCTTTTTGGATGTGTATAGTGCAATGGTGGATTTCTTCACCCTTTCTTCCACGTTGGTTTTCCATAACAGCTTGCTGTCCAGGACGACTCCTAGATATTTTGTGTGAGTTTTCGGTATGAGACGTATATCGTTCAATTTCGGTGGTATCCACTGTGGTATCTTGTACCTTTTCGTGAACAGAACCAGATCCGTTTTCTCTGCGTTAATACTAAGACCGACTGAATTTGCCCATCTAAGTACATCATGGTGGATTTCTTCACCCTTTCTTCCACGTTGGTTTTCCATAACAGCTTGCTGTCCAGGACGACTCCTAGATATTTTGTGTGAGTTTTCGGTATGAGACGTATATCGTTCAATTTCGGTGGTATCCACTGTGGTATCTTGTACCTTTTCGTGAACAGAACCAGATCCGTTTTCTCTGCGTTAATACTAAGACCGACTGAATTTGCCCATCTAAGTACATCTTTGAGTGTGCTCTCCATTATGGAGCTTACTGTTGATAGACATTTCCCTACTATAATAATGCTTATGTCGTCTGCATAGGCAGTTATCCTCGGGGCTCTACCTGCGAACTTTTCGAGTAGTTCATTAACTACAAGATTCCATAGTAGTGGAGAGAGGACCCCTCCCTGGGGTGTCCCACTGTGAGCTTCTCTTACCATGGATTTAGTGCCCCACTCAGCCCGCACCTTTCTGCAGCTTAGCAAATTGTCTAACCAAAGGTTTATTGCCGGTGGTGCCTCTATTGCACGTAATCCACTGAGGATTGCGGTGGTTGATACATTGTTGAATGCACCTGAGATATCTAGAAACGCCCCGAGTGCGTATTCCTTGTGGTGGAGGGCTTTTTCTATGGTTACTACTAGGGAATGTAGTGCCGTTTCAACCGATTTCCCTTTCGTGTATGCGTGCTGGTTGGTTGATAACTGGATTGAATTGTTTCTTAGGTGCAAGTCAATCAGTATCTCGAGCGTTTGTTAAAAGAAGCTTTGTTAAGAATATATAAAAAATAAATTGAGGATAAAAAAGGATATTTCTCCACTTCCTACACTTATTTCACATTTATTAACTGATTAATTATTTTCGTAGCACACAACACATATCGCAAACGTAACAAATCGCCGATTCAAATTGCAGCAAGCCGTGTTGCATGGAACTGGTTGCGAATGTGTTTCCAACTTGTTGAATACAAGTTGTTTCATGTGAAGGTTTCGGTATAAATACACTGGTTAGCAACTTTTGTTGCAGTTGCATTACTTTTCAATTTCTCCATGTGAAAAAAGCCTTATAGTTGAGGCCAGTGTTGCCAGAAAAGGGAATTTTCCCCGTTTTGCTGGAACTATCAACCCAAAAGGGAAAACGGGAATAGCACTCTTAAAAACGGTGAAAATTAGGTTTACCGCTTTTTTGTGAAAAAATGTAATTTCGTCACAACGTAACATTTACATAAAATTAACATTTTGTATTTAAATTTTAGGCAGTAGGAAGTTTAAATTCAAAATTTCAACGTGTGTCTGCTGAAAATCACGGAGTCTTAGGCCCTTATTATGAGCTGCGTTCGATCTTCGACTGTAGTCGAATGGCCTGATCGAACGAATTTGCATTTGGTATTATAACGTGCTTTCGACAAAGAGTAGCGCTATTGTGAATTTCGTTCATATTGTTTGTTCACGGTAGCATATTTCTATCAGGTGATCGTTGTATTATTTCAACTAGGTTTGAAAGTTGATTGCAAAAAATAAGACAAAAAAGTTATGACTATGACGAAAATAATTTCCATACGATTCGACGCTTCGTCAGAAGATTATGAAAGCTTGACGGAACTGGCTAGAAGTAGAAAACTGTTGAGCAATGCTTTTTTTAGCTAATCTTAAGCCACTTTGCTGTTGTTCTAACTGGTGGTCCTAAGCAATTTAATTCTGGCGTGAGTTCCTCCCATTACTTTTTCGCCTGAACTTTGGAACAAATATCCTTTGCAGTCAAAGTTTGCCTCCATCAATGAGACCAGTTTTTTAACTGCGATTTGTTGCTTAGATCTGCATAAAAGTTACAAAAACAGTTCAATATTAGTTTTTAGTCTTTAAAAAGGAAAATACAATCACAAAATACTTAAATTTTTAACAATTTTTGCTCAGCACGCATCGCATCGAAAGCAAAATCCAATTCGACTGAAATTTCGATGAGCAACGAACATTTCGATAGAGTTGCACTGCTCATAATAAGAATTTAAGTTTCGATACTCGTTGTTCGATAACCAGCGAAGATCGAACGTCGAAAGCAATTCATAATAAGGGCCTTAGACTTATTTTCAGCAAGACACACATTAGGGGTATTCACACTGACTTGGGTAGTTGGGTAGATTGGCAAATGCCGCACATTTTGTTTTTGTAAAGTGCCATTCTACCCAAGTACCCATCTACCAATCTACTCTAGCTGACCCCATGACGTGTTTGGGTAGATTGTTTTCATGCCAAATTGAGTACTTTTTCCCATGTGTTACCACCTTTTGCAAAAATAGGCAATAATTGACCTAAGGGCATCAAATTTACAATATATGTTGTCAAGGCTAATATCTCGAATAATGCACAAAAAATATTGCCACACCCCTATTTCCGCCCACAAGTTAATAAAGTTAATAAAAAGTTATTTTTCAGATGAATTCGGTTGTATTGGACTAGTATTTTGTAATTTAGTTCGTATGGCTACTATCGACAATTTGACAAAAAATGGGCGTGGTCAAACTATAACTACGCCTACTTTTCAGAAATTATAATTCCTGAGTTGTGCATGTTTTTATAATGAAACTTGGTTTATATTTGCTATGAGACCAAGTGGTGGTCACTAGATATATAAATTTTGAAACGCCTACTTTTACCGCCCTTCTACTACACATATAAAATCGTTCGTGCGGTGTCTCTTAAGATCTCAGGAATGGTAACACCTAAGGCAACCAAATTTACAATATCTGTAAATATCTCGATTAATAAAGTTAAAATCTCGGTCTTTAAAAAAAGCCACACCCCCTTTTACGGCCCACAAATCAATGAAAAGGCTATATTTCGGACGGTTTTGATCGTCATAAGGTTGGTAATTAAGTTTGGATGTTTACTGTCTGAAAGTGTTTTAAAAATGGGTGTCTACGCCCTCTTTTAAAGATCACAAATAAAAAAATACCTTAATTTAAGACAATTTTGGCCATATAAGATTTAAGTAGCGACCGTAGCCTGGTGGGTAGAGTGCGTGGCCCCTAAGCAAAAGACCCGCGGCAGCCCGGGTTCAATTCCAGCTCAGACAGAAAGTTTTTCAATTGAATTAATTTTTCTGTTCGGTTGCCACCTCTCTGCAATGGCAAATCTCAGAGAGTTAAAACTGCCATGTAAAGCTTCTTGAGAATATAAACCGTTCGGAGTCGGCATAAAACACGTAGGTCTAGTTCTTGGTCATTTGTGATCAAACCTTTAATAACACGCACAACACAATTGATCAACAGAAGCAAGGTCAAAGCCCTTCCAAGGGCTGAAATGGCCAGTTTATTATTTTTTTTAAGACTTAAATTTGGTAATTTAGTTTTTATGATAACATTCGGGAACAGTACTAAAGATGGGCGTCGTTGCTCTTTAGCAACGCCCACTTTTTCATAAATCATTAAAATTGACTACTGGGTCGATTGCGCTGAAATTTTGGAAGTCGATTTGTTTCGCCTACTAGATAGTTTAGGAAAATTTTGCCAAACCCCCTTTTACTGCCTACAAATCAATAAAAATGCTATATTTTAGATGGTTTTATTCGTATTAGACTAAAATTTGGTAAACTAGTGCATATAGTTACTTTCGGAAACTAAACTAAAAATGGGCGTAGTCACACTACAGTTATGCCAGTTCGGATACACAAAAAATTAAAAAGTTTTTTCCGATTGGCATGAGAATTCTAATGTGGCAGTAAACCGGTCTGTGACAGGACAACGTTTTCCCCTGGAGTTCTCGTAAATGATAAGATGCTGCAAAGTTCACGTAAAAAATTACTCGTATATAAAATAGCTTTTTTTCGCCCAATTAATGGCCTACATAAAATGACAAAAAATGATTTGGTGGCAACCTTCTTCCAGCTGTCACTCATTTCTCATCATCTACATAAGCCGGGGAGAGCAAACAAACATGCAGCACTGCCCAAAACTAATCTACAAAGTACTCAATTGAAATTTAGGATGCTCGCAATAATCAAAAGTACTCAATTTACCCATACCCACCAACCCAAGTCAGTGTGAATACCCCTATTGACTATATATGAATACAAAATGTGCCAAATTTTTGGCATCATGTTTTAAATATAAAAATTGCAGATATTTAAATTTAAATTTATTAAGTATATTTTAGTACAATAAGAACTATGTTCTTTTACAGTTAAACGGATAGATATCAAACAATTTTGGTTGGATATAACAACAAATAAAATGTTCCCCAAAATTAAAAAACTTTAATTTTTTTCATTTTTCTCTTCCGCGTAGAGAAATATACACTGAGAGAAATAACGAATATTAAAACTATTCACGCTCGTGCATAAATTCTTTTTAAAATATTTAAAATATTAAAGTTTTTTCGAAATGACCTTGTTATTTATTATGTTATTATTATTATAAAAATATATCAGCAAAAATCTAAAAACAACTTCAGTTACCATGCTTTGATAGTGGAAGACTTCCAGCAGACTGTTGGACTCCGTAATAATGGCATAAGCATAAAGACTAAAGTTAAGCAAAAATACAACAACCAATATGAAATGGGAGGAAAACTGAGAAATTGACACTTAAAATTTCATCGCGTCTGTAGTGCAGTGCGCTAATGCGCGCTTGCACGGATATCACAAAGATTTCTGATGAAGCCTTTAGCAGAGCCGAAATTGCAATAAAATCAGCTAGTGATTTTTTCCTTTTCATATTGAAGAAACGTTGTTGTTGTTTCTTTGGAAAGATTCGTTAGAACAATTAATTGTTCTTACTTTGACCTAAAGCTCAACAAACGATTTTAAACTATCAAACATTTAGAATTTGTATTTAAATCATATAAAATCAACATAATATTTAAATTTATTCTCCACAACACGTTGCTTTTGCGTATTTGAATTTAAGTTGAGTTTGTTTTTCTGATTTCGCCTTTAATCAAAGTACTCTGTTCAGTTTCATGTGAAATTCCACTCAAATCTCCGTACAAAAAGTAACGGCTGCAAAACAAGCGTGGAAATTTTCACATGTTCGTTAGGGCAGTACTCTGTTCCGCGAAATTTCACGCAAACGAACAGAGTACTAGGCTTTAGGCATAGTACTCTGTTCAGTTTCATGTGAAATTCCACTCAAATCTCTATACAAAATATGACAGCTGCGAAACAAGCGTGGAAATTTTCACAACATTTTCGTCAGAGCAGTACTCTGTTCCGCTGCGTGAAATTATCGCAACATATTTCTGAGCAACATTTTTTCACGACAATGTAATTGTACTGCCCAGTGTTGCCATGAAAAAAAAATTTTACAGCGTAACTTTTGTACTCTGCTCGTCGGATTTCTCATCGGATTTGTGAAACTCTGAAAACAAGAACTAAGACATTTTCAGTCGCATTTTACAACAAAGAAGACAAATAAAATATTGCATTTTATTAGACGTATGACGTATATTTAAGGTATATTTATTTAAATAATTCACATTTTTTTCAAAAGTCAATTCAATCATAATAGAAAATATATTATAATAAATTACATTTTGAAAATATTTTTGAACACACAAACAAAGAGTAAAAATCAAATTAAAAATACATTTGCAACACAGTTTGGTTTAATGTAGATCTCTTAAATCGGTAAAAATGAAATGCATAAAGCTATAATACATAATTTTTCAATTTTAACTCTAAATGAGTTAAAAATGAGTTAAATTTTTTCTAATTAACGAAAAAATGTTGTTGTTTTAAGCTACCAAAAACTACAAAAAATTTAAATTTAGTGAAAAAAATATGTGTAAAAAATATAATTTTTTCAAAGTCATATATACATTGCTTTATTAAATTTGTTTATCAATTCTTTATCAATTTCAAGACTAAAACAGTTAAAATATTTCATACGCAGATAATCTTTTGTGTGCAGAGTATCCATTGTTTCTAATTCTAATCTATTGCGAACTTTAGTTTTATTACTATTTATTTGACTAAAAGTTCGCTCAACGTTAGCTGAGGAATTCGGTAAGCTCAACAATTCAAAAATAAATTTTCCCATTATTGGAAATGCAGGAGTACCATCGCATCTTTTTATTTTAAAGTTGCCATCAATTTTATTATACTAATTTTTTTCTTTTCATGTATATATGTTAGTGTGTCCCTTATTTTTTAATGTTTTAATTTGTTGAGGCTTAGGCCCTAATTACGTTCATATGCCCCTAAAACACACTAAAACTAATTTTCTGCTCATTTGGATAATGGCAACCTGTGCCGACATGCATCGAAACATGTTCATGCATGTTGGGTGGAAGCGACGACGCATGTTTGCTTTTCGCATGCCGCTTTTGGTCAGTTGTGTTTGTATTTGCAACTAATTAACGCGTATTGTTTTCTATTGCAAGTATGGCAGTGGAGTTAAGAAGTGATAGAAAAAATATTTTCTTGATTGGTGGCTTAAGCCATCAAATAACAGGTGCAAAGTTACCGTCTAACCGCCAAGTTCTTGCGGTTCTATTTTTTAATATTCGCGAAGTCAATTTGACTGTTAGTGAAAGCGCAAATCTTGTTGTTCGAGAGTGTATTATATTCTGGGAAAAAGCTAGAATACCTACAAGAGCTGTATATAACTGTGTGAAGAAGCTAGTGGACCTTCATCAAGCTTGGCGAGAACTACAAAAAAACTCAAAAAAGACACAGGATTTGTATAAGCGCCGTGAGGAAGAGTTCCAAAATAATTTGGATAATTTATTTGATATAGCACATACTTATGCCTTGGAGCGTATGAAAATAGAGGAAGACAGAATGTTTTTACAAAAACAAAGAGAGCCAGGACGTCCGGTCTGTTTAGTGGGTGTGGACAAAAAATTGGCCGAGAAGGAAGAAAGGATGCGACAAAGAAAACTAAATGAAGAGAAACAAAGACTCAAACAACTATCTCTAGAGGGCATGTCGACGTCTCTTACTACACTTTATCCCAGCTCTGATGAAAGCCTGGATGAACCTTTGCCGTCGACATCGCGAGTTCTGTGAATACTTATAAAAGAGGAAGGAAAGACTTTATCACGCCTAAGTTAGTTGCAGCTTTGGATAGATGTCAATTAAGCATAAGGGATTCTGTTTATATACTTCAGGCTGTGGTAGAAGCCCTAAATCTCAGTTGTGATGATTTCCCAATCAACAAATCTTCTATTCAGCGCATTCGAACGCAAAGTAGAAAGGATAGAGCGGAATCCATAAAATCCGATTTTCAAAACAACATGCCAGAAATAGTGACTGTTCATTGGGATGGGAAATTATTACCAGGACTAAATGTGAGAAGTTCTAAGGAAGAACGCTTGCCGATTCTGGTTTCATTTAAAGAAAAGGTACAACTACTTGCTGTACCAAAACTAGAGAGTTCTTCTGGCCAAAATCAAGCTGAAGCTGTTTCAAAGGCCCTTTTTGATTGGAACCTGAACAGTAAAGTGCAAATAATGTGCTGTGATACAACTGCATCTAATACAGGGCGTTTGAATGGAGCTTGCGTGCTTTTGGAACAAAAACTAGAAAGAGAGTTGCTACTCTTTGCCTGCCGGCATCACGTTTATGAATTGGTCTTAAGAAGTGTGTTTGAAGAAAAAATCCATGAAGTCACAAACAGCCCCGATATTCCTCTGTTCAGAAGGTTTAGAGACAACTGAAAAAACATAAATTCTACTGCTATCGAAACATACACTGACTTCGTCAATAAACAATTCTGTCATACAACAATTCAAGGTTTGATAACGTTTTATAATCAGGAATTGCAAAAAGCCATTATACGTGACGATTATCGAGAACTGGTCGAACTTTCTATTATTTTTCTAGGAGGCGATAAAGAAAGAAAATTTAAGATAAACCTCCTGGAGCGATGCACCAAGCCAGATGGATGGCTAGAGCTATTTACTCCTTAAAAATTTGTTTGCTGCAGTCCCAGTTTAAAATGAGCGCTAAGGACAAACGAGCTTTACAAGATGTTTGTCTTTTCATTGCGGCTATGTATGTGAAACCCTGGCTCGGGTGCAGTTTGGCAGTGAAGGCACCAAATCAAGATTTGTGCTTTTTAAAGGCCCTAAAAGATTACGAAACTGTGGACCAATCAATCTCCAATGCAGCCTTAAGCAAGTTTTCGCAACATCTTTGGTACTTGTCTGAAGAAATTTCGGCATTGTCACTATTTGATGACGAAGTTAGTGACCAAATCAAGGAGAGTATTGTAGTAAATTTACAAAAAGAGAGTTCCAGATACGATATTGGGAAGAGATACGTGCCATCAAAAGGAGAATTATTTGATTCTTTGTACGGTGAGTGATAAAAAACTTAGTTTTGCATATAGTCACATATTAAACTCACCTTTTACTTGCTACTTATGTTATACTTACTACACGTATTACTAATAAAGTCGTGTTTTAAACTTTACAACTATGAAATTAGGTTTTTCACAACTTGAAGTACGCAGTCGTATCGTTGTATTCACGTTCTTGTCATATTGTCATAATCGTTGTTTTCTGTTTGAAAGAAAAACAAACTGATACTTTAGTTCCTGCGTTTGCTTTATCTTTCAAATAGAAAACAACAAAAATGTCAATGCGACACGAATACGAATACAACGATACAACTGCGTATTTAGAGTTGTGGAAAACCTAAATATTTTTTAAAATATTCATTGTATATTGATAATAACATTAATCTTTGTTGTTGGAAAATCATTGAGCGATTTCGTGTCCGTCAAGAGTAAGAATGTGTTTTCGCGATTGAAAATTGATAGCAGTTTCCTCCAAAAAGACGTTTCTATGTGGAAAGAAGACGCTGCGTTTGTGGATGCAAAAATTAAGGTTATTTCTTTAAAAGCAGTCAATGATATAGCTGAAAGAGCAGTTAAACTAACGCAAGATTTTCATGGTTTAATAACTGCAGAAGAAGAACAAAAACAATTTTTGTTACGCTCTGTGCAAGAGCACAGAAAACTGTATCCCGATTGTAAAAAAGATACCCTTAAACGCAAATATCCTGAAAAGATTCTAAATTTTCATATTTTTTCTATAAATGAGTATGAATTTAACTGGTTTTTAATAAATTTTTTGAAAAATACGAATATTTCTACTGATTTAGCTACAAAACAGAACTCGCTTTATATAAGCTATTTTAAAAAAATTCCGAGCCCTGTCGGCACGGGTAAATATTGGCAGGAAAATAATATTTTGTATTTAAGTATAGTTAAGTAGTTGTAAAATAATTAGGGGGTAAGCCTTTCAATATTTTAAAAAATAAAATTTTCACCGATATAAGGGACACCCTAATATATGTATATAAAAAGATATGCAAAATCGGACGCCGGATCTACTTTTTCTGAAATCCTACATTTTGAAGAATTTTGGTCAAATATCGGAACGTCGGATTCAAGTATTAAAATCGTAACATATCCGATATATCGGACCATATGGCAACGCTGGTACTGCCTATTTATTTTGAAGTAAAAAGAGAGAGAGAGATCATATGAAATCTCCTAATATATTCTCTGAATCTCTCTGAGAAACGTTGCCATAGCAACTCCTCGCAACAAACTTGAAGTCAGAAATTTCACGCAACAAATAAAAAGATGTTGCCAGCGAAATTTCACGTAAACGAACAGAGTACTAGGCTTTAGTTGGGAAATTTCATATGAACTCTCTCTTTTCACTTCAAAATACAAAGGCAGTACAATTTAATTGTCGTGAAAAAATGTTGCTTAGGAACATGTTGCAATCATTTCCCGCAGCTGAACAGAGTACTGCTCTGACAAACATGTTGTGGTAACTTCCACGCTTGTTTCGCAGCTGTCATTTTTTGTATGGAGATTTGAGCGAAATTTCACATGAAACTGAACAGAGTAGAATGCTTAACTTCCAAATTGAAATCAAATGAAAGTGTTGCAGTTACTCTGAAGTAATTGTACGTGTAATAAATGTGATATATTACTTAGGGGTCGTCCATAAACTACGTTACCAATTTAGGGGGAGGGAGGGGTTTTGAAATGCACTACGATAAGTAACGGTAGGGGAGGGAGGTGTTTAGATATTGTAACGTTACCAAAAGTCGAAAAAATCGACGAAAAACCTCTAATTAATAACACAATCATTTCAAAAATTTTTAACCTTACATGTTTATGTTTGATCATCTAAATTGATGGTTAACTTTTGTTTCAACGATTTCTTCCACCACCTTTTCCCTCGACACAGGAACCTTTTGGTATTCCTTCACCATCTCAGCACACGTCTGAAAAATTTGGGTCTTTGCTTTTTCGACAGGCTTTGACGTTAAGGCTTGAATGTTCTTGATCAAAGGAGATACCGTATGACATGTACTGTCCTTCTCAGAAAGAAGAAATCGGTTCAAGGTCGTGTCCTACCTGCGGCTTGTATTTCGTTTTTAAAACTTCTATGAATTGCCATAAGTTTGTATTATATCGTTTACAATATATCGGAATAAAAAATACTATTTAAATAAATCAATTTTCAGAAAGCATTTACACAAAAACACAGAACTTGGTGCAGCTCGGGTGCAGCCTTTAAGGGTACTCTGTCAAAGACCAGGTGAATTTCTTTGCGTTAGAAATGAGGATTCACCAATGGGTCGACATAGAATCCGATGAAAAGTTCTATTTTGAAGAATCCTCAACAAAGCTACCTGCTTCTTCTATCCCAGCGATTGAGAGCATCGAATCTTGGATCGCAGATGGAATAGCTTTTACAGGTGATATTAATTATTGATTGTTTTCCAATTGTTCCTTTAATGTATCTAGTCATACTAGTCACTAATACAAGTGAAAATTGTCAGAGCTAGTCAAAATATATAATCATACGAATGAGTTAATTTCATATGTCACGTTACTTTAGGGGGAGGGGTTTTGTAAAGCACTACGAAAAGTAACGCAGGGGGAGGGGGGGTTAAAAAAAACCGGAAAATCAGTAACGTAGTTTATGGACGACCCCTTAAGCATTTTTTTAATTACATTACTAAGGTTTGTATTGTTATAGTTTTTATTTAAAATAACATACTGAAGCAAGGTATAAAATGTCGATAATTTTCCTTTAATATACTTCAAAAAATGGAAAAAAAACGGGAAAATGTTGAGGAAAGAACGGGAAGAACTTATTGAAATGCTTGAACAAAACGGTTGAGGCAATCATAATATGTTGGCGATAGTATGATTTCAACCATAATGTTAATTTTGGTACCACTATTAGTGAATAATGGCCCATAATCATGGTTTAATTAATGAAGAATGAGTTACAAAATGTGTAAAATCATATACGACTTTAAACAGTGAGTTGATCACAGCTTAATCACTCAAAGACTATTGAAGAGGAAATGTAGCTATTTCCGAAACAGACTGTCTAGTCAGCTTAGCGATTGACTCGATAGAGTTGTTGTTGTTGTTGCCTTCTTAAAAATAAAACTTACTTGACCTTCGCTTAGAACTTTTAGAGAAAAAAAATCTTTTTCATACAAGTTTGCATAAAACTAACTATGGTGCAAGGTAAACGATATCTAGATGCTTGTCTCTATGCAATTTAGGTACGAATCATTGTAATTTCACGTATAGTAAAAATAAATTCAACAATTATGTAACATACTTCTATAATTTTAATTAAATTTTGTACACTAGTATTAAGAGTGTTCTAATGCTTGGTCTTCACTATGTCATTTTCAGTGGTCAGTTGTTGTCAATCAAATTGAAAATAACAACATGTTTTCATTTTTTCTAACTTTGGCAGTCTTGGAAAATTAAAAACAAATAAATTATTCAATGGAGTTATGCAAAAAATGTTCTACAGTTTTATTAAGGTTTTGTGTCGTCATAAAAATGACATACTGAAAACCAAGCATAAGAATAAAAAGCCTTCCTTTTGTAAAAAAATGTGAAGTAAACTGGATTTGTTGAGATAATTAATATGTGTGATCTGTGTGTATTTGGCCATTGCTGTATGTAATAACTTCTGTCAAATGTATTCAATATGTACCATCGATGATGCCACAATCAAATACGTATTAAAGCTTGTCCCAAAAAGTGTGACACTACACAAAATAATCTTTCAAACACTTTACACACACACTGAAAACTTGATCAGTTGGCAAATAAATACAAATCTTTCAAACTCTTCACAAGCACTTAAAATATATCATTTTGATGCCAACTGCTTTGGGATACGCTACACATCAATCATTGACATAATGCTGAAATGAATCCTGGCACCGATTCACGCACACACTTGTATAAAGCTCTACCTGTGAATGTACCATTTAAAGACATTTAAATCAAATCAAACATTCAAACGCTCCTGCATTACATTCTTCATCTTGTTAGCCAGCTAACGATGGCATAAAATTTGAAAAATCGCGCAACAAGGTTGTCCTAACCCAATTCTCAGCGACCGCATTGGTGTCCACATTCACCGCAAGCGAACAAAACGCAAAAAAAGAAAGCCAGCGATACACTTACATACATATACACACACGGTGGCCAGATAAGAAAGTGTGGATTACAACACATTCACATCGTGTACGGCCGCTTGTGTGTGCCAACACAATCTATGGCTTTGTTGGCACAAAGTGCAGCATGTGTAAAAGGACATAAAGTCCTGCAGGAACAATGCTCACTGTATGTCCAGGCAGGGGAAAAAATATAAAAACACTTTTATTGATTTTCATAAAGGAAAATAAAAACAAAAATAGTGATAAAAAAATAGTGAAGAAAACATAAAGATACCATATATGATGAGGCAACAACAACAGCAATAAAAACAATAATAATAATAAAAAAAAACACAAGCAACAGCAGCAACGACAAACAAACAAATGCACACAGAGTCAGTAAGAGTACATAAAACGACAGAAGGACTCACAGACACAACAAAATGTTCAGCAGCTCTGGCGTCTCCTCGCACACAAGCTTCCAAAGGACCCAATGACGAACAGCAGCTAGCTAGCAGTTTGCAATATTCTGCGCTGCTCCATTTCGAACGACTGCGACGAGCAGCATTGTCCTGTGACACCCCGCAACATGCTTCCCACCCACCATAGCTTAGGACATGGTGAACGATTTGTGCACAAACTTTTGGCGCTTTAAGGAAGCAAAGCAAGGACGATAGCAAGGCAAGGTATCTTTTTCGTGCAGAGCGGGCGACGGAAGTTTGCCGGCATGGAACGGCAACAACAAAAAAGCTAAGGAAGCCAGCGCATTCGGCGTTGCGGAAAACAATGTCGACATTTGGGATTTAGTGCTAGTGAATGAGTGTATGAGCAGCATTGCTATGACTGGAATCCGTAGAGGTTAACTCCTTGGTATATAAATATTTGTTGCAAATGAGACATAAACACGGAGCACAGGATGTCTGCTTTCAGTTGTCGTTGTTGTTTTTTTTTTTTTTTTGGTTGCTTATTTTCGATTTCCATTAAATAACAAAAGCTAAGCTATTAAAGTCATTTCAATGAGTCCTGCTGCAGTCGGAGCTGGCTGACAATTGTGGATGTGGTGACAGAGGCAGTTGATTTAATTTAGGCAACAATTGAATGACGATTCCCGCTGATGCTGCCATTTCATTTAACAGATTTGCTTTTAATTGCATGGAACAAGGGTAGAAAAATAGACATCTGAATATGTACCTTTATTTAGCTCATCAGAAAAACTCTTTACCAGTTCTATTTAATAGCTCTTTGTTTCTAGTTCAAGAAACAAAATTAGCTCGTTAAATGGAAAGAAAAAAATTAAGTATTTTATAATTAAAGCAAGAAAAAATGCTATCAGTTTTCGCTCATGCCTAAAATAGTAATGGATAAATTCTCAATCCAGGTTTTATTTTTCCAGTATTGAGAAAATAAAAAAAAGGGAATGCCATAGAGAAAACAATGCTTAGTTCAAGATGTAGATTCTTAGGACTAAAGTGATAACATCTTGCTTTACTTAAGAGCTAACATCAATGCAAAGTTCATTAAAATTAGTCATGTCTTTAAGCCTTTTCGTAAGCAAGGAATATACATATGAGATTTTATTAAGCATATATAACAACGGTGGGCAAATGTGGCTCGTTGAGCCGCATGCGGCTCTTTTCTATTTTGATATTTAAAAATATATCAAAAAAAAAATTGCAAATTTTTTATTTCTGTCAAATTTCATGGAATTTAATGTTGTTCTATCGTTGTTGGACCAACGATTTGAAGAAAAATTTTATAATGTGAACCCTGTTTTTCTTTACTGAACATTCTCTTTAATTACGTTGTACTTTTTCTCCAAGAAACCATTACCATAGGTAAGCTCAGATTGGAGAGAAGTCACACAAAAGTTGAGCTAGATCTCAAAGTCAGCAGTTCGAATTGTAGTTCTTTTAGTTGTTGCTGTTGCGAACGGATTTAACCAATACAGAACCAACTTTTTAAATACTGACCAAAGATTTTTTTTAAATCTCGTTTTTGTTTTGTTATGTTATTTACGTTAAACACCTTGATATTAATTACGTATTTTTTTTGTTATTAGTGTGTAACAAAAAGATATGTGTATCGCACCCTATAAACAAAAGAGTCCAAACTGTAAATTTTTAAGAGAAATAAAACAATTTTGTTTTTTAAAGGACTCCACATAAAACAAAGAGACAAAATTTTTTTTATTATTAAAGAGAAAGAAGATATATTAAAAAATTTGACAGTCGATGGAGATTATCACTAAAAATAGTTTCTAGTTTTTATAGTGATTTTTGAAAGGCTATTGCTTCTTCAAAAAGTATTGCATGGGTATTTTAAAAAAAGCATTTTAAAGCTTAAAGTTTCTAGTTTAACGGCCGAAAAAAATTGCGAAATTTCTGATTCTTTGAATTTAAGACAAAAAAAATTTATTTCAATCATCAATAATTGATATTTAGGAAGCAATATGCGTCCTCTTTGTTCAAAGTTTGACGATTCAAACCGAAAAACGGCTAAAACTAGCCTGGGCTTTTAGGGTATGGAAAAAAAATTTCCAAATTTTAAGATAAATAAAAAAATGTTTACTTCAATCAATAATAATTGATGTTTAAGAAGCAATACGCGTACTCCTAGTTCAAAGATTGACGATTCACACCGAAAAAACGGCTAAAACTAGCCAGGGCTTTTAGGGTATGGAATGAGCTAAAAAATACTTAGAAACATGAAGACTTTTTGGCATTTTGTAATTGTAACATAAGGCTTGGTTTTTTAAAACACCCGAAAAATTATTTTTTTTTTGCATTTTTTTCGCACTGAGTTCAAAAACGAAAAATAAAAAACGAATGAATAGCTTTTATAGGAGATGTACTTTGGTCTTAAGAACCGTACTTAAATTATCTGTGCGATCATTAGCCACTGATATAGCGATGATCAAAGGCAAAGTTATCGTTTTTTTATTCAAAGTCAGCAAACAATTGACTTAGGAAAATAAAACATAAGGTAAGTTACCCAAATAAGGCCAACCTAACGGTTTTTACCAGACAGAAGAGAAACGGGTTTTTTTAAACTTATTTTTGCAATTTTGTATTTTTGTTTATTCAATTCTTTTTTCAAAAACATAAAAATAAAGCATGAAAAAGTAAAAAATATATCCAGCTCAGAAGGTTTTAAAAAGGTCTGATTTTTGTCATATTAGGACCACCATGTCTAAATAAGGCCTAATATATAACGGTTTTAGAAACATAACAAAACAGTCAGAAAATAATAAAATAAGAACACATATTGTTATTAAAAATGTTGGTTTACATTTATACTAAACATAAATGCTATTCATAGCTTTTTTCTATAAAAACTTTTTCGAAAAAATACTTTTATTGCCAAAAGTTCATTTTGAAAATTAAAATAAAGTTACTCTGGCTTTTTAAAGAAAATTTTGGTAATTTGCTGACCTTTATAGTTGAGGGCTTTCTTTTTCGTAGTTTTTTTCTGCCAGGTAGATTTAGGTGTGGACATGAGATCGGAAAAAGAAAGCCGGAAAGAAAAAAAATGTTTGGGCCTTTTTAGGCGCTCTCAATATAATTTCATTAATCAAGTTTTTCTCGGAATAAACCACAGTTAGATTTGATCAATTAACCTTTTTGTTTTCGTTAAAATACCTCTCTTGATTTTTTATTCAAAGCTGGACATAGGCAATAGTTAATTCGTAGAATAACGGACTTTTACTGCGAGCACAATATTACATCAACCACGTTGTTGACGCTACCGCTGACTTCGTTCGACTGTCACTCGCTTCACAGATGCGCAACCGAAGTAATTGTTTTTGCATCGTGATGCAGATATGAACATTTTTAAATGTGCAAAAAATCATTTGGCAGGGAATGCAATAAATGTGCGTATTAGAAATCGGGCCTTATTAAGGCTTGGGCCTTATTTGGCGAAAATTTAAGCTAAATGAAGAAGCTAACTAACTTTGTTTCGTGTTTTTTCTTATGATTGTGCCATAAAATAATTTAAGTTACAGCTTTTCAAAAATAACTAAAAAAAAAATCACAAATTTTTCTGCTCCCTTAATTTTTTTGCTGAGTTTACTAAAATTTTTAAAGATTTTTTTTCTTTATTTGAAGTACGGTGTGGCTCTTAGGAAGGTATTGAAAATCTTAATGTGGCTCTTATTGGTCTCACTCGTGCCCACCCCTGATATATAATATAATGTAAAAAAACTTTGTCTTCCTCTTTTAATGGCAATTGTAGAGAATCATTATTGAAGAGCCTTCTTACTAATTTATAGTTACCCTGCAGTTCATGGCACTAGTGCAAAACAAGTGATTTCGCTAGCTCCCAAATAGCCAGTTCCGTCCTAATCTACCTTCCTTGCATTCAACCGGCGAATTTTTTATTAGCATATCATAGGAAGGGGTCAATTGCTACCTTTAACACACCCATTTCCTAGTTACTTCACTAGTCATGAAAAGCTAGCTTTTTCGCTAGTTGATATCAAAACAAACAAAAAAAACGTAGTGATTGATATTCTTTGTTCAATATATTTATATTTTTTCATCTTATATATTATTCATGTTTCTCAACGAAACTAAAAAGCTATACCCTGCAAACATTTGGAAGACGATTGGAAGAGAAGTTCATTTGGCGAAGCACTTGCGATTCGACTAAGGGTTCTTTGGGAGATGGGCCGCTTTTCAATCGCCCAAGCGATGAGTGCGCGATTAAAGAAGAGTTTTCAAAATATTCCTTAGCTCATTCCGGTGATCATTGGAAGATGAATCGCATTTTTGGAAGCGATGAATGCGCGATTCAAGAAAAATCTTCCTTCGCTTGCTTCGGCGATCGTTGGAAGACGATTGGAAGAGAAGTTCATTTGGCGAAGCACTTGTGATTCGACTAAGGGTTCTAAGATTGGTTGCTTTTCAATCGCCCAAGCGATGAGTGCGCGATTCAAGAAAAATTTTCAAAATATTCCTTCGCTCATTCCGGCGATCATTGGAAGATGAATCGCATTTTTGGAAACAATGAATGGAGGATTCAAGAAAAATCTTCAAAAACTTCCTTCGTTTGTTTCGGTGATCGTTGGAAGACGATTGAAAGAGAAGTTCATTTGGCGAAGCACTTGCGATTCGACTAAGGGTTCTTTGGAAGATGGGTCGCTTTTCAACCGCCCAAGCGATGAGTGCGCGATTTCAAGAAAAGTTTTCAAAATATTCCTTCGCTCATTCCGGTGATTATTGGAAGATGAATCGCATTTTTGGGTGCGATGAATGCGCGATTCAAGAAAAATCTTCCTTCGCTTGTTTCGGAGATCGTTGGAAGACGATTGGAAGATAAGTTCATTTGGCGAAGCACTTGTGATTCGACTAAGGGTTCTAGGATGGGTTGCTTTTCAATCGCCCAAGCGATGAGTGCACGATTCAAGAAAAATTTTCAAAATATTCCTTCGCTCATTCCGGCGATCATTGGAAGATGAATCGCATTTTTGGAAACAGTGAATGGGGGATTCAAGAAAAATCTTCAAAAACTTCCTTCGTTTGTTTCGGTGATCGTTGGAAGACGATTGAAAGAGAAGTTCATTTGGCGAAGAACTTGCGATTCGACTAAGGGTTCTTTGGAAGATGGGTCGCTTTTCAATCGCCCAAGCGATGAGTGCGCGATTCAAGAAAAGTTTTCAAAATATTCCTTCGCTCATTCCGGTGATAATTGGAAGATGAATCGCATTTTTGGAAGCAATGAATGCGCGATTCAAGAAAAATCTTCAAAATCTTCCTTCGCTTGTTTCGGCGATCGTTGGAAGACGATTGAAAGAGAAGTTCATTTGGCGAAGCACTTGCGATTTTGAAAGCGATGCATGCGTGATTCAAGAAAAATTTTCAAAATATTCCTTCGCTCATTCTGGCGATCATTGGAAGATGAATCGCATTTTTGGAAACAATGAATGGAGGATTCAAGAAAAATCTTCAAAAACTTCCTTCGTTTGTTTCGGTGATCGTTGGAAGACGATTGAAAGAGAAGTTCATTTGGCGAAGCACTTGCGATTCGACTAAGGGTTCTTTGGAAGATGGGTTGCTTTTCAATCGCCCAAGCGATGAGTGCGCGATTAAAGAAAAGTTTTCAAAATATTCCTTCGTTCATTCCGGTGATCATTGGAAGATGAATCGCATTTTTTGGAAGCGATGAATGCGCGATTCAAGAAAAATCTTCCTTCGCTTGTTTCGGCGATCGTTGGAAGACAATTGGAAGAGAAGTTCATTTGTCGAAGCATTTGTGATTCGACTAAGGGTTCTAAGATGGGTTGCTTTTCAATCGCCCAAGCGATGAGTGCGCGATTCAAGAAAAATTTTCAAAATATTCCTTCGCTCATTCCGGCGATCATTGGAAGATGAATCGCATTTTTGGAAACAATGAATGGAGGATTCAAGAAAAATCTTCAAAAACTTCCTTCGTTTGTTTCGGTGATCGTTGGAAGACGATTGAAAGAGAAGTTCATTTGGCGAAGCACTTGCGATTCGACTAAGGGTTCTTTGGAAAATGGGTCGCTTTTCAATCGCCCAAGCGATGAGTGCGCGATTCAAGAAAAGTTTTCAAAATATTCCTTCGCTCATTCCGGTGATAATTAGAAGATGAATCGCATTTTTGGAAGCAATGAATGCGCGATTTCAGCGATCGTTGGAGGACGATTGAAAGAGAAGTTCATTTGGCGAAGCACTTGCGATTTTGGAAGCGATGCATGCGCGATTCAAGAAAAATCTTCAAAATCTTACTTCGCTCATTCCGGCAATCATTGGAAGATGGCTATTTTAAAATTTTTTAAAATTAAATGTTGGAATATGAAGCAGCCTACTCAATATACAACTTCTCTTCTAAAAATAATCATCGAAAAATTTTTAAAAATTAAATTTTGTATTGAATTGCTATATGGAAACTGAAAATATTCATATCAGCACTATTTTCGGTAGCAGTTTTCTTGTTGACTGATTTCACAAAGAATGCCCACTATAAAACAACTCGTAACGTTCAACAAAGACGCTTCGCAACAAGTCCTTGAGGAGCCCTAAAAGCGATTCGTCTGCCACTTTTGTCAGCGGATCGCTTTAATGCATGTTAAACGAAATGAAGGCTGAACGTCGTGAAAGAAACGAGCAACAATAATTTTTGATATGGAAAAACGTTTGGCTTACCGTGACTCGCACCACTCTCAGCCTTTGTTTCGTTTTACATAAACATGCAGTAAGACTCCTTTTTCCGATTCGTGTGCGACTCTTCCCGCGAATCGCTAAGGACTTCTCTTGGCCATTCGTTTGAGACCCTTCCCAGCAAATCGCTTAAGATCCCTCTCGGCGATTCGTTCGCGAATCTCGCCTGCAAACCGCATAAGACCCCTCTCGGCGATTGACCCCAGTGACTCTTCCCACACGGTTAAAAATCTTGGACTAAATTTAAAACTTTTTTGGATTACATATAGGACAACACCAAAAAAGATTACATTTTAATTCAAAGAAAAGTTTAAAATTTTTCAATCCAAAAAAGATTAGTTTTCAATCCGAAAAAAGTTAAAAAAAAGCTATATAAATATTAACTTAAAATAAAAAACTTTTCTTACCAGCTCATGATTTGAACACACGTCCTCTGTTGTGCTGTTGCAACACCATATGCACTCGTCCATCTCATTTGTTAAGAAAGTTACCTTTTGCATCATAGCGAATGCAAGGAAGCAAGCGAGCAGAAACGTGGGTTAGAGACCCAGCTAAATTAAAGTAAAATAAAAAAATGTTCTAACGAGTTCGTGATTTGAACACACGTCCTCTGATATGCTGGTCTAATACCTTATTCACTCGTCCAACTCAGTTGTCAACATCGTCTCGCTTATTTTGCTTCATTACGAATGCAAGTAAGTTCTTTTCAGGAACGTGGATTCGAGACCCAGCTAAATTAAACTAATGTTTAGATTAAACAGTAGTACTTTTTGGATTAAAAATTCCTTTAAACCAAAGTTTGGACTAAGTAGTAGTCCAACATTTTTAACCTTGCAGTGAATTGCTTACGCACCCTTAAGGCGATTCGTTCGAGAAACTTCCCGGCGAATGACTCTCAAAAGAGCTCGCTGGCGATTGTTTTATCTTCCAAGCGATTCGCTGGCGGCTCTGAGGCGATTGAAAATGTTTGCAGGGATATATGTTATGTTTTCTAGAAGAAATTACTTCGAAGTATGAGTTCGTCAGAATGAATTTTATGTGTCAGTCAAGACTTTAAAAACATAAACAAGAAAAAAACAAGCTGGAAGTTCATTAAACTGACTCTTTTATGCATAACTTTGGGTCTAAAAAGAAGCTAGTGCGTATAGAACTATTGAAGTAGCTAGCGTGAATAGGCCAATTGATACTTTCGATACTACACCCAAAAAATATTTAGGATAAAATTACGAATAAAATTTTTATAGAAATACAAACAGTGGCTATTCGTAGAATGTACAAATGTTTTGTACATAGTACAAACGTTTGTAGTGTTGGCCGCATGAAAGAAAAATTTTTGAATTCGTAACTTTGTATATTCTACAAACGCTAGTTTGTAAAAATCTATAATGTATAAATTTGTGAACTGAACAAACATTGTTTGATAATATACAAAGCTCTGGTAGCAGCGTTCGCATATTTGTTCGTATCTTTGTAGATGAAACGAATGCGTTTGTAAAATATACAAATATTCCTTTGTACAATGTACAAACGGTCATTTGTATTACTCACAAAGTCGTTCGTAGGCTGAAAAGAACAAACAGCTTTATAGAATATAATAATTGTTTTGTACATAGTACGAAGTTTTTTTTTTGGGTGTAGCGTGTATATTATCTAGAGAAATACATAGGATTTTTTTGATATCTAAAAAATTTTATAAGTTTTTTATTCATTTAACGTCATTTCGTCGCTTGAGAAAACAAATGTCGCATGTGAAAATTTTTACTTTTGAGGTAATTGGGAAAAAGGGGCTATTATTCAAAATCTAGTAAAGCAATATTCTTCAGAATTTCAGGCCTATTTGCAGACACATTTCACAATAGATAACGAAATTTTTATAGTCTTACCGCTATTTTTTGGAATTTATAGCCCCTTTTTCTCAATAAACTCAAAAGAGAAAATATTCACATACGACATTTATTTTCTCAGGCGACGACTTAACGTTTTTTCTTTAGCGGAATCTACTGAGAAATAGTACATTTAATACACTTAAGAACTGAAAGGTTTTCTAATAATCTTTTCGTGTTCTAAAAATGCAATTTTTCCAAAACCAGTAGTGATGTCAAGAAAAAATTAAATGTATGGGTAGATACTTATTCGACGAAGTCCAAGTATGTATTTTTTATTTTTTTTTTTTTTAACTTTAAAAAGCGCTGTTTTTCAGATTTTAATGGTTGTATCTAGAAAACTACAACAGGTATTAACAATGTTAAGATGTCAAAATTCCAAATTTCTTTAAAATTCAATAATCTTTAACCCAATTAGTTCAGCCCTGTTAGTAAAATCATTTTTACTTTAATTTTGTGCTGTAATTTTACCCAGTAGTAGTAGTACACGGAGAAAGCTGTTTGCTTAATTTTTATTGTGGTTAAGCAAAACTTGCTCTTGAATCTCAGCCACTTCAAAATTTTGCTAGATTTAAGCAAAAATTTGTCAAAATTTGCTATCCAGTTTATAATAACTTAGCAAAATGTTGATTAAACTCAAGCAAAATTTTGCTAAGTTATTATAAACAGCAGAATCAAATTTATACTTAGTTCCAGCAAATATTTTCTATGTTATTGTGAATTGGAATAGCAAATTTTAATTAGTTTTTGCTGAAATCTAGTATATTTTTGAAGTGAAATAATTATTAACTTAAAATTAATTTGAAAAATTACCATTATCCGGAGACTTGAACCTCGGCCGCATTAATGTAAGTGTTCGGCCGCATTCGACCATTGCAGTTGTTAACCAATCGTTGCCTAAATTTCTTTATTAAGAATAAACGTGCGCTCGTGTTTAGACGAAATTTACTTGAATTTATTAAATGTATTATTATTTTTTAAATGTACTATTTGAGTTTATAATAACTAAGCAAATATTTGCATGAGTTAAGTAAAAATTTGCTATTTGAGGTTATAATAACTTAGCAAATATTTGCTTGGATTAAGTAAAAATTTACTTTTGCAATTTATAAGAACTTAGCAAAATTTTGCTTAAATTTAATCAAAATTTTGCTTTTTCCTGAATACATGGGGAGTGATATCAATTTAGCAATCTTTTCCTTGCTTGACAGTGATTGAGCAAGTTTTGCTGATTTGCTTTTAAGCAAAACATTTGCTTGATTCAAGCAAAATAATTATCTCCGTGTAGGTTTAAGAAAAATTAACAAAAGTTGGTACAAATTAGTTATTTATTACTGATGTAATTAACCCCTTTTGTATTGCCTTGAGTTTACAATCTGCCCCTGCAGCGGTAATCAAAAGGGTTTGGAAATGACAAGTTTTTTTAAAAAGTCACGCGAAATTTTTCCAATTGGGCCAAACTCAATATTTCTAGTATAAGTTGTAGCGACAAGTACCCTTATTTGTATGCACTTTTATTTTGTATAGCCCCACGTTTAAAAAACGCAATAGTTTTGTAAACGTTTGTAACGCCGATAAGGAAGCGTGGCCGGTATAGAAAAGTATATATGTCTTCTTGGTCAGCATTACCTCCTGGGTCGATTAAGCCATTTCCGCCCGTCCATCTGTCTGCCTGCGCTCACGAAACCCGCCAGATGACCTTCGGGGAATCTGCCTGTCCAAAGCCAGGACTCAAAGGGTGATGGTTGGTTATTAGCTGGACAATTTATGGGGCACGATCCATTAATTGATCTCAAAATGAGTTCATTCTTGGGGCACGGCTCTTGAATGTTCATCTGATTTCCGTAAAATAAAAGGTTTACCTTGAGCCTTGGTTGTTGGTGCCAAACCTTGGAGAAAGCATGGTTTTGGTATTAAGTTGTCATAACATTGTTATTGTTATATGCTTTCGATGGACGATCAATCCAATACAACTTGAAGAGCGGGGGCAGTCATACAACAATGATGAGGAGACCTGATCTATCGTTGTTTTGCAGACCTTGTTTTAGAATGAGGGTTCTATGTAAGAAGCATAGAATCCTTAGACCGAGTATTGGTATACTACGGCTCACGCTTCCTAATTTTCCGAAAGAGGTTTTAAGAAGCCTTAATTAAGCTAACGAAGTTGCGTAAGTAGGATTGTGGTTCTTTCGGTATATTACCGGGAAACCAATGGTTATTTTTAACCTAGTCATGTACAATTCTAGTGACTGAAGGTGTCACAGTCAAATATAATTGTTCTAAGAACTTTTGGTCTGTAGACGGAATGTTGAACCTGTCTGGTGGGACCTTGAGCCCGCGTATTGACTATCGTAAGCTTGGTCCTTCGGGGTACATTCACTCTGTCTGTGGTTAGACCAGGAAGGTCGGTGTGAGTTACACTTTAGTTGAACTCGGGTTGGTAATTCCTTTAAATTACTAAGAGAAATATGGTAGATAAATTCTCGTTTATTTCAAACAGTGAATGTTAGGAAGGTAAGCAACTACCGGATCAACTCACTGTTACCTTTGGAATTTGAGAACAGGCGGAGGAGAAACCTAAACAGTCTGAATTGTGTCTACAAATGATTGGAGAGCCGATGACATAGCAACAGTACAATAGGTTTTATGTAGGCATCGCTTCCTAACTTTCATGACAAAGACTACCCTCTTTGATCGTGTGAGCGAAGTTGCGTGCCAAAAAATGGGTTAAATGATCGGTATGTGTACCGATAATGGCCCATGGCTATTTTATAACCAAGTCATGTACAATTTTAGTGCCGAATGTGTAGCGTTGGCCAACGCTAAATATGGGTTCCAAGCTTTGGAGCACCGTAGAACTAAGCCTTCACGGCAGGGGTTTACGTTAAACACATAGAAGATTTCTGTCTGCGCTCACGATAACAGCCGTAATTTTAAAGCCATCGTAACGAAATTCAATGTATAAGCTTTTTATCACAAAATGGAGGTCAAGTTCAAAAATGAGTCAAATCATATGAAAACAACGCCAACCTCCTATGCAAAGTTACTTAACCAAAACGACAAAATTTCTTTAAATTCCACAAAAACTAATCAAATGGCTTAAAATTTTGCACATAAGCTTCAAGAATTAATATCAACTTTAAGTATGAAATTTGTAAAAATCAGATGGAAACCACGTCTACCTCCCATATAAAGTGAATTAATCAAAACAGCAAAATCTCTTTAAATTCCACAAAAATGAATCTAATAACTTAAAATTTTTGCACATAAGCTTTAACCTTTAAGAAACACTTTGAAGATGAAGTTTGTAAAAGTTGAATAAAAACAACGTCTACCTCCCATACAAAGTGAGCTTACCAAAGCGGGAAAATTCCACTTTCAATTCCACAAAAATTCATTAAATGACTAAAAGTTTTGCACATAAGCTGAAACAATATTTATGCACTTTAAGGAAAAATCTAATGAAAACCACGGCTACCTCCCATACAAAGTGAGGTTACCAAAACGGTAAAATCTCTTTAAATCTCATGAAAATTAATCTAGTGACTTCAAATTTTGCACGTATGAAATTTTCAAAAATCGAATAAAAATCTCGCCTACCTCCCATACAAAGTGAGTTTACCAAAACGGTAAAATCTCTTTCAATTCCGCAAAAATTAAGCTAATGATTTCAAATTTTGCACATAAGCTTTAAAAATTAATATGTACACACAGAAAAATTTTGCATAGTAAAATCATTGTTATGCATAGTTGATTTCATTTTACATGATTTTATATTTCATGATGGCAGCGACATAAAAATCATTATGATTTCATGTAGAATTATTATGAAAACCAGTAAAATCATTATTGCATCATGTAAAAAGTTAATCAACACGATTTCATGTAGAATCATTATGATTTCATGTAGAATCATTATGACATCGGATTGAATCATTATGAAATCTAGTAAAATTATTATTGCATCATATAAAAAAAAATTTTGCGTACTGAAGTAATTCCGTTGTTTCTAGCACATTAGAAGTTTTATCGCGAGAAGTAGCTTTGTTAAAAATAAAATAGTTTGTAATAGCTGAAAAAGTAAAACAAGTGGAATGAAAAGTAAATACAAATGGAAGTAGTCGAATCCATAAACTTCGACGCAGATGAACAAGGTAATGTGATATGTGACTTATGTTGCTAGAACAAAATAATATCACAATGCTGTATTACTTTTCAATAGAAACAGAAGCTTGAGTTGACTAGTAAAGTTTAAGGTACTTATCTAAGGAAGATAAACAGGAAGCTAAACCAGCCATAGGACTTCGTGCTAGTTATCGAGGAAAACTATTTAGTTGGAGAAAAATTGAGGTATGTTTTGTAATTATAAGTCGTATTTTTCAATAAAAAAACTAAATAAAACCAACTTCTTTTTATTTCAAACTGAGGTTAGGATTCAGCTGCATTTCATAATGATTTCATAATGATTCAACATGACCATCATAATGATTTTACATGATTTCATAATGATTCAACATGAAAATTTGTTGCGATTTTTACATGAAAATCACAATGATTTTACTATAAATCTCAATGAAGCTAAATCATAGGGGAAACATGTAAATCATTATGTTTCTAGTTGATTTTACAATGATTTTTTTCTGCGTGTACTTTAAGTATGAAATTTGAAAAATCGAATAAACCCCACGGCTACCTCCCATAAAAAGTGAGGTTACCAAAACGGTAAAATCTCTTTAAATCTCACTTTAATTATGCTAGTGACTTCAAATTTTGCACGTATGAAATTTGTAAAAGTCGAATAAAAATCACGTCTCCTCCCACACAAAGTGAGTTACCAAACCGGTAAAATCTCTTTGCATTCCGCAAAAATTAACCTAATGACCTCAAATTTTAACTATCCACTAATTTATTAAATTTTAACTATCTGAAATTTAAAAAGAAAAACTTAAAATTCAAAATAACGTTATCATAATAGCAAAACCTTTTTAAATTCCTTTTTAATTCGAAGCATTAATTCCAAAAGCTTTAATAAATAAAACTTACTGTGAGTTTCAAATGTGAAATATTTGGATAAAAACCGCGAACAATAAAAGTGACGTCATCAAAATAATACAACATTCAAGACTTCAAATTATTTAAAACACGGCAGTGGGGGTATTTTAACTTCGATTCAGTCGAAGATAATTTCCTCCTAGTTTTTCGATTAATTGGTACCAAAATATCTTGAACGCGGCTAGAATCGAGTAATTTTTTGGCACCACCTAGCGAGAAGAATATGCATTAAAAACAAAAAGCGGGGTTCATGTTTATTAGTCGCAAGTTCTGAAGATTTCTTTATTGGATAAACGATCTACCCATTTACAACACTATTCTACTATTTCATAGTCTTAAAACTCATTATACATAAGAATAAAAAAACAAATGAACTTTGGCTTTTCGAACTTCTTCAAACTTAAGTTCTTTCAAAATTTCCTTCAATCCACAAGTTGTAGATTCGCCAGAATAACGTGTCAGCTATTTTGTTAGCCATTTTGTGCTCCTCAGCAACATTCTCATCATTTGACTGGCTTAATAATATCACCGAGACAGATATAAACAGTTATTTGATTGTTATTGCTCTGAACATGAGCCACCCAGTATATAAACACCACCCACTAATTGTACTGCTTCAACCTTTGTATTCATTTATTCCCAATACACGAGGGTTCGTTCCATTGATAAACTTGTTTCATCTTTTATGTGCTCGAACCATTCTTTGTCTGTCACTTAACTACTTTTATTATACCCTCGATCTTAATAACGGTGCTTTAGACTAGGTGTGTGTGCGTGCGTGTTTGTTTGACTTATGTTTGCGCCCTCAATTTCGTAAATTCCATTCGCTCCGAAAGCGTGTACGTATCAAGCTAACGTTTGAGTTTTCTGTTCTTTTTGCATGGATACCTAAAATAAGCATCCTTTGGATTTCACGTGTTTTGTTTTATTTTGCTATTTCGTTACACAGTGTTGTTGTTTTCCAGTCTTTTTTTTTCTTCTTTCTTTCGTTACTTTGCTTTGCTTTGCTATTTCGTTTCGAAATCCTCTACTTAATAAAGTAGCTGGCAGTTTTAGACCGTTGAGGTTGTGACGGTATCGTCATCATTTCCTAGAACTGTTAGCCGCTTGTTGCCTTTTAAGCGTCCGTCCATTTGGCCTGCCGTCAGTTAGTCCCAACATAACTTTGGTCCATTCAGTCGACCACAAACTGTTTTCACAACGTATAAACCATATTTTTTCGGAAACAGTTTTCGGTCCTTCCATATGAATGGATGAAGGACGCCAAGTCCTTCTAAATGAGGCTAATATAAATGAGCGGTAGCGGGTGAAGGTATAAAAAACCACTCCCTCTTGTGACGCCTGGTGACGCAGGCAAATCTGGTTACTTTATTTCTTCTTCTACTTCTTTTGCCTATTCACAGCACTCAATTTTCTATGTCTTTTTTTTTTTGCTTTTTAACTAAATTACGTTGATGCTCAAAGTTTTGTTACTTTTTTCCGCCTCTACATTTTCGTGTTCATTTTAGGCAGCTTGTAATTTCTTTTGTGTAAATAAGAAAAATATTTCCGCAGTGAGTTTTCATTAAATTAAATGTAAGTGGGTCAACTTCACTCTACAGCGCTCGACAGTGGCTCTTGTAGTGGCAACACAGCCCGAACTATCTGAGAAGTGAAGGCTTAAAAATAAGGATTCAATTACATTTAAAATTATTAGCGTTTTTGTATTTGAATTTACGAAGAGTGAAAAGAAAAGTAATACTGCTTGCGGAAGGGACCAAATGTAAGGGATGAATTTATTTTTGTGTTTTTTTTTAGTGAGGATATAACATAGGTCTATAAGCAAAATTTAAGTATTTGAATAAATTACAAACTCGAAAGAATGGGGTAAGTTTGGATTAAGGCAAAATATAGGTTTTTTACTTAGGAGAGAAATGAGTTGGCAAAACCATGCATAAATATGTAGCAGCGAAGTTTACGAAGCATGCAAACATCAATGGAGAAGGTTCAGCTGTAAACAAAGAAACATTATTTATTTATAGATAATTTTTTAATTCTATAATTATTTAAGAGAGTTAAAATCTTTTAACTAAAACGAAAGATTGAGGTTAAGAAAAACTGATTTTGTGCGTTGCCTATTAAAAAAGGCAAGGTTGTGTTTTTAAAAGCTTATAACGATTATATAATGTTATATTTAATAAACGAGGCAGTTTGATAAGTCAGTGAATATTTGAGTAAATTTCCTTTTTTTGGAAATAATCGTTTTTTTTTTCATCATCATTCAACTCCACTCTTTCATCATCATTCAACTCCATTTCAGTCTCCTTTCAAATCGATACCTTTAGTCCAGCATTTTTCCCAAAATTTTTATTCCTTCCAAATGTATGTAATAGTAGGGCGAATTAATTTGTTTGTTCTTTGCTTCACTCATTTTCGTATTCTATGTTAAGTTCTAAGAAGAATACTCCTTGGGACCATATGGGTACGGCTAATTTGGCTTCCGCAACTTTTCGTTTAAAGATTTTGATACCTGAATGTCTTTGATGTTTATACATTTCATGGCATTTATTAGACATTTCTTATAATTTCACCTCCAATAACTGATTCTAAGGGTTTTTGGGAATGAAGAATCCCAGTCTGACGATTACTTGTGCCAGTCAACAGAAGGCGCACAGTGGATCGTTTAATACAAGGTAATTAAGAAAAATTATATTGTAGACTTTTATGATTGTTTTCGATATCTTAGCTGTTAAAAAGATAAAAATATTTTCAGAAATTTTTGATAAGTAGGCATGGCACCTCCCATACACCTTAATCATATTTAGTGCTATATCTTGCAAACAAGTAAAACTAATGACGTTTTCGTTTCTCAAAAAAATATTGCATCTTTGAGAATTCGGGGTTTTTTCAGAATTCTAATTTTGAGGTCAACAGTATATAGAAAAAACATGATGCAATGTTAAAGGTCACTATTTTTTCTCAAGAGGGCAGAATTTCCAAAAGGGGCATACAATTTAGCATTTTTTTGAGAAACGAAACGGTTCCAATCAATTCCTCTTAATAATCTATCCCTTTCTTTTCAGGTCAAAGACCAAACCTTGTTTGTATAAGGCGCATGCCTTGGTTCTTTGAGCTTTTTAAAAAAAAAAATAAAAAAAAGACAAAGTTAAAAAAATGGTCGAAATCCGTTAGGGGTACCTCCCTAGAACCTGTATTAATTTTTCAAATAGAAAAGAGTTACAGATGTGTACTGAAAATAATCGAAATCGGTTCACCCCTACGGGTAACTCCTTTGGACATATATCAACATTTTACTTGAATTTGTATGGGAGGTACATACAAAGGTTGACCCATCTTAACAAAAATTCGTCATAATGATAGTGAAATTGAGTAACAGATGTATACTAAAAATGGTCAAAATCGGTAAGAACCTAGGGGTACCTCCCTAGGACCTATATTAATTTTTTACTTGATTTTGTATGTAAATTTTTAATTCTAAGCATTTTTTCAAACAAAAAAAATATATATGTAGGACAAAGTAGAAAAAGTTATTTTCAGTTCTAAGTTGTATAACACATTTATTTTGATAGTCCAAAAAAAAACGACACTTCTTTCATAGATTTTTTTTTCCATCAAAATATGCCAATTTTCATAATTTTTTATTCAAATTTATGAAATTTTTTTTATTGCAATATATTTTTTTGATAATATAATAATTTATTTAAATAACTCTATAATTTTTTATAACAATGAACTTTGTTTGGCCCAGTTTCGTTCAAAAATGGATTTGTGGCAATCATTTATATAAAGCAACTCAAAAAGCTATGCTCAAAATATTAATTTGTAAAAAAAAATACTCAACTCTAAAGTGCTCCATCGCAATCAAAACATGTATTATTGTACAAATTTTTTGGTTTACTAATAATAAAACAATAACCTTTCGATTGATACCGAATTTGCTGGATTTCGAGACACAATATTTTTGATTTTTCTCCACTGGACAGTTAACTGTGCGCCATAAGGAAATGGAATTATAGAAATTATGTATGATTTATTTTTGAAAATCAAACATAATTTGTGAGTGTAATTTATTGCCGCGGGCAAAACTTACATGAAATAGTTTTAAGAAAGTAAATGGCAGGCATTAAAGTATCGCTCCAAGTAAATACTTCATTCACTATTGCAAAATTCTTCTTTTTTTAAATTTTTAAAAACCAAACCAAAAAAAAACAACCTTTACTTTGTTTCAAACACTTAGCAAATTCCTTTTGTTCAAATATGTTTTTCATTGAAATTTAAGTCGGGACGGTATATTGTACAGAAATTTGGTTAAAGTGAAGAAAAAAATATTTTATTTTTTTTTTAGACTGAACCAAAGCTCAGGGTATGCCCCTATAAGTGCGTAAGCATTGTGTTAATTCGGAAGATGGGTGATAGATAGTTGGAGGGTGGATAAATTATTATAAAATAATAAATTATTTGTGAATTTTTTGTGACGATTCTTCTGTTTGAACAATGGCATCCGGTAAGTTTAACTTTATTGCCCAAATTATATGTGGTTTTTAAAAAAAGCGCATTAGACGTGTTCCTATAATTCCGTTACCTTAGTTTAACCTGTTTCCAAAATATAGCACCCAATATGTTTAAGGTGTATGGGAAGTGCCACGCCTACTTACGCAAATTTTTTAAAAATATGTTTATCTTTTTTAAACCTAAGACATCGAAAACAATCATAAAGTCTGCAAGATAATTTTTCTCGCTTACCTCGTCGATCCAACGCTCCATTGTGCGCCCTCTGGTGACTTTTATAGGCAAAAATAAACACCTGATTCGGATTCCTCATACCTAGAAACCCCCGAATTCGTTTATTGGAGGTGAAATTATAAAAAATGTCTAATATATGAAATGAAATGTACAAGTAGCTAAAACATTCAGGTATCAAAATCTTAAAACGAAAAGTTGCGGAAGCCAAATTAATCGTACCCATATGGTCCCGAGGAGTTTTCTTCATAGAATTTAACGTAGAATACGAAAATGAGTGAAGCAAAAAAGAACATTTTTGCGTCGAACAAATTAATCCTCCCTAATGTAATAGGTTTTATCAAAGTCCACAAAATAGGCGTTTGTTTCAGTGATGACCTCTTCATTAATCAAGTGTAACTGAAGGTAATTTTTTTGTTTGGCACAAACAAAGACTTAAGAGGAAGAAAATTTACTGGGACACTTAAATTGGCAAGCCACAATTTAAGATTAACCCTTAACGGTCACACTTCGGGGAGATTTTTCACCTCAGTCAAAAAATTCTGACTTGAAAAAAATTCATGAACATTCTGAGACATATTTTTTACTACTAGTATAGTTTACAAGGGCCAATATAAAGAAAATTTAAAAAAACTTTTATGTATGCGCAAAGTCAGGAAAAGTACTTTTTTTACAAAAAAAAAATCAATACTATGTCAGTATTGAAATAAAAGGGCTATTAATTTATTGATGAGACGCTTAATACATACAACAATAAAAAATTATCCTGTAGCTGTTTCTTAAAAAAATTATGTTTATTTTGCAGAATGAAAATGACAAAAAAAAATAAAAATAACAAAACCTTAAATATCGTATACAGTATGGTAAAATTTTTTTTATTTTTACAAGACATATATTTATTAGTGTCCGACCGAATGTGGATTTTTTGCCAAAGCCGAATACTAACAAAATTTTTTTCAAGCAAAAAAAAATAATTAAATTTAGGCCTTGCTTTCGTTATATATTAATTTCAGTACAAAAAATGGCAATCATTAAAAATCCAGTTTGTTTATACAGGCCGAAAAATATGCTATAGAATGAGTCAAAAAACAATTATTTTATTTTAAGTGACACGGAAAAATGGTTTGCTAGACACCTTAAAGAAATTCTCACCAAATATGAGCTCTTAATTTTAATAGGAAGATGTTCCGCATCGCAGTTTTTTTTCTCAGTCCAATAAAAAAAATTCATACCACATCATTACATGATGGTACAGAAAAATGTACAATTTATGTTTTTAAATGAAAACAAAGATACTTACACATAAAAAAAAATTGAAAAAATTTTAAGTTTCTCAGTTGATAAAAACTAAAGTTTGTGTAAATTTTCTCAAAACTTACAAATGGAGATTTTTCGATTATCTAATCAAAAACTCTTCAAATCAGTACTTATGAAAGTTAGATGATGAATATCTTTTGAACGCTTGATTTAATCGCCAAAACATATCATACCATTTTTATAGAGCAGTTAATTTCCTTTAAAAATTTGTAATGCGCATTTTATAATAGTCATTTATAATCCAGTTATAAAATTCATAAACCAAAATGAAATATGTCTTCAAATAATCAAGCTTAAGTCTCCAATATCATTCAAATGGTGAGGTTTACGGAAAAAATATGGGATACCTTTTTTATAGAGCATTAAATTTTCTACAAAATTCTTGGAAAAATTTTTTCTCTTAAAATTAAGAGCTCATATTTGGTGAGAATTTTTTTAAGGTGACTAGCAACCCATTTTTCCGTGTCACTTAAAACAAAAATTATTGATTTTTTGACCCACTCTAATATGCAGTATTCATTAATATTATTTGGAAAAAGTAAATAATGTAGGTTCTCTTAACTTTTTAAGTACATTTGCAGTACTTTAAAGAAGATTGTATAAAATGTTCAGAATATAATAAATAATTATTTAATTAATATACTGCAGCAAGCCACGGGGCGACATGGACCAGTGCTCAAAGCACGAACTGAACTGGCGATCTTCCCACAGGTCGCAAAAATCATTAGAAACAAAAATAAAAATATTTTCCTGTTAAGTATGAATAAATGATTATGGAATAATTTTTGTCATTTTTACTGAATGTTGTCGTATCTTTTTTTTTTGTTTGATAAAAATTGTAATATGACCTTTATCAACGAGATTATGGTCCTTTGACAATTTAATAACTCGTATTTTAAAAAAACAACATAAAAATTTATTAAAAATTGACTGAGTTATGAAAGTCGCAAGCTCGAAAACACAGTTTTAAAGACAACGCTTTAAAAGTTTTAAACATAGTGCGCTTCCTGCTTTGACGCAGTCGTCTCGGAGGCTTGGAGAGTTAAACAATTACGAATTTCTATTAAACCTTTTAGAATGCTATTTTACACAGCTATATAGTGATGTGCGATGAAATAGAGCCAGTACTATAAAAATTATTTAAATCGAAAAATCTTAGGAAACTTTGCATATTTAATTTTTTCTTTTAGCAGGTAAAAGAAAAATAATTATTTTTTGAATTATAATTCATTTATAGCCCTATTACGGTTCACAACACAACAGTAATTGCTGTCTTCAATGTGTAAATTTCTATTACGGTAGACAACAAAGCAACTGAATACATTCCACTGTTGTCTGTCAACAATGCTGTGTCTTCAATACACTTACTACAGCTAATTTGGTGTTGTGTTGAAGAAACGAAATAGATTAAAAATGAAAATTTTATTTTAAATTGCGTTTTTCATTTTTAATTATTAAAAGTTCACAGAAAATTGATAATAACTACGTCTCCTTGTGAACAGAATTATATTGAATTTATTTTTTTTATTTTGACAGTGACCAGTTCACAGTTGCATCGAAACGTACTAATTATATTACGTTTTTATTTTGGGAGCGGGATTTTAAACTAAAAACAAGATGTATTTTAAATTTTTCATGATTCTTAAATTATAGTTATGCTATTGGCATCAGAGAACTGCACAAGCCTACTTGAAGTCTACTTAAGGTACTTGCTTGAAATACAAGTTGAAGCTAGCTTGAGCTTGATAATTTTGAATCAAGTATAGCTTGTAATTGAATATAAATAAGCCCACGACAGTTTGCGACTTGCAAGTATGCTAGCTTACAAGCGAATGGCACGAAGTTTCAAGTAAAGGAAAGCTTGATGCCTTCGGCAAAAAGCTTGAAAAGCTTGAAATTGAAGGCAAGTATCCAATTAAAGCAAGTATCCAAAAAATTCAGTGAGCTTGTCTAGAGAGAGCTTAAGCATAATCGGACTTTTAAGGATTCTGTGAACTACGTGGTTGGAAGTTTTAGGGGTAAATGATTTCGAAAATGATGTCAAACTTTAAAATTTAAGATGGCGGATAGAGTTGCCACCTAGATTTTTTTATTTTTGCGAATTCTTGTAATTTTGAAATTCTGGCAACGGATTTGATTTCGAATATAATGTCACAGTATTAAAATTTAAGATGGAGGTTAGGGTTGACTCCTAAATTTTTACCACAGTATTGCCACCTAACAAAATGTATTTTTAAGAGTTTTAAACATCATTTATCAGTGTTAAGGGGTCGCTGATTTCGAATCTAAAGTCAGAATTTTACAATTCAAGATGGTGGATAGGGTTGCCACTCTATTTTTTTTTGTATTTTTATGAATTCGGGGCTGGCAAAAAAAATGGTATACCAAAAATGGGTCGCTTAATCCGAATCCGTTGTCAGAATTTCAAAATTATAACATTTTGAAATAATAGGGTTGCCACCTAATAATATGTCTTTTCATATGTCCTTTTTTTGAAACTTCGTGCCGTTCGCTTGTAAGCTAGCATACTTGCAAGTCGCAAGTTGTCGTGGGCTTATTTATATTCAATTACAAGCTATACTTGATTCAAGCTAGCTTGAACTTGTATTTCAAGCAAGTACTTGAAATAGACTTCAAGTAGGCTTGTGCCGTTCTCGACCAAAAGGAGGGGAAAGCGGGATTTTTTTTCAACACCATTATAATCTTAGTAAAAAAATGCTTCCTTGTACTCAAAACATTTTCCAGCTATTTCATTATACTAGATTTAATCCTATTTTTTGACGCCAGTTGAAATTAACGGGTTTAAATATGGGCTCACAATATTTCCTTTTCATATCGCAAAAAAATTCTTATTAAGATATTACTTTTTGCTATTTAAAAAATACTTTTTAAGGAGTGCGTTTTTCTTTTCTCAGAAGCAACCCTGGACCAGTCAAGCAACGAATTCTACATACGTTCCACAATCAAACGTGACAACAACGTATTGTTGTGAACCATAATAGCTCAAAACTGTTGTGTCTTCTTGACTGTTGTGTCTACTCGTAATAAGACACAGCAGTTTATTGCTGTGAACCGTAATAAGCCTATTAATTCATATTAGTAAATTAACTAATTAACCTAATTGTGTGAAACATAAACGAACAAATTTTCGTTTTTTTCGGCTGTGACTTGAAATAGAGCCAGAAGTAGTTGCTTAATTTTAGCCATGACCTGTAGGATGGTCCTTATTTTAGAAATTGTTGAGCACCCGATATTTTTGTTCCTTGGCGTCTAAAAATTAATCCCTCATTTTTTTTGCAACAACAATAACACGTGCCGCTCGGAGCTTGAAGTTTACACAGCAACTGAGTGAGCATTAGGGCGTATCGAATCAATTTTTTTTCGAATTTCACATTCTAAGGGCTCTCAAAAGTTGCATAGGGTGGCCCATATCTCCCAAAAAAAATTAGGAAAAAAGAATGTCGTTCCGTCCCACAAGGACAAACTTGGTTTTGAGAAAACAGTAAAAAAAACGATCTCAAAATGCTTTGTTTTTTTTAAACAACATATGTGTTCAAACAAAAGTAAATATAGACTTTTACTAACAATAGCTTGACAGATGCCACTCCGAATTTTTATCCACAGTGTCCTGTGGGAAGGATATTAGAATCTAAAGTACACTCGAGATAGCACAGAATTTTTTATTGTTATCTGATTGCCTAAATTTTGGTGGCATTGCTTATAGTATTAACGTTTTTCTTAAAATTTTAAATTATATTTAAATTATATTATTATATTTAATTACCTACGGTATTTGAAACTTACATTCGGTTAAGAAGTGATTGAGATATGAATTCTAGCAAAAATCAATTTTCGACGTTTTTGCCGATTTTTGTCAATTTTGTGCACCCTGTAGCTCCGCCAAAAATAACTCCAGCATTTTTCCTTTAAATAGTTTTTTTTATTTTTTTCAGTGATGCTCCATGCAAAATTTCACCCAAATCGGAGATGGTCATTCCGTAAGGCCGATACGTTCAAAATGGACTTGCGGTTTTATCTTTTTTTTTCTCATATGTAGTAGGTAATTCTGTGAATTTCTACCTGGCGGCACGTGTTAATAAAGTTCAATGTCTTTGAAACTTTTTTTATGCGTTTTTTATATATAGGACCAAAATAAAAGGGTGCTCAAGAAAAACAAACGAAATTTTTTTTTTCTCCATACAAATAAGGACCAGTCTAATGACCTATGATTAGAAAATTTGAAATTTCATGATAAAATCAATAGAAATATAATTATTTCTACCTCAATGGTGGAGTATCCATTAATTTTGATAGCTGCTGAGCAACACCTAGTCATCTAATCCACTAGTTTTTGGCACTTAGTAGCTGTAACTTTCTCCTATGCGTCCTTGATTAACCCCCAAAGATCATCTTTGTTGGTTGGATGCTTGTCTCTAAGAGCCACTTTACCCTCTCGCAATAAATTTCCGATAGGATTAAGATCTGGGAACTGTGGCGGCCAGCTCAAATCTTCGATTTTTTTTGTCTGGACTATTCTTTTGCCAGCTTCGATGTGTGTTTCGGGTCGTTATCCTGCTGAAACACCCATCGAAGCGGCATATTAAACTCTGCGTACGGCTACATGGTTTCACTTAATATCCTGGTGTATTGCAAGGCATTCATCTTTCCCTTGATGCGAAATAAGGGACCTGTGTCATTATATGGGAAACCCATTATACTCCCACCTCCTTATTTAACCGTTTTTATAGTGGGTTGAGGGAAAAATTCGGTATTGGGGGTCTTACAGAAAGGCTGCCTCGGTCTGAGTTAAATAAATTAACTTTGGTTTCATCTAACCAAAGAATGTTTCGCCATTTGCTCATTGGCCAATCAGCTTCATCCTTTGCGAATTGTAATCGCTTGAGGTCATAAACTTTGGTCAAAAATGGTACCTTCCGAGTAGCTTTAGCGCCTCCAATCCGTTTTTAATTAAAAGTTTGCGAATCGTTGACGTGACCATGTCTAAGGAATATTGTATTTTAAGAACGGAAGAGGTCACAAACGAATATTTTTTTTTACAAGACGTAGGATTTATCTTTGCAAACTGGTACTTATTTTGGGTTGTTTCCCTTTGCTTTTAGTTTTTTTTTGTGTAATCTTTAATGCGTTCTCAACCATTCTTTTGAGCAAGCAACTATACTGCCTATTTCCTTTTGGCTTTTAACTTATTTACGCCAATTTTTAATAATTTTTTTTTTAGATTAAACTTAAAAATATCTTTTTACAATAAATTAAAAATGTTTTTATTATATTGGTTGGCGCCATTTCAACGCACACTTTTAACGCAACAATATCACAGTTTCACAGAAAAATGAACGCGCAATTGTACTCAAAAACAACTGCACAATATATATGGGAGAACTGGTTTTTAAACTACAGTTGGTTCATAGCATGCTAAGGGCCAATTTTTCAGTGCAAATTTAACTGTGTTTCTCGGTTAAACTAAGTTTAAACCAAGAAATAAGTTTTTCAGTGAATATTAACCAATGTTTAAACTAAGCTTAATCGCTCAATATTCATTGGTTAAACTTTTGTTAACTTACCGTTAAATTTTGACATATCATTTGTTTACTTCATTTATACAAAAAAATAAATTCACACTGACCAAAGCTGTAATTGCTGAGGACGGTTTCGGTCTTCTTTCTGTTTAATAAATTTGTTGTTTTTGTAAAGCATTACCATTTTGGTAGGCGCAGCGACGATTTGTTAATTGTTGCTAACAAAAATTCAATTTCCTTAATGAAAAAATTGCAGGTTCTTCTTTTATTCATTTTGCTTTTTTTATTTAGACTTCAGATTTTACATATATTTATTTGAATTTTAATGACGTTTAATGATGCTGCCATATCAATAATCACAAAAAGTGATTGTGTGGTTAAACTCTAGTTAGCTTTTATCTACGATTAACTAAACTCTTATTAACTGGGGTCTAAACCAGCACTTAAAAATTGGCCCTAAGTGGTTACAAAAAATTTTAATTAAGTAATATCATCAGCAAGTGCGTGGCTCTACTTCATCGCACATCACTGTAGCTATCGAAAAATGCTAAAACAAATATATAAAAAAAATTTTGTATTACAAAAATGCAAAAACATTCGGAAAATATTCGACTATTTTGGGGCGAAGCCGAAGGTTAAAAAATGGGCCCAATATGCTGAATACCCAAGCTGAATACCGAATATGCTGAATATTCGATCGGACACTAATATTTATTATTATATTTTTATTTTTTTTCTTATTTTTTGTCATAACATACACAAAAGATGAAGGATAAAACTATCTCAGACTTTGAATCGACCACGTGCGTAAAAAATATACTCATGAATAACAATATTAGGCGATTGTTTCCAGTTGTGGGACACCTTTAATATTTTTTGACAGAAAGCAAAAATTGTTGATTTGAGTATTGTCAAACTTGTAGAAAAAATTAACACAATTGTACCATTTGAATTTGTTGAGAGTGCAATAAGTTGAAGTGAATTAATTTAAAAAGAACGCCAATTCCACGCATAGGTAAATGTTATTTTACTTTTTTTATCACCATTCGTTGAAAAGTTAAAACAAAAAGTTACCTTATGCCCTTGGGACTCCCAACAAGGGTAATTCCAAACGCACCTCATCAGCAGCGTCTGCTTCTGTGGCTGCTATTCCAGAGTCGTTGCAAAGTCTTTTGTTTCTTTGGTTTTTATTTGCACTTTTACACTTTTTTTTTCTTGTATTGGTATTGCATTGCGTTTGTTTATTTAGTTTAGGGTAGAATCCTTCACATTTTTTATACACATACGATTTGTTTCTTTTTTCAACACCTGTTATTTTTACACTTAAACACTTATCCTTGAACACTTTACCAAAGATTATATAGTATATAATTATATTATCCATGACTATACCTTGTGCAAACGGTGGTACACCAAACTTTTGCACCAGCAAAGCTTCTGTTTATATTCCACGCTTTATTTATTTTTTATTTTTTTGAGTTACTGATTTCTCGAATTTTATCACTTTTTATTTTTTTGAATACATTAAAAGCTTCTATTAAATTCTTTATTTGTCACACACCTCATCATGACCATGTAATTATTTAACATAGCGCAATTTACTAAGCCAACTGACTCGACGCAAAAACAACGACAAAAAAATGTGGAACCCATGTGTTTTATGTGGAACGTCGCACACTTCCTAACAACTCGTGGGTGAAAAAGATGGCAAACGCTATACCGCACTCGTTGCTTTTGTTTCACTGCTCTTGTTGTTGCGAATTTCTTTTTAGTACACTACCGAATGAATTTTGGTATTTTTCACAATTTTTTTTAGCATTTATAAATGTTGGTTTTTACAAAATATAATTATATGCATGCAGCATGTTTATTATGTTTAAGTTATTATGTATGTTTTTTAACTAAAAGTTAGAATTTCTAACTTGTTTTGCACTACCGACCGACCGATCGCCCTTTGACGCACTTTTCGTTTTTTTTATCTTATATTTTTTAACTATGATTTTTAATTGGGACGCAGCTCTAAACGACACGACAAACGCACAATTAGTCACTTTTTGATTTTATTTACTTTTATTTGAGTTTATTTATACATTTTATTAAAATAATTTTATTTTGGACGCCGCTCAAGACAATCAATTGCAGCTCAAGGCAATCAAACAGCACAATCAATTCACTTTTTACTTTTTTATTGTTCCCCTTTGTTGAGTGGGGTGCACACAAGGAGAGGCAGAAACGAACAGGAACATGGCTGATTCACTCTCATCTTTTTTTGTGGATGTGTTCTTCTTCTTATGTTGCTTGACTACTAGCGCTTTCTGCAGAGAGAAGAAAAAATGTTGACTTTGAGAAAATGGTGACAGAAATTTTATTTTAAAATTATTTAGGGTTAATAGTTTGGGTAAAAAACAGTGGGTATGTCATCCACTGCGGTTTTGTGTGAGTTCGAAGGAGCAATTTAGGGAGCAATTTAGCGCTTAAAATAACACGCGTGATGGCAGGCTTTCGGTGGCCTAGAATGGCACAGTGAATCGTGTAGAACAGGAGCGTATGCAGGGGTTTTGGGGGTTAGAACCCCACCCCTCGAATTGAAAGAATTTTAACGAGCTTCGAGAGAAACTTAGCACAACATGGAAAAAATAAAAAGACTCAATTTAAAACATTTTTCGTGAAAAGACTATAATATATAGACCTAAAATTTGTTTTAAGTACCCAGAAAGAATATGTGTTTTAAATTTAATGGAACTGTGTGCATATAAAGTGAAAAAATTCAAATGTTTGTACAGTTCAATTAAAAGTAAAAGTTTTTTTTTCAAAACAATGTTTTTAAATATACTTTTATAGTGAACATTTACAGTTTAAAAATATTTGTTTAAAACAAAAATTAAAACAAAAACTTCAGTATTGCGAACGGCTTTAAATATAGTCTTATACTATGTTCACACTAAGGCTGAAAAGCCGCTTTTCGGACATTAATGACTTTTCAGCTGAAAAGCTGCATGATATTAAGTTTTTCGCCATAGAAGAACTGTCAAATGAAAAGCTGTTAATTGTTTGCTTGTCAGCGAATAACTCTGAAAAGCTAAAAAAACAACCCTGATTCTGGTTGTTGAACAGACTATGTGTTTAGGTAAAGTCAAAATATATTACTAAAATCCAAGTTGTCACTGATATTTGACATTTCGTTTGTCTGCTGATATTTTTTATTTGGTCAAACTCCAATTGGACATTTTATTTGTTGTATTGGATAAAAAAAAATTCAAAGAACAAGTTAAATGGAGTGAGCTGCATGAGGATATATTGGTCGAGCTGTGGGAGGAGAAGGCAGAAGAGTTTTGTGTTGCTCGGAAAAATGTGCATATATATGCGGGAATGACCAATTTAACTATTAAATACAAGTAAGAATAATATATTTAGTATTTGATAATGTGGTTTAAAAGAATTTTATTTAATACAATAAAAAGAATTAAGCAAAGTGCAATAATAACAAACATATAACTACAAGTTGAATGTCAAATGAAAAGTCCTTTTTTCAGTGTGAACACCTTTTTTTGAAAATAGACTTTTCAGCTGAAAAGCGGCTTTTCGGCCTGTGTGTGAACATAGTATTAGCTGTATTTATAGACTTGAAAAGAGCATTTGAAACCATAGATCATGAAATACCATTAGAAAAATTATCGATTATTGGGGTTAAGGACATAGAACTAAGGTGGTTCAGAAGCTACCTAACAAACCGAAAACAACGAACATCAACTGGGACCGCTATTTTGGAGGAACAGGACGTTAAGATAGGGTTGCCACAAGGTTCAGTTTTAACTCCAATCCTAATATATACATAAATGATATAGTATATACTCTAAAATTTTGTAAAATGGAGTTGTTTGCGGACGATGCGTTAGTCATAATTTGTGGGAAGAACTTAGATGAAATTAAAAATAATTTGCAGTTAGACTTAGATAAGTTGATCAATTGACTATGTGCAAATAATTTGAAATTAACTGCCTACAAAACAAAATATATGGTTATATCCAGAAATAATAACGCTTATATAGAAGGCATTAATATAAATAATTAACTTATTGAAAAAGTTGATAAAATAAAGTTTCAAGGAATGCAAATAGACAACAAGTTAAAGTTTGATGATCACATTGATTACACAATTGGCAAGGTAGCTAAAAAAAAATTTCTGAAAAGAACAAGCAAATATCTAAGTATATATTACAAGAAAATTATTTATAGATCAATTATTGAGCCACATTTTGTTTATTGTCCAACAATATTTTTTATAATGAGGGATGCACAGCTCCAACAAATGCAATATAAAGCAATGCGTTTCATACTTAATAAACGTTACGATACACCAATAAGATAAATGTTAATTGCCCTTAATTGGCTAAGTGTTAAATACCAAATTTTTTACTACACAATTGAATTCATTCACAATATTAAGTCTAAGTATTTTCCACACTACTTAAGCTCGAATATTAAACTTATAAGAGAAGTACACAGCATTAACACAAGATATAGGAATAATTTTAAAATGCCATTGTATAGAACAGAATCGGAAAAAACTGTTTGTATTATAAAGGATTAAAAAGTTTTAATGAACTTCCTGAAAATTTAAAAAGCTGTGACATAAATACCTTTAAGATAAAATTGTTTGATTACTGCAAAACGTTAGATATAGGGTAATTTTGAAATGTTGTTTAATTTTGTTTTGTTTAATTCTCAAATAGAAGCTTTTTTATAGTGCTGTAAAGATTGTTATATGTAGTTGTAGTTATTTAATAACTTTTTTTTATAAATTTAAGTATTAAATAACATAACTTATATGTATATTTGATGAAATCACTTTTGAAAAAGGCTTCCAAAGCCATAATAAATAAATAATGAATTAATTCCAATAAAATTAAACCGTCATTTATTCGATTCCATTTTTTAATTTCTACGAGTTTTCGACGTCATAAACGTAATTAGTGACTCCCGGAACCTCTCGAATACCATATTTTAACTTCATTCTATGAAGTTTGGGTTTATTGTGGATTAAAATATTTAAATATGTTAAACATTACCGTAATAAATTAGTTTTTATTTCGTCTAATGTTAATTATTTGTGAAACCAATTTAGAAAATATTTTCACACAATCAAATGTAAAATCGGGGTTTTTCTCAGCTTGGTCTCAATTATCTGGCAAATTTTGCCAAAGATTCTACTTAACATAATTGTTTAATTCAAACTCAGATAGCGACGTTTTTTTGTTATTGCAAAGAAATAATAAAAAAAGTTATAAAAAAGTTTTTATTGAAAATTTACTACGCTTATTTTAATTTTTGTTTTGTGGAAACGCAAAAGCGTTAAATTTCTATTTTAAATTTTTTGTTTAATTTTAAAGTATGTTTTTATTCTCAGTGTAAATAATATAAAAAGTATTCCAACATGAATTTTTTTGTTTGTTTTTAATTGCATCTTCTTCTCGATAGGTGGCATAAAAAAGCAATCCTTTTCAGCCGACGTAAAGATATTTTGGTCCCCATTTATCGAAAAAAAAAATCAAAGTGCATTTTAATAAGACTACTTGATAAATTTTAGATACTTTTTAGCAATAGAATAAGTATTGATTAAATTAATTTTCCATGCTATTATCTTTTCTTTTATCTATTTAATTTTTTTTTGCTTAAAAACTTTGTTCTTTCTCTTTTTTAAATAAACTGTTTAAACTGATTACTTAATAACTTCGAAATTATATTATATTTATTTTAATATTTTAATTGAATAATTTATTTACATAATTTAATATAAATGTTAGTATTTAAGTAAATATCTATCAACTTGATTTTCCCCCTTTGATGTACTATAAAAGATAAGTCTTAATGTACAATAATAAAAAAAAATTGGGTCCAAAATATCTTGACTTCGGCTGCAAAAGGCTACTTGTACTTTGCAAAAAATGTACTTTGAAAAAAAACTTTTATTTTATTTACGTAAAAAATTTTTGAAGTTTCTTTGTTTTGTAGTCTTTTTACAATAAATATCAACGCTAGTTGAATTCGTTGAAAACGTTTTTACACCATAACTTCTAAGCCCTTAAAGAACACACTTTCATTTCATATCTTTGAGAAGGTAATGGAACGTAAAAAAATGAAAATAATGAAAATGAAAAAAAAATTATAGCACCTGTTGCTGAATGGCATGGTATTAAACTTTGAAATTAATAATGGGTCGTGTAACTGCAATTTTTTAAAAAGTTTAATATTAATCTCTCAAAATTAAATTTCCAATGATACCCTATTTATGAAAACCGAATGAATTTAAATTGTCTAAACTACGTTGTCTCAAAATATATCCTATTTTAACATTCTCATGGCTATGGGTCCGCGAAAGAAATCTCAAAACCTCAAACTCCGGATTTGGTTTTCTAAACAATAAGCTAATATAAGCACAAAATTTGAGCTAAATCGGAGATGGTCAGTGCAACTGATATTACACTTCAATGTGAAATGGGCGACGTATTGAAAACAATTTGTTCCTACTTTGACGAAATATGTTTAATGCAAATTTTTTTATAACATATTGTTAAAAATTGGTTAAAAAATTGTTTGAACTTTTTTTAAATTTTAGGCATTAAAGGCATTGTGTTGAATTTAAAAACGTGATGATTTTTCCAGTGTATAAATTGATTTTGATCAATATTTTGCAACCCATATTTATAGGCACTGCTTGAAACAGACAAATCGACCTGTATCGTTTATATATCAATACGTTTTATATCCATCAACAAGTCGATTCCTGAAGATTGGTGCAACGTTGCCGGTTTCAGTCGCTTCAAGCAAACCATCGTTTTCGTCGCTTCGAAGACCCAAAACATGCATGAGAATTAAAACTGGAGAGGAAAGGCTCAATGGGTTAGCTCTTCTAAAAGTTCACAGGGATGTGGAAGTGACCACGGAAGAAATTTTAAATGCATTAGCTCAAAAAAATATATACTTTTGTTATTTATTATATAAAAAAAAATTGGAATAAGTCTAAACAAAAAAAAATTAAAAACCCCCCGAAATTTTTTTCTGGGTACGCGTCTGGTGTAGCACATGCTAGCTGGACAAAATTGATTTTCTCACTTTGAGAAAATAACTGTACAATTTGATAAGTAATGATCTAAAAGAGATGGTGTTAAGAATTTTTTTGTCACTAAAAAATAAGTAATGAGCATGGTATAAGGATAGAGGTAGCTGCAGCGCTGACTGTGCTCTCTTTTCATGCTGCCATGTCTATCAAATTCAGCTGTGTGACGAAAAAAAACAAGAGAAAAGAAATAAAAATTTTGCTTCGTTTTGACATTTCCGGCAGTAAGCTCTCATCTGGTGCCCGTTTTCTTCTACCATGGTATTGAGTAATAAGCAGTGTCAAACAGGTATTTTGTTAAAATAATTGCATTTTGATTATAATTTGAAATTAGTGCAGTTTTTAAGTGCATTTTTCTAAAATATTTTTTTTTTAAAACTTTGCAATGGAATTTAATTTCTGATGAAAATTTGATCTACATATTATACACTTGATCAAAAGTTATGAGCAAAAACCCTAGCATGTCTCATTACCGTAGACACCACCTTACACAAGGGGGTAGGTAGGGGGGAAAGTCGCCCCCTTTAATCTGGAATTTTTTATTAAATCGATGGCGTTTTTAGTACTTTTTATATGTGATCCTATTTTAATGTGTGGTTTTACATTTTTCTTTGAAACTAGAGCTGGAAAAGTCAAAAACAAATCAGTATTTCTAAAGCGATATTGTATTATTTTGTCCAAGCCGGTTGGTATGTGCCAAATATTTTTTGGAGATAGCTTGGAGATTGCAAGTAATTTACATTGCTCGAAAACCTATTAATGTTGCGACACATATGATTTTTTAATTTGACCTGAGGCTATTCATCCCTTGTGGCCGCTAAGGGTTTACTTTGCCGCTAGAGTTAACGTCTTTTCCCAATGATTTAAAAAACTGTTGACAGTTATGCCGTCCTGTCCCTACATTTTCCTCTAAATTTGACTGCATATCAGAGATCTGCAACGAATACTTAAAAATAAGTAGTATTCGAGTAATATTGGTTCACAGCTCCGTGATTCAAATCAGAGATTTGCAATGAATAACATTTTTTAATCATGAGCCAGTTATTAAAAAATGAGTACTCTTTTTTCTAAAAAATCTCAATAACTTTTTTTAAGTGCATATTTTAAAAAAACTGGTACGTGTCTCGTTTTTAACTTAATTTTTCTTCAAAATGTGCCCTCAAACATGGAAATTAGGCAAAAACTACTAGAGTTGTGATTTTTTACTTTGCAAAAAAAATATAATTTTCTTCCTTGTTATATTAAAAAAATCGCACAAATCCAAATTTAAACAAATTTCATTGAAATGTTATGGAAATATTTTCTTAAACTATATTAAAAACAGATACAAAAAATTGTGAGATTACGTTAAATAACCTGCTCGTTATGAAATTTTTCGTTAGAAGTGAACCTTTTTGGAAATTTCGAGTTTGGGTATTTTTACGAAAAAAATTCCAAAAAATTTAAAAATGCAAATTTTGAAAAAATCAACGAGAAATAGATAAAGACTAGTTGTGAGTTATTTTGTGCAAAAAATTAAAAAAACTAAAATTCTGATACGAAAGTTATAGCTACTGAAACTTGACTTTATTTCCAAAAATTTTCAAAGTGTGTTTCTGGCTTGTTTTTATGTAAATGCTTGATTAAAATGTGCAACACAAAAAATTTTGATTTCGAATTTTTAAAATCACCAAAAATTAAAAAAAAATTCTTAATTCAGATCAAATAAACGGCAGAAAGGGAAAGCTAAACACAATATACAAAGAATTGGAAAGTTGCACCGGTGAAAATTAAATGTGTTGGTTTTAGGAGTTTTTTGAATATTTTTTACCCTAAAACCAGGGTATGATATGTTGGCATCCCTGGAATCAAAAATTTTTTCTAAAAAAAATCATTTATATATTTTTAAGATTATTGAAGTCATTTTAAGTGAGAAACATAGTTTTTCCGATTTTTTATAAAATTTCTTGTGTTCGAAGTGCCAGAAACAGGCACTTTGAGAATTTTTGGAAAAAAGTCAAGTTTCATAGCTATAACTTTGGTATCCGAATTTTGGTTTTTTTAATTTTTTGCACATAATAGCTCACAACTATCTTTAATCTAGTTCTTGATGATTTTTTCAAAACTTGCATTTTTAAATTTTTTTGGAATTTTTTTTTTAAGAATACCCAAATTCGAAATTTCCAAAAAGATACACTTCTATCGAAAAATTTCAAAACGAGCAGGTAATTCAACGTAATCCCACAATTTTATGTGTCTGTGTTGAATATAGTTTAAGAAAATATTTCCACAATATTTCAATAAAATTGTTTTAAATTTGGATTTGTGCGATTTCTTTAAACAACAAGGAAAAAAATCAGATTTTTTCGAAAAGTAAAAAATCACAACTCAAGTAGTTTTTGTCTAATTTCCATGTTTGAGTGCACATTTTGAAGAAAAATTGAATCAAAAACGAGACGCATACCATTTTTTTAAAAATATGCACTTACAGAAATACTATTGGGATTTTTAAGAAAAAAGATAACTTTTTCCCATACAAATCAGTTTTTCAACTTAAGGTCACAAGCGGCACGTTTATATATTAATATTTTTTCCTGAAATTATTAGAATATACTTTTGACATGATAAGAAACAAACGATGGCACCGCACATATTCAATTAATAAAAAAAAATTCCCATACAGTTAAGGGCCACCCTAATGAGTATGAATGAGTATAATTATTTTCCAAAGTAGTACTAATATGTAAATTTTTAAAAAAAAAGTTGAATCAAATAAGTATAGAATGAATTAAATATTAAGGGCTGCCACCTAATAATATTTATTATTAAGAATTGTGACCATCATTTAACAGTGTTAGAGAGTCGCTGATTTCGAATCTGAAGTCAGAATTTTAAAATTCTATATGGTTAATGGGACTGTCACCTAAACTTTTTTTTATTTTTGCGAATTATTGTAATTTTTAAATTCTGAAAAATTCTGAATTTTAATTCTGATTTGGATTCAGCGACCCTTTTTTACCTAGTTTTCGCGCCAACACCTTTAAAATTCTTAAAATACATATAAGATGGCAGCTTAATATATTTAATTCATTCTTAATTTCTTTGATTCACTGTGTTTTGAATCAATTACTTATGATTACTACTTTGGAAACTACTCATACCTATTCATACTTATTTTTGAGTAAGTGGCTCATTGATTCTGCTGCATATGCCTTTATGTCCGCAAATATGTTAACTTTTTAGCCAAAAAGTTGCGATACAAAGTTTGTAATTAAAACATTCTCATTTTTCAAATACCTACTTAATATGCATTAAATACGTCAGTTTGATGACAAAATGATTTCTTAACAAATCGTTTCTAATTTCAACAACAATAATAATAAAATCTACACTTACCAGCTCACACTAACAGTAAGATCAAGTTCCAAAAAAAAAAAAATAAAAAACAAAAACATAACCAACTCAATGCAAAGCAGTCAAATCTAATTAACAAAGTTTTCAAACAGAACGCAATGAAAACTCCCCTAAAAAAAAAAGATACGAGCACAACACAAACAAAAAAAAACCCAATAAAAACAATCTGCGGTGTTGCTGTAACGCATTTATATGAAGTATAAGACACATTCTCAGCAAACACACATGTACAAATATGTATTCTTAAACTCATCACTCAGATGAAAATCTGTGAATTGAATATCAAGCGCACAGATGCTAGAAGCTCACACTGCAGCGCATAGAAACGCATGCAACAAAGAGTGTATCTAGCAGATACCCAAAGCGTAACTTGCAAGTCATGCACATAAAATCCATTTCCATTCATAATGAAGACGATGATGATGATCCTACTTTAGCCCACACGAGGACAAATGAACAAAAGAATCATAAAATTGAAACAAGATAAAAACGTATCAAGCACGGTGACCGCCAGTCAGTCAGACAGACAGACAGACAGTCCGACAGTCTGACAATGTTGGGAATGTTGTTGTCAGCAAAGCAAGAGGCAAACACACAAAATTGTAGCAGCTAACTTGCCCTCGGGGCCACTCTGAAATGAATGTGCATTTGCAGAGAACGACATAGTCAAGAATAAATCAGAGCTCTCATGGTTTTAGCTGGACAAAAACAAGCTCAATACTACTCTGACTTCCTTCGACTGGGAACAAAGATTATTTTGGTTTTGCTTTAGAAATTCTTAATTTTGCGTAGCTAAAACATTACAGAATAATACACAAAAGAATGTGCTGCTATGTGTTGCAGATACAAATATATTGAATTTATTGTAACACGTAGTTGGTGTAAAATATTTTCACAGACACAGGAGACTAACTAGTGCGCGTCTATAATTCAATCTAAGTATGTATGTTAGAGTAGAACGAATTTTTAACCTCACTGGCTTTAGATATTTTTGAAAACTCCTGCTCAAAACAAATGTTTCTGCACTGCATCCTTAGTCTTTTTCTGCGGCATAACTCTTGACTTTGCCGAGGGTTTTTGTTTTTCATTTCCATATTTTTTCATTGAATTTTTTTTTTAAATATTTACTCACTCCAGCAACAAATCCATCAAGATTTAATGTAGAATCAATAGATAATTTAATTAATATCGGATGCATAGAACTATCAGTGTCTGAAGTTGCGAATTGTTTAAGGCAATTAACCTCAGAAAGATGGTTTTCCACCTATTGTTTTAAAAAACTGTGCTGAAGCGTTAGCCCTTCCTCTTGTGACTATTTTTAATCAATCCCTTACCACTGGCAATTTTCTTCCGGAATGGAAAAATACTTTTATAACTCCAATTCACAAATCTGGCTCCAAGAATGACGTTTCAAATTACAGATATATATACAGCAAAATATCATCGATTCCTAAGTTGTTCGAAAAATTGGTTTACAGCAGACTGACTTTTCTTCTAAAAGAAATTATATCTCCATTTCAACATGGGTTTGTTCCAATTATCTGAACAAGTCATATCACACAATATGTACGTGACAATAATAAACTTTCAGAAGTCATCCATGTTACTTCTGGCGTTCCCCAAGGAAGTCACTTAGGGCCTCTTCTATTCTTATTATTTGTTAATGACATTCCAAAAATTTTAAAGTCGCCACAGTGTTTAATGTTTGCCAACGATATTAAAAATGTTTCTCGTTTGAAGCTCATAAATGAATGCTCGGATCTAGAGTTGGATCTCAATAGATTATCAACTTGATGCAAGGAGAACTTGTTGCCACTTAATATTGCGAAATGTCAATGTTTAATTTTTTACAGGAACTTTAATCCATTAATGTACTCTTATAGACTGGATGGAGTAGTTTTATCAAGAATAACCAAAATGAAAGATCTTGGTGTAATTCTTCATCATAAACTTAATTTCCATAGGCACATGGAAAGCAAATTTCATGCTAGGATTCATTTCAAGAAATTCAAAGGAATTTAATGATTCTTTTTCACTTATTTCATTATATAACTCCTTCGTTAGGTCAACTCTAGAATACTGCTGTAAAGTAAGATGTAAAGTAAGATTTCTTCTATTCGGTATGCTTTCTCTAAAAACGCGTCGAAAATATTATTCCATAATGTTTATTCGTGATGTTATTTGTTATAGAATTACACAGTCCAACAAATTAAGACTTTTTGAATGGAACAGAATAGCGACCCCATAATTCTGAAAGGGTATGTTGAGTAGATCATTTTTGTAGAACAAACTTATGGTCCAGCACGTCTGAGTTTTTTTTTACAGTGGGTTAAAGTTTTCATTTTTTGGTCGAAGGGAGCATTATACTATATAAACAAAAATGCTGTAAGTTAATGTCTGAGAGAATTATTATGATCAGAGTTGTATTGTGGAATTGTATGAGGATTATTTTTGTAGAAGATCTTAACCCTCTAACTGGTCTCTTTATGGGTCAATTTGACCCTTTTATCGAGAAAATCAAAAAATATCCTTTAAAAAAGGACATTTAAGGATTAAAATATTCCACGAAAATGTTTGCCGAAAAATTTCAGTGGGGGTCACCAAAGACACCAATATTGCAAATAAAGCTCTTTACGCTTAATTAGTAAAATTCGAGTTCGGCCGGGCCAAACACTGAGTTCTCGCGTCTAGTAAGCTGTTACTTACAAATCGGGTGTGATATTTATTAAAATTAATAATAAAAAATAAAAAAATAAAAGAAAAAAATCAAGCATAATTGAGCTACTAAGCAGTACATATCGGGTGTGATTTTTACTAAAATTAATATAAAAAAAGAACAATTGAAGCTTAACTAAGCATGGCGGATTCAGTTTGCAAATTAAGAGATTGGTTTTGTTTTATTTGTGGACTATTTACGCACCATCAAAGCAGAAGAAAGATATTCCCTACAATTGAAGAAACATATTTTCTTTTCTTTGGAATACGATATTTATCTGAAGCTTGGATACCAAAAACTGTATGTACTACCTGCGAAAATGGTCTTTTGTCCTGGTACAAAGGCGGTACTAAGGCGCTGCCATTTTCTGCGCCTATTACATGGATTGAACCTGAAGATCACAAGTCAGATACATGCTATTTCTGCGTAAATTACAAATTTGGTAGAAGCCAAAGGCACTACGCGAAAATGACATACGAAGCAACAAATAATGTCATTTTACCAGAAGTGCGCTGTGTTCCGGTGCCTCAACCGCCTACACAGACATTTTCGGCCAATATGACATACGCCAATACAGAAATAACATCGGCGGTTGAAAACATATCAGATATAAGTTACTTGCCTCTTGATTGCTTAAACATATGTCCTAATTTGATAGACCAAGCTTATTTTGAAGATCTTGTAAGAGATTTAGGACTAACAAAAGAGAAAGCTGAAATATTATGTTCCAGATTGAAAAACAGGAATTTGATAAAATCCGATGTAAAAGTTACATCAGCCGATGTAAAAGTTACATCGCCAAGAAAAAGACACGCTGATCTGGAAAGTTATTTTAAGAAATCAGAAGAACTTGTATACTGTTGCAGTATTGAAGAGGTTCTAAAATATCTAAAGCTTCCACTGGACTCTTCCGCTTGGCGACTATTTATAGATAGTTCAAAACACAGTTTAAAAGCAGTTTTACTGCACAATGGAAATCAGCATCCATCAATACCGGTTGCGTATTCCACAAAAAAGGAGGAAACATACGAAAACATTTCAAATCTCTTAAATAAGATTGAATACTATAAATATACATGGGAAGTATGCGCAGACTTCAAAATGATTGCAATATTCACTGGAATGCAAACAGGATACACAAAACATATGTGCTTTCTTTGTAAATGGGATTCACGTGCTACCAGCAGCCATTATCATATTAAATATTTCGAAGAACGTAAAGAAAATATTATTGGTGACTTAAATGTAATCCATGAACCACTTGTCCCAAAAGATAAGGTCATACTTTCACCGCTGCATATTAAGTTGGGCTTGGTGAAAAATTTTATTAAAAGCTTAAATACACAAGGAAATGCAGCAAAATTAAAAGAAGGTAAAATACGGTTTTAAAAAATAATTTATTACATTTAATGTAAATTACCTTTTCTAGGAATGCTCGTTGGACCCGATATAAAAAAATTATTACAAGCTGAAGAATTTTATGGTCATCTGTCGGATATGCAAAAGACAGCATTTGACTTTATGCAGCTGGTTATATCAGAATTCCTTGGAAACTCAAAAGCACAAAACTATGCAGAAAATATTGAAAACATGCTAATCGGTTTTAACAATATTGGCGTTAAGATGTCACTAAAGCTGCATTTTCTGAACTCTCATCTAAATTTTTTTAAAGAAAACCTTGGAGCGGTTTCAGATGAACACGGTGAAAGGTTTCATCAGGATATAAAGGTATTGGAAGAAAGATTCAAAGGGAAATCCCAAAGTGTAATGCTTGCTGAATACGTATGGGGCTTGTACAGAAACCTTGACCCATCGGAACACTCACGTCAAGCTAAATACAGGAAAGCATATTAAGATTAATCTTTAATCCATTGTCATACTACTGCTATTTCCCAATTCCCTTTTAAAATTTGAAGCAAAAAAATAAATATGTACATACTATAATAAACCACTATTAAAACAAAATTACATATAATTTTTTTATAGAAGTTGGTGAGTAATTTTACTAATTAAGCGTAAAAAGCTTTATTTACAATATTGGTGTCTTTGGTGACACCCACTGAAATTTTTCGGCAAACATTTTCGTGGAATATTTTAATCCTTAAATGTCCTTTTTAAAGGATATTTTTTGATTTTCTCGATAAAAGGGTCAAATTGACCCATAAAGAGACCAGTTAGAGGGTTAAGATCTTCTACAAAAATAATCCTCATACAATTCCACAATACAACTCTGATCATAAGAATTCTCTCAGACATTAACTTACAGCATTTTTGTTTATATAGTATAATGCTCCCTTCGACCAAAAAATGAAAACTTTAACCCACTGTAAAAAAAAACTCAGACGTGCTGGACCATAAGTTTGTTCTAAAAAAATGATCTACTCAACATACCCTTTCAGAATTATAGGGTCGCTATTCTGTTCCAAAAATGCTGTTGGACTGTGTTATTTGTCCAGTTTTATTACTTAAAATGGGGGTTTCATATACCACCGCGTGACCTCCGATCACAGAACTTATTTCATATATCTTGCCATAGAGTAAATTATACCTGCAATGAACCGATAGCGCATTGTTTAAAACTGGCTAACTCTGTCTGCTTGCACGTAGACTTTTATCCTGGCTTGAGCAGAAATGCCTTTAAAAATTGCTTGTATTCATATTTTAATAGTATAAGTAATATATCTGATATTTAAATCTTTTATAACTGTATATAATATATTAAGTCAAGTAGTCAGTAAGGAAAATTATAATCCGTTGATGAAAAAATTGCCGTTCTGGCAAAAATTTTGACAATTCGTTCAAGAATTATTATGTAATTAAAACAAGGACTTTTTTAATTATCAGTTCCCGGTAATTTATTTACAAAATGTAATTTTCATTTACTACATACTTCTTTAAATCGCATGATTACCTTTGCTAACAACTGTAGCGTTTTTGAGGTTGACTTGTCGAAAAACTAACTCAATGTACATAGTATGTAGCTTGTATTGTCCTTCAGCCTAAACCCGCCAGAGGACCTTCGGGGAATCTGCCTATCCCAAGCCAGGAATAGAAGCTGTGAGGGTTAGTTATTGGATGGGCAGTTCATGGGGCACGGCCCATAATGAGTTCATTCTTGAGGCACGGCTCTTGTATGTTCATCTGATAACTGTAAAAGAAAAAGGTTTACCTTGAGCCTTGGTTGTTGGTTGCAAAATTCTTGGAGCATGGTTTTGATATTAAGTTATCATAACACCGTCATTGTAATATGCTTTCGTTGGACGATCAATCCAACATAACTTGAAGAGCGGGGACAGTCATCCATCAATGGTGATGTAGGAAACATTTAATTTTTGGACCGTTGTATAAGCCAATTGGTATACAACGGCTCATGCTTCCTAGTTTTCCGAAAGAGGCTTTTTATTATGTCTTAATTAGGTTAACAAAGTTGCATAAGTAGGATTGTGGTTTACCCGGTTTTACTGAGAAACCAATGGTTATTTTTTAACCTAGTCATGTACAATTCTAGTGGCTGAAGGTGTCACAGTCAAATATAAATGTTCTAAGAACTTTTGGTCTGTAAGACGGGATGTTGAAGAGCCTTGAGCCCATGTATTGACTGTCATTGGGCATGGTCCTTCGGGGTTAAATACGCTCTTAGTAAATAAGTGGTTAGGCCAGGAAGGCCGGTGTGAGTTACACTTAAGTTGAACTCGTGTTGGTGATTCCCTTAAATTACTAAGAGAATAATGGTAGATCGCTAATTTCAAACAGTAAATGTTAGGAAGGTAAGCAACTACCGATTCAATATACTGTAACCTTTGGAATTTGAGAACAGGCGAAGGGGAAACCTAAATAGTCTGAGTTGTGTCCACTGAGATTGGGGAACCTGATACATAAATGGCAGGCCTGGTACGCCGCCTTAGTCTTTCATGTCAAGGAGTGATGACCCTTGATATGTTGTAGATGATTATTGCGGCAAAAACATAATGGGTTATATTATTGGTATTGATACTGAGATAGCCCCAGGTTATTAAAATAACCAAGTCATGTGGCGGCCGTAGCCTAGTGGGTAGAGTGCGTGGCCCCTAAGCTAAAGAACCGCGGTAGCCCGGGTTCAATTCCAGCTCAGACAGAAAAGTTTTTTCAATTGAATTAATTTTTTTGTTCGGTCGTCACCTCTTTGCAGACAATGACAAACCTCAGAGAGTAAAAATTGCCATTTAAAGCTTCTTGAGAGCATAAGCCGTTCGGAGTCGGCATTAAACACGTAGGTCCAGTTCTCGGTCATTTGTGGTCAAACATTTAACAACACGCACAACACAACTGATCAATAGAAGCTAGGTCAAAGTCCTTCCAAGGTCTGAAATGGCCAGTTTATTTATATTAAGTCATGTATAAATTCAAGTAGCTGAAAGTGCCACGGTCATGAATTGTGTCATTCTGACACCAAAAGAAAAGGGGTTCTGTTGTATGTTATTAGGGGAACCTTTCAAAGTGGTCTGTCTTGAATTCCGAAGGGGTGTTGGCCGACGCTTCATATTAGTCCCAAGCTTTGGAGCACCGTTGAATTAAGCCTTCGCGGCAGGGGTCAACGTTAAAAACATAGTGGCTTTCTGTGCTTCAGCCTAACCCATATTGTGGTAGTAAATTTTATTCAATTTAAATTGTTTTAGACAACTTTTATCCATATTGTTGAAATATTTTAATGATTTTTTTAGTTGTGTTCAAATCTTATTTATAAATGAACCTTGGTTGTGTTCTTAAAATTATCTACACTAGGAAAAAAAATTAACAAATTCAAGCTTAAATTATGACAAAAAATGGTTGAAATAGCATCGAGCACGTTTTTGGTTTGTTTTAAGCAATTTCGTGCTTGACTAAACTGAACAAAAATATTCTTTTTTCATGACGTTTTTGGGTTTTTTTAAGCAAATTCTTGTTTGAATAAACTGACCAAAAAGATTCTAATTTTATGACGTTTTTTGGTTGTTTTAAGCAAATTCATGCTTGACTAAACTGAACTAAAATATTCTTATTTTATGACGTTTTTGTGTTGTTTTAAGCAGATTCTTGTTTGAATAAACTGACCAAAAATATTCTTATTTTATGACGTTTTTTTGTTGTTTTAAGCAAATTCGTGCTTGACTAAACTGAACTATAATATTCTTATTTTATGACGTTTTTGTGTTGTTTTAAGCAAATTCTTGTTTGAATAAACTGATCAAAAATGTTCTTATTTCGTGAAGTTTTTGGGTTGTTTCAAACTATTTCGTGCTTGAATAGAAAATAAATATTTTTTTTTTCGGGAACTGTCTTGTTTGAAAAAATTAAGCGAAAAGTTGTTCATTTTAAGAAAGTTTCTTTCCGTTGAAGCATTGCCTTCTTTGAACAAATTAGGCAAACATAGGTTTATTCAAACCATTCATTCATAATTTGAAATAATAATAACAGTAAACACAAAAAAATTTAGGCATGCGTTTGTTTGAAAAACCGTGCTACATTTTCCTCTGTGTACTGCGGAGAATGTGGGAAAAATAAGTATTAACTGCACTTTGTTATTATTGTATGTACGTAAAATACATAAAAAATATGTTTAAGTCTAATGCTATAAAGCAAAATTCAATGCAAAAAAATGCATTTGTTTTCACGTCTTCTTTAAAGGTTATAGTGACAGGTTAAAAATTTTTTAACATTAAAATTTATGTTAATTTATGTCAATTTTCAGTAAGAACACTAACTTCTGGCGAAGCAAAAACTCGTTTCATTTCTATGGTGCATTTCGACAAACAATCGAACACCAATGAATATTGAAATAAATGAAGAAGCAACTAGAACAGATGGCAACCCTTGATAGAGTTGATGGCGGTGATCTAAAATGGCCTCCTGCTTTGAAGGGTCATATGATTAGCAGCCATACAATTCATGAGAATGAATTAGAGGATCTGTACATTCATATGCTAGTTTAAACAGTGAGTTGATCACAGCTTAATCACTCAAAGACTACTGATGAGGAATATGTAGCGATTTCCGAAACAGACTGTCTAGTCAGCTAAGTGATTGACTCTATACAGAGTTGTTGTTGTTGTTGTTGCCTTCTTGAAAACTCACTTGATCTAAAGCTCACAATATTAATTCATGTAAATATTCAATAGATCATAAAAATTAATTAACTTAACTATGGCAGAGCACGGCCAAATAAGTTTAATTAATGTCAAATTAATTAAATAAATCTAATAACTGATCGATTTTTCGGTCAAAGTCATGTGTAATTGAACATTTGGTTGTGAAAATAGCCACCTTTCAGTTAGAACACTAGCTTCTGGCGAAGCAAAAACTCGTTTCATTTCTATGGTGCATTTCGACAAACAATCGAACACCAATGAATATTGAAATAAATGAAGAAGCAACTAGAACAGATGGCAACCCTTGATAGAGTTGATGGCGGTGATCTAAAATGGCCTCCTGCTTTGAAGTGTCATATGATTAGCAGCCATACAATTCATGAGAATGAATTAGAGGATCTGTACATTCATATGCTAGTTTAAACAGTGTGTTGATCACAGCTTAATCACTCAAAGACTACTGATGAGGAATATGTAGCGATTTCCGAAACAGACTGTCTAGTCAGCTAAGTGATTGACTCTATACAGAGTTGTTGTTGTTGTTGTTGCCTTCTTGAAAACTCACTTGATCTAAAGCTCACAATATTAATTCATGTAAATATTCAATAGATCATAAAAATTAATTAAATTAAAATATGTCGTCTATTCGATCTCTTTTTAATTGCTTTTTTAATAAATTTTTTGTTCAATGGTTTTGGTAATTCTACTCATATCTTGCAAGCTTGGAGTCCCATTTAGCCTTTACGCTTTAATTAATTGATTTGCTCCCATCTAAAGGATTATTGTAAATTAGTGTTGTCAATTAACCGACTTATTCCAGTAACTGGTTATCTGTTTACAGTACGAACAGATAACAAGTAACCGAAAAAATTAATTAACCGGCTATCGGTTACGGTTATCAAAAATTAACCGGTTAACCGGTTGTGTATAAATTAAAAAAACAAACAAATATTTTTTATAATGTATTGTTTATGTTTATTTGTTTAGTTATTTACCCATATAAATCTAAAAACATATTTAAAATTATTGTATATTAAAGAAATCGTTTAAATAAGCTTTAACAAAAAAAATTATGGACTAGAAGCCCTAATTTTAATGCCAAGTTATATTTTTTTATATATATATATAAAATTTTTAAAAAAAATATAAGTAAACTACATCTGTTATTTCAAAAATTAACGACAGTGAAAATGACAGCATTTTTACTTGAAACAAAAATAAAGAAAAAAGACGTTTGAAAGTAATATAAAGTGCATTTATCTAAACTCAAAGTATAAATATGGTATTTTCCAATTGGTATTTTAATTTTTCTTGAAATAATTCCAATTAAAGCTCATTGCACTACTAAAAGAAAAACATGCAAAACTCTTTACTTTCTAAGCAAAATCAATGAAAACATTAACGTTTGTCTTACTAAATTTGTAGCCAGAACAGCGACATTTATTTGAACAGCTGTCAACCGAGATGAGTAAATAGCAGAATAATATTGTCGATAACAAAACAAGGTTGCATATCATGTATTGACATCATGGTCTAATGTGTTCTTAAGCAACTTTCACACAACATTGGAGTATGTGAAAGAAAATATTTTACATGTCAAAATTTAATTTTTTCTAAAACATTTCATTGCGTATTAAAGCCTATTAACCGACATTCCGGTTAGCCTACCAAAAATAACCGGTTATCGGATACGATTATTATTCGTAATTTTTTATTTAGCGTCGAATAGGGTTAATCATATTAAACGGTTAACTGTAACCCTATTGTAAATATCAATAAGTAATCCTTAATTTTTTTTAATTGCTCGCTAATAAAAACTTTTCAGTCTCCTTAGCTAAATTTTATAATCTGCAATATTATCAAGCTCTCACAAAAAAAAATTTAATTAAAAGATTTTGAAACTCCACAACCAAAGTAAAAATAAAAACAAAGGAAGCTACCGGAAGGAAATTGAGCCAGTAACAAACAAACATAAAATATCCTTGTAGTAAGATAAAATTCTGCATATTCTTTAGAGTTGTTATTAAAACACACCCTTTCAAATACAATCTCTCAACATAAATACAAACCATAGGGCAAAAGAACCCCTCCACTCCTGGGACGACACGGCAAACGTAAGGCAGGCATGAGAGCAGCAACAAAGGCAGGCTGATGAACGTGAGGTTAAAAGATTTCTTTGATGCTTGATTTAATTTTTTTTTCCATGGAATCTACATGCAGGCACATACAAAGCCATACTTGTGTTCACGCACAGGAAGTTATGAAAAATACTCATGTGTGAGTGCAAAAAGCAGCTGTTTTACGACAAATAAAAAATCCAATCCTGCGAATACATTAATGCATCTACGCAAGAAAATATAAAGTTTTTTACCCGTCAAGCAAACAACAAATGATATCAACATCAAGGTATATCAACATAAACGATAGCTCACGGGGATGACCCTAAATGGTGTCAAGCTACGAAGGAATGTTTACGGAACAGACAAGCTATAAGGTAAGTACCGATTATTTTTTTTATCTCTCATATTTGCTAAAGTAACAACAGCTAAGCAGAAGTTAAAAATGATATAAGCACCAAAGGGGAAATTTAGAAGACGAACGATGAACGACCTCAAAGAAATATTCAAAGTATGGCAGCACAGGTTATTAAATTCGAGCTCCTGGCTTAGCAGTATAATCGATTCTGAGAGTGCGAGAGCATTTAGTGATTTTTAGAAACCGTTGCCATCTGGAAACCTGATCAACTTCGCACAAACGAGTACCTGCAACAAAGTGCTACCTACCTGAGCGATGACTACTCTTTTACCAAGACCTGTTTTAACCGCACCTAGCGATCCCCTTTCTATATTGTTGAGCAAATTTGTGCGATCAGTGAAGATCATCGTCAACGAAACCGACGTCGTTTGGCAGCAATAAACATTGTAGAAGCCGTAATCGCTAGAGCAGGACGCCTGCGTCGGGCGTTGCGAGCCCTGCTGCATAAGTCGCAGCATTTGGCCCCTTTTGTTCTTCTTCCTTCTGCTTATTTATTTCTGATCTTTGAAGATATCTGGCCTTACAGGCGTTGGCAGTGTTGCAATAGCGCGCATTTGTTGCATTGTCAACAACAAACATGATTGCCCGCCAGCATGCAGTCGCTTACATCATTTGTTGTCCCGCAGCCGGTGGCGGCATTTTTGATTGTGTCTGTCCTTGTTCGTCTATCAGCGAAAAGAAACTTGGGAGTTTCCTTCATAGACACGACGGCGCACAGTGATCCGCCTCGATACAAACGATGGTCGAAAATACAAGGAGTGGTCGAAAATTAATGACATTTTTGACAATTACCAAAAATATTTACATAAATCCAAAAAATATTTAGTATAAAAATGCGAATAAAATCTTTGTAGAAATACAAACAGAGGCTATTTGTAGAATGTGCAAATGTTTGGTACATCGTACACACATTTTGTAGTGTTGGCCGCATGACAAAAATGTTTGGATTTGTAACTTTGCGCATTCTACGAACGCGCGTTTGTAAAAATCTACAATATATAAAAATGAGAAATGTACGAACGTCGTTTGTTAATATGCAAACTTAGTTGTTTATTAAAGTTTTCTTACTGAGAAATATAAAATCAGTATGAGAAAAATCAAATATTTTTGTTTGTGCTTTCACATACATTTTTTATATATCAGAGATGAAATTCATGTAATATAACATCGCTCATTTCGTGCAGGACTGAAGTATTTGTCAGGAGAGCTCTATGAAATTTTAAAATGACATCTCGACCATGAGTTGTAAAGGTAGATTGAAAATTGTTAAGAATATTTGTATGCCATTATGCTTTCTACCAAAACTATCAGATTTTTTTTCATTTTGCGTTAATAGTAAATTTTTCAGCAATATTTTTGCAAGTGTCTGCTTGAGTTGTGACATACTACAAAAATTAATTTTAAAAAATTCTTCATTTTAAGTTATGACGGTATTGCTACAATCTGCAAAGCCGTCAATTAACATCAAAACGGTCTGGATTTTTCTGCATATTTCTGTATATTTAACCCTTTAAAGACGACAAACAAACCGCTGTAAATATAAAATTTTTTGTGGAATTGTCATCACCGATGGCATATTTCTATAAAAAAGTGAAATAAAAAAAAATTTTAAATATTTTTTACTGTAAAGCATAGAACTCTGTTCAGTTTCATGTGAAATTTCACTCAAATCTCTATATAAAAAGTGACAGCTGCGAAACAAGCGTGTAAATTTTCACAACATGTTCGTCAGAGCAGTACTCTGTTCCGCTGCGTGAAATTATCGCAACATGTTTCTGAGCAACATTTTTTCACGACCATTTAATTGTACTACCTATTTATTTTGAAGTGAAAAGAGAGAGATCATATGAAATCTCCCAACTTATTCTGAGTCTCTCTGAGAAACGTTGCCATAGAAACTCCTCGCAACAAACTTTAAGTCCGAAATTTCACGCAACATATAAATAGATGTTGCCAGCGAAATTTCACGTAAACGAACAGAGTACTAGGCTTAAGTATTGAAAAAATACGGAAATTTGAAAAAAAAATTTCACTTTCTAGTTTTTTTGTTTCTCTTAAAATCAAAACAAGTTCACAAAATGTGGCACACGTCAAAAGCCACATTGATTTCTTATCCTTTAAGCCTAACTTTATGAAAATATCTTGAAAATTGTGCTCACACGACTTAAAAAGGCAAATGGGCTATTTTTCACCCATTCGTCGTCAAAGGGTTAACTCAAAAAACACTAAATTTTGAGTTGTGACGGTCTTGCACGAAATGAGCAACATATTAAATTATATAAACCAGATCTTTGGCATATTTTAGCATACATATTTCATGCCATCTTTGTGTCCGTTTTAAACCCAAAGACAGTGGCGGATTTAGACATTTTGTCGCCCAGGGCCCGACATTAGCGCCGCCTTTTAAATATTAAATTTTTTCTTACAATAAGTCTGTTTCCGCACTCTTCGCAAGTAACTTGAAGTTACTGGAAAGCGTAAATGTCACTCTCTATTCTTGTACAATTACTTTAACTTTACTTGAAAAATTTCTTCAAGCACGAATTTTGAGCTGATCGTCATAATAAGATCAATATTTTTAATTGTTTTGTGAAATAAAAATTATTCTTATCATTAAATGCAAGTATTATTGTATTATATATTTTGTACAAAGTGTTTTCTAAAAGAATCAACCAATAATTTCAAGCAAAAATCAACGAAACAGTTGTCTAGTCTGCTTGGTGGTTTGTTCTGCAAAGAACTTATTGTTGTTGCAACCTGTTGCTTCATGAACTTAATTGGCATTAAGCTTATGCATAATTCTAAAAAATATTATTTTTTTAGAATTATTAAAAATAATATTGTAGTTAAAATATGCCATCATTAACTTTTCATCAAATGTTTTCTATTGCAAGAAGGCGTGAACAGCTGTTGTGCTTAAAATTTACTTGAAGTCTTTCGATAAATATTTCCATTTTGACAGATAATCAAGTTATTCTCTATAACCTGAAATTTACTCGAACTATATTTATAACTTGAAATTAGTGCGGAAACAGACCATATATATGACAAACTGTTAAAAACTGAATTTAATAACAATAAAGAGTTTCTTTATGTGCTTGCGCGAAATCATTTATTACGTCCTCATAACTTAGTTTTGGCACAAGATCTGCTTCAATATTTAATAAAGCCAGTGCATTTAATCGCTCCTCATTAATAGTTGCCAGTAAATAGTTTTTAATTCGTTTAAATGAAGAAAATGAGCGTTTTCTGAACACTTTTCCCCCCTTCCTTTCAATCTTCATAGAACTTGGGCGTTTTTTGAATGAATATGAATGCCACATATCGTCCGCAAAGGAACGAATTGGGTTATGTGTCAACGAAATAAGGTTGTTTATAAAAACCAGAAACAAAGTGGCAGTGAACCCTGCGTTACTCCTGCGTTGATGGCTTGATCCTCGGATGAAATAGCGTCAACTAACTACTACACGAATTGTTCTGTCCTTTAGGAAACACGTGGTGTATCGAGCCGAGTTACCACCAACACCATATGGAATTAGTTTTGATACAAGCGCTTTATGCCACACTCGGTCAAAATCCTTTAAAATATCCGGAGCAACAACCTTGTTCTCTTCGGAAAAGTGAACGCATTAGTTCCATTTTTCGGTTAAGAACGCCATAAGGTCACCAGTAGGCTCTACGGAAACCATATTGACGATGACTGAACAGTTGGTTGTTGGTTGTCCTGATAGTTCATTACGTTCTCCATAGCTTTTAAAAGCGTAGAGCCTATCGCAATGGGTCGGCAGCTTGCAGGCTTCGCGGCAACTCCATTTTTAGGTACTGGCTGAACATTGCGAGAAAGTCCATCTCTTCCAACAAGATGGAAATACTCCTGTTCCTTAGAAAATGTTGAGAAGGTTGCGCAATGGCTGGTCCAGAGCGAAGAAGCAGACCTTTTAGGCACATTTGGCGGTATGTCATCAGGACCAGAAGCTTTGTTTACGCGAAGATTTGTTTGCTTTCCATGGTTTCGATAGTAAATTTCCTGCATTGCAGAAGATCTACCTTCAACAAAGGGGTTGATCTCTATCCGAGAGAGAGTGGAATTTTGTGCAAACGTAAACATCACAAAATTATCCTTTTTGTTTGATTGCGTTTGAAACTTAATGAAAAATTTGTTATTTTTTCATATAAATTTTCGCATTTTTGTCAAAAAATGCTTTAGAAAGGTGATCATAAAATCTTTATTTGAAAGAAGTCTGAGACCAAGTTTTGGGAATGTGTTAGGAAAGGCATATTTTAAGACATATTTGAAAACAAAAATTATACAAAAATTTTTTATATTGTATTTGTACTTGAAACTTTATGAAAAATCTTTTATTTTTTCATATAAATTTGTGCATTTTCGTCAAAAAATGCTACAGGGAACAGGTCATAAAATACTTGGTTTTTATTTACGGCATCCCAAATTTTGAGAATGTGTTGAGAAAGAGTTCTTTAAGACATACTTAAAAATGAAAACAAAACAAAAATATCCATTTTGTTTGATTGCGTTTGAAACAAATGAAATCAGATTTCATTTGCAAACCCTTATCAAGTGCACTACTCTGTGAGTACAAATTAAGCCGCAGCTCTGGTACAAAAAGCACATTCGCCAAATGGTTCTCTGTCCACTGTTTGTTGTTGTAGGAGAATATATTTATTGCGCCACGACCATATGCTTTGATTGTTCTACCGTCACCAAGTCGAATATCCAACGGTACCTTGAACTGCTCATATGTGATAAACCAGTTTTTATTTTTTGTCATATGGTCGCTTGCTCCCGAATCTACGAACCATTCGTCTCCCACACTTATGCTCTCTGCAGCCTCAGCTTCGCAAATAAGAGCTTCACCTTTTGTGTGCTCATCATTTCTTTTTCCTCTCATTCTGTATTCTCGTTTCCAGTGGCCTGGCTTTTTACATAAAAAGCACTTTCCAGGTTTACCACCTTTGTTGTTTTTGTATGATTGAGCTGACTTTTGCTTCGCAAAAAAATGCGTTACCGAGCTTTGCATGATCTTCTGATGTCATCATTCGCGCTTCTTCCATCACGAGCCTAGCTGTTAAGTTTTCAATAGTTTGTTGCTCAAGTGAGGTGGACACTCCCAAGCACTATAAAAATGCGCAAAGCTCTGAGGAAGAGTCATTAAAATTTTCGTTATGACCATAGATTTTGAAAACTCTTCTCCTGCATCCCTTAATTGTGTGACCAATGACTCCAACTTAGATATATGGATCGCAACTCCGTCTATGGGATCCTTTTGAAAACTGTAAAACTGATGTTGCAATCTATGCACATTAGCTGAAAATTTAAATTCGTAAACAGTTTCCAGTTTTTTCCACATATCCCTAGCATTTTTGCAATTTAAAATGTGTAAAACAGATTGTTGTCCTAAAGTCATAACTATTATTTTTTTTGTGCCTTACTATCACCTCTAATCCAGTTTGAATCAAAAATAGCAGTGTTCTCAGCACCAGCACCTGACTCTGAAGCAACTACATCGCCATCAACCTTAGCGACACTATCTTGAACACCAGTCCTTGCACCAACAGCTCCAGCCACACCAACTCCAGCAGTACCCACTCCAGCTGAAACAGTAGCATAGTCGTCCGTTATATATTTTAGGAGATCACTTGCATTCAAAAGTACTCTGATTTGGAAACGCCACATGTTCCACTGATCAGGTCTTTCCAATTTTTCAATTTTTGCATATTCGAACTCCATGATTCCGTACGAATTGCAAACCGAAATTACCGCAAACAAAACAACTTTAAAAATCTACTTTAAAGTGAAAACCTCTTTTTTTTTAAAAAAATTTATTATAATTGAAAAAATCCCGTTTCTTAACTAAGTTCGTGTCTGGGCCCATAACCTGTTGGGTTTAACCAGATTAAACAATAGACCGAACCGTTTTTACAGTTAAACTTGTAGCTTAAAAGTAAAGACAAATATTCTTAACAGAAACTTAATTAAAAATTTGTTGTTTTTTCATACAAATTTTGTCATTTTCGTCAAATAATTCTTTAGAAAAGTGGTCATAAAATCCTTATTAAAATGAAGTCTTAGACCAAATTTTGAGAATGTGTTGAAAAAAGCATGTATGTCTTAACACATGCTTTTTTCAACACATTCTCGAAATTTAAAAAAATTAAAAAAATTGTTTTTATTCTTTAATTGTATAAACAAATTTAGGGTTTTTTAGATTTCTAGAACCTTTTTGTGGTATATGAAAATTTTTTATTTATATTTTTAAAGATTTTCTTAACAAGAACTTGTAAAATATATTTTTACTAAAGTTTCGTATATGAATTTTACTAAAAGTTTTGGGATTTTGGAAAATATTCAGTCAAAATTATAAAAACTGATATATCGTTAAATTTTCAAGACAGCATATAAAAATCATAACTACCACAAATGGAAAGATATCGAATACTCATTTTAGATTTACATAATTAAGACTCCTAACTATAAATTTGCATCTTACTTGTACAAATTTATGACTTTTTTTTTCCAGACCTACTTTTGGCCACCTCACTAAACTGTGCGTTGGTAGTTCTAGTGTTAAGTATATTTCATTCAAATGTTTTTTGTTCAAAAGTTCAATAAAAGCACTTCACAAAAATAGTGCTAACTGTATAGTTAGCTCAGTGTAAAAATATTTTTTTTTAATTTTTTTTTTTTTTTGGTTTTTTCAAAGCACGTTCATAATATTGCATTTTTACTCCAAAAATTACTCTAATGTGGTTTTTGCAATAAAAATAAAAACAAACAAAAATTGCTTTTCTACCTACCTTTTATATGACATAACATTATTTGCAAAATTCTTGCAAAAATCGCTAAGCTGGTGTTGTCATCAAAACAATAGAGGACCGCTTATGATTTTTGGGTGTAATTTATTTTTCTCAAAATGTTGTTTCTATATTTTTTACAAAAACATTTATGTGAAAACTACCCCAACATCTCTTTACAATAAAAAGTTATGGCTAAATATCTAATTTTTTTATCATACCATTAATTATCTATATAAAAAATATTTGGTGTATTAAAATTCTCTTTTCTTCGAGACCCCCGCCCATTCCTTGTTTCTTTTCAAAACTACTTGGAGGGTATGGTTTAAGCTTTTATATGTTACTAGCTGAAACCCGGCGCGTTGCTGCCACTCTCCCTATTCAAACGCCCATAAAATGTTATCAGTTAAACAGCATGTCTAAATTGAGGTCAAATACTGAATTCTGAGACTGTGCGACCTATATCCACAAAGCTATTCGATATAACAAATTTGGGTTGTATAGGAAGTGCCACTCTCTCTCTTCATCACCGCTAATAGAATGTAATCAATTAAACTGGATGTCTACATGGAGGTCGAATACCGAATTCCAAAACTGTGCGACATATAACTCCAAAACTATTCGATAGCACAAATTTTGATTGTATGGGAGGTGCCACTCTCCTTTTCCCTACGCCCATAAAATTTTAGCAATGAAACTGCATGAGTACATTGAGGTCGAATACTGAATTTTGAGGATGAGTTACCTATAACTCTAAATCTATTCGATATCGCAAATTTGGGTTAAATTGGAGGTGTCACGCCCCCCCGACAAACCCTAAAAAATTTTATCAGTAAATCTGCAAGCGTAAATTTTGGTCGAATACTGAGTTCCGACGCTGTGCGACCTTGAACTGTAAAGCTATTCGATATCACAAATTTTCGTTGTATGGGAGGTGCCACTCCCCCTTGATCAACGCTCATAAAATGTAATCAATGAAACTGCATGTGTACATTGAGGTCCAATACTGAATTCCAAAGCTGTGAGACCTATAACCCCAATGCTATTTGATATCTCTAATTTGGGTTAAATAGGAGGTTTCACGCCCCCTTGTCGTACGCCCATAAAATGTAATTAATGAAACTGCATGTATAAATTGGGGCCGAATACTGAATTCTGACGCTGATATTCAATATCGCAAATTTACGTTAAATGGGAGGTGCCACGCCCCTCTTACCAATGAACATAGATTGAATCAATGAAACTGCATGTGTATATTGAGGTCGAATACTGAATTTCGGCGTTGTACGACTTATAACTCTAAAACTATTTGATAGCACAAAGTTGGGTTGTATGGGAAGTGCCACTCCCCTTTGCCCTACGACGACAAAATGTAAGTATTGAAAATGCATGTATAAATTTAGGTCGAATACCGAATTCTTACGCTGTCAACCTATAACTTCAAAGCAATACGATATCGCAAATTTGGGTTGTAAGGGAGATGTCACGCCTCCCTGTCCAACGCCCATAAAATAAAACCATTGAAACTGCATGTGTAAATTGAGGTCAAAAACTGAATTCCAAAGATGAATTCCTATAACTTCAAAGTTATTCGATATCACAAATTTGGGTTGTATCGGAGGTGCCCCTCCCCCTTGTCCACTCCCATAAAATTTCATCACAGAAACGGTACGTCTAAATTGTGGTCGAATACCGAATTTCTAAGCTGTGCGACCCATAACTCTAACTAAAGCTATTCGATAACAACAATTTTTTTATTTATATGTGGGAGGTAAAAGGGGGTGTGGCATTGCCCCTTAAACCATCTCGTACTCAAAGCAAAGCGTACTTACAAAATTTGAGCTCAATCGGACCAATGGTTTCGAAGTATTTTGATATTTTCTTTAAAGTAGGCGTAGATGAATTGTGACCACGCCCATTTTTCCAAAGTTAATTATAGTTATCATACGAACTTATTTACCAAATTTTAATTTAATACGACCAAAACCGTCTTAAATACAGCATTTTTATTGATTTGTGGGCGACAAAAGGGGGTGTGGTACAAAACCTGCAAAGATACACACATGCAATCTGTGGCTAAATTAATGTTATTTCTTGCCTTTGTCTAATCCCGCCAATATTTGAAGTATAGCTTAGAATATTTACACCAAACGGACACACCAAATTGTTAAAATATCGTTAACAGGTTAATAAATAATTAATTTTTAAATTTGTATGGGAGGTACAAGGCCCCTTTGTCCAATCCCGCTCATATTTGCAGTAAAGCTCAGAACGCGTACATTAAACTGACGTACCAAATTTTGTTCAAATACCTATAAGAGGAGCAGAAATAATGGATTTTAAATTCGTAATTTGTATGGGAGGTACCACGCCCCTTTGTCCAATCCCGCCCATATTTGGAGTAAAGCTTGGAACGCATACATTAAACGGATGTACCAAATTTTGTTCAAATACCTATAATAGGAGCAGAAATATCGGATTTTTAATCTGCGATTTGTATGGGAGGTACCACGCCCCTTTGTCGAATTAAGTTTTTTCTAAATAAACCATCTACTAAAAATTTCGAATTGAATAAAAAAAAATCAGCCTAATCGGTTCAGCCGTTCGCCCGTGATGGCATTTCATAGATGGACCGTTTTATTTTTATATATATAGATTTTCATCGAAAAAGTTACTGTGAACTCGATTTGCCTTTGTCTATAAAGCCAACTAGCGTCAAAATTGTTTTTTTATTGATTTCATTGCTAAGTTGTTTAGCAACTAAATCCTATTTACATAATGATTTGCATATGTATGTCCATTAGAGTTGGTCAGCCTCCATACAAAAATAAAGTTTGAAAAACCACGCCCTATTCCAAAACTTACCTCGAGAGTTTTCCAGAAACAATGAAAAAAATTTTTTGGGCCACCGGAAAACAGCCGAATTGGTGTTTTTTCATAACTTAAGTATAACATGTCCGATCTTAAAAAGGGCTTAGTAAATTATAATGTGTTTTTATGAAACTATTTACGACCTCTGAAGCGTGGTTATTTCTGCTATCGCTATTTTTGCACTTGCCTGAAAAATTTTTCAACTCTTGGTGTGCTATAATTATTTTTTTACGATTTTTTTAATATACTTAAGTTATGGAAGAAATATAATTTCGGCTGTTTTTCTGGTGCTCAAAAAATTTTGTTGGTGGTTTTTTGAAACTTTTTTTCAACCCAATCTTATGTACTATACATAGGGCCATTGAGCTGTGAAATGAACTTTTTATAATAGATTCCACAATTTTTATTAGTCCAAACCAGATTTGGTTGCTGAAAATGGACACTTCCTGTAAAAAAATTATGTATGGACATTTCTACAGAAAACTCTACTGTGACCAAAAAATTAAAACTTATTAAAACTTTCTATTTTATGATAACAAATATCTAAGAGAAACATTTTAATTTTATTAATTTAAGAAATTTCTATATAAATTCATTAAACATGATGATAAAATCGTCTGCACTGTTTTACAAATGTAGTTTCCTTTTTCGTAAATGTTTAGTAAATTTTTCGTAGGCTTTTTTTTTGGAAAAATGGAAGGCATTGGCTTAGGATAACAGGTAAATGGTTGAGGCAAGAAAAGGACAATATATTAAATTTGTTTGTTAATTACTAAATTACATAATTACTATACTACCTAATTACTTAATTACCCAATTTAAATTTAAGGAAATTTTGTTGCGTGGGTTATGTCGCGTTAGTTACGGTAAATATTTTTTAGAAAGTCAATTTATTTTTAAATGAGCAAACTCCATAGGTAAAGTGGGCTTATTATAAAACTTCACTGTTTTACCACTATTTAAAAATTGAAAACAAAAACAAATTACATGGGAAAGTCCGCTGAATTTTTGCAATCTAAACTTGCTTGTAAAACACACTTCCTTTTTTTGTCGCGTGAGTTACGCGCATATTTACCACTGCAATTCTTAATTAGTTACAGGAAAGAAAATTTTGGTAGATTATACCATTACTATTTCTTGTAAGACATATGTATCTACGGGTATGATTTTGGCGGGTATGTAAACAAGCAAAATTGTCGCATTTGTCGCACGCATACATTGAAAAGCCGCTGCACCCAAAACGAGTCACTGTTTGGAGCGGATTTTGGTCCAGAGGCATAATTGGCCATTTTTCTTCGAAAATGAGCAAGGAGTGACCGTTACAGTCAATGGCGATCGTTATCGGGCCATGTTGAACAAATTTTTGTTCATAAATATTGAAGAGGAGGATATTGGCAACATTTGGTTTCAACAGGACGGCGCTACGTGCCACACAGCCGAAGCTACACTCGATGTTTTGCGCCCTGTTTTTGAAGATCGCATTATCAGCCACAGAGCTGTTGTCGTTTGGCCACCTCGGAGCTGCGATTTGACACCGTTGGACTATTATTTGTGGGGTGCCCTCATAGATAAGTGTTACGCCAACAAGCCAGAGACAATTGACGCTTTAAAGGACAATATTCGTGAAGCCATTGGTGAAATACAGCTGCACACTATCGATAATGTGCTTAAAAATTGGACCGATCGTGTAGGCTACTGCATGGCCAGCCGAGGCAGCCATTTGAATGAAATTATTTTCCATTATTAACCAGAAGGATTGTACTTTCAAATAAAAAAAGAAATTTGAAAAAATATCCAGTAGTTTTTTTTTATAGAATTTTCAAAAAAAAAAAAGTTATTTTGCGGACCCTTTACATAAGAAATATTTTTACATTCATAACATAAACTTCCGAGAAAACTAAGCTTTAAGTCGTACGCATGTCGCGTGATTTACAATGGCAATGCCCACATAGAATGGGCTCATCTTTTGGCTTAAAACCGTAAATTTTTATTAAAATTTAAAGAAAAAATTAAAAATTGTTGGTATAGTTTTATGTTGATTTTCTATGATTTAAATACAAATTGTAATATTTTTTGTAATATAAGAGTAAAAATTTGTATTGCTTACAAAAAACTATTCTTGAAAAATGACTTGACTTCGAAGAGCTTTAATGCCTTAAAAATAAATTTAATAACATATTTTGTAGAGATTGGTTGAATTTAGCGTATTATCTCTAAGATGCAAACAAATATGTTAAAATCATTATGAGGTTTCTATATTTTTTTTTTGTGTATGAAACGAATCACTTTGCAGCGTGTTGTAATTCGATTTGATGTAATGGATTCGCGATCTTGTGATACGCCAAGTTGTTGGGGGACGAATTTGATGGCTGGCTGCACTTATTATATGCTGCAATGTCGGTCGGATTGCATTGTAATTTGTTGTTGATGATGGTGTTGTTGCAATTGTTGCAACCCACCATGTTGTTTGTGTTATTGAGTTGTTACCTTGCTGAAGTTTCCATCATCAATAATCAATTTATTTGCATAAGTAATCGATTTGAAGTTGGAACCTATATTTGTCATGATTATAGCTCGTGCTTTTTGAGCCGTCGAGAGCGTTTATTAATTTTCTGACAAAAATGTGATGGAATTTTTATGATATACATAAAACATATATTAGAGCGACCAAAAAAAAACGAAGTATAGTTTTTTTTTGTGAGCACAGGAATGAAAATATGCGATTATGTATCGAAAACAAGCCTTAAAATTTGGTGCGAAAATTTTGATGATTAACACTCGACCATAGACGTTAGGTGGTGTTGCAGTCTCGTTTCGCTTAAGAATTGATAAAATAATTTTTCTGCCTGAATAATTGGTATCACTCTGCAGTTACCAACATCACATGTTTGCAAAGTTTTAATTGCTGTTTCACAATATTTTGCAAAATCTCAGCAGACCAACAACTAAAGACATATCATTTGCACCAAGATAGTATCCGGAACCTTCCTTTAATTTTTTTTTTTTTAAGGAGTTAAGCAGTTGATCGAAGTTATTTTAAATTCCAACAATTGCTCTGTAGTGTTTTGACCAACGTTGCTCGATAAGCAGAGGAATTGTGGTGGCTTCGTACATTTTTCGAACTTTGGAGCAACAGCACAAATTGTGTAATTTTTTTGATTTGGTTGAAAATCAGATAAAAAATTTTTCTTCACGATTTTCACAACTACAAGATGAAGACGGTGGTGATTTATGCAATGACCCTTTGGAATTGTTCGACTGAAAAAGTCCTGTATGACTTCTGCAATCAACCCAATCGACCACCATTCATTATAGCAATACCATCGCAACACTGCCCCAAAATCTTTTCGTACTCAATTCCAAGTTCTGTTAGTCAATCAATAATGAGTTGAAAAAATGCCTTAACCGTGACTTCATCAGTCTTTTTGAAGCAAAGTAACAAACAATGTACTGAAGTGCAATCGAAAATATCTCGTTTTCTGTCCTATCTGTCGTACCATCTGCCATCAATGTTAAATATGATTTACCTTTTTAACACTTATTTCTCTGAGACAATTTGCAATAATTCATAAATATTGATGATTTTATTTTGTGTTTGCAGCAATGTATAGACAGCATTGGTGAGCAGGCATAGCATTTTGACATTTCTTCAAATTTTCGTCCTTTTCGAGCATGTGCTTTAAGTGATTATGAAGAGTCAGGACTACTCTTTATTTTCTTCGTCATACCAATTTTACCAATCATACCAATTCTTAGCCAGAATCAAAATTGTAGAAAGAATCTTTTTGACGTAATATTGTCGCTTCTCAACGACAGTGTCATTAAGAAAGCTCGAAATTTCTTGGTTATTTGCAATTTTCAAAGAATTTGTTCCAACGCCACCATAGCAGAAGATGTGCTTGCACCATTTTTCTTCAAAGCTTTTTCTGTTGCATGAGGCTTAGATCATTCATTGTATCCCGTACTGCAAAAATAGTCCCTAGCATTAGTTTTTGCTAAATGCATTAATCTTTATTAATCAGCCTTGCGTTTAACCCCTTGTGGACCAAGACTCGAAGGCGTTGAAAAATTAATATTTTTTTCACGAAATATGAATTAGTATGGCTTCTTATAGATAAATACAATGTTTAAAATTTGTCAAGGATCTGCAAGGATATTAGTTAGGACTGGTACTTCTAAGTACCGTTGGGCCACGGTGAATCAAAAAGAAAGAAAGAAAGAGACATTAATACATTATTTTTATATTTTATGTAAACTTTTAATAAACCAATAATAAATTAATTGATTCCATGGTATTTCGAAAAACAGTTTTTTATCATTACAACATAAGTAAACTCCACAATGACAGCATTTAGAGTAGGGTTTTGATTGAATTTTGTTTATGCTACATAGTTCACATCTTCCTCGAGTGTCGAGAAAAGTTGGCCAATGTACACTGAGATTTCCTAATCGAACATCTTTACAAACTGATTCTATTTTTCCTCAGCGTCTCTTAGAGGCTGGAACTGACACTTCTTCTTTTGATGCTGATTTTAAACTTTTTCGACTTGTAGTTGGATTATTCTGGGTCGTCAATCCCATAGCAACAGATCGTCTAAATTCCCTTAGCGTTATTTTTCCGGAGGATTGGCAATAAACCACATACGAGTTGATAAATGTCATCTCCAATAGACCCCAGAAAATTCTATGCCACCACTTTTTAGATTTTCGATCAAGACCATAGGCACTTCGCAGTTGATCAGCATGATCAACTCCACCCATAAATGAATTATAGTCTTCCACAACTGTAGGAAAACTTACATCTTTCAAATTGCCGTTGCGGTCCTTCCTGGCTACAGTTGTAGATTCACTTCCATGAAAATTTGATGCCAAAAAAATTGCTTTGTTGTCCCTCCATTTGTAGTAACTTATGAACTCTACATGAAACTCTCAGCTCCCAATCTCCTCTTTTCATGCTCTTATCAACATTCAAATTTGTAGGGGTACCTTTTCTATTACAGCGAATAGTGCCACATGCTAAGGTTTGTTCTATTTTTAGTTTTTCAAGAAGCCGAACTGATGTAAAATAGTTATTACAATAAATAATTTTATTTTTTCCCCACTCGTTTTTAGTCATTGATAAAACCACCCTTTCTCCAAGACCAAAACCGGCAAATTTTTTCTCTAAAGCTTCATCCTTGCCTTGATTTATTGAAAGCTCTTTTATGTAGCCGTTCTGGTCAGCCAAACAGCAATCTTAACAGCCCCTTTTTATAGGTTTCATTGGACAATACTGCTTCATTACATTCCTTCCTTTGAACAATATCATCGATTCATCTACGGAAAGATATCTAGTTAAATGGTAAAGTTGCTGAAACGTGTTATTCAACCCATCGATCATAGACCGAAGTTTGTAGAGGCGATCCTTATTGTCTTTAGGAATCTTGGAGTTGTCGTTCACATGAAGGTTGCTCAATATCGCATCAAATCTATTGCGGCTCATAGTTTTCCCAATTATTGGCAAAAAGAAATCCTCGTTTGTGCTCCAGTAATTTTTCCAACTTGGAAGTTTATGATACCCCATGAAAAAGTTTATGCCGGTAAAAGCAAGAAACTCACTTTTTTTCAAATTTAAATTTGTCTGCCTTTAGGTGGCGTATAAGTTACACTGAAATATAATATTTTCTGTTATATCGGCAATAAACGAGATAAAGTATTCCGTGGGTGAAGCATCGTTTTCAAAAAATCCTGTTACAGGTCCTTCTGGCAAGAAGAATTCTTGAATACTTGTCTCATGGTTCCTCAACTTCCAGTGCCGATTAGGCTCAGCATCAATGCTTCTACGGCTGGTGCTTGGCATTATTCGCGGTATTTCTTCAGTGTCAGCCTCACCATGACATTCATCTCCTTCAGGACTGTTTGTACACTGTAATATCTCACTTTCCCCAGGATAGTTGGACAAAACATTTTCTTCTAACATTTCCCGCAAATAATGGTACAAAGTGGCGTCATTACCAGGCTCAATTTCATCCTCAGACCCGTCATCGCTTTCAATATCGGTGTTTTCGGCATTATCAATGGGAATCGATTCCAGAATTTCCAAAATTTTATCAGTATCAAGACGTTTACTACGGATTTCTGCCATAGCGCTATCAACTGCAAACAACGATAATAAACTATAATACCACATAAAAACCAACACTCACAGCCCAACGGTACTTACCGGTCCTCTGCATATATTTCTACGAAAAAGCACCGAATAATGCAAATATCCACTGTTTAAATATTTGTACATGTAGTAAATTGATTATCCGTGAATAATAAAACACTCTAATGGTTAAAATAGCTAAAATATTACTATTTTTTAATAATCGAAATTAGTCCCACAATATCTAACGCCAAGAGTTGAAGCACATTTTAATTTGCCGTTATTCTGGGAAGACAGGGCTACCAACATTGGAAAAAAAGTCTTATTAAATAGATTTGAGTGTACTCTAATGTTCCTATGGCCAAAATTACACCAAATACTTTTCTTTTAGATTTTATGACCAGATATTTGTAATGGTAATTTTAAGTACCGTCGGTCGACAAGGGGTACAGCAGCACAACTTTACGCCTAAACTTTACTTCAATCTTTTCTGTTGAGAACTACATATCTTTAATCTTCTCTGTTGAAATTCGTAAAAGTCGCATAATTTTTGGGGGAGTTCGAAAAACTTTTGGGGTGCACAGCTGCACGCAGCACCACCCTGGCTACGTCCGTGAGTCCAAACAATATTTTTTTTTACCTTATGGACTGAATTGATGCTTCTTATTTTTTGTTATAAGATTTATAAATTATGTATGCATTACGTCGATAACTGGGAGGTTTCACAGAAGGAGCCGTATTTCGACCACTTAAGGATCCTCTTTACCATCGACTACGATCCTCACATAAGGAAACGATTTAGGAACCCATTAAAAATAAACTGGGATAGGTATTCAGTCTGGATAAGCAGAAAGATTGCAGACCTAGACACAGAATATCTCCCAAATGACGCATCCATTGACAATGCAGTCGAGTTCATAACGAGAAAAATTAACGAAGCTTTCAGGAAGTTTTGCCCAAAGTCTCGAGGTCTCAAAGCTACAACTGCGAGTTGATGGACCAGCGACCTCAAAAAGAGGCGATCAGAGAGGTCAGAAAACTTCATCGGAAAGCAATGTTAAGCAGGTTTGAGCAAGACTGGACAACATACCGATCCATGTTAAATGCCTATACAAGGGAAATAAGAATAGCTAAGTGAACATCTTGGACAAATTTCTGCGAGTCCATTGAGGATACCACTGAAGCCGCCATACTTCGAAAGACACTATCCAAAGGCCTATCGGTCTCGGGATATATTAAGACGTCCAACGGATCCTAGGCAGAATCCAGCCAAGAAACGCTTTTGCTACTCGTGGAACCTCATTTCCCAGGTTGTAAAGAACCGGAGCAAAACGGAGCTAACAGCAACCTGGAAATGACAATACCAAACCCCTTACAGGAGCTCCCCAACATTATTACAAGGTCAAATGGTCGATTGAGTCCTTCAAGCGCTACAAATCTGCAGGGCCTGATGGAATCCTGCCGGCCGCGATGCAATATGCCCTTCACAGAATCATGCCCTTCCCAGAATCATTCCCTGGCTTATAGCAATCTTCACCGGTTGTCTCAAGACAGGATATGATCCAAAACTTTGGAGAGATGTGCGAGCTGTCTTCATTCCCAAAGCTGGGAAACCGATACACTCAGCGCCAAAGGACAACAGCCCTATTAGTCTCTCATCGTTCATGATGAAAACGCTAGAGAGAATATTAGATCTCCATATAAGAGAATCCTTGAACGATACCAATCTTTTCAGTGTGCAACACGCCTACCTTAAAGGCAAATAAGTGGAAACGGCACTGCATGAGGTGGTTTCAGTCATAGAAAGAACCCTTCATCACAAAGAATATACTTTAGCTACTTTTTTGGACATCGAAGGCGCATACAACAATGTGAATATGGATTCCATAAAGAATGCTCTAGTATACAAAGCAGTCAACAGCAAAATAACCCAGTGGATTTATAAAATGCACAACAGCAGACGTATAAGACCACAAATGGGAATGAGCGTGGTGAGGAAAGAGGTCACAAGAGGCACACCGCAGGGAGGAGTCATATCCCCCCTACTGTGGCTGATTGTGATTGACAAAATTCTCACTACACTCAAAACTGGTGGAACAAAAGTGGTAGCCTATGCCGATGACGTCGCCATCCTAATATGCGGGAAATACCTGCAAACAGTTAGCAAACTAATGACTGGGGCATTGAATAATCTATCGCGGTGGACAGAATCGAATGGACTGGGTGTAAACAGTGTATCGTTAACACTGACTTTTTTAAAGCACTTGACAAAGTTGATCACTTTATTCTACTAAGCAAATTAAAAAAGTTCGGTTTGTCGAATATTTAAATTGCGTTTTTCAAAAGTTATCTAAACGCTAGAAAGCTTTATGTCAAAATTAGGTCAACTATTTCATATGTTGCTATTGATGCTTCATCAGGAGTTCCACAAGGTAGCCATTGCGGTCCTCTCCTTTTTTTAATTTTCATTAATGACTTACCAATACACTTGAAGTTTGCCAGATGTCTTATGTATGCTGATGATGTCAAACTACTTCTTAATATCTCAAATGATTCTGACTGCATAAGTCTCCAAAGTGACCTCTCAGCCTTGCTGGTGTCTCTCAAATAAACTGTCCTTGAACATCAATAAATGTTGCATAGTCTCTTATACTAAATGTTTAAATAGCGTTTTATTCAATTATACATTGAATAATTGTGTATTAGAGCGTAAAGTTGAAATAAAGGATTTGGGGGTAATTTTTGATAAACAACTTAATTTTAATGTCATTATGATTATATTTTTTCTAAATCATACTCCATTCTGGTTTACCAAGAAGCATACTCAAATTTTTAAAGATCCCTTAACTATAAAAGCGTTATACGTTTCTTTGGTTCGAAGTGTAATCGAATATTGTTCTATTGTTTGGATTCCGTACTATATTGTTGAATCAAACCGAATTGAGAGAGTTCAAAAACTAATGAGCAAATATGCTCTTAAAAAGCTTTACTGGCCTGATGGTCTCCTAACATATGAGGCGCGCCGTAAATTGCTTGGGTTGCAATCCTTAAAAGATAGAAGATCGGTTTGTTCTCTTCTATTTTTTTATAACATATTTACCGGGAAAATTAATTGCACTGAACTGTCAAATCTTTTTCAAATTCATGATGCGCCAAGGGATTTGAGACGTACTCGTATGTTAAAAGAAAATCTCCACAGGACCAATTATGCTAATAATGAACCAATAGCTAGATGTATGCACTGCTGCAACAGTCTTTCTAATATTTTAAAATTTAATGTATCTGAACACCAATTTAGACTGATACTGTTCACTATTTTTAAATAATTTTAAAATATTAATGTCAACAATAGCCTGTAAAATTGTAACAAATCCGTAGACTGAAATAAATAAATAAACCCAACAAAGACTGAACTCGTTCTGTTCACAAGAAGAAGGAAAATAGAAAGTTTCACATTACCGAAACTGAACGCAGTAACTCTGAACCTTTCCACGAAAGCTAAATAAATTGGAATTATCCTTGATAACAAGCTGAGCTGGAAACGCAACACAGAAGAAAGAAAGGGAAAAAACACTATGCGCTCTTTACGCATATCAGAGAGTCTTTGGCAGGAAATGGGATCTGCGACCACACATAATCCACTGGATGTATACAGCAATCGTGAGACCTATTCTTACCTACGACTCTCTTGTATGGTGGACGATAGCACACAAAAAGAGCTACCTTAGCTCCCTAACAGGAGTCCAAAGGTTAGCATGCATAGGAATAACTGGAGCCATGAGATCAACGCCACAGGCATGTCTGTACATGATGCTAAATCTTCTCCCCATAGCAGAGGTTCTTAAGAGTGTTCGGCGAACAAAAGCACGATTCGCCTCAACGAAACACAAGCGTGGAGAAACAACACTTTCGGACATGCATCTATTCTGAATCTCTTTGGAACCGAAGAATCAAAAAGAGCAACCGACTATATCATACCCGGTGTGAGATTTGGCACAGAATATACCACATCTATCCCCAACAGAAAATAATCGGAAGAAACGGCCATAGAATTCAGTGGCAATCTCCAATTATATACTGATGGTTCCAAAATGGAAAACGGAACTGGATCAGGTGTATATTGCGAAACGCTACAAATCAAAGAGTCCTACAAACTCCCCAACTACTGGAGCGTTTTTCAAGCAGAAATATACGCTATTGACAAAGCTGCATCGGCCATTCATAGAAAAAATCTTACCCACACAAGGGTAGTTATTTTTGTGGATAGCCAAGCAGCCATCAAAGCGCTGAATAGTAAAACGACGAAGGCTCGAACGGTACAAAACTGTAAACTGGCACTGAACAGTATCTGCAATACCCCCAACGTCACTATCTGCTGGGTTTCCGGACATAGCAATATCGAAGGGAATGACTCAGTGGATGAACTGGCTAGGCGTGGAGTAACCGCAAGTACAAACAGAGCTAACAGAGATGTGCACATTCCAATAGGCGTCGTCAAAAGGAGTATAGACCTTAAAGCCAGAGATAATGCCAGCACTAACTGGGCCTCCAGAGGTGACTGAAACATGTCTTGAAGGCTCTGGCCGCAGTTAAATGAGAAGAAAACCAAAAACCTTCTGCTTTTGGCCAAACGAGAAATCCGAATTCTTGCGGGAGATCTGACAGGTCATTGCCCCATTGGGGTAATGGCCAATAGAATGAACCTAACAGCCCCAGACTTTTGTCGGAGCTGCAAGGAACCGGAAGAACAGAAACAATAACTCACCTTATATGCGAATGTTCAAGCCTACAGAATCGTCGACTCCGATATATGGGGAACAGATTTTTCAAAGACCTGTAGCTCGTTCCTGTAACGAAATTGTCAATTTACCGATTTGTGTGACGTCAGTCGTTACCGATCCCTAGTTACCGATTTCGTGACAACTAATGTTTCTGTACGTTTCAATCGGTAAAAACTCGGACCGTGATGAAAAAGAACATATATTGAGAAGAAATTGAGTCAAATGACAAGCAGCTGTTTACTCGAATATATTATTTTAGTTGCGCTAAAACTTTATAAAAAATAGGTGTTTGTCTTGTTAGTAAAAAGTGAATATTTGCAGTTTAAGAAAATAAATTATGTTATAATAATGATTAATAATTGCGACAACAACAAACGATTATGAATGTAAATAGTTTCACACTTAGTGCTGTGCTGCAAGAACTTAGCAAATATATGCAACCGGGTACTCTTTCTTCAAACATATAGTGTTTTGCTAAAATTTTTAACTTTTATGGAAATAGGCATTATTTATAAATTGCATTACCTTTAAAACTAAAACTTTTTTAAGAATAACAAAATATTTCAATCAGAAAAAAATTCGATTTATATGAAAGTAACCATTTTTAAAAGTATATTTCGAGTACTTATAACTTAATAATACACAACATTACTGACATTTGATAAATCGGTAGAATTCTGACTTGCCACAAAGCCAGTGAGAAAAGTGACACATTGTCACCGATTTACTTTACGTACAGAAACACTTTTTTAAAAGGTTCCATTGAAATGAAATTGGAACATGTGATAGCTTATCGATTTGGAACTAACGAATCGAACAGATTCAGATACGTATAGAAACATTGCAGGTGAGAGTGACATCAGAGTGACGTCGAATCGGTAATATGAGTCGGTAACTACGATCGCTACGAGTTACAGGAACGAGCTACTGGAACATTTAGCAAACACACCACTGCTAGACATCTGGAGGTTCATAAAAAGCACAGGCTGGTTTGAGGAATAATCGAAATAATTATGGTTATTGTGGTACTACGATGAAAATAAAAAGTGATTCGCAATGGGCCTATAGGCCCCACGGAAGCGCAGGTAACGGTGCACAACCCTATTTACCTAACCTAACCTAACCTAACCTTACCATGTATTACGTATTATGTGTACCTGTGAATTATTGTGATTTATATATTCTAAATAAAAGGCAATTTATTATGTTATTAAGGGTGGTTAAATTTTAAGGGCCGATGTTGAATGTGAACCACACCCAAACGTCAAGTTTTTTTTTTGCATTTTATTTGAAATTTCTCAATTTCAGACTAATTTAGTTTGAACCATGGAAAGATACTCAATCAAGCAACGCGTAAATGTTATTCAATTTATTTTCGGTCAATTTAATCGTCCAAATGTGCGTTCAATCGGAAAAATCGTGCAAAAATTTGAGCAAACCGGGTCTGTAGGAGATGTGAAAATACCAATGCATGCTCGTACTGTTGAAGATATTGCTGCTGTTCGCGATAGTGTGGCTGAAGAGCCGTCCACCTCAACTCGTTGTGCCCAACAATTGAACCTCTCACGCTCGTCGTTGAAGAACATTATGCATCAAGACTTGCACTTACACGCTTACAAGGTGCAATTGACTCAAGAACTAAAGCCTCTTGACCATTTCAAGCATCGTCAATGGTCAGAATGGTGGCAAGAAATGGCAAAAGTGGATGATAAATTTTCGAAGAAAATCATCTTCAGCGAGGAGGCACATTTTCACCTCAGTGGATTCGTCAATAAGCAGAATTGCCGTATTTGGGCGAATGATAATTCAAGAGTGATTGTCAAAAAACCAATGCACCCAAAAAAAGTGACTGTTTGGTGCGGTTTATGGGCTGGCGACATCATCGGGCCGTATTTTTTCCAAAATGAGGCCGGTCAGGCAGTTACTGTGAATGGTGTTCGCTATCGTGAGATGATAACGAACTCTTTATGGTCCGAATTTTAAGATATGGATGTGGACGATATGTGGTTTCAACAGGACGGTGCCACTTGCCACACAGCTAACGAAACAATGGCTCTTTTGAGCGACAAGTTCAATGGCCGTGTTATCTCACGTGGTGGCGATGTTAATTGGCCGCCAAGATCATGTGATTTGACACCGTTGGACTTCTTTCTTTGGGGTTATTTGAAAGAAAAGGTGTACGTCAATAAGACAGCTTCAATTGAAGAGCTAGAGGATAAGATAATTCGGCACATTAACAGCATAGAACCTCAATTATGCCTCAGCGTCATCGAAAATTTGGACCATGGGATGGAGGTGTGGCCGATATTTTGCTCCACACATAATTGAACTATACCCATATTATCATAATAAAAAGAAATGACAATAATTTCCTAAATAATTTGTGTTTTATTCCAAATCAACATCGGCCCTTAAAATTTAAGCACCCTTTAATAAATAATATAAAAACTATAAAAATATACAAAAAAAAATTGTGCAAAGTTGTCCCGGTCCAGTGCTGTAGACTTATGGCAGCCCTATCCTAGCACCTACACTCAGAGCATAGTTATTTCATTGTACAATTTGGCATTTTTTTGTTTGTTTTAGTATCCCTTTCCACTTTCTAGTGCCTTCACATTGTTTTTTTTTCTTTTATTTATGAGGTCGAAGAATAATTTTTAACAATTATACCATAACTATTTTCGTAGCTCTTATTCTAAGTGAGTTATAACTACATGTCGTGACGATTTTAACTTTAAATGTTTAGGAAACCACGGGGCAAGTCGTCACGTCAAAATTTGAAAAGAAATCATTAAAATCAATTGTTTTTAAAGCAAAGTGTTACCTTTGCCTCCCAAGAACATCATTCCCCGTTTTCAATTAATCTTATAGCGTGAAGAAAAAAATTTCATTGAGATTGTAATTAACTAACTGTCTGAAAATTTAAGCGTATGCTATGTAAACCTTTCCATAAACATTTATTTCTCTTAACTTGAGCAATTGTCTAGATCTTTTTCAGTAAAGTAATGACTTAAGGAATAAATAGTATTCAGAAGGATAATAAATAATATGCAGGCAGGACTGCACAACAAAACAGTTTTTTTATCTTAAAAGCACTATCTGAAATTAGTGTCCTCAATTTGCTGCTGTGTTTCATTTCTAATAGCGTGTTACAAGATGCTCAATTCTTTAAATTCTCAATTCTTAAATGCTCAATTCTCACTGTTAAAAGGCCCTCTGGAAAGTTTACTCTTTGCTAGTTGAGCATCTAGTGGATATTGCTTGTGCCCCACATCTACTTTCAATTTACACATCACATCGTTTATCGTCAGGATATACTACAGGATTTAGAAACATCGCTGAGACAGTTTAGGGATGTTGTGACTCACTTGTATACCTTGTATTTGTCTCGAAAACACAAATAAGATTGCCGCATTTCAGTTTGTCTACCGAACGAGGTGCGACGATTTGCTAGCGAAGCATAGTTTTTTGTTTACTCAATCAGCAAAACATGCCTTTGATTCATTCCATGCATGCATTCTCGATTCTACAACATTTCTCCGGCGTTGCCCACCCAATTTATCAAATGGGTCCGGGAACATGTTGGCTTCGGCGAAGGCAAACAAAGCTCAACAGAAATGAAGCATTCGATTTATGCTACAGAAAGAAGGCGCGAACGAAGGAGCTACAGATGAACGGGATGATATTTGTAAATGAAAAAAGTATATCAACAGTGTGCTTGGCTGTGTGTGTACTTATGTGTAGCACCATCTTTGGTTGCATGCGGAAAACGGAAGACGCAAAAACGAAAAAAAAACTTTCTATGCCACCAACATCGAGAACGAGAACGACGACAACGACAAAACAAGTATGAATACGACGTAATGGAAAAGCTTTTTCCTCGTAATAAAGCAAGGCAAACATTTTGTCGCCAACGCCAACGCCAACGACGTCTACGAGCCGTTAGTCTCTGCATGTGGCGTGATGGTCGCCTTGCAAGTGGATTCAGCTCGTCAGCTACACTCGTCAGGGGAGGGAGGGAGGGGAGTGGGGTTGAAAGTCATTGTTCAGTGAGCATTGAACAAGGACGCGTACACTTTGTTTTGACTTTCCAAGCTCAGCACATACAAATAATACACACACCCACACGCACCTATAAACCCACCCACACACACACACACTCACAGCAATAAACACGGTTATAAAAGAACCCGGACGCAAACACGGCTATAGGAAGCGGATTTCATAAAGTGTGTGCAAACTGAATTTAAAGTTCTTCTAATTTGTTCTGAGGTATCACTTTGAGTTTGTGCGAGTTATTCACCACCTCCCATTTTGCCTCGGTTTGGTTTATTTTCGTTTTTTCAACTTTTTCTATGCTTTTTTCCTCTTTGTAGTTGGGAAAAACTTTTTGCTGTTTTCTTTACTTTGTGGTTTTTAAATGAGTTTCAGTTTTTACTGTTTTCTTTTAAACTGCTAGCTTGTTGTTGCGAGGTGAGTGGATTTTTCGATTTTGAGTAATAAAAAAGAAAAACACCAAATTGTGGCAAGTTTATAGATCGAGCCAGTAAATGTCGCAGGACTATTTGCGGTGTTCAATGTTGCCTGCATAAAGTACGAATTTACGATTTAAAAACTTGCAATAATTTGTTGAGTTGAGTTTCATGGATGAAGTTGTAAGAGTTTTCTAAAATGTACTTGTTTAACCAACACTTACCCTTTGCTTCGCCATTCGCTCCCTTTAAGTAAGCATGTGTTGTTATTATTGACTTTTGTTTACCCTCTAAAATTAATTTTAAATTATATACAATATTTTTGAAGTTTTTAAATATTTGTTGCGTGTACAGACGCTTGCCTAAGAAATCAATAGAGTAAAATTAAGTGCATAAAAGTGTTTAAGTGTCTATTGTGGTAAAAGGCAGAATTATGAAGGGGTTAAATATAAAGGGAGTTTTTTAATGGGTATAGAATTTTAAAATGGGATATCTATCACAACAACTGTCAAAATGAGCACGTGTCTTTGGCTTTTATATGCAATATATGATACTTTGGCAAATTATCAGGGAAAGAGTTACAAGTAGAGGTGGAACTTCTAGTGGAAGATGATTTGAACCTTGAAATAGAGGCCCCTCGTAACCCCAAACGTACTGACTGGGCCAAATTTACCAAAGTGACTCGCCCAAAAATCCGCAAAAATAAGCAAATCTCAACTGCGGAGGAGATATACTCTTCCGTGGAGGCCCTAGAGCAAACCATGCAGGTTGCCTTTAGAGTCTCATGACCCACTAGCAGGGGCAAGAAGAAATCTCTTCCTCCGTGGAGGAGCAAAGATCTATCCGACCTAGGGAAAAGGGTTAGGAAAATTTTCAACTCGTGTCATAGGCAGTGTCTTTGGCAGAGACATCTTCAAAACCTACAAGAAAGCAATTCGAGATGCGAAAAAGCATTCTTGGCAGGAATTCACCCAATCAATCGACAATATAAAAGAATCGGCAAGAGTAAGCAAAATTCTGTCCAAAGAAAGCACCAGTCCATCTTTCATTCGGAAAGAAGATGGAACGTGGACAAAATCACTAGAACACTTACTCAACACACACTTCCCCGGCTGCAGAAGCAGCTGCAATGAGACCTTAGGTTAAGAATCACCCGAGGCAACTGCGGCGGTTCCGCCTGGCTCCTTTATCTCAATGGAAAGGATTATCTGGGCCTTAAGCAGCTTCTCTCCATACAATTCTTCAGGTCCCGACGGCATTCTTCCAATAATGTTGCAGAAACTACAAGATGTGGTTGCACCTTTCCTACTCTCAATCTTCACAAATTGCCTCTGCCTTAACTACACTCCAAGGAGCTGGAGAAGAGTTAAGGTAATATTTATACCCAAAGCTGGGAGGAGAGGTCATGAATCAACAAAGGATTTTAGACCAATAAGCCTCACATCATTCGTACTGAAAACCCTAGAGCGTGTACCGGATATTCATCTCAGGGACGTTCTTAAGGGTGCTAACATATCCAGCGCCCAACACGCATACCTCAAGGGCAGATCCACAGATACCGCCCTACACGAGGTTATTACTACTATTGAAAGATCCATCTTCTTTCAACAATACACTCTTGCGGCCTTCTTAGACATAGAAGGGGCTTTTAACAATATTCATACCAGGGCCATTCTTGATTCTCTCACCAACCTTGGTGTACAAGCACTGGTGAGAAACTGGATAGTCTCAATGCTCAGTAACAGAATAATCCAGGCAGACCTGGATGGCTGCCAACTCACGAGATTTGTCAGTAGGGGTACTCCGCAAGGAGGAGTGATCTCCCCCCTACTCTGGCTCATCGCGATGAATGAAATTCTTAATACACTAAATTGCAATGGGGTCAAAGTGGTGGCTTATGCGGATGACGTGGTTGTAATGGTGTCATGACTGTTCCCCTCTACGCTCAGTGAGCTAATGGAGGTTGCTTTGGGAAAACTCAGTGTCTGGGCTGCCAGGTGCGGCCTAGGAGCTAACCCTAGCAAGACAGAACTGATGTTATTCACCACAAAAACCAAAGCGCCACAATTTGTCCTTCCAAAGCTAAACAACCAACCTCTTACACTAGCGCAAAATATCTAGGTGTCATTCTGGATCCTAAGCTAAGCTGGAAAACTAACATCGAACAAAGGTCAAGAAGGCCTGCATAGCCTTCTACGCCTGCAAAAAGACCTTTGGTAGAAAATGGGGTCTTCAACCAAAAATGTTGAACAGTTTTTGGGGAAAATCTTTTAGTTAATTATGAATTTTTCATTAATATTATTAACGAAGCATTTGTGACTTTTGCTCCTATAAGGAAAATTAAGAAGAACATCAATCCGGAATGGTTTAGTAGAGATCTCTTCAAATTAAAGAACCGTATGAACAAACTATACAAAAAGAGTAAATTGAAAATGTCCTTTCGTGAAAACTATTTTGTGGCTCGTAAACAGTATGAAACTCTGAAGATCTCCCTTTATAGAAGTAATGTCCGGGCGTTGGAATCGAATATTAAATGCAATCCTAGAGCTTTCTGGAAGTTTTTTAATAAAAAGAGAAATACTAAGGGTCTTCCTAAAAATATGTATTTTAAAGATAAAACATCGAACAATATTGAGGATACATGTAACATGTTTGCTGACTACTTCCAATCAAATTTTGTTTTAGATAATGTTCCTATACATCAAGATCGATCGCTATATAATGGAGAGCGAAACACTGACTTGGGCAGTTTAGTTCTTTCGGTAGAAGATGTTTTTAACGAGTTGTTGTCACTCGATATTAATAAGGGTGCTGGCCCCGATAATATCCCACCAATCGTCCTTAAAAAATGTGCTGCTGCACTTGCTCAGCCTCTTTCACTAATTTTTAATTTGTCCCTTGAGAAAGGTATATTTTTAGATATTTGGAAGGTTTCAATTATAGTTCCTATTCATAAATCTGGATCAAGACAAGACATTGGAAACTATAGACCAATATCTAAGTTACCATCAATTCCCAAATTGTTTGAAGCCTTAGTGAAAAAGCAGATCTATCAAGGCATTAAAAATTTGATATCTGAAAGCCAGCATGGTTTTGTCTCTGGAAAATCAACCTCTACAAACCTGGTTCTATTCACTCACTTAATAAAAAATGAATTGGAGAATGGTAAACAAATAGACGTTATTTTCACAGATTTCGCTAAAGCATTTGATAGAGTTCAGCACTCTATTCTAATTAATAAGCTCAGTCTAATGGGTTTTCATTCTTCACTCTTGTCTTGGCTTAGTGAGTACCTTTTAGGTCGTAGCCAAAATGTATGCATCGGAAAGACGATCTCAAAAGCAATAATTAATCATTCAGGTGTGCCACAGGGTAGCCACCTTGGGCCGTTGTTATTTATTCTTTTCATCAATGATCTTCCTAATTTTATACAGTACTCAGAATGCCTTATGTATGCTGATGATGTTAAGATTTTTAAATCTGTAAGCTCTCTCAGTGATCAATGGAGTTTACAAAGTGATTTAAATAGTCTGCACTCATGGTGTATGCTAAATAAACTGAATTTAAATTTGTCAAAATGCAACATAATGTCATTTTATATGATAAGATCTCCAATGTTTTTTGATTACTCAATTTTATGCAACGCCTTGATTAGAGTAGATTCTAAATCTGATCTAGGTGTACTCTGTGATAAAAAGATGTCATTTTCAGGTCATTATGTCAACATAATCAGCAGGGCTAATGCTATGATGGGATTCGTTAGACGCAACACTAGAGAGTTTGCTGACCCGTATACCTTAAAGACTCTTTTCATTTCCATTATAAGATCAATACTTGAGTATGGGTGTGTAATATGGGACCCATTTTATGAGTCGCATAGTACAAGATTGGAAAAAGTCCAAAAACGTTTTACTCGTTTTGTTGTGAAAAAACTAAATTGGAATTTTATGCCAGAGTATAGCTCCCGATGTGCACTAATTGGGCTTAAATCATTGAGTCTAGAAGAAAATATTTTTTTATAACTTTTGTTCGAGATCTTTTAATGAATAATATTAACTGTGCGCCAATCCTCGCCCGTCTCAATATTTATGCTCCGGAAAGACACTTTAGGCAAAGAGATTTTTTTTACATTCTGCACCATAGAAATAACTATGGCCGGAGTGATCCGATTTTTAACATGTGCACTGTCTATAACAGTGTAAGTGCTCGTATAGATTTCACTCAAAATAGAGAGGCATTTAAGCAAACTGTATTGAGTATTGTATAAATCCTTAATTTTATATTCTTATAATAATTCCATTATAATTATTGTTTTAGTGTAATTTAAGATGCAATAAATAGACTGTTAAACACTTTTGTCGATAGTTTATAAATAAATAAATAAGTAAGATAAATAAATAAAAAAATGCTCTTATGGCATATCCTATCTTGGCGTATGGTGCACTAGTATGGTGGCCTGCACTGAATAAAGCATACAACATAACAAAACTAGCAATCCGCTTGCATAGATATCACAGGGGGTATCCGCTCATGCCCCACTGATGCACTCAATGTCCTGACACATTTACTCCCCATAAATCTACACATTAAGCTTACTGCAACAAGCAGTTCAGTCAGACTCATAGAGTCGTACAACTGGCGGAATAGGCCATATGGACACAGCAACATTCTAAATCCGCTACCTCGGGAACTGATTCCTGGAAAAACGGACACACCCAAACTCGACTTCACGAAATCCTTTACAACTAAGTTTCCCACCAGGGTGGAATGGCGCAATGGGGGAATTGATCTAGCCTTCGATGTGTCCTTTTACATGGATGGCTCCAAGATGGAGTGCGGAGTGGGAGCGGGCATATACTCTGAGAAACTGGAGGTGGCGAAGGCTTTTCGTCTGCCAAACTCAGCCAGCGTCTTCCAGGCCGAGCTTTTTGCGATAAGAGAAGCTTGTTGCACCTTAAGTAGAGCTAACACCAATCACCTTAATGCAGCTATTCTGACGGATAGCCAAGCCGCCGTTAAGTCTTTAGCTGCGATCAGCACAAACTCCAAACTGGTAAGGCAGTGTAAGGACGAACTGGCCCGGCTAAGTCACCAACCTAGCATTACTATAATCTGGGCTCCCGGCCATAGGAACATTTATGGTAATGAAAAGGGGGATGAATTGGCTAGGCGGGGTTCTTCTCTTGACGTTTCAAGAGCGGAACCAGTCGAAGTTCCACTGAACCCAGTTAAGGGAGGAATTCATTCTTACTACTTAACCTTAGCCGGTCGTAGATGGAGAGAACTACCGACCTGCAACACATCAAGAAAAATATGGCCCCTTTACAACATAGGTAGAGCCCAACAGATGCTCTCAAAACCCCGGAACGACATAGCTAGAATAACGGCTATTATTACGGGTCACTGGTGCATCGGAGTTCACGCCGAGAGAATCGGACTACCCTTCAACACCCACTGTCGCAGCTGCGATGACCCAAATGAAAAAAAAAAACACTGACACACTTTCTGTGCACATGCCCGGCCCTGGCCAGATCCAGACTAACAACGCTTGGGAAGCCCTTCCTCAGCAATCTAGAGGAACTTTCAATAACAAAAATCAACAATCTCCATACATTCATCAACCGTACCGGATGATTATAACCTAACGGTGCGTTACCCACCCAACCAACAGAAACACGAGGTTATGGTATCAAAACGGCTCACTAGAGCTACTTGGATCCTACTGGTATGTAGAATCACCATCTAAACCAGCCAACCAACCAGAGGTGGAAAGCTATCGACAATATCGATTGTAAAAAATAAACAATCGACAGTGATTTTAACTATCGTCGATAGTTTGAAATGGAAAAACAAATATTAAACTTAATTTTCGAAACAAAAATTACAAATGAAGCACTGCGATAACCTTGCAATAGAAATTTCTTTTACTTATCGGATTTCCAGATTCAGATAACAGTTTAAAAATCTTAACTTTTCTAATTTTTTACATTATTCTGTATCACAAAGAAGCATACGAACGGTGAGAAAGACACCAGAAGCAATACTTTCTTCCATGCAGAATTGTATTACTTCTCTTGTCTTTCTCATCGTTGGTGTGCTTCTTCGTGATACAGAATAATGCAGTAAAACTGAGCTCTAAGCAGAACTCGGACTAGTTTGATATGATACTTGGTGAAGAAATCGGCCGTATGATTTGTAAAATAAATTAGATAGGGAAATATACTTTCGACTACAATTTTCAAGATGCTAAGAATGAATATGAAGCAGAAAACAAAAACAAAAATTTTCCGTCGATTTCTGCAAGAACCTCCCCTTAATCAACAATTTAGTACTAACTTGCCAAAAATTTCCGAGTTATTCTTATCAAATTGTATTGTGATTAAATTTCAAAAGTTTTTATATTAATTCGAAGTCAATTATCGATCAATTAGAATGAAAAAAATCTTATATAGGTCTCTGCAAATTTGCTGATGACGTTCTTATAATCTGAAGTTGCAACAGATTTACTTTCTATTTACTTTCTATTTACTTTCGTTGTTATGCATTCTAAATGCCTACTATTTGCGGATGATCTAAAGATTTATCTCAAAATCATGGATTCATCTGATTCCTACTTACAGTTTGATATTGACGCTGTTTCTAACTGGTACATAATAAATCGAATCTGTCTCAATATTGAGAAATGCATGTTTGCCACATTCTCAAAGTCAAGTCGACCTCATCCTACTTCTTATGTATAAGCTAACTCTCCATTGACATGCGTTAAGGAGGTTAAGGGTCTTGGCATAATTTTTGATGCTAAATTTTCTTTTGTTTCCCACTTAAATTATATAATTCCAAAAGCATATGCGTAGTTAGCTTTCATGCGGCGAAATAATTCAGATTGTTTAGATGCCTATACTCTGAAATCTATCTTCATTTCTATAGTTCGATCAAAGTTGGAATATGCTTCTTTCATATGGAGCCCTTTTTATGAAAGGGTTTTTTTATCCATATCTTACGGCTTGAACGTGTCCAAAAGTCTTTCATTCGGTTTGCACTCAGAACTTTACACTTCGAGGATCCTATTCCCTCATATAAGGTGCGATGCTTACTTATTCATTTAAAGCCTCTTCAAAGTCGACGAACAATTTCATCACTATTATTTATCTATGATCTGGTATCGGGTAACATTGATTTTCCTGCATTGTTGGAATTAATTAATTTCAATGTTCCATCTAGATCGTTGCGAAGATCAGATATTTTTTATTTAGAAACTTGTAGAACAAATTATGCTATAAATTCTCCTGTACATAGAGCGTTATCAAATTTTAATGCTTTGCCGGCTCATTGTAATATTGATTTTTCTTTATCTAAATTCGAAATTAAAAATTTATTAAATAGCCATTTTTAATGAAGTGTTTTACCTTCTTATATTTTTACTATTTTTAAATTATATTATTATTACTGCATAGTCTGTAAGAACTTCATTGTTCATTGACTGAAATAAATAAATAAATAATTTAAAGATTTGACACTCTGTGTTGACTCAAGGTTGATCTGAAGTCGAACGATTTTAATAAGGTTCCTACGTTAATTTCCTAATTTCCTACGTTTCGGTTATGCAAAGTGTTTAAACTACACAATTACTAAAGAGTAATTGTTATAAAAGCGATATAATAAAGCCAGATAAAAAAGCCAGTATGCTAAAGAACCTCAGACAGAATTGAGCTACCTTTCTGTTAACCTCTCTGCTGACAATGGAAAGTTTACAAAAAAAAGTATACGTGTCAGCTCCGACATGCGACTGAAGTTTACTCCTTAAGATCGATTATGTGCCTTGAAACTTGAAATATTTATAATATGCAAAGGGGGTTAATGAAAGCATATCTTATATTACTGAAAGGATTATGTACTTTTATTCATATTGTAAAATATATTTCGAAGGATTGAAATGCGTCAACGCATTCCGATAATACCGAAATTGTGAAATCTTCCGGCATTGATTTTCCTAGTACTACGGGGCAGTAATAAGCCATTTTTATATCTGTGGACTTTTGACAAAACAACTTAAGTCTATCTGAAATACATAGACAAAACCCTTTAAGTTGATATGAGATTCATATAGACCAAATTTTTTGTCTAAGCCAGAAAAAGTGTTCGATATCATATGCAGAGCTGTAAAAGAATGCATTCAATTTGATTTAAATCACAAAAAAATGAATCAATGAATAACGAAAAAAGAATGCATTCAATAAATGCAAAATTGATTTATAAATAAAATTTTTAATTCACACTCAATTTAAAAAAAATTTTCAATTATTCATTTTCGTTATTCAGAATAATGAATCAAATTTTTTATTCATTTGAATGCTTTTCACAAAGAATGCCATTCACAAAGAATTACAGAATTTTCAATTATTCTATTTTTATTCATTATTCATTTTTTATTCGTTATTCATTTTTTATTCTTTATTCATTTGTTATTCATTATTCATTTTTTATTCATTATTCATTTTTTATTCATTATTCATTTTTTATTCATTATTCATTTGTTATTCATTATTCATATTTTATTCATTATTCATTTTTTATTCATTATTCATTATTCATTTGTTATTCATTATTCATTTTTTATTCACTATTCTTTTGTTACTCATTATTCATTTGTTATTCATTATTCATTTTTTATTCATTATTCCTTTGTTATTCATTATTCATTTTTTATTCTTTATTCATTTGTTATTAATTTTTTTGTCATTGCTTATCTATTTGACGATATTGATAAGAACAGAAAAATATTTAAAAAGTTAATATACATATATACAGAGTTTTTGTTGCCTTCTTCAAACTTATTTGATCTAAATAGCTCACAATTAACCCGAAACACCCTGTCGTTGCCATATGGGCACGCAAACACAAACACTTAAAATGTGCTTATTTTAGTTTAAGCCATTTTATATTTGCGTTAACAGGTCATTCTAAAAATTTAACAAAAAATTTATTCAGGGTGATTCGGGTTAAAGTATTTTCATTTAAAAATTGGTTTAAGAAATCCAACATAAAACTTGATATAAAACGCGTCGAACTCTAACTTCAGGAACAGAAAGATATCTGTTTATAAAAGTATGTACAATTTAAGTTACCAAAAGCTGGTAAGAACTTCAAAATAATTTTTTGTACTTTTATATCGATGGCTTAATATAGAAAATGCGTAACTCGTTTTTTTTTTTGCAAAAGCTACGATTGTAAATTTGTTGCCTATTTTATATAAAATCTGCATTTAAAAAGTTTTCTATAGAAAAACGCCTTTTCTATATTAAGCCATCGATATGTAAAAAAATTGAGTTTCTCATCTGAATGAAACATGAAATAAACATTTTGAAAAAAGGAATCTAAGTAACCGAACTACCCCCTTAAATACGAAATAACTTCAAGTACTTAGAATCGTACGCTTGCAAACACAAACTAGGTTAACACTAAACTGACCGCAATCGGTAAATCTGACCTACTATTATTGTTTTTCGAATCTATACATGGTTTTTCATTCTATACCATTATAAATACATTAAATACATTTAATAATAAATAAACCGTTATCTGCGTTTAATAATAAAAATGATGGATATGTTAATTACCAGCAATTTGATGATGAGGTTCAGGAAAAGGTATAAAAGAAATATCGGTAGGTTGAGTGTTAATAAAATTCAGAGTAAGCTAAGCACGCAGTCATGACTATTTCCAGCGAATTAATGCCGAGCTTGCTTCTTCGTCCCAGTGGTAAATGGATAATCGAAGTAACCAACTACATACTCTTAAATTTTATGTCATAAACGATATACTATTCCAGCGGGGTGTGAGGAATTGGTTCTTCATAAGTTAAGACAACAGAGATCAAGCGTACGTTTAGAAACTAGTAAGACCCAAATAAAACATGCTTTTAATGCCACCGAATTCTCTCACCAATTTCCTAAAATTTTTTTGTTGCGTTTTTTAACAGATTGTTAGACACGACGATTTAGGTTTGTCTGTTATGTTTTTTTTTTGATTTCTGAAGATATTTATAAAAAATTTTTTGCTGTTGTTATCTATATCGTCAAATTAACAGCCCTATTCTGAGAAATTAACAAATTGTTAACCAGTATTTTGAATATTTCTATGTGTTTGTTGTTTTCAATACAAATTTAAAAGCTCAAAAAACAAAATTTGTTAATGAAATTGTCAATATCTGAAAAGCAATTGACAATTTTTATCAAAATTTTTTATTTTTGAGCTTCAAATTTTGTTTTGAAATAAAAAAATTACAACAAACACATAGAAATATTCAAAATACTGGTTAACAATTTGTAAATTTGCCAGAATAGGGCTGCTATAAAAAATAAACACAGCCCGAGTCCTAAGCAATAACAAAAAATGAATAACAAATGAATAAAGAATAAAAAATGAATAATGAATAACAAATGAATAATGAATAAAAAATGAATAATGAATAACAAATGAATAATGAATAACAAATGAATAATGAATAAAAAATGAATAATGAATAAAAAAGAATAATGAATAAAAAATGAGTAATGAATAAAAAATGAATAATGAATAAAAAATGAATAATGAATAACAAATGAATAAAGAATAAAAAATGAATAACGAATAAAAAATGAATAATGAATAAAAATAGAATAATTGAAAATTCTGTAATTCTTTGTGAATGGCATTCTTTGTGAATAGCATTCAAATGAATAAAAAAATTGATTCATTATTCTGAATAACGAAAATGAATAATTGAAATGGTTAATTAATCATTTTTTTAAAATTGAATGTGAATTAAAAATTTTATTTATAAATCAATTTTGCATTCATTGAATGCATTCTTATGTCGTTATTCAGTTGTACTTAAAATTCTGAATATGAATGCAGACTTTACAGCTCTGATCATATGCAATGAAATCCTTTCAAAAATTTGAAAGTTGCATTTAAATTTTCAGACTTACAGCCCTATTCTGGCAGCTTAACTAAGCTCACCACATTAACAAAATAGTTAATATTAACAATTTGTTAAGGTTTCGTATTCTGCTGCAAATTTAAAAGCTCTTTTCCTTACAATTTTGTTAATAACAGAAAAAGTCTTAACAACGAATGAAATTTATGTGCTTAGATACAAAATTTTTGTGAAAATAATAAAAAAATACAAATTATAATATAATATTGAGTTTAAATACATTAAACTGAAAAATGGAAGAATTTTTTACTTATTTTAAGTGTTGATAATGAAATCTTTCAGTAACCGTGGCAAATTTTTCAAGCGCTAGTAAAGTCACAAGCTGCTCTCGAAGCATCTGTTTATATAGCGCATCTCTTCTTTTTAAGCTTTTATGTTGTTAATGATTTTTAAGAATACCAACATTTACATAACATAACAATCAGCTTAACAAGATCTCCTTAACTATTTTTTTTTCTTCATAATCTAAGTCGTTTTCAACATCTAAAGCCAGCTGTTTCCATAAATTATTACTTTTTCAAACTTCAGATTAACTTGTAATTGATACAAATTATTTCAACTCGCCTTCTGTCGGTAGCTATCAATCATTGATAATTTATCGAAATCTAAGTCAACTTTGTGAATACTTCGAAAATCCTGACCATCGTAAATTAGTAAGTCATTTAAGCAACATTATACAAAATTGATGTCAAATCAATGCTCCATTGCGGTATGTGTATATTAACTCTTGCAAAACTCTTTTGCCAACAGCATTTACAGCAAATTAGTTTGTCATGTTTGGCTTGGATAAGTTTATATTTGTACTTATAATAAAGTTCGTGCCAATTTTATTTGGCAACGCAAATGCTGCCCACAATATATTCTGTGACTAGCACGAGGTCTTAGTTTGCTTAGTTAGATGAACGTTGTTAGAACGACAGCGAAAGGAGTAAATGAGGAGTGACGCAACCGAACGGCAAATGTCCATGGTCGGCCGTTTAAAATTGTTCAATGAAATCGTTTTCATTACATAGAGTTTCAAGTAATTGGAATCTCAGACACACAGTGATGCGAGCCCATATAGCGAGTGGGCAAAATTAGAATAAAAGACCGATAAAACTCTCCTAAACTCAAAAATGAAGTCAGATTTTTGATCGGACTTCTAGTTTAGGCATAGTACTCTGTTCAGTTTCATATGAAATTCCACTCCATACAAAAACTGATTTCTCCATACAAAAACTGACATCTGCGAAACAAACGTGGAAATTTTCACAACATGTTCGTCAGAGCAGTACTCTGTTCTGCTGCGTAAAATTATCGCAACATGTTTCTGAGCAACATTTTTTCACGACAATTTAATTTTACTGCCTATTTATTTTGAAGTGAAAAGAGAGATATCATATGAAATCTCCCAACTTATTCTCCGAGTCTCTCTGAGAAAAATTGCCATAGAAATTCCTCGCAACAAACTTTAAGTCAGAAATTTCACGCAACAAATAAATAGATGTTGCTAGCGAAATTTCACGCAAACGAACAGAGTACTAGGCTTTAGCTAAAAATGAGTTTGAAAACTGTAAAATTTTTAATTTCAGAATGTATATAGAATATGAAAAAGAAAATGAATTAAGAACAAAAAAACATTATTTATTAAGCAAACATCAAGAATTATAAACAATAAAGCCTAGTACTCTGTTCGTTTGCGTGAAATTTCGCTGGCAACATCTATTTATTTGTTGCATTAAATTTCTGACTTAAAGTTTGTTGCGAGGAATTCCTATGGCAACGTTTTTCAGAGAGATTCAGAGAATAAGTTGGGAGATTTCATATGATCTCTCTTTTCACTTCAAAATAAATAGGCAGTACAATTAAATTGTCGTGAAAAAATGTTGCTCAGAAACATGTTGCTTTAATTTCACACTGCGGAAAAGAGTACTGCTCTAACGAAAATGTTGTCAAAATTTCCACGCTTGTTGCGCAGCTGTCATATTTTGTATAGGTATTTGACTGGAATTTCACATGAAACTGAACAGAGTACTATGCTTAACAATAAAAAATAGGAATCTCAGTAAGTGAATTTTTCAAGAAATTATTCAATTTTCGTTCAATAAAATGCTTAAATAAAAATTTTCTAAACTTTCACATAGATTGTATTTTTTAATATCTTCTCAAGGTAAATTTGATTTATTTTCTGTTAAAATCCTCTTTGATGAAAGCAAAGGATTCGAATAAATCAACATATAAGAAAGAAGATCCTTGTTGTCGTGAGTTCTGGAGTCTTTTCTTGTATGGGATAACCGGACATTCCTCATATTTTTATTATTTTTTGTCTCCTTTATTCGCGGATAACCAGCAATCAACCAAATCACCATTTTTTTAATGAAAACACATTATTATTTGTCAAATTAAATTTAATACAAATAAATTAAACTAAAAAGTTTAACTTTTAAAATCTGTTTGAAAAATTGCTCAAAATCAAAAAATTAACGCAAATCAACAACTTTTTCGACGCTTAAATGAAATTATTGTTTACATTTATAAAGTAACGGTATTAAGCAATGTATATGGAAGGTAATATCGGAGTTAAAAATTTGGATCCTAAAATCCCACGAAAAATTCGGAATCGTAAAACAAAAACTAAAAAATTTCCTCTACCACTGTTAAAAACCCTCGTATTTTAACTAATTAAAATCCCCAAATTCAAAAAAATCCTTCAAGATTCTGGGATCCTTAAATTTGAGTAGCCTACTATACGTAAAACAATAATAATACTTTTGTGAGAATGCACTCCCATACACACATACATATGGGCATTTCCGTAGCTACGCACGTGACAGTCGTACGACTTTAATGAGTAGAAAAACAAAGAAAAATTAAACATACAGTTTTCTTATTATGATTTTTCAATAGTTTACTAAGCGCACTATACAAGGTGTAAAAGCTAAGAGTTGTCAAAAGTTCGGCTCTCAGATAGAAGCCACCAAAAATGATACGTTACGTGACATAAAATAGAAGTGGTTTTACCTGCATCAATATAAACGAAAAAATTTTATCAATATAAAATTTCGAAAAAAAAGTGTCCACGAGTTTTTTTATGAAAGTTTTTTTAGTATTATTTGGAATAATGTTGCTACATATTCATAATTGTTTCGTTGAAAAATCTTTTTTAATTATTTTTATATAAACCATAGTATGATACGTTATGTGATATACGTTAGGTGACAAATTTTTCCTTCAAAAAAGTGCTAATACTTTATAGTTTTATTTATTTAATTCAACTAGAAAAACATGTAAAATGTAATTCAGGACCGTTACAATCGAAAACTGAAAAAGTTTAATTAAACTAAGCATTATACGAGTTTTTATTATACTTATAAAAATTCAACTTTCGTTAAAATTTTTCAACTTTTGTCACCATTTTTTAACTCCTGTTGCCATTCATTATGTTTGCTTCCATTTTTTTAAATTCAAGTTTAGATTAGCTCTCAGCACTCTCACAAAATAAATTTAAGCATTTCTTTCTCTATTTTGGAGGTTTAAACGAATTTTAAGTAACATTTTATTTTTTAGTCGTGGTAGACTGTTTGGCGGAAATGCCCATATGTGTTAATGTTTATCAATTAATAAGTGCAAGTGTTAGAACAAATCGCAAATTTAGCCTTTTTAAAATCGAAATTAAACTAATTTAGGCGAAAAAAAGTGAAAAAGTTATATGTGTTTAAAAGAAAGATCCCAGATATGTTTAACCAAAAATTGATTTTTTTTCCATTAAACTAAGACATTTTTCGTGATTTTCAAATAAAAAATAATAGGTCATTGTAAGTTTTTTAAAAAATTTGCTAACACAAATTTAAAAATAAATTTTATTTTTTTATACCTCTATTAAAATTCTTCCAAATATTTTTTTATTTGAATCGAATAGTGTAAAATATGTATTTTTGGGAATTTTTCTTGCAGAAAGACTAAAAATGCTTTTTTTATACCGCTAATTTTTTGCTTAAAAAGGTAAACTTTCCAAAGCTTCAACTAGAACAGGAAGAGGTAAATCAAAAAAAAATTTGAAACAGTTTTCTTAGTGGATGCATTATCTTTCCAAATATGCCAAACACTTGGATATTTGCGAAATTTTCAAATTTTCAAATTTTCGAACTTTTTCCTGTTGGGCGCATCACTGTGAGACATTTCAAAAAGACACTATATGCCAGGGGTGGGCACGAGTAAGGCCAATTAGAGCCACATTAAGATTTTCAAAAACTTCTAAAGAGCCACATCGTACTTCAATAGAGACAAGAAGCCAAAAGAATAAATTAAGATAAACCACAAAGTAAACCACAATTAAAAAAACGTTCATGAAAGAAAAACTGGGTACACATTATTGAATTTTTCGTCAAATCGTTGGTCAAACAACTATAAATCAACATGGAATTTCTTGGAATTTGAATTGAAAGAAAAAAGCAGTAGCTCGTTTCTGTAACTATTGCGACAAATGGTAATTTTTTCTGACGTCACAGTATTTCATTCCAAAATACTCACTTTTCCGAAAACCAGTGTTTCTGTAACTGATAAGCGAGTAAATAATGGTCCGTGATGAAAAAGGAAGGAAGGACGAGGAAGATCACTTAAAAGTAAAATGAACGGTAGAGCACTTTCTGTACAATTATATGTGTGCTGCTTTTAGAAGTTAATAAACTTAAAAACTCAACAATAATACATTGTGCTTTAGTTGTAATACCTTTATCTTAATTAAGCTTTAAAACCGTAGTTATCCGCATATTTCACCAAATATCTTTTATTTTTCAAAATAATTTTATGGCGTAACTTTGTCCTATACAAAGCTGCGGTTTAGAACAAAATATTGTTAAGCAAAATTACACTATTGTGAAGAACTTATATTTTTGGTTACAGATTAACCGAATCACTTTTCTTTAGATTTTTTTCAGCTACTAACATTCCAGGTGCGCCTGCAAAATTACTCAAAACAAGCATATATTTTTCTCATCAAGTAAATACATAGTGATAACTTTACTCGATTCGAGTCGCATATTTTAGGCTATTGAATTCCTTCGAAAGTGGAACTGAAACATTCAAAAAAAGTAACCGATTTATCTCATTTTATTACAGAAACAATGAAAGTGAGAATGACGTCAAAGTGAGAAAATGTGGTGGGAACTGCTGTGAGAAAAGTTACAGAACAGAACTACAGAACAACATGGAATTCCATGGAATTTGACGTGATATACATATACAATTTTTTTATTTTTTTGATATACATATTTAAAATATCAAAATGAAAAAAGCCGCACTTTACTCAAAAAAGAGCCGCATTTGCCCACCGTTGCTATATGCCATAATTACTTGACCACGAACTTGTTCGCTACTGACATATTTTTTGTTTATTTTGATGCGGGTATGAATATTACCCATTTTTTTATTAGTCTATTTTATAATTAGCAGCATTCAACATTTTGCTGGCTCTTACGGCATCCTTTATAACAGTCATTGAAACTTGTTTATCCCTATTTGTAATCTACGAAACGCAACACTTATCCCCATTTATATAGCAAAAAGCAACACTTTTCAATGAAAAATATAATAAACAACCACCACAAAACAAGATAGCCAACTATTTAATCGGCTAGTGTGCGCACTACTAGAGGAGGGAAGAAAGGCGTACTTTCAGGCGGAAAAAAAGAGAAGAAGACATTCGCGAGCATATGAAGATTGAGATGTATGGCGAAAGGAATGAGGCCCGAAAATTTTTCGAAAAAATAAGATGCTTTAAAAACGAGAATCTTGTGACAGATATCCAGAGTACACTGACTTTATGGACGGTACACTTCTCTAAGCTTCGAAATGGCAATACTGACAACATCCCGCCAATAGAGACAATATCCAGGAAACCCCAATTACGGATGACAGCGTCGAGGTTCCGCTGCCCGACTATGATGAAGTTCTGAAAGCTATAGCTCGGCTTAAAAAGAATAAAGCAAGTTAATGCATCCATGAGCTTGTAGAGTATGGTCGGAGGCAGGTCCGTACGCAGGGGGATGGGGGGTTATAACCCCCTCCCCCGAAATGAAAGAATTTGAACGAGCTTCGAGAGAAACACTCAGCACAACATGGAAGTAGAACATGGAAATAAAAAGACTCAATTTAAAATATTTATTGTGAAAAGACTATAGCATATAGACTTAAAAATTTTTTAAAGTACACTGAAGGAATCATAATAAATGAATTTTTTTTTAATAGAGCTTGAAAAAATTTCATTTAACTTAAACTTAAATGTTTTTACAGTTCAATAAAAACAAAAGTTTTTTTTAAAACAATATTTTTAAATATATACTTTTACAGTAAACATTTACAGTTTAAAAACATTTGGAAAAAAAAAATTCAAAACAAAAACTTAAGTATTGAAAACAAATATTTTAAAACATAATTTTGAAATATCGTTCTTCAATTAAAAACAATAAAATTAAACTGCTGTTTCTTCGATTCCATTTTTTAATGTTTTCGAGTTTTTGACGTCATATTCGTAATTAGTAGGTCTAGGAATTTCATTCAGATGTATGCTTTTACTGGGCATCTTAAAATGGAAATGGTTAAGTTATTTTTACGAATCATGATATTTTCTTTAAAATGGCATTCAATCGTCAGTGCATATTTTAGCATATTTTGCAATAAATGCATTTGGTTTTAGCATATTTTTCCTTTTTTTTTGATTTGCAACCATTTAAAATTGGTGCGGCATCTTTTGGGAAAAATTACTTACTTATATGTTCACTTCATATTTTTATTGCTTTTTAAAAATTTATTTTATATGTATATTAAAATTGTAACATGACGTTACAATCATTACAAATACAATCCATTATTATCTTTAAACTAATTTAAATAATTATTATATTATAACTTAAGCTATATAATTATCATTATGTGACATTAAAAATACCATTCATTATTATCTTTAAACTAATTTAAATAATTGTTATATTATAACTTAAGCTATTCAATTATCACTATAACTATATTAAATTGCAGCTGTCGAACATACCGACACACAATACTTACTTGTGACAAAATAACAGCGACAACAAATACCTTACTACTGCACCCGTCACTGATGATTCGCATCTACCAGAGTCGGCACTTTTATTTTTGCGTGCCTTCTTCCTCTGGAGCAAACCACTTCTGGTTAGCATCTACCAGAGGCGGCACACTTTTAATTTGCGCGTGCCTTCTTCCTCTGGAGCAAACCAGTTCTGGTTCGCATCCACCAGAGGCGGCACCCTTTTAATCATTCTTCTGGTTTGTGAATCTTATTAATAGGCCAGATGTCAAGCTATTACATATTCACGCAAGCGTCTCCAGCTTCCCCCAAGAACATATTACTTACTCGGCAAGCCAGTTCCTCCTGTAAGCTTTTTAAGGGACTTAGGTGTAATATGTGACAAGGAACTTTATTTTAGGTCTCATATTGATAATATCATTAGTAGAGCCAATTCTGCACTGGGTTTTGTGAAACACTGGTCCAGAGAATTCTCCAACCCTTACGTTACTAAATCTCTCTACCTTACCTTTGTTAGACCCATCCTCGAATATGCCAGCCAGGTTTGGTCTCCTATCTACAACATCCATTCTGTGCGAATCGAAGCCGTTCAACGAAGATTCATTAGGTTCGCACTACGCGGTCTTCCCGGTTCTGACAGTTTCAACTTACCTCCTTATGCAGACCGCCTGAAGTTGATTAACATGCAATCTCTTGCAAAACGAAGAGAAGTTGCAGATGTACTCTTCATTCATCAACTTGTATGCGGTACCATTAACTGCCCTGCACTACTCCAATTAATATCCTTTAATACCAACCCACGTAACCTTAGGTCTATTCCTCTCTTCCACCTCAACTTCCATCGTACCGACTATGGTTGCAGTGAACCTGTAACCAGGATGCTTCGTGTAACTAACAATTTGATCAGCGAATTTGATTTTCATCTGAGCAGATCTCGACTCCGAAATGCCCTTCTAAACTCCAACGCCACTTCTTCTTAACTCCAACGCCATTTTTCCCCCTCTATAATTTTTTTCTTACAATTAAGATATGATACATATTCCCTGTTAATTATTGTAAGTTCCCTTTATTACTTTTCTCTCCGTATTTCCCTTTTGACGTGTTCTTATAATTACGTTTTTCTGGTGGGCGTAATCCGAATTGGATATCTTTCGAACACTAAAACAAGGAAAGGAGAGAGAAAAAAAAATAAATAAATAAACCCTGTTAGAATAAGTTAAGACCCTGTTAGAATAAGATTAGTTCTTAGTTAATCAGCTTGTATTAAGCTTAACGAATAAGATCCTGGAGGGTCCTCATTTGGACTCATCGACCAGGACCTCTGCCTATCCTCTTTGCTATTTATTATCTTTTGTTTCGAATATTAAGCGAGCATTCCTTTTAGCCTTCCTGTTGATCACCGATTACCGACACCGATTGCCGACAGCGATTAACGACAGCGATTATCAATTACCGTTCACCGATACCGCTCCACGAAAAACCTCTCTCTCGATTATCAACAGTAACCTTCAACCGTCATCGACGAACTCCCACTCCGACCCACACGACACTGCACTACATTAAGTTTAATAAGTTGATATTAAGTCGAAGTTATAAATAAAGAAATTGAATTTAACTGGAAATCTGCGCTGTTTTTTTATTTTTGTGGAAGTTCGTGATCTTTCATTTGACCCTGGCACGGCTGAGCTGACCTCAGCCAATAGAAAAAACCACCGTCACAAAATCAATTGTTAATATTTATTTTTTGCTAATTTACTTGCAATATTAATTAATGCATCAATAATAAAATATTAGAAAAATATTCTTAGTTCCATAATTTACCTGTTCTTAGCTCATATTTTCGATTTTTTTAGTGCATGAGATTCCATGCCCTAGTAATTAGTGACCCACGGAACGCCTCGAATACTATATTTGAACTCAATTCAATGAAGTTTTTTTGTTTATTGCAGCTTACAATATTAAAATATTTTAAACATTAAAGTAATAAATTAGTTTTTATTTCATCTAATGTTAATTGTTTGTAAAACCAATTTAAAAAATATTTTCACACAATCAAATGTAAAATCGGGATTTTTCTCAGCTCGGTCACAACTATCTGGCATTTATTGTCAAAGAGTTTATTGAACATAAATTTTTAATTCAAACTCAGATAGCGACGTTTTTTGTTATTGTAAAGATATAATAAGTTTTTAGTTGAAAATTAAATACGCTTATTTTAAATTTTGTTTGTGGAAACGCAAAAGCGTTAAATTTCTATTTTAAAATTTTTTGTTTTATTTTAAAGCATGTTTTTATTCTCAGTGTAAATAATATAAAAAGTATTCAAACATGAATTTTTTTGTTTGTTTTTAATTGCATCTCCTTCTCGATAGGTGGCATAAAAAGCAGTCCTTTTCAGCCGGCGTAAAGATATTTTCGTCCCGATTAATCGAAAAAAAATCAAAGTGCATTTTAATAAGGATACTTGTAGCTACAACCTTTACTAGAATTATTAAGTTTGAGACTTTTTTTAAGACTTTTTTAAAAATGTTGTAATTTTCAAGGCTTTTGATAGCCGTAGCGGGGAAAAATTGTAACGAAACCTTATAGTACTAGTTAAGATTTTCGTAATCTTATTAAAATACACTTTGATTTTTTACCCCGATAAATTGGAACCAAAATATCTCGACACCGGCAGAAAAGGACTACTTGTAGGTATTTTGAAAAAAATGTGCTTGAAAAAAAAAATTGTATTTTATTTACGTAAAACAATTTTAAGTTTCTTTGTATTGTAGTCTTTTTACAATAAATATGTGGTCACAAGGAATAACGACTAAACTTAAAGTATCGTAAAAAACAATATTTTAAATGCTCGAACTACGACCCATTTTTTTGAAATATATGAACTGTTGCAAGCAAAATATGTAAAGACATAAGTGATGATCAATTCTGGGCAAAATATGGATATCTGAATACTTCCAAAAATTGGCAATAAAGTTAATTCCATATCACTTTTTTACGATATTTTGAGTTTAGTCATTATTTCTTGTGACCACAGAAATATCAACGCTAGTTGAATTCGTTGAAAAAGTTTGTATGCCATAACTTCTAAGCCCTTAAAGAACACACTTTCATTTCATATCTTTGAAAAGGTAATGGAACGTAAAAAAATGGAAATAATGAAAATGAAAAAAAAAAATTATAACGCCTGTTGCTGGCATGGTAAACTTTGTTAAGTAAACTTTGAAACTAATATTGGGTTATGCAACTGCAATTTTTTAAAAAGTTTCATATTTTTTTTCTCAAAATACTATTTCCAATGATACCCTATTTACGAAAATCGCATTTAAATTGACTGAGCTACTGTGTCTCAAAATATATCCTATTTTGGCATTCACATGGCTATGGGTTCGCGAAAGAAATCTCAAAACCTCAAACTCCGGATTTGGTTTTCTTAACAATAAACTAATCTAAGCACAAAATTTGAGCCAAATCGGAGATGGTCAGTGCAACTGATATTACACTTCAATGTGAAATGGGCGACATACTGAAAACAATTTGTTTCTACTTTGACGAAATATGTTTTCTGCAAATTTTTTATAACATATTGTTAAAAATTGGTTAAAAAATTGATTGAAACATTTTTTTAAAATTTTAGGCATTAAAGGCATTGTGTTGAATTTAAAAACGTGATGATTTTTCCAGTGTATAAATTGATTTTGATCAATATTTTGTAACCCATATTTGTAGGCACTGCTTGAAACAGACAAATCGACCTGTATCGTTTATATATCAATACTTTATATATCCATCAACAAGCCGATTCCTGAAGATTGGTGCAACGTTGCCGGTTTCAGTCGCTTCAAGCAAACCCTCGTTTTCGTCTCTTCGAAGACCCAAAACATGCATAAGAGGTAAAACTGGAGAAGAAAGGCTCAATGGGTTAGCTCTTATAAATGTTCACAGGGATGTGGAAGTGACCACGGAGGAATTTTAAATGCATTAGCCCAAAAAAAAAATATATACTATTAAAATATATTATACAAAAAAAAAATTGGAATAAGTCCTAACAAAAAAAAATTAAAAACCCCCCGAAATTTTTTCTGGGTAAGCTCCTGGTCGGAGGAATGCATTCCGTGTGATTGGAATCTCAGTGTGTTCTGCCCAATCCACAAGAAAGGCGATCCCACTATTTGTGCCAATTACCGTGAGATAAGTCTTCTTAATGTCGCATATAAGGTCCTGTCGAGCATTTATGTGAATTTATGCTTTCAAATAAAATTTCAAATTTTATATGAGGAGGTCCATAACAAAACGCAACAATTCCACTATAACAAAATTTTGGATAAACGAATAAAATGAATTGAAAACAGTATTATGTATACATTTTTTAAAACATTTGCGGAAATGTTGCGTTTTGGTCCGTCTCATAGTATTTATTTAATTTTGTTATGAATCAGATGGAAGTGTGTCGTTTTGATATGAACCTGGTTTGGAATTATGGCTTTTTGTTTTGTAAGAAAATGATAAACTCTATTGTAATATTACTAGTATTTATTACATGTATATGTTAATTATTAATTACATTTATATGTTTTTATGGTATTACAAAAAATCCACGTTATTTTACACTCTCATTCCAGAGTCCTGCTCCAAACAATCACATAAGGTTATATTATCTGTTTCATTGGCACTATTTCCTTGATGGTTTATTAATATATTTTTATAGTATTCTAATTGCGAAACGTTTGACCACTGTTGGCCATAATGTTTTTCCAGTAGTTTAACAACATCTTTTTTCTTTTCTAAATAAATTACAACACCAAGAGGAATTTCATCAAGCAAAGTTGGGGGTTTTTTACCCCTTTTAAGATAGCTAGTAAATTTTTCCTTATCGTCAAATTTGTAAGTTTCAAATGTTTTGACCACACATTGGTTGCGCTGATTTGTGGAGAACTTAAAATATATTCTTTTCATACTTTGTAAGCCGTTTATAGGACGATAATATTCTGTCAACATTTTAATATCTTTATGGTGCCAATCCTTTCCTAAAATCTCAACTAGACCGTGCACAGAATAAACTTCGTGATAACCTTCTTTAATAAAAATTGTAGTTTTTTTACGCTAATCTTTTTCAACACGCCCGAAAACTCTATCGGCTGGCAAAAAACTATGACCTCGAATAGGGAAATATAATTCTACTTGTTTCAGCTGTATAGCTGCACTGTTTCCCATCCAATGCATTAAGGAATGTATGATATGCATATTTTTATTTTGTCCTCCACAACCGTCGCAAAATAATCGTAAGGTATCTACATCCAGCAGATTGAGTGCACTGAAATGTGCCAATAAGGCAGAGCCCACGCAAACAGCACCTCTTCCAGCTTGATCTTCTGTCCAGGTATAAAACACTGGATGCTTAGATTTCATGTCGACAACACATAGAGTATAATAGTTTATTTGCCTTGAATAAAAAGCTTCCTGAATAGGAGTGCGTGGCAATGGTTGAACTTGCTGCATATCGAAACACACGCTCACAGATCTATGAGGCTCATTTCTTGCAATTTCATAAAAAGAGTTCGCCCTTAGCTTGTGAATCCTTTACTGAGCAATTATCTGCTGTTTGATTTCCAAGTTTTGTTCCATTTTGATTTTCTGTTTAGTTAACAAGCATTGAACACACACACATCTGTTGCAGGAGATGAGAATCCTATGTTCAGAGTATTAAAAATATTCCAAAAATATGTTTTTTTAACTTTCAGTGAATTATCTACTGAATCATTATAAAGCCCCCATAATTTCTTTATATTGAGCTCTGATGAAAGATAGCATCTTTGAGATATATTTCTGTTATAATGGCTCTCTTTCGCTGGTAAATTTTTAAGGAATTTTACAACACTTTCTTTCTTCGGCTTAAATCTAGCTGTGAGCCTATCTCCACCTCTATTCTCTCTAGGAATATTGCCATGAAAAATGGTTTTTGCAATAGTATTCACTCTTCGACTGGTAAGCGACAATACTTTTAAAAAGAAGGCTTGACACACCCTCGATGATTTCTTCTTGTGTTTTAAAAAATAGTTACAAGACAAATCCTTCTTTTTGAATTCTGGAGTATACTTGTGCCGCTTGGCCCCATATGGCACTATCAGCCGTGTCAGATATTGATCCTGATTAATTTTTCCTTTGTTTTTATATAACAGCTCGCGATTCAGAATAATTAAATGAGTATTGAACAAACCACATGTGTAAGCACTTTTTCTTTGTGGCTGCATGGTTTGCGAAAGGACAAGGCCAACGGATCATTATCAGAGTATCTGCGAAAAAATATAATCTCTTTTAGTTTAAAAAAAACACTTAAACATCAAAAAACTACTTTTTATGCCTGTTTGCACGTTTATTATTTGTTCTTTGTATAGGATCACTTTTTCTTTTCCCGACGTTTATACTCCCAACAGTTGCTTCTGCCATATCTGCTTTTTAAAAACGTACTAGATTTATAATTCACTAAATAAGAACAGAAGCTACTACAAAACGTGATACAATAACTGCCGTTTTACAGTTATTAAAGAGTTGCCATAACAATAAATTTAATTATAGCCCTAGACAAGTCACTAAAAACTCTTAAGTAATTTTTTGCATATTCATATATGGAAATGTTGCATTTTGGTCTGAACCGATATTTTTGGCATTGAATTGTAAAGAAATTATTGATATTTCATATTGTTTATAACAATTGCTAAATAGATTTTAATATGTAGAATTGGATTCAGTCAAAAAAGCTAAAAACTTGAAAAGTGGAATTATTGCGTTTTGTTATGGACCTCCTCATATAATGTAGACACAATTATATAAAAATTCAAACTTCGCAACTTATGGAAAGCCTTTTCATAATTTATTTCTAGAAAATTCTCTTCGTGCATTCCTCTTCGAAATTAAAAACAATTTCAAAATGATTAAGTCAAAGATATACGATATATGATATAAGATAAAGATATATGTAGTTAGATTCAGTTATTTAAAAATCAGGCATGTTTTGGTAGTTAAAACAGCTTTCTTTTTCTGGCCATATTGCTAATCTTCTCTGTGAGGTAAAATTTTCAATCATAAGGCTGCCTTAAGCTATCAACAGCTCTAAAAATACTTGCTGCCACCAAGCATTCCAAAGTAAATCTCGTTAGGACACAAGGCTAATGAATAAGATTGTGTCAACAAACAGACAATCGCTTCATCCTTTAACCCCGACAATAAAAATAATAAATATTTCAGTTAATTTAGTAGACAGCAAGAGTGAGAGAGAGAAAGAGAGAGTAGGCGAGAAAGTAATCAATTGAATAAATAAAAAATCGATAATTTCTAAATGGCAAATCATGCAACAGCAACACAAAAGCCTCGTTCCTCACGCTCGTGTGTTTTTCCCCTCTGATATGCACTAAATCTTGGCTTTACTCTTTAACGCGGCTTTAATAGCCACCGATATCCTTCACATAGCGATAGCGTTTAAATGTCAGTGTGTGTGTGTAAATGTGCGTGTGTGTGGGTATGCAGCACTACTTCGCTCAGGGTATTATACGGCATAGAGCATCAGTGTCCTTTTGCACACATCACATGCAATAGCAAGAAGAACAACAGCGACAGCGACAGCAACAGCAACAAAGCACTCATACTCAATAGGTAATAAATATGTCAGGATTCAGCAAGGCTCACAAGTTAACTGTGACTACTACACATTTGCCTGAGTGTGTAAATATTTATGTAGATACAAGTGCAGATGTGTGTGCGTCAGCATGAGAGTGTGTGAAATTTTCTTCTATTAGTGCTTGTTTCTGTTTTAGTTTTGTTGTTGTTGTTTCACATCATGCGGGCTTCTTACAATTTCCCAAACATTGCTGCCAACCACCGAAGAGCGCCAAAGTAAGGATATCAATTTTGTTGGAACGTTGCAAAACTAAGAAGGCGTGAGTCAAGCAGTGCGACAGGAAGGCAAAAGGAAATGCAAAGGCAATGGTAGTGTATTACAATTATAACAACAACAGAAACCAAAACTATAACAACAAAGAAAAGCAAGCGACAGATAAAAAAAAGCACAAAACATAGCAGGACAAAACGTAGCGACCTTCTATGTTCTACAGGATTTTAGCTCCATCGTGCCATGCCACACTCGGCCATCAGCAACAAACGACGAACAGCTAACATCAACACAATAATAACAAGAACAACAACAACAACAACAACAACAACTACATTAGCAGCAGCAACAAACAAGTTTTTAGGTCGGTCGAAATTCACTCGAAATAAGGTCGATTCAAGCTGTTCCCTGCCCCAAACACATACCCACACACAGACAGTCTCCCAACTGCTTTGCCCACTCCCAAGCAGACAAAAACACCAACACAGAAATTTACACCAACTCACACACACACACATACACTCGTACACATGTGTGACAGAGCTCGGTCGTGTCCTCGTGTCTGCTTAGTTGAGTCAGCTTCGCATCCAAACCGGCAACTTAACTGAACTAAAAGCATTACAACGTTTATGTGTCCGGGAAGGAGGCAGGATAATGGAACAGTAAAAGTGTTACCGTGCCAGTGCGTCATTTATATCGAATTGCAGACAAGGGCGATCCAAAGGCAAAACTTATGGAGCTTCCGTCAGGCAATATGACGACTCTCTATGCAAGGACGACTGCTCAGTGCAAAAGAGATGCAGTGCGGTGTGGTGCGATGCAACATGGAAGCAGCGGCATAGAAAGAGTGAGGGAGAGAGAGAGAGAGATCGACAGTGGAAGAGACAGTAATGTGCTGTTGGCAACTCTATAAACAACAGCAGCAAAGAGGGCAAAAAACTGTGGGTGGAAAACATTTTGAATGCGAAATATATGTATGGTATTTTATAAAAGTATCTGTTGTAGTTGTTGTTATTGCTATTGCTGCTGATGGCGTAGGTGTCATGGAAAATATGCTCAGTTTGGCTAATATTATAGCTTATATCCATTTATGAGCTCTTGTCGCATATACTATGCATGGGAAAAATTTTATACGAAATGCGAAATTTATGCACGTCAAGACGAAGTTACTTTTTTGGGATTAGGAATTATGTTGCAGGTGGTTAAGTGGTCGATTTGTTAATGCAATGTAGACGAGTGAGACGAGTACAAGTATTAACAAAAAATAAAAAAAAAGGATTGTGTATACAACTGCTGCGAACGTTATTTTAATTGTTATCATAAGCTTATAAAACCTGAAAATTTATATTTCAACAGTTGCTTACTCTGTTGCTTACTCTTTATTTTATACCATAGTTATAACTGCTGCAACATGTGCCCGAAGTGTAGACTGTTGTGATGAAGTGGAAAAAAATGTTATCAAATGGTTAGGTTTTTTTAAGTTTGTGCTAAGAGTATTTCATATTTTATGATTTTTTTGGGTAGTGCTGTGTACAACGTCATAAATAGTCCGATTAGGTTCACATATTTTTTGCATATGCACCCAAAAAAAAAGCACAGTAAATAAAGTCATATTCGGAGTCAATTTAACTCTTTTCGTGCATGATATTTTGCCAAAGCTGTAAAAACTATATTTAACTCCGTTTGTGTGTTCAATTTACTTCAAAAATTGGATTTGTTTGAAAAGTCGTACTGACTCCGTTTTGAGTTGTTTTAAGGTTGAGAAATTGAGAATTTTAAATTTTGAGTTCACTCAAAAAAAAAACTAAAATCAACTCATTTAAATGTAGCATGAAGCTTTAAAAATAAACAAACTCACCCACAAAAGAGTCAAATAAAGAAGATGTAATTTCTTTTGTGTTTAATTATTTGTATTTATTTCTTATTTCAACTGAATACAAAGGAAATTAAGGACATGGTTAACGCCGAAAACAGAATCTCTTCTCAATACTCACAGAGTAGCTTATTCACGATTTGGCAATTTTGAATCTCTATAATTTCTTATAAAATAAAACTTTTTTTACTTTTGAGCTTAAATTGCGCTCAACTCTCAAAATTTGTTTCAAAGGTGTTTCATTTAATCGATTTTAAGGGAAATTTTACAAAAAAGGGTTTTTTGTATTTAACATATTTGAAAAAAGGGATAAATATTTGCATTGATTTTACAATTGTTTGCTGTTGTTTTGTTCGTTGAATATGGGAAAAGATATTTTTTAAGCATTTATCAAAATGTAGTAAGGATTAAACAACAGGGTGAACGCTAGGTTTATGAAAGTTTTTTAAAATATGAGTTAGTTGTGTTCCTATACTAATGCAAAAATGGACGCGGCATTTAATTTAATTGGCTCATTCCGATATATATTGATGCTTTAATAATTAAATTTGGTGCAAAAATAGGTAGAATATTCTCGAGGCGATTTGTATTAAGTGAGCAGGGTTGCCTAAGTGTCATCATACATTAAAAATTTGTTTATTAGTGTTTAATGTAGTTTCATTAATAAAATATGGTAATATGTGACTTTAGTATGTTCCAAAAAATCATAAGTTCCCTTAAAAAAATGTATGTATCTTGATTTTTATTAAAACAACTGTTGTATACCAAATTTAATAAAATTGTTTAGTTTCCCAAAATTTTCTATAAAAATACATCGCAGTTTAAAAAAAATTACAGTAAAGTGTGTGTACAGTACAGAAGGGAAACTTCTTAATATAAAGAACTAGCTGAGACCCGGCGCGTTGCTGCCACGCTCCCTTGCATGTGCAAATTGAGGTCGAATACTTAATTTCGATGCTGTGCTACCTATAAATCGAAAGCTGCTAGATATCCCAAATTTGGGTTGTATGGGAGGTGCAACGTCCTCTTGACCAACGCCCATTAAATGTGATCAATGAAACTGAATGTGTAAATTAAGGTCGAATACGGAATTCCGACGCTGTGCGATCTATAACTCCAAAGCAATTCGATATCGCAAATTTGGGTCAAATAAGAGGTCCCTTGGCGAACGCCCATTAAATTTAATCAATGAAATGGCATGTGTACATTTAGGTCGAATACTTAGTTCCGAAGCTGTGCGACAAATAACTAAGAAGCTATTCGATATCACAAATTTGGGTTGTATGGGAGGTGTCACTCTCCCCCTTGTCCAACGTCAAAAAAATGTTACCAATGAAAGTGCATGTGTAAATTCGGATCGAATATTGAATTCCGACGCTGTGCGACCTATAATTCCAAAGCTATTCGATAGCACAAACCTGGGTTATATGGGAGATGCCAGTCCCCCTTTTCCTACGCCCATAAAACGTTATTAATGAAACTGCATGTATGAATTGAGGTCGAATACTGAATTCTGACGCTGTGTTACCCATAATTTTAAAGCTTGTGAAAATTAAGGTCGATTACTGAATTTTGATGCTGTGCAACCTATAACTTCAAAGCTATTCAATAGCACAAATTTTGGTTGCATGAGGGGAGGTGAAACACCACCATTTCCAGCGCCCATAAAATGTTATGAATGAAACTGCATGCATAAATTGATGTCGAATACTGAATTCCAATGCTGTATGACCTGTAACTCCAAAACTATTCGATATCGCAAGTTTTGGTTGTATCGGAGGTTCCACTCCCCTTTGTTTAACTCCCATAAAATGTCATCAGTGGAACGACATGTGTAAATTGTGGTTGAATATCGAATTTCGAGGCTGTGCGACCCATGACTCCAAAGCAATTTGATAACGCGAATTTTTCTTAAATCCACTGCCAAAATTTTTGCTCGATCGAACCACTAATTTCAAAGTACCTTTATCTTTTCTTAAAAGTAGGCGTAGCTATAGTGGGACCACGCCCATTTTAAGTATTGTTACCAATAGTTATCATACAATATTTTACCAAATTTAAGTTTAATACGACAAAAGGTGGCCGGTAAAAGGGGGTGTGGCAAATTTTAAATATGCTTGTTTTGTTCGCGCAAGTGCAAGCAATAAGTTGACAAAGTTTTATCGCAATCGGATGAACGGTATTGCAGCGCATAGCGATCGAACAAACAAATATTCATTTTTATATATTATGTATAAGAAGCATGGTCGTAGCTGGAATTTTTGAAAGCTGCTACCGGCCTAAGCCCCATTTTCGATTTCGGCACATATTTTTATTAGATTTTTGGCAATAAAAAAGTGGGAGACCGAACTAAGTTTGGGGCTTTTATGAAGAAATTAGGTCACAAAATTGCAGTTCGGGGCCCCTCACCCCTTTTTTTATTGCCTAAAATCTAATAAAAATATGTGCCGAAATCGAAAATGGGGCTTAAGCCGGTAGTAACTTTCAAATATTGCAGCTAAGAAGATAAGAAGGTCTTTTCTTCTTCTAGAAAGGGGCGTGGCTTCGCCCACTTTTAAGCGACTTATATTGATACCAACACCATACGTAGCAAATATAATCACCCTACGGCTACCATTGCCTAAAAAAATGAGGATTTAAAGTTTTGTTTTGTATGGGCGTTGCACCTCCCCTTTGTCTAATCACAACTTTCCTTGAAGCCTGGGACTTTTCTGAACATTTTGCAAAAAACCCCATCAAAATCCAATAAGCGGTTTGGCAGCGCATAACATACGAACAAACGAACAAACAAACAAATAAACAAATATTATTTTAAGGGTTCTCATTTTAATTGTGTTGATAACAATTAAAAAAAAAAATAATAATAAAAAAATTATTTCAGAATGTTTATGTGCATCAACACTTTTTAAAGACACCAAATATATACCATATTGAAAGCAGATTAATTATAATTAAAGTAAAATAGGGCGAAAAAGGGGATTTGGTAATAAAAAAATCTATGGCTACCTTACCTGTAGATAAAAACTATATAAAACTTTAGGTAAATACATATTACAAAAAAAGTATTTTGAATAGCAAACATTGTTAGTGGTATAAGTAAGTATCTGAATTTAAAAAAGGGAGTGGTGAAGTGGGCGTGGTTCATAGTAATATGGCGACGTTAACAGTATTAAGAGCAATATACTACCAAATAATCCGTTGGAAGGAACAAATTTGGACAGAGAACAAAAAGTTTAAAACTTAAATTTGACGTAAAAAGGGGCGTGGAAGGGGGCGTGGCGTAAGAAATGTTTATTTCTACCTCGCCTGGAGTATAATGTGTATACATTTTGAACTCCCTATATGGGAGCAATTACATAATTTTAAAAAAGTGGGCGTAAAAGTAGGCGTGGTCGAAAAAAGTACCCTTTTAATCATGCCAGAGTCCCAGTTAAATGCTGTGAAAATTTCAGGAAGATCGGTCCAGAGGTTTGGTCTCCTATAAGGTACAAACAAACAAATAAACAAATAAACACACATTCCATTTTATATATATGGATAAGATAGATTTTTGAAAAAAAAAACAGAGAGAAAGAAAGAGATAGCATCTCAAGCGAAATACAATACAAAATTTTCATAAAAAGTATTCTGTGAATGTAATAATATGGTCTTAATAGTTTGCGATGTATGCGGAATATGTCCGTGATTTGAACGCGAAAAAATTCACCTATGGGGAACTATTGTGGGAGTCCCCATACAAAAAATTAAAAAAATAGCTTTTATAATTCATATCAAAACATCTATAACCCCTAGGGGGATCATTATATGAGCTGGTCTTATTAATTTTCCCCCCTTAACACTTCTTTTGAACTCACCTTTTTTCTATCTGCCACCCTTCTGGGGGTACGGATACAAAAAACACAAAATGAAACAATGTTTATTATAATTAATATAAAAAAATCTATGACCGTTAGAGGGTCTAATGTTTGGTCCTACTGATTGTTTCAGTAAACATTTTTCTGAGCACATCAGCACTCTATCTACCACCCTTCTGGGAGTCCCCATACAAAAAAAATATCATTGCTTGTGTACACAATTTTTCGTGACGAGATTAAAAAAAACTTTCGTGACAAGACTCGAAAAATTTTACCCTCTATATCAAATAACCGCATAAGAAGCTTTACTTCGATAAAGCTATATAAAAACATATAACTCGCAAAAGTAAAAACGGCCCTTTTTTATCATTATGCAACACTTAATTCTTACAGCACACTTGATTTGCTTGTTAAAATGTTTGAGTACTTTCTCTTCATTCAAAGTAAAACGAACAAACGTAAATATTTGCTCGAGCAGTCTCTGTTTCGTGCTAAACATAACTCCGTTTCAGCTTTAAAATGCAAAGACGTTCTTCATAGATTGTTGCAATAAGTTTTAATGGAGTTAAAAGGACAAATGTTCGGAGAAGATGCAGAGTTAATTTGAAACTGCTTTTAATTTAACTCAAACTTTGAAAATGAGTTGTATCAAGCAAAAAAGTTTTATATTAACGAAAAAAATGTTGATGCAATTCATTTTGCGTTTTACGGCGAAAAAACGTTTTTAACTTCTCAACAACTCTTTGACTCATGAAAAAACTTGGGTTAACTCCACTCCATTTCTTTCGGTGTGGGCATTTCCCAACTGGCGTTACGTACGATTTGGACAAAGTAATATTTAAAAATAAGAATGGAAAAGTCTAATTTTTAAAAGGGTTTTTTTTTATATTTGCGTACACGGAGAAAACTATTTGCTAAATTTGTGTTGTGGCTGGCTAATCAAAACTTGCGCTTGAATCTCAGCAACTTCAAAATTATGCTAGATTTCAGCAAAAACTAATCAAAATATGCTATTTCAGTTTATAATAACCAAGGAAGACAGAAATATGCACGAAAAAATCTAAAATATGTATGCTAATATGCTCTAAAAAATGCCAAAATATGCCATCAAATAAGCACGAAAAAGTCGAAGTCGGAGTTTTATTATTCAAAATTTTATTCAATAGTTCATAAAAAAAACAAAACAATAGCCCTTTCAAGGCGTAAAAGTAAATATTTCAGTTTAAATAAATTATAATTTTAATTATAAAGTAAAAATTTAATTCTATTTTAATCATTTAATGAATATTTTGTTTGGTAGCTCGAAGCCAATGCCAAAAGTCTCCTTCCGGATGAAGTCCATTATTTTATATGGTGCTTATAGCAAAAACAGTGTAGTGCATTCAGCGATTACACTGAACAATTAAATGCATTTTTATATTATCAAAAAGAAATTTTCTACGATTTTCAGCCAACAATATTTTGTATTGTGAGAAAGACCGCTCGACATCGCAGGATGTAGTTGGGCACCATTTAAAATAAGGGACTTCGTTCGGAAGGAGACTTTCGGCATATGGATCCATTGTCTGTGAGTTTTTAAACAAAATATTTTTTATACATATATAATATAATATCTCTTTATAAATATATATAATATCAAAGAAATTACAATGTTGCCAGATGTGAAGGAAGTATCAAAATTTGCCCGATTACAAGCTAAAATCTGTTCGAAAAGTTAAAAATATGTTAAAATATGCACAAATAAGCACAATCGTTATAAATATGCAAAATTATTAACAAAACGTCCAAATATGCAAAAGCATATATTATCTGCATTTGCATATAATTGTCTTCCCTGATAATAACTTAGCAAAATTCTGATTAAATTCAAGCATAATTTTGCTAAGTTATTATAAACTGCAAAGGGAAATTTCCACTTAATTCAAGCAAATATTTGCTAAGTTATTATAAACTCAGATAGCAAATTTTAACTAAATTCCAGCAAATTTCTTCTAAACACACGAGCACACGTTTATTCTTAATGAAGAAAATTAGGCGACAATTGGTTAACAACTGCGATGGTCGAATGGATAAGCCCATGCACTTAAACTCACAAAAAACAAAATGTCAAAATCACAAAAATAATGTCGCTGGTACAAAATAAGAAACAAATTTTATGTGGAAAAAAGCTTAGATTATTATACAGTGGCTAACAGCGAAAGTCGGGCAGGCATTTCTTAGCACTTTCACAATGATTTCAGAAATGAAAATGTATAAAACATATTGCAGTATATATTTTTTTCAAAACGTTATTTTTTGGTGAACAAAATTAAACAGAAACATAATTAAAAAATTAGAACATAACGGTGAAACAAATTTAAATCGAAACAAACCTATAAAAACGAGCTCACATTGAAAGTCGGGCAAGTAAAGTAAAAATGCAAATTGTGGTCCTTAAACCGTTATTCCTGCTTACAACTTTTTAATACTGTTGGAATAACTTCAGTCAAACGCAAAATTTAAAAAAATAAACATTTCTCGAAAAGTGAATCAATCAACACTGGCAGAAAGGCAGATCGTGATAGGTTATTATTTGAAAGGAAAATCCGAGCGACAAATTTCACAAATCGCATTAAAAAGTAAATCAACAGTGCACAATATAATCAAGCATTATATACAAGATAAGAAAATATGCAATAAATAACGTACAGTAGCTAAAAGTAAACTTAGCTCCAAAGATGAAAGGTTCTTTTTTAAGAGAAATAATAAAAGACCCATTTTTATTTGCACTAAAACTGGAGGTCATGTTAAAACTCAATTTGAAAAAGAGTGCACTCTCAGAAACAATCTGAAGAGTTTTGAGAAAAAAATGTTTAAATTGAGGAGTAGCACGAAAAAAGCACTGTATTAGAAAGAAAAATGTAATAGAACGCCTCAATTTCGTGCATGAGCAGATGACCAAAGACTTTCTATTCTGGAAAAAGGTTAATAAAACAGAAAACATTAGGATCTTTAGCACTTTCAAGCAATAAACTCTTAGAACCGGTTTTGTTTACCGATGAGAGTTTATTTAATTTATATGGTTCAGATGGAAAGCGAAAACCGAATGAAGAATTTTGCAATTAAAATTCTAAACACACGATTAAGCATGGTAGATTAAGCATGGATCAGTCATGGTTTGGGGCTGCGTCTGATGTTGGAAGGATTAATTTTATTGAAGGTATAATGGAAAAAATATGTTCTTTGTCATTCTCATGGCGCAAGTAAAAGAAAGTGCGGGTAAATAAAGAATTGCAGACAATTTTTAGTTTTACCAACACAATGACCTGAAACATACGACGCTCTTGGTAAAGAATTGTTTACTTGATATTTGTCCAAATGTCATAAAAACAACCTTACAAGGCCCAGATTAAAATGTTATAGAACATCTATGAGATGAACTTGAGCCCTGAGTGCAGTATCAGAGATGGGCAACTAAAGATCCAATCCTAAAAAAAAAGTATCAAGTAAGTGAAGAGTGGAATCAGATTGGAGCTGAAGTTTTTAAAAATTTGGTTGCACCCATTTCAAAAAGGCTGCAGGCAGTCATATAAGAAAAAGGATTGGCAACAAAATATTAAATTCTTAGTTTTAGCATTGAATTCCTTATCTGCCCGACTTTCAATGTGAGCTCGTTTTTAAGGCTTTGGTTTGATTTAATTTTGTTTTACCGTTATGTTCTAATTTTTTAACTATGTTTCTGTTTAATTTGCTCACCAATAAAGAACGTTTTGAAAAAATATTTACTCCAAGTTTCGTCTTACATTTTCATTTCTGAAACCAATGCGAAAGTGCTTAGAAATGCCTGCCCGACTTTCGTTGTGAGCCACTGTAAATGATTTTTTGTCAAAATATATTACGTATGTGATTTTGTTTGCGTAACACATTATTCAAAATGGCTTAAGTCGTAAATAACTCCAAAATGACCTTAAAACGATTTGCGCAATATCTAAAGGTCAAATTTGTTTGGATCTTAAGTTATTTTTGGTCTCATTAGGAATGGAACTTTAAGGAAATGGACCCGCACCGACGAAAAAGGGACCTATAATCTTTTTTCATATAGTTTTGAACTGGTCTAATATGCATGCATTTATTTTTTACTTTATATTTTAGTACTCATTTTGCTAATGAAAAAAGTTGCCAATTTTATTTTCCTATTGTAAATAAAATAAAATGTGTCTGAAAGAGCAATTTTTAATTAATACAAGAATATTTATGGGACAACAGTGAATAAACAAACCATGTTAAAGCAAAACAAAACGTGTTTCAAAATCATGTTAAAAATACATATAGATTACTGACCAGAATAGGTTTCTAACTGAGTTTGGTTAAGATCGGCCAAATTTTGTTTGTACCTCCCACACAAAATCATGGTAGAAACTTAGTAGAGGTCCAAAAGAGGTACCCCTAGAGTCTGACCGATTTCGACCATTTTTAGTATGCATCTAATACTCTATTTTTCTAAGTCTTCTCACCAAATTTCTTCCAGATCGGCCATCTTTTTTATGTACCTCCCATAAAAAATCATGTCTAAACTAATTAGAGGTCCAAGGGAGACACTCCTAGTGTCTAACTGATTTCGACCATTTTAGGCACACATCTATTGATCTATTTGGCTAGCCTTCTTACCGAGTTTTCTTAAAATTGGCATTCTTTTGTATGTATCTCCCATACAATAGCATATAAAAAATTATTAGAGGTCCAAGGAGGTACCTTTAAGAACTGACCGAGTTACACCATTTTTCAAATTATTCTAATGTACCTTAAACTAACCAAGCACACAAAATTTCATGATCTTTGGAACACTCCTTCTATTTTCACTTTTTTCTATTTTTTCATCTTCTATATATATAAAAATGGATGTATGTATGTGGGTATGTGGGTATGTGGGTATGTGGGTATGTGGGTATGTGGGTATGTGGGTATGTGGCTATATCACGTATAGACTCCAAAACCGCTGAACCGGTCTTTATGAAATTTTCAGGGAAAATAAAGCCACATCTTGAGAGTGTTCCTGTGAGGTTTTATAACGATTGGAGAAAGGGGCGTGGTACCTCCCATACAAGCCAAATTTGCTCCATCGATCACAAACAAAAAAAAAAGAAAAATATTTCACGGTTTCAATCGTAAAAAACTAAGATTTGGTGATTTTGTTCAGATAGTTACTGTCGGTAACTGTACAAAAAATGGGCGTGGTCGTTATATAAATACGCCCACTTTTTCGAAATCATGGCAATTCCGGAGTTCTGCACATTTTTACAGTGAAACTTGCTGTTTAGGTACGAACACAATTTATAAATGTTTTCACGCCCACTTTTAACGCCCACAAATCAACATCTATATATATATAAAGCAAAACGATGTGTGTCTGGTAGTGTGATGTCTATAGACTCCAAAACTACTGAACCGATTGACCTGGAATTTTGGCAGTCGATTTGTTTCAGGTACGAGATGGTTGAGGAAAAAAATTTGCCACACCCCCCTTTAACCGCCCCCAAATCAATAAAAATGTTACATTTCAGTTGGTTTGGGTCGTATATGACTAAAATTTTGTAATTTAGTATGTACGGTTACTGTCGACAACTGTCCTAAAAATGAGTTTCCACGCCCCCTTTTACCGCCCACAAATAAATGAAAATGGTTTATTTCAGACGGTTTTGGTCGTATAAGACCTAAATTTGGTACTTTGGTTTGTGAAGTTACTGACAGTAACTGTACGAAAAATTGGTTTCCACGCCCCCTTTTGCGCCCACAAATCAGTGAAAATGCTATATTTCATGCAGTTTTGGCCGTATGAGACTAACATATGATACTTAAGTTTGTATGGTTACTTTCGGCAATTGTACTAAAAAAGGGCGTCATCGCTATATAGCCACACCCACTTTTTAAGAAACCATCAAAATTGACTACTGGGTCGATTGAGCTAAAATGTTGGCTTAGTTTGTACGGTTACTGTTAGCAACTGTACTAAAAATTGATCTCCACGCCCCCCTTTTACCACCCACAAACCAATGAAAACGTTTTATTTCAACGGTTTGGGTCGTATTAGACAAAAATTTTGTAATTCAGTACATATGGTTACTCTCGGCAAGTGCACTATCAATAGGCCTGCCCTACTTTAGTTAAACTCACTTTTCGGGGAGTTAGCGTCCAGTGAAGTAAAGTGCGCCAGGCTTTCCCTAAATTGAGCTGAAATTTGGGCAGTCGATTTGTTTCGATTACGAGATGGCTCAAGGGAAATATTTTACCGCACCCCTTTTTACCGCTTGCAAAACAACAAAAATGCTATATTTCGCACGGTTTTGATCGTATTAGACTAAAATGTGGTTGTTTAGTGCACATGGCTACTTTCGACAGCTATACTGAAAATGGTGAATATATTTGACATTTCTTGACATTTTCGTGTATGGCAGTAAGGCGGTCTGTGGCAGAACAACGTTTGCCGAGGTGATAGATTGTTCCTGTGAGGTTTGGTAACGTTTGGACGAGGGGGCGTGGTTCCTCCCATACAAGCCAAATTTGCGCTATCGACCACAAACCAAATAAGGGATATATATCAGACGGTTTCGATCGTAAAAACTAAGATATTATCATTTTGTTCAGATGGTAACTGTCAGTAACTGTACAAAAATCACTTTTTCGTCGCAATTTATATACGCCCACTTTTTCGAAATCATGGCAATTCCGGAGTTCTACACATTTTTATACTGAAACTTGCTGTGTAGGTGCTCCAAGAGGCAGTCACGATACATAAATGTTTTCACGCCCACTTTTAGCGCCCACAAATCAATATCTGTACATATAAAAATGAATCGTGATTTGTTCGGATGCTTAAAACTTGAAAACGACTAGACCAAATAGGATACTTCCTTCTACTGGTTTGTTCGTAACTGCTACGCAAAGGTTTAGGAAAAAAGTAATGCCACACCCCTTTTATCGCCCACAAATCAATAAAAATGCTATATTTAAGAAGGTTTTGGTCGTATTAAATTAAAATTTGGTAAATAAGTTCTTATGATGACTGTCACTAACTTTAATAAAAACGGGCGTTGTCACACTTCATCTACGCCTACTTTTGGAAATATCACAATACTCCGATACTATTGGTCCGATTGAGCTCAAATTTTGTAAGTGGCTTTGCTTTGAGTACGAGATGGTTTAAGAAGAAATGCCACACCTTCTTTTACCTCCCATTAATATTAAAACAATTTGTGTTGTCGAATTGCTTTAGAGTTATGGGTTGCACAGCTTAGCAATTCGGTATCCGACCACAATTTAGACGTACCGTTTCATTGATGAAATTTTATGGGAGTTGGACAAGGGGAGGGGCACCTCTCATACAACCCAAATTGGTGATATCTAATAGCTTTGAAGTTATAGGAATTCAGCCTTGGAATTCAGTTTTTGACCTCAATTTACAGTTTCTCATGCAGTTTCAATTGACTCATGCAGTTTCAATGATTTTATTAAATGGGCGTTGGACAGGAAGGCCTGACATCACCCTTACAACCCAAATTTGCGATATCGAATTGCTTTGAAGTTATAGGTTGACAGCGTAAGAATTGGGTATTCGACCTAAATTTATACATGCACTTTCATTTCTTACATTTTATGGGCGTAGGGAAAAGGGGAGTGACACTTCCCATACAACCCAACTTTGTGCTATCAAAAAGCTTTGGACCTCACGACCTTTCTGTACACATGCAGTTTCATTGATTTAATTTTATGTTCATTGGTAATAGGGGCGTGGTGCCTCCCATTTAACTTAAATTTGCGATATTGAATATCATTGAAGTTATAGGTCGCACAGCGTCAGAACTCAGTATTCGCCCTCAATTTATACATGCAGTTTCATTAATTACATTTTATGGGCGTACGAAAAGGGGTCGTGAAACCTCCTATTTAGCCCAAATTAGAGATATCAAATAGCTTTGGAGTTATAGGTCGTACAGTTTTTGAATTCAGTATTGGACCTCATTGTACACATGTAGTTTCATTGATTACATTTTATGAGCGTTGATCAAGGGGGAGTGGCACCTCCCATGCAACAAAGATTTGTGATATCGAATAGCTTTGGAGTTCAAGGTCGCACAGAGTCGGAATTCAGTATTTGACCAAAATTTACGCATGCAGATTTACTGATAAACTTTTTTAGAGTTTGTCGGGGGGGGGGGGGGCGTGACACCTCCAACTTAACCGAAATTTGCGATATCGAATAGCTTTAAAGTTATAAGTAACTCAGCCTCGGAATTCAGTATTCGACGTCAATTTACACATGCAGTTTCATTGGTAAAAATGTATGGGCGTAGGTAAAAGGGGATTGGCACCTTCCATACAACCCTAATTTGTGCTATCGAATAGTTTTGGAGTTATATGTCGCACAGTTTTGGAGTTCGGTAATAGACCTCAGTGCACACATGCAGTTTAATTGATTATATACTATGAGCGGTGATCAAGAGGGCATGGCACTTCCCATACAACCCAAATTTGTTATATCGAATAGCTTTTTAGATATAGTTCGCAGTCTCGGAATTCAGTATTCGATCCAATTTAGACATGCTGATTAACTGATAACATTTTATGGGCGTTTGATAAGGGCGAGTGGCAGCAACGCGCCGGGTTTCAGCTAGTTATCAATAAAATTTAATCGCTGTGCTTTCCACATTTTTTTAAATGACCTCCCTGATTGCATTTGTTACTTGTAGTTCTTAAATTTACACTCATCGCTGCAATGATTTTTATAACCTTGTTGCTGTGCTGAAATTTTGGATTGTTGTTGTTGCTGCGACCCGTTCTTGTATTGCAGCTTTTGTTCTTTAACATTTTTTTTCTTGTTTTTAATGAAATGAAGATCAGCTTCTTGTTTTACCTCCACTACATCGTACTGGTGTCGTATATATTCCGTATTATTTGCAACTTCAATTATTTTATTCAAAGGAGATGTTATCGCTTCTAAAAAGATCTTGTCTCTGGCCGGACCCTTTTCCAACCCCATTACAAATCTATCGCGAATCGCAATCTCCAAGTGAGTTCCGAATTCGCAATTTACGGCTAATGATCTTACTCGTACGGCCCATTCGTTTACTGTTTCCATCGATGTCTTTGACGCACTATAGAACTTGTATCGCTCTGCGAATCCTGATGAAGGTGGCTTAAAATGGTTCTGCAACGCCTCAACACATGTATCAAAAGTAGTGGTGCTACTTTCAACCTTCGCTGGACTCAACAAGTTTTGCAATAGTGCATAAGAACCTTCTGACATAGACGTCAATAAAATTGCTTTCTTTTTTATTGCGTCACTTATGTCATTGGCAATGAACAATTGTGTCAACTGGTTCGCAAATATACTCCACGTGTTGTGACCATGGTCAAAATATGGAACTTTGCCTATTAATTGTGCACACATTGTTTACTTTTTCTTATATTAATTGCAACATTAATTAAAGACGTTTTTTGTTGTTTTAATCTTAAATTATTTATTAAACATATTATAAGTGTTAAGTTTACGAATACAAGAACCGCGTGATGGGGCTTACAATTAAACAGTGAGTAATGTACAAAGTAACAAATGCGATGAAGTTAAATAACTGCATTGATAAATGAAGAGTGGTGTTCTTACTCTCAAAGAGCACGCTCGAAGAGAATACCACAAAACCAAACAAATATTATAGCGTTCTGTTTAGCTGTTTGGTTTAAATTTGAGAACAATTCTGCAATTACTGTTTTTAATGCAATTTATACTAAATTCTAGTACATTGGATTCCAGAAGGCATTCTCTAACAGATTTTTATTTTGAAAAATTAGTTTTGATGAAGGCCAACACTAATAAACTTTTAATGATATTTTAAGGCTTTTTTTACTAATTTTTTACAATTAAAAATAGTAAGAAGTTGCTGAAATCTTTAACAAACTCATGCATTTTTATTTTTGAAAGAATTTTGTACAAAATCCACCAAGTACTTAACAAAATACTTGAGAAATACTTGAAAGTACAGTACTAGAACTTGAAAATTTCAAGTATTACTATGGAAGTACTTATGCTTAGTACTTATTTTTTAAGTACCTAGGTACTTGTACTTATACTTGTACTCATTTTTACAGGTCTAGAAATAAGCCCAAAAAATTCTTATTGTGGCTTTCTTATTTCATTGAACTTTATTACATAACTAGCTGAAACCCGGCGCGTTGCTGCCACTCGCCCTTATCAAACGCCCATAAAATGTTATCAGTTAATCAGCATGTCTAAATTGGATCGAATACTGAATTCCGAGACTGCGAACTATATCTAAAAAGCTATTCGATATAACAAATTTGGGTTGTATGGGAAGTGCCATGCCCTCTTGATCACCGCTCATAGTATATAATCAATTAAACTGCATGTGTGCACTGAGGTCTATTACCGAACTCCAAAACTGTGCGACATATAACTCCAAAACTATTCGATAGCACAAATTAGGGTTGTATGGAAGGTGCCAATCCCCTTTTACCTACGCCCATACATTTTTACCAATGAAACTGCATGTGTAAATTGACGTCGAATACTGAATTCCGAGGCTGAGTTACTTATAACTTTAAAGCTATTCGATATCGCAAATTTCGGTTAAGTTGGAGGTGTCACGCCCCCCCCCCCCCCGACAAACTCTAAAAAAGTTTATCAGTAAATCTGCATGCGTAAATTTTGGTCAAATACTGAATTCCGACTCTGTGCGACCTTGAACTCCAAAGCTATTCGATATCACAAATCTTTGTTGCATGGGAGGTGCCACTCCCCCTTGATCAACGCTCATAAAATGTAATCAATGAAACTACATGTGTACAATGAGGTCCAATACTGAATTCAAAAACTGTACGACCTATAACTCCAAAGCTATTTGATATCTCTAATTTGGGCTAAATAGGAGGTTTCACGACCCCTTTTCGTACGCCCATAAAATGTAATTAATGAAACTGCATGTATAAATTGAGGGCGAATACTGAGTTCTGACGCTGTGCGACCTATAACTTCAATGATATTCAATATCGCAAATTTAAGTTAAATGGGAGGCACCACGCCCCTATTACCAATGAACATAAAATTAAATCAATGAAACTGCATGTGTACAGAAAGGTCGTGAGGTCCAAAGCTTTTTGATAGCACAAAGTTGGGTTGTATGGGAAGTGTCACTCCCCTTTTCCCTACGCCCATAAAATGTAAGAAATGAAAGTGCATGTATAAATTTAGGTCGAATACCCAATTCTTACGCTGTCAACCTATAACTTCAAAGCAATTCGATATCGCAAATTTGGGTTGTAAGGGTGATGTCAGGCCTTCCTGTCCAACGCCCATTTAATAAAATCATTGAAACTGCATGAGTCAATTGAAACTGCATGAGAAACTGTAAATTGAGGTCAAAAACTGAATTCCAAGGCTGAATTCCTATAACTTCAAAGCTATTAGATATCACCAATTTGGGTTGTATGAGAGGTGCCCCTCCCCTTGTCCAACTCCCATAAAATTTCATCAATGAAACGGTACGTCTAAATTGTGGTCGGATACCGAATTGCTAAGCTGTGCAACCCATAACTCTAAAGCAATTCGACAACACAAATTGTTTTAATATTAATGGGAGGTAAAAGAAGGTGTGGCATTTCTTCTTAAACCATCTCGTACTCAAAGCAAAGCCACTTACAAAATTTGAGCTCAATCGGACCAATAGTATCGGAGTATTGTGATATTTCCAAAAGTAGGCGTAGATGAAGTGTGACAACGCCCGTTTTTATTAAAGTTAGTGACAGTCATCATAAGAACTTATTTACCAAATTTTAATTTAATACGACCAAAACCTTCTTAAATATAGCATTTTTATTGATTTGTGGGCGATAAAAGGGGTGTGGCATTACTTTTTTCCTAAACCTTTGCGTAGCAGTTACGAACAAACCAGTAGAAGGAAGTATCCTATTTGGTCTAGTCGTTTTCAAGTTTTAAGCATCCGAACAAATCACGATTCATTTTTATATGTACAGATATTGATTTGTGGGCGCTAAAAGTGGGCGTGAAAACATTTATGTATCGTGACTGCCTCTTGGAGCACCTACACAGCAAGTTTCAGTATAAAAATGTGTAGAACTCCGGAATTGCCATGATTTCGAAAAAGTGGGCGTATATAAATTGCGACGAAAAAGTGATTTTTGTACAGTTACTGACAGTTACCATCTGAACAAAATGATAATATCTTAGTTTTTACGATCGAAACCGTCTGATATATATCCCTTATTTGGTTTGTGGTCGATAGCGCAAATTTGGCTTGTATGGGAGGAACCACGCCCCCTCGTCCAAACGTTACCAAACCTCACAGGAACAATCTATCACCTCGGCAAACGTTGTTCTGCCACAGACCGCCTTACTGCCATACACGAAAATGTCAAGAAATGTCAAATATATTCACCATTTTCAGTATAGCTGTCGAAAGTAGCCATGTGCACTAAACAACCACATTTTAGTCTAATACGATCAAAACCGTGCGAAATATAGCATTTTTGTTGTTTTGCAAGCGGTAAAAAGGGGTGCGGTAAAATATTTCCCTTGAGCCATCTCGTAATCGAAACAAATCGACTGCCCAAATTTCAGCTCAATTTAGGGAAAGCCTGGCGCACTTTACTTCACTGGACGCTAACTCCCCGAAAAGTGAGTTTAACTAAAGTAGGGCAGGCCTATTGATAGTGCACTTGCCGAGAGTAACCATATGTACTGAATTACAAAATTTTTGTCTAATACGACCCAAACCGTTGAAATAAAACGTTTTCATTGGTTTGTGGGTGGTAAAAGGGGGGCGTGGAGATCAATTTTTAGTACAGTTGCTAACAGTAACCGTACAAACTAAGCCAACATTTTAGCTCAATCGACCCAGTAGTCAATTTTGATGGTTTCTTAAAAAGTGGGTGTGGCTATATAGCGATGACGCCCTTTTTTAGTACAATTGCCGAAAGTAACCATACAAACTTAAGTATCATATGTTAGTCTCATACGGCCAAAACTGCATGAAATATAGCATTTTCACTGATTTGTGGGCGCAAAAGGGGGCGTGGAAACCAATTTTTCGTACAGTTACTGTCAGTAACTTCACAAACCAAAGTACCAAATTTAGGTCTTATACGACCAAAACCGTCTGAAATAAACCATTTTCATTTATTTGTGGGCGGTAAAAGGGGGCGTGGAAACTCATTTTTAGGACAGTTGTCGACAGTAACCGTACATACTAAATTACAAAATTTTAGTCATATACGACCCAAACCAACTGAAATGTAACATTTTTATTGATTTGGGGGCGGTTAAAGGGGGGTGTGGCAAATTTTTTTCCTCAACCATCTCGTACCTGAAACAAATCGACTGCCAAAATTCCAGGTCAATCGGTTCAGTAGTTTTGGAGTCTATAGACATCACACTACCAGACACACATCGTTTTGCTTTATATATATATAGATGTTGATTTGTGGGCGTTAAAAGTGGGCGTGAAAACATTTATAAATTGTGTTCGTACCTAAACAGCAAGTTTCACTGTAAAAATGTGCAGAACTCCGGAATTGCCATGATTTCGAAAAAGTGGGCGTATTTATATAACGACCACGCCCATTTTTTGTACAGTTACCGACAGTAACTATCTGAACAAAATCACCAAATCTTAGTTTTTTACGATTGAAACCGTGAAATATTTTTCTTTTTTTTTTGTTTGTGATCGATGGAGCAAATTTGGCTTGTATGGGAGGTACCACGCCCCTTTCTCCAATCTTTATAAAACCTCACAGGAACACTCTCAAGATGTGGCTTTATTTTCCCTGAAAATTTCATAAAGACCGGTTCAGCGGTTTTGGAGTCTATACGTGATATAGCCACATACCCACATACCCACATACCCACATACCCACATACCCACATACCCACATACATACATCCATTTTTATATATATATAGATTGTGATTTGAGCTTGTTCGCAATTAGAAGTTCAAACGATGGGCCTATAAAAATAAACATTTTTGTTAACGGTAAAGCGTTTGCAATGCAGTTGGACACGGGCTCCAAATATAACGTAATTGCGGAGAGCACATATAAAACCTGTTTTGCTCATTATAAATTGATATATGTTAAAATGCTCTTAAAATCTTACAATGGCGTGACTATAATTCCGCTAGGTGCGTTTGATATTGAGGTTGAGTACAGTAAGCAAATAAAAACCATATCTTTGATTGTAATTTCAAACGGCGGTTCTCCTCTTTTAGGTAGAAGTTTTCTTAAAACTTTTCAAATTAAAATTGCAGACTTAAATTTTAACACTCTTTCAAATTGTGGAAATAAAGAAAATATTTTGAGGAAGTTTGGAAGTCTATTTGATGGCAGTTTAGGATTATTTAAAAAAAGTCAAGCCCGTTTACGTGTGAAAGAGGGAACAACACCGAAGTTTTTTAGACCAAGACCGGTGCTCTTGGCAATAAGAGAAAAGGTCGAAAGGTCGAAAAAGAATGGAGATATTCGCATATGTGGTGACTTCAAAGTGACTTTGAATCCGTATTTATATGTAGAAAAGTACCCTTTGCCTAGAATTGAGGAGATTTTTGCAAAGCTGCATGGTGGTGTTAAATTTACGAAATTAGATTTCAGTATGGCTTATCAGAAAATCGAGATAGACAGGGAGTCACGTAGTTTAACTACAATTTCCACATAAAAAGGTCTTTTTCAGTACACTAGACTTATTTACGGTTTAGCATCTGCTCCGGCAATTTTTCAAAAAATAATGTATTCTTTGCTGTCTGGAATAAATGGAGTTGTTGTTTTTCTAGACGATATTCTTATTAGTGCACCCAACCGAAAATGTCACATTGAGAGACTCGAAAAGGTGCTTAGTTTACTGAAGGACGCTGGGTTTAAATTATCTGCTGATAAATGTGAATTTTTTGCAAGCAAATTGAGTACTTAGGTCATGTAATTGACAAAAATGGTCTTCACATGAACCCTGAAAAAGTTAAGGACATTATAGAAATACCGTATCCATCTAATGTAAAAGAACTTCAAGCGTTTCTTGGGGTTGTAAATTTTTATAGGCGGTTCTTGCCCGATATATCGACGCAGCTGCATTTATGAATTAATTAAATTTACACTTGAAGTAAAATTCATATAAATGGTCAATTATATTTTAAGCATAAGTTTTGAATATGGAAAAAACCAGTTACTAAGGGGGTATTTGTGGTATTCTCTTCGAGCGTGCTCTTTGAGAGTAAGAAAACCACTCTTCATTTATCAATGCAGTTATTTAACTTCATTTCAATTGTTACTTTCTACATAACTCACTGTTTAATTGTAAGCCCGTTCACGCGGTTCTTGTATTCGTAAACTTAACACTTATAATATGTTTACTAAACAATTTAAGATTAAAACAACAAAAAACGTCTTTGAGTTTATCACAGGTTTAAATTTTAGTACAGAAAAGTTTTAATTATGAGTTAGTATTTGCAAAGTTTAAATTTTAAACCACAAGATTTAAAAATATGCAGCAATATTTTAGTGGAACTAAAATTTCGTCCAAGATTTTTAACCGTGTACTTAAAATAATTTTAATTTTAGTGTTGCCAAAATCATGAAATTCTTAACAAAATACTTGAGAAATACTTCAAAGTATAGTACACTTCAAAGGAAGTACTTGTAATGGTAACAGTTGCTCTACAGCTGCAGTTAAGATTTTGAATGATATTAAAATCTATTATGATCAAAACTTTTTGCCTCTGCTTTGTCTTATCGACTTCTCCAAAGAATTGGATTCTGTTCATCACACTCTTCTTTGCCATAAATTTAAAAGCTTCTTTAAGTTTAGCTCTAGTACTGTTAATTTAATAGCCAACTACCTAGATGGGAGATTGCAGCGGGTTAAAGTAGGAGATGCTTATTCTTCTCTTAGATCAGTTGTAGCCGTAGTCCCTCAAGGGTCTATCCTGGATCCACTACTATTTTCTCTATTTATAAATGACGTCTTGTCAGTTTGTAAATTTGCAACTGTTCATGCATACGCTTATGACATTCAACTCTACCTCTCTCGACTAACTGGACTGCAGAAGACTTGACTTCAGGGACCGTACCGGTTATGGTTTTTATCAAAAAAGTCAGATATTAACAGTTATCATTTAACTTATATTTTTTCCGACAAAAATACTAGTTATTTAATGCCTTCTACTTTTTCGGGCAAAAATAACTGTACTTTTGACTTTTATTTTTTTGGTCAAAAATAACAGTTATTTTGTGCCTTTTATTTTTTCGGTCAAAAATATCAGGCAATTTGAATTTCTTTAAAGGCCACTTGAAAGTTTTATGTAATTTTTATCGTCTCATCAGCGCGCACATTATGAGCTATGAAACTTTTTAGTTTTTAAGTATTTATTTGGCCTTTGAAAAAATACAAACTGCCTGATATTTTTGACCGAAAAAATAAAAGGCACAAAATAACTGTTATTTTTGACCTAAAAAATAAAAGTCAAAAGTAACAGTTATTTTTGCCCGAAAAAATAAAAGGCAAAAAATAACAGTTAGTTTTAATTTTTATAGTAACAGCCAAAAATTTAAAAGGCATTTAATATTCGCGAAGCTGCTGCCATTACGATAATAATGGTATATTTAAAAAAGTTCTCCGGCCACTTTTTCCTTATGCCTTTTTCATCTGAAAATTGTAAAATAACAGTTATTTTTGGTCCCTGCTTGACTTACAGACTGAACTATGGTTTGACCTCCTTAAACAAATGGGCGGTTACCAACCCGCTTCTAATTAATCTCCTAAAATCTAAAGTTCTTCCCATTACGAGGAAGGGCTCCTGCTTTATTGATATTCCTCCCTTGTTTATTGAAGTAAAAGACATGGGATTTCTTATTAGTTCTAAACTGACTTGTGTCGACCACATAAGTAGCATCATAGGGAAAATATAGGGACTTTCAAGCCTATTGAAATTCGTCGCAGACTAGTTGTGCAATTAATTATGCCGCATATTACAAACTTTGACATCGTTTATAGTCAGCAAAACTGCAGTTTTTCCAATCTCAACTGTCAACAAACTTTGTAGTTCCAAGATGTAATTACCTTAACAGTAGTAGATATTTCTTTTACCAGTACTATTAAACTTTGGATTGCATTACCTGTTTTTAAAACAAATCACTTTACGACCCAACTTAAAAAAATCCATCTTTAACTACTTCAAATCCTTAAACCAATAAAATTTATTTTATTATTCTTTCTGCTTTATCTGTGCCTTACTTCTTCTAGTAAAACCTTACTTCTCTATAACTTAAAATTTTATTTATGTTTGTTACCTAATTTAATTAATAATTAAATTAAATCATTTAATACCTAGTTGTAATTATCTCTTTTATTGTATATCTTTTATTGATATTGTTATTTCAAATATAAGCAAATGTTAGTTTAAAGTTTAACTTTATAAAATGCCAAATTGTTACACTCCAAGTAAGTACTAAAAAAGACTAAGTCTTATTGTTCACCATCAGAATTAAATAAATAAATTTAAAAATTTACAAATTTACAATATAACAAAAATCTTTTTTTGTGGGCTAATTACATTTTTCGAAAGATATTGCATTTAAGCTAATGTAGTTTTTTGTTGGATGCTATTTCATAATGACATAAGCCACAAAATGCTCGGTCTTATTTAATTTTACATTTGGGTATTATTCCATTAGATTTGGGCATTATTTTATTTCAGTAATTTGAGGTGTATTTAATTTTTGTTGGGGCTTTTTTCATTGGAGGTTGTTTTATTTGGGGGCTGTTTCGTGAAGCCGTTCAAGCCATTAACAACACGTTTAACACTATTGATAAACATAAGCTCTTTCAAAGTCCTTTCAAGGGCTTAAATGTCCAATCAGTTTGTTTTTTTTTTTTTTTTTGGTACATCCGAAATTCTTTGTTCCACACCATTCTCTATATAAGCTTTATCAATCGCAGAGTATTGCTACTTAAGGTATAATATACGTGTAAAAATAGAAAAACAGCAGCTTGTTTTCAAACATTTTTTTGAGGTGCAAGTAGTTGTTATATTTTTTTTTAAATTTATAAATTCATTTATATTTTTTTTTTTTGTAATTTTTTGACTTTCTATTGAGGTCGCTTGAAAAATTAAATTGAAAAAAACATCCAAAACGGTTCGATATATAACTCAAAATCTATTGCTTCAATTTCAATGAATCGTATTGCATTTTGTTCCTTATTTTGTCCTTTAAGCATCCCACCTAAATTCAAATACCTATTTTTTTTTAAATTGACAAAAAAGCGCGCAAAAATCTATTTTTTTAAAACTTTGTACTCAAACTTTGACCATAATTTAAAAAAACCCACCGGGGGTCGTTCGTAGATGGGATGCTCAATTATTGACCTATACTTCAAAATGACATTTGATTTGTTTGTGTCAGATACATGGGAAAGGCCATATCCATCGAACAGTTTTTGATGTTTTTTTTTCAATTTAATTTTCAGCGACCTGTATAAAAAGCCAGAAAATTGATAAAAATATTTATTAAAGTAGTTTTTATGTACAATAAACCGTATAAATTTCAAAAAATATAACAACTCCTAGTGCCTCAAAAAAATGTTTGAAAACAAGCTACTGTTTTTTCTCTTTTTACACGTATATTAAAGTATAAATGCAATATTTCAGACATAAAAACGTGTTTATATTTTACACGCGTTGTTCGAACCTTCAAAAGAATTTATCTTTAAAAACCTCAAGTTGCAAACGCTTAAATTCATATTTTTCCTAGTTTTTTTTTTCTATTTTCGTTTAAAAGTTCAGGTTTTGAAAATATATTCAAAAGCAGGTACTTAAGGGGTATGAACAGTGTAAAACTTTCAAAAAACTATTTTTTTTCATAAATTATTAGCTTACACTCCAAAGAATATGTATCTCAAGTTTCAATAGCAATGTCGAAAGAGCGACAAATGTTGACATGCTATTCGAGCGCTCTTAGCGCTTCTAAAACTTTAAACGCCGTTTACTCAAAAAAACTTTTTTAACCTGGTTGACAGCATAACTATGACAGTTCTTGTCCGGTCGATTTGACTCAAAATTGGTGTTTTTGAGCAAATGTGCCTCTTTAGCGCAGTGATGTGATTTTAATTTAGCTAAAAATTCCAAACGCACTTGTAAAAATTCCTCTTTTGCTCACTTTATCTCTTCCAAAAGATAGTGAAATCCCGCGAAAAATCCCTCGAACTTTAATGTCAAAAAAAGCGAAATAAATAATTTTTGTTTCTTTATATGTATCATTATTAAATAAAAATGTAGTGAAATAAAAATCGTATTTCCCAGTAGTTCCAAGTTAAGACTTGAACCTACTATTTGATACGTGAATTCACATACCCCAGCGGTAGGTACATGCCCCTCGCCACTTATTTTTTACGCCCTTTTAACACATCGATGTCATTGACATGGCATTAACATGGGTTTTACAATTCTATGGTCCTATTGAGCCATGCCTGTAAAAGCTTCAGAAATGGCCTGCCCAAAGGAATATGCTGCCACCAGCTGAACTATAGGGTTATTTCTTACAAATGCATTGAGATCAAAAAAAGAATTTATTCGTATACATTGAGGTGCATCGACTTGAATGGAGAGGAAAAATGTTCCATTTGTACCACTCTAAAAATTGACTTTAATCTATTTTATAATAATTTCCAAAATATTTTGGCTAAAACTTTTGCAAAACCTACAAAAATTATGTTTTTCAAAAATATATTGACAGCAGCCAATAGTTGAAAAAATAAACTGTCAGAAATTAAAGGCTGGAAAAAGCTCTACCCATTTGCATCAAACAATTTTAAATTTTTGCAATCGGAATAAAGATAATGCTGTTTTCTTTAATTTTTTTTTTTGATTTTTTCAAGTTATTTTCATTAAAATTCTATTGCCTTCATAATTTCTATTGCAATCTTCACTGTCAAAATATCGTTAGAAAGGTTTTGAGCGCTTGCATTGATTCTTGGTCAGAATTGCTTAAATTGATACATATTAAAGCTAAAATATTAATTATATAATAAACACTTAATAAAACAGAAAAATGTTATAAAACTCTTATAACGGATGGAGCCGTTTGTGAAGAAATCGCTGGTAGCGATATCAGTATATTCACAGACGGCTCTCTGATGAATGGCCGGGCCGGGGCAGGCGTGTACTCAAAAGAGTTAAGCCTATCCTGAGTACTGAGGTTGGGGAGGTTTGTGTCTGTATACCAGGCAGAAATGCTTGGCGTAGTGCATGCGCTGGACCACCTGATAGATGGCCGGATCAGTGGCAAGAAAATTGTCATCGCTCTCGACAATCAGTCTGTGATTAGGTGTATGCAACGGACAGACATCACTTCCAGGTTGGCCATAGAATGTCTTACAAAACTCAATAGGTGCGCCCAGACGAATGAGCTCACACTTATGTGGGTGAGAGGACACTCTGGCATAGAACAGAATGAAGAAGCTGATTCTTTAGCAAGAGCAGGATCAGCAGAAGAATTCTGTGGACCAGAACCACGTATCGCCATAGGCGACAACATGGTGGCAGGCCTTATTAAACAATGGACGGACTCGGAACACAGTAAAAGGTGGGAAGAAGCTGTTAACTGCAGGCAATCAAAGGCGGCCGTGAAGTGGTCTCGTAGTAAGGCAGCAAAAGTTATCCGATACAATCGAAGGACTTTAAGCTGGCTTACTGCACTGGTCACTGGACACGGTCCCTTCATGTACCATCTCAGGAAGATGACTCTGACCGAGGACGATGCGTGTAGGTTATGCCTAGAGGAGCCGGAAACAGCAGCACACATTCTGTGCCAGTGTCCGGCGCTGGCAAGCATAAGATTGACCACTCTGGGACGCCCATTTATTGGCGAAGCCGAGATTGGTCAACTAACCTATAAGGATATGCTTGAGGTGACAAAGGATGCTTACACGAGGAGCATGCTCACGTACGAGTACTCCGAGCAGTAGTACCCTTTGTCCAATGGGGGACGAAAAGGGACCCACTGTGGTCTGCTTCGGCAAATCCCCAACTTATTATATATAACACTTAATAAAAAAATATTGTTAAAAATGTAAAAAAAATATAAAAGTAATGATTGTACTTCAATTTTTAAAGTTTTTGTATGGAAATACAAAAAAAAATCATTTATTTTTTTACAACTAAGATAAATTTTATTGCACTAGCCAATATATTTACGAAAAATATATATTTTTTTACGTTTATCGTAAAATCCAAAATATTTTGGAATATCATTAAATAGACCATGGTGCATTTTTAGGGGGGTACAAATGGAACTTTTTCTCAATGCACTTTAGTATTCACATAATAATATTCTTTTTATTCAAGCCGAGTTATGAATGAAGCTGAATAAATTTGGAATCCTAAATGAGATAAAAATCAAATATCAAATCAATTTAATTCAAATGCATTGAAAAATTTTTTTTTGAGAATTGTACAAGATTACAGGCAATATTATGTCAATCAGTTCTTTAAAAGGATTTCAAAACTTTAATGCAGTAAAAATCCCGGCACAAAAACTCAAACGCCCTCTCGCCCTTTTATGGTTTAAAAATCCCACAAGAGGGCGAAATCCTACCAAATCACATCACTGCTTCAGCATGACGTAGCCGTTTTTTACCTTTTTAATTTTTTTTTTATAAAAATTTTTTTATTGAAAAACACGTGAAAATGTTGATTTCTTTGCAAATGGTCGCCATTTTTTTTAAAATAATATTTTGAAAATCCCCTACGTCCGGCTATAGCCAATAATATATGTTTTGGGGACCTTTATCGTTTATCAACGCCACTGAGACCAGATTTAAGAGGTGCCATTTTTAAAGGACCATTATGCAAAAAAATAACATTTAAATCAAAAAATAAAATTATTTGAAGTGCTTATAAATGTTTTAAAGATGTGTACAAAGTTGGATATGAACTCATCAAACTGATTTCTTTTTGTAAAATAAACAAAAAAAAACACTTAAAATTCCGACGTTTACACTGTTCATATCCCTTAATGCACAGCTTCATAAACTTTCTGAGTTTAACACTTAAGACCTCGAAGTCCTTTAATGCTGCCATGTTAATAAAATCTCATCATCAACCTAGATTTTCCCAACAGAAACAACAACAACAACAACCGAACATCTATCAACTTCATGCACTCAGCTTGTTTAACTTTTGTTGGTTTTTTTGCTTTAATTTTTGTAAACCACATAATTTGAAACCTAGTAAGTTTCCCGCCTGATAAAACAAACTATTTAAGAGTTCAACGCTCTCAATCTGTATGGTTGCAGGCAGGTGGTGGTGGTGGTGGTGGTGTTGGTGCTGGTGCTGGTGATGGTGTTGTTAGTGGTGTCTGTTGCGTTGAGGCTGGTGTTGCTCTTGTTGTTGCTTCTGTTGTCGCACACAAATCCACTTCCTGCTGCCAACAGGCAGCAATTCTTCACTCTACATTATAATGAATAGAACGCACACATACTAATGCACAAACAACACAGATGTTTCAGTTGCTGCTTCTGCTGCTTCTACCTTCTACGAAGTCCTTTTTCCATTTGCACTCGTTCACTTTTTTCTTTACAATTTTTAAGGCGTTCCGCTGTGTTGGTATTTTTGCCATGCTGATTACCTTCTGGTTTTTTTTCCCAATATTTTTCCCTTTTGTTCTTTTAATTTTTTTGACGTTCCAGTTTTTGGTTGCTGCTGTTTTTGTTTTGTGATTCTTGCCTTTCAGCGTGATGTTCGTCAACTTTTACCAAGTAAGAAGCATCCTGACAGAGTCCTGTTTATGTAAGTACGTATGTATGTATGGGAGCCTTAATGAATAATATGCGTAAATGTGTCTGTGAACTGAAGCATATTTTGCGATAAGCCTTCAGCAAATTAATTTAATAATTACCTACTTTTTCGCTACCTTTCATTATCTACAAGATTTATTTTTTCGTTATTTGTGTGAACAACGAAAAACAATATTTTTGTTGGACAAACTGTAGTTACTTTGTGAGTGTAAAAGGATTTTGGCGGCTTTTGGATTAAGTGTATTGAGCAGGAATATTGCGTTAAATTAATATCCCTCAAATATACTGCTAATTAACTATAAACACCTCTTTGAGAAGAAAATATGGTGAATCTTTTAGGATAGCAGAGGTGTACTTTTCAAGGATGTAATCACATTTTTAACAGTTGAATATTTACTGCAGGAAATAAGCGAACGTGAAAAGAGAGGGACACAATAATAACTGTTTAATTATGATTTAAAAAAATGTTGGTGTAACCTACTTTTGGTACTTTTGCTATCTAGTAAAAAAATTGCGAAACATCGATTTTGAAGAACTATATTTGCTTCATCTTTTTGCAGTATCACTTTTTTGTTCGATGTTTTGTCGAATCAGTAATTATCCAATTTGGAAGCATTAGAAAGAAAAATTGCTTAAAATTTTTACAAATAAATATTTCGATTTATTAGAAAATTTCAAGTTTAATAAAAAGGTCTCGGAGGTGACTTGAGATGAAATATTGGTCTGAAAAAAACAACAATTATGCTGAAAGTTGTAACAAAATATCTTAAACGGCTTAACCCTTTGTAAGACATGACCAAGGGCGTAGTCAGCCTTCGATCTAGGTTGAGGCATCCAGTGTTAAGAATCCAATTATTTAACCTTACTCGGTTCTTTGTGTAAATTTTAAACACTTCAACTTCAAGCTGATATTTCTTTGCTATAAATTTATTAAATGGATCTAGGATTTTGGCTCAGTATAAAAATCGTGTGGAAAATTTATGTTTTCGAGGTTTTTTTCACGCTAAGTGTCGCTGCTACCCTACAGAAAAAATTTCCGTAAAAGGTTCTAATGTGTAAAATTTACACACCATATCTAGGCGCGCCTATGTCACTGTTCTTCTACTTTATTGTTAATTTCTGTTTCAATATTTTCCTAATTTTTCATTTTTTTTAACTAGCTGAAACCCAACTCATTACTACCACGCACCCTTGTCCGACACCCAAAAAATGTTATGAGTGAAACGGCACGTGTAAATTGTGGTCGAACACCGAATTCCGAGGCTGTGCGATCTATAATTGCAAAGCTATTCGATATAGAAAATTTGGGTTGTTTAGGAAGTGCCACGCCCTCTGTTTAAATGCAAAAACCATCCTTGGTATGCGTTTAATAACTTCTTAAAGTTTCACAAAAACAATTTCCGATGCAAATGTTGGGGTATATTTGAGGTGCCACGCCCCTTTTTACAATCAGCGCCAGACTTCACAAGAACATTTTCAAAACTTTGCTACCGTTTCCCTGAAAATTTCATAAAAATTGGTTTAGCGGTTTCGGAGTTTTTACGTGATATACACACTAGACCGGATCGAAATTTGGATTCCACCGTTCGGGGTCTCAAAAGTTAGAGAAACTCATAAAAATGATTTCTGCATACTTTTTTTAAGCGTTTTTGATTCTCCGAAGGTCCTTTTTATTAAAAATAACATGATTTTTGCTTGTAACTTTTTATTTTTCAAAAAACACATATCAAAATCTGCTACAAAATATAAATTCCTTACTTATACCAACATTTAGGCATACAGAAATTTTTTAAATTATGTTTTATTATAACTCTTATTGACCTCCAAACATATAATTTTTTGCTATTTTTAAAAACACATTTTGTTAAAACCTCTGTAAAAGACACAATTTTGATTGGATTTACGTAAAATTGATCTTGTTGGAAAGGAATTAAATTATTAAATTATTAAATTAAATTGGTGAACTATATATATAAATGTTGCCACGCCCACTGTAACACCAAAAAATTAATTTAACTTCGATGAGATAATAAGATGGTTTTTTATTATCTCATCGAAGTTAAATTAATTTTTTGGTGTTACAGTGGGGGTGGCAACATTTATATATATAGTTCACTATCAACATTTGTACAACTCAGAAATTGACATGATTTCGAAAAAGTAGGTGTAGATAAAGTGCGATCACGCCCATTTTTAGTACAGTTTCCGGTAGTAACCATCTAAACAAAATTTTAATTTCTTACGATCAAAACCGTCCGATATATAGCATTATGGTTTGTGGGCGATAGCATAAATTTGGTTTGTATGGGAGGTACCACGCCCCCTTGTTCAATCGACATCAAACTCTCACTCACCAAGAGCACTCTCAAGATGGTGTTTCAATTTCCCTGAAAATTTCATAAAGATCGGTTCAGCGGTTTTTGAGTCTATACGTGATATACATGCATACCCACATACATACCATCCATGCATAGAGATTTTTTACTCGATTAATCGATTTGAAAATTTTTTTTTTTTTTGTAATTGAATAAAATAATGAATAATTACTTTTCATGAGAAGAAAATATTTTGCTCCTGAAAAAATTGTGTAAAATTTACACACAAGGAACCTATTCGTATTCCATATTTCTAGAAATAAGAGACCGATGAAGGTCCCTTTCAACTAAAATTTCATAGCTGTCATGAACAAATACAAGGAAAACATGAATGAATCATGAATTTATTGAACAAAATTCATGTTACCTTTAAAAATACATGAGCAGCAAGAATAGTTCAAGAAATATATATGAACAATTCATGAGTCCCATGTGGAAATACAAGGTAGGCATGAATGATTCATATCTTAGTGAAAAAATATCATACAATCCATGTACAAATACAAAAGAAACAAGAATATTTCATGAAATAAGTTTCAGCAATTCATGAATTCCATGTACAAATACAAGGTAAGCATAAATAATTCGTGACTTTAGTGAACAAATTTCATAAAATCCACGTACATATACACGTGCAGTTGCGGTCAAAAGTATTCTTATGTTCAGACATGTTTGGATAAATAATACTAGTCTACAATTTTCGGATTCGGTAAGCCCGTTATCATTCCTATATGCACTTTTAACGCTGGTTCTAAGACTGTACTAAGTTTCCTCCTACAATATATTGCAAAATTTTCAAGATACATTCTGTTTTACGTTTTGGGCACGTGTTTAGTGCCTGATCTAGAAATTACTGATCTAGAATCTAAACTACTCACCACAAAATAAAAAATAATATTTTGTTTTTCTAATAATATATGAACTACTCATGTGCTGTAGCGGAGCTGAAATTCTGAGATTATCCCACGAAATATCAACAAATTTTGTATCTTTTGTTTTAGCGGAGCTGTAATCATCCAAATTTAAAATGTCGGTTCTTCAAATAAAGATTTGTCAAGCTTTTTAAGGAAATTATGTCTGCATACTTCCATCACTTTCTAAAAACTATATGCTGTCAAAAGAAACATATCACAGTAATTCATTCATTCAAATGTCACCATTTAGTATGAGGAATCGCAGTGTTACACATCACCCTACGGTTCACATTGCCCCACTTCACTCTACTATTTGGCTACAAAGTAAGTTAAAATCTCTTCAGGCCACACGGTATGACGTCATGAAATTGATTTTAATTCATTTTGTGTGTTTTGAGTGGTTACAGGAATGACACAAAATGTCAGGGATGACGGTTACAGGAATGACAAAACCGTATTTATTTGGAGATTGCAGGCATCCAGTGATGGTGAATTATTCGGTATTGAGTAGTTTATAATTGATACACGAAAATACTCGTTATCGATACTCAGTACCGAAAAATATTTAATACTTTTTGTTTTTATCTATATTAAATTTAAAACTAAAGCACGGTGAATTATCCAGATGTGCTAAAGAGCTACAGGTAGTCTGGTATTACTGCCGCCAATAATTTGGGTACTAAAGTGGACAACTGGTAAAATCCGTAAAGTACAATGGCCATATAATTTCAAATCTGGCGAGCGCATCTCAATTGTTTGCAAGGATAATTTCAAAGAAGCGGTCGGAAAAAATGGGCAGAAAAAGGAAAATCAAAGAACACCAATTTGAATTTTGTATTTTTATACAATTCTATGCTAAAACCATATATGTGATTTTTATATTTTTTCTTTACGCTAAAAACCCGAATGAGCATAATTTTTGATTTTAATATAGTTTTAAAAATAGGTAAATAATTATTTGTAACTTGGATATTTAGATATGGCGGCAATAATTTCCTTCATAATTGCAAAACTTCATTAATCTGACTTTCTCGTAGCGGTTAAAAACTGACTTTTAGTAAAAAATTTGTCGATTTCCGCAGTTTTGGCATGAAGAGAATTAACGCTTTTAAAATTTTAGTTAATGCCCATCTTTAAAAATCTCTCAAAACTAGGAATATAACATTTTTTATATAATTTCTTTTTGGAACTTGTTGGTGACGGTGTTATTTATAAATGAAAAATAATAAAAAATTATTTGACCTTCTGAATTTTCATTACTAAAGCAACAGCTAATTTTTTAACCAAAAATGGTACACTTCGGTTTTGTAAAATATTCCCAAAATTCACCTTGGGCCACCAAATATACAACATATGTTATTAAAGTTAATTATTCGGTTAATAAAAAATAGCCACACCAACTTTTACCACCCACTATTAAATAAAAATACTTTATTTAAGATGGTTTTGAAAGTCACGAATTGAAGCTTCAAAAAGAAACTTGTGGCATGTGTGGCTCGAATGGCACGTTGTTTGGACACTTCCACACTTTTCAAAAATTCACAAAATGAAAATGATCACAAAGAAATTAGTTGAATTGGGGCAGTACAACGTCTGTAACAAATATAACAAATAAGTTTAATTTTGCACTTGAGGTTCACACTCAAAACCACTGGTGCCTTTTTGAATGCCATTTAGAATGGCAAAAAGTGCACGCGATGTACGTAATATTTTGTCGTTGTCATTGAGAACGTGTAGAAATAAAAATTATGAATATTTATAATTGAATATTTATAATTTCGATCGGAGGGAGGTTACAGGAATGATATTTAAGGCTTATTTTGAGCATTTCCACCTGCAAAACTAATTTTTAATGAACTGTTACTACATAAACTTCGAGGAAAAAAACTTTTTAAGAAAGCTGGAGCATTTGAAAGAAACAAAAACTGTTTTTTATAACTCAAAAGTATGAGGACATGTAAATGGACACTTTTGGCAGAATTTCCCATCAACGATTTTTCAAAAATATCTTTTTTTAACGATTTTAACCTACGTCAATAATAGATTGTTTAAAAGAGAATATCGTTAGAGAACTATAGGCTAGTTGTGACAAAATTTTTAAAAATATGAATTTTTTTAAATACTTCTAAATACCTACTCATTTTTTGATTATAGCTGAATTTTTCAATGCCACACTATTTATTCACACCATGGGCGTAGCCAGGATTTTTTTAAGGGAGCACGCCAATTATTGTTTCATGTAGCTGATAAATAAAATGCAATTTTAGCCTTTTTGGTTTAAATTTATGTACAGTCCTGTACTACTTTTTGCTTTAATTACAATTTATACTAAATTCTAGTTCATTTGAATACTAAATTTGGATTAAGACCCGTAAAAAGTTAGCCTGGCAATGCTGCGACTCAATATTAGATGACTCGGTTCATATGTTTGTATACCGCGCTTTTTATGTGTGGGCCAATAGCCCGGTGGATAGAGTTGTGAGTTTGCAAGCTGAATGTCGTGTGATCGAATCTCACGGTGTTTCTTTTTTTTTATATTTTAATCCAAGCTTGCACTGAATTTTAAACCAAAGCTGTATTAAAACCTTTTTTGTATTTTGCAAATACTAGATTTGAAACCAAAGCTGGTGTTGACTTATATGTAGTACAGAAAAGTTTTAATTTTAGTAAGGGATTTCTAACTGTGTAGTCTTAATTGGATGTCGGTTGCTGATTGATTGACTAAATTTACCACTTTTCGCAAAAACTAATTTGTTTAAAATTTCATAACTTTCTTGTTAATGAAAAATTTAAATAATATTTTATAAATCAAAATTTAATACTTCAAACAATATTAAAAAAAAGCTTTGTCAAAATCTATTTCGAATTCTGTGAAATTGCTTTTTATGGAAGAGCTTCAAACTCGAAGCTTGTCAGTCTTAACGTTGCCCAGGAAACACCACGTGGAGGTTTGAGTCGACTAGAGACGATTGCACATGGCCAAGTTAAGACAGTCAGACACGTTACCAGTGAAGGTTCGTCCCCGATTTCCCAGATTTCTTTAACACTTTCAACATTTTTCACCATTTTTACTTGAATTTCTCATCTTGAGGAATCTTGTGAAACAAATAATTTTATCACTGCACGATATTAGGTTTTTTCCATTTCAAAAAAATACACTGACACGTCTATGTCAAATGCTACAGCTTTTTTTCCCTTTTTGGAAATTCTGCCCTCTTGAGAAAAAAATAGTGACCTCTAAAATTGAATCGTGTTCTTTTCTCGAAAATGTTGACCTTAAATAAAAGAAAATCGAAATTCTCAAAGATAGCAGAAAGAGGGCAAAAAATGCTACATTTTTTCGAGAAACAAAAACGCCATTAATAAAATTCCTATAATCAAAAATAAATTCTTGCGCAAATGACTAAAATTTTCCAAGCATCTTTGACTGCAAGGATTCATATCAGGAACGAAAATAATTTTTTTGGCATTTTTGTTACAATAAAGACATTTAAATATGAAAACAAGGTAAAACTAAATGAAACAAAAAAAAGGGAGCAACAGTTTTTCTTCATCTCTACTTAAATGGGTTAATATTTGCACTCAGTTTTGATGATAAAAAGCTTAAATCATAATGTTAGCAGACGATGATAATGATGATAGTGATGATGTTGACAATGTTACATGATCCAAATGAGTTCCACTTTATGGCACATTAAAAAAAAAACAAAAACAAAAAAAGCGCTCAATACAAATAAGTTGCAAAGCAAATTAAATTCAATTTCCTCTCAAAGCAATTGAATTGCAGGCGACCCCAAATGAAGGCGGCATAGGATAGAGCCACAGCCAGTTGAGTGCTGAACATGCGGGCTCGTATATTAAAAGTGCAAATAAATTAATGCAAATGCACTGCAATCGGAATATATTATATGAGGTATATAAATAGAACTCAAGCGAAACGAACGCAGCTACAGTATCCGATAGATGCGATAGGCCGAAGTGCATTTCAACGTAAATGCGTCTGCTATATCGATAAAATATGCCAACACCAACGTATGCGAATGGGTTTCAGATACTGGCGAACTAGCAAAACTATAGAGTCCTCAGTTAGTTGAAAATTACAACAATAGCTGTACAATCCGTAGCGTAGAAGTGTGAATTGCAAGCTACAAGCGCAGCCGTCACAGGAGGAACGAACGCAGTCATCGTGTGAGCTATGCAGATAGAAGATACTTTGTCTTGGCCCAACCAACTCATAAATGAACGACGGACTCGCACGAAGGAGGCTTGCAACCTGAAGGAGCAGCAGTGAGGAGTGTCGTCCACACAAAAGGGCGTCCAGCAGCCATGTCCAAAAGTGAAGCAACCAATTCTAAGACAGTTGCATTTTGCCGAGTGTGTGTGTGTATATATATATATACATACTCGTTTGTGTGGATGCTCGAGCATTTGTATCTAGATACTCATGCATTTAGAAATGCATTTTAACAGAAACAGTCGCAAGACACCACAACAGCAGCAACAACAAAGAGACGACAACAAAATCTAAAACTTGAAAATTCTAGTAAATCTGAATGGATGTGCAGCATGGCATGACTGTAGCGCCCTCCTTGCTCACAGCAGCAGCAGCAGCAGCAGCAGCAGCTATACCTAGATACGTGCTGGTGATATACGGGCTGAGACGAAGATAAACGATCGACAAATATATGAATGCCAACTTATGAATGCATACATGTATGAATGTTTGTCTGAGGACGAAGCAGCATGTCCGTTTGTTCAAATGACATGAAAAGCATGGACGGACGCAGACAGACGGACACTCGATTGACTCTCTAGCATGCATGCTGCTGCTGCTGTAAACATGTTATTGTTAACTGTAGAAAGACAGCAGAGAGCAAAAAAAAAACACGATTAAGGAATTTTAAATTAAAAGTAGAATTTAAAATTTCAATTTCTATTTGTTGGCCTTAATTGGAAGCATGTCAGCCCTGGGTGTGGTGTATAGTTTGCTAAAGTGCTGGACGTTAAAATGTTAGCTATGCACGATATGCATAGTTCTAGCTAAATAATTGAGATAATATTTTGATTCTTTTGGTAATAAATGTTTTAGCTATTTATCGAGTAAACTAACTGGTTTATAGTCTATGACAATTTTGTGCAAGCAATCATTTGATTCTTCAATTTGACAATTTGTCGATTTTGACAAAATGTTTATTTTCACCCCCCTCTTGGAGGACTTTTGAGCTGGTAGTTGCTTTCATATTACTTTATTAAAATATCAGGTGTATTTAAAAGAAACATGCATTATTTGTTCAATAGATAGCTTTATTGATCTGTATTTCGCGATGTATAAGTGCATTAGGGTTACGCTAGATTTCGTATTAAAAAAACTTTTTAAGACGGTTTTGTTCTAAATGGCAACGCTGACAAAAATCCCGCCAATTTTTGGATGCTATACCTCGATTAAATACAGTTATCAACAGTTATGCAAACAATCCTATAATACCTACTTAACAAAAGTAAAATTAAACATCAAATCTGATGCTAAATCCTTCTGGAACTTTGTCAACACAAAACGCAAGATTGATTCCTATCCTTCTTTTATGAAGTATAATTCGGTTGAGTCTGATAATGATAATAGTATTTGCAATCTTTTTGCTGACTTTTTCAAGTCGACTTATTCATCATCGTCCTATGATTATTTAAGTTATCCTTTCAATATTCAATCTGGGGATATATATTTCCCAATAATTGACACAAACACAGTCTTATCATTTTTAAAAAATATTAAAACATCATATAAAAGTGGTCCTGATAACATACCTTCGTGTATATTAAAATACTGCTGTGAAGAATTAGTAACTCCAATCTCTTTACTATTTACTTCATCATTAAAATCCTGCTATTTTCCTGCAGCCTGGAAGCATTCATTTATCATTCCGCTGCATAAATCCGGAAATAGGTCTTTAATTGATAACTACCGTGGCATCGCAAAATTGAGCGCTTTGCCTAAACTTTTAGAGGCAAATGTTACATCACGACTATCGCATAGCGTTAAATCTTTAATGTCTCCTTTCCAACATGGATTCCTTTCTGGAAAATCCACTGTTACTAACCTTCTCGAATTTACATCAAAAACTATAGAAAACTTTGGAAAAGGCATGCAGACTGATGTCATTTACACGGATTTTAGCAAAGCTTTTGACGTTGTAAATCACAAACTACTGATCTTAAAATTACATCTTGTTGGATTTCCCATACCGTTGGTAAAGTGGATTGAATCTTACTTAAGAAATAGAACACAATCTGTTCTTTTTAAGCTCAAGAAATCACACGAGTTTCCTGTTACTTCAGGAGTACCTCAAGGAAGTCATCTTGGGCCTCTTCTGTTTCTACTTTTTATAAACGATTTGCCATCTGTCATAATGCATTCCAGCATCTTAATGTTTGCTGACGACGTCAAACTCTTCCTTTCTTTTAAAAATGATAATGACGCTGTATTTTTGCAAGCCGACATTGATCATCTTCATAACTGGTGCAAAACGAACCGTATGAATCTCAACATGAAGAAATGTAAGCATATGTCTTTCTCGCGCAAACCACCAATTAAATGTACCTTCAAAATTTTTGGTTATCCATTGGAGTCCTTAGATAGTTTCAATGATCTTGGAGTTACAATGGATCCTAAACTACGCTTTAATATTCATGTAAATAAAATAATAAATAGAGCAAATAGTACTTTAGGATGTATTAAACGTTGGGCAAAAGAGTTTAATGATCCATTCATAACGAAAACCTTATTCACTTCCCTAGTGCGGCCTATCTTAGAATACGTTTCAGTTGTTTGGTGCCCACGATACGGTTGCTACATAGACGACATTGAATCAGTGCAGAAACAATTTCTTTTGTTTTGCTTAAGCTATCTTTATTGTAATACTGATTTTCACTTACCACCTTATGAATATCGGTTACAACTCTAAAATCTTCCTTCTTTAAAAAATCGGAGAATTATGATAAATGCTTGTTGGATTATAAAACTTTTACATGGCTATGTAAACAGTCCATATTTATTGAGTAAAATATATTTTAATATTCCTCTTCGTCCTAGAAGATCTTTTGAGTTACTCCACATGAACTTTTGTAGAACTAATTATTTGCAAAATGAACCTCTTAGAAGCGCTTGCGGTGATTTTAATTTTGTATCTGATGTTATATCCTTAAGTGAATCCATGGACTCAATCAAACATAAAATTATAGATTACCTGCAGTACCGTCGTTGATTATGTAAAGTTCTTTCAAGCATATATCTGATGCATCTGGTGATTTGTTAACTCATTAATATAACAATCTAATGGATAAATGGACCTAAGCGTAAAATGGAAAATTTTGGTGGATAAACATCTAAGTAATCTGAATGGACCTAAACCTGGGATCTTCAGTTGCCTCATATCTTCATGATGATTGTAACTACACTTGTCGACGGTACCGTGGTGTCTTGGGGTCTTGGTGTCTTTTTACCTCTTGAAACACTACGTTAGATCGATTTGTAATATATTAATATGAGTGGCCGATAAGACCTAGTTTGTCTTGGTGCCTGCGTTCGCAACTGGTTTTCTTTATTTTATGAAAATTTGGTTTGGTGAAGTTGACCTAGTTTGTCGAGTAACCACCCTGTCAAGCCAGGATTTCACCGGCTTCAGGGAGACAGAACGATATATATTATATATATACCTATTGGAGTGGTGTTTTATTGGGTATGAGACCTTGTTTATCACACGACTCCGCCGTATACAAAAATTGTTGCTGACTTGACCTTGTTTGTCTTGAAAACGCAACCCTGCTATGCTGTCTGATTTTATCGATTTTTGACTTAACTTTTTTTCTATTATTTTTTATACTTTAATAAAATTATATACTTTAAGCAATTTACTAAAACTTTTTAGTTTGTTAATAATACATTATTTCATTCAAAATCATACTTTATATTTTTGAATTGTATTAAATATCTTATTTTATAATTTTAAATTTGCTATAAAATCTGTTAAGGTTTAGCAATCAAGTAAATAAATAAATAAAAAATAAAATAAATAGAGATGATATCCCGAAAACTCCAATTACGGATGACAGCGTCGAAGTTCCGCTGCCCGTTCGACTATGAAAATTCTAGTTCGACTATGATGAAGTTCTAACATCTATAGCTCGGCTAAAAAATAATAAAGCTGTGGAAGCCAGTGGCTTACCTGCTGAGCTGTTTTCTAATGGAGGCGAAGCGCTATTTAAATGCATATACGAGCTTCTATGAATAATATGGTCGGAGGAATACAGAAGAAAAGCGATCCCACTATTTGTGGCAATTACCGTGGGATAAGCCTTTTTAACCCTCACGGCTTCTTTAATTTTTTAGACAAAACGGTTCCATTGTATGCGAACGCTTACACAAATACTTGGTAACGAGTCAGAAATCGCAAACATTGCATGTGTGTAATGCACCAACAAAATCGGGAGTAGCTTTTTGTTGTTTTTGTTTAATTTTTTTTTTTTTTGTTTTGTTCAAAAAATTCTTTGACAATTCAGTTGTTCTGGACATGAAAAGTTACGTATTGGTTCTTGTGTATGCGCACGCATATACAACGAAATGCATTGCAAGTAAAATTGTATGCGAGTGCATACACAAGAACCAATACGTAACTTTTCGAGTCCAGAACAACTGAACTGTCAAATAGTTTTTTTTGATTATTTCAATATGTTAACCTACCCTAAATTAGGTATTTAACTAATTTTCATTGTAATCCGTCTAAGCATATATGACCTATGACCAAGTAAAGTTGCAAGTTGTATGCGCCCGCATACAAAGAACCGGTGAGGGTTAATATCGCTTATAAGGTCCTGTCGAGCGATTTATGTGAAATATTGAAGCCCATTGTAAACCAACTGATTGGACCTTATCAGTATGGCTTCAGACCTGGAAAGTCCACCACTGACCAGATTTTTACGCTACGACAAATCTTGGAGAAGACCCAAGAAAAACAAGTCGACACCCACCATATTTTTGTCGACTACAAAGCCGTCTTCGACAGCCCAATAAGGAAGCACCTGTACTCCACCATGTTTGAATTTGGTATTCCTGCAAAACTAATACGACTTTGCAGGATGACACTGAGCAACACCAACAGCGCAGTTAAAATCAAGAAGGACCTCTCCCTACCATGTGTTGCCAAACGAGGTTTCAGACAAAGGTGATTCCTTATCGTGCAACTTTTTCAACGTAATGATGGAGAAGATCATCCGAGCTGCTGATCTGAGACGTAGTGGCACAATATTCTACAAGAGGTTTATGCTGCTTGCGTATGCTGATGACATCGATATCATTGGCCATAATACGTGCGAAGTTAGTGCAGCATTCTCCAGATTAGAAAGAGAGTCAAGTCGAATGGGTCTGGCAGTGAATGCAGATAAGACGAAATACTTGGTGTCAACAAACAAACAGTTCCAGAGTCTTGAAACCCACGTTGCAGTTTATTATACCTCACCATCGAGGCTGTGAAGGACTTCGTCTATATGGGATCCAGCATTAACTCAACCAACGATATCAGCATTGAGATCAAACGATAGTTAACTTTAGCCAACAGTTGTGTTACTCTGGGTTCAAAAGGCAATTGAGAAGCAGTGCCCTCTCTCGACGACTAAAAAATAGCGCTCTATAAATTGCTCATCATGCTCGTCCTGCTTTAGAGCCCGAACAGAACCAAAGCGGATGTCGGTTGTCGGCACTGTTGCCAGATCAGCGGATTTTCCGCCATATTGGCGGATTTTGATGTCATTTGGCGGGATAAATTGTAAAAAATCCGCTGGCGGAATTTTCGGCAAATTTTTATTTAGTGTTTATCAAATTTAGCTTAAATTTTATTACTTTGAAGATCATTGAACACTTCTCCGTTAACAATGTTTTTTAACAAAGCAGTAAAAGAAGATATTTAATCTCTTTTAAAAATTTGTGGTTGTAACGATGATCATATTTTGAAAATATTTTATCAGTATAGACAAAAACCTCTTTAAATAAAATAATGTATCTGATAAAGCTGAGTTTTGGTTTGAAGGACTTGAATACAAGGATACATCTGTAAATGTTATTTTTAAGGAACTGGCAAACTTTTCACTGCACCTTTTATCATAGCCACGGTTAAACGCTTATGTTGAACGAGCGTTTAGCCAGCTCAATATTGTAAAGTCCAGAATAAGAAACCGCTTACAAATCGACACAATTCATTGCATTTGAGATTTTAAGTATTTCTTGTATAAGTTTTTAAAGAATAAATTAAAAATAATTGTAATTTTTAAGATACGGCATAAGAGGCCAACAGAAGTGATCCACGACTATAACATGCCTCGAGTGTTTCTTATGTTAATTGGGTCGAATGCAATCTATGAAAACTATAACATTAATGAAGAATGGAGTGATTTAGTTTTTTTAATTTTAACTTGAATTGATATTTTTTTCAATTTTTCTTAACTCATTATTAATAACTTTACATTAATATTTTGTTATAAATTCAGCAATCTCATTTTTAACGTACCGGCCTTACGGAATGACCAAATCCGATTTGGGTCAAATTTTGCATGAGCATCTCTGAACGAAGCAAGAAACTTGATTTAGGGGAAAAAAGTTTGGAGTAATTTTTGACGGAGTTACAGGGTGCACAAAATTGACAAAAATTGGTACAACGTCGAAAATCGATTTTACGAAAATTCATATCTCAAACACTTCTTAACCGAATGTAAAGTTTAAACTACTGTTGCAAAGGTAAAACGGAAAGATGTAAAACGGAATTTAAGTAAGCAACAAACATTTTTGTGAAATCTAGGTGGTTGGAGGTTTTATACCTTGCGGTGAGGTAGTTGATTTGGAAAAATGAATTCGAAGAACGTCATTTAAAAATTTGAAATAATTTTTTTCTTTTCTGGTGAAATTCAATTTCCAACATTATAAAAATAAGGATGGGGACTCAGTAGGTTAATGAGATATCGTAATTTTAACATATAAACACAAATATTTGTTTGATTAACAAACGAATTTCTTTACTGAAGTTTAAGTTCGGACTACCGTTGGAAAGGTTATTGCACAGTCTTTAACCTAAAATAAATTTTTAAAATATTTTGGTGGTTCGGTTGTCTCTTGAGGTAAGATAGTCAATTACGAAGTAGAGGTTCGAAGAACACACTTTAAAAATTTTAAATGGTTTCGATTTTCGACGTTTTTGCCGATTTTTGTCATTTTGTGCAACCTTTAACTCCGCCAAACATCACGCCAAACTTTTTTTCTCCAAATAATTTACTTTTCCGTAACTTTTACTTTTCCGATACGTTTAAAATGGAATTGCTAAATTATGTTAATAAAATTTTAAAAAAAAAACGAATTTGCGGATTTTAGCGAATTTTTCTGGAAAATTTTTTGGTTGGCAACACTGGTTGTCGGATTCGCCGTGCAACAAAATACATGAAAATATATGCAATAAATGCGTGACGGGAAAACGCCAGAATAGAATATATTCTAATTTTTCTCTGACGGCTGGCGGATCTCTCTCTGAGTGACTTAAATGTTGCCATATTTTTGCTACAGATTGGGTACGTTCAATGTTATTTTCTTAATTTTTAGTATGATCTGACATTCTGTTTTTGTGTCTGTGTTGCATTCATGTGAATTCAAAGCAAAATATAAAATAATTTGTATCATTCTCAAAATGAAATGCAACCGTGATCCGACAATCGCCACCGCTCCAATTCTGAACGGGTTTTCTCTCTTTGAGAAAATAACTGTTGGTTGATAAGTACTGATCTAAAAGAGATTGTATTAAGAATTTTTTTGTCACTGAAAGATACAGTCAATCAAAAAAGTAAGTATGCACCCTATGCTAGTAGATTCAACTTTAATTTTTCCGTGCACCCTGTGATCAAATTATTGTTCTTTTGCTTTTATTTGAATGCTTACAATGTTAACATATCGCTAAATTAAAATTTTGCCGTTTTCTTAACTACCGTTAGAGTTTTGAGCGCAAGCACAAAAATTACATCAAAAAAGTTTGTATGCAAAACGCAGATCGCTTATTTTCTTTGATTTAAACAAATCAGTAAAGCTTAAATAACTGGTTAAAATCCGAAGTAAGTTTTTAAGTTGTTATTAAAAATTGTTTTGAAAACATTTAAAAAAAATTTAGACAACAATGGCGCCACGCGGAGTTGAACTTAGTCAGGATATGAAAGACTTGATATTAAAACTTTTTAAAGAGAAAAATTCTCAAAGATCAATTGCGAAAATAATTGGAAAAAGCAACGCAACGGCACAAAAAGTAATTGAAAAGTTCAAAATAGAAGGTTCGACTCAGAATAAACCGAGATCTGGACGTCCAAGGATATTCTCTGAACAAGAAAAACGTTTAATTGTACGCAAAGTGAAAGAAGACCCCAAAATATCTGCACCTAAAATACAATCAGAAATCCAAAATGAAATTGGAAAATCCTGCAATCCCGAAACAATCCGAGGTGTGCTCCATTCAGCTGGATTCCATGGTCGCAACATGTGCAAGAAGCCGTTCATAAATGCTACAAACCGCAGCAAAAGAGTTGCATTTGCAAAGGAGCATGAATCAGCTGATGGAAACTTCTGGAACTCTGTTATTTTTTCAGATGAAAGCAAATTTAATATCCATGGGACTGATGGAAGAGCCAAAGTCTGGAGAAAAGTAAATGCTGAGCTTGAGGCAAAAAATATGAAGGGCACAGTAAAGCACGGCGGTGGATCTGTTGTCGTATGGGGTTGTATGGCAGCCTCTGGAGTGGGTAAGCTCGTCTTCATCGATGGAATAATGGATCGCTTCGGTTATTTAGAAATTTTAAAAAATAATCTTTACGAAAGTGCAACAAAACTTGGAATTGGAGAGTCGTTTGTCTTCCAACAGGACAACGACCCAAAACACACTGCGCTTGTAGTCAAGGAGTGGCTCTTATATAATGGGAAAAAGCAACTACAGACACCTCCTCAGTCCCCTGATTTGAACCCTATCGAGCATCTATGGGACCACCTTGACCGTGAAATAAGAAAACATAATATAAGAACCAAGGATGAATTGAAGAAAATACTTTTAGAAGAGTGGGAGAAAATACCAACCAGCGTGACTACAAACTTGGTAAATTCAATGAATTTCCGACTTAAAGCTGTTTTAAACCAAAAGGGCTATCCTATCAAATATTAACATAATAATGATTTTTAAAAAACGAATAAAAAATTTGAATTTTTTAGTATAGATTAGGTTGTGCATTGGAGCATTGCAGGAAAGAGCACCTTCCACTAATCATCGGCTGTGACGCCAACGCGCACCACACAATTTGGGGAAGCACCGACGTCAACACCAGAGGTGAGTTCCTTTTAGAATTTCTTTTAAGTAGTAATCTAGACTTCTTCAATGTGGGGGTAACACCTACCTTTGTAACTAGGGCTAGAGAAGAGGTCTTAGATCTCACCATAGGTAGCCCAGATGTGGGGGATATGATTAGGGAATGGAGGGTATCAATGGAACCTTCAATGTCTGACCATAGAATAATAGAGTTTAGATTTGGGGCGAAATGTCAAGAGACAGAACCCAAAAGAAACCCAAGAAATACCAGTTGGGACACATACACCAACAACCTGAAAGAAAACCTACAGAACGTAAAAGCTAGGAGTAGAATTAGTAACATCCTAGAACTTGAATGCTATGTAGAGCAAGTAAACAATGCAGTATATAATGCCTACGAATCTAGCTGTCCAACAGGGCACAAGGCAAGAACAAAACATACTCCTTGGTGGAGCGCTGAGCTGACCAGACTCCGGAAGAAGGTGCGATGCAGCTTTAATGCCGCAAAGCGCAACGGAGAATGGCACAACTACACGGCGACTCTGACGGAGTATAATAAAGAAATCAGGAAAGCCAAAAGACAGAGCTTTAGAACCTTCTGTGAAGACATTTCTTCCACGCCAGCAGCAGCCAGGATACACAAAGCAATGGCTAAAGGCAGAGTGGAGACAAAAATGTCACTTCTATTGCCAGACGGAAGCTATACGCTTAGAGAAGAGCAACGAGCCAGTCACCTTCTAGAAACTCATTTCCCGGGCAGTACACCGGTAACTGAGTATGAGACAGCAGACAGGCAGATCACTCCAAATCAAGAAGAATGGAAACTTGCAACGAGCATTTGTACTAAGGCTCGTCTAGATTGGGCACTCAGAACCTTTCAACCATTCAAATCAGCAGGTGTAGACGGCATCTTTCCTGCACTTCTACAAAAAGGTGCAGAAACTATATTGCCTCACCTAGTCAAAATAACTAGAAGCAGCCTTGCGCTGGGCTATATCCCAAGGAAATGGAGAAGGGTGATAGTCACCTTCATACCAAAAGTAGGGAAAATAGACTACACGCTACCAAAGTCGTTTAGACCCATTAGCCTTACCTCATTTGTACTTAAAACAATGGAAAAGGTAATAGATAACTATATAAGAACTGAGATTCTGGAGAAGGCACCAATGCACCCCTGTCAACACGCGTATAGGGCGGGCAGGTCTACAGAATCTGCTCTATACCAGTTGACTAGCAACATCCAGTCAGCTTTCAAAAACAAAGAAACCGTACTCTGTGCCTTTCTAGACATAGAGGGAGCCTTTGATAATACTTCTCACGAGGCTGTGAAGAAGTCTTTACACAAAAAAGGAGTAAATGATACGCTCAGCAGATGGATATGCCAAATGCTTAGCACTAGAACTGCAGAAACAAAAGTGGGCAACACCACTATAAGAATCAAAACAACAAAAGGCTGCCCACAAGGCGGAGTCCTTTCTCCACTGCTGTGGAGTCTTGTTGTGGACGAATTATTAACGATGCTAACCGAGAATGGCATAAAATGTCAGGGTTACGCAGACGACATCGCCTTAATAGCGAGAGGGAAGTTCGAGGATACACTCTGTAACCTGATACAGAGAGGACTGTCAGTAACAAAGGAGTGGTGCAACACAGTGGGATTAAGTATCAACCCAGCGAAAACCACCATAGTACCTTTCACTAACAAAAGAAGCCTGCCAAACCTCCGAACAATGAGAATGGATGGCACTGAAATTCCCTTCAAAGGAGAAGTAAAGTATCTGGGACTTACACTAGATTCAAAGCTTCTCTGGAGAAGACATGCAGAGGTAACTATAAACAAAGCAACGCGAGCACTCATGGTATGTAGGAGCCTGGCGGGGAAAAGCTGGGGTTGTAACCCAACAATTCTCCGCTGGATGTATACCATGATGGTGAGACCCATCCTCACCTATGGTGCAATAGCATGGGCTGAGAGAACCAAGCTAACCACAATGAGGAATATGCTAACAAGGGTGCAGAGACTGGCCTGTGTATGCATCACAGGGGCCATGAGGACATGCCCTACAGCAGCACTAGAAGTAATTCTGGACCTAACACCCTTACACCTTGTCATAGAGGGAGTAGCCAAGCGAACTCTGTTGTGCATTGCAAAAGAGGGGACAGGTTTAGGTAAAACTATCAGCAGTAGAGAGAAGGAGGACATTGCAAAGCACACTCCCTACATCGATCTACCAAGAGACGATATAGTAAAAAGGTATAACTTCGAAAAACACTTCGGAATTAAGCTTAGTACCAAGAAAGAGTGGGACAGCGAGATGATATCGCAAGTCAAGAAACCACACAGTATAGCATGGTATACAGATGGGTCCAAGACATTGGAAGGTATAGGCGCAGGGGTGTACGGGCCAAGAACCAAGCACTTTGAACCTATGGGGACAACACCCAGTATCTTCCAAGCGGAGATCCTAGCAATACAGCTGTGTGCACAATTCAATCTGGACCGTAAATACAAAGGTCAGGATATAGTTGTGATGTCAGACAGCCAAGCAGCAATCAAAGCATTAGTTTCCTGTGAGATATCATCGAGAATAACATGGGAATGCCTAACAAAACTCAACGAACTAGGCAAGAATAACACTGTTACTATACTTTGGGTCCCAGGACACAAAGGAATACAGGGTAACGAAGAAGCCGATGGACTAGCACGACAGGGTGCAGCCACAAAATTTATAGGGCCAGAACCATTCTGCGGATTGGGCACACATTCTATAAAAGAAGAACTAAGAAGGGAGGAGAGGCATAAACGATCAAACCTTTGGAAAAGCCTCCCAAAGCTAAGACAATCCAAATTGCTCCTCAGAGATTTTAACACTCGGAGAGCAAAATTGTGCATAAGCTTAGGCAAACCGAATCTTAGGATTCTAACGGGGTTCCTTACAGGACACTGTAAACTCAAATACCACCTGATGAAATTGGGCATAGAGACCGATAGTAACTGCCGTTTCTGTGAAGAAGCAGAGGAGACTCCAATACACCTACTTACAAACTGCGACGCCGTGGCTCGCAGACGTAAACTAGCACTGGGGAATTATGAGCTGAGTCTAGAGCAGGTTTCATCCCTTGAACCTAAGAATATTCTCAAATTCATTAGAGAAATAGGGCTGGATGAAATTCTGTAATCCGCAAACCCAGCGGAGCTTTGAGAAGGAGGTACAATAGATCTCATTTAGGTCGCAGTACGCATCTCCACCACACAACATTAACATTAACATTAGGTTGTGCATACTTACTTTTTGATGTATTTCTATGGATTATTAAGTTTAAGTTAAGAAAAATGTAAGAAATTTAATTTTTTTTAAACTTTTTTGTACCTGAAATAAAGTTAATTTAATATTACTTGAAATCGTTTATGTTTCATTTGTTTGAGAACGGTCTTTCTATTATTCTAGGTCAGTATATATTTTCTTTTTGCGAGTGCATACTTACTTTTTTGATTGACTGTAAGTATTGAGTAATAAGAAGTGTTAAACTGGTATTTAGTTTTGATAGTTCCATTTTGATTATAAGTTGAAATTAGTGTAGTTTTTAAGTCGCAAGTGCATTTTTCCACAATATTTTTATTTTTTAAATTTTGCAATGGAATTTCGAGTGAAAGGTATGATTAAGTTTTACAATCTTATTACAAGCGAGTGCGAAAATGGACACATATGTTGGAAATTTTCAAAACTGCCAGAAGCGCTATTTCTGCGCTATTTGATTTAATTTTTAAACTTCCTGATTAAAAATTTTGGATTTTCTGGTAGCTGATTTTTCAGAAAAATTATACTATTATTATATATTACATAAAAAAGAAAATTGAAGTAAGTCCAAACAAAAAAAAATAAAAACCCCGCTAGAAAAATTTTTCTGGGTACGCGCTTCAATGTACCTGCTTACTATAGAGCCTACATCTTCAGCCACAACACGCAATGTCATTCTCCGATCGTCTAATATTATTCTATTGATTTGATCGAAGATTTAAGGCGTGACAAGCTCTTTTAGGCAACCTGAACGTTATCAGTTACCTTTGAAATTGATGGTACACGGAGATAATAATTTTGCTTAAATGCAGCAAATGTTTTGCTTAAAAGCAAATCAGCAAAACTTTGCTCAATCACTCCTCATGTATTTAGGAAAAAGCAAAATTTTGATTAAATTCAAGCATAATTTGGCTAAGTTATTATAAACAGCAAAAGCAAATTTTTTCTTAATTCAAGCAAATATTTGCTAAGTTATTATAAACTCAAATAGCAAATTCTTACTAGATTCAAGCAAATTTCTTCCAAACACATGAGCACGCGTTTATTCTTAATGAAGAAAATTAGGCGACGATTGGTTAACAACTGCGATGGTCGAATAGATAAGCCCATGCACTTACACTCACGCGGCCGAGGTTCAAATCTCCAGATGGTGGTAAATTTTCAATTTAAGTCAATGTTAATAATTATTGCACTTCAAAAATATGCTAGATTTCAGCAAAACTAATCAAAATTATAACTTAATAACTAAGCATTTGATTGAATTAAGTAGAAATTTGCTTTTGCAGTTTGTAATAACTTAGCAAAAATTTGCTTGAATTTAATCAAAATTTTGATAAGTTATTATAAACTGAAATATCAAATTTTGATTAGTTTTTGCTAAAATCTAGCATAATTTTGAAGTGGCTGAGATTCAAGCGCAAGTTTTGCTTAACTACAGTACAAATTTAGCAAACAGTTTTCTCCGTGTACAGAGTCCCCGTTGTATTTATCAAGTCTTGCCTTGGTTTCAATTACAGTTTTTATTCGAAAAAATAGTACTTTATGAAATTCGCGAAATTCACTTTATTCCATTTTCGTCGAAATCTACATGGTGTCTGCTTTCAATGGCTGTAAAACGCAAACGAAATAGCGCAGCTTGATTAAAATGTGACAGTAGTCACTTAACAGATGTTAGTTGACAGAACCAGTGTTGCATTAAAACTCATTACGAGGGAAAATCAAAAAGTTACAGACTTCTCAAACTGCCTTCGTATGTAAATTTTTATCTATCATTGTAAGCGTTAAGCACAATCATGAGCACCCTATTTATATTTAGTATTCCCAAATAATTATTTTTTATTATTATATGGTAAATCTTTTTCTTACCATATAATCCAAACTATGGCACTTTCTGTAATTTCCTAAATCTCTTTGTTGTGCATGAAGACATTTAAGAATTTTCTGAAATCTCGACAAAAACCGTCATCAAGAATCGACAACTTAATGAAAGCTGTAACTTTTTTTAGAAAGCTCTTCAAATTTTGAGCAGAATCTTCAAGCACATTCCTCAGCTGCCCTAGTTTTAAATAACAACAATTTAAATCTGGGCACTTTATGCGAAGCAAATACATTGAAAGCAAACAATTGATGCTATTTCATCAAATCAAAATCAAAATGAAAAAAAAAAATATACAACCTAATCCCGAATCCCTTAACATATCACACGCATTCAACAGAAGTGTCTGAAATTCAAATAACTTACTGTCATTCATCAACGCCATTCACAAAAGCACCCCCAATACTCATAAGAGCGAGCCTCCAAATAGTATGGAAATCGCCCCACTGTGAGGCAATCATCATTAACTTGTGCTGTTCAACAGAGTCACACCGACACCAAATAATATAAATTTCAATACTTCATCTTCAACATAATCGTGCCATTTGGCCTCAATACACCGAGTAGCTTAAATATTCACAGACATCCACACATTCATACACACACACTCACACACACTTCTGTTTGTATATAATACAAAAAAAATTCAACAACATGCAAAGGAACAGAGCTGAACTCCCTTAATTATTTTGTTTGTATACCAGATTCACACTATACGAGATGTGGTTCTGTGACACCCTTGCCACTAGCACCCCTTCGCCAGACTTCAGCCTGAAGTAGGCTCTCTTATTTTATTGCCGTTTGCCGCCAAAAGCAGCATTACCGAATCCACATCCAAATTCGAATCAGAGTCTTTGAAATTTTCCAAAGCGATTGAATCCTTGTTGCTGCGCTCCTGGTTTTTCTTGTGGTTTTCGGTGGTTTTAGCCGCAAACTCAACAACTTTCTGCCGCCTAGCTTAAGCCACTTGGCAGAAGCTGAAGCCAAGTAACTAATATGATGTTGTACAAAAACATTAGGCGCTCCTTCGCTTTGTTTCCGTACCGTTTGTTGTAGTTGCCTACGCCACAGTCAGGCTTTCGTCTCAATGTAAAATGCGGGTTAAGGACTTTTGTGCTGTATTGTCTGACGTTAAGTTAGCTGGTTGGTTATACAGTCAATCAGTCGGTCGGTTGATGGGTCGCTCAGTTGTTGGTAGCTTATTTGACCTGCCTTGTTGGCTGTGTTGTCTGCTGTTGCCGGTTTCTCTTTGCCATATTCTCTTCTGCTTTCATCTCTATATCTCGCTCTATATTTATATATATTAGTTGTGCTTTGAGATGTGCCATGCCAGCTCTTGTCTCTTTGTCCTTTGTGTGGTTTTTTTCCTTCTTCTTCTTCTTGTCCTCGTCATCCTCCCTCACACACATAGATAGCAGCTAGCAAGAGGTTCGTAATTTGCCATTCATGTGTTGCCACAACAACATGTTTGCATATAAAAATTTATTACTTCATATATTTTTACTTTTTCTAGTTTGGTTTTTTGTTTTGTGCTTTGATCATTCTATGCAATTTGGACAAACACTTTTACACTGCCACGATTAAGGCAAATATAGTAGGTATGTCTGCAAAAGATTTAGCTTTGTCCTTAATTTACTAAGTTTTTGCTATGCATTTTGCTGCACACTTCCGTTCGTTATTGTTCAAACTTGTTCTTTGTACGCTTGCAATTCAATTGGATGTGATTTGTGTTCGAATACAGAGAGCTTTAGTAAAGTTTTTCCATTAACAGATTTTCATTAAGTTCTTCCAAGAAATTTTACATAAACTTTTAAAGTCAAATAATATTTTTTAGAACACTTTGATACTCTAGAAATTTGTTTCAATTCGCAGAATAGTTTATAATGCATGGCTTCAGTTTAAAAGTGTAGATTTTTGTGAAGTAGAATATGTATGATAAGAAGACTGCGGATTTTTATGCAGAAATTGTTTTTTCTCAAAATAAGTGTTTTAACGGTTCTTACCTATATATATCTTACCTATATGATATACAGTTTACTTAAGTTTTTTTATATTCAAATTGTATGCAAGTAATATGCAAGTGATATGCAAGTAATAAACAAACAATATGCAAAGTCTATGCAAAAAACCTTCAACTTGAAAAAGTCCAAAATTTTAGTTTTTATTGTAATCAAAATAATTTTATGGTATTTTTTTTAATATATAACAACACAGCAAACCAAAGTTTTCGAATTTGTCTGAATTCCGATTAGTTCGTTACTATTTCGAGCATTCTTAACGAATTCGTTACTATTTCGCAACAGTAATTTCGGAACATTTCCGAATAATTCGAAAGAGTTCCGAAATCAAATTTTCAAATTTAAAATGTGAGGTGTTTTAAATATTTCGAGTTGAAAAAAATTGGTAGGCCATGAGCCTAGCGTCATTTTAAATAATTGCCATTTGTAAAATAATTTAGTATTAAACACCTTTTTCTTTAAAACAGATGATACTAGAGATGGTTCTAATTTTAATTTTTACAGATGCAAATACAAACGACATGTCAAATTCACATTTATAAATGTTTCATAATAATAGCTGCAAAGGATCTGCAATTTTTGGCATGTCATGTGTACGAAGCATATAGCCTGGGGCATCTTAAGCGGATTGATTAACTAAACTTTGATTCGAAATTGTTATTTAATTTTGCATTACATACGGTACAAAAATCATTAAGAGATCGTTGCGAATTTGATGCTTCATTTCGTTACGAATTCGGTGCTACAATTCGTTAAGAAATTTGTTACGAATTCGTTACGAAAACGATAATTCAATTATTTACGAATTTGTTACGAATTCGATACGTCAATTCTTTACAAATTTGTTGCGAGTTCGTTACGAATACGATACTGTTATTCTTTACGAATTCTTAACGAATTCGTAACGAATTCGTAAAGAATTACAGTATCGTATTCGTAACGTGTCAACCCCTCTATACGATTTTCGTTACGAAATCAGAACAAATTCGGATGCCGAACTCGGAATAATTTCGAAAAATTCGTAAGGAATTCGTTACGAATTCGGAAACTTTGGTTTGCTGTTAACAGTTCCATCATTTTTTTTATTCGTGTGTTTTTAAAGAGTGTGTGTGTAATAATTTCAATTAACTTTTTTAGAAATATGGACTGAACCAGCGGGGCACAGATAAACAACAAGATAGTGAATGATTTTAAATAGTTATACACATTAACAAATGAGAGCAAGAACAATAACAAACATTATTTAAAAAAGGTCCTTTGTTAAATTGTGACATTAATCAGTGGCTGATCTTTCGGTGACAAAATTAAAAAAATATGTTGCATATTATTAAATTTTTAGATATTTTAATCCGTTTGTTTTCATAAAGTAATTCCATTTTTTGAGTTCTCATTGTGAAGAAAAAATATTACGAAATAGAATTACAACAGCATTAAAAAACAAAATAATCAAATAATAAATAAAAACGGCATCTTTGTGAACAAGTGGATAAACTATAGCAAAAGTTGTATGCAATATATCTGTGCCGATAAACAATAACAGCTTAACCCTTTCAATACTGACAGGACACATGTGTCCCATTGAGTGTTTTTATTTAATTAGAACGATATCATTGTCATATATTAAGGGTATTCACTTCACTGCTGAAATTTCCGAAATGCTGAAATTTCCGAGAAATTCTGGGCAATTGTTGTTGTTTTGGTTTTCCGAAGTTTGCCTAAATTTAATCACCTAATGAGTTCATCAGTGTTGCCAAGTGCCTTTTACACCTAGTTTGGATTTCAAATCCCCCTAAAATTTCTCTAAAATTTATTTTAAAAAACATACAAAAATTTTATACGGTTCAACTAAAAAGTAGTGCAACTGCAATGCAAGCCTATGTATTTAAAGGGCTGAGCTGTTGGGCGTCTTTAATAAGGGCAGAAAGTTGCTTCATAATTCTCAGTTGACCAATGTGAAATTGACATTAAAATTAGATCTTGCTTAATTCAATTAATAAATTAAATATCTGAATATGAGACGACTGCTATTATTTCGCTCGCAGCTGTATGTTTTTATATTGATTATATCATATTTGCTGATTGTCCTACACTGAGAAAACAAAAAATCAAAAACGCACATTTAAAAACCTTTAGTAAAATTAATATTTTAAAAAACATTTTACGCCATACAAAAATAAAAATGCACATTTTTAAATAGAAAAGTGAAACGAAACGTTTTTAAAACAACTACGAACGTTTTACCATGATACAGTAAATTCACATACTTTTTTTCAAAACACTTGTTAATAACGAATTGTTTGTAATATATGTTTCATTGAGTTATGTATTTGATATTTGTTCAGAAAATAAAATATTTGTAATTTTCGATTTCATCACTCTGCAGTTTGCATGCAAGAAAGTAATGAAAGAGTTTGAGTTGGAGCATTTGCTGCCACAACTAAAAGGTAAGTATTTTAAATAAAATTAATAATATCTGACAAAATTCTATTTTTTTATAGACGCTGGGATAATTATAATAGACAGTGTAATTATCTAAAAAAATTTTAACGAGATGAACATAGCTGATGATAAAATAACTAAAATAATACTGTTGTTTTGAAAACCAATAAAGCTTTTTTTAATTAATAGAGGAAATGCGGATTTCTTATTGAATTAATGAGAAATAATGAGCATTTTCGTTTTTAAAATATAAATAATTGTTGTACCATTGCATTTGAAAATGTTTATTGTTTCAAATCAAATGAACATTTTTAAATCTAATTTTAAAATGTTCGTTTTTAAAATGAAAATAAACATTTTACATTTGAGAATATTTATTATTAAAAATCAAACGAACATTTTAGAATCTCGTTTTAAAATTTTCGTTTTTAAAATAAAAATAAACCTTTAACTACAGCATTTTAAAATATCCATTGTTAAAAATCAAACGAATATTTTAGAATCTCATTTTAAAATGTAAGTTTTTAAAATGAAAATAAACATTTTACTATTTCATTTTAAAATGTTCGTTTTTAAAATTAAAATAAACGTTAGAAGTGCAAAATCTGGGTTAAACGTGTTTAAAAGTAGCTCGTTTCTGCCACTTTTGAAAATGTTGTTTTCTCTGTGTAGCTGATAGAGTGCAAAAAAAATGAAAAGAGAATAAAAAGTCATGACTTCAAAATGATTGCTGATTTCTAAACTTGAAGTCATGATTGAATGACTCAATTCATTTTTTTGGATCATGAAGCGACAGTTTTTTATTGCATGAATGCAATTTTTTACAACTTTGCTTTGAAACATTACAACGATAACCTGATTTAAACCTAGGTTCTAGTGCACCTACTTTCCAACTGATTTCCAATATCTGTGGTAGAGGTCAAGTGGAGACGTCAATTTTCTTAAAAAATAACTCAAATCTCAAGTGTAGTTCCATAAGCGAAAAAAATAAATATAAATATCATTTGTGAAATGTGATGTCGAATAAAATAATATCTCATCACCAAGATAAATGAGTTTGGGTTCTTACTAAGAGTTTGGGTCCTCCAATCCTGGAATCCCGGGATCTTGGACTTTTCCCAGTCCCGACAGTCCCGGGATTGTAAGGCCCAACATCACGGGATTTCGGGATTCCGGGATTGGCTTCAGATTGCAAAAATGCAAAACTTTCATTTGACATTCGATTAAAAACTTTTAAAAAAATTTAAATTTGCCTCACATTTTTTTTATTTTTTTTTAAAAAGATCAAACAACCAAGGCATACGCCTTATACAAACAAGGTTTGATCTTTGACCTGAAAGGAAAGGGATACATTATTTAGAGGAATTGATTGGAACCATACGTGAATTATTGATTAGGCGAAACAACCGTGAAAGACAATTTGAGTTGCTTTTTAATGTTCGAAACTGAAATAAAAATGTATTTCAATGGTGGCACTCGCGGTAATCTGCTAAAAAGGATTAGATCATTTGATAAAAATTCTGCCTACTAGTGTTGAGTCCGAGAGATGTTTCTCTTCGGCTAGAAATTTTGCAACCAAAATTTGTTCAAGTCTGGGGGAGACACCTTATATTTCTAAGATTTCTTAAATTAGATTGCCATAGTATTTCTAAGAGCATATTTTCAAAGTCAATCAACCTAACTAACCGTTCAAAGACTTCAGAGATCTCAAAAAATGTACCTTTTTAAGTTAGTATTATTTTGTCAGAATTTATGAATTTAATAAATTATACTATAGATATATATAATATCTAATATATAAAATTCTCGTGTCACAATGTTAGTTACCATACTCCTCCGAAACGGCTTGACCGATTTTTATGAAATTTTATATGCATATTCAATAGGTCTGAGAATCGGCTACTATCTATTTTTCATACCCCTATGTGATAAGGACTGTCTACCCTTAACATTTTTTTTTTATTTTTTGGACAAAATTTTTTTTATTTTTTTTATAATGTGGCATTAAAAAAATGCATAGATACAAACCTAAATTTGCACCAGGCCTGTAGCCAGACCAAGAAGACAGAAGGGTAGGCATGAGTCTTGGGGGGGGGAGAATTTTTTGTTTTTTCATTTATATAAACAAAGAAAATTTTTTAACGTGTGAAATGAATACATTACACATATTTATTAAAAAAACAGTTAATTTTATAATATTTAGATGGATATGTAGATCTTTTTATACATGAGATTAATACATAAAAAATAATATAAAAATTAATTCAGGACTTTGTAACAAAATGAAGGTAAAAATACAAGATTAATTTAAAGTGGCTAGAAATATAAGAAAGAGTAGCGAAATGGGCTAGCATATGTATAAAACATTTTCTAAGTAAAACAAATTAAAAAATTTAACTAACCCGCATCCGTCATTTGCATAAAATTGATGAAAATTTTTTATTCAGATTTATATATTAAGAACAAACATGCATGTTTTGATTTAAATCTTTTGGTTGTTTACATTTTTGCTAGAATTAAGATTTGCAGTTTTTACTTATTTAAAAATTAATAAGCATTCATCATGCATAAAAAAAATTAAAATTAAAAACATTTCAATGAATTATGTATTCTTTTTGTATCTGCATCAAATTGGTGCACAACGTGCTTTTCATTTCTAGAAAGTTCCAATGGATGCGTGTTGAAAAATTATTAAAATTCAAATCTTATGTTTTGGTAGCAAATGTTGGCGACCCAGTAGAAATTTGAAAAATTGTAACAATTGATCTGAAATATTATGTTAAACAAATTTCATATACATATTCAAGTCATGAATAAGGTGAATGTGTATATTTTTTTTTATTTTAAACTAAACTAATTTTAAAGCAATACACAAATACATCTACAAAATGCATATTAATTATTCATTTAAAGTTTTTCATTGTCTGATTTGGCCAGGAGGGCTAATGGTTGCAGTAGGGGGGGAATTGCCCCCTTACCCCACCCTGGCTACAGGCCTGATTGCACCCTTCTATCACCAGCCCCTATTTTTTAGTAGTCATTTTAGAAATTTAATCTTTTTCATCCCGCTTGATAACTGATCAATTATCACTTGGTAAGTTACCCCCGCCAGGCGTCTACCGGTGTCACTTCTCGCCCAGTAAACAGCTCCTGTTTTTCTCACACAATAAACCTTCACGCCTACTTTTAAGAAAAGATAAAAAGACTTCGAAACTACTGGCCCGATTGAGCTCAAATTTTGGCAGTGGATTTGTTTCGAGTACGAGATGGTTTAAGAAATAACTGCCACACCCCTTTTACCGCAGACAAATATATAAAAAATTTGCGATGTCAAATTGCTTTGCAGTTATGGGTCGCACAGCCTCGAAATTCGGTATTCAACACAATTTTTACATGTCGTTTCACTGCTGACATTTTATGGGAATAAAAAACAAAGGGGGAGTGGCACCTTCGATAGAAACAAAACTTGCGATACCAAATAGTTTTTGAGCTACAGGTTGCACAGCATCGAAATTCAGTGTTCAACATTAATTTATACAAGCAGTTTTATTGATGACATCTTATGAGCGTTGGAAAAGGGGAGTTTCACTTTCTATACAACCCAAATTTGTGCTATCGAATAGCTTTGAAGTTAGAGGTCGCACAGCATCGAAATTCAGTATTCGACCTAAATTTACACATGCAGTTTAATTGGTAACATTTTATGGGCGTTAGACAAATGGGAGTGGCTCCTACCATACAACTCAATTTTGTGATATCGAATAGCTTTGGAGTTATAGGTCGCACAGCGTCGGAATTCATTCGACCGACACATTGATTGAAGTTTTGTTGATTTTATTTTATGAGAGTTAGAAAAGAGGCGAGACACCACCCATACAACCACAATTTTTGATATTGAATAGCTTTGGAGTTATAGATCGCTCAGTTTTAGAATTCAGTATTCGACCTCAATGTGCACATGCAGTTTCATTGATTACATTTGAAGGAAAAAGGGGACGTTACACCTCCCATTCAACCCAAATTTGTGCTATCGAATAGCTTTGGAGTTATAGGTCTCACAGCGTCGGAATTTAGAATTCGGACTAAATTACAAATGCAGTTTCATAGGTAACATTTTATGGGCGTTGCACAAGGAGCATACAACCCAAATTTGTGCTATAGAGCAGCTTTAGATTTATAGGTCGTACATCATCGGAATTCAGTATTCGACCTCAATTTACACATTCAAGGGAGCGTGGCAGCAACGCGCCGGGTTTCAGCTAGTAAATATATATACTCTCGTCCTTTATAAATAAAAAGAAATAAAATAAATTAATTTTTAATAAAAAATTTAAGTAACCCCAGACAAAATTTTTGGCCGGAAAATGAATTTAAAACTGCAGACAGGTAGTCTGTTTATTGGAATAGAAATTCAGTGGAAGTAACTTGGCAGGGAATGTACAGGCAGAATACAAGCAGGTAGTGGTAGATGAATGGATGGGGCATTAACATGGCATTGAATGCAAAATATTGGTTTCTTTTGTATATTTTATATATTTTAGGTTATTTTATATATTTGAGCTTTTTTTATTCAACTAACAGTTTTGGTCCTTGGGTTTGTCGATTTTTTCAATTTACCTAAATTTTAAAAGGCTTTGTTGTTGTGACATACAATTTTGAGTGAGATTTTTCAAACGTAAATTTCTAAGTTTTTTTTTTTAAGTTTACCTTTAGTATATCAGGTGTAAGCAAACCCAAACAAAGAAGGAAATCCACTCCTGTGGGTATAATAGCAATGCCACTAACAATACCAGAGACTACGTGTGCGAACACTTTTATTGAAAGGAATGGTGAGTTTTAAAATTATTGCTCTATAAAAACATAGTCCAACACGCAAAAATTAAGCAGATTTCCTAAACGAAATTTGACAGAGAAATGTTTGTACCGTATAATCAGTTAAAGTTTTTAATTAAGATGATGAATTCGCTGGTTCATACTTCCCAGAATCAAAAAATTGTGCATCAGGCGAGGATAGTGAAGATCCGATTGCTTTAAAAGATCGATTTGTTCTAGGATCTCTGGTATCAACATCTGAAGTCTTCACCTCAATTCTAGCATACGTTTTACGTCACAAACAACTGTTACAGACCAGTAAAAGGAAATGCGAGGAATATAATAGCAAAGGCGAATTCGGATATCTGCTCACCTTTTCAATAGGGGCACAGCTGCAAGCAATTATTTCTCGCCCAGATTTCTGCACACAAGTGCTCACCATTTAAGCAGAAAAAAGAAAATGTTGACAGGTTAGACGACATTTACGATGGCGAACTGTATCGCAATCAATGCGAAAATAGAATTATGAATGACCCCATGACTTTATCATTCATGCGGTATTTTGATGGAGCAGCACTCTATTTAACTTATACTATTAACTAGATTTTTATGTAGTAATTAGCAAATGCACTAAAAATTATTCAAAACCGACGGTCTTATCAAATTTTGAAGTCACTCTTGTACACCAGTATATCAGATCTTCTGAAATACAGTAAATTTCGCCACAATGTATTAAAAATAAATTTTGCATTACATGTAAATGATATTTTTTATGGTTTGTGTTCCACCAAATATGATTCTTAGTGTTCCACTAAATATGATTGAATACAAATAAAACACCTTTACCTATATACATTTTTAAATAACGTTTATTTCTGCAAACTTTCGGCAAAAAAATATTAATTGTAACTGTCAAGTTCACATGTTACATGTGAAAAGGTTTTCAAAAATTTCGAGTTAAAGCCAGTAAAAAGTTAGAGCTCAGAAGAGTTAAACAGAATAAAAGCGTCTTCCAGATTCTGTTGTCTAGAAAGCAAAACATTTTTAAGCTGCTAGACCATTTCAATTGGATGCCAATACAATGTTTGTTTTTAATAGAGCTCATGTGCCTGCCAGTATAGGGCGAAAGCATTCTGTTCTGTAGAAAACAAAACTTTTAAGCCTGCCCAAATATTTCAGTTCAGTGCCAAAATAATGGTTTTATTCAACAGAGTTCATATGCCTGCCGTTATAGTGCGTAGGAAGGCTGCTGCTGAAAAAACAAAAATGTTTGAGCTGCTTGAACATTTCAGTTGCCGTCCAATACAATGCCGAATTTCGACACACTGCCTTCTACTGACTTTTCCATGCCTTCATACTGCTACTCTTTGGCAGCCTTTTTTGATAAAAAGTAAACTGGCCGCCACCACATTTCAACATACTGCCAGAACTCTGCTCATTTGCCACAATTATGCTGATTTAATGCCATTTTCCTGTTGAATATTTTGCCTGGGGAATGTGTTTTTTCAACTTTTTTTTTTAAATATCCTTACTTTCATACCTTGCAAAATAATTTTTTCTGTTTGTTAAAAAATTACTATTTATCGGAATCCCGGGTTTCTTAATTATCAATCACGAAATCCCGAAATTGCTTTTGAGTCCCGAAATTGGAAGCCCAAGTCCTTACTAGAGTCATGCTATCTCCGACTTACTTTGCAAGAGTTCAAAGTGCTTCCTTTAAAAATAATAACAGCACAAGCAAAATTTACTTACGAAGAAGTATCTAACATTATTTTTACATTTATGGGCTAACATCAGCATTTTTCAAATTAATTTCCCACTAAAGATAAGCGCATATGCTTACATATATGAAAAATAAATTAAAATTTTCCAAGAATTGCCTTAAAGCTAATATTTCCGAATATTTTGCAGCTATTCATAAGAAGCTGGCAGAAACTAAACGAAGGACAAAAAGTTGCCACTTGTTCTGTTGTTACTTTTTATTGAATAAAATGTCAAGCATGATAATGTGCGAGGGTGTCAAGGCGGGTGTGTAGAGGTGTGTAAATGAGTGCTACGGTATTTTATGAACACCCCAGCAGATTAGAAATTATAAACGTTTGAGTTGCTGGGTGGGATGGTTACCAACGTTCCCAATGCCACTTACATAAAGGGCTGCCGCTGCATGGGATTGACTTGATTTTCATAATAGTTGTAATTGTTGTTGTTTTTCGTAGTATAAATCACACGTACAGAAAAAACCACCCACCAGACACATATACATTCAAGCACGATGTTACAAAGTATGGGTTAGTCCTCGTTTATAAGTGTGCAAAAAGTTTTTTCGGTGAATTGTGTACAAAATTTATGTGGCTTTTTAATATGCATGTGTTTGTGTGTGTGTGTGTGTGTGTGAGTTCAGCTTTAGCAATCTATGAGTGGGTGGTGATTTCTGTTTGTTGCTCATAAACATAAACACTGGTCGTGGAAAATAGGTTGAGGCTATCCTTTACGAGTAATAACTCATTCGTTTGAGTTTGTTTGTTGTTTTAAGTATATTCTGTGCTGTTTATATTAGTAACCGCACAGCCTCACATAGAAGCTGAGAATCTCTATGAGATAGTCAAATAAAGTATTCTATACTTCATGTGGCTGCAATTAATTGACAAACAAAAACCCTTCCGACCCCTCTTGAAAAGAATACGAAGGGAATATTTTTTCAAGATAACTTTGTTAATGGAGATTTAATGCTTACCTTCATAACTCTTGATTCGATCGAACATAATGCAAAATAATGAAACAATAAAAGTTCTGAAAAGAAATTATTAAATAAATTAGGTATTAAATAAATATTGAAATACATGTATTTTTATATAATAATTTGAAAAAGCAGATTGGGGCAAAATTGTTCAAGTGATTCACGTAGTAAAGTTTAAAAGTATTCCAATTTTAATAAAATTTCTACCATGCATAGTGCTTGTAGTTATACAGACAAGGCGTTAATTAAATTTGAGTTTAGATATACGGAATAACTTGTATAAGTAACTAATGTAGAATTAAAAATTTTTTAAACTTTTTAACGAATGGAACGATTCAACCAAATTAACTCTCTTCAATAAAATTGAGTATTTTAGTTCGGATATTAAATATTTGCATATCATATATTGTACAATAATACAACTTTCGGCTAAATAGCTTATAATTAAAATCATGTAAAAATTCACAAAAAATAAACTATTGGCTTTAGTGTTACTTAAAAAGTAATCTCTACTAAAAAGAAGTATTTCTTATTTCACATAACAAATTCAATAAATAAATGGTAAAATGAATAATTGAAGCGTTCTCGAGAATAACGTTGTAAACGACAAAATTCTAATTGTTCACTTTTATTCATTTTACAGGCACTCTATTCATTTTTATAAATTTTTTTTGGGTATGCGATAAAAATACCCCAAACTGCTCAACTGCTTACTCAGTTCTGTTTGTATATAATATAAGAGAGTAATTCTAACAGGTATTCGCAAGAAAAACACTAAAAAAAAATGTCGCTTACAGCATTATTCGCGATTATGCTTCAATTTTTCATCTACCAGTATATCCAGTAACGTCATTCACAAGTGTATCGTAATAGACTTGAAAATTGTGGGCAAACTATAAAGGATAAAAAAACCAAGAGCTCCAAAGATACTTTTTAATAGAACTTACATTTGATTTAAAATAAAAAATTATTGAGAATATATGGATACGGTGTATATTAGACCTGGCGCAACGTTGTATGAAATTTTGTTTTTTTTTAAATTCCAATTATGGGGAAAAAAAAATTAATGTCTTAAATTTTCAAATTGATCGAAGTGTGCCAAGTCGTGCCAAAATTAAATCGAAGTTTCAAATATTGAAGAAAGTAGTTAAAAATTTTTCGCTCAAATGACATTGCTCGGTTTTGTGTGTATTTCGATAAATATTTAGAAATACATAACATTTTTATTCTTATAACCAACAAGTGCAAAATTACCGTCTTAAAACAAGTGCTTTAGTTTTTTTTTACAATGTTCGTTACAAAAAGAAAACCGACGAAAATTTACCCTTTTGGAAGAAAGCTCGTATTCCAACGCCTAGTAAAATAACATGTTTTGCAAAAGTGTTAAAGTAATATGAGGTCTGGAGAACTGCGCAGAAAGGTTATATGTAATGTCCGAGTCAGCACAAAATCGTAAATGATTTTATGAACAATTTTGACTCTTTGTTCGATATTGCACACATTAACGCTCTTGACATTAAGACCATCCCAAAAGATCGAGTTTTCCTCATAATGTCTCCTTATACACACGGCAAGTTTTCTTGCCAACAAGTTGAGAATAAAAAAGCAAGAAAATACCGTCGACTTGCTGGCAAGAAAATTTGCCGAATGGAAAAGGGGTCAAAACAATGGAAAGAAGGTCGTGTGGACAGCTTGATTGGTATCAGCAAACGTCTCTTAAGGACAGAACAACGAAAGGCGCAACGACTCGAAAACGAACAGCAATAGAAATAAAAGTGTCAAGCGAATAAATCCTTAGAATTTGACTAAAAATGTTCAATACATACATTTGCAATATAAGATTTTTGATAATAGAATTTACTGTAACAAACGTTGAATTTGGTGGCAGCGATAGTAATAGCGACTTAGTAGGAGATGAAGTGACAATTCCGATGGATTCAATTGGAGGCGGAAGTATTTGAGCTTCGATACTTTCTGCAATTTCTGGTGGAGATACTAAGATTGAACGTTTAGCTCTTGTCCTCACATCTGATAATGTTGAAAAATTAATTGCAATTCCCATAGTGGAAAATGGATCTGGTGAAGCAATCGCCCAAAGTATTTAATTAATAGATAATTTCTTAAATAAAAGCTAAGCTAAAAGAGATGGAAGAACACGGCGTAAGATTAAATTTTAGACATTGCTGAAATGTCCAAAAAATATTACAGACATTTTTCGCTATCTCTTACACGGAGATAATTATTGTTTTTATACTATCAAACAACTAGAATTTGTATTCAAAATCAAGTATGATTTAAACTATCAATCATTTAGAATTTGTATTTAAATCATATAAAATCAAAATTAATTTTTTGCTTGAATCAAGCAAATGTTTTGCAAAAAAGCAAATCAGTAAAACTTGGCTCAATCACAGTGTGATTTTAGGAAAAGATTGCTAAATTGAAATTACTCCGCATGTATTTAGGAAAGAACAAAATTATATTAAATTCGAGCAAATATTTGCTATGTTTTTATAAACTTAAGTATCACATTTTTACTAAGCTCAAGCAAATTTTTGCTAAGTTGTTATAAGCTCAAATGCAAATTTTTACGAAACTCAAGCAAATATTTGCTGAGTTATAATAAACTTAAATAGTAAATTTTTACAAAATTCAAGCAAATTTCTTTTAAACACACGAGCACACGGTTGTTATTAATGAAGAAAATTAGGCGACGATTAGTTAACAACTGCGGACTTACACTCTGCCGATGTTTAAGCCTCCGGATAATGATAATTTTTAAATTTAATTTAATGTTAATAATTATTTCACTTCAAAAATATGCTAGATTTCAGCAAAAATTAATCAAAATTTGCTATTGCAATTTATAATAACTAAGCAAATATTTCATTGAATTAAGCAGAAATTTGCTATTGCAGTTTTTAACAACTTAGAAAAATTTTACTTGAATGTAATCAAAATTTGAAATTTGAAATTTGCTATTGCAGTTTATAACAACTTAGCAAAATTTTGAAATTCTTGAAATTTGCTATTGCAGTTTATTACAACTTAGCAAAATTTTGCTTGAATTTAATCAAATTTTAAGCAAATTTTGATTAGTTTTTGCTGAAATCTAGCATAATTTTGAAGTGGCTAAGATTCAAGCGCAAGTTTTGCTTACAAATAAAATACAAATTTAGCAAACAGTTTTCTACGTGTACGGATGCCCTACAATAAGCATTTTGTATTTAACATGTGCGAATATAGTATATTGGGATGATGAAATTTCTTACAAACAGTAAATTTTGAAAAATTCCCGTTATTTTGACATCAAATTTATGACGATATCTCAAAAACTGTAGCTTTTCTTAGTACAAAGTATTTTTGTATGAAAAGTCGTTGGTTAACACTGAGCAGCAAACTGAAAGTAGAAAGAGTCATTTTTTATCTCTTTCTATGCTCATCTGAGAACGGAAGCGATTTCATATCACAGTGTAGGTCGAAGCTCATAGTGAAAAGGTCGAATTTCGGCCACTGGCGAACTCTAGTAAGTATTAAAAAAGTAATACTTTTAATAACAGATATTTTATATGAGTTCAAAATAATTGTTTTCTTGTTATTTCTTAACTGAATTTGAAGCTCTTGACTAGTTTGGAAACTTCATTTTTATTATGTGTTAACTAGTTAAATATAAGGTGGTTTAATGAGAATATAAACTGGTAAAATGCAGAAAACAAGAAACAAAAACTTTTAGTGTGTTCTATATTTTCAATTTCGAGCTCATTGTGGCACGGCTTGGCACACTCCGATTGACCTGAGGATTAAAGACGTTGATTTTGTCATCAAATGGCATACTTTAGCCGCTACCTGCAATCAAAATTCCGAAAAAAATGTACGCCAGGTCTAGTGCAAGTACTATGTATAATCGAGATTTTCCCATTCCCATTAGCGATTTTCCCAAAAATTAAATTTCGTATGAAAAATTTAATTTCATATAAGAGTAAATTTTTTTAAGGAATTTCGTTAGAAATCATATTTAGACATGGTCCGATATCTAGGATTTCTCACATTTCAGCTTTTTAGCAGTAGTTTCTTGTTAATTTCCTGAACCTCCACCAAAAGTAACGTTTTGCAATAATGTAAAAAAAATTTATTAAAATAAATTACATTATAACATTTGTGTCAAAAAATTAAATAAAAATTTGTGTCAAAAACCGTTTCAGGAGTATACTCCTTTAGAATCGATTTCATATAAAGTCCATTTTTCATTATATGTAAACCATGAACACTAGTGAAACTAATTAAAGACAAAGGATAGTAAAACTGCGTTCTCACTTTTTTTCTGGAGCGTCAGGATTTTTTTTAAAGGATTTTTAAGTTACAAAAAGTATTTGTTTAAATACGTAAAACCAACAAAACATGACAATATGTTATCAAATGAAAGACTTCAATTTGTTTTAAAAAAAATTCCCATTTCTTAACCGTTCTAGAAAAAATAGCTTGTTGAACAGATAATTCTATATTTAACTATTTACATATTATACGATTGAAAAAGTTAATTATGAAAATTAAGAAATTTTTGCAAAACAAATTATTAATTTGTTTGTTTTCGCTCTACAAAAAATTTTTAAATTTAAAAATTTACGACGAATAATGGCTCGTTAGAAAGTTAATTTTATGCTTAATATGATAATGCCTTGAGTTGTATAAACAAATTTTTATTACGATAATTTTAATTATTTTCAAAAAACAAACTCGGGTTTTTCACTATAAATGTTATGAACCAACTTTGGGGCTGGGCTCCTTGCCTTCCCGTTATCTTAATCAGAAAATTCAAGATCGCGTAGGAAAATGTTGCTCTGGTAAAGCTATAGACTGACCTTTCTGTATAGAAAACTGTTTGTTGTACACATATATCAAAAATGTTGATATAGATGGCGCTCAACAATGAAATTTAACAAAACCGAATAACTTGACAAATATGAAAGCTGGGGTCTTGAAATTAAAATCCATATTGTTATCAAAATCAATTCTTCAAATAATATAAGTGGTATGGAGCGTGGCATCTCCTATGCAACTTAAACATCTTAAACACGATATTTTGCGCTTTGGAAAGAACGATGAATTTTATAGAAACTAATCAGCACAAAAAATGTGTGCCACGTTGGAAATGAGAACGTGGCACCATCCATACATCTCCAAAACCTAAAAATCGAGTACCTACTCCGAAACTAACCGTCGGTTGAGTTCAAACTTTCGGAAAATATTAACCTCGCTGTGCGATTATTTCGATACAGATACACAACATAAGCTGCAAATTTATAAATATATATGTAAGGCGTAGCAAAGCTTGCCGAGAAATAGCTTGTATAGATATTAAATAAACAGTCTTAAAATCAGTTATCCGCATAACAAAAATATAAGATACACTCAAAAGTCTGTTAGTTAACTTACTTGGATACGTTTGCAGAAGTTTTGAGATGCTTGGGCGCACACGCGCACACACGCACACACGCATCAAGAACTTAGCCAACAATTTGTGGTAGCTAAGCCGATGTTAAAAATCGAAAAATAAACAAAAAACATACAACAGCCGCAACAACAACATTAATATCTCGAAATTTTAAGCTAATAACAATAATTTTTTTCTGTGAGTGAGTTACACACTAAACACTAATCGAAACGATAAAAGCTACAAAAAAATAACCCAAAATACCTATAATCAAAGTCACAATCATAACATCAGCTGTCAACATAAAAAACAACAAAAAAGAAAACAACAACAGAAAAATAAAAGAAATTATTATGGCGGCAAACATTGAGGATGCACTGAAGCAAGTAGTAGAATAAATGAAAAAGTAGAAGAAGGGCAAAATAAATTTTTTTCAAATGACAACAATAAAGAAACAGCAACAACAAATTTTAGCTCTGTGTCGTTCCTGACATTACTCCACCATCTTTAATGTAAAATAAAGCAGAAAAACTCTTACACACACACACACACACACATACCGAGTTACTCCTTGCTGGCATCAAAGTCAAAGTCTACGCGAAAAAACTTTTGTTGGAAAATCTTTATCCATACTTACAATCCAAAAATTAACGAATATTCAGACTCCGCTTTTGTAGCGTATCCTTGCTAAATTCCTCGTCGCGCTTGCAGCCCGCCCGCAGACCAGCGACGCACAGTGGACCGTCCCATACAAGTTAGTTGGAAGAAATTGTTTTATGATTTTAAATGATAGGGTATACGTGTAATGCTATAGTAGAAATGCAGATATGCACAGAATGCACAGAATGCACAAGTCCTCAAGTTCTAAATTGCACTGGCAAGTTCAGTGAATCGTGAATACCGTGAAATGTTGATCAAAAACACTTAAGTTTTTACTTTTATTTGTATACCTGTTGTTGAAATTAGCTGTTTTCGAACTCCCGAAAGTAAATTCAAACTCACACTAATAAAGTGACATTACCAAAATGGTCAAATATCTTTAAATTCCACAAAAATAAATTTAATGCCTTAAAATTTTTCACATTAGCCTTAACACTCAATATACACTTTGACTATGAAATTTGTAAATATCGAATGAAAACCACGTCTACCTCCCAAACAAAGTTGAAACTCTTTGGTTTTTTCGTCGTAACTCCCAAACCATACACCCTACAAGGACGATTTATGCACCAAAATGTTTGCTAAGCCTCTGCCTACAAGATTGCATTCTTGGAAAAATTGTGAAAATAATATTACATCAGATTTTTATATGTTCTTTTTGGTGACTTTTTTTTCGCCATAAAATTCGTCTTAAAATCCAAACTACACATCTGACAAGGATTAAAATGATCGGCATAGCAACGTCCTTAAGGCAAGTTCTTTCTACGTTCATATGACTTTTGCTATATCTCCTCTAGTTTAGGAGTTATAGAACACTTTTTGGAGTTAGTTGGCCAAAAACATGTGGACTTGTCGTCATAACTACCAAACCACACATCCTACAAGAACGATTTATGCACCAAAATGTTTCTACTACATATACCCACAAGACTAAATTTTTAGAAAAAGTATTTTTTCAACAATCAGTTTTATACATAATTTTTGGTGATTTTCCCACTTTTTTTATTGTTTTTTGGCCATAACTCCCAAACCATACATCATAAAAGAACGAATTATGCACCAAAATGCAAAACTAAGCAAAAAATTTTGCTGGAAGTGGGGGTCTATACTGACCCCCTGGGGAGTTATGGGCTAATTTTGCGTTTTCCGGAGATTGTTTCACTAAAAATACTCTTGCAACGAAAGTTTCTTAAATTAAGCTTTATGAAATAACGTTATAGAGAATTAATTGCATGACCTTTCCAACGATATGCAACACTAATAGAGATTTGTGTCACAAATAGAAGTTAAACTAGCAAAATTTGTAAAAAAATACACTTTTTTAAGTTTAAAGTGAATTTTGTGGGAAGGGCGTGACCAGGCCCGTAGCCAGAAAATAAGAGCCGGGCAGGCTGAGCCTCCAGTAAAAAAATAAAAATTTTTTTCATACATTTTTATATAAATATATATACGCATATTAACATATTTTCAAATGAATTTTTTATATATTTACATGTTAATTAATGAGTTTATTGTTCAAATGTATATTTTAGTAAAAAAAAAGTTAAGTATATTAACATATAAAGCCTAGTACTCTGTTCGCTTGCGTGAAACTTCGCTGGCAACATCTATTTCTTTGTTGCGTGAAATTTCTGACTTATAGTTTGTTGCGAGGAATTTCTATGGCAACGTTTCTCAGAGAGACTCAGAAAATAAGTTGGAAGATTTCATATGATATCTCTCTTTTCACTTCAAAATAAATAGGCAGTACAATTAAATTGTCGTGAAAAAATGTTGCTCAGAAACATGTTGCGATAATTTCACGCAGCGGAAAAGAGTACTGCTCTGACGAACATTCTGTGAAAATTTCCACACTTGTTTCGCAGCTGTCACTTTTTGTATGGAGATTTGAGTGGAATTTCACATGAAACTGAACAGAGTACTATGCTTTAAATATAACATAAATGAGTTCAATGTTTGAAAGCGAATTTCTAATAATACATTAATTTCCACTACAGTCACAGCTCTGCTGTTTAATACAAAGGCAATCGTCTTAGTTTCTCATTAAATTTGCGAAGATAATCTTTGAACTCTGTTGATTTGGTTTACACGGGAATATGATGCTTCCGCCGTACCGCCGGAATACCGCCGCAATACCGCCGTACTGTTGCCGAATGTTTCGATTGCACAAAACAAATTATAAGTATCAGAAAACGCATCGCGCATTAGATACAATTCATTCAACGTATCAAAACTGATTGAATATGGTGATGTTTTCTGATGCTCATCCCATTTTTGTCCAGATATTTCTTTGCGACAGACATCTCGGCATCAGAGGGTATTTTTAAGCCTACAGATCATAATATTTTCAAACTAGCCGGCTTCATTTCGTAAGCTTATGACAATGCCAACAATATACGATCATTTTTGGTGAAACGCTTTTTTAATTTGAATATAATACAATATTATCAAAGATATCAAAGTAAGCCGGCTTAATTTCAATAGAATATTCACTTCTCTCACCAAGTGATTGTTCTACTACTGAGTTTCGCGTGATATAAAACCTTTTTATTTTAATTGTTTTTGAGCAAAAGTACCTCATTCAATCGCAAGCTATGTCTGCAACATCCATTATTTTCCTTTCAGCCTTTCCAATTTTTTATGCTCCCAATTAGTAGTTTTAGTTAAACTAATTATTATTAGTAGATTGGGGAAAGTATGTAAAACTATTTGAGAATGAATGCAAAGTATTCAGATTACAGGAATAAGGAAGACTGCCGCTTAAAGTTGAAAAATCCGAAATGCAGTCAGCTGGCGCTTGAATCATGATATAATTTCGAAATCCTCCCCATTCATCCTCAAGTAGTTGCAAGTGTTTTTCCTAATCAGAACAGCAAACTGGGAGACACAAAAGCTGGAAAAACGACTGCACCAACTGCAATTTTTTTTGTGTATATTTAGTTTAAAACACTTAAAATAATAAATTATCTAAAAAACTTGCTCAAAAAATCTTGAAAACAATTAAAATAACAATATTCTATAAATTTTCACCAAAAAATAACTTTCTTTACAAATTTTTGACAGCTGTTATTGGCAATGACTGACAAAAGAGGGCAGTTGTAAAAGCATACGGAAATTTGGCTAGGGCAGGCTCGACAGATTCTAGGGCAGGCTAAGCCTGCCCTAGCACCACACTAGCTACGGGCCTGGGCGTGACAGAGGATGGAAGGAAGGATGGGGTGATTGAACAAAACAATGTATAATTGCATTCAAACTTATTTACATTACAATAAAGTACTGAAGAATGGCGTGGTAGCTGTATTAATGCACAGCAAAATACCTAAAACTACAAAAAATAAAGGGCTGTAGCCGAAAAGCCCTTGAAAGGGAAGCTTGGCAAAAGTTGCCAAACCTAAAAATGTTCGAAATATTAAGTATATATAATAAAATTTAAGAAATTGTCAAAAGTAAATACAAGAACAATCAAGAAGGGATCAAATTCAACCTGTAATATGGCAAAAATTACCGTTTTTGGTAATTCCAGCGTATCCTCAAACACAAACATATTATTAATGGATAAAATCATTTTTGTTGTACATAGAATATTTTAAGCATACATCTGCGTTGACAAAAAGTGGTCTACCGTTTCTGTGAAGTTAGTTAATCGTTTAGGAGTTATGTCATTAAAAAAAAAAATGGGAAATCGTGATGTAGGGAAGCGAAAAGGCAAATTTTCCCAAACAAATTTTTGTAACTTTGACACCATACGGTAAGTGAAATAATTATTAACATTGACTTAAATTGAAAAAATACCACCACCAGGATACTTGAATCTCGGTCGCGTGTGTGCAAGTGCATGTCGCCTAATTTCCTTCATTAAGAATAAACGTTAGCTCGTGCGTTTGAAAGAAATTTGCTTGAATTTAGTAAAAATTTGCAATTTGAGTTTATAATAACTTAGCAAATATTTGCTTAAATAAAGTAGAAATTTGCTTTTTCAGTTTATAATAACTTAGCAAAATTTAGCTTGAATTTAATCAAAATTTTGCCTTTTTCTAAATACATGAGGAGTGATTTCAATTTAGCAATCTTTTTATAAAATCACACAGTGATTGAGCAAAGTTTTGCTGATTTGCTTTCAAGCAAAACATTTGCTTGATTCAAGCAAAATAATTATCTACGTGTCTGTTTATTAATCATATACTAGTATCACCTGTGGCCGAAATTCGACCAACCTTCAATCAATCGTTTTTTCTAGTTCTGAGGCATGACCTTGCTTTAAGAAAATGTGCTGTACTAAGAAAATCTTAAGTTTCAAATTATCGCAATAATTTTGATATAAAAATAGTCGAAACTTTTTTAAAAATATCTGTAAAAACATTACAAATAAAAACTTTCGTACAACGTTATTTTTCACAACCAAGGCTTTTCATATAAAAACACGTTGTACTGAGAAAAGCTATAGTTTTCAAGATATCGCCATAACTTTGATGTCAAAATAAAGGGAATTTTTCAGAATTTACTATTTATAAGAAATTTCACCATTACAATATATATTCACACATGTTACTTACAAAAATGCTTATTGTAGGGTATTCGTAAGAGATAGCGAAAAATGTTTTTTGTACATTGTATTAACGTCGAAAATTTCCTCTTACACCATGGTCTTCCAATTTTTATAGTTTAGTTTTTACTTAAGAAATATTCTTCAAACGCTTGCATTGGTCACAAAAATATTCAGTGAACTCCTTCTCCATACTCTAATTTCTTTAAAAAAAATTATTAAATTCGGTTCAGAAACACGGCAGAACTGTTTCTCCCAGGCATATTTCTATATACACCGAAATGGCTGAAAACATAGATTTGTGTATATAACTTTAGAGTGGTTTGAAATATTTGAAAATTTTTTTCATAGAAATCATTTTTTGAGCTATAGAACTTTGTAAAAAAATTTAAAAACAACATTTTGAAAAATTTAATTTTCATCAAAAAATCATAGGGGGTGGTAGGTAGCTCATCAATTTCGATGATAGAAACTGTTTATTGAATTATGTGTCAAAATGAGGCAATTTTTGCAAATAAATGCTATGTCATATGAAAGAGTGTAAAAAAAAATGTAATAAGAAAAAAACATTACAACAAAAAAAACGTTTGTGTTATTTCTTGAGCAAAATCTAAATATTTTAGAGGTTTTTTAAACCAATATAAAACATTGAATTGATGGGATAATGGTTAATCTTTCTCCAAAATTTCTCCAAAGTCAAGGAATTGATCTTTCAGACAAAGAAAATTTGTTGAGAATTGATTCAAAAATGGCTAAGATATTTACTTGCAAAGTCAAAACTTGAAATTTCAATAGTTTTTTCTCATTTTGAGGCGATGGCCTTGCTTGAAGGAAATGCGTTGTACTGAGAATATATAAATTTTTTGAGATATTTAAATAATTTTAATATCATTTTAAGGGGATATTTTTAACGTACTATCTGTGGAAAATATTATCAAGAAAGTTTTTATATACCGTTATATTCCTCAACCAATGACTTTTCATACAAAAATACGTTGTACTGAGAATATCTATAGTTTTCGAGATATCGCTATAATTTTTATGTCAAAATAACGGAAATTTTTCAGATTTACAACTTGTAAGAAATTTCACTATTACAATATATATTCATTCTTGTTATATAAAAAAATGCTATTGTAGGATATCCGTAAGAGATGACGCAAAATGTTTGAAGTATTTTTTGCACACCTTATCAGTGTCTAAAATTCCCTATAATATTATATTCTTCCATCTGTTACAGTTTAGCTTTTATTTAATAAATGCTCTTTTTACGCTCATATTTTAGGTCAAAGATCACAAATCCAAAATGTTATCATACTGTGCAGCCAGATCTTTCATTTGATACCTCATTCATATTCTACCTCTTCCTAGCCCTGAGATTCCTTACTAAAAATAATACAAACTTTCAACGTTAATATTTCGGGTCAGAGGTCATAAATTTAAAATCTAATAATTCTGCACATATGGGGTGCAGTACCTTTCGAATGATATAAGATTCATTGTCCTTATTCTTAAATTAATATCGAAAAAGTGTACAGCAACATTTGATGTTTGCCTATTAATATATAAGAAATGACGTCTAATTTTGATTTCGTTATTGTAGCTTTTTGTATTTCTTAGATATAGCACAAAAAGTGTTAAGTTGTATGGGATCTGCCACGCCTACTAATCTAAAATATCTGAAATACTTTTTTTAGCTTACCTATACCTGAAACATCGAAAACTACTAAAACAATCCTCAAAATATTTTTTCCGTTTAACTTGTATGCAGAGCTGGGTTGTAATGATTCCTTTTAAATTTAATTCCACCTCAATTCCAATTCCTTGGAATTAGGAATTGGTAATTGTACATCTCAATTCTTAAGAAATGGAATTACAAAAACTTCTCAATTACATTGCAGGAATTCTCATTGGTAATTGGACATCTCAATTCCTCAGGAATGGAATTAGAAAAAATCGTCAATTCCATTACAGGCATTGGTATTGGTGATTGTAATTGGTAATTGAACACCTCAATTCCTCGGAATGGAATTGGAAAAAATTGTTAATTCCATTACTGGAATTGTAATGGGTAATTGACGACTTCAATTCCTCAGGAATGGAATTGAAAAAATTGTAAATTCCATTACTGGAACTGTAATTGGTAATTGAATGCCTCAATTCGTTAGGGATAGAATTGGAAAACATCGCTTTGTTAATAGATTAATGAAATTTTATACAGGGGTGTGAAAGTTGTGTACCAAGTACCTTGCAAAAAGTCGGCGGGATTGAACCAAGTAACGTAGCAGCTATAAAGTTTGTTCTAACTCAAAATGTGGTATTAAATTAAAAAATTGCTATCTTCAAAAATGCATTTATTTGTAAATATTTCATTAACGGACTAACAGTGGGAGTCAAATAAAGTTTTCTAATACTACATAATGAAGTAGTTTTGAATTAATGAAAAAGTTATTGAAATTTTAACTTCAAATTACAATTCCTGTGATAGAATTGTCGAGTTTTTCCAATTCCATTTATGAGGAATTAAAGTGTTCAATTACTAATTACAATTTCTGTAATGTAATTGACGATTTTTTCAATTCAATTTTAAGGAATTGAGGTGTTCAATTACCAATTACAATTCCTGTAATGGAAGTGACGATTTTTTGCAATTTCATTCCTGAGGAATTGAGAGGACCAATTACCAATTCCTAATTCCAAGGGATTGTTATTGAATTCTAATGATTACTTTTTGACCCAGCTCTGCTTGTATGAAACGACGCGTCGCACAGTGTAACGAGGTGGACAATTAAATAATGGGTCATTCGCCATACAGTCCTGATTTGGCACCCAATGACTTCTGTTTGTTCCCGCACATCAAAAAAAAAACTGCGCACAGTGTAACGAGGTGGACAAAAGTAGGTATGGAAAAAAAGTAATAAATTTGTACAAGTAATTATGCACATTTATAGTTTGAGTCTTTATTATGTGAATCTAAAATGATTATTTGCTATCGTTGAATTTGTGGTAGTTACGGTCTTTATATGCTGCCTTGAAAATTTTACGAATTATTAGTTTTTATAGTTTTGTACTGAATATTTTCCAAAATTTCAAAATGTTAGTAAAATTCATATAAGAAACATATTTACAAATTTTTGCAAAATACAAAACTTTAAAAATATAAATAAAAAAATTTTCATATACCACAAAAAGTTCATATACCTAGAAATCCAAAAAACCTATGTATCTGAATACAATTAAAAAAAAAATTTTTTAAGTATGTTCTTAAAACATGCCTTTCTTTACACATTCCTAAAATTTGGTATAAGACTACATTACAATAAGGATTTTACGATCACTTCGCTAAAGCAAGTTTTGACGAAAATACGCAAATTTATATGAAAAAATTAAAAATTTTTTATAAAGTTTTGAATGCAATCAAACAAAATGGACATTTTTGTTTTTTTTTTTGTGAAGTATATCTCAAAATAACTCTTTCTCAACAGATTCTTTAAATTTGGGAAACTGAAAAAAAACTATGGATTTTATGACCTGTTCCCTGGAGGCTTTGTTGTGCAAAGACATTTTTTACGTAAAAAATACAAAAATCAATATCCTAAAAATATTAATTTTTTTTTAATATTTATGCATCTTCTTCTTGCTAGGTGATGTAGCAAAAAAGTCGTTTTCAGCCAGGGCGAAGATTTCCCGAGATAAACGCATCTGATTTCATTGTAGTTCATCTTAAATTGATTGTTAGAGTTTTGACTAAAACATTCACAAGAACTGTTCAGTTTGGTTACATTTTACTCTCTCTAATTTTACGCTGTCATTCTCAGCCAATAAGATCATGCTGATAAGTTTGTAGTGAAGGTTGTAGGCTTAACCCTCCGATGCCTGACAAGGTTTTAGTACAGTTAAAGGCCCAACCAAAATAGACGAGTTGCTCCGTAACGAGTAAAAACGTAAGTGTTCTGTGTGTCACACCCGAGAAAAAAAATTTATTTAAAAATAAAAACTATACACAAAATAGCTTCTTTTTAATGTTTTTTATTAACAGCCCTATTCTGGCAAATTGTTAACCAGTATTTTGAATATTTCTATATGTTTGTTGTTTTCAAAACAAAATTTGAAGCACAAAAAAAAATTTTTGAATGAAATTGTCAATAACAGAAAAGCAGTTGACAATTTTTATCAAAATTTATTATCTTTGAGCTTCAAATTTTGTTTTGAAATCAAAAAATTACAACAAACATATTAAAATATTCAAAATACTAGTTAATAATTTGTTAATTTGCCAGAATAGTGCTGTTAGTCAATAATATATTAATTTGAGAAAGAAAAAGAAAACATTTCTGTTCCTTAAGCCTTTTCCACACTTGGTCAACGCAATTCCAACGCAACTTCAACGCAACAGCGAAAAAGTTGATAAGCAATGCAACTAGAAACCGAATGCATTCAGACTTTCAAAAGTTATGCAACATGTGTAAGACATCTGAAAAAACATTAACAAATAATTAACTGACATTATGCAAACGAACTTATTATAAAATTAAAATAAAGAAGGACAATAAGACAATATTAATATATAGCGTACTGCACTACAAATAATTGAATTCACAAAATAAACAAACTGATGCAGCAAGTCGCCGATGAAAATTGCGGAAAGCCACGTTGCGTTGAACAGGTTGAGTACGTGTCGAGAACTTGTTGAGTGCAAGTTGCTTAATCTGAAGGTTCCGGTATAAATACACAGGCTAGCAACTTGAGTTGGAGTTGCGTTGACCAAGTGTGGAAAAGGCCTTAGAAATATTTTTTTTTTGTTATTTAAATTAGAGATAAAAAATGAATGCACAATTTATTGAAACAATTTGACAAGACATATTATTCCGTAAGAACCGAACTGCTAGCGTAGCAACTCAACAATAGCTGTGCAGAGTGCGTTTTTATTTTGTTAAAATTTGTTTCAATTTCACCATTATTTCACTCATCTTTCACAAATCTTTGTTGAAAATTCAAAAAGGTACAAATTAAATAAATAACACTCGTTTGCCAACTGATCAGCTGATTCTAGTCTTTTTTCGTCTATTTTGGTTGGGCCTTAAGTCTGACAAGGTCCCCAGGGACCTTCTTTATGAATATGGGGTTCGCTGCTTATAATTATAAAATTTTTTGGACCCTAATAATGTCATTACCATTTTTTGTTTTCATATGTTTGGCGTAGAGTCGTAGAATATGAGTGGTTATATATTTAGGCAAATGAAATAGAGAAAAAGTCAGCTCTTTGCCAGCACATCTGTATATATAAAAATATATCGTGGTTTCTTCGGATGCTTAAAACTTGAAAACGGTTGGATCAAATCGAATATTTCTTTCTGCGGGTTTGTTTGCAATTGCTATGCAAAGGTTAAGAAAAAAAATATAAGTAGAAAAATTCTGAACAGGTGGCGCTGTAGGCGCATATTTCGTTTATCAGTTTAATTCGGACGTGATATCGAATAGCTTTGAAATTATATATCGAAACTCTTCGGAATTCGAAATTCGACCAAAATTTACACGTGCCGTTTCACTCAAAACATTTTATGGGTGTTCTGCAAGGGGCGTGGCACCTCCCACATAACCCAAATTTGCGATATCGAATAGTTATGGAATTATAGGCCGTACAGCCTCGGAATACGGTATTCGACCACAATTTACACATGTCGTTTCACTGATAACATTTTAGGGGCGTTGGAAAAGCGGGCATTGGAAAAGGGGGCGTTGCACCTCCTATACCACCTTAATTTGAGAAATAAGATTGCTTTTAATTTATCGCACAGTCATGGAAATTAGTATTCGACCAGAATTTACACATGCAGTTTCACTGATAACGTTTTATGGGACTTTTGTAACAGGGGCGTGGCAGCAACACGCCGGGTTTCCGCTATTAAAGCTATATAAACAAATAATTAACAAGAAAATTCCAGAAAAAATAAAAATCATAAGCATATTGTATTGAGATCCCTGTGGACCTTGTAGAGCAAAACCGCCATAAGTAACTTTAACCCGGCCATTAAAATGAAAACGTTTACGTAATTGTATCGTATCTAATTTCATTAGCTTCAATGGGATGTATCCCATTTAAGGAAGTCAGGAAGGCTGCAATTTTTCTGTCGAATCATATTAAAATGCTTTATCGTTGAAAACTGCATAGGTCTCAGAGGGCCTTCTTAGGCATTTGAGGGTTAAATATGTTAAAATATTAATTATATTGCTTTAGAAGCTAGTCATAAAAAGTTTAGAAAAATTAGCTTAAATCATACCCTTAATAACTTTTGAGAACTAGGCAATATAGATTCATACTGCTTTCACCAGATCCTTCTCTATCTTCTCTTAGAAAAATCTTCTCTGAAAAAAAACAGAATCATGATAATGAAATCAATGAATTCATTTTAAATGAAGATCATGATGCGAAGATGACAAAATTTATTTCATTTCTCATCTCGATTTCTCTGACTTTGTGTCGAATGACTCTTCAAATTATTCTGATGACAGTCAATAATTTTCTTTGTTATTTTCTCTCATTCTTAAGATTATTAGTGTAAAATTTAAACTAGTTAAAAATAAACAAGTTAATTTCCTTTCTTATACTTTCTACAACTGGAGATACTGCACTTTCAATCTTTATTTTGTATGGGAGGTGGGCGAAGGACGTGGCAGATCTTTATGAAATTTTTTTACAGTAACTATGTAAATCAATTAAAGAATTATTTCATTAAACTTGTTCCTTACACTTTCTACACCTGGAGATACTGCACTTTTATTCTTCATTTTGTATGGGAGCTGGGTGAAGGGCGTGGCAAATATTGATGATATTTTTAAATGGCCATTTTGTTTATCTATTCAAAAAAAATAGCTATTTTGGTTTTTACACTTTCTACAATTCGAGATATTTCACTTTTATTGTTTATTTTGCATGGGAGGTGGACGAATGGCGTGGCCGAACTTTATATAAAAGTGTGTAGCGTTTTATATTTACGAAATAATTACACATGCTAAATTTCATGTACATACGATGATTTCTTCTATTTTTGTCGCTCATCCCATAGACACTGTGCGTCGTCGTCTTTGATATGCAGCGTAAAAACAACAACCAAAATATTTCCAAAAAATAAAAACAAAAAAAAAACATGCTTACAAAATTTTCCATTCTTGGCTGACATTTGTTGGTTGATTTTCCTCTTGCTTTCTGTGTATGCCTCGTATAATTGTGCTTCTTAGTCTATCCGTCTGTCTGTCTGAATAACTGACGTCCCTCGTTTTCAACGTTTGGCCTGATTCGCCAGCGATTTCTTTTTAACGAGAAATCTTTTTCTTATTGTATTTGGCTTTATGTTTAAGATACTTTTACTAGGTTTTATTGTTGCTGTTGTTGCCAGTGTTTTGTCGAGGAATGTAAAGAAATCAATTTGGTTTTCGTCACATTTACGACAAGATAAAAAACGTGAGATAAAAAAGACGTAACTAAAGCAGAAGCGTAATGCTGTAAAGCCGGCAGAATGTTTCAGTCAAAGTTAGACCAACTTGCTCTAAGTGGCATGAAAATTTCTTAAATTTAACATTTGAAACACTTTATTTGAAAGAGCTTACTATACTATAGCGAAAAAGGGATAGCGTCAACTTTGGACTTAAGATTTAGAGTTAAACCATTTTATTTCAATTAAATTTAAGGATCACCACTACAGTGAAATTCGGGTTTTCCCCCATTTTCCGATAGTTTATACTTTTCAAAATAACATTCAAAAACTTCAAGTATGTCTTTACGAAAGTTATTAAAGTTACTAAAGTTACTTAAGCTTTTAATCTTACTACTACATATTCAATACTTTTATCTTTAACCCATTAAGCGCGGTTGGGTATTTTTTTACAAATGAAAATGCTTCTGCAGAATTGATCATATATCAGGATTGGTACCAGCTAAGTGTTTAATTTTTTGTTTGTTGCTTTAAGAAAACATAGTGCTATAAATTGTTTTTGTAGTGTGTCAAGAAATTTTTACTTTAGGATGACATTTGGGTCTAATTTTTTTTTTTTTTTTTTGTTAAATTTAATAAATAAATATTTTCATTCGTAACACTATTAAACATGTATTATGAATATGGTATTAAAAACTTGATGTGTTGTATGGTTTATTATAAAATTCGTCAATGTGGGACCCTTTTAAAAAAAAATAAGATTGATCAAACCCAGAAAATAAAGTCAATTTTTAAACAATTATAACTTCGAGCACAAAGTATATTTCAAGGTTTTGGATTTTGGACTTTTTTATGTCTTAATCGTCATTGAACTTAATATAAAATACAATTAAAAATTTTAATAAATAAAAACAGAAAAATCTAAAATATGACTGTAATTTTTTCAAGCAATGAAAATTTAAGTAAAATTTAGCAGAAAATATCTAGGTAATTCAGCATTATTAAAGTCGAAGGCTATAACTATCATAAAATATTGTACTTCTAACTTCTTTTTCTGTAAAAACCTGCTGCATCTAGCAGCTATTAAGAAAAACCACTTAATTTGAAAAAAGTCTTAAAAATCAAATTTTGCCCTAAAATGCACTGATTTCCAAGACAATTTGTAAGTACTCTTTAATTTAAAGAAAAATAAAATAGAATTCATTATTTAAAACAAGTTGTGACCTTCTTTTGTATTAGCAACCATTTTTTTAAAAAAAATTTTTTTTACGTTTCGTTAATTTGGTACTATTGTTTTACAGGAGATATATCTAAAAGTTATCCGATTTGACATATTTTTAACATGATGCTGAAGTTAAGTTAAATAACCTAAATTTACTCTTTTAAAACATAAGTAAGCAATTTTATGCGGGTTTTTTTTTTATTAAAAAAATATGGTTTGTATGGGAAGTAGGCGATGCAGTTGACCAAGAATTCTAATTTTTTGTGCTGTTACTTAATTTAGGCTTAAACTCATTTTTATCAAATTGCATGGCTCTAGCTTTTATAGTTTCTGATATAGTGCAAATGTCATCCTAAAATCGAAAAAAGCGCACTGTGCGTCGCTTTTTGAACAATTCTTCCTTAGGTGTGTCAATATTTCCCATATTTCCCAATAGTCCCGTCAGATCCGAATACCTTTGCTTCATCTGGCCATAGAACGTTTTGCTAATTTTCCCAATAAAATTATTTGTGTGTTCAAACGTAAGATGAAATATAAAAGTGGAGTATTAATATTGATTTCTCTACTAGTCAAAAGGTGTCGCTTTCAATACATTTCTACCAACCTGTATTACACATATGCAGCCCACGTTGCAAAAAAACATGAAATAACTTACAAATACTTGTAAATAATAGAAAATATAAGCAGTAATGGGTTAATTTTCACTGTATCGAAGTTAAAATACACCCACGGCAGTGTATTAGTGTAATCGAAATTTTTATTATTTTGATGACTTCACTTTTTATTAAAAATTTTTTTAAATTTTTAACTCAGAGTACGTTTTGAATATCAAAGCTTATGTGTAAAAAAGTGGCAAGTGTAAGCAAAAATGTATCTCGAATTTATAAAGATTTTTGCTACCAACTATGATGACGTCAATTTGTGTTAAGATTTAAACTTATTTGCAAAATTTTAAGGCATTATATTGCTTTTTGTGAAAAGCACAATAAATATTTTTCTATACTTGCCACGCCTTTTTATGGATGTTAAAAACAAAGTGACAAAGTTAATATGCCCCTTACGCAGTATGCGTAGGAGCTTAAAAAGGATTATAAATTTATTATAGCTATAAATTTAAGATTTTTTTATATATTGGTACACGAAACAAGACGATGCCGCACAGATTTTATAATTTTTCCCTTGCTTATAGCTTAAAATTGCCAAGTTTTTATAAATATTACTTTTGTTGTTGTCAATATTAATAATGTTCATGAAGATATTTTTAACGATATCACAGATATATTGATTAAAAACAAGACCATTACAAATTCGAATTCTTACAAATTATTCTTCTATTCTTTCTTCAATTCTTCTTACCATTACATATTGCAAATTCTGTAAGAAATAGGTTTTTCATTTAATATTCACGACCTTATATACACAAATACCAATACTTATATTAAGCAACATAAAAAAATACCTGTTTTCAGAAAACTCCTTTTTTAATTCATAAAATCTTTGTAGTTTATTTTAAAAAAAATTGTATCCTAAAATGCACCCATAAAATCAATAATTCTAAGTATTGTTCTATATTTTTGTTGGATTTCTAAATTTTCTTTTCTTTTAACTACTCGTATTCGAACGTTTCTTTATTGACGCTTTAAGAGCTCAAAGCTGTTGAGTATTCTGTTGAGCCAGCGGCACCATATCAAATATCACAAGAACTAAGAAGAAAATGCATGTTTATTGAAATGTTTTCATTGCGACCATCACCTCTACACTAAAAAACAAACAATGGTAAACCTCAGTTAGGAAAGCTGACTTCAAAAGCTTCTTAAGAACATAAGCCGCTAGGAGTCGAATAACAATTATCTTCACGTGGAGGAATTTTAAACAAAACGAAGCAATTAGGTGTATAAAACGAGCCGCAGTAACATTTAAATAATATTGCGCATAAGGAATAAAAATATTTAAGTGAAATAAGCAGCAATTATGTTTCAATCTACACGGAGAAAATTTGGTGCGGATATTATTCCCTATGCTCATTACTTGTGCTCTAATAACGCACATTTATCAACTATGAGCAACTGATTATAAAGAAAGCATTTGTGCTCATAAATGCGGAGCAAGAGAAAATCATTATATATGAGCAACTTGTGTAAAATGTCCCTGCAGGACCAAACGTAACTAGTATGAAAAGCAAAGTAACTTTAATGTGGTTATTCACGGAGTAACTTTAATTTAGTTGAAAAGTCATCGAGAAGCAATGAGTTTAGCTGCCACGAACTAGAATTTCAAGGCAGTAGTAACGAGCAAAACAAAAGTCTCAGCGTTGTATACATTTTTTTTATCCGTAGCCAAAGAACCATTCAAAATTACTAGTCAGTAGAATGAAAGAAACTATATATAACCTCATTTTCTATAGACTGACTTCCAGTTGATTTCAAAAGGACCATATGTAAACAAGTCAATCTGTCATATCGTAGGTAGTGAGTACTGATGATTTTGCGCCCATTACATAGACTAATGTCGGCCTTTGTAGTCTAGTGAAGAGTGCGCTAGACTATATACTCAGAGGTCTCCGGTTCGAATCTGTGTTCGGGCATGGTTCTTTTCGCTTTCTTTGCTTTTTACTACATTTAAGAATTATTAAAATAAAAAGTACACAAGTAAATTGTGAAAAATGTTAAATTAAAGGACAGGAACAAATGAGGGCTGAAAATGCTTGCCGAGGTTAAGGCATAACACTAGCCTCGGTTATAAGTAATTCAAATTGTCTTTCACGTTTGTTCCGCTAAATCGAAAATTCACGTATGGTTTCAATCAATTCTTCCTCTAATAATCTATTCTTTCCCTGTCAGGTCAAATACCAAACGTTTTTTGTATAAGACGCATTTATGATTGTGTTTTATTTTGATAGCAATTTTATTTAATAATATATGTACATATAGTTTGAATTTTTATTTTATATTCAAAAAATTTTTTAATACAAATTTTTATCTTTGACTTTTTCTTATGATTATAAATAATAAACAGAATTAAACATAAAGTATAAAAAATGAAACAAGTAAATATTTTAACAATTTGTCGACACTACACATTCCTTAGTTCTTTAATCTTGAAAAAATAAATCACTAGTTATTTTCGAAGAAAGTGGTTTTTTAAAAGTAGTTTGTAATCAGCTTAAAGTTGGGTGAAGGTCCTGCAGGGGTATTACCAAAGTTTTCATAATGTATGAGCAACTGCCGTAAGATGCATTGCTAAAGTGTTCATGGATCAGGCGCAATTGATATTGAATTGAATAAATCTTTTTTGGGAAGATTAAAGATTTTTTGTTATTTTATTGCAAAAGCTATTTATTTGTATACATTTAATAAGTATTTCTTATAAACTATAACCTGAAAATATTCACTATTATTAACTTTATTAATTTTTTTACATTTAAACCAGGCTGTAGCCAAAATTTTTCACATGTAATTTCGTTGATCATAAAAATTATGGAAATTAAAAATTTATCATAATATATGAGCAGTGCTTTTTATAGAATTATAGCAAGAACTGTGAGCATAGTCCATAATACATGATCAAAACCCATATATGGTCAAAAGATGCATATTTCGTATTTTATGATCAGCTTGATCATAACTTGTGCGCAAAAAAATTTCTCCGTGTATGTATTTTCTTCAAAGAAACTTTGGTTAGGTTAGGCTAATGTGGCTGCCTCAGTTGAGACACAATTAGGCCAATGAGGCCCATTGTAATAACGAGAGTTAATTTTCCATTCCCTATTTCAACCAATTTTAGCTATTTGCTAAGCCTAGAATTTGGTATTCCGAAGATTTCGAGAGCTCGTCAAGGTCATTGAAAGTTGCCTAAATTATGAAAGCGTTTTTGAGCCAACGCTTGGCACGTACAAAGGAAATGTACTGTATATTCTTCCTCCTCCTCATTTCACAGCCTCTGCAGAAGTCGCTGTGGGGGATATTTAACCTCTGAGCGTATCTGCAATCAAGCAGTGCCCTATAAAAACTCCTACCATGGTACTGATGTGGTCTCTACTAAGGGAAATGAGTTCTTTTCAACGCTTAAGAGCAAGCCTGGGTCAGATTTGGCGCGTTATAATACACTTGTATCCGGCTGACCACCTGCTGTTGGATTTACTGCAGGATAGCTTAGGGGTCGTCCATAAACTACGTTACCAATTTAGGGGGGGAGGGGTTTTTGAAATGCACTACGATAAGTAACGGTAGGGGGGGAGGTGTTTAGATGTTGTAACGTTACCAAAAATTAAAAAAAAACGACGAAAAACCTCTAATTGATAACACAATCATTTCAAAAATTTTTAACCTTACATGTTTATGTTTGATCGTCTAAATTGATGGTTAACTTTTGTTTCAACGATTTCTTTCACCACCTTTTCCCTCGACACAGGAACCTTTTGGTATTCCTTCACCATCTCAGCACACGTCTGAAAAATTTGGGTCTTTGCTTTTGCGACAGGCTTTGACGTTAAGGCCTGAATGTTCTTGATCAAAGGAGATACCGTATGACATGTACTGTCCTTCTCAGAAAGAAGAAATCGATTCAAGGTCGTGTCCTACCTGCGGTATTTCGTTTTTAAAACTTCTATGAATTGCCATAAGTTTGTATTATATCGTTTACAATAAATCGGAATAAAATATACTATTTAAATAAATCAATATTCAGAAAGCATTTACACAAAAACACAGAACTTGGTGCAGCTCGGGTGCAGCCTTTAAGGGTACTCTGTCAAAGACCAGGTGAATTTCTTGGGGTTAGAAATGAGAATTCACCTGAATGGGTCGACATAGAATCCGATGAAAAATTCTATTTTGAAGAATCCTCAACAAAGCTACCAGCTTCTTCTATCCCAGTGATTGAGAGCATCGAATCTTGGATCGCAGATGGAATAGCTTTTACAGATGATATTAATTATTGATTTTTTTCCAATTGTTCCTTTAATGTATCGAGTCATACTAGTCACTAATACTAGTGAAAATTGTCAGAGCTAGTCAAAATATATAATCATTCGAATGAATTAATTTCATATGTCACGTTACTTTATGGTGGGGAGGGGTTTCGAAAAGCACTACGAAAAGTAACGCAGGGGGAGGGGGGTAAAAAAACCGGAAAATCAGTAACGTAGTTTATGGACGACCCCTTATGCGTATTTACATGCAGTGAGAGGAATACCATGGCTTGCCTTCTCTGTAGATAATTGTTTGGTAGCACCTGTACAAGTGAGTTCATCTGCTTTGCAACTACCTAGAAAATCCCTGTGTCAGGAATCCAGCGTAGAAGGATTCTTAGCTGCGTTGCCATTTCATTTAGAAATCTGCGGCAGTTGAGAACTGTTTCAGATGTTATTTCAACAGTTTCTAGGGCTTTCAAAGCTGCTTGACTATCGGATAGTATGCAGATATCCATGGAAGATATCTAATTTTACTGCAGCCAAGTTAACGCTTCATGTATAGCAGCTAGAAATACACTGCAATGATCAGGGAGCCTGAAGGCTATATTAATGATAAATTCTTCAGAGTAGACTCCTCCACCCACTTTGCCATTTAGTCTTGATCCATCGGTAAAGATCTCAATGGCATTGTTGGTGAAAGGTATGTGAAAGTTACTAAATTTGTATGTAAACAGAATATTTCAAAACACAATTCTAAGAGCTTTAAAAATATGAATAACTTCATTCGATAAATGACAAAATTTGTCATTTAGGTCTATTATTGTCCTCGCCGAAATCAGCGACTGAACAGTGATTCTGGTTATAGGGCGGATAAAAAGAGAGGCAATAAAGTACAAGTCAAGAAAATTGAGATGCATGGTAAGACAACATGACTGGGACCTAAAAATTTTAAGACAACATAAGACGCCGCACAGTATGCTTTTTGTAATTTTAGGATGACATTTGGGTTTTTTTTTTTTTTTTTGTTAAATTTTGTAAAAAGATATTTTTATTCGTCAGATTATAAAACATGTATTATGAACGTGGTATTAAAAACTTGATGTATTGTTTAGTTTTTTTTATAAAATTCGTCAAAGTTGAAACTTTTTTAACAAAAATAAGCTCAATAAAACCTAAAAACTAAAGTCAAGTTTGAACAATATTAACATCGAGCACAAAGTGTATTTCAAGGTTTTCTTTTTTTTACTATTTTATGTCTTAATCGCCATTGAGCTTAATGTAAAATACAATAAAAAATGTTAATAAATAAAAATATAAAAATCGTTTAAATATGACTATAAATTTTTCAAGGAATGAAAAATTAAGTAAAATTTAGTAGAAAATTAATCATTATTAAATTTGAAGGCTCTAACTATCATAAAATATTGTAGTTGTATCTTCTGTTTCTGTAAAAACCTGCTGCATCCAGCTGCTATTAAGAAAAACCACTTCATTTCAAAAATGTCTTGAAAACCAAATTTTGCCCTAATATGCACTGATTTTCTTGTCTTGGACATTTTGTAGGTACTCTTAAATGTAAAGAAAAATAATATAGAATTCATAATTTAAAACAAGTTGTGACCTTATTTTGTATTAGCAACCATTTTTTTAATTTTTTTTTTTAAATTTCTTTAATTTGGTAATATTGTTTTATAGGAGATATATCCGATTTGAAATGTTTTCAGCATGATTTTTCAGTGAAGTTAAATAAACTAAATTTACTCTTATTATACATAAATAAGCAATTTTATGCAGGTAGGCGATGCAGTTGAACTAGAATTCTAATTTTTGTGCTGTTACTTAATTTAGGCTAAAACTCATTTGAACAAAATTTCATGGCCCTAGCTTTTACAGTTTCTGAGCAAGAAAGTAAACGAGAATATTGTGTCAGATATCCAAAGAACTCTGATATCTCAATAGAGATTTCACTGTTCGACTATAATAGAGACTTGATTATAATTTCTCGGCCTTAGTAGCTTATGAAACCGTTTATGAATGCCAAAAGGCTCCGTGAGGCTCTAGTGTGCATTAACTGCATTAGACCAGAAAATCGACACTGCTCAGTTATTTATCCTACTTTATGATTTACTAGCAAATACCCGCTGCTTCGCCTGCGATAAAAATATTAAATACCATTTAAAAATTTTAAATCTTAAAATGAAAATATTTAGTGTTATTAAAACATATTCAAAATATAAAAATTATTGTGTTTGTTTTGTTTAATTATGAAAAAATGGTATATATATTAAGAAATTACTTTATTTAATTTGAATAACTTATTTAAACGGTAATTGTTATGATGACATAAATTTGCCTGGCTTTCTTTTTTTTTACTTTTGAAAAAGTCCTGCATAACAGCATTATAAAAAAATTTGGGTAATAAATTTATAAAATTTGTAATCAAAAAAGTAATTTTTTACATATCTTCTGAAAATAAATTCAGGCCTTCTTCAGTTATTAATTGTTGTTATTAGGTTTCGACCAAACAACAATTCTTCTTAAATTTAAAAAAAAACCGTTATAGTGACATCACACTTTTGGCAATATCTCAAAAACTATAGACTTTCTCAATGCATTTTTGTATGGACAGTCGTTGATAAATAAAATTAACGGTAATTTTTTTTCTTTTCGGAAACGTTTTTTACGGATATTAGGTATGTTTTAAAAAGCCTGTTATTATGACATTAAAATTCTTGCAATATCTCAAAACTATAGATTTTCTCAGTATAACTCATAAGCCTATAATGAGAAAAAAACGATTGAAATTTTATGTTTTGACCTAGCAAGCAAACATTACCGCCATTTTCAAATCGATTTTCATCCAATTTTCTTTGTTTGAAAGTTCAATTAAGTAAATTCGGAAAATCAGAAAAGGTTTACCGTTACCAATGCAATGTTTTATATTGTTTTCAAAAAACCTCTAAAATATCCAACTTGCACTATACAATAGGCGCTATACATATTTTTTTTAATTTTAATTTTTTTTTTAATTTTAATTTTCCTTATTCTTTCATATAACATAATTTACCTGCAACAATTGTTCTATTTTAGCACAAACAGTTTCTATCATTAAAAATCATGGGCCACCTACCCCCCTCCCCTATGATTTTTTGATGAAAACTAATTTGCTTAAAATGTTGTTATATTTTTTGCAATATGCTACAGCTTCAAAACTAATTTATTTGAAAAAACATTTTCATATATAGCTTAAAAAATAATTCTGTGAAAATTATTTCAAATATTTCAAACTATTCCAAAGTTGTATACATAAATCTATTTTTTAATCTATTTCCATATATACATATTCATAGTTAACTTTATACATAGTTATTGTAGAATTTATCCTGACCCAATTCAATGATTTTTTTATGATCGTTTTGAGAATTTGTAAAAGTATAAATTGACCTTCGAACAAAACACATGCTAGACGTTTCCGTTTGAAACATCAGTGCATGACGATCAGCATTTTCTGATATATACAGTATTCTTATTGATGTATATTATTGCCCGGCAGACGTTGTCCTGCCGCAGACCACCTTACTGCTATATACGAATTTTCATGCTGTTCGGAAAAAAAAATTATATATTCGCCATTTTTAGTTCAGTTGCCGAAAGTAGCCGTGTGAACTAAATTATCAAATTTTAGTCTAATACAACAAAAACCGTTCGAAGTATAACATTTTTGATTAATTCTGGGCGGTAATGGGGGTGTGGCAAAATTTTTTCACTTAAACCATCTCATACTCGAAACAATGGAATACCAGAATTTCAGCTCAATTGAGCTTAAACCTAGTGCGCTTTGCTTAACTCGAAGCTTATACCCCGAAAAGTGGACTTAACTAAAGTGGGTCATGCCCATTTTTAGTAAAGTTAGCGAAAGTAACCATACAACGTAGATTGCCAAATTCTAGTCTCATACGACCAAAATTGTCTGAAATATAGCATTTTTTGCAAAAAGTGGGCATGGAAAGTAGACATGGCAAATCTAACACAGCATATTACGATAAAGTTGGAATAACAAATCGTTTGATAACTATATCGTGTTAATGGTTCAGTGGTTCTTGCGTGATTAATTAACACTGTATGAAAGCAAGAATCTCCCTGAAAGTAAAGCTGGATTCACTGATCACCTTCAGCATGTTTTGAAAGTTTTTTTCATATGAAGTTTTCGCTCAGAGAGAAAAATTTCTGTACGCCCTCAACTTGATTAACATTATTTTAAATCACACAAAAACATGCTGAAGGTTATCAGTGAATTCAGCTTAACTACACAACATGGCTGTCGTGTTATATTGAGAGAAGCTCTCTCGACAAAGAGAGAAAAGCTTTGTTTGCTGTTATATTGCGCTGCTGGTTGAATGTAGGCATAAAATAAAATGCGTGATTTTGCAATAATTAAAGAAAACATTTTTCGAAAACCTTGGTAAGCTATAACAATCTATATTATTATAGGAATCGAATAAAAAAATAATTATTAAAATCGGTTCAGCGGTTACCGAGCTTATTCTGGATGAAATTTCGTGAGTCTCCTTTTATATAATAGTATAGATAAGTATCTTGATATATTCAAGATATATGTATGGTCACAAGGAATAACGACTAAAGTCAAAGTATCGTAAGAAACGATATTTTAATTGCACGAACTACGACCCATTTTTTGAAATATATGAACCGTTACATAAAAAATATGTGCAGACATAAGTGATGATCAATTCTGGGCAAAAAATGGATATCTGAATACTTCCAAAAATTGACAATTAAGTAAATTCCACAGATATATGGAACTTTTTTTTATTTTGATGCAAAAAAACTTTTACAAGTTCCTTGTATAAATTAGTCAAAATATTGTTTATACATCTTCGACATAAAATTCAATAGATTTTCTATTAAAATTTTGTTGCCATGACTAAGAACTTAAGAGGCTTAAAACTGTCAAAGCCAGTGAATAGGTGAGCATATATTTATTTTTAATATTTTCAATAGTTTTTTCTCGGTGTAGAAAAACTAATCATAACTCATCATCGTCTTCTCATATGCAAAACCGCGAACCTAAGTGCCACCCCAGCAAAAACTTCGCTCATTTCGTGCAAGAACGTCACAACTCAAAATTTGGGTTTTTTGAGATAAATATACAGAAATGTGCATTGTTATCATATCTTCAATTTGAGTGGGTTCCAGACTAATTTGCTGTTAATTGACGGTTTTACAGATACTTGTGTCGTTTTGACTTTTAGCAATTTCTTCACTTTTTTGTATCAATAACGTTTCATTTCTATTTATACCAAAATTATTTTAAATTTCTGTAAAATTTTTCAACAATAACAACTAATTATACCAGAAATCCGTTTTTAAATAAAAATCTATGCAAGTAACCTAATATTTTTTGTAGTAATAAAGTACCAACTCAAAACGTGATATCTCTCTAGCTCAAAAGTATGTTATCATATTGTAGCAAGAGCGTCACAACGCAAAATGAAACATTTCTTAAAATGAGTTTTTGTAGTAATAATGTCTCTTCTCAAACAGACAAGTGCAAAAATATTGCTTACAAATTCACAATTGACGCAAAATGAAAAATTTATGATATTTTTTGTAGATAATATAATGGACTACAAATATTATATAACAATTTTCAGTCCACCTTTACAATTAATGGTCGTGATGTCATTTCAAAATTTCATAAACTCTCCTGAAAAATACTAAATTTTGAGTTGTGACAGTCTTGCATTAAATGAGCGTTGTAGTCGAGAAAATAATCTAAGAAGCCGTATCCATCGCTTCCCTTCTGGCTGACAGAACGCATTACTTTAACATGGGCATGTCATTGGCGGTAATCACATACGCTTCAATGAATTCTTCAGAATATATTTAGTAATATGTTAAATAATGAATTTACGTAATTTTTTTTCAAATTTTAAGATCAATATATTTTGTAAGAAATTTCTATATATAAAAATAACACTCTTTGGCAGTAAAATCCCCCTGAAATTGATAATGAATAAATGAATGAATGAATATTATGACGTTAACGTACTAAATCTATGTTTATTATTAGTTTTTTGTAATCAGGTCAGATTTTTTAGAGAGAGGATGTTTTAATTTTTTCATGTCTGACGATATTTTTGATAATGAAATCATCACCTTTCAACATATTGCAATGATAATTTAAAGAAAAAACTTATGAAGTCATTAATATCTGTTCTAGATTTTGAGATAAAGGAATTTAAAGCGAATATTTACAACTTTTTTTTTCTAAAAATTTAACTTCGCATAAAATTTTCTTCAGATATTTTCTCAATGTGTGCATATTCTAAATATTTCATTAAATGTCCCTTACAATTCTCAGTAATGATCTCATATAATACCTTTGCGTGTGATGTACTGATTTTTTTATTCAAAATTCGGCATGTGAAAAAAGCACAATTTTCGATGCATTATTCATCATGACATCGAAAAATGGTTTGTGTCTCTGCTTAACCCTGATTGACTGAAATAAAATTTTTCTCTCTTACTTCACACATTTTTGTTTTTATGAATTGCGCTTCAAACGCGCAAACGCAGAGAATTGTATAAGCAATAAAATTAAACATTTAGAATAAACATACACTGAGAAAATATCTGTAGAAAACTGTTGGCAAAGTAACATTTTTCGAAACAAAAATGAAAATTTTCAGTTTGAATGGCCTGATCTCAAAAACTAAAGTAGATAAGGAAGTGATTGATATCGAAAAGTTTCTTAACGAACTTTTTAAATAAATGTTCATAGAGCAGTTTTTATTGCAAAACGTTAAAAAATTTCTAAAGTAACGCAATTTTTTTAAATTTTGACTGCCAGTGTAAGCGGATAATCCAATGGATCATATTTTAAGTGAGACGTTTTATTCGTTTTATTAAAACATATAATATTGCATACAAATTTGAATCAACACATAATTTTTTTTTCATTAATATTTTTTAATATCTTTTCCATAATCCAGAATGGTACATTTATTTACGTTTATATAAATATACTTAAACAAATCTTTATTGACTTGATATATAAAAATGTGAATTTTGAAAACTAACTCTTAACTTAAAAGTTTGTGAAACTGAATGAAAATCACGCCGTTCTCGTACAAACTGACGTCATCAGAATAATGAAACTTTTATCATTTTGAATATTTTAGAATATGGCATTGGGATATTATAGCTTTGCAAAGTCAACAATAATAATTTACTTGTTTTTATTAAATTTTTTTAATAAACTACAACTACACCACACACACATTGAAATACCCTTACAAATTGTAAATTGTGTGAAAAGTCTAGGTCTACTCTGGAACTTTACTTACTTTTACTACAGTAATAATGAGTTCCAAATTCTGGTATGCAAATTTCAATCATCAAAATAGGGCTCAACATACATATTTTTGCATAATAAAAGTATGATTATTCAAACTAACTTTACTTATGTCAAGTTGAGTTAAATTTATCAGCAAGGTTTCATATATATAACAAATTAATCAAGACATAAAAATACTTAATTAAAGTCAATTTGTATCCGTTGCTTATCAACCTACTAATTTTTCGAGACATAGAACTTTTCGGGAACACCCACAGTTTTACTCAGTTCAACAATATATCAAACCTACCAATTTTTTTCTTTTTTTTAATAATACATAATACATTTATAAATATTTATATGCTTACTTATGCTAATTGAAGATAAATTTAGTACGAAATTCAGCTTGATTAGCCCCAAATAAATCAAATTCTATTTTTTACTGAGCTGTGGTTGATATAAAAAAAGAACCAGTTTGGTTATCGAAAGCACACACACACATATGATATAATTATTTTTAACCCCAGTAGACATCGTGCAGTGTTAAAGTTGTAAGGAACCGATTAAAGGAAGTTAAAGCTACTTTTTAAAAAACACATCATACTTCTTTCTGTCCAAAGTCTCTTTTTATCGCATAACTAAAGAAAAAATATGGCACAAATTGGAAAAATTGCAGTCACAAAAGCTCTGGTGAGGGCCAAAATTTATATACATTTCCAAAACGGAAAATTTATTTTCAATCAGCGCAAAATCACGCAACTTTTGACACTCCTTCCGTATTAAAATTAAAAAAAAAATCGGCCCAGCCTAATGCACACATTAAGTATCTGCATACAAATCGTCGCTTATTGTATTCATGCGATATCTATGCTTGGCCCAAGACAAGTCGACATCCATGTCAAAGCAGTTTGTTGCTGCTGTGAGCTCTATAGTGTTGATAATGTTGTCATTGTTGTTGTTGCTGTTGTTGGTGTTTGTGTTGGTTTTTTGATTCTTGTGGTGGCAATGGTTGCGTTTCTTTCCGCTACTGCGCCGCCTGAAGTCGCATGTGCGGTCGCCACGCTAAGCGCGTTCCGCGACGATTTTCAGCTCTATCAGAAGCTAATTAATGCGACAAAGCGGTAGAAGTTGTAGTTGCTTGTCGACACCTGTCGTATGTTTATGAAAGTATGTATATGGAAAATATCTGTGTGTATGTGTGTGTGTGTGCGTGAATATGTGTGCTCGAGTGGAAATAAAGCTACTCCATCCAAGTGGCATGTCATCGGAATCGGAGCATAAGTGCGAAATTATAGATTTTATGGTTGTGACGCCACATTTGAAATACCGCTGCAATAAAAAATGGAGCAAATGGCAATGCTTGATAAGAATGTATAACCAACACAACAACAACAACAACAACAACAACAACAATGCCATGAAAAATTACTGATATCTGTCCATTTTATGTGTGGGGGTGGAGGCTTGATTTTTACATGCGTAAAACAACGATTTCGTGCTTATTTAACACAGTCCATAAATAAATAAAAAAGCGGCCTACAAGCAAAAAACTCAACAGATATTAAGTCAGTTAAAGCAGCAACCAGAACGGAAGTAACGCTGCAATGAAATGTCGCCGCTGGAGTGACGCATAATGATGCGACATAATAAAGCAATATGGCATCGTCAATAAATGCAATAATTTAAGCAGCTTTTGTCTTGCGTGACATACGGAAATTTAATTAAATTTCATGAAATAACTGCTAATGAATTATATCGATAGCGTGTAAGTGAGTGCAAAGTTTTTTATAGCCTTTAACCGCCCACTGTACTGTAATCATATGTACAATATACTGTGAACGTCATAAAAGCTGGAGCTGCATTGGAAACAATTATTTTATTTCACAATTGAATTTATTACAGTTGAGTTGATAAGGGACATCACATTATGTTTTGAGAACTAGATAAAATACTTTGAGAAACTTTGAGAAATTTTGTCAATCAAGCAAAACAATCATAATTCCCAAATAAAAATATGTTAATTACACCAGACTTTTCTCCATTAATGCCGCTCGGTTATAAAGAAAAAGAGTTTACCCAGCTAAATATTACATTATCACAAAAAATTTAGAGTGATTTAAAAAAAAACAAGCATTTTTGGTCAAAATTATACACGATTAGAAATCTTGGAATTAATTTTAATACAAGCAAAGTATTACAAAGATTTTTAATTCAAAAAGTATTCATTTTAATACTCCTCAATTGATTACAATATTTTTAAAAATATTTGGTTTTGCATTTTAATACAGTTCAAATAGTAAAACGGTATTTTATGCCCTTGGAATCAATTCGATACTATTATGATATTATATTTAGTTTTTAAGACATGCTGTATTATGTACAATTATTTAATATATAATGTATTATATAATTATATATAATTAATTTCTTATTAATTTTTAGTATTTAATACAATTTTGTATTAAATTTTAATGCATTTCAAATATTACAACGGTATTTTATACCCTTTGTAATCAATTTGGTACCATATTTATTATTTTACTAATATTTTTATACAAAATGTCAATACTTGTTTTTATTAAAGCTTAATTTAAGTCATTTTAATACAGTTTTATAAAAAATTAAAAATTTATTGTAAGCTTTCTAACCGTGTATTTATTTCTCAACACAGTTGCTTTCGAGGGCGATACAATTGGTATAGTAATTTTCAAACATGTCAATGTCCTTTCTGTAGTGCGAAGCGTCTAAGTCTTCGAAAAACGCCTCGATTTCCGCGATAACTTCCTCATTTGATCTTAATCTCTTGCCCTGGAGCCACCGTTAAAGGTTTGGGAACAGATAATACTCGCTGGGGACTATTCCAATATCCAAGTCTGGAGAATACGGTGGGTAAAGAACCAATTTAAATTATATTAAATGTGATCGAAGGCTTAAAAATATTAACCTTTTTAAAAAAGTTATAAGGCAAATAACGTAAATGAACAATGAAATCAAAAATTTTTATTTCATATTTTAGGTAAAAGATTTATTTAGTGATAATTAAGATGTAAAATTATTATGAGAGATGAAAAAAGGCAGATAGCATTGCCAGCGATATTTGTGTCATGACGCAACAAGGCAATGAGCATTGAAATTCATTATGTTCCTCGTATGGAGCTTACATTGATTAAAAAGTTGGATTGAAAACTGAATATACTTAAGAGTATAAACCAAAAAGAACACATTTTAAGGGTCCACCCTAGTGGCAAAAAACTTTTTGAAATGCTTACATCAGATTCGAACCCACCCAGTAGAAAAAAGCGTCATTCTATGAGCGATCCGGGAGTGCTCCCTGAAGAGCAGTGGAGCGCTCCTAACTGATCCAAGCAAGGTGGATTTTGTATTCTCTTTTATCATTGCATGTCATAGGATAGGTAGCACTCCCTTTAACAAGCCAGAGGAGCTCAAAAGGAGCAATCAATAAATGATCCAAATGGATCAGCAAAGGAACATTTAAAATATTTTTTATTTCAAAAAAAGGTCAAAGAACCAAAATGCGCCTTATACAAACAAGGTTTGGTTTTTGACGTGAAAGGAAAGGGATAGATTAGTTAGAGGAATTGATTGGAACCATACGTGAATTATTGATTAGGCAAAACAAACGAGAAAGACAATGCTTTCAATTGCTTATAATCGAGGCTAGTGTGTGTTATGCCTTAACATCGGCAAGCATTTCCAGCCCTTAGTTGTTCCTGTCATTTAATTCCACATTTTCTACAATTTAGTTGTGGATTTTTAGTTTTCCATAATTCTTAAATGTAGGAAAGAACAAAGAAAGTAAAAAGAACCATGCCCAAACCCGGAGCGTGCACTCTAGCGCACTCAACTAGCGCTCTCAACTACAAATGAAAAAGGTCGACTAGACTACAAAGGTCGATTTTTCACAGAAAATAATGATCGAGTTTCTTACAAAGCATATGCCTCACTTTATGTTCTTTTTTTTCATTGATTGCTCGCCTAATGATCTTATAAAACAGTAAAGGAGCACAAAGGCACAAGTGCTCACTTTTTGATCTAATAAAACAGCAAAAGAGAGCTCTCTTGTTGCTCCTCATGGGAGCGATCATATTTTTTACTGGGCAGCGACCAACGCACCTACACAGAGTATAAAACATAAGCTCATTCTAACATAATATTCGAAATCAGTGACCCCGTAATTCTGCCAGCACATACACAAAGAGTATAAAGCAGAGATCCAAAATAACTATTATTTATTTTTTTCAGGTTGAAAATGTTGTCAATATTTTGAAAAATATTTTATACGTTGTTTGACAACGTTTATTTTCAATTTGTATTTTTTTACGTTGCCTCATAACAGTTATGGATGAGAAAAAATTTTTTACGTTGCTCATAACTTTTATTTTCGAAATTTTTTTTTACGTTGCCTGATAAGAGCAATTTTAGAGAAATAAATATTTACGTTATTTGATAGGTAAAATGTTATTTTATTTTGACTTTAATCAGGGTTGGCCAGTAATGATTACTTTCGTGTAATGATTATAAAAAAATTACTGATTACATTTAATCATACACAAATTTATTACATGGTTACTTGAAATAAATCATTAATAACTTTAAAGTATTCAATGATTTTTTTGAGAAATCAGTAATCATGCTAAAGTAATCAGTGATTAGTTTAAGTAATCAATCACTTTATAGTAATGAATGAATTATTCTGATTAAGAAATTTATCAATAATCAGGCTTAACCATTCGTTGATTGCAGATTTCTTTAACTAACATATTGTTTTATATCTGTTTTTATATATGTCGTTCAACTGTAAAACTGAGACAAGTAAAATACAGAAAAGGTTTCTGAGCACTTTTGTTACCACTTTTTTAACAAAACCAATCTAACAAACATTAACATCACTTATAGCTGCTTCATTAATAACTGCTGAAGAAAATATTGTATATATGGTAAATAACAATTACTGGAATAATAAAATTACATACAAATTTTGAATTTTTTGCCTGACGAGAAGTAATCGGTAATCACCGAAAGCTGGGTCTGATTACTGACTACTTGATTATTAAAAAATCATGTACAATAATTCCATGTTACGATTACTTAGTTTTTTAAAAATCATGTAATTACCTTGTATGATTACTTCATTTTTTATAATCTTATGTAATTTAGAAAAATCAAGTATTCTGTGCAATCTGAATACATAAAATCATAATCAGTAATCGTGATTTATAATCATGGCCATCCCTGACTTTAATTCATGAATTTAATTTAACGAACAAAGTTTGAGAAAGTGTTTCGTCCCCCCAAATTGCATCCTGTATCTGTCAATAAGAGACGTTAGGCCGAAAACGTTCGCTCGACAGAGACTTGTATAGCTGGCACTGCGTGGATAACGTATGCTAATTTCCGCATATATGGAAAATTCTATTTTTTTTACTCCCAATATTTCAGCAAATCAGCTTCTACATCCAGTCGCTTTGGCTTGTTGCTGTCTTTTTCATTGTAAACATTAAAAAACTTGCGTATGAAATTATTGCGTTTACGTCCCATTGTAAGGCTTAGAATGATTCAAGCAAAATCAAAAATGACAATTTTTTCCAAGACGGTAACAATTTTTTTTGCAGTAATTCTTAACAGGTATTCTCATAAGAGTTAGTGACTTTCGGGAAAGATTGATGCACTCTCTTTGACTTGTTTAAAAAATTTCCATTTTTTTTTGTGTTTCTTGAACTGATAAACGCATTTTTTATTTTTGGAAGCTCCATAATAAAGAAGCATAGTGTCGTCTGGCAATTTTGAGCTGTGGTGCATTCTCTTACTCACAGCAATAAGAAAACTAACAACTTATTAAACAAGTTATGAGCAACATAAAAAAATTTTTCTCAACTATAACTGTTATGAGGCAACGTAAAAAAATAAAAATTGAAAATAAACGTTATCAGCAACGAAAAAAAATTTCTTCATTTATAACTGTTATCAGAGAGAAAAAACTTTATGTTGAAAATAACAATTACTTAGAGATCAAAATTTTTCGTCTTGCTATATAACAATTATGGCCCAATTTTTTTCAAAATTTCTTATAACAGTTATGTCTCTGGTATAAAGCAAAAAAAAACACACTTCTAGGGTCCACCCTACACTCAGAAAAAAACACCTATCTTTTTGTGATGAAAAAGTTATCTGTTTTCGATAATAGAAGTTTTCTTTATTTCAAATAAAATTTACTTCAATTATATTAAATTTTCACATATTAGAAGAAATACTTCCTTCCTTGTGGGAAATGAAAATATATTATCTCTCTAATAATGATAAGTATTTTTCTCTCACTGAAAAAATCTCATTTATAGAGAAAAAATATAGAAAATGAGAAATGTTCTCTATTGTTGATAAATAATTCACTATGCGAAATATTTTCTTCAAAAACAACAAAGCCTTTCTCAAAAATTAAAAAGACTTCTTTTCAAAAATCGATATATTTTTCTTATATTGAATGAGGTACGAAAAAAATAGAAAGCGTGCAAAACAAGTGTTGCATATTCTGCATATTATGACGATTGTTCCTTCAAAAGCTTTTTTTTTAACATAGCTACAAAAAGTGATGTTGTTTCCCTGTAGGAAAATCAACTAATTTAAAAGTAGTTGAAAAAGTAGTTTTTTGTTAACCACAACTAGTTGAAATTCTGACTTTTTTCCATAGAACGAACTAACATATTTTGTATGGTGATGTCCGCTAAATAAGTCAATTGACTTTCATCTGCATATGTTTTCAACTACTTGTTAAATTAGTTGAATTGAAACTATTTTTTTAACTTCTTTAAAATAAATCAATTGAAAACTAGTTAATATTCAACTAACTGAAGATGAATTTAAAAGCATAAAATTTTAAATTTCTATACATCAAAGAGATCATTTATTTTATTGTTTTGAAAAAAAAATACATAAATTCATATAAGTGAAAGCTAATATGATATTTGATATTTGATATTAATAATATTTGATGAAATAGCATGGTTAAATATGTATAAACTTGTAATCCAATAAAATTTTTTAATAAAAACATGTCAAAATCAATAAGCCACTTGTTTTGAAGTAGTTTTTGAATTACTTCATATATAATGCAATAAAAACTATTCAAAATTGAGTGGGTGCCGCCTAAATATAATACAAAGTAGTTCATAAACTAGTTTATTCTAAAATAGTTTTTTAATTAAAAAATAAAAATAGACTGGCGATTTCAGCCCTTGGAAGGACTTTGACCTAGCTTTTATTGATCAATTGTGTTGTGCGTTTTGTTAAATGTTTGATCACAAATGACCGAGAACTGGACCTACGTATTTTATGCCGACTCCGAACGGCTTATGTTCTCAAGAAGCTTTACATGGCAATTTTTACTCTCTGAGGTTTGCCATTGTCTGCAGAGAGGTGACGACCCAACAGAAAAATTATTTCAATGGAAAAAGCTTTCTGTCGGAGCTGGAATTGAACCCGGGGTACTGAGGTTCTTTAGCTTAGGAGCCACGCACTCTACCCACTAGGCTACGGCCGCCACATTAGTTTTTTAATTAGTTGTTTTTAAAAACAAGTAAGTTTGTTCCTATAGGGTTATTACTACTGTTTCTTTGGATGCAATAAATTTCTGGAATATTTATAAAGAGTCCCGAAAAACAATGCCACAACAATAATTCTACTTCTTAACACATTTTTAACTAATATTTTTAAAACCGAATCACAATTTGATATTAATACTTTTACTATGCGTAGAACTGAGTTAAAACAACTGTTTGATAAAAATAATTTTTTAATCTTAATTGCGGATATACTTCTGTGTTTTAAAAAAAAAATGTACGCAATAAAGAAATATGTTTATCAGTGTTAAGATAATATATCTTTTTAAAAAAAAAAATGTTATTTTTTGTGAGAAACTATAAACGCAACTTAAAGAAAACATTTTTTTCCAACAAAACTATAAACTCTATTAATCAAAAATATAGTAATTTAAAATACCAATCCAATGATATATTTGGAACTCAAAAATATTCTCATTGTAAAAAATTATGATGAAAAAACCAAACCAGTCCAAACTATAGACAACTATCCCTTACATATAAAAATATATGATAGAAATTTATCGATATCAAAAAAGCGCAGGTTACTGACTTCGAATCTGATGTCAGAATTTCAACAAGTTTTTTGACACTACAATCAGAAAAAAGTTTATCGGAATATGAGAAAAAAAGCATCATATTAAGTGAAAAATGGTATTGACTTTGCTCCAGAGAATGCTTTTCTCTAAATATAATCCCAAAAATTCCCTAAAAATGGCAAAAAGCTTCCATGAAAATGAGAAATATTTTCTCATTAATAAAAGAGACCTTCTCTTTTATAGAAAAATTTTTCTTTATAATACGTTCAACCGTTTTCTTTATTGTGTAAATTTTTCCCGAAATCAGAGAAATATTTATTTTATTTTAATAAATATTTTCTTTAAGTTCGTTTATAGTTTCTCACAAAAAATAGCACTTTCTTTAAAAGAAAGATATATTTTCTTAACATTGATACAACATATTTCTGTATTGCGTACATTTTTCTTTAAAACACAGAAGTATATCCGCAATTATGATTAAAAAATTATTTTTGTCAAACATTAGTTTTAACTTAGTTCTACGCAAAGTAGAAGTATTAATATCAAATTGTGATTCGGTTTCAAAAATATTAGTTAAAAATGTGTTAAGAGGTAGAATTATTGTTGTGGCATTGTTTTTCGGGACTCTTTAAAAATATTCCAGAAATTTTTTCTGAAAAACGATTTTGTAAATGCATCCAAAGAAACAGTAGTAAAAAACATCACTTTGTGTAGCTATGTTAAGTTAAAAAAACGTTTTGAAGGAACAATCGTCATAATATGCAGAATATGCAACACTTGCTTTTTCACTACATTAATCAATTGCTCTCACGCTTTCTATTTTTTTCGTACCTCATTCAATATAAGAAAAATATATCGGTTTTCGAGAAGAAGCCTTTTTAATTTTTGAGAAAGGATTTGTTGTTATTGAAGAAAATATTTCGCATAGTGAATTATTTATCAACAATAGAGAACATTTTTTATTTTCTATAAATTTTTCTCTATAAATGAGAGAAAAATACTTATCATTATTAGAGACATGAAATATTTTCATTTCCCACAAGGCAGGAAATATTTCTTCGAATATGTGAAAATTTATTATAAATGAAGTAAATTTTATTTGAAATAAGGAAAATTTCTATTATCGAAAATAGAGAAATTTTTTATCACAAAAAGATAGGTGTTTTTTTCTGAGTGTAGTCACAAATCCACGAACGCAATTCATGAATTCTTCATCAGCAACTTGCGAAATATCATCGCATTTAACGTTCACCTTTTCTAGATACGGATAAAAAGTAGTCTTCGGTATGTTGTTTGCACGCGCAGTGGGTACCACATTGAAAAGCATGTGAAGTCCCACATTATAAATTCATGAACATTTTGATATAGCATAAGAGATTTATTTTTTCACTGTATTTAAGCAGAAATCACTTTAAAATCTTAAAGATAAACGAAAAAGAGACACCGTTTTTATAGCACAAAATATAATGACAAATCACTGCCAAAAATGATGAAAAAACTTTTTTCTAAAATTTTTTCACTATGTTTGGCACGAATATAAACAACTCGTATTTTCTCTCCAAATCACATGAAAAGTGATAGCGCATCGAAGCTACACTGTCAATGTCAAAACATTGGTGATGCCTGGGGAAAATATTGGACAAAAGTACGAGTCCCACATTAGATGACGTCCCACTTTAGACAACTCTTCCCCTCATATTAAATGTTTGCTCAAATTGTTGACGCCATGGTCTAAAACTATTCGATTTGATAATAAACCAAAATCTATAAAGTTGCGTGCCGATTGATAAACTTTTAGAACTCGCTCAAGAGCCCAATAAATGGAGAAGCATTATACAAGAGTTTTTCCTAATATTTCATCAAAGAAGTAACAAAATAATCTGAAGTAAGTTAAAAAAATTAACTGTTTGCATTTCGTTTTTCATGTAATTGCTCTTTAAAATGAGTAATCAAACATAAAAATTCGATGAAAAATACCAGAGTTGTGCTATTTTACTTTTCGAAAAAATGTTATTTTCTTCCTTATTGCAATAAGAAAAAATCTTAGAAATCCAAATTTAAAAAAATTGCAATGAAATGTTATTTTTTTATTGCAATGAAATAAAATCACAAAATTTATGTTTTTATTGCAGTATTTTCATTTATCTTTTACATCAGTTTACTTACCTACATGACCTTATAAATTTTTTCTGAAAATTCTTTGCTTATATTGCATTAGTACTTAACGCAATTACGTTAAAGTATCTGGCAGCATTTTGATGCTAAATATTTTTAACAAAGATCAGAAAGGAAACAACAGATGGAAATTTCCAATGAAAAGAAAGCCAAATGACTAAATTTTAGTTCTTTCCGCACACACTTTTAATACTAATACAAAAAATTGTGTGATTCCGTTGCTTACTCAATTCCCAATAAAATACCAAAAAATATAAAAATGCAAAATTAATACAAACGACATAACGGCGTGCTATAGGTTAGGTTAGGTCAAACCGGATACCTTAATGAAGGCTCACATAGACCAATTCAGGTCCTTAGTGGTACCGGTAGCGAACAAAAGGAACCTTTGTGTTTGTTCAAAAGTCTTTAAAGATTTGCGTTGAGTTCGCAAACCTTAGGAGGGATTCTAGAGACACCCTGGCTACATCTTTAAGCGACGGGAATGTCGATGAGCCTAGGTATTTTAGTCTCGATCTAAGTAGGGCGGGGCATGTGCATAGTAGGTGCTCCAGGGTCTCCACTGTGCCCGGTTCTTTGCACTTTCTGCAGTTGTCATCCGTGGTGATGCCAAGCTTCCTCGCGTGGGCTGCCGTCATGCAATGACCAGTGAGCATGCCCACTAGTGTTCTGCAATCTTTGCGCGGGCATGCCAAGATGAACAGAGTTCGTTTTTCGCATTGTGCATTGCACATGATTTTCGAGATTTTGCACGATGTCGTATCTCTCCATCTACGATGCACTGCTATTGTTGATCTTTTTTCGAGGTTCCTGTACAACTCTTGTAGCGAAGTAAGAACATGTTCTGCGAGTTCTGATTCCAGCCCGGCGCCTTCCTTTGCCAAACCATCTGCCATCTCGTTTCCCTCAATGCCCTGGTGGCTAGGGACCCAGTAGATGCGCACTCTTTTCGAAGCGCATAGTGCATCTAGTGCATCTCTGCCAGCCAAGACACTTTTGGACTTGATGCCAGCGGAGCGCATGGATTTGATCGCCGCTTGACTGTCAACGAAAATGTTGATGTTAGAGTGTTGTGTGTCCATGCTGAGGGCTATCTCAGCAGCCTTCCTTATGGCAAATATTTCCGTCTGGAAGATACTGCAGTGGTTCGGCAGTTTATATGGCTGCCTTATATTAGGCTCTGCGCAATACACCGCCGCACCTACCCCCGTAGGCATTTTGGAGCCGTCTGTAAATATGTTGACCGCCTGCTGTGCTTGTTCTATACCTTTGCACCAGTCATTTGGTCCCAGAAGAGTTCGTGCTTTGGAATTGACTATCGTGCGAGGCACCATGTAGTCCGTGCTACTAGGTAGATCCTTTCCGTTGTGCCGTTTTTCCGGCTATTAGTTTTGCGTGTATGTCCGGGGGGTCCATACTTAGAATGGTTTCAAGCGCTTTAGTTGGAGTTGACTTCAGTGCCGCTGAGTTTTCTCCAAGTGCCTGAGGAATGTTGATTTGTTCACAGCCAGCCACCATACAATAATTCCATAGAGTAGAATAAGACGCACTACCGTTACATAGATCCAGTGCATCAGAAAGGGTGAGAGACCCCACGTACTGCCTAGTATCTTTTTTGATGTATACAGCGCAATGGTGGATTTCTTCACCCTTTCTTCCACGTTGGTTTTCCATGACAGCTTGCTGTCTAGGACGACTCCTAGATCTTTTGTGTGAGTTTTCGGTATGAGACGTATATCGTTCAATTTCGGTGGTATCCACTGTGGTATCTTGTACCTTTTCGTGAACAGAACCAGATCCGTTTTCTCTGCATTAATACTAAGACGGACTGAATTTGACCATCTGAGTACATCTTTGAGTGTGCTCTCCATTAGGGAGCTTACTGTTGATAGACATTTCCCTACTATAATAATGCTTATGTCGTCTGCATAGGCAGTTATCCTCGGGGCTCTACCTGCGAACTTTTCGAGTAGTTCATTAACTACAAGATTCCATAGTAGTGGCGCGAGGACCCCTCCCTGGGGTGTCCCACTGCGAGCTTCCCTTACCATGGATTTAGTGCCCCACTCAGCCCGCACCTTTCTGCAGCTTAGCAACTTGTCTAACCATAGGTTTATTGCCGGTGGTGCCTCTATTGCACGTAATCCACTAAGGATTGCGGTGGTTGATTCATTGTTGAATGCACCTGAGATATATAGAAACGCCCCGAGTGAGTATTCCTTGTGGTGGAGGGCTTTTTCTATGGTTACTACTAGGGAATGTAGTGCCGTTTCAACCGATTTCCCTTTCGTGTATGCGTGCTGCTTGGTTGATAACTGGATTGAATTGTTTCTTAGGTGTAAGTCAATCAGTTTCTCGAGCGTTTTGAGTACAAAGGAGGTCAGACTTATTGGCCTGTAGTCTCTCGGACATGGATGGCTGCTCTTACCTGCCTTCGGTAAGAATACAACCCTCGCTGTCCTCCAAGCCACAGGTACATAGTTTAGCCTGATGCATCCGTTAAATATACTCTTCAGCCATGAGACGACTCGCGATTCAGCCGTTTGCAACATGGCAGGAATTATACCGTCTGGTCACGGAGATTTGTATCCCGAGAACGAGTTTATAGCCCATACGATTCCGTCCGGCGTTATTAAGTCGTGTGGAACCTGTAGCAGGGTTGTCCTATAGGTTGTCCTATTGTCCTAACGGCGTGCTATAGCATAGAGTGAAAATTCGTGAAAATTCGTGAAAATAGCCACCTAAAGCAGGAAGTTCTATTTGTTATACATAGAATGGATATTATTTTATTTTATTTATTTATTTGTTAAGGTCTATGGATAATAATCCTTACAGACTAAGCAAAAATAATTTAATAAGTAATAAAAATAAAGATTAACAAACTAGTTTCTATTTAACAACAGTGTAATAGTGGTTTTAAAAGCAACTTTAGGCATAGAAAATCGAGTAAGTTATTATTATAGATACTGTTTAAAGCTATAAGAGCTCAATTAATTGGTTCATTAGTGGCATAATTAGTTCTATGACAGCTAATGTAAAAATAGTTCGAGCTCCGTAACGACTTTTGCGGAATATTAAACGATATTAATTTAAGTAAATTTTCACAAATAACATTTCCATTAATCAGATCATAAATAAATATGATACTATGCAGTATTCTTCTATCTTCGAGAGATGATAGAACAATAAGCAACCGACGTGTCCTATATGAGGAAAAATAAAAGAGCGTAAAGTGAACTTTAAGAATTTTTTTTTAACTTTTTCCAGTCTAGCAATATGTACCCAGTAAAAAGGACTCCAAATAAAAGAAGTATATTCGAGGCTAGATCTAACAAGGGAAGTATATAACGTTATTAATGTGTAAGGGTCAGCAAACCCAACACTGTTTCGCCTAAGAAACGCTTAAAGCTAATATGCTTTGGGTATAATTCGATTTAAGTGAGAGCTAAAAGTTAAGCTAGAACCAAAAATTACACCAAGGTCACGAATTTTTGATAATCTGGCTAACTTAGTGTTATCAAAATTATAATCAAACATAGTTGGTGAGTGAAGCTTGTAATATGAGACAACAAAACATTTTCCAAGGTTAAGAGATAATTTGTTGAGTTTAAACCAGGAAAAGACATTATCAAGATCAGACTGGAGGCGAGAAGCGTCGAAATCACTTTTAACTTTAAGAAAAACCTTAAGATCATCCGCGTAAAGTAAAAATTGAGCATTAAGAAAGCATTTAGAGACATCATTAATGGAGATAACAAAAATTAATGGTCCAAGGATGCTACCTGGTGGAACTCCAGTCACTGCTAAAAATGGCAAAGATATTGCATTGTCAATGACAACATAAGAAACCCTATTTGAAAGGTATGAACTCATCCAAGATAGAAAAATGGAATGAAAACCAATCTTGGCAAGCTTGAGCAATAAAATATCATGTGACAACCTGTCAAAAGCCTTAGAGATGTCAGAGTAAACGACATCAAGTTGGTGCCGATCTTCAAAAGAAGAGATGCAGTAATTTGTGAAGACACTCAGGTTAGTTGTAGTTGACCTGCCAGATACAAATCCATGTTGGTTTTAACAAATTGAGTTTTTTTTATGGCAAAGTACATTTTATCTTCAACGATTTTTTCGAAAAGCTTTGAAACGTTAGTCAACTTTGAGATGAGTCTATAGTTTAGAACATCATGCTTGTTGCTAGCCTTGAATATGGGTGTGATAAGCGAAGCTTTCCATTTATCAAGGAATTCACCAGATTTTAACGATTTATTGAAAATAATATAAATAGGTAAGGATAAAGAATGAACACATTGTTTAAGTAAATGGGCAGTAAGACCATCTAGATCGCACTTAACTGAATTTTTCAAGGAGGCAATAGCTGTTTTAACGTCAGACTGGGAAACCCATAAATATTCAAAGTTTACGCAAGAGTCAATGTTATCAACAACCTGAGGGCTCCAGAAGGACTTGGCATCAATTTGTATGCGATTTTCAATGCTAAGAATATACTGCTTATGAAGAAATTTGTTCAAAAAATTAAATTGACGAGCGAAATGTAGATAATTTGCTTTGCAATCGAGGTTCCCAGTTCGTCTTAATACATTGAATGATATATTCCTTAAATTTTTCAGTGTTTTTAAGCCCCTAGTATACCAAGGAAGCTTATGTAATTTCGTCCTGAAACAAATGTTATTTGCAAAGATATTAAATAAGTGCTTAAGAAAGATATCATAGCAACCCGAAACATCCAAATTATCCAACAACGATTACCAATTAATATCATTAATGAGCCGATTAATAGTATCAAGATTGCAATTTTTAAAATCATAATGATGTTTTGCAGAACTAGTAACACTGAAAAATTCATAAATTCAATATTAAAGGCAATGGCTGAGTGATGAATACTATGTTCAGAAATAGGGAATGGACACTCATATAAATCAAAACTACGTGACTTATTTATAAAAATTAAATCAAGTAAATTACGTAACTTATTGAAAATGGTAACTGAAAAAACTATCGATGAGATGAATTTCATAAGCCTGGTTAGCATTTGTTGGTAAGTATACGTTGTCATCCTTTGAAAAGGTCCAATTTAATTTGCTGAGGTTAAAATCTCAAACGACGCAAAAATGTTCACAATCATCATCCGCGGATAGTGTTAATATATTGTTAAGGTGAGCGCTATAGATTCATTAGAGCTGGTTGATGGGATGTATGAGGCACAATCGCCAACCTTGTTTCTGGTTTTATCAACGACCTTCTGTACATAACCCAATACATAACCCAATACATTCGTTTGCGGACGATGCGGACATTTGTCATTCATATTCATTTAAATTCATGACACACTCCTTAACGATCTACAAAAAATCTCCGAGTGGGGTCTTGCTAATAGAGTAGATTTCAATGCAAGCAAGACTTGGTGCTGCCTGTTAACCCACAAGCGGATGGATTGCCCTTTAGCACCACTCAATATGAATGGTGTGGATCTTGTGGAATCAGCCGCTCTCGACGTTCTGGGCATATCAATCAGATTTGATCTTCGTTGGAATGATAATATTTTCGATGTGTCTAAAGAAGCGGGCAAGTGCCTAGGTTTTCTAAAACGGTGCAAAAAATATTTCACTTCAGCTGATCTTCGCATGATCTACAGCTTATATATAAGGCCGAAAATGGAGTACAATTCGCACATTTGGGCAGGGGCTTCAAGATCTAATTTGGAGCTTCTGGATCGAATTCAACGTCGAGCGATATATTTGATAGGGGATGAAAGTATTTCATCCTCGCTCAACTCTCTTGAGCAGCGACGTTATGTTGGTTGCCTAAGCCTTCTGTATAGGTATTACCATGGGAAGTGTTCAAGGGAGATACATGGCCTGACGCCACCAGCTCGTTTGTTTCCCAGGTCCACTCGGGCAGCTGTCCAAGTAAACTCCTTTACCATTGCATCGATGTCCAATAGAACTTCGCATTACCGTAATAATTCGTTCTTTAGACGCACGGTTAAGTTGTGGAATAGTCTCCCTGCGAGCGTGTTTCCCGGCAGTTTTGAGCTGTGCAAATTTAAAACAAGTATTCACCGACACTACTCCATCTATCCACCCTCCAACTAACTATCACCCATCTTTCGAATCAACACAATGCTTACGCATTTATAGGGGGCATCCCCTGAGCATTGGTTTAGTCTAAAAAAAAAAGCAAACAAAAATCTTTCCTTTAGGAAGAGGGATGGAAATGCAAACCTGGTCAATTAATCCATTCAATGTGTCGATATTGCATAGCGATGAACATAAATTTTTACGGACGATAATAACAACACCCCCACCTCTAGAGCAACGAGTTTGAACAGCAGAACGATCCTTGCGATAAACTTAGAAGATAGATGGGTCAGCAATCTCCTCATCAAAAAAATCATTGTTAAGCCAGGTTTTAACTAGTATCAATACATCAAAATCATTTTCAGTGAAAAAGAGTGCGTTGTATTAAGTTTAGAACGCATACCAGACAAATTTTGGTTGTAGAATTTAATAGAATTTTTTCTGTTGACAGTATTGCCGTTTAAGGGTAAATTTGAATTTGCATTTGAGGCACACTCGGGTGTAAAAACACAGTTGGCTAGTTTTTTGAAGAGGTGGGGGGGGAAGGCATTGAGAGCCTGGTTGCTTAAATGGAGTGTTGGCCTAGGACGTGGAATGAAGTCACGGACTAGGAAGTGTATATGAAAATAATATACATTATATTATATATAAAAATTACGACTTTCTGTTTTAAGGTGGCTAGTTTCACGAATTTTCACTCATATTCTTTAAAGCCTGGTTTTCACTAGGTCAGTTTTCAATGACAAATGTTGTCAAACTAATGGAAACGTATTGTCATTTACATTTGTTGTCATATATAACCACTGATTGTCATATAAAATCACAAACAAGTGAGAACAGATAGAATTTTTTTTGTCAATCAATATATTGTTGTATGACAAGAAAAATCGAAATGCCAACATGTTAGCATTTTGTGTCAGTTGTTGCCTGCAAAAAATTTTGTATTAAATTTTTTTCGTTTCACTGCTGGAAAAGTTTTTAAAATATTGTTATTTTAGTTGGTTTAAAAGGAAAGTGCACTTAAACAGGTATTATTGCAGTGGCCGGTGTTGCTTCAAAGGGATTTATCGCGGGACGTATTTTCGGGACTCGCGTTGTTGGAGTCGCTTTGCCAAGAATTTGTCCACTTTTGTTGCTTCCAATATGTGATAAGGATGAGGGAAAGCACTTGCGTTCGCCTTGTCAGCAGCTTGTCCAGTTGGGTGGAGCAAGACGTAGACAGGCTGCTGGCGGAGCAACTACAGCGGCGCGAATCTAGAACACGTATCTTGCGATAGAACGTGGATAGAACCAACACTGGCTACTGTGATAATCTTTATTTTAGTGCACCTTTGCTATAAATCTAATAAAATTAACAGTATTTTATAAATTTCACCACAAGGAAACATTTTCTATCAATCTCAAATATAAAACATCAGCTGCTGTTGATGAAAAAAACACCACCGAAAAAACGATGACATTTCACAAATAACATCGAAAGTGAAAACAGTATGACAATCAAGTTACACATAAATGCAACGTAAGTCTTTGGCATTCGAATTTATGTCAGTTTTTGGGTTTCAATGAAAACAGATTTGACGTCATATGGTCAAGATGCCTACTGACATCAGTAATTGTTGTCATTGAAAGTGACTTAGTGAAAACCAGGCTTAACTATTTTGTGAAAAAAATTACGGAAACCAAAATTCGGATCAAAAAATTGTAAATAGCTGTTGAAACTTGACTTGAAGAAATTTTTTATTTGTTTTTAAATAGGGGCAAGTATATCTTTTAACACATTGTGTCAGTATAAGCTGTCGTTCTTGAGTATAGAACAAATTTATTAATACTAATTTGTAAGGTCCCAAAAATCGTTTCAAATACAGCTGATATCGCATGAGTTTGATATAGACAGGTCTAGTGAATGAGACGCGCAATGAACGTACGTGACAAGGTCACATTCTTTCGCTATATACGCTTTGCTCCTTGTAGTATACCATTCATGGTAGCCGCACCATCGTAACCTTGCCCGAACATAAAGTCACAATCTATGCCAAGTCCTTATATTGTCTATGATCTGAAAGCATAGGTCGCAATTCAGTTCAAAATTGAAGTGGTTTGCAACTACTTACGCTGTTGCGTTTTAGTTGCTTTAATGCTAATAAATTATATTTTTATACTTTCTGGACCATAGGGGGGGAGGGTTTTACCTCCAAACCCCCCTTGTATACGGGCCTTTTGGCAGTACAGGTAAAAAATGAAAGACACGGATAATAGAGTTTCTTTCTATAATCAGAGTTTTTCAAGAGTGCTGCCATTTTAAATTTAAACTGTGCAAGTCTTAAACAAATGTTCACCGTCTTTACTTTATTTTTCCACGCACCCATTAAAATATTATTTCTGTTCCTGACGATTTTTTACATTACATTTACAAAATGTTTATTTCGAAGTTTCTTTATGACTCAGGGAGGCTTCAGTATTGAGTTATTAGACTTGGTCAAGCCTAGCAATGCCAATCTCACAAACAAAAATAAAAAGGTTCTGTTAATTATCAAAAGTCCGCATGTTGGTCCACCTTCTTTTCGCTCTAATATCATATGAGCAATTCTAATAATTTTACGAGAACAAACGTTTCGTTAAAAAGTAATCATCGCTGTTTTTATGACTATGACGTATTTTCAAAATAAATACACTATCTAGAAAGTATTATTTGTTATAATCTATTAGGATTGTCGCTTTGGTATGTAAATACTTAATGTTCCAAACACAAACACGCTTTTCATATGTAAAAATGACTGCTTTAATACTCGTAATTACGGTGAAAACCTTTTTAAATTCATTCCTTTGGCTTTGTCTCTTTTATTACCTGATTGCCAGTTTATTGTCTCGTTTGAGCGGCTAATATTCGTCTCCTGAGAGCTAAAGCTAAAGGATAGATATTCACTATAGTTGCCACAGGAAATATTTCTTTTACGATTACGATTCTTCTGTTTTTGTTTATTTGGGTTTCCTCATTTATGTCTTTGTTCTAAATCCTTAGCAAAGAGATAGAGTAAAGGAGTCATTCACAGTAACGGTGGTCGACACATTTTTTAACTGCTTGTACACAGTCCTTGTCTACTGCGGTCTACTGTTGATATTGGTGTTGTTGTTTGCTGCCTGAGACACTACCTGGTGCTTAGATGGCTTCAGGTTATTTTTCCACAACCAGACATGTTATTGAAGTGTAATTGGATTAGCTGTAGTGTTGTGATGTTTTACGATCGAGGATTATAGTTATTGTGAACTTGAGGACTATGCATCAAAATGAGATAGCTTCAGTAATAAGTAGTGGGGTGTGGAAAGGAGGAGTGAGACGGAGAATGCCGACGTGACTATCTGAATGTAAAATTGTTAAAAATGAGAAGCAAACACCAAGAGAAATAAACACTTTAATATGAACCGTCATAAAATTTACTCTACCTCGAAATTGACTTGCCTGTCAACATGACGTGTGGCCGGTCTGTCACACTGACAGTTGTCGTGTGTGTGTGTGAGCAGTTATATATACCTCTTTGTGGAATTTTAAGGTCATATTTTATTTATGCTTGTATACTTCAAATGCATGAAGACCAATACAAATTGTTTCGGCTATCGATGATGTTTTTGTTGTCGTCGTTGTGGTGGTTGGTGTTGTGTTGTTGTTGTTGTTTTTGTTGCTGAAGACGACGCACGTGTTGTTGTTATTCAATTTGTGCTGAGTTCTCAGAGCTGGTCAGTGACCACAGCTCAATCGCTTAATTCGAGGCACTGAACGAGCCGCTTTAAATGCTTTAAAGTGGCAACATTCTGATTATCATGCGCTGCTTTTATTCCCTCCAAAAATAAGTTGGTGCTTTTCCGCTTCTTTGTTCCGATCTTTCGTATTTCCTTTTTTTTCTCATTAATAATGTGTTTATCATATTGCTTTTGCTTTATTTTTATTATTCTTCCTCCTTTTAATAATAGTCTGAATTGAACCTGCGGTCATGGTTAATTAGTGTCGACTGAAGATTAAAGTCGAGGTTGTTTTAGAGAGTCGAACTTAAAACTATTAATGAGAATGATGGCATGGGTGCGGTTTCAAGTTGTTTCGTCAATTATTTATTAATTATCAATAACTAATTCAATTATTAACAAAAGCGTTGAATAGTTTTGTAGAATTGATTGGAGTTAGCCATTTAAAGTAGAAGATGAAGAAAGAGAAAAAATTGGGGCCACTGAGAACTAATAAAAGAAAGAACTTTAGAGAATTTTAGCTCTAAATTTTATTAATGAAAAAATACATTTTTTTGACTTTGCAAAAGACACTTGGGAAAGAGAATAGGAGAATGAAGAGGCACATTTGGGCCCATTAGGAACTAGCCCGCTTGTAAAAATATGTCGGTGATGACATTGTAATGCAGAACTGTAGGCGGAATTGGAAAATATCTTCTTTGTGTTTCTTTTCATTCCCGCTTCTAAAATTGGCTTATGTTTTAAATTCCAAAATTGTTCAGAAAGTTTACTACTTCCCAATACAAATTTATTCCCTCTTTCCTCTACGCTACTAACCGGAAAACACGCATTTATTTCTCCTAAGCTCCAACTATCCGATAATACTATCTGCGCCTTTGCAAACGTAATTCCTGGTAATAAGCTCTGTGGTAGAGGATATAGCGCTTTGAAGTTGTAAGCGGAAACAAAATCTTGGTTTTTCTCACTTCTTGTTTATACTTACATTAATTTCTTTTCATTCCTTAAACAACAGTTTGACTTTATTAGTCTATGTAGCAATATAAGGGGTATTCACGGGTTGATGCGAATCGCAGTTGCGACGATGCAAAAATGCATGATTGCGAACTTTCGCATCATTCCAACAACAAATACATTGGAAGCAATTTTGCAACTCTTCTTGAATTACGCACTGCTCAAACCAATTGCGAGAACGTACAAGCAGTGATGCTAAGCAGATGATTCATGTTTTGGTTGTTTTTGAACGTAGTTGCCACCTGGGTAAAACTTTCAAAAAGGTTTAGTTTGTACGTAGATTTCAATAACTTTTTATGATTTTGAAATAAGGTGGCAATATATTTACTGTTCATTTGACATTTAATTTTATTGCATAATTAAGTTGCGATATTGATGTTCACGCGTTAGTGCGCAAATTATCTTGCATTTTCACACTCTTGCAACTCGCAACAACCCGTGAATACCCCTATAGTGTTTTCCAACAGATAGTTTTGCAGTGAAGTGTATTTGTAAAAATTGTTAATCTCTATGTTTAAACCAGAATAAAGTCTTATGTATAAAATAACTAAGTGTTATTAAACATAAATTCTGAAATGCTTTAAAAAAGGTAATAAATTCGTTGATTAAATTGTAATAATGATTGTCAAAATTATACGTAGCGTCATTTGCTTTTGCTTGCGTCTTTTCAATGTGTTCACTTTCGTTTTCGTTGTGTTATTGGCGTAGAAAGGATTTAAGTTAAATTCTTTTTTTTTTGTTCTCTCCAATTTTGTGCGTAAAATTTTTGTTCTCTCCTATCTTGTGCACACCTACTCTCATCGTCGTTTACTGTGTAATGTAGATGTCATCAGTGTTTTAGTGACCATGCCCGAAAAAATTTAATTCAAAATTGTATACATGTGCATACGACAAGTGTCCATTTACCACTGGGTCTGAGTTTATTCATCTGTGCAGCAACATCGTGTTTTCTATTTTCTGTTTTTTCTTTTCTTATCTTTTCTTTTCTTTTTTTTTCTTTTCTTTATTTTATTGTATTGTATTGTATTGTATTGTATTGTATTGTATTGTATTGTATTGTATTGTATTGTATTGTATTGTATTGTATTGTATTGTATTGTATTGTATTGTATTGTATTGTATTGTATTGTATTGTATTGTATTGTATTGTATTGTATTGTATTGTATTGTATTGTATTGTATTGTATTGTATTGTATTGTATTGTATTGTATTGTATTGTATTGTATTGTATTGTATTGTATTGTATTGTATTGTATTGTATTGTATTGTATTGTATTGTATTGTATTGTATTGTATTGTATTGTATTGTATTGTATTGTATTGTATTGTATTGTATTGTATTGTATTGTATTGTATTGTATTGTATTGTATTGTATTGTATTGTATTGTATTGTATTGTATTGTATTGTATTGTATTGTATTGTATTGTATTGTATTGTATTGTATTGTATTGTATTGTATTGTATTGTATTGTATTGTATTGTATTGTATTGTATTGTATTGTATTGTATTGTATTGTATTGTATTGTATTGTATTGTATTGTATTGTATTGTAATTTCATTTCATTTCATTTCATTTCATTTAATTTAATTTAATTTAATTTTATTTTATTTTATTTTATTTTATTTTATGTTATTTTATTTTATTTTATTTTATTTTATTTTATTTTATTTTATTTTATTTTATTTTATTTTATTTCATTTGATTTCATTTCATTTGTTTTCATTTGTTTTCATTTCATTTCATTTCATATAATTTCATTTCATTTCATGTCATTTATTTTATTTTGTTTTATTTTATTTTGTTATTTTTTATTTTATTTTATTTTATTTTATTTTATGTATTTCTTTCGAAAGCAGGCACAACTAAGTTTTAAAACCTTATTAGCAGTACTGGCAGAATGCAGTGCCAACAACGATTAAATATGTGACTTATTATATTTAAAATTGCATAACATAATAAAATCTTAGTTTTAGTTACATTCTTATGGAATTAAAACAATAAAATTAAACGTTTTCAAAACTTTAAATAAACAATTTCAAAACTTATAATAAACAGTTTGTCACCTAATGTTATGTTTTAAGAACATAAATATAACATTAATTAAACATCCAGGTTTGTATCGTAAAATTTTTATTTTACAATTAAAAAAAATATATATAAACACTGACTCAATATATCTGCATATTATTTTTCAATTAAATTGTGCACTTATATTAAGACACCCTTTATTTGGTTTTGTCTTAGCAACGATATCTTACAATTGAGCTGGACCCATTTTAATTAATAAAAACCCCCTTTTTCTGACATTTTAAATTTCGAAAGCTACAATCCCGTTATTTTCCTAACGACCCTCTAATTCCAAATCCGAAGATAGCGGCATTAGTTCTTAACATATTTCCGTTCTGCTTTTTATTTTCAGATAATGCAACAAAAATTCTTTATCTACTCAACAGAAATCCGTTTGACGATATCTTTAAAATTTTTTTTTTAATTTAATTCTTAATTAAGAGGCACTGCAATTTGGGTCGCAAAGGCAGAAGGTGAACTTAAAATAAAGTAATTTAATTGTATGTAAGAACACGCGTTACTTTGAAGTAAATAAATTCCGATTCATTAATTTGTCTAGGAGTTTAAATATAAGGTCACTTCAACTTAAAACATATTTAAGGGGCCAACAATTCTATCGCTTACCCCTAGATTATTTGATAGATTCAATAAAAACTATACGGAGACACAGCGACACATTATTTATTTATTTATTTCTTAATCTGAGTAGGTTGTTAAAATTACTCACTAAGGTCCAGCTCTTATCTATTACAAAGTGCGCTCAAGATGTTATTTACTTTTTCCCGCATTTAATCTGCCAATATAAAAACAAACGAATCGCATTCCATTGCATATACATACTACAGCTGATCGTATACTCGTAAGTTCTTATAAATAAAGCGCGTACCAAAAGATTGACATTTATTCACTACATTTCGTTGTGATAAGAAACAAGAATCTGAACTTATTATTGCAATCTTACGAGTAAGAAGCATCGGAATAGATACACAGTAATAATCAAGAGATACAAGGATATTAAACAAAATGCGTAAGTGAATAGTAACTGTCGATGATGAAAACATTCTAATAAAACAAATATAATGTAACTTAAAACTCAAAAGTAAAGCACTGATACTTATAAGTATGATTCTCATTATACAAAATACAAGCTATAAAATCTATAACAATTCTTTATTTACTTTACTTTATTTTTAAGCTGTTTTGTGTTGTGACAAGAAAATGTGGGACTGCATGATAATATTGCAAAAAAAAAAAATAAAAAATAACAAAAAGCAAATAACAATAAAATAAAAAATATATACAAAACAATGACAATACAAAAGTGATAATAAGTAGATGTACCTACCATTTATATTTCACAGGAGTACAAACCAAAAAAGTTATAACTAAGTTATAATGAAGTTCTAATCAATACAGAAAACAAACTTATATTCGAACTATGGAAAAGATTAGCTATGCGAGTCAAGGCTATAAAAAGGCCCTCAAATAAAAGTTAAACTAAGCTGATATGTAAGTTCTGAGAAGAAAGTAAATCTGTTTGTGTTAAAGATTCTAAAATTTTACGTGAACTTATTAAAATATTTTGAAAAGACAAGTTGAAAATTAATAAATGTTTTGTATTTTAGGATGCGTGCTATACTTCTATACAAAAATATAATAATATACATATACATAAAAAAAATGAACACAGACTTTTCAAACTTGTAAAAAAACGCACTCAGCACGCATTCCTTTTTACAGTGATACCTTAATTTATACAAAAAAATCTGTCCAATAAGTCGTTAAAAAAATACTTTTAGAGCTGTACAAAAAACTTTTTTTGATAAGATTACTGAAATAAAAACGCAAAAAATTTTGCGTAAAAGAAAGTTTACTACTATATACATTAGAGCGGGTCAATTTCTTTTTTCAAAAGATCGTAGGCACGGAAAATGTTCTACGGAAAATTCTAAGCCTTAGTCTAAAATCAATTTCGAGCCTCCGGTTTTTCAAAAGAAGGTTGGAATTGGTGTTTTGCTGCAATATCTGAAAAAAAAATTGCCAGAAACAGCCACAAACCCTGCACTATTGTAAAAATTTTAGGGTTAAGGGAATATTCATCGAATTTCCTTCTTTACAAAATTTAATTTTTTATCAAAATTATGCGATACAAAAAATCAATATATATATAATGGTCTTTGTCTGTATGTATGTTCCTAATGGACTTCAAAACGGCTAGACCGATTTTGATGAAATTTTCAAGCAATCTTCAGATTAGCCCAGTGGTCCTGTGAAATTTGGTAGATCTATCTTTATCACTAGAGGGCGCTTTAGTACAACATTTTTTCAAAATTCCAAAAAAACTCCTAAGCCGATCACGTGATCACCATGGAAATTTGTCTCACAAGGTTTTCAGATACGATAACTATTTTCACACTATCTATTTTGATCAATCCTTTACACCAGAGAGCGCTGTAGTACAAATCTTTTAGAAAACCGCCAAAACTCCTTAATCGCTCATATGATTATAATGAACATTTGTATATAGGAGTTTTTGGATACGACAAATATTTTGGCATCATAAAATTTGATACATCTTTAACACTAGATGGCACTGTAGTACAAACCCAGTAGCGGATGGAATATATTCCGAATATATGAAGCATCAATTACCTTGTAATGACCACTACTTCCGACTATATTACCTTACTATGCATAAAAGGCCTTACATTTAACATTGAATGAGACAGGAGGTAAGTGATCGCCTCCCTTCAGCATTACCTAGAAGTTATGGAGTAACATACTACTTGTATTAAGTTATAAAAATCACTGCATTACTTTTCCTTGTATGCTACATTACAGGTAATGAGGTATGAGTTAATTACTTCTGCTATATGCAGACGCATTACTTTTTGAAAAAAGTAATGCTTCCTTACCTGGTAATTTATTCTGTATAAGTTCTATGGTAGCCAATGGCAAATCCGCTGCTGGGAATCTCTTACAAAACCCCAAAAAACTCCTACGCCGATCCCTTCCGAAAACTCCAAAATTTTTACAATAGTGCAGGTTTTGTTTATGTTTCTGGCAATTTTTTCAGCTATTGCAGCAAACCACCAATTCCAACCTTCTTTTGAAAACCCGGAGGCTCGAAATCGATTTTAGACTAAGGGTTTCTTGGGAAAAGTTACTTAGAATTTACCGTAGAACATTTTCCGCGCCTACGATTTTTTTGTTTTTTTTTTTCACCCATACAAATTAACCCGCTCTAATATACATAAATGGAAAAAATTGCAAAATTGATGTAAAATAAACATAACATCATCAGTTTAGGCAAAAAAATTTTATTTTTTTAGCATATATTTTTTATGTATTTATAAAGATACAAATCGGGCCAGACCATCGTCTACTTTTACACACCGGGCGTGTAAAAACTAGACAAATTTCCCAAAGATGCTAATTTTGGTGAAAGATGTGTAGAAGTACAATACAAACAGATTAATAGCATCTTTAGGTAAAACGTAGCCTTCGTCTTAAGCTTCGTTCGTTTTCCGACGATATCGGACAAAATTGGCTTGATGTATTTTTTCCTTGTGTCGTCGTCCACTGTTACGTTGCTTACGTTGCTCAAATACTCTTAACGTGAGTATTTGTCAAAAACATTATTACCAGATTGTAAAAGTTCATCATTTTGCGTAAAACTGACAAAAACCTTAAATATTTTATACTTGTTCTAAGCAATATTTAATAGGTGGCATCATTTTTTGCATCAGCTGTTTCGGTTGTTTTGTTTTTTTTTTTTGACATATATGATTAATTTTTGCTGCAAATTTGATCGTAGTGAAAAATTTTGTGAACATTAATTATTATAATGTTTTCCGCGATCGCTTTATACAATTTCATTGAATCGGATGCAAAGCAGGCAAGGCAGGCAAATCTGCAAAGCAGGTAAAATTCCAAGATCCAATCCAACTCCAAATTGCTCGCTTGTGGTTTTTTGTGTGCTAAATAAAATATAAATTAATTGATTCGAAATTCTTGCATTTGTTAATAAAATAATACTTACGATTTATTTTCAGCAACTTCCATGTCAACAAATTTCTAAACGATAAGAAAATGTTCATCGTCTATATTTGACGTTTCGTTTCAAATTTTTTTTATACATCAAGCCAAATTTTCACTACAGTTACGTTGTAACTCATTTCATTTCTGAATCAGCTGTTCTCGTTGGGCTAAGAAATTATTTTTACATCAAGCGAAAACAGCTGACATTCGGCTTTTGAGCGAAGCCTTCGTGAAATGCACGTTACGTTCGTTTTACAGAAAGATGCTATAAAAAAGAAATTCAAATCGGTCGATTAGTTAGTTTGCAGTGGTGTGGCCCGTTTTGAAAAAGTAAGAGAATGTTTCGAGAAAAACGCATTTTAAGTTACTGTGCTTAGTAAAAGCTACTCTGGCGCACCGGTTTTTAAGCGCTGCAGAATCTGTATCATAGGCTGGATAGATTTGCATTTTTTTTACATATTCCTAAATAGTTGTACAGCAATAATTATTGTAATCAACTAAGAAAATCTATTTTCAATAAATTGTTGCCCAAAACCTCAGTATGGGTATGTACCCAAATTCAACACATAAAAACTTAATTAAATAATGATAATTTGACAAGCCCCCATCAAAATAACTCTTTTATGTGCAGCAATTTTTGTTTATTTATTTATTTATTTATTGATTTGATTGCTAAACCTTAACAGGTTTTATAGCAAATTTAAAATTATAAAATAAGATTTTAACACAATTCAAAATAAAAAGTATGATTTTGATTGAAATCATGTATTATTAACAAACCAAAAAGTTTTAATAAATTGCTTAAAGTATATAATTTTATTAAAGTATAAAAAATAACAAAAAAAAAAAAAAAAAAGTCAAAATCGGTAATCCCAGACAGCAAAGCAGGGTTGCGTTTTCAAGACAAACAAGGTCAAGTTAGCAACAATTTTGGTATCCGGCGGAGTCGTGTGATAAACAAGGTCACATACCCAATAAAACACCACTCCAATAGGTAAATATATAATATATATCGTTCTGTCTTCCTGAAGCCGGTGAGGTCCAGGCTTGACAGGGTGGTTACTCGACAAACTAGGTCAACTTCACCGAACCAGTTTTCATAAAATAAAGAAAACCAGTTGCGAACGCAGGCACCAAGACAAACTAGGTCTTATCGGCCACTCATATTAATATATTACAAATCGATCTAACGTAGTGTTTCAAGAGGTAAAAAGACACCAAGACCCCAAGACACCACGGTACCGTCGACAAGTGTAGTTACAATCATCATGAAGATATAAGGCATCTGAAGATCCTAGGTTTAGGTCCATTCAGATTATTTAGATGTTTATTCACCAAAATTTTCCATGTTACGCTTAGGTCCATTTATCCATTTAGATTGTTATATTAATGTGTTTACAAATCACCAGATGCATCAGATATATGTTTGAAAGAACTTTACATAATCAACGACGGTACTGCAGGTAATCTATAATTTTATGTTTAATTGAGTCCATGGATTCACTTAAGGATATAACATCAGATACAAAATTAAAATCACCGCAAGCGCTTCTAAGAGGTTCATTTTGCAAATAATTAGTTCTACAAAAGTTCATGTGGATTAACTCAAAAGATCTTCTAGGACGAAGAGGAATATTAAAATATACTTTACTCAATAAATATGGACTGTTGACATATCCATGTAAAAGTTTTGTAATCCAACAAGCATTTATCATAATTCTCCGATTTTTTAAAGAAGGAAGATTTAAGAGTTGTAACCGATATTCATAAGATGGTAAGTGAAAATCAGTATTACAATAAAGATAGCTTAAGCAGAACAAAATAAATTGTTTCTGCACTGATTCAATGTCGTCTATGTAACAACCGTATCGTGGGCACCAAACAACTGAAGCGTATTCTAAGATAGGCCGCACTAGAGACGTGAATAAGGTTTTCGTTATGAATGGATCATTAAACTCTTTTGCCCAACGTTTAATAAATCCTAAAGTACTATTTGCTCTATTTATTATTTTATTTACATGAATATTAAAGCGTAGTTTAGGATCCATTGTAACTCCAAGATCATTGAAAATATCTAAGGACTCTAATGGGTAACCACAAATTTTGAAGGTACATTTAATTGGTGGTTTGCGCGAGAAAGACATATGCTTGCATTTCTTCATGTTGAGGTTCATACGGTTCGTTTTGCACCAGTTATAAAGATGATCAATGTCGGCTTGCAAAAATACAGCGTCATTATCATTTTTAAAAGAAAGGAAGAGTTTGACGTCGTCAGCAAACATTAAGATGCTGGAATGCACTACGACAGATGGCAAATCGTTTATAAAAAGTAGAAACAGAAGGGGCCCAAGATGACTTCCTTGAGGTACTCCTGAAGTAACAGGAAACTCATGTGATTTATTGAGCTTAAAAATAACAGACTGTGTTCTATTGCTTAAGTAAGATTCAATCCACTTTACTAACGGTATAGGAAATCCAACAAGATGTAATTTTAAGATCAATAGTTTGTGATTTACAACGTCAAAAGCTTTGCTAAAATCCGTGTAAATAACATCAGTCTGCATGCCTTTTCCAAAGTTTTCTATAGTTTTTGATGTAAATTCAAGAAGGTTAGTAACAGTGGATTTTCCAGAAAGGAATCCATGTTGGAAAGGAGACATTAAAGATTTAACGCAATGCGATAGTTGTGATGTAACAATTGCCTCTAAAAGTTTAGGCAAAGCACTTAATTTTGCGATGCCACGGTAGTTATCAATTAAAGACCTATTTCCGGATTTATGCAGCGGAATGATAAATGAATGCTTCCAGGCTGCAGGAAAATAGCAGGATTTTAATGATGAAGTAAATAGTAAAGAGATTGGAGTTACTAATTCTTCACAGCAGTATTTTAATATACATGAAGGTATGTTATCAGGACCACTTTTATATGATGTTTTAATATTTTTTAAAAATGATAAGACTGTGTTTGTGTCAATTATTGGGAAATAAATATCCCCAGATTGAATATTGAAAGGATAACTTAAATAATCATAGGACGATGATGAATAAGTCGTCTTGAAAAAGTCAGCAAAAAGATTGCAAATACTATTATCATTATCAGACTCCACAGAATTATATTTCATAAAAGAAGGATAGGAATCAATCTTACGTTTTGTGTTAACAAAGTTCCAGAAGGATTTAGCATCAGATTTGATGTTTAATTTTACTTTTGTTAAGTAGATATTATAGGATTGTTTGCATAACTGTTGGTAACTGTATTTAATCGAGGTATAGCATCCAAAATCGCATATGTTATGTGTTTTTTGATATTTTTTATAGTATTTAGATTTCAAGTTTCTCATTTTTCTTAATTCATTTGTGTACAGCCTTAAGAAAACAATCATTGAGCGTTCTGTTAAACGCATATACCGCATCATCAAGACTCTGAGAAGATAAACTTTTTGTATTAATATTTAGAATAGAATTCCAGTTTATATTAGACAAGGTATTCTTCAAAATCACGTAGTTTGTTTTTTTGAAGTTAAACTCAATAGGCGGTTGAGAATCATAGTACTGCACAGATGGTTTTGGAAAATTTAAAATAATTTCTAATGTTGGATGATGAGAATCTTCGGGTGTAACCAGAGGATCTGATTTAGACACAGAAGCGATATTGCTGTCATCAAAAAACACCAGATCGAGCAAACGATTATTTTTGTTACAGATGCAGTTAAGTTGGAACAGGCCTTGGATTGAGAGCTCGTTTAAAAAATAATTATCGGATGAACATTCAGACGAAGGTAAAAATATTCCAGGCATTTCAGAACAGCAGTTCCAAGAAACGTTTGGCAGGTTAAAATCTCCAGTTATTAAAATATGATCATTAGATTGCAGTTTTGAGCAAACTTTACTAATAGAAGCCAAATGTTTGCTATAAACTTCTAAGGTAGAAAGGGGAGGAATATATGAGCATGTAATAAAAAGGCTCAAGGAACCAAACTTAACATGAACACAACAGAATTCAATGTCCAAGGATTCTGGAATTAATAATTCTTCAGAGAAATGTGTCGCTTTGACTGCAATCAACACATCCCCGCCTTTAGAGCAAATACCAGGAATGGAGTTTCTATCTTTGCGATATATGTTAAATTTGTTGCACAGAATTTCAGTATTTAGAGTGTTAGGTTTCAGCCAAGTCTCGCTAAAAGCAATTATATTAAAGTGTAGGTTGTGACTCAAAATTAATATATTATTTAGTTTTGTGTTCATGCCACGAACGTTTTGGTAAAGGATAAGGAACTGAAAGCAACAATCTAGTTTTTTTGATTCTTGTTAAAAACCGGAAAAGTAGCCAAGGAAGTTGTAGGCCGAGGTCTAGAAATAAATTCATGCACCATCGTATTGTCAGGCCAAAACTTTTGATCCAATACCTTGTGAAAAAGATCACCAGGCAAAGATATTTTAAAAGAGGACGTAATACGCTCGTATGAAAAATTGAATTTGTAAACGGAGATATTTTTATTTACAACATTCAGCTTAGAGTTTATATAGAATAACACGTCTTCACTGGAAGTATCAGCTGCAAAACGAGAAACAAATATAGATTTTGCAGGCTCAATAATCACAAGTTCTTTATGAACAGGGGCTTTGATACTGCTATTCGATATTTGTTTCGGTATCGCTCCTGTAGAAACCGAAGTAATTTGGGAAGGTGCAGGGACCACATTTGAGGCAATACAAGTTTCAGCATAAGTTTTTTGTGTGCCAGAAACGCGAGGAGAATCAGCATTTTCCTCTATGATTGGTATTGCTTCAACAGAAGGAGAAATCTGATCAGCTGACGCAGCGACCTTAGTTGGCGCGATATTATCTGTCATTTGATCAGTATTGAAAGCTCCAATTGATTGATCTTCAAGCTGTATTATCACATTAGGGAAAACAGTTACAGTAGAAGGTAGAACAGAATTATTATTTTGCGATGGCACGGCTATATCAGTAGTTTTAGCTGAACTACGAAGATTTTTGTTTGAACGTTTACGTTTTGGAGAATTGTAAGCTTCATCCATAATTTTAAACTTTTTAAACAAATCTTCGTACTCACTCAGTCTATCTTGTGCTACCTTTAGATCCTTAGCCACCTCCAAAAAACCTTTCCGAGATTGTCTAATAAGTTTAAAGATCTCAACGTTTGTAAACCTGCAATCTTCACATGACCAACGAAGACCCTTACTTTCGTTGAGTGCATCGAAGATCCTCGCAGTCAACGCTACACACTTGATATGAAAAAATGAATCACACAACCAGCAAGTAACCAGCCGGTCTGATTCACCTTTTACAGCGCAGTTTCGGAAATTGCAGATCATTTTCAGTTTAATAGAAAGTTTGCAATATAGATGAAAGTATAAGGAGAAAAATGAACTTAAATGCTTTTAATGAAAAACAAAAACTGTAGAAACTTTGCAGCCCTGATTTTGTAGAACCAACGAATTGAAAAGTTTTATAAGCACTAGAGTTTTTGCAGTAGCGTGAAAACAGCTGTAAAAGTAAATACAATAATTTGCTCTATAGAAACCTGTTTGCGCTAAAAACAAAACAGGAAGAAGGAAAGAAGCAAATTATAAACAAATATACATATATATATTTATATTGAAAATTAAATTAAATATCATGTATTTTAAAAGGATAAAATCCACGTTATCACGCTTCCAGATGTATGTGCAAGTTGATCAAAGCTATTTATTTCTATTTATATTTATTAATTTAGAACTTTTGGCTAAATATAACAATAAAAGTTAGAGCTCGCAAAAACACGTCTGAACGGTAAGAAGAGAACGAATGAACGTTGTTGCTAAGAACGTAAACACTACTTACTACGAGTTTGTCCATCAATGTGATCAAACTACTTGGCCAAGATTGGGCAAGTTGCTGCCAATATTTGAAGACAATTAAACATTAATAGTTTATATGAGCTCCTAAAAACACCAAATGAATCCAACATAAAACTTTCTCCAAATTCCTTAAACGAGCAAGATTATTTTTTGAAGTGTAACTTATTAAGTACCTTTCTTTATATAATTTAGTATATTTCATATCAAGTATTTTATATCTAAGTCCTAGCTGAAGGCCTTAGCTGCTAGTGCTAGTTATTAGTCATATAAAAAAATTGTAATGTATTACTTTGGTTTTTTTCTAATAACTAAAATAAAAATACTCCAAAAATATTTAATTTTATACATTCAACTATATTTATCTTTCTTAATAGTTATTATATATCTACTCTATGTATTTTTCTTTTATTTTCAGATCAAGGCACTTCAAACCGAATGTTGGCGATTAAAGTAAAGAAGTTAACAAAGTTTAAAACGCTAATCGCACACTTGAATAACCTCTCGGAGAGCAATGTCGTAAGCTCATTTCTAGATCTGAAAGAATCATGTGCAATCTACTGCAGTTGTAAAACTATTTTCAACAACGTTGAAGAGAAATCTGAAAGTAATTCAAATGGTCAGGAGTACTTACAAATTTTTCTTTACTTCGATGAAGTATTGATCAAGTATTTAGAAATTGAACTAGACTGCTTTGATAATTCTTCCATATTGAAGGCAATCACTTTGTTTCTCGGCACAAATAGTGAAAGACCGCTGAGCTTGAATGCTATCCGAAAATCTTATGTGGTGTCCATTGATGGAAAAAGCAAATTCGATATATTGCTGGAACATGCTGGAACATTACATAAAATTAAAAACTGGTTTATTAAGCCATGGATTTGTATAAATCTTTGCAATACTCTGACACAGCAGTCAAGTTATGAAAAGATTCTCCGAAATGCTTTAGCTTACGGCACTCACCAAGCTAATATTAGGCAGACTTTCAAGAATGCAAAGACTAGTGCAGCCCTTCAAGCTATTCTTAAATCACATGGAGATCTTTCACTTAACAAACAGCAAATGGTTCTGACAGATTTCACTCTGAAAAAACTATCCGAAATTGACACTTTTGAGGATTTGTTGTCAAGCATAGAGTTAGCACTTCAGTCAAAAAAGGCTGGAAAAGAAATCAAACACATTCTGGCTCCAGCAGTGTCTAGTGTACGGATCATGGCATACGGCTACTTTTCAAAACTCACCAATATCAAAAAACGATGCAAGATAGATGCTTTGGCTTCCTACCATCTAAAATTTACCCACCTTGCTGGTATATTGATGCCGACTCCGCATCCAACCCGCCTTTTAGAAACTGGTTTTGGAAGGCTTTCAAGAGATACTGTTATTGCTGGTAAAAGAAAGAAACATTTCTCTCAAGCATTTATGGGTTATCTTTCACCAGGGTATAGCGAAAAATACACATATAATTGTTCAAAGTCAGCATCTATTACCGGAGCACTGGACGTCATTAAGAATTATATTCGAAAAAGAAAAGAAGAGTATTACTCAAAGAAAGCAGCGAGCACAAAAAAGCGCAGAGCGCATCAGATCGAACAAACTTATGACACATTAGCAAATAGTAATAATGTTTTTGAAAAAGCCGGATATGGATTTTATTGTTTTTAGTATAACTATTTTATAAGATTTGTCAAGATAAATACTCCAATTACACGATATTATTGTTAACTTAATTCATCTCATACTATTTAGTACATTTGAAAGTTATTTTAGTTTATTCATTTTTCCTAAAAAAAAACTTGCAAATTTTGCTCCTAGATAAAAATACCATTATTTAATAGTGTAATTAGCGACGTTGCGCATCGTTGCAAATGCAAAATTAGCTGTTTTCACAATAACAAAAAGCATTGATATTCATTTGCAACATTCATGCACTTGCTACACCAAAAGTCTGTTGCAATATGCAAGTCAAATAATATTGCATGACGCTATTATGAATGAACGTGTTCATTTTGCATTGAACACCACCACCGAAACTTTTTGAATGCCGCTGTTGAGAAGCTGCTTTCATTGTTTTTGTTGCTTTTTAGCGGCAAAGAAAGTTCAATTAATAGCAAACTAAAGAAGTGGTAAAGGAATGGAGGTAGTTTTAAAAAGAAAAAAAATTCCAACAAAAAATGGACGGAGGTAGAAATTCAAAACAATACAAAAACAGCTGTCGTAGCGCTTTAGCAACATTTTAATATTTAAGGTGTGCTCACAAAAATCTACCCTTGCAAAAACGCATTTGCAACGATGCAACAAGATCGTGAATAGCCCTAATGTATTTAGTGAAATTCAAAGGCCAGTGCAGGCGCCCAAACCCAAAAATGAACAATCACCCAAACAGTTGGGCATTTATTCATAATGTACAATCGCCCAAAACTGCAAACTTTACCCCAAATCGTGAAATGAATAATCGCCAAAAAATTTTAACCGGTTTTTTTGGGCAGTTGTAGTTCATTTCCGCGCTTTGGGGCGATTGTAACTTGGGCGATTATTCGCACAGCCTAATCTTATATACTAATAGGGAAACATCAAATGTAGTCGTACACTTTTTCGATATTAATTTTAGAAAAAGGGCAATGAAACTTATATCATTCGAAAGGTACTGCGCCCTTTATGAGTAGAATCATTTTAGATTTTAAATTATGAGAGGTCATAAATTCCTCTGACCCGAAATACTAACGTTAAAATTATTATTATACAAACGTTATTTAACGTTTGTATTATTTTTAGTAAGGAATCTCAGGGCTAGGAAGAGGTAGAATGGTGAATGAGGTATCAAATGACAGATCTGGCTGCACAGTATGATTACATTTTAGATTAATGACCTTCAACTTGAAATATGAGTGTAGAAAGAGCATTTATTAAATAAAAGCTTAACTGTAACAGATGGAAGAATATAATGTAAGAGGAAATTTTAGACATTGATAAGGTGTGCAAAAAATACTTGCGACATTTTGCGCCATCTCTTACGGATACCCTACAATAAGCATTTTTTATACAACAGGAGTGAATATATATTGTGATGGTGAAATTTCTTACAAATAGTAAAGTCTGAAAAATTTCCGTCATTTTGACATAAAAACTATAGCGATATCTCAAAAACTATAGATTTTTTTCAATACAACGTATTTTTGTATGAAAAGTCGTTGCTTGAGGAATACCGCTTTTGAGGAACGGTATACGAAAGCTTTTTTGGTAATATTTTCCACGGATAGTGTGTTAAAAAAACCCCTTAAAATGACATTACAATTATTTAGATATCTCGAAGAATTAATATCTTCTCAGTACAACGTATTTCCTTGAAGCAAGGCCATCGCCTCAGAATGAGAAAAAAATATTGAAATTTTAAGTTTTGACTTTGCAAGCAAATATCTCAGCCAATTTTTAATCGATTTTCAACAAATTTTCTTTGTCTGAAAGATCAATTAAATAACTTTGGAGAAATAAGAAAAGATGTACCGTTATCAATTCATTGTTTTATGTTGTTTTAAAAAACATCTAAAATATATAGGTTTTGCTAAAAAAATAAGACAAACGTTTTTTATTGTAATTTTTTTTTTTTTCTTATTACATTTTCTTTTTCACCCTCTTTCATATGACATATCATTTATTTGCAAAAATTGCCTCATTTTGACACATAATTCAATAAACAGTTTCTATCTGATTTCATCGGTACCCTGACATAACCCCAAGTGGCACAATCCCAATTTTTAATTTTGGGATTATGTCACTCCTTCCACAGTGACATAAACTCAAATTTTTTACTTGGGGCAATGTCACTGCTTGTAAAGTGTCGTAACCCCAATTGGGATAAAGTCACTTTTCAGCCTAAAAATGAGAAAATTTGGATAGATATTTCGAAATATTAAGTTTTTAGCTAAAATTAATTTGTTTGACTATTTTTTCGTGGAACGTATGTATGTATTAAGAGCTTCAAATTTCAAATCTGTACAAATTAATGGCCGCTCTCATCTGGTTTAGAAGTTATAGGGGTCAAAATTAAGGAAAATAGGCTCGAAACACGTGCTGTTTTTCTATTAATTGCATACTTTTATAAACTAAGCAAGAATATTTTAAGAAAACTTATGCTATTACCTTTTAAATAAGCGATTAACCATTAAATTCCATGCATTTCTTTTCAAGACAGAACACTTTTATTACATATGTAAGTCCCAACTTTTTTGAATAAACTAAACCAGTTTAGTTTTTTTCTTTAATTTGTACTTCCAGCCTTATATATTCAAAAATTAAAAATTTTTATAAAAAATCGCGCGATTTTTTATAAAAACTTTTCGCCTGCGGCGCTTTTTTCATTGATCACAACGTTAAATATGTGTAAAACTACTACTCTGAAACAAATTTACAGAATGGATGTACTAAAATTACCGAATTTTTACAAACATTTATTATTTTTTAATTTTAAATCACAGCAACGTCATTTATACTTCATATAAAGTGGCATAACCACTATTAAGATAACATCACTTTTGTGGATAAGAAATGTAAAAATTTGGAAAACATTTGTATTGTCTTTTTAATATGTATATTTTTTTTTTGTTAATATATTTATTTTATAACAATTACATAATTAAAATATAATATAAAATTTTATAAGTCATGAATGAGCTCCAGCGATTTATGAATATGTAACACCTTCCATTGTATTCATTTAATATTTTACAAACACGCTGCTTCGTTGTTGCAAAGACTCAAAAATGTGAAAATTTACAACGGAATTTCATATATGTAGTTTTTAAAAAGTTGACACTGATATCAAATAACATGCGCCTTACTTGAAAAACTTACTTGATTACTAGTACACTGGTGACATAATCCTAAAAAAATTTGGAATTTTGACTTCTTTTTATTTGGGAATATGTCATCCCTTCCATAGTGACATAATCCCAAGTAAAAAAATTGGGTTTATGTCACTGTATACACACAGAAAAATTTTGCATAGTAAAATCATTGTGATACATAGTTGATTTCATTTTACATGATTTTATATTTCATAGTGGCAGCGACATAAAAATCATTATGACTTCATGTAAAATCATTATGATTTCATGTTGAATTATTATGAAAACTAGTAAAATCATTATTGCATCATGTTAAAAGTTAATCAACACGATTTCATGTAGAATCATCAGATTTCATGTAGAATCATTACGACATCATGTTGAATCATTATTAAATCTAGTAAAATTATTATTGCATCATGTAAAAAAAAATTTTGCGTGCTGAAGAAGTTCCGTTGTTCCTAGCACATTAGAAGTTTTATCGCGAGAAGTAGCTTCGTAAAAAATTAAAATAGTTTGTATAGCTGAAAAAGTAAAACAAGTGGAATGAAAAGTAAATGCAAGTGGAAGTAGTCGAATCCATAAACTTTGACGCAGATGAACAAGGTAATGTGATATGTGACTTATGTTGCTATAACAAAATAATATCAAAATGCTATATTACTTTTCAATAGAAACAGAAGCTTCAGTTGACTAGGAAAGTTTAAGGTACTTATCTAAGGAAGATAAACAGGAAGCTATACCAACCATAGGACTTCGTGCACGTTATCGAGAAAAACTATTTAGTTAGAGAAAAATTGAGGTATGCTTTTTAATTATAAGTCGAATTTTTCAATAAAAAAAACTAAATAAAACCAACTTGAAGTTCTTTTTATTTCAAATTGAGGTTAAGATTCAGCTACATTTCATAATGATTCAACATGACCATCATAATGATTTTACATGATTTCATAATGATTCAACATGACCATCATAATGATTTTACATGATTTCATAATGATTCAACATGAAAATTTGTTGCGATTTTTACATGAAAATCACAATGATTTTACTATAAATCTCTATGAAGCAAAATCATAGGGGAAACATGTAAAATTATTATGTTTCTAGTTGATTTTACTATGATTTTTTTCTGTGTGTAAGGAGTGACATAATCCCAAAATTAAAAATTGGGATTGTGCCACTTGGGATTATATCACGGCACCGATTTCATCATATCAGATTTTTTTGATGAAAATGTATTTTTTTAAAATGTTGTTTCTCTCTAAAAAGCTCTAGAAATAATTGCTGCAAAAAAATTTTCAAATATTTCAAACTACTCCAAAGGTATATATATACACAAACCTATGTTTTAAGCAATTTCCTTAGCTACATATTATCTTATTATTATCTTATATATTCAAACGCAAACATCAAATGTTGTCGTACACTTTTTTGATATGAAGTTTAGAAGAAGGGCAATAAAACGTATATCATTCGAAATGTGCTGCACCAAAGATGTCCTGAATCATGTTAGATTTTAAATGTATGAGCTCTGTCCCGAAATATTAACGTCAAAAGTTTATATTACTTTTAGTAAAGAATCTCAGGGCTAGGAAGAGGTAGAATAGTGAATATCAGATGAAAGGTCTGGCTGCGCTGTATAATTGCATTTTTAATTGATGACCCTCGACCTTAAATATGAGCGTTAAAAGATCATTTATGAAATAAAAGCTAAATTGTAAGAGATGGATGGTAGGATCGAATTTCAGACATTGATAATATGTGCAACACTTACTTGAGACAATTTTCGCTATCTCTTACGAATACCGCACATAAGCATTTGTGTATATAACATGTGTGAATATATATTGTGATGGCGAAATTTCTTATAAATAGTAAGTTCTGAAAAATTCCCATTATTTTGGCATCAAAGTTATGGCGATATCTTGATAACTATAGCTTTTCTCAGTACAACGTGTTTTTATATGAAAATCCCTGGTTGTGAAAAATAACGGTATACGAAAGTTTTTATGGATAATATTTTTACTGATATTTTTAAAAAAATTTAGACTATTTTTATATCAAAATAATTGCGATAATTTGAAACTTAAGTACAGCGCATTTTCTTAAAGCAAGGTCATGCCTCAGAACTAGAAAAAAACGATTGAAATTTCAGAAGATTGGTCGAATTTCGGCCACGGGCGATACATTAAATGGTTCTGACCAATTTCAGTCTGAAGAAACTGTCTAAAATTTCCATTTTTTTGGGAAATTGTTGTGTTAGTGGCATACTCAGTTTTTCCTAATCAGGTTAAAATCTCGAGATATTCGCGATTAAAATTTAGTATCTTTCAGAACCATTTTTAACAATATTTAAGATTTTTTTGAAGTTTTTACGAAACATTAAAATTTGGTCAAAAAGGAATCATATGCGAAATTGCTTATGATTTGAAAAATTACAAATTCAACAAGGCTTACTAGATTTTTACTTTAGAGGTATTTATGAAAAGACAATATTAATTAATTGTTAAAACAGGATAAACATTTTTTTTAAATTTTTTAAACTTTGCGAAATTGAAGGTCAAATATTAAAAATCTAAATATCTCGAGATTTTAACCAGAATTTAAAAACCTGAGTATAACACTTAATTCTGCGATTGAAAGTTATGCTTACCTGTCTCGGTTCTTCTAGCAAGCTACGGAATGACAAAAGTTGTGTTCAAAGTGTGTGTGTGTGTGTGTGTGTTTTTTATGCAATAATAATTAAGGGTTACGCTAAAAAACGCTAAAAAATGCCAAACGAGTGCTGTCATCTACGGTATGTATATTTTATTTTCTGTTTCCTCAACTCAACGCTACACTACCAACATAACTACGTCAGTGTTAATTCTTGTTCACTGCTTTACAGACAGTTGGTCGAGTTTCGACCGCAAGCGATTCTAGTACTCATACTAGTACTCATAGTACTAGTACTAGTACTCATAAACATACAAATGCCTTTCGTCTACCGTTCGCCAACATATGTTCTTTAAGAATATTTTTATTGAATAAACAAAATACTGCATAATGCCTTTTTTGCACGCTTTGTTTAAGCATAACAATTTTAATTTGCAAATAGCTCATAAATTCAATGTACCTACTACATATACTACAAAATATCACACACATTACAAATCCTCAGACTGAAGATTTTCTAAGCCTAACAAAATATTACTTTGATGGGAATCTGTCGAAAATCGGTTTGTTTTTCTGTAATTTCAGCAAGCCTTCAAGTTATACCGACCTTACAGTTTGTCGACACTGTGGTTATTTAAAATAATCAACAATAAGAGGCACAAAAACAATTAATAGGGATTCGCAGCAGGAAGTAAATCTATGATTAGATTTTGGGTTTCTTTCACTACGCACAGCGGTGTTTTCTGCTGCTACTTGTTTCCTCATTTTAGATAAGGATGTTATTTAAAATGTTTGCTGAAGCCTTTTTTAATCGTTTGTTGGAAGTGTCAAATATGCCTCGAAAAGAATTTTGCACTTAATCGGGACTGTTTTGCCGTTCCATAAAAGTGTCACTTAATTGGGTAAGATGATAATTATTTGGTTTTCGACCAATCGATTTTGTTAAAAATTAGCATGGAAAGGGTTTTTTAGCCGAGGAATTCATTTTTGGTATCAATTTAAACAAAAAAAACGAACGACTAGAAGGACTTCAGTTCAATATTTAAGGGGTACTTTTCATTTAACATTTAATATATTACACGTTTTCAAAAAGAACTCAAGAGTATAAAATAATTTCTCCAAGAATGGGCCTTTTAGTTCTCCTAAAAACGTGGGGCGAATGCTATAGAGAATTTAACCCTGCAAAAAACTAAGTACTTTACTATAAGGAACATTTTATATAATCCAAAACGTGCTTAATTACTCTAGACACACAACTGCATTCTTAGAGATAAATGGGGACGTTCAAACTATATAGAGAATTTTAACACAAAACTAAGTTTTATTAATAGTCTTGTATGACAAAATAGATTTTTAGTCATAACTTTTGATTGGAAAAAGAAATTGGGGTAAATTTTTCACATAAATTATTCTTGAGACTTGACTTTTTTGTAAAAAATATAAAAACAACATTTTAGAAAAAATAAATTTCGCAAAAAAAATCAAAGGGGACATTTGTTTGTTTTGATGACAAAAACAGTGAAATAGTTTTTGCGCTTAGCTGGAAGAATTTTTGCAAATAAATGCTTTGTCATATAAAAGGTAGCCAGATGTGCAATTATTAATTGATTTCATTTTTTACAACAACAACAATTTTTGAGTCATTTCTTGAGTAAAAAGTCAATATTTTGGACCTTTTTTGACATAATCATAAAACATATATACACTGACTTAACGGTACAGTTCAACCTATTTCTGTAAAGTGATTTTATTGAACTTTTGAACAAAAAAATTTGAAAGAAATATATTAATGGACAGCGGAGATATTTGCATCGAAAGACCAAACTTTGATTTTCATGTCGTTTTTTTCTCATTCTTAGGCAACGATGTTTTATGAAAAAGTCGTTGTACTGAAAATTTCTCTAATTTTGAAGATATGTCAATGCTTTTTGTGTCAAAATAACAAAAAAAAATTAAAATTAAATACACAAAAATCTTCGATAGTAAAAAGTTTTATAATAACAAAATTACCGTTAGTTGAAAAATTTCAGAGAGGGCGTGGCAAAAACTAAGTATGTAACATTTTAAGTTGGGATGTACTTAATATGTATACCTAGTTTGAGCAAAATCCATTAAGCATTTTAGATTTGTAGAAAGGCCAAACAAACAAACAAACAAACAGAAAATGAGTTTTATTACTATAGATCAACAATATTCAATTTAAATGTAATAATATTGAATAGTTTGGTGTAATTATAAAATAAAAATGCTATCTGAATAAAAAATATTTTGAAAGATATAATCAAAGTCTGAGGGAGTGAAAATATAAAAAGTTTTTCCGATTAGCATGAAAATTTTTGCGGTCCGTGGTAAAGCGGTTAAGCAGTCCGTTGTAGGACAAAGTCTTCCAGGGAATACTAATATTTTGTGTATAGGTTTTCGCATCGGTTGGCAGTCCCCTCGCTGCTATCCTTTTTTTATTTAAATTATTTTGGGTATACAATTTTTATACAATCGACTACTTATTAATTATTTGATGATCAATTTCTAAACAAAGATGCTTATTATGACACTTAAAACTTTTTTAGTGCATGACTTTATGTCCTATAGAAGGCGCCACATTCAATTAAATGTGACGTCACAAAGTCTATAAAAAGCGGACTAAAAGAAAACGCTTCCAACGATACCTGATTTATCAAATTATGATAAGTAATTTAGAAGATAGTAATTTAGAAGTCTATCCTCTAGAGGACGCTTTATTTTGTTTAATGTTACATCACATAGCCTTTAATCAGCGGACGTGGAAAAGACTTTCAACGATACCTCATCTGTCAAAATATAATAAGTATCTTAGAAGTTAGTGGTTTAGTTTACTTTCTGTACTCTAGAGGGCGCTATATAAATTGTATGTTACGTTTCATAACCTATAACCAGCGGACGACCAAAACGTTTCCAACGATACCTCATTTGTTAAATTCTGATAAGTAGTTTAGAAGTGAGAGTGGAACAGATGAACATACATAGGTCCGCCATCTAACTTTTTTTTTTCAACTAGTGCTTATTTCATGAATGGTAACACTTAGCTCTTGTCTGATTTGACAGATAATTATTTTTATTCTTCTGCTTAACGAATATGGTTGTGTATACGCTTGAACAACGCTGAGAAATATTGCGACATTACTTTGAAAATCATGGTAATGCACCCAAAACAAGTCACTTTTTGTTGAGGATTTTGGTCCAGAGGCAAAATTGGGCCATTTTGACATCGATAATGTGCTTAAAACTTGGACCGATCGTGTAGGCTACTGCATGGCCAGCCGAGGCAGCCATTTGAATGAAATTATTTTCCATTATTAACCGAAAGGATTGTACTTTCAAATAAAAAAAAAAAATTTAAGAAAATATCCAGTAGTTTTTTTTATAGAATTTTCAAAAAAAAAAGTTATTTGGCGGACCCTTTTTCGGAATTCGAATTTCGGAAACGAAATTTTGTCAACTTGACAAAAACCTAACTCAGGCTCAATTCGCCATGGAAACGTAGTAAAAAGCATTGTGCATTAACTATCCAAACAACAAAAGTAGCAAGGTTTCATTGAATGGGTTGAAAATTATCACAAGATGTCAATTGTTTTAGGTGTCGATTTTAATTGCGAATTCAGACATGAATGTTGATAGGCACTTAAGGCACGACCGGTGGTCTAGCGCTCGAAAATTTAAGGTATATTTAGGATTTTTTAGGAAAAGTTAAGATATTGAATAACGATATTTAAACTTTAAAGGTATATTTTAACACTCATTCATCATAAAAAAATGTTTTTTAATAAATTAATTGTTGATCTGGTCCAGAATGGCGCTCAATGAGACGCTCTCAAGGAAAGTTGGCATGGGTGGTGTTGTAGATTTTGAATTTTCTATTTATCTGAAAAATAAAAACCAAAAATATTATTAAGCACTATGAGTGCACTATAGAGTGGACCTTATTAAAAAAAGACCTCCCCAAAGGCTCAAACTCTTGTAATTGATGATAAATTACATGACGATGATGCGCACCAAGATTAGTCGAAAATAATACAAATATTGCTGGGAAAATCCAAAAATTAAAATTTTGTCACCCTGAGTTATTCAAGTAATTTGAGGTGATACCCTTATTAAACTGAAAAATTTTTGGAAAAAACAAAAAATCTAAACTGTTTCCTTATTTCAAATGGAATTGCAATGAAAATATTTTAAAAAAAATTTTTTTTCCTTTTATGGTGCACTCTAGTGCACTCGAACAAAGAAATGAAAAATTGACAGAATGGCACGCTATTGAAAATTAAGTTCTTAAAACAGCTTGTTTTTTACCAGCTATTAAGTGTAAACTATACGATTTTTTTAAATAAAACTTTGATTCTAGTTCCAGCGATAGCCAACTGATGTTATGAATAGCATATTTAAATTTCAGATGATACGGCTGAATAGTTTTTGTTTTCCTACAACACCATGTTGAAAGAAGTAGTTTCGAGGTAAATGAGTACCTAGAGAATGAGTGTAGACGACACACTGTGGTTCGACACCTACTAAAACGGCTGTAGAAGTGAAAATAACGTCAGAAAGACTATACTTTTGAAATATAAAAAAAAACCAATTTCATAAAAATTGTCGAAATTAAACAATATTGTCTTGATAAATATAATTTGGGAATGATAAGCGATCTAAATATTTGCAGACTACGATTAGGACAACTATTGATGTAATATTTACTAGAAATATCGATGACATCACATCTATATAAAATACATTTGATATTTTAGATATTAAAACCAGAGACCGTACTGAGTATGCATTTTATAATAAAAAGCAAAAAATAATAATTATCTTGTGACTTTTCAAATTTTGAACAAAAAATAATAATTATTTCTCCTTTTTATTTTTTCAAGGCAAGAATAAAAATCAAAATTTGCCCGATATTTTTTTGGTCACAAAATAACTGGTATGTTTTGATTTTATTTTTTAAGGAAAAAATAAAAAGCAAAATTTGACCAACATATTGTGGAGCACAAAATAACTTGTAAATATTGATTTCTATTTTTTTATTCAAAAATTAAAAGCGAACGTTTGACAATTTGACACGTTGCTAGTTAATGTTTGTTTTACTATTGACCCACTTTTGCTAAAGTTGAATGGTTTTAAATGCCGTTTCAAATAGACAAATCAAAGTTACACCAAAAGTTATTCGAAAGCTTAAAAAAATCTCATACAAATACAAAAGTACAAAATGTACAGAAGTTAGTTAACCGAGGACTTTTGAAATACTTTTGAAATACGTTTGTTTTGTTCGTTAATATATAATACATTATAATATATATTATAATAACTAAATACCATGCCAATAAGATTTGCTTAGATAAATATTATGTGCATTAACTATAATATTCCAAGCCTATTCCTTATTTCTTAAATTACATAACGTCTTCAAGTGACATATCACATGCCAACATATACATCAAGGCATGAGCACCAACTGTCAAAATATGCTACAGTATTTGCTTGGTGGTCCTTCTATGCCATGGCATGTTTGTTGAAATATTTCGATTCCATTGCAATTCAGATATGCAATACAGTTCATGCCATGAGATAGATGCCATGCTATTTTTCGCAGGGCACAATATATGTCATGGCATAGGCGGTCTCCACTAGATTTTTCGATGCCTTGATGTACAGCTGCGGTCAAAATAATAGTAGCGCCCTTATATTCATACATGTTTGGATATATAATACTAGTATAAGAATTTCGGATCCGGTAAGTCCATTTTCATTCCTATATGTACTTTCAGCACTCGTTCCAACTCCGTACTCAGTTTCCTCCTATATTGTAAAACTTTCAAGATACAGGGTGTTTTACGGTTTTGGTACGTGTTTAGTATTATTGATCTAGAATCTAAACTACTCACCATAAAATAAAAAATAATATTTTGTATTCTAGAAAAACTATCAGATTTTCCATCAATATAACTATCAACCACTTTCGTGTCATGTGCTGCAGCTGAGCTAAAATTTTGTGATTACTCAACGAAATATCAACAAATTTTGTATCTTTTGTTTTAGCGGAGCTGTAATCGTCCAAATTTAAAATGTCTTTTTTTCATGTAAAAATACACTTAATCAACAGTATTTTTTTAAATTCTAACTTTGGACAGTAACAGCTCCGCTAAAACAAAAGATAGAAAATTTGTAGATATTTTTTTGGATAATCTCAAAATTTTTTCTCCGCTACAGCACATGACACGAAAGCGATTGATATACTTATGAAAAATCTGATAGTTTTTCTAGAATACAAAATATTATTTTTTATTTTATGGTGAGTAGTTTAGATTCTAGATCAATAATACTAAACACGTACCAAAACCGTAAAACACCCTGTATCTTGAAAGTTTTACAATATAGGAGGAAACTGAGTACGGAGTTGGAACGAGTATTGAAAGTACATATAGGAATGAAAATGGACTTACCGGATCCGAAATTCGTATACTAGTATTATTTATCCAAACATGTATGAATATAAGTGCGCTACTATTATTTTGACCGCAACTGTATATGATGTCATGTGCTATGCCACATGGAGACGGTATGTTACAACTGCTGCTCATGAATCAATCAATAAAGAAACCAAAACACATTGAAAAATACATTTACTAATTACTAATACGTAAGATTGGGCGGGGGCAAGAGCTTTTCTTACTTTTGCTGACGAGGGGGACGGAGGGGTTAAGAATTGCAAAGAATCTGCTTACTTAATATTTGAATGGCCCCTTATGAAGCACTTACGAAATGACATAAATCCCTAAATATAAATCAATGTTTACAAGCTTTTTTGTGCTCCAAAATATGTGGGGCAAATTTTGAATTTTTTTTTTTTTGCCTTAAAAAAATAAAAAGCAGAAATAATTATTATTTTTTGCTCAAAATTGTAAAAATCAAAATTTTAAAAATCAATATGAATTCAAGTTCTACAATGTGAGAGCATTCTACTTCTATCTTCAAAACGGCGGTGCGACAATTTTTTCATAATGCTTTTTTGTTTAAAAATCTAAAAATAATTATTATTTACAGTCTCAAATTAAAACACAATAATTTCATTAACATTTACAAAAATAATTACAAATTAATGCAAAATAATAATGTAAGGTAATAAAATTTACAGGTGGGAATATTATTTTTGTTTAGTTAACATTTTTTAGGTATTTAAAATTTTTCAATTCAAACATTTTTTTATTAAAAAAACCATTCAATTATCAAACTTTATGTATTATGTAACTGCGGAAATGCTTCGCTTCTCTCGTGTGTCCAGTGACGCATCTACTTTTTTTATTGAAAAGCACTATGTTTTTTCATTGCACATACTTAAAAATATAATTGTGCAATGTTTTTATAATGGAATAAATGTGGAAAATTCGAATAAATCAAACTTAATTCCAAAATTAGTTAAATTTGGAGTTTTTATTTACTTTTCGCTAAGATATTATTCCAGAAAAGGGAGAAATAAATAAATACATAAATGAGCGTGTATGTGTCTGGGGAAAATGCTTCTTAAACAATTCGATAATTTCAATTCAAAAAAGTACAATTTGTCCATTTGTAAAAAGACAAAATTCTCTCAAATCGAAAATGTGTGTATTTCATAATATACCCGCCAAGACTTTTTCCAGATCCGCCGCTGACTGCAGATCAAAACAAAAAGCGCCTAAGCACTCATCATACCTAAAAAACCTCTTTATACGAAATTTCATGCATAAAAATTATTTAAAAACAATTTTTTTAACCCTGTGGCGCACTTGTTTGCAGGTCTTTTGTTACTCTCTTCAAAAAATTTTCAAGAAAGAACCCCTAAAATTAGTCAAAGGGATTTAGTAGACGTCCCGAGTTAAAATTTTTAAAGAAAATATTCCTTGAAAGTTCCACTTGATGTCTCTTTGTACAAGTTTTGTCTACAGCGCGCTTTAATAGAGAAAAAAGTAAGTTTTTCGTTACTAAATCTGAAATGTGGTTAAATATAATTAACTACCTAAATAAAATTCTTAGTAGACTTTAGAGTGAAGATTTTATAAGATAAATAATCAAAAGGCAAGCATGAAAACATAACAAATGACCAACTAAGTCAAAACAAAAAAAAGATTCACACGGTCTCATATGTGGATCCCAGGCGTTGCGTTGCCTGCCGATCGCTTAGCCTTGATTGAACACTTAAGTGCATTTCTTATGATTATTTAAAGTTAAGTGAGAGTTAACGTAATAACATGTTTGCATAGCTATGTTTATTTCAACTCTTAAGGCTTAGGTTGTTGTGTACAAAAGAATTGTAAAGATACATGAGATGAGATACTGTGTAATGATGTGGTTTTACTTTAAATTGCACGTATTAAATGAACGGAACTAAGATACTTGCTACGATATTTCCCAATCACCTGAGGACAAGAGAAATTTTTTTTTTCACACTCAACAAATACAAATCAATAATTTTTTGTTATTTTATGCCTAATTCTTTAAGCCAATCTTGCATTTACGTAACTAAAATCTTAACAAATATCATATTTTCAATTTCAACACCAGAGTATGAGTCAACAACAAATAACTCATTTTAAACACAATTTGGCTCTAGCTTTGAAGCAGGTCAAAGGGTGTGGCGTATAATCAAGTTTGTGTTACGCTTCAAAAATATATAAGATCTACAAGCTTAAAAATACAATTATTTTATGCCAATCTCCTGTTCCATAAAAGAAGTGCAAATAAAAACAAACAACTTGCTTAACAACTTAAAGTTGTGCACAAAAAATGCTACATAATTTCGCAATAAAAGCCAATTACAATTTTAATGACTTCTTGAAGATGACTTCAATGCTTGCAAGTCATTAGGCTCATGGTCTTCCAGCAGCAACAAACAAACAATCATGCTGCTACCAATAAAGCAAAAATAAAAATAAACTTAGAAACATTTTAAATGCGCTACAGTTTGGATGCAACAGCCGGGGCTTGTTGCTGTGTTTGACGCAATTCGATTCGACGCGCAGTCAAACGCTCGTCGACATTTGCTTAATTTATTACCTTAACTAGAAATTGAATGAATTCTTCGATGGCTCGACTGGCTGGCTGGTAGACTAGCTTAGTTGCTGTGGCACTAGCCAGCCATGTTCTGAGCTAATGCGCAGGAGCAGCAATGAATACGCCACAGCGAACGAAGTAACGCTAAACTAACTCGTATTCTGCTTTTTTATTGTTATTGTTTTAGAGTTGTTTTTGTCTCATTCCGCCCATATGCTTGTGTTTTTGCTGTTCGCCTTGGATGGCTTGCGTTGCACCTACGTGCTTGCGATTGACTACCTGTTCTTTTGCACTTCTGCGCACGCGTGCCAAATACATTGCGCACGATCTGTTGACGATACATTTATTATTGTTTTTGTTATAAGCAGTTTTTCTGCGTCTTCTTGCAGCACACCAACCGTGCATTGCATCTTTTGACGCAGTTTATTAACTTGGTATGATTTTATCTCGCTTACAAGCATTCATCGCCGCTGCTGGCTGGCGGATTTAAAATCGTAGGAAAACATACACTGCAGGTTGCTGAGGTGCATCTGAGTCACCGATGGTGCAGCAACAAAAAAGTTCTGTCAATTTGGTTTGGTCGCATCGTCGGTATGTGTTTCGGATTGGCATGTATCGTGTGATTCATCGAGGTTATCTTGTGAAATGAAAATGGAACTTGTTTCTAAATTGGTTCTATTTAGATTGCTTGCTGCATGGTACTTCAATGAAAATCTCTTGGATGACGCAATGACGAAGCCAGCAGCAATGGCGGCAAACATTCCTGTTGTAGTTTTGTTTTTCTGACGGTCGACGGAAGACCAACCCAAAGATGTTCCATTATCATTGAGGTCAGCAAATCGTGTATGTAAATTCAAACATTTAATTTTGAAACCAGATGAAGCACACTCAAGCGTTGAGTTCTGGCCTCTGGCGGTGCTGCACGAAGATAATCGACAAAGTTTTATTTTGGAAATGCATCTATATTATACTTTTAACCCATTTTGACCACGATTATCGATTATGTTTAAAGGCAAGCTGGACTAAGACAAACACTTTTCTAAGCAGGACAAGTCAAATAACTCCGATTTATATGGGGAATACCGAGCATATTGTTAAGTGATGCATATAGCATCGGCGTTACAACCTACCCTGGTACAATAAAACTCTTTTGCATCTTAAATATCTAAGAAACAAAGCACATAGTAAATTTAAAGTAACAAATCTGGCTGAAGACAAAGCTGCTTTTGTCTTACGTCGGAAAGAATTTGATTTTTTATCTAATTTTTTGTATAAAAAGTATATTTACTCCACTGAAAATAGTATAAAATCTAATCCTAAATCATTTTGGGTCTTCTTTAACTCTAAACGGAAAGCAAGTGGTTTTCCCAAATCCATGGAGTCTCAAAAAGGGGTGGGAAATAGCGCACAAGAAATATCAGAATTGTTCGCTGATTTCTTTGGATCGGTTTTTGATAATTTTAATTTAGATAAAGATTCGGATTTTTCGTGTATATCTGATGTTGTAAACATTGGAAGCATTGTAGTATCTGAAGAAGAAGTACTCAATGCTCTTCTTGATTTAAATGTCAATAAAGGGGCTGGATACGATTTATTACCTCCAGTTTTGTTTAAAAAATGCGCTTATTCTTTATATGTTGGCTTAACGTTGATTTTTAATAAGTCTCTTGATGAGGACACAGTCCTAGACGATTGGAAGCTTTCGTTTATATCGCCAGTGTTGAAGTCAGGCCAAAAAGGTCTAATAGAAAATTATAGGCCAATTGTCAAACTCTCAATCATACCTAAAATTTTAGATAAAATCATTAATAAGCGTTTATTTACTGAATTTAAAAATTATATATCAGTTCACCAACATGGCTTTTTTTGTGGGAGATCCACGTCTTCTAATCTGGCAATATTTTCGAACTATTGTCTAGAATCTATTGAAAACCGCATGCAAGTGGATGTATTATATACGGATTTCGTAAAAGCTTCGACAGTCTTAATCACAAATTACTAATTAAAAAACTAAATAAATTAGGAGTACATTCCATTTTGTTAAAGTGGATTACTTCTTATTTAGAAAATAGAAAATTGCTTGTGAAAGTAGATAATTGTTACTCAAGAGTAGTTGATGTCAAATCCGGTGTTCCGCAAGGCAGCCACTTAGGCCCTCTTTTATTCATACTTTTTATAAACGATATTTCTTCCATTTTTTTCTTTCTGTAAATTTTTACTATATGCAGATGATTTAAAAATATTCACTGTAATAAAAAATGTTGATGATTGCACTTAATTTCAAAGAGAAATTAATCTATTCATAACTTGGTGTAATGAAAACAGCTTGAGTTTAAATTATCATAAATGTAAAATTCTTACTTGCTCTAGAAAAGATTTCAATTATGTCTATGATTATACATATGATACAAACTCTATCTTTAAACGAGAATGTATAGTTAAGGATCTTGGTGTCTTTTTTGACACACAATTGTCTTTTGACTCCCATAAAGAATTTATTTTAGCTAATGCAAGCTCGAAACTGGGTTTTATAAAAAGAAATTGCAAGGAGTTCTTGGATCCTTTTACAATAAAAACACTTTTTATAACTTTGGTAAGATCAGTTTTGGAATACGCTTGTGTCGTTTGGAATCCGATGTATGAAAAAGACATCAGGCGTATAGAAAGGATCCAAAAGAATATATCTAGATTCGCTCTTCGCAGTATGTATTCCTTTGAAAACATGCCTTCCTATAATATGCGATGTCAATTTTTAAAATTACACACTCTTGAGAACAGGCGAAAAGCCCAGTGTGTTTTATTTATAAAAGATTTAATTGATAATAATATAGATTCCTCTGAACTTCTTGGTCTTATATCGTTTTATACTCCTCTAAGAAATTTTAGAGATACAAACTTATTTTATGCGCGTTTTCATAGAACTATGGTACAAATGAACCGATTTCTAGATGCTTATCTCTTTGCAATTTAGCTGCTCGTCATTGTGATTTTGCGGATAATAGAAATAAGTTTAAATTTGATGTATTAAATTATTTTAATTTAAATTAACATTTTGTTCACTGGGTTAAGTATGTAATCTGTAAGAGCAAAGCCCAGTAGCTGGTAAACATTAAATAAATAAAAATAAATAAATAAATAAATAAATATGTGTCAGTAGAATTTGATCAAACTTCATATCTCCAGCTTAAATGTAGACGGCTACGCACAGTGTCGTGCCTCCATATAAGCCGTGGGCATAAATAGAAATAATGGTCGTACTAGAATAATGGCGAAATTTGGTGCATAATATTTTTGAAGGAAATGGTCTCAAAATGGGCATAATCGGGCACTGACCAAACCCGCCTTCAATAGCAAATAAAAACTAAAATTGTCACAATCCAGACGATTCAGGTCACAAAACAACAAAATTAATTTGGTAATACATACATTGTTAGTGGTAATATTCTATGAACGAACAAAAGAAATGCAATAATAAAAGCACCCACTCAGCAAAAAACGTGCTTTCAAAGGAAGGTTAAGTGGAAGGGAAGTCTTGAATTCCATCCCTTCAAGGCATACTTTCATACCCAGAAGGCATTCTTTTAACATATGTTGGAGGAATGCTTCCCTTAGTCTTCTCTAGAAGTGCTTCTAGGACTTTTTCAATGGAATATTTCTTGAGCCCTTAAATGAAAGGATTCTAGTAGGTGTTTTTGAGGAGAACTTTAAGAAGGCATTCCTTGGAATGAAATGTTTTTTGTGGTTAAAAGGGCTTAAAAATCCCACGGAAAAGATCCCTTTTCCCGATTTTATCGCGATTTTAGTGTTGGAAATGAGAAGTGTTTGGGTTTTGTTGGGGGTTTAAAAAAAAATTCACGTCAAATATCCCTTTTACCGGTTTTCACGGCATTTTGGTGTTTGAAGTAGGAAGTGCTTACGTTTTGTTGGGGCTTTGAAAAATCCCACGGAAAATGAAAAAATACCTGAAAAAAATAATTGAAATTAAATGCTATTTGAATGTCTTTGAGAAGTGGTTTATGAGAATGCTTCTTGAAAGCACTTCTTGATAAGGATTAGAAGAAGCACAATTGGATCTATAGAATGTCTTCTGGAAGCAGTGTCCCTAAGAATGCATGTCACCTTTGTAACAAAAATTTTGCTGGGCATACAATCCAATATGGTAATAGCTAGGAACAGGCGTGGATGAATGGGGGGAAAGGGTGCAATTACCCCCAATAACTATTCATAAAAATTTATCAGATGACAATACTTGTATCTATAATTTTTGTATACATTTCTATTGTATTTCAGAATTCTACATTTGATCATTTCGATCGGAGGATTTGCAAAATATAATTTTTTAATCACCCTATATAACGTACATCAAATTTTATGAAACCCCCCGAAATATTTTCCCGCATCCACCCCTGATTGTTAATATTTATTTTTGTTAGTGAAAACCTTTTTAAGGCCGCGTTCATTGTGGACGCTTTGGCTGAAGCGGATGCATAAAGCTGCTTTTTCAAGCTTTTTTTGATCATAGTGAACGCTTATTCAACGCTGCATAAAGTAGCTTATTGAGCTTATTGGTGTTCATAGTGCGCGCTTTATGCTTGTGGCTTAGATGCTTTGTTTTCATTTGCCACTTTGGAAAATAATGCCCTCAATTGCGTTTTGCAAAGTAAATGAAAAATTTTTTGTTTAATGAGTATCTAGATGAGTATCTAGATTCGCGATGATCACCAATGAAAGATCAAACCAATAACAAATAAAAGTTCGAAGGAACTTGAAAACACAGGTGGAAAGTTCAGCACAAAAAGTACCCAAGAAGTAAGCAAAAACAACGAAAACTATGTAAACAAACGAGATAGAATACACAAGTGAATACAACTGAAAAGCACCACAAAAAGAAACAACAACGCAACAACAACACAACAACAGTTAAAACTTTAGCACAAAAAAATCCAACAAATAAAACAAAATCAACGAAAATATTGTTAACAGGCAAAATTAATAAACAAGTGCCGAATAGCATTTTAAAAATGCTCTACAACAGAGCATAAAAAACAAAATTATTTTTCTGTGTGAGCAAGCGAGATGGAGATATAAGCGCTGAAAAGCATTTGAAAATAAGCTTTATGCTAGCTTTCTGCTGGCACTATGAACACTTTCAGCTTTTTCCATATGATTATAAACAAAGCGTTTTTCAGCTAAACCTCTCGGCTAAGCTAAAAGCGTTTACTATGAACGCGGCCTAAGGAATAAATAAAAAAAACTCATTTATAACAAAAAAAAAATCAAAGCAAATACCATTTGAATTAATAGAATAACCTAAAAACTTAGTCAAAATATTACATTTTAAGGACTTTCTTCAGCTCGACTAGACAAACTAAAAGCAGAACTTATATTATTAAAGTAATTTTACAAATTATGTAAAGGGAATTTTAAGGCAAAAGCGGCTAAAATTAAAGGATATTTTAGAAGAAGTTTTCTTAAAAAGTTTATTGTATGCAAAAAGTTTCATTTACATGTTAATTTTACATCAGTTTAAGTAAAAAATATTTTTTTAACATATATTTTTTATATATAAAGATGGCGCTGAAGATGTGCTTAAAAAAGGTGAAAATTGAGCCACAACATAGCTCGGCTCCAAATCGTCTGAAAAAAAAACAAAAATGCATTTAAAAATAGACTCTTGAATAGCCATCTTTTACCAAAATGGAATGAAAATATGAAAAATTATGGAGCGTGGAAAAAATCGAAAAATTCACGTTATTTTTTACCATATTGTTGCGTGTAACAACTAAAAATATTTTTCAAAGACTCTTTATTGAGTAAAAGATGTCTAGAATTCAGGGACCGAAAAAAGCAGTTATTACTGAAATTTCTATTGAAAAAATCAAGTGGTAAGAGTAAGACTATTCGGTATTTGAATATAGCAATGTGATACTTGTTAGCTAATTAATAATAATCTGTAATGATTTTAATTAATCTGAGTTTTTTTGAAAATTCAATATATAATCGCTATTTTTTGACTGATTTTATTTTGGTCAAAAATAAAAGTTATAATTTTACTTTTATTTTTTCGATCAAAAGTAAAAGTCATTTTTTTATTACTATATCATCTGCTTGCAGTCGCTGTTCCTGTCGTTTGCAAAATAAATGAATACAGAATGCGCAATGATAAACAATGCAACGATATGAAGATCGATAGCAATGTTTTTATTTCTGCGCAAAAATGTTGTGTAAAATAATAAAAAAATGTACTCTATTAATTGTTTTGAAAATTTAAACTATTATAATAGTTAATAAGAAATAGATCATTCAAATTTTTTATCTCTATTTTTGATCGGAAATATAAAAATTCAATTTTAACTTTAATTTTTGATCAAAAAAATTGAAATCAAATTTTAACTTATATTTTTGATCGAAAAAAATAAAAGTCGTATTTGAACTATAGTTTTTGATAAAAAAAACACAAAAGTCATATTTGAGCTATACTTTTTGATAAAAAAATAAAAGTCTAATTTTAACTTTTATTTTTGATGAAAAAAATAAAAGTCAAATCTTAACTTTTATTTTTGATCGAAATGAAATCAGTCAAAAACTAACGATTATTCGATATAATTCGGACCGGGATTTTAGCACAGTAGAATCTGTATTATAAGCAGTATTGATTTGAAATTTTTTTTCATATTCTTGAATAGTTACGATAACAATAATCCAGAAAAAAGAATTATTTCCAAAACATTTTTTTACCTTAAACTTCCCTTAAAAGAATCTCAGAAATAAGAAGCTGTTTGTAAATCGGGAACTTCTAATTTCTGAAAACTTCCAAATTGGGAGTTACAGTTTTTAATGTTGAATTTATGATAAATTTGCCTTAGTAATATGCATTTTAAAGTCGACTCAAAATTAAGGTTGAGCCTTTCTGACAATATTTCTATAGAATTTGTTGTTATAGAAAAATTAATGACTGCTCTCATCTACTTTAGAAGTTAAAGGACCGGATTATCCATAAGGCAGTGTAGGCAACTGCCTAGGGGCCCCGCACCGGCGAAGAGCCCCGCGCATCGAAAAAAAAATTGAATATATTTCATCGAGTGAAAATTTAATTTGAAGATTTGTACCGTGAGTGACAGTATTATTGCTTTGTTTTTTTAAAACGACTTCAAAAAGGAGAAGGTTCCCAAGTTCGTTGGCTTTTTTTTATCTTTTAATGTATGTACATAAGAGTAACGAAATGTATGGAAGCAAAATATCTTCATCGGCTGCATATATTTTTGAAAACTCCACGTCAAAAAAAATTTTTCTGCATCTTTGGTTTTTTCTGCGACATAACTTTTGACTTTGCCCGAGGGTTTTTGTATTTCATTGGCATTTTTTTTCAAAGAAACTTTTTTTATCTGAAACCGAAAAATTTACTTTTAGTTATCTTCAAAAATGTCTCACATAGATTTAACGTAAAACCAGCAGTTTTCCGCTATGAGACTGTTTATGTCTAAACAGTGCAAAGTAGAAATTTTTTACTATAACAGATATAACTTTTAGGATTACAATACTTATTTGAAATATATACATTTATTAGACGATGTGTTTGGTTGGAGGTAAATGTTCAAAGTGAGAAAATAACAAACAAATATTAAAATTCTGCCAATAATCTACTTATAATTTAAGTTAAAAAAGTTTGCTTATAGTAAAAAAAAAATATATTTTGCACTGTTAAGACATAAATAGTCTCATAGCGTAAAAACTGTGGATTATACGTAAAAACTGTTAATGGCATTTTTGAAGATAATTATCTGATCTATAATTTCAGATCAGATTTTTTGTCCGACTAGAGGAGCGTAGATATTGGCAAATGACCGATTTCGGTGAACTTTGAACCCAAATATCTTCTAACGCGTAAATGGTATAATAAGGAACTTATTACAGGTTGTTTATTATGACTTAATTAAAAGGTTTGCTTTAAAAAAATTGGACGTACATTTTTCGACTCCAATTAAAAGAAAAATTTCTATAAAAACCTAATTGGAGGTGAAATACAAAAACTCTCGGGCAAAGTCAAAAGTTATGTCGCAGAAAAAACCAAGGATACAGAAAAATTTGTTTTGACAAGGAATTATTTAAAAATATATGAATCCGGTGAGGTAAAAAATCCTTCCACTCTAGTGTACATCGATAACTCCTAATGCACTTGTCCGATTGCCTTACTTTTTTGTCAACAGATAGAGACCTTGAACACGAAGGTGCCCACCTAAAAGTGGAGCTTGGCAATATTAGAAAAACTTTGTACCGGGGTAGACACAATTTTGAAAAATTTCTGTCAAGATAGTGGGCGTTATTAGAGACAGGGGCGTAGAAAACACAATATTACAAAATATTGTATCTCGAATAATATTGCCATTACGGTAGTAAAATTCGTTACACGAATGGGTATGATTTTTATAAAACGGAATTTGGAAAAGGGCGTATCGCTATTAGAATAACACCATATTTCAGTTAATATTAACACCAGGTTACTGAAATTCGGTGCAAGAGTACCAAAATTTTAATGGTGATGCAAATCTCTTCCATTACCATACAAAATTTAGTGATAATGCAAATTTTTTCCATTACCATGACAATTTTTCATTGCCACTAAATTGTATTAATGCATTTAGGAACTCAGCCTATTTTTACATATTCGAATTATATGGTGAATATTTGAGACCAAAGCTTATGTGCAAAATTTCAAATCTTTACATTTGTTTTTGTGGCATTTAAGAAGATTTTATCATTTTTTTATACCATAAAGTCACTTTGTATGGGAGGTAGAAGTGGTTTTCTTCCGATTTTAACAAATTTCAAATATATGGTGTAAATTTTACTTCACAGCTAATTTGCAAAATTACAAGTCACTACATAATTTTTTGTGGCATTTTTAGAGATTTTATTGTTTTGATAAAGTAAATTTGTTGGTTAGTTGGTTAGTTTAGATGGTGATTCTACATACAAGTAGGATCCAAGTAGCTCAAGTGAGCCGTTTTGATACCATAACCTCGTTATGGTTATTCTGGCTATGTCGTTCCGGGGTTTTGAGAACATCTGTTGGGTTCTACCTATGTTGTAAAGGGGCCATATTTGTCTTGATGTGTTGCAGGTTGGTAGTTCTCTCCATCTACGACCGGCTAAGGTTAAGTAGTAAGAATGAATTCCTCCCTTAACTGCGTTCAGTGGAACTTCGACTGGTTACGCTCTTGAAACGTCAAGGGAAGAACCCCACCTAGCCAATTCATCCGCCTTTACATTACCATAAATGTTCCTATGGCCGGGAGCCCAGATTATAGTAATGCTAGGTTGGTGACTTAGCCGGGCCAGTTCGTCCTTACGCTGCCTTACCAGTTTGGAGTTTGTGCTGATCGCAGCTAAAGATTTAACGGCGGCTTAGCTATCCGTCAGAATAGCTGCATTCAGGTGATTGGTGTCGGGGAAACTGGGGGCGATGAAACAATGTAACATGTCTGACTGTCTCAACCTGGCGAGACCAACATAATCTTTGTGAAATCGGCTCAAGTCGACTCAAACCTCCACGTGGTGTTTCCTGGGCAACGTCAAAACTGACAACCGTTAGTTTGGCGGTTAATCTGAGCGGCGGGCCTCCCTAGGCTTAAAATAGGTTGTGCGTTGGGTTTGAAGCCCACCCGTAAAAACCAATTTCAATGAAAACAAATAAGAAAAAAAGAAAAATGATCCCCAAATCTGATGACGACTACCGCAAACGAAAAACTGATAATGATTTACGGATATGCACCTGGAATGTTCGAACCTTTAATTGGGAAGGTGCCTCTATCCAACTGACTGATGTCTTGGAAAGATACAAAGCTGATATCACTGCTATCCAAGAATTGCGATGGAAGGGACAGGGTTGCATTCGGCATGCACCCTGTGATATCTTCTACAGCGGCCATGCGAAGAAGCACGAGTTTGGATGCGGATTTGTAGCAGGCAAGAGACTACGGCCCCACGTCCTGCGATTCACACCTGTGAACGAACGACTTGCCATAATCCGCATCAAGGTTCGATTTTTCAATATAAGCCTAATAAGTGCGCACACTCCGACAGAAGACAATGACGATGAGATCAAGGAAATTTTCTACGAGCGCCTTGAAAATGCTTACGAGCGCTGCCTCCGTCACGACGTAAAAATCGTGCTTGGTGACTTCAACGCTAAGGTGGGCAAGGAAAATATTTTTGGTTCAACAGTCGGAAAGTTCAGCCTCCACGACAACACCTCCGATAACGGAATGAGGCTGATTGACTTCGCCGCAGCACGCAACATGGTCGTAAGTAGCACTAGATTCAAGCATCTCAATATTCATAAAGCCACCTGGATGTCCCCTGATCAAAAAACCAAAAATCAAATAGATCACGTTTTGATCGACGGAAGGCACTCTTCCAGTGTATTGGATGTACGCACGATCCGTGGTGCAAACATTGACTCGGATCACTATCTTGTTGCAGCCAAGATCCGTACACGTCTGTGCGCAGCTAAGAATACACGCAACCCTGCACAGAGAAAGCTAGACGTCAACAAGCTGCAATCGAAACAGACAGCCGATGCTTTCGCCACTCGACTCTCACTCCTGCTTCAAAGCACTCCTCCAATCGATGATATATGCGCGCAGTGGACACACATTTCCAACTCTATGCGTGCGGCTGCTGAAGAGGTGATTGGCTACCAACGCCCTCGCCGAAACCAGTGGTACGACCAGGAGTGTCGCGACGCCACTGCAGAGAAATACGCCGCCTACAAAGCCACCCTGCAGTCGGTTGTAACGCGCGCTGCTAAGGAGCGATACAAAGAAAAGAGGAGGGAAGAGAGACATATTTTCAGGCGGAAAAAAAAAGAGGCAGAAAAGCGCGAGCAAGAGAAGATTGAGATGTTTGTTGACAGGAATGAGGCCCGAAAATTTTTTGAAAAAATAAGACGCATTGCCGATGGTTTTAAAACCGGGGCCTCTTCCTGCAAGGATGAAAACGGGAATCTAGTGACAGATGTCCAGAGTATACTGACGTTATGGAGGGAACACTTCTCTAAGCTTCTAAATGGCGACGCTGACAACAATCCCGCCAATAGAGATGATATTCCGGAAACCCCAATTTTGGATGACAGCGTTGAAGTTCCGCTGCCCGACTATGATGAAGTTCTGACAGCTATAGCTCGGCTTAAAAATAACAAAGCCGCGGGCTTACCTGCTGAGCTGTTTAAGAACGGAGGCGAAGCTCTACTTAAATGCATTCACGAGCTTCTATGCAGAATATGGTCGGAAGAATGCATTCCGAACGATTGGAATCTCAGTGTGCTCTGCCCAATCCACAAGAAAGGCGATCCCACTATCTGTGCCAATTACCGTGGTATAAGCCTTCTTAATATCGCATATAAGGTCCTGTCGAGCATTTTATGTGAAAGATTGAAGCCCATTGTAAACGAACTGATCGGACCTTATCAGTGTGGCTTCAGACCTGGAAAGTCCACCATCGACCAGATTTTCACGCTACGACAAATCTTGGAGAAGACTCAAGAAAAACAAGTCGACACCTACCATCTTTTTGTCGACTACAAAGCTGCCTTCGACAGCCCAATTAAGAAACACCTGTACTCCACCATTTCTGAATTTGGCATTCCTGCAAAACTAATACGACTTTGCAGGATGACACTGAGCAACACCAGCAGCGCAGTTAAAATCGGGAAGGACCTCTCCCCACCATTTATTACCAAACGAGGTTTCAGACAAGGTGATTCCTTATCGTGCGACTTTTTCAACCTAATGATGGAAAAGATCATCCGAGCTGCTGATCTGAGACGTAGTGGCACAATATTCTACAAGAGTGTTATGCTGCTTGCGTATGCTGATGACATAGATATCATTGGCTATAATACGCGCGAAGTCAGTGCAGCATTTTCCAGATTAGAAAGAGAGTCAAGTCGAATGGGTCTGTCAGTGAATGCAGATAAGACGAAATACTTAGTGTCAACAAACAAACAGTCCCAGCGTCTTGGAACCCACGTTACCTTTGACAATAACTCCTTCGAGGTTGTGAAGAACTTCGTCTATCTGGGATCCAAAATTAATTCAACCAACGACATCAGCATTGAGATCAAACGAAGAATAACTCTTGCCAACAGGTGTTACTTTGGGCTCAGAAGGCAATTAAGAAGCAGAGCCCTCTCTCGACGAACGAAAATCACGCTCTATAAATCGCTCATCATGCCCGTCCTACTTTACGCATCACAAACCTGGACGCTGAGCAGTTTAGATGAAAAGACTTTAGGAGCATTCGATAAAAAGATTCTTCGTAAGATCTACGGACCAATCTGCGTCAATGGCGAGTACCGAATACGGTGGAATGATGAACTGTATGAGCTGTACGCTGACATCGACATAGTCAAGCGCATTAAAATCGAGCGGCTTCGCTGGCTTGGTCATGTTCAGCGCATGAAAGACGATGCTCCAGTGAAGAAAACATTCGATTCGGTACCCAGCGGCGGTCAACGCAGAAGAGGACGACCGCATCTTCGTTGGAAAGACCAAGTAGAGGACAACCTGACGAAGCTTGGAATTTCCAACTGGCGCCAGCAAGCGAAAGACAGAAATGGCTGGCGCAAATTCTTAGATGAGGCCAAGACCGACATACGGTTGTAGCGCCAACTAAGTAAGTAAGTAGTAGGTGATTGGTGTTAGCTCTACTTAAGGTGCGACAAGCTTCTCTTATCGCAAAAAGCTCGGCCTGGAAAACGCTGGCTGAGTTTGGCAGACGACCTCCGCCACCCCCAGTTTCTCAGAGTATATGCCCGCTCCCACTCCGCACTCCATCTTGGAGCCATCCGTGCAAAAAGACACATCGAAGGCCAGATCAATTCCCCCATTGCGCCATTCCACCCTGGTGGGAAACTTTGTCGTAAAGGATTTCATGAAGTCGAGTTTGGGTGTGTCGTAGTCCGTTTTTCCAGGAATCAGTTCCCGAGGTAGCGGCTTTAGAATTTTGCTGTGTCCATATCGCCTATTCCGCCAGTTGTACGACTCTATGAGTCTGACTGCACTGTTTATTGCGATAAGCTTAATGTGAAGATCTATGGGGAGTAAATGTGTCAGGACATTGAGTGCATCAGTGGGGCAAGAGCGGATACCCCCTGTGATACCTATGCATGCGGATCACTGGATCCGAGCTAGTTTTGTTGTGTTGTATGCTTTATTCAGTGCAGGCCACCATACTAGTGCACCATACGCCAAGATAGGACGCACTACCGCTGTGTATAGCCATAAGAACATTTTTGGTTGAAGACCCCATTTTCTACTAAAGGTCTTTTTGCAGGCGTAGAAGGCTATACAGGCCTTCTTGGCCCTTTGTTCGATGTTAGTTTTCCAGCTTAGCTTAGGATCCAGAATGACACCTAGATATTTTGCGCTACTGGATAGTGTAAGAGGTTAGTTGTTTAGCTTTGGAAGGACAAATTGTGGCGCTTTGGTTTTTGTGGTGAATAACATCAGTTCCGTCTTGCTAAGGTTAACTCCTAGGACGCACCTGGCAGCCCAGACACTGAGTTTTCCCAAAGCAACCTCCATTAGCTCACTGAGCGTAGAGGGGAAAAGTCCTGACACCATTACAACCACGTCATCCCCATAAGCCACCACTATGACCCCATTGCAATTTAGTGTAGGGGGAGATCACTCCTCCTTGCGGAGTACCCCTACTGACAAATTTCGTGAGTTGGCAGCCATACAGGTCTGCCTGGATTATTCTGTTACTGAGCATTGAGACTATCCAGTATCTCACCGGTGCTTGTACACCAAGGTTGGTGAGAGAATCAAGAATGGCCCTGGTATGAATATTGTTAAAAGCCCCTTCTATGTCTAAGAAGGCCGCAAGAGTGTATTGTTTAAAGAAGATGGATCTTTCAATAGTAGTAATAACCTCGTGTAGGGCGGTATCTGTGGATCTGCCCTTGAGGTATGCATGTTGGGCGCTGGATATGTTAGCAGCCTTTAGAACGTCCCTGAGATGAATATCCAGTACACGCTCTAGGGTTTTCAGTACGAATGATAAGTAAATTTGTATAGGAGGTGGTTTTAATCCGAATTTGCTCATTCTCGAAGTTGATCTTCGTTATTTGACTATAAGCAGATATACCTACCATATATCAGTACAATAGCTTTAAAATTGCGGCTGTAATCTTGTCGACAGACAGAAGCACATGGCGAAATAGATTTAATATGTGATGCTGATCAAGAATATGTATTCTTTTCTATACCTGCCAAGCCTCCTTATCAGCGTTATTAACAAAGTGACAAAGTTAATATTCCCCCGACACAGTACGCGTAGGGGTATTAATAGCGTAGTTATGAATATAATTGAATTATGGTAGAAAAAATGTATTTGAAAGCGTTAGAAAAGGGTAAAGCCCCGAAAATAGCATTGTCTAGGGGCCCCGACATTGTTAATCCGGCCCTGGGGGTCCACAGTTGAAAAAATGGGCTCAAAAAACTTGCGATATCTTTGCTATATATAAACAAAACTAAGCAAGATAGGTATTACGATAAAGGCTTTGCTATTACCTATTTAGCAAGCTATTAACCATAAAATTCCATTAATTACTTTTTAATATATAACTCTTTTTATGTACCAAACGTATAGTTTTTAATTTAATTTGGACTTTCAGCTTAATATATCAAAACATGAAAAATTCTTATAAAAAATTGGTGCTTATTTTATTAATCTCAACATGACGTTTGAATATAATTACGTTGAAAATTTTTTAGAAAAAATTCAGGCATTTTTTAAATCAGTTCTTAATTTCTAAATCACAATGTTATTTATGCACTAATCTTATTTATTTTAAAATCTTTGGTTTAACATCAATTTGGGACCATTTCAAGTACAAATATTTCATATCACAAAAACAACTTCAAACGTAATATTTTCTAAGTTCAAAAAGGGCTATATCTTCAAGAGATTTACATGAATTTTTAAGTTTTATACCTCTTCGAATAGATGCTTTCATTACCTATCTTTTGATGCCCATAAAGATGAAAGTTTGTTAGTTAGTGATGGATAGTTTTGTTGAAAAGTTTTTAAGACTTTTTTTCTAACTTTGGACTCCTATAACTTCTAAACGACTTAAGAGCGGCCCTTAATTTTTTTCACTATTAGCTATTTTAGCTCCAAATACTCATTTTCAAAAAAAAAAATAAAAAAGTCATTGTTGCTAAAGCTAAAATGTTCCAGAATTTCATGGATTTTGCACAACGATAACGTACCATCTCACAAATCGATCATTATGATCGAATTTCTGGACAAAAACTTAACAAATACCACCGAACAATCACCGTTTTCAGCTGATATGGGTTCGGCCGGCTTTTTTTCCTTCTAAAACTCAAATTATCACTTCGAAGCACCCATTTTCCGTCGATACGGAAAGCAGAATTTTTAAATGATCAATTCCCGGTACTTTCTTGACAGAATGTTAGTATATCTTTCATAGTAAAAAGCATTGAGCACCCTTAAAAAATCTCTCAAGCTACCATTAAATTCATTTCAATTCTGTTATAAAAATAAAACACCTTCAGTTTAATGCTATATCATATCTCTCTGCTGAGTCTCTCGATAACACGTTATCGTCTCGACCTTTTGAGCAGCGTAAATACCCAAAAATATCAAAGTCAAAGAACTGGAGTTACATTGAAAGTAGTTCCAGATTTTGAAGGCCGTTAGTATCGCAAACGAAAAAAAAAAAAACTATAAGCAATAGTAACAGCGACACGTTTCAGCGTTACTCACCCACTACAGTGATGGCGTTTGTTGAAAGTGTACAAATTGGTATGTAATCGGCTTTCAGCAGATTCGAAACAACTCCGAATGCGTGGAGCACGCCTTATCAATCAATAACTTGCTTGAAATGTCAGACAATTGCTGATTATTCAAAAAAATTATACAAAACTACAAAATATTTATTACTTTTCTCGCGTCTTTTCGTTCATGCCTACTTTACATACAAATATGCTTAGAATCCCGTAGAACGTATGCTGCTCTTGGCTGATGTGCCATTAAAAGTGATGCAACAACAAAATTAATATTTATGCCCTTACTAAGCATATCAACAACAATAACAACAGCCACATCTACAGCTAAATGTATCTAAATAAATCAACTTTAAGTGTTGCCTGAACTAGCTAGCCACACAGTCAATGTATCGAGTTTGTATCTTCGATCGAGCCAGTGAAAAAATTGCATTGCATACGAATGAAGCATAGCTGAAGCGGTTTTTCGAATAAACAAACAAACAATAAAAATGCTGCGTTAACTTTATTTCGAGCAATTTATGAAACTTTGTTTATTTTGTTTTGAAATTTTCCAGTTTATCTGAAATAGAACAAATGGAACAAATAGAAAAATGCTATGTAAAATATTATTATTCAAGTACTCGTATTTTGAAGATTTTTAAGCGATTTGTTGAAAAGGCTAGCATTCTATAGTCAAAAATTAAGCAACACATGAATCAAGATTCTTGGTTGACTATATTTTATATTTTTTTTATGAGAATCATCCTGTAGGGTCTGAAAATGGAACAAGTTTAGACACTTCACTTGATCAACTTCACTTGATTGACTGTCAATGTTGTAACAACTACACTATAGCTTCGGAATAAAGTTTCTTACAATTTCCATTTTTTTTTTTTTTTTTTTTTTGTTCCAAAGCATTAAAAACCCTGGAACCCTTACTGAATTTATTATTCAAATTTAAAGAAATTTATCACTCTTTTTAACTACGCTTTTACAAAACTACTAATAATTTGGTTTTTTTGGTTAAAAAGTAACACAAAGACATGCATTTTTCTTGTACAAGTGTGTTATGGTTACTATTTTAAAACTTTTCCAAATTAAGTACTATTTTAAGCTCTCTCAGCTTCAAATTATATAAGGAAAATTCACAATCTTGTGAATTTGAGATTGAAAATTGTGCGGTTGTGAAAATTTCCCATTAATAGTGAACGGTCTTTTTCGATATACTTTGTAACACTTGTTGCAAAACATAAAATTGACAGCTGATTGATAAAAAGAAACATTTTTTTCTACTGGAAATTTTGCTTAATTAAATTTTATGTTAAAAAAAAAGCTTTACGGCACAAGGTTAGGTGGGGTGCTATCAGTGGCGGATCCAGAAACTCCATTGGAGGGGGGGCGTTCCAAAAAGTGTTACTTCGTAGTAGTTGCAGATATTGGCGATAGTCGCTAATATGACGTGTAGGCAAATGAAAAAATTTTATTAAAAAGAATATCACGATGGATAAAAATTCAACAAACTAAAAATTGCAATCTAATTCAAAATCAAAAAATATTTGGCAAAATATAAATACTGGTTTCTTGAATAAAACGAATATGGCAATTTTTAAAAAAAATTAGTTTAGCGATTATTTCAAATAAAAGACCAACAAAGGTTTACATCTAATATATAAAAATGAATGTTTGTTTGTTTGTTTGTTTGTTTGTTCGTTCGCTATGCACTGCAATACCGTTCATCCGATTGCGATAAAACATTGTCAACTTATTACTTACACTTAAGCGAACAATATAGGCATATTTAAAATTTGCCACACCTCCTTTTACCGCCCGCAAATCAATAAAAATGCTATATTTCAGACAGTTTTTGTCGTATTAAACTAAAATTTGGTAATAAAGTTCGTATGATAACTATTGGTAACTATACTTAAAATGGGCGTGGTCCCACTATAGCTACGCTTACTTTTAAGAAAAGATAAAGAGACTTCGAAATTACTGGTCCGATCGAGCTAAAATTTTGGCAGTGGATTTGTTTCGAGTACGAGATGGTCTAAGAAAAAATTACCACACCCTCTTTTACCGCCCACAAATACATAAAAATTCGCGATATCAAATTGCTTTGGAGTTATGGGTCGCACTGCCTCAAAATTCGATATTCAACCACTTACCATTCACATGTCGTTCCACTAATGACATTTTATGGGAGTTAAACAAGGGGGAGTGGAACCTCCGACACAACCAAAACTTGCGATATCGAATAGTTTTGGAGTTACAGGTCACACAGCATCGGAATTCAGTACTCAACATCAATTTATGCATGCAGTTTCATTAATAACATTTTATGGGTGTTGGAACGGTGGAGTTTCACCTCCCCCCATACAACCAAAATTTGTGCTTTCGAATAGCTTTGAAGTTATAGGTCGCACAGCATCGAAATTCAGTAATCGACCTAAATTAACACATGCAGTTTTACTGAAAACATTTTATGGCGTTGGACAAGTACAACCCAAACATGCAAAATCGAATAGCTTTAAAGTTATGGGTAACACAGCGTCAGAATTCAGTATTCGACCTCAATTCATACATGCAGTTTCATTAATAACATTTTACGGGCGTAGTAAAAGGGGGACTGGCATCTCCCATACAACCCAGATTTGTGCTACCGAATAGCTTTGGAATTATAGGTTGCACAGCGTCGGAATTCAGTATTCGATCCGAATTTACACATGCACTTTCATTGGTAACATTTTTTGGGCGTTGGACAAGGGAGAGTGACACCTCCCATACAAAACGAATTTGCGATATCGAATAGCTTCTGAGTTATTTGTCGCACAGCGTCGGAGCTCAGTATTCGACCTTAATTTACACATTCAATTTCATTGATCACATATAATGGGCGTTGGTCAAAGGGGCGTTGTACCTCCCATACAACCCAAATTTGGGATATCTAGCAGCTTTGGATTTATAGATCGCACAGCATCGAAATTCAGTATTCAACCTCAATTTACACATGCCAGGGAGCGTAGCATGTTATAAAACATTATGCAAAACTTCACCTTTAAGAAAGTTATGAGCAACTAAATTCTAAAAATTTTGAATTCAACTTTGATAGTAAATATCTCGAATATTAAATAAATTTTTTGAATGATTTAATGATGTAATTTTTTTTAATGATAAAGTTTTATATTTACTTGGTTTTTAATCTTGGCATAGTAATTGAGTACTCAATGCAAGCACAACTACTTTTTTATTTTAAATTACTACACGTAAAACAGTTAGCACGACTAGAAAACGGTTTTTGTATCATTTGTTTGAAGGTCATTTAGTCTCTTTTTAAAGATGCTATTGACTTTGGAGATCGGTTAAGAGATAAATAAAATATAGAGTAAGACGTAATGACACATATTTTCCAGTTTTCACTTTCTAGCTCCGAAGCGGGGAGGAGTGATCTTCATCCATAAAGTTTTATGCTTTCCTAATCAAGCAGAGTCACCACCAGGAGAGGGTTGTAATGCTATAGCTGGAGCACCTTGTATATAATTCATTCAGCTTTAAATATAAAAATACAGCTGTCCCTATTTCTTTGTACATCAGTGTATATGGTTAAATTAAGCGTAATAAAAAATTATTAAATGGATAATTATATAAAAACGCACACTCAATATCTGAATCTTTGAGATGAAAAATAAAATATAATGAATTTGAGGAAAATCGTTTGAGAAAAAACCACCGGAAATGCCGATGAATTTCAATAAATTTTTTTTATAATTTTGATCGACACATTACTTTGTTAATGAATTTAATGATTCGCATTTACTTATTTAATCGATAGAGCTTCACAAGATCTTTCCAATGAGCCCCCTATTCATCAACAACAAGGGTACCCTTTGATTTTTTTCGCGAAATTTATTTTTTCCAAAATGTTGTTGTTTACAAAAAAGTCAAGTCTCAAAAATAATTTATGTGAAAAAATTAGCCCAATATCTCTTTCCAATCAAAAGTTATGACTAAAAATCTATTTTTTCATACAATTGACTATCTATAGTAATAAAACTCATTTTCTGTTTGTTTGTTTGTTTGTTTGGCCTTTATACAAATCTAAACGGCTCAACTGATTTCGCTCAAACTAGGTACACATATTAAGTTTATCTCAACTTAAAATGTTTCATACTTAGTTTTTGCCACGCCCCCTCTGACATTTTTCAATTAACGGTAATTTTGTAATTATAAAACTTTCTACTATCAGAGATTTTTGTATATTTAATTTTAAAACTTTTTTGTTATTTTGACATCAAAAACACTCACATATCTTCAAAATTGGAGAAATTTTCAGTACAACGACTTTTTCATAAAACATCGTTACCTAAGAATGAGAAAAAAACGACATGAAAATCAAAGTTTGGTCTTTCGATGCAAATATCTCCGCTGTCCATTAATGTATTTCATTCAAATTTTTTTTGTTCAAAAGTTCAATAAAATCACTTTACAAAAATAGGTTGAACTGTTCCGTTAAGTCAGTGTATATATATTTTATGAGTATGCCAAGAAAGGTCAAAAACATTGACTTTTTACTCAAAAAATTACTCAAAAATTGCTGTTGTTGTAAAAATGAAATCAATTAAAAATAGCAAATCTGACTACCTTTCATATGACATAGCATTTATTTGCAAAAATTCTTCCAGCTAAGCGCAAAAATTATTTTACTGTTTTTGTCATCAAAACAACTTTGATTTGTTCGCGAAATTTTTTATATTTTTATATTTTTTTTATGTTTTTATATTTTTTACAAAAAAGTCAAGTCTGAAAAATAATTCATGTGAAAAAATTACCCCAATATCTCTTTCCAATCAAAAGTTATGGCTAAAAATCTACTTTTTCATACTAGACTATTAATAAAACTTAGTTTTGTGTTAAAATTCTCTACATAGAGTTTGAACGTCCCCATTTATCTCTAAGAATGCAGTTGTGTGTCTAGAGTAATTACGAACATTTTGGATTATATAAAATCTTCTTTATAGTGATCCTTGTTGTTTCAGAAAAACAGATTAAGCGAGAAGCAAACAAAAACAAAAACAAAAAGAAAATTTGTTGTTCTTTTCTAGCATAAAAAAATGAACTCTCTGCGAGAGCGAAAATGAACTTCGAACGTAATTAAAATTTGGATGACGCTCAAGACCAGAATTAATCAAAGAAAACAACAAAAAATGATGAACTTCATTATTTGATGCTCGTCTGAACTCAGCCATTGGGAAAAAACTATAATTTTTTCATTTTTTATGGAAGTTATGGAAGCCATTCACAAATATTTTTTACTGAATCACGTGGCTCTGCTTGATACTCAATTCTTACAAACAGTTTGGGTTATACTTAGTTTTCACTATGTCATTTTCAGTGGTCAGTTGTTGTCAATCAAATTGAAAACAACAACATGTAGACATTTATTCTAACTTTGGCAATCTTGGAAAATTAAAACCAATCAAATTATAAAATGCAGCTATGCAGAAAATGTTCTAGAGTTTTATTAAGGTGATATTTAAGGTGATAAACTTTTGTATTGTCATAAAAATGACATAGTGAAAACCAAGCATTCCATTTTCATTTGAACAGGAAATAAAGCCAATTTGGTATTATTACCTTTGGCCTTATAGCAGCTCGAACAAGGTTCATTTAGGTTGAGGCAGCACACAATGGGGTATTGTATAGGCTTTTAGGCATATAAGCAAAAAAAAATTTTTTGAGATACTAATTTGTTTTTATACCGGTTTAATGAAAATAAAATTCTGCGTCGCTAACAACAAAAATTATTGATTTGACATAACTAGTTGAAAAGTTATACGCGGCTGAATATTAACTTTTTGCTGAACTGAAATTGTTTGCTTTTATATTTTTACTAAAAAAAAGTTTTTTTGTGGAAAGTTTTGTAATGGAACCCTCAACTTCAGGTTATTGTGGTTCTTTTTAGATACAATTTTTATTTATTTTATCTTTAAAAAATTATTTTTTGTTTATTAGGAAATGTGTTAAAAAACCAAAGTTTTTTGTTATTCAAGTGGAGTTAAAGTGTTTCCTTTTGAGCACTTTTTTCATCTAATTAAAATTTTCTTAAAATATAGACTCTTCATAAAAAGTTTTTAAAATTTGGTTGAGCCATTTTGTGCCTTTTCGGAAATATTAAATATTTTGTAAGAGAACTCCAATCGCTTTAAGCAAAACAAGCAAGAGCAGCCACAAACAATGTACTGCAATGCAATTAAGTGTTTGCAATGCAATTTTGTTGTTGTTTTTTTTTGTTATTTCTTTTTGTTTTATTATTCTTATTAAGCTGTTGATGTTGGTGTACAACTGACTTCAAAATTTTACTTATTTTTGTAATGTATTCATTATTTAAATAAAACCTTTGCAACATTTACTACTTTTGAATATGCTGACCTAAACTTTTAGATTCAGATGTAGATTAATTAAAAAAATAAGTTTCAGGTACACACTGATATTTGGTACCCGATGAAAGAGATTAAAATTCTGCATCAGTAAGTGAACAGAATGTTGCAAAATATTGGGCCGTTTACCAGCAATGCATTTTGAAAGTTGAGGTTTTTTTCCTTTTGCGTGCTTGCTGTGATAAGAGTAATTTTTTTCTTTGCATTCCAGTTTCTTTTTTAATATATTTAAAGCAAAAGTTGAAAATAAAATTATATGGAGTGGAAAAGTTTTTTAAATAATTTTATTTGCTATTCTCCATTTAGCTTAAAAAGATGTGTATTTAGACCATATACGTATGTAGACATATAGCTGTTAGCAGTATGTCGAAATTGTTATTGTTTTCTATAAATATTAAAATTTATTTAAAACTTGAAGAAAAAAAAAGCTGCGCTTTGTTTGCGCCGTGAAAAATTAAAGCGGTTTCTAAATATGAATTCGCTGTCGAAAAATGCACCAATGTGCCGAACCTATGAGTAAAAACGAAAGTGATGTACATTTAACTAATCCATATACAGGGTCCGCCATCTAACGTTTTTCTTTTTCAATTAGCGCTTATTTCGTGAATGGTAACACTTAGCTCATGTCTGCTTTGACAGATAATTAGTTTTATCCTTCCGCTGAACGAATATGGTTGTGTATACGCTTAAACAACGCTGGGAAATATTGCGACATTACTTTGAAAATCATGGTAATGTTGCAGAATGAGAGCGAAAATTGCGTACGGATTTTGGAAGAAGAGAAGCACCGTCAGCTCCGTATGTTCGTTCGTACAACCGAGAATATTGCTGCTGTGGCAGAAAGTGTGCGTGAAGCGCCATTAACATCAATTCACCGCCGTTCTCAACAATTGAACATTTCGGAGACATCATTGAGACGAATTTTGCATAAAGACCTTGGTATGACGCCATACAAAATCCAATTGGTTCAGGAGTTGAAGCCAACTGACCAACCAATGCGTTTTCGCTTCGCTATGTGGGCCTGCGATCGACTTACAGAAGATGCCGATTTTGCCACAAAAATCATATTTTCAGATGAAGCTCATTTTGATCTTGGCGGGTATGTAAACAAGCAAAATTGTCGTATTTGGGGCACAGAAAACCCGCACGCATACATTGAAAAGCCGCTGCACCCAAAACGAGTCACTGTTTGGTGCGGATTTTGGTCCAGAGGCATAATTGGGCCATTTTTCTTCGAAAATGAGCAAGAAGTGGCCGTTACAGTCAATGGCGATCGTTATCGGGCCATATTGAACGAATTTTTGTTCACAAAAATTGAAGAGGAGGATATTGGCAACATTTGGTTTTGAACAGGACGGCGCTACGTGCCACACAGCCGAAGCTACACTCGATGTTTTGCGCCCTGTTTTTGAAGATCGCATTATCAGCCGCAGAGCTGATGTCGTTTGGCCACTTCGAAGCTGCGATTTGACACCGTTGTACTATTATTTGTGGGGTGCCCTCAAAGATTAGTGTTACGCCGACAAGCCAGAGACAATTGACGCAATATTCGTGAAGCCATTGGTGAAATAAAGCTGCACACAATCGATAATGTGCTTAAAAATTGGACCGATCGTGTAGGCTACTGCATGGCCAGCCGAGGCAGCCATTTGAATGAAATTATTTTTCATTATTAACCGGAAGGATTGTACTTTCAAATAAAAAAAGAAAATTTGAGAAAATATCCAGTAGTTTTTTTTATAGAATTTAAGAAAAAAATGTTACTTGGCGGACCCTGTATTAGTTTTTGTGGCATTTTAAGAGATTTTAAAGTTTTTATAGAGTTACTTTGTATGGCAGGTAGGCGTGGTTTTCACTCGATGTGGTTGGATTTCATACTTAAATATCATAGCTCATATGCAAAGTTTCAAGTACATACATTAAGTTTTGTTGAGTATAAAGAGATCTAACCGTTTTGAAAAGGTCACTTCGAATGGCAGGAAGGTGAGGTTTTCATCCGATTTTGATCATTTTCTAACTTGATCTTTTTTTGTTAGATGCAAGTCTATATATCGAATTTTATTACAAAAGCTTCCAAATTGTAGCTGTAATCGTGTCGACAGTAAGGCTGATTTAAATGGTGGTACTCGCGGTAATCTCCTTTAAAAAGCATTGGATTATTTGATATCAATTCCGCCTGCTAGTCCGAGAGATGTTTGCAACCAAAATTTGGTCAAGCCTGGGGAATGACACCTTAAATGCCTTAGTATTTTGCAAAGCATATTTTCAAAGTCAATCAGCCTAACTAACAGTTGAAAGACTTCAGTGATCTCAAAAAGTGTAACTTTTTTATGTTAGTATTAGTATGTCAGAACGTATGAATTTAATGAATTATACTATAGATATATATAACATATATATACACACATTCTCGTCCTTTATATATTACAGTGTGTGAACATATTATAACTGCAGCTACACAGAAAAAACAAATTTAATGAACAGCATACGTTAAAATCAATTCATTGATTTTAATGAAAAAATCATTGAATTTTAATGAATTGGTCATAGTTTTCTTGTTCTGTTCTTTGAAATCAATGAAGTTATATTCATTAAAAATGTCTTAATAAATATCAATGATTTGTTTTCATTATTTTAATGGACTTTTCATTGATATCAATGAAAAGTACATTGATTTCAGTTGTAAATCAAATTTTAACGAACCATACATTGGTTTTTAATGAACAGTGCATTGAATTCAATGTTTAGGTCATTAAATGCAATGTATAGTTCATTAAATTCAATGTATGGTCATTGAATTCAATGTATAGTTCATTGAATTTAATGAATGGTTCATTGAATTTAATGTATAGTTCATTGAATTCAATGTATTGTTCATTGATTTCAATGTATAGTTTATTAAATTCAATGTATAGTTCATTAAATTCAATGTATAATTCATTAAATTCAATGTATAGTTCATTGAATTCAATGTATAGTTCAATAAATTCAATGCATAGTTCATTAATTTCAATGTATTCAGTTCATTAAATTCAATGTATACTAATTTATTCCCTTCCCAGTTTTGTTTGAAGTGAAACGCGAAGTTGTGAAGACGTGTGGCAATTGTGTGTGTAATTTTTAGATAAAAGGTGATAATAAATTAAATTAAAAGTGAAGAAAATGTTGTGCTTTGAATGTAAAAGAAAATTTAAATCTGTTGAATTACTATTAGTATAAGTAAATAATAGGAAATATACCTGGCATTTTAAGTGACTGCTGCCATCATTTTCAAAAAATGTTAACATTTTTAAAGGATGAAAACCACATAAAAGATAAAGCTGTGCGGGCAAAGTTGGCAGAAATTGAAGATTTCACTAATTACAGAGGTAAGCTTAATTTTTCTCGAGGCTATCTTTCCAATTAATTTCTTTCCAGACAGTACTGCTATGAAACTTCTTTGGAGCCTTCATGGGTATTTGGTGCCCACTCAAAAAGTATGCAGTAAGGACAACTTTGGAAGAAAAACTTTCCTAAAGCATACAATTACCAGTTCCCAAGAGGCATTCGTTTTTGTTGGAAGCAGCATCCAGGAAGTCGAAAATATTCAACCAAAAATAAAGGCGAAAATATTCAACCATTAATCCTTGCTGTTGGAGAGAAGAGTTTCTCCTCATTCCTCATTCATGGATGGTGTAAAATTTCAATTTGCTAGTTTTATTAGAGCCGTAGATGTGTGCTTTAAAATTTTTCAATTATTTCAATTAAAATATCCTGCGGCATGCACTCTCCTGTGGGAGTTTATTGCCGTATATTTTTATAAATTTAAAAACTATTCAAAATCTTCGAAAATTTGTATATTAATTGAATCTTTAAAATAAAAAAATATTGTTGAAATTGTAATAATTTCCTTATTTTAAAAATGTTTAGAGAGGGATTAACAAATAATTCGTTGAATTTAATGTATAGATCATTCATTCTGTTCAACAATTAAGAAAAAGATAAATAAAAATGCCTATTCTAAAATATCTAGCATTGTAAATGCTTATAAAAAAAAAGATCCATTTAATATTTCTGTATACAAACCCTAAACTAATTTAAGCATTGTTAATATAAGAGTTTTTATATTGTATGCCTAAGCTGTTTTTAAACTATGTATCTATTAACGGCATGGTCTCTCACTTAAACTAATCATTATTAAAAACCAGTTTTAGCGACAGATCAACTGCCTCGTTATAAAAATTTCTGTATCTCTCGTTCACTTTTGGCTGAGCACGCATTAGGTATACACTTATAAATTCATTACTAATAAACATTGCTTTTCTTGGTTTATTTTCAGCGTTTTTGTTAATACAGTTTTTTTTATTATTAAATAAGTGATTTTGCTTAATAGAAGCTATATAAATTAGCATAGATATCTATTTAAACACATTCCAATAAACTAAATACATTAAATTTAATGAAATATACATGGAATTCAATGAACTGAATACATCAAATTTACTGAACTGTACATTGAATCCAATAAACTAAATACATTAAATTCAATGAACTTAATACATTAAACTCAATGAAATAAACATTGAATTCAATGAACTATAATACATTGAATTCAATGAACTTTAATACATTGAATTCAATGTGTAGTTCATTGAACTTACATTAAATTCAATGAACTATACATTGAATTCAATGAACTTTACATTGAATTCAATGAACCTTACATTGAATTCAATGAACCTTACATTGAATTTAATGAACTTTACATTGAATTCAATGAACTTTACATTGAATTCAATGAACTTTTCATTAAATTCAATGAAAAAATCATTAATTTTGGCATTTTTTAATGAACGTGTTCATTGAATTCATTGAAGTATACATTGATATTCAAGGAACCATTCATTGAAAATCACTAAGTTTAATGAACTATTCATTAAAGTATGAAGAAAATTCATTGAAATCAATGACCACAGTTCATTGGACCAAAATCAATGAATAATTCATTGAAATTAATGCACCTTTTCATTAATATAATGTACCTTTTTGGTTCAGTGTACTCGTTTAAGCATAGATTGTATGCATTTGGTGCAGTTGAGTTTTATTGTAAGCGCTCTATTAATTGGCTTTTTTAGTCATGAATTCCTTGGAAATTTCACGCTTCCCAAAGGTTCTCTATAGGTTTAAGATACGGATAATTTCCGGCAAAATCAAGAAAATGGACTTTTTGTCATTAATGAATTTTGTGACTCTCATAGGATTATGACAAGGGGCAGAATCATGCATAAATATAGATTTCTTGTTTGGAAACCATTCCTGAGCTTGTGGTAGCATTTTTGTCTCTTTGTGAAAAATTCAAGTGGCTGTAATAATATGATCACCCACTTAATATAGAAACTAGCAGGCCACTGTTGTCCGCGGCTTCACCACGGACGTTTTTTTATCAATCTCTTAAAAGCCTTAAGACGGGACAATTTTTTCACACATGTGCTAATTTTACCTAATTTCGATTTTGACTAATTTTTATGTGAAACAGTTAGTTTTGCGACATCCAACTTACGCTGGATTCGACTTACGACTCAAGTTTTTGCTTTCAAGTTGATACATATACAGCTTGTCAAAACTCATTTGAATTTGAGGCTATGATGTAGGCTGCACGCAACTTGATAGTCAATTTTATTTTCAAGATGCCGTCATCAAGGAAACAACAAAAACATCATTATTTTTATTTATTTTCTCCAACTTTTAATTTAGGGCAGAATATTTCCAAATCGAATTGCAAAATTTATTTTCACATCAGCGCATTTTTTTTTTATCAGCTGTTCAAAACTTGACTATTAAGTTGCCACACGACTTGAAAGGAAAACTTGAAGATTTTTTCCAAATTGCGCTGCAGCGAGCTCCTGCTAGCGCCCAATCCCTAACCACGATGATGAATCGACGTCGTTGGGTCACTATCAACGCTGCCCGCTGGCATGGCTATGTTCTCATCCAAACGTCAGCAACGAGGGCAACCCCTCCTTTTCGTCTCCAGAACAGAGCTAGTGGACTCACATTTATTGATTAAATTAACCATGCGTTGTGATACGATGCGTTATGATGATCGAGAAGAGTGCGGGTTTTGCGAAACGTCTCCGCAACATTTTCATTATTTTTATAGTGAATTTTCATAATTTGTACGCTTTGCTCGACTGTGAATTTCACTATGACTTAACCTCCATGCTTGTTGTTGATAGCTGTTAAAGGCTTAGTACTCTACGCTTATCATAAAAAATGTAGTACCGTATCAAAATGTCAGTGACTTTTGGGACATCCTTTACAAAACTTTCTGTTAACAAAACACGATCTAGCCACACAGACAAATGGACTCAAGCTGTTTAGCCATAACAATGAAAAGCAGCTGTCGACCATTGAGAACACGAATTAGATTTTATTACATCCCGCCTACACTTCTGCATTACAATGTCATGGCTGACAAATTTTTACTACCGGGTATTAATGCTCGCTTATGTTAGGATAAATAGAGAGAGATAGAGCGAAAGAGATAGAGATGGAAATGCATAGAATTGCAGAAACCAATTAAATATGCAAACTACATCAGAAATTGAAAGCTGACCGACCAAACAGAATCAACTCAACAGGAATTTTTTTTTTTCGAAAAATGGCCAAAGAAATAGACCGAACTAAAAACCAATAATTAATACAATAAAAAAATTGATTGACATTGACACTCTTCAAATGTGAAGCGCGCCAAGAATTGAATTTAAATGCCAGCGTCAGTGTGTGTGAATCGTTTATGGGAGTCAACGGTTCGGTCGGGTGTGTCGATGTGTGAATTTGGCTTAATCTGCTCACAGCAATCTGCTAACAAAACAATTTCGACTCACTTCCACAGGCAGCTAGCGAGCGAGTAGAAAGAATATTTTGTGCTACGTTTGGATTTACAACTGGTTCATACTCAACATAACTACATACATATACTATTTATTTTACGAGCCGCACTGCTACAGTCGGTCGTCTCGCATCTCCACCAGTCTTTTGCTTTGTCTGTCTGTTTGTCAGTCTTACTGTTTGTCGGTCACTTTTGAACATGCAGCACAGAATTGTGTTGAGCTCACCTAACAAACAAAGCACCGGCTCTGTGGGTACGACGGGTTGGACTGAGGTTGGCAAGTTTAGCTGGATTTTGTGAGTTTGTGGAAAATTAAATGAAATGAAGAGGAAAATTTTTAAAATTGCGTGCTAGACTTAGTTTTCATGTTTGTCGATGATGATGATGATGGTTTTGCTTTGGCTTCGGCATCGTTTACCTATATTGGATTTTATTTTATCATTTTTTTTTATTTTCTATTTATACGAGTAATAATAAAGCAGAATTCCCAAAGCTGAGCAGGCTGCATATTGTAACGAATTATAATCAATGTAGACCGGTAAAATCCACTAAATGTATTATTGTAACTACTGCGTAAAAATTTGGTGTATCAAGTTTTTGGTATATTGTTCGAAATGTTTTTTATGTAACCTTGTTTGTTTTTTTTTTTTTTTTTTTTTTTTGTTACTAGTTGGCGATGCATTAACATAGGTTAGTTTGTGGATGTTTAATTGAATAAAATGAAAGTAATTCATTCGGTGATATAAGTAAGCACTACTTTAGTTAAAAGTAATTCGACTTCGTTATAATTTAAAACTGCTTACTATGGAGTTCAATTCCGGGATCTTGGGATGCTGAAATACCGAAGATTTTCAGCCCCTTTGAATAAATGAATTTTTCTTTTGGGATTTCGGTATTATAATACTGCAAAAATTTATAGAAATCTTGGTACAAAATGCAACTTTTCATTTCAGATAGAGTCTCTTTTATAATAAATTGAAAATTTAATGGAAGAAATCGAAATGCCAAGTGCTAAGGAAAGGGACAGAAGAATATAAAAACAAGTAAAAATTTTCATTTTAAAATCTCCTTTTCACTCAACTTCCGACACTTTCTTGTTAGAATTTAGTGTCAAAAGTGCCAATTTGCATTTCAAGTGCCAAATGACATTTGCAAAAGTCTCTTTAAACAAAATTTGAACATCGGAGGAAAAACCATTCACTTGAAAGGTCAAGTGCTAAGAAATAAGATTTAATCATTTATATTGAATAATTAAAAAAAAAGTATCAATTAAATCTTACAATCTTCCTTTCTTTAACAGAATAAATAATCTCGTCTTCTCTGTTGAAACTATTCCTTTGTCACCTTTGTCTTATCTTATGGTCAGCAAAATGTCTTTTCTGAGAACTACTACATTGTTTGTTACTCTGACACAAGAAGTTCTTTTGTTACGTGATGAAGCATTCATTGTAGGATTAACAGATTGCACCTATATTCCTTTACTATCTATTTAACAAAAGAAGAGGGCAAAAGTCTGTTTCTGATCAGAGGGCTATTTTTTACAAATATGTAACAAACTATTTTAATGAAACTTCAGATGCTCAAACAAGTTAAGGAAACTATTTTTTCAAGTTTTATTGCAGCTGAGTTTTAAGATTATTGAGTTAATTTGTTATCCCTTTAAGTTAAGGGAATTGTTTAAATTATTGTGCGAATCTTCCTCGACTTTTCTTACAATTATTATTTTTCTTCATTTTATTTAATTCCTAGCCGAACATAGGGTCTCAATCACGCCTAAACGTTGGCTTGACCAATTTCGGGATACAGTTTCGTGCTCCCATCAGCTCATGTTTAGTTACCTAGAGTCACGCTCTACCGTTCTTCACCAAGATTCATTCGGCCTGTCCTGTAACCTACCTCTTGCAACGAGGGCTTTTCCACTCCATGACTTTCTTCACGATTAAGCTGTCGCGTATCCACTTAAATTTTTCCCTTTAAGACAAGATCCATTTTTAATCGATGGACCTCTATATTTGTTAGAATTAACATAATTCCATAGAAATAAAAAATAAGGAAATGGTGTTTCGCACACATACAGTGTACGTGTAGTGCGGCATTTTTTCGTGTGTTTTTTTGACAGTTCGAGTCGCTAATAGAAAAAAAAACAAATAGAATCGCTGTGCTTGCAAAAAAGTTTTAAAAAATTAATTAATGAGTTGTTGTGATCACTAAAAAGTGTATAAATTTCAAACAGTATTATAAACATGCGTTGTATTGTGCACAGCAGTGAAAATGGCCAAAAATTTAAGAAGAGTGCAATTCCCTTTCACAGGTAATGCTGCCCACACCGGTGTGTTTTTAAAAGAAAAATCTCGGTTTTTATATTAAAGTGGTTTTTACAAAGTGAATATCAATTGCAAATTAATATATTTCTATTCAGAAATATTAGAAAAATCACAAAAAAGAGCCCGCAGTTTTTTAGCGATCCGAACTGTCAAAGCGCGAAGAACACTGCAAGGCCGCTTTCTATTTTTGAAGATGCCACCCATTTTCTGGGCGCCCTTTTTTCAGTATATTAAATCAATATTAAAAGATATTTGTGTTTCTTTTCAGATTTTTTGCACATCTTGGACATAGAAATAAATGGAAAGGAACTGCGTGTTCAAACGAAGTTGATAGATAAAAACAAATCTATTTTGCAAAAAATATATTATAGTAGAATATTATTTAATACGCAAAAGTCCCTTATTGGAGAAAATATGTTTGAAGATCATACAAAGTCTTCCGGCCACTATAATATCGTAGTATCTCATCATAGTTTTAAAACAAATCATCATATGAAAAAAAAAGCCGTAAATTTTAAAAAAATCAAAAACATTTCGATTGATTATGATGCACCGTATTAAAATACATGTTCTTAAAAAATTGTACACTCGTACAACGAAAAACTCCGTTTTTATTAACAAAGTTCTAAAAGCTCCTTAGTGCAATTTTTTTTAAATTTAGCAAGAATTTTGCTTCTCCTGTAAAATTTTTAAAATTTAACTTACGACTATTTGATGTCTTATGAATATATGTTATTATTATTATGATTAATTATATGTATTAATGAATTTGTTTTCTTTTATTTTGTTAAGTTATTTAATAGATATGATCTCGGCATAAATGAAAAAAAAAATAATAATATGGGCATTTCCCTAGCAACGCACGTGACAGTCGTACGACTTTAATGAGTAGAAAAACAAAGAAAAAGTACAGTTTTCTTATAACGATTTTTCAATAGTTTACTAAAGCTGCTTCTAGACGACGTGACATTGTCTTAAGACAAATTTTTATGTGACTGCCAAATTTTGTCTTATGTGAAAAGTATTTTCTATTTTGTTTCCACACGAACGTATTTTCTGTGAGACAAAAATGTAAGCAACAACAGCTGATTCATCAAAAAAATATTTAAAAAAATGGATTCAGAGACTGCCGTCGCAACAATTTCTAGTATAATTATTTTAATAAATGCTATTAAAAATAAGAAACAAAAAGAAAAAAAGCAGAGACACAGAGCATTGTGGAGTCGTGCATGGCTATTGCAAAGACAGAAGGGAAAAGATTTGTCCTCTTTGGCCATGAGTGAGCTCCGTTTTGAAGATCCCAGAGGCTTTAGAAATTTTGCAAGAATGACACCAAATCTCTTTTTTGAATTGTTGGAAAAGATTGCGCCGATGATATCGAAGCAAGATACAGTAATGCGAGAAGCAATTCCAGTTAAAACCAAGTAAATATAATTGCTATTTGCTGTATTGCTAGTAGAAATACTGACTATGTATAAAGAAGGAACATTGTCTTTATATGGAACTCAGTGTTTATTGATTTTAATACATACTTTCATTTAGACTGTTAGCAACTCTACGGTTTTTGGCTACAGGCTGTTCTTATGTAGAGCTGAGTTACGGATTTCGTATTTCTGTGCAAGCACTAAGCGAATTTATTCCAGAGACGTTTTCTGCAATTTATGACGCGCTGAAGGATGAATTTTTGAAAGTAGTGGTTCAAATTAAATATTATCTTCTAAAATAAACATTCATTACTTCGTTTTTCCAAAGGTGCCTCAAAGTGAAACGGAATGGGAAAACATTGCGACAGAATTTCAAAACAAGTGGAATTTTCCTCAATGCTTGGGCGCTATAGGTCTGTTGGTTTGCATTTTTAATCCTTGTGTTCGCACTAGATCAATTTGTAGCACTGATAAATCTAGTGTCTGGCTATGCTCATTAGTAAATATTTGCGTTTTTTTTTATTTGAATGTATGTACAGACATTCTTATTATTTCGAACACGTCTGTACGTAAAAGACTCCGTCTAATTATGGACAGAACGGATAAATGAGCAACCGCAAGCATTGTTTATGAAATCTTAATGAAATATGAAATGAGCTCAGTCCGGCTCTGTAGTGGAGTTCCCAAAGATTTAACAATAATAATCGTTGTCATTATCGGTCATTGTGCATGCCACGTTCATAGAAAATTACAGTTTTCAATAACTAACGTTGTTAAAGCATTTGGGAATTCTACTACTGGTGTACAAAGAGTTAATATATTACGAATGTATATGTTTTAATATAAAATTTTTTAGACGGCAAGCATATTGCTACTCGCTCGAAAAAAGGATATGGCTCATATTTTTATAACTATAAAGGCTTCCACAGCATTATTCTATTAGCAGTTGTGGATGCCAGCTATACGTTTCTATTCGTAAGCGCTGGTGTAAATGGAAGAGCCAATGATGCGGCTGCATTCAGTGAGTCTTCGTTCAACAAATGCCTTAATAACGGTTCTTTAAACTTGCCAAAAGATAAGGAGCTTCCAGGTTTTCCCCAAAAAGTTCCGTATGTATTCGTCGGAGACGACGCTTTCAGGCTCAGCTCAAGACTGTTAAAGCCATATGGAGATCGAAACAACATGCAAAATAGAATATTCAACTATCGCTTAAGTCGCGCCCGTCGCGTAGTTGAAAATGCCTTTGGTATTTTGGCAAATAGATTTCGGATTTTTCAAAAAGAAATCAACTTGCCAATTGAAAAAATCGAACTTATTGTTTTTGCTGCATGTACCCTTCATAACTACATAAAATCAAAAGAAGGTTTCGACAAAGGATTGGTTGATGTAGAGAATACAAAACAGGTCAGCCTTACAAATGGCACATGGCGGAGCAATGTTGCCATAAGTAAATTGCAAAGATCACAGACAAACCGATCACCTGGTGAAGCAATTAATATTAGAAATGTATATTCAGAATATTTCAACATAGTGGGTTTTGTTTCTTGGCAGTGGAAGGCTGTTAAAAAATTTAACTTATAAACTATTGCTGTTCTATGTTTTTTATTTATTTAATTCGATAAATTGACATGCCCCTTCGTAAACATGCCAAATGTTAATATATATAAATTAACGACCACATTTCAATTTGCATGAACTATATGTTAAATAAAAAAATCAAAAGATTTATTCAGACAAATTTCTCATCTTTTCCTTTATTTCAAATATGTCTTGGATTATTTTTTTTCGTAGCTCAGTTTTCAAGTTAGTATCAGATATATATCGCATTTCATCTCTTATAAAATTTATAAATGAATCATCAATTGTATTTTTCTCAACAATGGAATTTGCTATGGATCGAAGTGCTTGCGAAGCGGCATGAAGAGCATCATCAGTAGCATCGGGTTTTTTACTGGACGTTGGAGTTTCCGTCCGATGTCTTTTGTTAGGTAGAGTTTCGTCCACGTTCTGCTCAGTGTCACAATCCTCGCTTTGATATATGGTCTTGTTAAATGAAAAAAAAATTGGAATGGAATTAGTTTTATAAATACATATGTCTACAAAATTTGCAACGTTACTTACACAGTCTAAATTACTTGGTGCTTTTCTTATTTGCACGAAGTTGTGAATGAAGCTCATATAAGGATACCAAAACGCGGATGACTTGTAGACGTCGTCTGTACCTGCTCCACTCTTACGCGTGCCATTTACTTTGGCTAGTTCTCTAGCGTATTGACCACGCAAATACGTTATTTTAATCTGCAAATAACACAAAATGGGTACAAAATAATAATGGCAATTGTAACTAGCTGCCTTAACATCGTTTACTTCCACGTTTGGGCACTCCTGCTGCAGTTCTTCACAGATTTTTACAAATGCATCGTAACGAGCATATTTGTTGTGGTATAGAACGTTTTTTGGGTTGTAAAGGCATTCATAAGTGCTCCACAGCTCTATGAGCTTAAGAACTCCTGCCCTAGGCCATTCAAACTAAAAAAAAGAATTTTTTTATAGGTCTATATGATATAAGCATTTAATTATAAAACTTACTTTTATGCAGTTTTTCGCCATGAAAAACAAATATTTTATGGAATGAAATCAAATAACGTCAATAAACGTTAAATTCAAATTAAAATAAACCGCACACTTTGTTTTTTTTTTAAATCAACCCTGTGTCACACAGAAAGTCACAAGAAAATAGAAACAATTCTAAAAATTAATGTGTCACTGAAAGTAGCAAGACATTGTCTTAAGACTCTGTTTTTGAGCTTCCACACGACGTGACATCAAATTTCGGACGACTTTTTTGACATGTCTTAAGACAATGTCACGTCGTCTAGAAGCAGCTTAAGCGCACTATACAAGGTGTAAAAGCTAAGAGTTGTCAAAAGTTCGGCTTTCAGATAGAAGCCACCATAAAAGATACGTTACGTGACATAAAATAGAAGTGGTTTTTACCTGCATCAGTATAAACGAAAAAAATCTGCGAAGTGTGCATGAGTTCTTTTATGAAAGTTTTTTAATATAATCTGGAATAATATTGCTACATATTCATAATTGTTTCGTTGAAAAATCTTTTTTAATTATTTTTATACAAACCCTAGTATGATACGTTAAGTGATATACGTTATGTGACAAATTTTTTCCTTCAAAGAAGTGTAAATATTTTATAGTTTTATTTATTTAATTGAACTAGAAAAACATATAAAGTGTAATTCAGGACCGTTACAATCCAAAACTGAAAAAATTTAATTAAACTTTGTGTTATACGAGTATTTATTATACTTATAAAATTTCAACTTTTGTTGCCATTCATCATGTTTGCTGCCATTTTTTTTAAATTCAAATAGAGATCAGCTCTCAGTACTCTCACAATACAAATTTAAACTTTTTTCTCTATTATGGAGGGTTTAACGAATTTTAAGTAACATCGTGGTAGACCTTTTGGCGGAAATGCCCATATATAATTGCTTAAATAAAAGAAATGAAATTAATGGGTTTTATTAAAAACATCATTGGAACACTTTTTTAATATGCAATTCCTATCAAAAAACTGGGCCTAGCTGTACGCAACAACCGAATGCGGCCCTGAGGTGCGGTGAACATACACCAGTTAGAAAAATGCCGCACTTTTATTTTAGAACACCACTTTCTTATCTCTTATTTCTATTGTTTGACCAGAAAATTTGAAGACATCTGGTTAGGAATACTTGTAGTCGCACGCTTATTACATGTTTCATTTCTAAATCTGGAGAGTTAATCAAGGGCATGCACAATAGATCCTATAGATCGTGATGCACATGGGCCCACCACAAACTAACTAACCAATATGTTTTATTTAGTTAGCACATATAAAACTTTCGATTTAATCTGTCGAACTTAAAGCCTGCCGCCTAAGTTTCCATACATTTTTTAATACAATATTTGAGAGTCAGCTTTCAAGTCAGCCGGTGATGATATTGTAATGCAGAACTGTAAGCGGAATGTGCCAAAACCTGAATTGTGTTGTTAAGATATGATAGTTTCTGTTCATTGTTTAAACAACGATTTGACCTTTTTTGTCTGCGTAGCTCTAATGAATTTTCTAACAGGAAGTTTTGCAGTGAAGTTTGTTTGTGAAAACTATTAATTTTTATGTTTAAACCACAAAAAAATTTTTCAAATAAAATTATCAAGTATTATTAACGATTAAATTTGATATTGTAAAAATTATTGTGAAAATGATTTGTAGCATCATTTGCTTTTTTTTGCTTCTTTTTGGTGTACTCTCTTTCGTTTTCGTTGTGTTTTTGAAGTAGAGAGGATTTTCGTTCAATTTTTCGTTTTCTCTCCAATTTTGTGTGTCATTTTTTGTTTTCTCCTATCTTGTGTATACCTACTTCCATCACTGCTTACTGTGTAATGTAGATGACGTCTGTGTTGCCCGAACAAATTGTATGCCATGGAGTGGAATTTCCGAAAAATTGAATTCATAATTGTATCGCGCGTTGGAGGTCTTGCAGCTGCATTGTATTTAAGAAATATTTGGTTACGTCATGTGTCCATTTCTCAAGAGGGAGCTTTCAACCAGGTTCTATTTGACTTGTGATAAATTCAGTATTAATGCTGTTGCCTATCTCTAAAATGCTGAAATCTATCTTCGAAGAAGTTTCGCACACGTTCCTACAAGGAAGGGAAATATACCTCACAATAGATTGTTGGAACTTACTTTGTTATGTGGGCTACCACCAGCAGAAACAAAAGTTTCGACAAAATTAAGCTTTCGTTTTGAACTTCAAAATGATCGAATAACATTTCCTTGTGCAGGGCTCGAAGCTTTGCATCATTGCAAGTAGTTTTTGTCATATCGATGATATTTTCGGTACTTTCCTCAATCGTAGCTAGGGCTTGAAATTTCGTGTTTTTTTTTTTTGCAAATATATTGAAAAAAATTTTATTAATTACGGAGATTATTTATTAACGGAGACTAATTAGAGTCAGTGTAGCTATCCACACTAAATTTTCTCGGATGGTCTCAATTTTTATAACCTTTAGTGATAACAATTAATAATTGTTTGAGAATTCCGTTACTCAAAGACGAATTAAAATTAACGAAGCAAAACGTTTTTAAAACCGGGTTCAATTCCAATAGCTCGAACTCTTTTCTTAATCTTTTTGGGTATGGAATTATTTCTTTGCTATCGAAATTTTTCGGATTTGTCAACATAATATTAATCATTGAAAAATATAACTCTTAAGCTATTGACATTAATAAAATGGAAGTAAACTTATTGAATTCACTTCCATTTGATTAAATCCTTGAAGCTCTTTTAACAACACAGTTGATAGTCTCTGCTTAATATTTCTGTAATTCCTTTATGATTTATTTTAGAATTTTTTTTCTGACTTCATAAATCTGCTTAATAAAAAGGTCATTTTAAATTTGCCCAACTCTGCTGAAAAACCAAAAACCATTATGCCAAATATTTAACTTCAAACTATGGGTCGTGTAATTAAGTCGTAAAACGCAACTCAAGTGTAGCGATTAGAGCCAAGAAACATATAAAAAAAATGTAGATAACGAAAAATACAACAACAACAACTACTTCAAACGTGTTGTTTTTGGTGCTCTTCACTGCTTAGAGCTTAGTTGTCTTCGTATGTGTCTTGGCAAACGCTGAATTTGGCAAACAACAATCACGACAACAACAACAACAACAATTAAGAGTCTTATTCGATCTCACTTGCTAGTATTAAGTCGCGCTTCCACAACCAAATGTGGAGAACAGCGAGGTTGCGGTCTACACTTGACAGCAGCTACGGATGCCACTTAAGCTCGTTCCACTGCTGTGCTAAGCTCTCTGGAACACGAGCCAAAAAGCTGTCAGACAACAAAAAACAACAACCAAATCGAAACGAATATGAAAAGATAGAGAGAAAACCAAGTTAAGTGAAAACATAAAAAGTAGTAAAGCGAGCAACATTAACGCGGTTACGTTGTTGTACTTGTTTTATTAGTATTTATTTACTGTCATGCTGCGCAGGCGCGACAGCAACAACTTAAACTTTGACTAAGTTTGTGTATGACGTTAAACGATTTGTTGAATAGTTATTTTTTTTATTGCCTTTGTTTCATCGTGATTTTGTTGGAAACCGTTAATTAAGGTCGTCTCACAAGCAAACAAACAGCATTTTTTTTTCATTAAATAACGATGATTAGGCTTTTTGCTATAGACTAAAAATTACCCTTCAACTAGTTTTGTGAACTATTTATCAGCATGCTATTTATTTATATCAGATAAGCTTATCTGTATAGAAAAAACCATGCCAATGGGTAGACTTATGTCACATTTCACGCTGGAATTCGCGGCCAATATAAACAGACAATAACCACATTTTTGGTACAGAAACCAAAAAAGCCAATTTCAGTGCAGCTGATTAAAGAGATGCTGTTATTTAGGTTCTCAGCCTTACGTGTATACTAATGAGCAGCTATGAGCAGCTATTTATGCTACAGCTGCAATAGAATAGAAGATTTTCAAACCGAACTGCATAAATTATTTCAGTTCTCTGGTAATATACTAGAGGAAGTAATGGAACTCCATTGTCGGAAGTAATGGAACTGCCCCCACTTTCCCACACTACAGGCTTACAATTAAAAGATTTCTAACCCATAAGCTTTATCTACTAAAATTAATTTTAATATCCAATCAAGATTTCTCTCAAATAATGGCACAAGGCAAGACCCAGGTGGCCGAGGATGCAGATCCACTGGATTTTCGTATACCTGGGTATCGCTTACTGCCATTGTTTTCTTTGCATAGGGGCATCGCGCTTTTTATAAGAATGGATGTAGCATACCAGTGTGAGAGGAGTCTGAACGTGACCGATCCGATTAGCTCAATGTGGGTTAGGTTCAGGGTTCGCTCGCACTTGCTACATTTTTGTTTTATTTATAGAAGTCCGAATCTAGGAAGGGATACCACTTTTAACAAACTAGACTGTCTCTCTGATTCAATTACAGACATTTTGGGGTTATTTTCTGACAGTGAGATCGTTGTAGCAGGCGATTTTAATGTCCACAACCCGGCTTGGTTACGTCATTCGGGCCCACTGAAGCCTGTTGGGCAATATGTTGAGCTATTTGCTGAATCGAACCAATTGATTCAACTAGTGAAGAAACCCACTTTTTTTTCTCAAAGTGATATGACCTTTTCCAACTTCGCATCATGAAAAATATGATGTGAGTGTCAACGCACTTTTTGGTAACTCGGACCATTGTACCATCTCCGCTGTTTTTCCATATTCTAACCCCTGCACCTCTTCGCCTAAAGCCCTGAAGAGGACTGCATAGTTTTATGACTGCGTTAAATAATTTTTTATCGCAACTTTAATTGGAAATTATGTTTCGCTGATAGAAATGTGAATGCCGCGGCTGTCATAGTACAAGAAATTATTTTATTGGGTATGCGGTCTTTCATTTCAAATAAGATGAGAAGCATTAAACCTAAAGATCACTGATGGTTTAATGAGACTAAAAGCTTTGCAGTCAGGTCCAAAGAGGAAGCCTTTCAGAATTGGCGTTCTAACAAGAATGCCGACACTAAGAAACTTCGCATCGAGGCAAGGAATAGCTATAATGCAATTTAAAAACGCGAAAAGTTTCTGCAAGGAGCTCGTCTCCGAAAACAGGTTCTTCTCTGCCCCAAAGGAAGCAAAAATTTTTGGTCATTTGCTAAAAGAGTGAAGAATCAAACATGGGCATCGATTCCAAATCTTTTAAAAGATGACCAAATCTTCACTGGACCTACTGATAAAGTGAACCTATTGGCTAGATTGTTTGCACGAAATTCCACTCTCCCAGAAAGCAATCAGCCACTGCCCTTTATTGCTGGTGGATCTTTTGCAATGCAGGAGATCTACTTTGAACGAGAGCAGTTAAAAGGGTCCTTACAAATCTCAACGTAAAAAAGCCTCTGGCCTTGATGGCATACCACCAATTGTGCTTAAAATGTGTGCTTCTTCGCTGGCTCGGTCTTTGCGAAACCTTTTCAACCTCTCCTACAGAACAGGAGTATCTCCATCTTGCTTGAAGGTGCCAAATGTCCAGCCGGTACCAAAAAAGGGCGATGCCACGAACCCTGCAAACTACCGACCCATTGCGATATGCTCTACGCTTTCCAAAGTTATGGAAAGCATAATAAACTTTAGCATCATGAACTATCTAGAACTCAACCAAACTCAAACTGCTTAGTGATCGTCAATATGGTTTCCGTAGGGCTCGCTCTACTGGTGATCTTATGGCGTTCTTAACCGAAGAATGGAATAAATGCGTTCACTTTTTCGGCGAGAGCAGGGTTGTTGCTCTAGACATTTCAAAAGCGTTTGATCGAGTGTAGCATAAAGCGCTCGTATCGAAACTTGTAGCATATGGTTTTGGTGGGAGCGTTGGTCGGACACATTTTTCCTCAAGGACAGAACGATTCGAGTCATAGTTGACAGTATTTTGTCCGAGGAGCACGCTATTAAAGCAGGAGTACCGCAGGAGTACCGCAGGAGTACCGCAGGAGTACCGCAGGGTACAGTTCTATCGCCAACCTTGTTTCTGGTTTTTATCAACGACCTTCTGTCGTTGACGCATAACTCAATACATTCATTTGCGGACGACAGCAGCATTTGTCCTTCATATTCATTCAAAAAACGCCCAAGCTCTATGAAGATTGAGAGAAAAAGGCTAAATATGGATGACAAACTTCTTAATGATCTACAAAAAATCTCCGAGTGGGGTCTTGCTGATAGAGTAGAGCCCAATGCAAGCAATACCCAGTGCTGTCTGTTAACCCACAAGCGTGTGAATTGTCCCTTAGCTCCTCTCATTATGAATGGTGTGGATCTTGTGGAATCAGCCGCTCTTGACGTTCTGGACATATCGATACAATCTGATCTTCAACGGAATGATCATATTTTCGATGTGTTGAAAAAAGCGGGCAAGTGCCTAGGTTTTTTAAAACGGTGCCAAAAATATTTCACTTCAGCTGATCTTCGCATGATCTACACCTCATATATTAGACCGAAAATGGAGTACAATTCACGCATTTGGGCAGGTGCTTCAAGATCTTATTTGGAACTTCTGGCTCGAATTCAACGTCGTGTGGTATATTTGATAGGGAATGAAAGTATTTCATCCTCTCTAAACTCTCTTGGGCATCGACGCAATGTTGGTTGCCTAAACCTTCTGTATAGGTACTATCATAGGAATTGTTCAAGGGAGATACATGGCCTGACGCCACCAGCTGGTATGTTTCCCAGGTCCACTCGGATAGCTTTTCAAGCCCAACCCTTTACTATTGCTTCGATGTCCAACAGAACCTCGCATTACCGAGATAATTCGTTTTTTAGTCGCACGGTAAGGTTGTGGAATAGTCTCCTTGCGGGCGTGTTTCCCGGCAGTTTTGAGCTGTGCAAGTTTAAAACAAATCTGCACCAACACTACTCCATCTATCCACCCTCCAACTAACTATCAGCCATCTTCCGAATCAACACAATGCTTATGCATTTATAGGGGGCATCCCCTGAGCGTTGGTTCAGTCTAAAAAAAAAAGGTGCGTTCTTTTTTGTAGAAAAGAATAATGCTAAGTCAATAGGATTCTAAGATTGCATCTACTGGTGAGTAAGTAAGACACTCAGGTAAACCTACATTCGCTTGTATGATAGAGGTTGGCTCTTGTATGATACAGCCTTGAAACTATTTTTCTCACAAGTAATACTGAAACCTTCCGCTATCACATAAACAGCCTCAAAAATACATTTTACTAAAATACAACCTCAAAAATACAATGCATAGCAGTTTTATGTCATATTTTTATCATATTTCCGGTATGGCAACCTCTTTTTTGGGTGGCATGTCTCTAGGAAGATTAGATTATGTATGGGGACACCCATGGAGACGGAGACCTTTCATTCTTTTAGAAAACCAATAAATACAAATTGGGAAATTTTTAGGCATAGACTAGACCTTGACCTAAACCACTCAACTCAGCCCATTGTAACTAGGGAAGATCTTGAATTTGGGGCCAAACAACTCAAACCAAACTTAACGCCTAACTCTGGAAAGCTCAGAAAAAACTCTAGAAAACTTTACAATAAAGCTAATCAAACGGGAGAGTGGACCCAATATAAGCAAGCTTAAAACAAATACAACACTGAGCTGTGATAATCAAAGAGGGCCACGTAAAGTCTTTACTGCGAGAAGATCGACAGTAGAGCGTATCGAAAAATTTAGACCGTACTCTGAGAGGTCACAAAAGTTGCATTGGGTGGTCAAGATCTCCCAAAAAAAATATTAGAAAAAAATAAGTACGACTTCCTCTCCCGCAAGGACAAAGTTGTGTTTTAAGAAAAACAGTAAAAAATCACGATCTCAAAATGCTTTGGTTTTTGTAAAAAACTTCATATGTCTTAAAGCAAAAGTAAATATAGACTTTAACTAACAATAGACTTCAACTAACAACAACACGATGGCACTATCGATTTTTACGCAGAAGGTCCTGTGTGAAGGATATTCAAACCTACAGATACACTCGAGGTAGCACAGAACTTTTGATTGTTATCTGATTGTGTAAATTTTGGTAATATTGATTTCAGTATTAACGTTTTCCTTAAATTTGGCGAATTAATAATTTGCATATTTTGGAGAAATGTATACTTGAATGTTATTTTCCAAATTTTTCAAAAAAATTAATATAAGGTTTTTTTATCTCGTTCACCAAAAGTGGTACCGAAGATAGTTTCCTTAATAAAGATTTTTCAAATATTTTTTTAACAACACCCTGTCCAAAGAGTACCCATTTACAACACCAGGTTAGTAACTTAGTTAGTTAGTTTATAGTGGGCCCATGTGCACCGCGACCCATAGGATCTATTGTGCATGCCCTTAATTAACACCCCAGATTTAGGCTTTTTATATATTTTAGCACTGTCTCTGACTTGGTGTTCCAAATTGTTGACGGGGGTACTACTTCCCCACCAAAATGGAGGCGTCTTAGGCTATTGTTTGCCGGACATTCCCATAGAATATGTTCGGGGGTTTCTTCTATCTCCTCGCATAGTCTGCAGACGTCTGATTCAGAAAAAGCCATCTTTTTAAGATGGTATCTGAGTGAGCAGTGACCTGTGAAGAAACTGGTGAGAATTCTAGGGTCTGCTTTGGTAAGCTTGAGTAAATTTTTGGATTTTGCTTTACTTGGAGTTAAAAATTTCTTAGATTGCCTTTGTCCATTAGTGTTGTTCCAGTGTCACTGAAATTTCTTATCTTCCTATATTCTAATTTTTTTCTAGAATGTAGCCCTTTGCTAAGCTACAGAATGGTTCAGGTCCTATAAGAGTTCGAGACGCTCCTCTTTTGGCAAGGCAGTCCGCCCTTTCGTTGCTCTCGAATCCTTGGTGACCTGGAACCCACCATAATTCAAGTTCGTAGCCTTGAAGGGCTTTTAAAGCCGCTTGACTATCTGAAAGTATGTAGATGTGAGCCCCTTTTGACTTCCTGCGGAGACATTCTCTGACACAAACTTAAATGGCATATACCTCCGCCTGGAATATTGTCGGCGTATATCCCATTGGAAGAGCTTTTTGGAACTTGGAACCATATATCCCCGCTCCCGTTACTCCATTTTCGAATTTTGACCTATCAGTGTACCATATCTGTGAGCCAGGATCAACTGCAAAGCTATCATTCCTCCATAGTTGCCTATTAGATATAACGACCTTGTAGCGTTTTGTGAAGTTTCGGCAGTATCCTGTCGGGGATTTTTAAAAAGGGGTCATTTTCGAAGATTTTTAGTATCTTCATGTGACCCGTAAAATTCCCTGCCTTGTAATCACCGATTTCCTCCATTCTTAGTACACGTAGACATGTCTATTTTTCGATAATGATCGTTAAAGGAGGTAGCCCTTTATTACATTCAGAGCTTCAGATAGGCACGTTATCATTGCCCCAGTGATACTAATGCACGCCTTTCTTTGCAGCTTTGTCAGTTTATTAGCTGCTGTACGCTGTTGGACCTTGGGCCACCATGCAAGTGCTGCATACGTAACCATAGGTCTCACAATTGTTGCAAACGTCCAATAAATCATTTTCGGTTTGAGGCCCCACATTTTGCCATGGAGGCGTTGACAGGCAAAAAGGGCACGTGTTGCCCTGCCTGTAATTGAATCTAAGTGGGTGTTCCAACGGAGCTTCTTGTCAAAAGCCATTCCTAAGAACTTGACACCAGGTTAAGAACACGATTTTTTTTTCTTTTTGATTTTGTAAAAAAATTTTCCTAAGTATGAAATTTATTATTTCGTTAAACACCTCAACTCAGCATTCACAAAAATGTTATACTAACATCTTGAGTTTCTGAGTCTGCAATTCAATGGGTCTTAATTGACTTAACAATTGTTGTTAAGAAGTGTTTTAATAAATAATAACCATAAAGGAGATATGACAAAATTTGTTACATTTCATGCTTGGATAAACTTTTTTTAAATATCAAAATAGGAAAAAAATCGTGGCCTTTTCCTGCTGTTTTAAAAAAGATATTTTTAGGTAGGGTTTCATTCAAAACTATTTTCAGAATCCGAACTGAGAATATTATCTTCGGTACCACTTCTGGTGCCCGAGATATAAAACCTTATATTAATTTTTTTGTAAAAGTTAAAAAATTGCATTCATGTATATATTTTTCCAAAACAGGAAAATGCAAATGCGAAAAATATGCAAATTATTAGTTCGCCATATTTAGAGAAAACGCTAACACTGTTATCAATATCACCAAAATTTAGACAATCAGATAGCAATTAAAAGTTCTGTACTATCTCGAGTGTACTTCTAGATTTGAATATCCTTCACACAGGACACTGTTTTCCAAAATATTGTTAGTTCAAGTCTATATTTTCTTTTGCTTTAAGACATATGTAGGTTTTCTTACAAAAATTAAATAATTTTGAGATCCTGATATTTTACTTGTTTTCTCAAAAAACAACTTTGTCCTTGTGGGAGAGGAAGATATCCTTATTTTTTCTAAAAAATTTTTTGGAGATCTTGACCACCCATTGCAACTTTTGAGACCTCTTAGAATGTGAAATTAGAAAAAAAATTGTAATTCGATACGCCCTAATCGACAGTATACCAGCAGCGACCCGTCCATTCAAGGCACTGTCCAAAGATCATTCCAACGGCATGTTATGAAAGTCACGCTGTAAGCTTGGATAAAATAAATCGAGTTTTACAGAAGAGGACGCCATATCGTACACTGGGGCATACTACTCAGTGATTAGTCGCAAAGGACTTCCAAGCAAACTTTTTACGTCCGATAGTGTTGTTTGGACCATATCCAAATTTAGCCAATACGAATCTCCGTGATCTGATGGAATCTACCCGTGCCTTTTAGAGCAAGGCATTATTCCACTGATTTTTAAATCCAGTCTTTCATTAGGCCATATTCCTCGCGAATGAACAAAGTTTAAGCTCGTTATTATACCGAAGATGGGTAAAAAAAAGCGAACAATTCCTACATCATATAGACCAACCAGTAACCAGTATTAGGGAGACTCGCTTGTAGGGCATTCGCCTAAACAGGTATCAGTTTGCCTTTTTAGCTGGTAAATTCAAAGCCAGCACAATACGCAGCCTCGGCACTATCGAAAAGGCGTTTGAAGCAAATCAAACAAGGCTATGTGCCTTCATTGATATTCAAGAGGCCTTTGTATGAATGTATGAATGACAACACATCATACAATGTGATTAAAGCAGTTATGCAGATTAAAAACATTCCTTCCTTAATCATACACTGAATTCTAATCATGCTCAAAAGCACAATCATAACGTTTGAGCTTGGCGAAGTTCGTAACAAGATCATTGCAACCAGAAGATGCCCTCAAGTAGGGGTATTTTCACCGCTTCTCTGGACTCTCGTTGTGAACAAACTTCTCGCAAGTCTCAAGAACCAGGGTTTTGACACCAGACGATATGCAAATGATCTGGCTACCTCAAATCTTGGTTGTCATGACAATATCAGATAGAATGCAGAGTGCCCTCCGTATAACTTCCAATAGGTGTCAGGAAAACGGGTTAAGTATAAATCCTGATAAAACAATTCTGGTACCCTTCTCTAGGAAAAAGAGCCTTAATCTGATAAGGTCTACCCTGGATGAGAAAGTCATTGACTTTTCAAATGAATTTTAGTACTTAGGAGTTATTTTTGACAAGCAATTCCGTTAGAACACCCACTTAGATTCAATTATAGACAGGGCAACACGTGACCTTTTTGCCAGTCAATGCCTCCATGACAAAATGTGGTTCCTCAAAAATCACGTCTATATATATTAAACGTGTACAGCCATTGTTGGATCTATGGTTACGTATATGGCACTTGCCTGGTGGCCCAAGGTCCAACAATATACAGCAGCTAACCAGCTGACAAAGCTGTAAAGAAGGCGTGCATTTGTATCACTCGGCAATGAGAACGTACCCAACTGAAGCTCTTGGTGTAATAATTGGGCTACCCCCTTTAACGATAATCATCGAAAAAAGGCATGTCTCAGTGCACTAGGAATGGAGGAAATAGGTGCTTACAAGGCAGGGAATTTAATGGATCACATGAATTTAATTAAAATTTTCGAAAATTACCCCTTTTTATAAATCCCGTACAGAATGCTGTCCTAAGGTTAGGTTAACTTATCGAAGCATTACAAGGTCGTTTTACACAAAAGATAACTGTGGAGGAGTGATAGGTTTACAGTTGATCCTGGCTCACAGTTTTGGTATTCTGATGGGATCAACACATGAAAATAGGGTAACGAGAGCGGGAATCTACGGTCCCAGTTTCAAAAAAGCTGTTCCAATAGCATAAACGCCGACCATATTCCAGTTGTAGGTATATGCCATTGTGGTATGTATTAGAAAATGTTTTCAAGAGGAAATTCAAGATAGCACACATCTACTAACTTTCAGATAATCAAGCGGTCTTAAAGACACTTCAAGTCTACGAGCTTGCAGAGCACCGATGATACAAATAGATGTTATTCTTTGAAGTTTTTGGAGCTGATTCAGATATCTGGCCTTGTCCAAGGCTGGGCACAATATCGTTGCTTCGTATAGAAGTATAAGTCTAATGACCCCTGTTTATATACTAGCTATAGCAAGTAAACGATATTGGGGGGAAAACCCCGTCTTGTCCTTATAACTGTTTTGAAGGTATACAGCACAACTGTCGCTTTCTTCGTACGCTTAGAAATATTAAGTTTTCAGCTCAGCTTCCTATCAAGAATGAGTCCTAGATATTTTGCACTTTCCGAAAGAGACAGTGCAGATCCATTTAGCATTATTGGTGTAAGGGACGTAATTTTGTGTTCCTTGTGAAAAGGATCAGTTCTGTTTTAGCCGGATTTACTCCGAGACCACAGGATTCGGCCCATCGCTCGAGTTTGCAAAGAGCTCTTTGCATAACGTTACTTAGGGTAGTGGGTACATATGATGCTGACTACAATTGCTAGGTCATCGGAGTAGGCTGCCACTACTCAGCACTCGCTCTCTAGAGATAGCAGTACGTTTTTCACTACCAGCTTCCAGAGGAGTGGAGATAGCACACCGCTTTTTGGCGTATCTTTTGTCACCGATCTTACAGCGCTATACGCACCTAGGTCTGATAAGATTTCTCTGCAGTTGAGTAGCTTATCTATGAGACCAGTAATGATGTCATTCACACCTAACCTACGCAACTCTAGTCGTATAGATTGTGGTGTGACATTATTAAATGCTCCCTTTATGTCTAGGAAAGCAACTAAAGTTAATTCATTATGCAGGAAGGATCTTTCGGTGGTCCCGATCAGTGAGTTTAAAGCCGTTTCTATGGATCTTCCCTTGCTATATAAATGCTGTGATGCCGATAAGAGTGCAGAGTCGATGTTGCTGCGTAGATATAGATCTCATAGCCGTTCTAACGTTTTCAATAGGAATGATAGAAGGCTTATAGGCCTGAAATCTTTAGGAGTGGTATGTGATTTTTTCCCTGCTTTAGGCATAAAGACAACTCTTGCTTTATTCCAAGCGTTGGGACTATATGTCAGGCTAATGCAGCCATTGAAAATAATACGAAGCCAAGGCAAAATATATTTCGCTGCTTTTTGTATTTCTACAGAGTAAACATTATCAGGCCCTGGTGATTTATAGGGCCTGAAGCTGTTTATCGCACATTTTAGTTTACTATCGGAGACTATGCCTTCGGTGCCCTGCTTAAAACAGCTAGGGTTAGGCAGTTGTGCACCAAAAGGCGCGCTACTGCCAGGGAAGTGCGTATTTAATAGGAGGTTGAGAGACACCTTACTAGACATTGTCCATGTGCCATGCATCCTTTTAACATAGCCGGGTGTGGATGGTGTGCCAGCGAGAATCTTGCGTAGTCTGAAGCCTCCGATAATTCTTCAATTCCTTCACAGAATTGTTTCCAAGAGGATTTTTAGCTTTCCTGGTTTCAGTTTTGAAAGTTTTAGGGCTACCTTGTTCAATCAAGCTCAGTTATCGAGTACTTAACTGCGTTAAAGAGCCGCCTGCATTCAGACTTCAGTCTATTCAGTACAGGGAACCCCAACTTTGGTTTTTTTTCCTCCTTGTTGTTATTTTAGGACATGAGGAAGCAAGAGAACAATTCATTGCTTTGGTTAGTACATCGACTAGATCATCTAGATCAGCTGCCGATTTAGGTTTGTCAATCGGTGCTGAAGGCAAATGTTTTGCCCTTTTATATAATACCCAATTCGTCTCGCGAATGTTAGTCGGGGGTATTAGTTTGGGAGATGTATCGTGTAAATTATACTCAATGTAGCGGTGGTTGGAGTAGGAGCGTTCACTTGACACCCTCCAACCGCCAATTTTGTTGAATATGAAGTCGGAGACTAGGGTTATGTCCAGAACTTCGCTTCTATTTTTTATAATAAAGGTATCTTCTTCACCCCTATTGCATATACATATATCTGTGTTCAGAAGCCATAATCACTTAGGTCGACTTAAGACAGAAGTGAGTTATTGATGTAGATGTGTTTCACGCATATAGCTTTATAAACACACAATCTGGAGCTTCTAACATGACCCTTGCCAAAGTTATGACACAAAAAAAAGACCCTTTCATATAACATATATGGCGATTGAAAACTTTGAAGATATCTCGAAACTTTGAAATCAGACTTAAGTTGTTATTGCTTATCGACACAGATATAGGTTGGTGCTTAATAAATAATCAAAAAGTAACTCACCCCTGTTCTTAATGCCCGTGCTGCCACACATGGAGTTATGTGCATTAGCGTTGGCCGATATGATGACCCCTCGACGCATGACACGGGCATCGTCCAACAATTTCCTGATGTTATCTGGAGGCGAAATCTTTTGGACTAGTTTTATGTTAATTTTGAACTTATAAATTATTGAAAAGTAAAAAAAATTTTATAGGGGTTTTGAAAAATATGGATTCAAAAAATGTTATAGAAAATAATTAGAAACGTTTTCAAAACTATTCGATATGGCATTAAAAATTTAGATACTTATGCGAGGGCAATTTGAAAAGTTAGTGAATTTTTTTATTTCCCGCATAGTAACTTTAAATGCTGATACTGATCTGATACTAATCCTGTCAAATACCATCTGTTAGTAGACTACTGTCAAAATTTCAGCTCGCTGCGACGCTTAGTTTGTGTTTGGCAGCCATTGACAGCAGACGATCTTGTGAATTTTGGCGAAAATAGAAAAAAATTATGATTGAAATTTTGTCATATCCATTATATTGAAAATGGCAAAACACCATCAGCCAAACCAAGGAAAGGCTTGATACATATTATGGGGACTCTGCACCATTAATTGGAATAACTCACAGGTGGTTTACTGCATTCAGATGCGGTCGTACAAGCACAAGTGACGCCTAACGTTATGGACTCCCAAATGTGGTCACCACACCAGAAATTGTCACTAAAGTTCACGATATCGTGTTGGCAGATCGCAGAGTTCAAGTGAGTGAGATTGTTGAGGCCGTAGGCATCTCAAACGAACGGGTGTGGAACATTTTGCAAAATCATTTGGATATGAAAAAATTATCCGCAAGATTGGTGCCGCGTTGGCTTACTCTCGACCATAAACGCGATCGTGTGACTGATTCAAAGGCGTGTTTGGCGATGTTAAACAAAGATAAGAAGTGTTTTTTCCGTCGATTAGTAACGTAGAAGAAACAAGGATCAATCACTACACACCAGAGATAAAGAAACAGTTGAAACAGTGGACTTCAACGACCGAACGTGCTTTGAATAAGGTGAAGACGGTGCTTTCGGCCGGAAAGGTTATGGCGACAGTATTTTGTAACAAACGCGGTATAATCTAAATCGATTACCTTCCACCGAAAAGAACGGTCAATGGAACATTGAAAGAGAAACGTCCCCATTGGGCGAGAAAAAAGTGCTCTTTCATCAAGACAATGCACGCATCAAGCATCAAGACAAATACCCAGCTCCCATGACAAAATTCCATTAATTCAAGTACGAATCGTTTCCTCATCCAGCATATTCTCCAGATTTGGCCCCCTCCGACTATTTTGTGTTTCCAAACTCAGGTTTCTTCAGAGATCAGAGAAATGGCTCGGCGAAAAGAGATTCACCACCAGAGAGGAGCTCATCACAGAAACAGTGGCCTATTTTGAGAACCTTCCGAAAACGTATTTTTTTTTTTATGGAATCAAAGAATTGGAGGAACGTTGGACGAAGTTTATCGAGCTAAAAGGAGACTATATTGAGAAATAAAACATTTTTTGCCGTGACAATCATTCTTTGTTTCATTTTTCATGGAATTATCAAACGGCCCTCGTGTATATATATAAATAAAAATTTTACGCTGTAAATGTTTATTTTTTACTCTCATTAGCCGGGTTAGCGACAAACATTTTTACTGAACTTAATTTCAGTTCAAATGTAAGTACAAAAAATGTTCCCAGCAAACCAAGTTTCCGAATTCGTAACGAATTCGTTACGAATTTTTTTAAATCATTCCGAGTTCGGCATCCAAACTCGTGCCGATTTCGTAACGAAAATCGTATGGAGGGGTTGACACGAATTTGTAACGAATTGTCGTAACGAATTCGGAATTAATTGTAGTAACGAATTCGTAACAAATTCGTAAAGAATTGGAGTATCGTATTCGTAACAAATTCGTAAACAATTGAATTATCGTTTTCATTACGAATTCGTAACAAATTCATAACAATTTTTTAAGGAATTGTAGCACCGAATTCGTAACGAAATGAAGCATCAAATTAGCAACGATCTATTAATGATTTTTGTACCGTATGTAATACAAAATTAAATAACAATTTCGAATCAAAGTTTAGTTAATCAATCCACTTAAGATGCCCCGGACTATATGTTTCGTACAAATGACATGCCAGATTACAATTACAGATCCTTTGCAACTACTATTATGGAACATACATAAATGTGAATTTGACATGTCGTTTGTATTTGCATCTGTAAAAATTAAAATTAGAACCATCTCTAGTATCATCACCGTTTTTAAAGAAAAAGTTGTTTAAAACTAAATTATTTTACAAATGTCAAATTAATTAAAATGCCGCTAGGCTCATACCAATTTTTTTTCAACTCAAAATATTTAAAACACCTCACAAGTTAAAGTTGAAAATTTGATTTCAGAACTCTTTTGAATTATTCGGAAATGTTCCGTAATTACTGTTGCGAAATAGTTACGAATTCATTAAGAATGCTCGAAATAGTTACGAACTAATCGGAATTCAGACAAATTCGGAAACTTTGGTTTGGTGGGTGGTTATATTGGAAAACTTCATCTAACTTTGATTAGAACCGCCAGAAAAACTGAAGTATCTGCCTAAGTCTGGAACGCAAACTCTCATTAAAATTTGATCCAGTTACAATCCTTGCGGTTGATTTCAAGATTGCGTCACGATCGCGTCTCAAAAACGCTTTAAGACACTTTATGTAGGTTATTGTAAAAACCCGAAACTATTTAAAGCTAGCAGAAACAACCGCAAAAAAAGCAACAACATGACAGATACAACAACAGCAACAATAGCAACAATGAAACCGCATTTTTAGGAAGCGACAAAATAAGCAGAAAACAACAAGTACTAAAAAGCCACAAAAAGCGCTAACCGCTTAAAAAGTAAAAGTGCCCAAGTCACACAAGAAGCTACATAAAGAAACAGCAGAAGACGCGGACGGACGACAGCAGCAGCAACAACAACAAAAACCAAAAAATAAAAAAAGAAGTGACGCAAAATGAGCACAAGACGACTGAATAAAACGGAACCAAGCGAACTAAAGCCAGAAGCTGTTGGAAACAAGTTTACAATCAAAACCGGGCTCAATGCGCCGCATCAAAAAGTTAATAACTTAAACAACAAGCACAACAACCACAACAACGAAAACAACAACAAAGCGGCAAAAATAACGCTTGGCCAAAATGCCGAACGAGTGGCTCAGTTGAGCTGGTGAAAATGTAATAGAATTAACAACAAAGCAAAATGCGAAGAATCAGCAAAAGAAAAAACATAAAGAAACAGTTATAAACAATTCTGATTAAAATTACATACATACATACATAGTATATTCGTATTCAACAAACTTGGCTTGAGCGGACGGAGGTAGCATCAAGTAGAAGGCTGTGCAAGCAGCGAATGGCAACAATGACGACGTGATCTAAGGCACTTGGTAACGCTGACTAGAAGCAGAAGAAGTAAAAGTTAAATTATGCAATAGATGTTGGCTTAAACAAAACAACAAAAACAAAACATAACAAAAACAATCTTTGAGCGGCTAATGCTTGACAAGTAATTCGATGCTGTTGATGGAGTTGGAGTTGCTGCTGGTGCTGTTGCTCATGCTGATGCTGGTGCTGTAGTTGAGAGGTTAGCAAAGAGTTGACGTAGCTGTTAGCCACACCAAAGCCAATGCTGCTATGCTGTCGATATACTTGTTATTGCGCTCACTGCTGGTTTGAGCCGTTGTTGAGCGATCACATTTTATAAGTTTTGACATACCACTTGTTGTTGGCCAGCAGCTACGGTTGTTGTTTGACCAAATTGCCGCTGTTGTTTCGGTTTTTTTTTATTTTGTTTTCGGGTCAATCTACAATGAAAATGGTCGTATAAATTCGGGGCTTACACTATATTTTGTTGTTGACGTAGTTGGTGGTTTATATGTTTCCTTTTTTTTTCCTTCTTTTTTCTTCTATGCACTCTGCGTGAGAGCAGAGAACAAGAATGTTGTCATAAATGAAGCATAAAGTATTTGTTCAACACCAAATACCTAAAACTTTTTTCACATCATTTTCACTATAAACCTTTTTCATAGTTTGTTTGTGGTTTTTTCTTTTTATTTTTCCCTTTTGTTATTTGTGTTATCACTAATAAAGTATCTATCTATCGCCTACATGTCGGAATGTGCATTGAATTTTAAACTGTGTACAGATCATTGAAGAACAGATACAGATTGTATAGATTACATTAGAGCTTTTCGTCTAAAAATTTACATACCGCTGCACAGTGCACTCGATTTCGATTTTAAGATGACATTTCAATTGTCTCAAAAATATTATTTTAAGTTTAGTTTTAATTAAAAAATACATGTGATTAGGCAACATTGTCAATTAGGTCAAAACTTAAAAGCAGCTATTAGTTAGAGAATGTTATAGAGGTCGTGATGAGCGTCCAACTGAGTGCGCTATTGGACATTCATCATTCAACCAGTGTGCATAGAACCCGTAATTTTGAGAATATTGCTGCGGTAGCAGAGAGTGTTCGTAAAAACCTTGAACAATCGATTTGTCGCGGTTCTCAGGTTTTGGGCATCTTTTACGGATCATTGTGGCGTATCTTGATGCGTGATCTTGGTCTGAAGGCCTATGAAATACAGCTCGTACAAGAATTGAAGCCGGCTGATCTTAGTATACGTTTTAATTTCGGTTTATGAGCCTTACAACAACTTCAAATTGATCCATTATTTTATCGAAAAATTGTGTTTAGCGACGAAGCTCATTTCTGGTTGAACAGCTACGTTAGCAAGCAAAATTGCCGTATTTGCGCCGATGAACAACCAGAAGCAATCCCGATGTATCCCGATAATGGAATGTATCCCAATAAATGTACTGTTTGTTGTGGTTTATGGGTAGGAGGCATTACCGGACCGATAGAAGGAATGTATCTGGATAAATGTACTGTTTGGTATCGTTTATAGGCAGGAGGCATCACCGTACCGTATTTTTTCAAAAATTCGTATGAAGGCCGTGTTACTGTCAAAAGCGCTCGCTACAGAGCAATGATCAAAATCAATTTTTTCATACAATTGACTATCTATAGTAATAAAACTCATTTTCTCTTTGTTTGTTTGTTTGTTTGTTTGGCCTTTATACAAATCTAAACGGCTCAACGGATTTGAGCTCAAACTAGGTACACATATTAAGTTTATCCCAACTTAAAATGTTACATACTTAGTTTTTGCCACGCCCCCTCTGAAATGTTTCAACTAACGGTAATTTTGTTATTTTAAAACTTTTTAGTATCGGAGAAATTTGTGTATTTAATTTTACAAATTTTTTGTTATTTTGACATCAAAAACATTCGCATATCTTCAAAATAGGAGAAATTTTCAGTACAACGACTTTTTCATAAAACATCGTTACCTAAGATGAGAAAAAAACGACATGAAAATCAAAGTTTGGTCTTTCGATGCAAATATCTCCGCTGTCCATTAATATATTTTATTCAAATTTTTTTTGTTCAAAAGTTCAATAAATACACTTCACAAAAACAGGTTTAACTGTACCGTTAAGTCAGTGTATATATGTTTTATGATTATGTCAAAAAATGTCTAAAAATGTCCAAAATATTGACTTTTTACTCAAAACATGACTCAAAAATTGTTGTTGTAGTAAAAATGAAATCATTAAAAATTGCACATCTGGCTACCTTTCATATGACATAGCATTTATTTGCAAAATTCTTCCAGCTATGCGCAAAAATTATTTTACTGTTTTTGTCATCAAAACAACAAGGGTACCCCCCCCCCTTTGATTTTTTTCGCAAAATTTATTTTTTTCCAAAATGTTGTTTTTATATTTTTTACAAAAAAGTCAAGTCTCAAAAATAATTTATGTGAAAAAATTATCCCAATATCTCTTTCCAATCAAAAGTTATGACTAAAAATCTATTTTTTCATGCCAGACTATTAATAAAACTTAGTTTTGTGTTAAAATTCTCTATATAGTTTGAACGTCCCCATTTCTCTTTAAGAATGCAGTTGTGTGTCTAAAGTAATTACGTACATTTTGGATTATATTAAATCTTCCTTATAGTAATCTTTTAATTTTATTGCCAAAAATTTAAGATATTGGTGTAGCTGACCCCTGTGTTCAACAGCATGGCGCAACATGCCATACAGCTGGAGAAACAATCGCTTTTATAGGGAAACGTTCGATGAAAGCATCAACTCAAGAATTTGTTCTGTTCATTGGCCACCAAGATCGTGTGATTTGAAGCCATGGGATTACTTTCTTTGGGGATATGTTAAATCACTTGCTGATGTCAACAAACCCGAAATTATTGACACTTTGGAAACCAACATAACTTGTGTTATTCAAGGAATACCGGCCGATATGCTCAAGGAATACCGGCGAAAGAGCTGTCGAAAATTGGACACACAGAATGGACCATTTAAGAGCTAGTCATGGGCAACATTTGAACGAAATAATTTTAAAACATTGAGTTGTAGGAACCGAACTATCATTCCAAATAAATATTTGCATCAATACATTGATTTTTATGTATTTTATTTAGAAAAGAAAGTAGGAAGCTGTCATTGGATCACCCTTTATTGGCCAGTAAAAGAATAAAAATTAACGCGTCACTTTAATATTTCATCTCTTATTTGAACACACAAAAAATTTTATTTCGGTCTGTCAATTCATTATTTGTTTTAGAATTTGAAGCTGGCGTGTCAGTGTATTTTTTGCAATGGATAAAAACTAATATTGTGCGGTGATCAAATTATTTGTTTTGCAAGGTTTCTCATCAAAAATGGATGGTTTTGAATAGTTTTTAACTAGGACATCCAATTTCGGGAATCATTTTTTTTTTAATGATTTTATGAACATGTTAAAAAATTTAATGATGCGACCTTAATTATTAAATTTTTAGACATGTTCATAAAATTATTTAAAAAAATTTATTAGTATAATAACTTCATTATGTCTAAGTAAGAATTTTGTGTTATTTTGTACAGTTTGTTTGATTAAGTTTTGTTTTTTTAATTCTTAAGGTCACATTTGGGTATTTTCACAACATATATTGTACAGCTAGTTAAAAAAGATTTTTATTTTTGTATTATTAAAATCTCATTTCAGTATTTCTTAGGAAGCATCATGTGCTTAACACATTAGGCCTTACCGATAGTCGATTTAATGCCTACTCTAAATTTAACGTGAGCTTTTCTTACATTATATTTATAGAGTTTGTTGTCAAAAAGCTTACACTAAATTTAGAGTCGGCATTAAAATTACTATTGGTAAGGCCCATTATTTTGTTATTTTGTACAGATAGTTTTAGAAAAGTTGTTATTTAAAAAATTTTTAAAATCACATACATTTTTTCTTAGGTAGTATTATTGAATTTTATGTTGGAATACCTTGAAATTTTTGTGCAGTGGAGGCAATCCCGGGATCCCAAAAACCCCGGGACTTTAGGCCTTGCAATCCCGGGACTGTCGGGACTAAAAAAAGTTCGGGATCCCGGAATTGGATGCATTGGCGTCGGAAGCGGGGGGTAAGGGGGGCAGTTGCCCCCCACTTTTTTAGCTAGATAAACAATTTAATAGGAAAACTTCAAAAGTTATTCAAAATATCAGTTTTTTTTACAACGATAATATTTTTGTATTATATATTTTGCTCTTCTTTCTCTCTTCTTCATAAGCATGCTTGCGGATAACCATTTTCTTTCTCTGTGCAAAAATATAGAACAAAATGTAGAGTTTCTACTGCAAACCCACCACTTCAGTTTAAAAGCACCCTTAAGTATGTAGCTTAATGCTTGTTAATTTTGCAACTCTGGTAAGAAAAAATTTGACATGCTCTTAGGGGCTTTCCATATTGGACGACATGTTGTACGATAAGTTAGATGGAAAACTAATGGGACTATTTGATTGAGCGTTCGAACGATCCAACTTATAAAGCAACATCATTAATTGCAAGCTCTCAAGCAGAACACATCCGGCTAATAGCTAAGCAACTTTTAGATGCCCTAACAATTGAGCAGTAATTTTACATAGTTGTACAATATTGTACAATCGGCAGAAAAAAACCAAAAATTTCGACTATTGCTTTAGCTTACGCATAGTACTACATGTTGTACAATCTGCCATGTTGGTCCAATGTTTTGGACCATGCGAAAGCCCCTACTGTGAATTAGCTGATGAAAATCCACCTCGACGCTTTGACGAAACATCAAATCCGGTTCCTTCAAAACAGTTGCCATTATATGATCGGCTACGAAAAGATTATTTCAAAGAAATTTTAGATCTTCTCTGAAATGAGATAACGGCTAGATTCGATCAAACAGGTTGATATTTTACTTTTTTTTTTTTTTGCAAGTTTACACCAGCTTCACTCAACCGACTCACTTTGATTTAACATTCGGTGAGTCGGTTGAGTGAAGCTAGTGTAAACTGGCACTTTGTAAATCTTATTGTACATTTAAACTAAACCCGCCAGAGGACCTTCAGGGAATCTGCCTGTCCCAAGCCAGGAATAGAAGGGTGAGGGTTTGTTATTGGATGGGCACGGCCCATGAACTGATCTCATAATGAGTTCTTTCAGGAGGTACGGCTCCTGAATGTTCGTCTGATAACTGTAAAAGAAAAGGTTTACCTAGAGCCTTGGATGTTGCTGCCAAATTCTTGGAGAAAGCATTGTTTTGATATTAAGTTATCATAACACTGTCGTTGTAATATGCTTTCGATGGACGATCAATCCAACATAACTTGAAGAGCGGGGATAGTCATCCATCAATGATGAGGAGACCTGATCTATCGTTGTTCTGCAGACCTATCTTAGAATAAAGGTTATTATGTAGGAAAAATTTAACCTTCGGACCGTTGTATAAGCAAATTTGTATACAACGGCTCATGCTTCTTAGTTTTCTGTTAAGGCTTTTTATTAAGTCTTAATTTAGGATGACGACGTTGCATAAGTAGAATTGAGGTTTACCCGGTTTTACTGGGAAACCTATGGTTATTTTTTAACCTAGCCAAGTACAATTCGAGTGGCTGAAGGTGTCACAGTCAGATATAAATGTTCTAAGAACTTTTGGTCTGTAGACGGGATGTTGAAGAGCCTTGTCAGGTGGAGCCTTTTGCCCGGGTTTTGACTATCATATGGGATAGGCCCACGTGGGGTTTTAATAACGCTCTGGCTGTGGTTAGGCCAGAAAGGCCGGTGTGAGTTACACTTTAGTTGAACTCGGGCTGGTGATTCCCTTAAATTACTAAGAGAATGATGGTAGATTGAATCTCGCCAATTTCAAACAGTAAATGTTAGGAAGGTAAGCAACTACCGGATCAATATACTGTTACCTTTGGAATTTGAGTACAGGCGACGGGGAAACCTAAATAGTCTGAGTTGTGACCATGGAGATTGAGGAACCTGATTGCATGAGTGACAGGCCTATTTGCCGCCTTAATTTTTCGTGTCGGAGAGTGATGACCTTTGATATGAATGGGATGATTTTGTGCGGATCAAATAATGGGTTGTATTATTGGTATAGTATACTGAGATAACCCATGGTTATTAAAATAACCAAGTCATGTTTAAATTCGAGTGGCTGAATGAGTTACGGTCATGAATAGTGTCTTTTTGACATCAGTGTTGGGGGTTCTGTGGCATGTGATTAGAGGAACCTTTCAAAAGTGGTCTTTCTTGAATTCCGAAGGGGCGTTGACCGACGCTTCATATTTGTCCCAAGGATTGGAGCACCGTTGAATTAAGCCTTCGCGGCAGGGGTCAACGTTAAAAACATAGTGGCTTTCTGTACATTTAAACAAATCTTGACACTCTGGACACGTTGGAAAATATTGTAATCGAAGCCTTCAACGGAAAAGTGCCTTCTGAACAAAATCTAAAAACAAAACTTGATCTTTATGCAGATGACTTTTTTGCAGATGAAATTGCTGAAGCAATTGCCTGGCCAAACACCTAGAAATTGTAGTGGCATTGTATCCCAATTTGCGAAAAATTCGGTTACTGTAAAAAAACTATTAAATGAAGTTGAAAAACTTATTGCTGTGCTTTTGACTGTGCCTGCATCAGCAGCTTCATCTGAGCGTTCTTTTAGTGCACTAAGACGACTTAAAACGTACCTTCGAGCAACTATGACACAGAAACGACTGCACTTATACACATTCACAAAGATAAAACTGAACAATTGAATGCGATGGAGGTGGTGAAAGAGTTTGTTTCTCGCAAGGACAGAAAGAAATATTTTGGAATAATTTAAATTGATATAACTTTCAGTACCTTATTGCATTTAAACCATGTAAAGATATACCTAGCCTTGCTTTATAAAAGCAGCTATTATTTCTTATATTTTCATATTACCAAATGAAAGATCCTTTAAAGAATGATCTCTAATATTGAAATTGGAAGAACTTTTAAAAATAATGAAATTTTAATATTTTTTATATATTTTTATATTTTTTTTATTTTAAACTAAAATAAAAAATTTGTTTATTCACATTCATGTTTCTTTGAAGAAATTTTGGTAAATTTTTTTTTGCACCACCATTTGTACTGCCCCCTCATTTGTACTGCCCCCCCCAGATGAAATTAGCTTCCGACGCGCTTGATTGGATGCCCTATTTTTAACTATCTTCATAGTAAGGAAGGTTTAAAATGTTAGTATCTCATTTAACCCTTTCGGTACGCACGGTACACATGTGTACCATCAAAAGTTCAAGCATTCCTAAAATCCTATACATTTTTTTATGAATTATACTACTGAAAAGCACCTTAACTTATTCCAAAATGTAAAATTAAGTTAATTAATTTTTATGATCTATTGAATAATTACATGAATTAAGATTATGAGCTTTAGATCAAGTGAGTTTTCAAGAAGACAACAACAACAACAACAACTCTGTATAGAGTCAATCACTTAGCTGACTAGACAGTCTGTTTCGGAAATCGCTACATATTCCTCATCAGTAGTCTTTGAGTGATTAAGCTGTGATCAACTCACTGTTTAAACTAGCATATGAATGTACAGATCCTCTAATTCATTCTTATGAATTGTATGGCTGCTAATCATATGACACTTCAAAGCAGTAAGCCATTTTAGATCACCGCCATCAACTTTATCAAGGGTTGCCATCTGTTCTAGTTGCATCTTCATTTATTTCAATATTCATTGGTGTTCGATTGTTTGTCGAAATGCACCATAGAAATGAAACGAGTTTTTGCTTCGCCAGAAGCTAGTGTAGCTAGTATAATCTTAATTCATGTAAAATGTAAAATTTTTATAACTTCATCACCTGAATTGCGTCCCAAAAGGGTTAAGGGATGTTTTCGGCAAAAGCGGTTAAAATTGTGTCATGTTTTAGAAGTTGTTTTCTAAAAAGTATATTATGTAGATAAAAAATTTCATTTGCATGTAAATTTTACATCATCAGTAAAAGTAAACATTTTTTGTAACATATATTTTTTTATATACCTACAAGCAAATACCAGCTGCTTCGCCTGCGATAAAAATATTAAATACCATGTAAAAATTTGAAATCTTAAAATTAAAATATTTTTTTTTTATCTTCAAATGCAAAATATAATAATATTTGTGTTTGCTTAGTAATTAAAAAATGGTATGAATATTAAAAAATTAGGTACAGAATTTAATAAAGTGTTGAATAAATTTAAAAATCTAATAAATTTGGTGCACTTTTGAGGAAAAAGCGCTTTTTCACCTTTTTAGTGAATTTTAGAATTAAAAAGTTAGTACCACTTATGAACTCCTTGGTTACTTAAAAAAAGCTCAGCTATGTATTTTGTGAAGTTTAGACACAAACCTTTATTCGAAATTCAGCAGCGTTGTCAGCTCGTTGACAATTTTGAGTTTCTGTTCCTAGTCTCGCCACGCAGACGTCCATCACTGAACTTTTGAACAAAGCAACGTTCAAACAAAGTTGAATTTTAAAAAAGCTAAGCAAGATTGTATTCACCTTCGCATTTTTTTATTTTACGAATTGTAGAAAGAAACCCTTATAAAAGGCTTCAATTATTTTCAACTGTTTTCCCACTTGATTTATTTATTTAAGGCATTAATTAAAAAATAAAATTACGTTATAATATATTATGAACTTGAAAACACAAAAGTATCAAAAGAATAATTCACAAACACATTTTCAACAAATTCAAATTCAAACTCGACTCAATTTGTTCTACCTTGCACGATTTGTCTCATCATACTTTTGCCGACAATATAAAGTTCTACTTTTACTTTTCCCTAAGGGTGAAGGATTTTCTAATGTAATGAAGGCTACTCACTTTTTCAAAGAAATGTTTTATTTTAACAATATTATTTCGAAATAATAACTAAACCAGAAGAACTTTATAGCGAAGAAATAAGGACAGATAACAATACTGTTTTATAACGGTTCTCTTTCTCACCCAATTTTAAAAAATGGATGCCAGTGTTGATTCTTTCTATGCATCATTACCTGATCTAATTGATATATGACTTATGAAGTAAAACAATAAGCTCTAATACTATACGAAATAGCTTATTTCCGCATTTAAATGCGTTCATAGCAAATTTGTCTGTAATGCTATGTTTACACTGAGAGCTAAATGCGCATTTCCAAAATCCACATTGAGGAATGGCCCTTTCTCGTTGTAGGAGTAACAGGGACAAATTAATATATATAGTAAATGCTCTAAATGCGCATTTAGCTCAATAATATACATATTTTTCTGTACAGGTCACGCCTCCTATTGTATTCCACATTGACCTCTTCAGGTGTATCGTGATAACAGACTTGACACCAGCTAACTCAAGGTATATTTAATGAGGTAGTGTTAGTAGACACAATTGTCTCTTGTGGTGGGTAACTTAGCTGTCAAATTCCGTTGCTTACGAAAAAAAAAACAAAGCAAACAACTCAAACTTGTAAATTGAAATTGTGTTGTGAATTTGTGTGATTTAAATTGATAAAATTAATCTCCAAAAAATTGTGCAATTTATCGAAAGCCTCTTCAAAAAGAGATTGGAAAATTTTTTGTGTGCCTCGTGAAGAAATACGCTTTCGCTGAAACGTTCCACAATATTTTCACAATCAGTTGTCTATCATCTGTCTTCAATGTGTTCAAGCCAGGAATGAAAGTGGAATTTTTCAGATTGTGCCTAATTGCAGAGAAAATTAGTACCTTTTTAAAAAAATTTTACTTACACTAAAAAAGGAGCGTCAGATGAAACCAAAAATCAAAAATTTTCCTGTTTAGTAAGAGTGTTATTATAGAAAAGACAAGTTTTATTGAAATTGATCAAAAAATAATAAAATTGTGGCGTTTGAAAAATTGTTTGTCATTTTTGCTGAAAGTTTTCGTTTTTTATTGATAAACAATCCAACATGCAATGTATTGGTAAGAATTTGGAAGATTATTGGTAAGATTTTGGTCCATGGACAATTTAATAACGCATATAAAAAAAACAACATAATGACTCACTAAAAAATGACTAATTGCTACTATGATCCACAAACTGATCCAGGGCATAATTTTGCCAAGGGTTGTCGTCTCGCCAGCTAGAAAAAAATATATGTGAATGTCCCATTATGTCCCATGTGGCGGCCGTAGCCTAGTGGGTAGAGTGCGTGGCCCCTAAGCTAAAGAACCGCGGTAGCCCGGGTTCAATTCCAGCTCAGACAGAAAAGTTTTTCAATTGAATTAATTTTTCTGTTCGGTCGTCACCTCTCTGCAGATAATGGCAAACCTCAGAGAGTAAAAATTGCCATGTAAAGCTTCTTGAGAACATAAGCCGTTCGGAGTCGGCATTAAACACGTAAGTCCAGTTCTCGGTCATTTGTGATCAAACATTTAATAACACGCACAACACAATTGATCAATAGAAGCTAGGTCAAAGTCCTTCCAAGGGCTGGAATGGCCAGTTTATTTTTATAATGAATGTCCCATTATTGGAGACAACAAAAAACTTTTTTTAATTTTTTTCTTTTTCCGTTAGACCGTGGTTCCACTTGAAACGATTCAGGGTGGAATCAGAAATAAAATTGCAAAAAAACTCATCTCATCAACAAACTCATCAGTTTTTAATACAGTTTTAAATCGAGTTATTTTAAAAACAAGGCAAAAGGCACTTTAAGAATTTTATTCATGTATTGCAAATTAGTGATACTAAATATATAAAAAATAAAGATTTTTAAAATGTGTATCTTCAAATGCTATAATTTTGTCTATTACGACTTTTCTATAGACATACATATATATTAGACCGGATCAAATTTTGGATTTCGCCGTTCGGGGTCTGTAAAGATAGAGGAACTCATAAAAACAATTTCTGCATACTTTTTTTCAAATCGGAGAAAATTTATCAGAGCGGTTTTGATTCTCCTGAAGGTCCTTTTTGTTAAAAAAACATGGTTTTTGCTGGTATTTTTTTTATTTTTCAAAAAGCATATATCCAAATCTTCTAAAAATATAAATTCCTTACTTATACCAACATTTAGGCATAAAGTTGAAAAAATAGTTAAAACTGCTATAAAAAAGTCTTTTTTATTATTATAATAAATTTTTAAGTGATTCCAAGTTTAAGAAATTTTCAAGAGACTTTAAAGTGGCTTTCTTTTTTTTATTTTTCTTTTAATTCCTTTCCAAAAAGATCAATTTTACGTAAATCCAATGGAAAATGTGTCTTTTACAGAGGTTTTAACAAAATGTGTTTTTAAAAATAGCAAACAATTCTATGTTTGGAGGTCAATAAGAGTTATAATAAAACATAAATTCAATAATTTTTTTCGACTAAATGTTGGTATAAGTAAGGTATTTATATTTTTTGCAGATTTGGGTATGTCTTCTTTGAAAAATACAAAGTTACAAGCAAGCACATGTTTTTTTTAACAAAAAATACCTTCAGGAGAATCAAAAACGCTCCGATAAATTTTCTCCGATTTGAAAAAAAAAGTATGCAGAAATCGTTTTTATGAGTTCCTCTAACTATAAGACCCCGAACGAATGATTTGTTTTTCCCCCATACAAAAGCGATCCGGTTTAATATATGTGCTTTAAATTTTTTAATGAAATCAGATTGAAGAGCTAACTTTTTATCACCCTTAAAATTATAGTCTTGAAACTTTAAATTTGTTAAAAAAAAAACGAAAAAAACTTTTTTTAACAAAATTCGACCATAACATCTATACTACTGACACTGTTGGCACATTTTATACCTTAAAATTTTTGGTTTGACTATACTCTTCAGTATACAACAATTCATTGAAAGAAAAGAAAAGTTTTTACAAGCGTTTATGTAAATTATTGCTCTCAACAGTGGATTTTTTTTAATTTTTGCCAATTTATATGAAAAATTTTGGCTAATCGAAAATAAATATAACGATATTTGGATTCGACGAAAAAATTCACTATAAAAAATGTTGTCGCTGTGTGTTATAGTGAAAATTTCCAATTTTTTTGGAGTAGTGTAATTATGTTGAAGTAACTTTACTAGCACTGATAAGAATAACGAAATGTCAAAGAAAGCAACAAGGTGCATAAAAAATCGAAAATTACATTAACTACATTTACATGCAACTTGGTTTTTTTTAACTCCGATAAATTGAAATAGTCCGAAATGAAAACGTACGTGTCTAAACTCTCGTCCGATCTCGAAAGTACGAAATATAGCACAATTGTGGCTATAGTTCCATCCCTGGTTCAAGTTCTTATTCGTTATATTTTACGCTCTTCTTATGTTTGACAGCTACGGTACTCACCTCTCTGGGACAACACTACCATGTTGAATATACCTTGAGCTAACTAAAATAATGAAAAATTTTAAATTTCCTGTATCTTCCTGGTCTAGCAATTTTTTCCCATTGCACTGGTGTACTCCAAGACTTTAAAAACAGCTTTTATACGTAAAAAAATATATGACGCGCTTATAGAGAATTTTCGAGTTTAAAAACGAAAGAAAGGAAACGAAGTTTCAGTAGCTGTTCAGACTTCTTGGTAGCAGTTTTCAGTCGCTAGCTGTTTCGTTTGGTTGTTTTTGTATGACCGATCCCGAATCAGTAAATACCCTACTCCTGAAGAGGTCAAAGTATATTGTGAATACGTTTGTAACGCACAAAAGAAGGCGCAGCCGGTATAAAAGTGCATATATATTCTTGATCAGTGACATTGAATTTGATTGAAAAGTGACTTCGCGATTGTGCAGGTGATTGTTTTAAAGTCAATCGACGAAAGTAGGTCTATGTGGATGTACTTTCGTGCGCTTAATTAAATTCCATTTTCTATCAGGTCAAGTTTTTATACTATATAGGCAGAAATATACATACGGTTATTTTTCTGCTAAATGGACCATATCTTTTTAACGCATCGGCCAATTTCAATCGCCTTTAATGGGCTTTAATAAGTAATATTAGACGTAGCCATTTCGGTTTACTTAAATTCATTATTTTTGTAGTTTTGAAAATATTGGCGTTAAAAGTAGCACATTTAATGCAGTTTCAAAAACTTACTTTTTGTAGGATAGACGGTATTTGAAATTTTAGTAAACATTTATTGTTTGCCAATGCAATTGATGGTTTAAGAATTATTTTATCATTTCCAATGCGTTAAAAAGATATAGTCCGACTAACGGAAAAAAATTTTTTCACATTTTTGCCATTATCTCTAAAACTTGACCTGAAACGGACTACGGACATTTATCTTCTCTGGTTCAAAAATTGACCCTATTTGTAAACGTGTGTTATTGTTAAAAATTTGTATGTTTTTCGTTTAAAGTTCCTTGAGTAACTTTACAGCACTAGATAATTTTTGTCGGTGTTTTTTTTTAAAAGTTATGGTAATTTTACAACGGATTTGTGAATCTAGTTAGCTTTGCGCACAACTTGTTAAGCGTTGCAACTTGCAAGCAACTTAAAGCAACATTGTAAAACATAATTTAATAATTTACAATGAACTTTATAAATCAAAACTTTTTAAAGACAAAATATATACAATAGAAAAATATACACTTTTGCCAAATGTCAATAACCTTTTCCACATTTTTGCCTTTATCTCCAAAATTTGACCTGAAACCGACTGCGGAAATTCATTTTTCCTAGTCCAAAAGTGAACCCTATGTGTTTTGTTTCAAGTACTTTAAGGTATAAAATTGCTCTAGCTAAATTTTGTTGGTGTTTTTATAAAAGTGGAGGTATTTTCACACAATACATGTTGCTGTCTTTTTTTTACGTATCTTGTTGACGTTCTTATCGTGCTTTAAAATAGCCTGAAAAGAGAGCTTTTGTCACATCTTGTTGAGCGTGGCACGCAACCTTTATATTGCTCAAATAGAGCTTATAAAGGGAGAGTTTTTTTTCTCACTGAGAATAAGAATACAGAAATTGTATGGTTATGCTCTTTTAGATTTAATTATTTATTTAAGTAATGATTAGCACATTTATATAGCTTACTTTAAATGGGTACCACAGCTACCCAATATAAAAAAATTATAGAAATAGAGCCTACCCTTTTCTAGCTCTGAAGTGACTAATATATGTGAGTCTCCTTTTATATAATAGTATAGAGTCCTTTTAGGAAACAAAGCGCTTTGAAACCACTTTGAAAGCACTTAACAAAATCTTAATAGCGCTTTGTTCTCTTTGTAAATAGCGCCTTTTTTAACATTGCCATGTCATTGGGAAAAAGGCCTTTGCTCTTGCAACGGATGGTGATTTGCAAAAGCGCTTTGCTCTCGCTTCGGAAAGTGATTCCAAAAAGGGCTTTGATCTAGCTTCGGAAAGTGATTCCAAAAAGGGCTTTGATCTAGCTTCAAAAAACGTTAAAAAAGTGCTTTGCTCTCGCTTCGGAAAATGATTCGAAAAAGGGCTTTGTTCTCGCTTCGAAAGGTTATTAAAAAAGAGCTTTCCTCTTGCTTCGGAAGGTGATTGAAAAATTGCTTTGCTTTTGCTTTGGAAAGTCGACGCATTTTGCTCGCGTTCTTATACCTACCCTGTGTTCCCGTCGCTGACCTGAGCAAATTACAAACAATAGACCAAATACATTTTAATTATATTTACATACATTTATTTATTTAATTTATGTTAATTAAACGTATTTTACTTAATATATATAAAATAAGTGATCAAAAGTTAAATCAATTCATTTGTGTACTTTGAAATTGTAGTTTCATTTTGAATTATTTCAGCACCTAAAATATCTGCGGCTCTTGCGCCTTCGTCGTTTGCACTTGCATGCGCAGCTTCGTTATTTGTAACGTCTATTTTCGCTGCTACCAATCTTTTAAAGTGGCGTTTTGAATACCCTAACCACTTGCCACTCATTTTATTACCTTTTTTAATCACTTTATATTACTATCAATTAAACTTTACTTGTTAACTGAATTATTTATTTTTCACTCTAACACACTTTCTTAAACTTTACTTTTCCAATGCTAAAATGCTAGTGATGACACGAATGCTAGTGATGGGATTGTCAGTAGTATCGAAGTAGATATCGAATTCGACAAGATATTCGAAGTAATCACAAAAACTTTTTTGAAGCACTAAGAAAAGCGAAAGCAAATATCTTTTTTACAGCTCAGCTCGCAGCAAGAGCAAAGCGCTTCACAAAAGCACTGTGCAAAGGTAGAATAAAGCACTTTTTATGTGCTTTTTAATAAAGTGCTTTAAAATTTCCGATAGGGGTATACATAAAGATGGCGCTGAAGTTGGTGTGATTACAAAAAGTGTAAATCAGGGTACATCATTGCTTGGCTCCAGATCGTCTGAAAAAAAACAATGATTAGCAATACCATTTTGAGCATACCTTCCTACGGAATGACCATCTTCGATTTGGGTAAAAGCATCATGAAGCATCACTGACGAAAATAAAAAACTTAATTTGGAGGAAAAAAGTTTGGCGTAATTTTTGGCGGAGTTACAGGGTGCACAAAATTGAAAAAATCGCCAAAAACGTCGAAAATTGCTTTTTACTAAAATGCATATCTCAAACATTTCTTAGCAGATTGTAAAGTTTGAACTACCGTTGGAAAGGTTATTAATTGGATTTTAATCCAAAAATAATTTTGAGAAGTTTCGGTTGTTGGGGGTACCATCCCTTGCAGTTACGTAATTGATTTCGATGTAGAGGTTCGAGGAACACCATTTAAAAAATTTAAATAATTTCTTTCTTAAAGCTCGCAAAATTGCCTTTCCAACAATATTAAAATTAGGGTTGAGTACAATGGGTAAATTAGATATGGTAATTTTAACATTTTAACAACAATTTTTTTTATTAGCAAACGAGTTTCTTAACCTAATTTAAAGTTTAAACTGCCGTTGGAAAGGTAATTGAACGGACTTTGATCCAGAAATAGTTTTGGAAAGTTTTGGTGGTTTTGGTCGTCTAACGGTTCCATTCTTTGCGGCAAGGTAATTGACTTTGAGGAAGATGTTCGCAGAACATTATTTAAAATATTTATGAAATAATTTTTTTCTGAAAACTGGAAAAATTATCTTTTACACGATATAAGAATTTGGGTGGGGACTCAAAGGGTTCGTTCATGAGATATGGTAATTTTAACATCTAAATAAAAAATTTGTAATTCAATTCTTGTTTAATGTTAAAATGTCCATATCTCATGAACCCATTGAGTCCCCACCGTAATATTTATATTGTTGAAAGGGTAATTTTGCCAGTTTTGATGTGATGGTACTGTTTTAAAAGTTTTGTGAAATTTTTATATATTTTTTCTGAATGTACAACATTTTGAGAGTATTTTGTATTGATTTCAAGTAAATCGTAATAAATCTAACGAAGATACAGCGTTTCCAGTGAGCGGACCTAATGCTCGATTCTTATACATACAAAAACTTTAAATCGATTTTCTGGAAAACAACATTTTTGAAGTCGGTGCACACGATGGTGCAAAATCTACTTCACCGATCATTTTGAAATTTTTTACACTATTTCTACACATAAATCAACAAGTAATGACGAAACTGTTTTTTTTTTCTTTTTTTTATTTTGAAATAATTAGATAACCTCAATTTTTTAGCGAAAATCGCGTTTTTGAATTAAAGATAATACCAAAAACAAATGTAAATAAAAACTCTTTGGTATTACCTCGGGAAATATATTACCTTTTAAACTAATTTTGAATTTTTTTTTCAGATGATCCGCTAACCTCTAATCGTGTTCAACGCAAAACAACTTTTTTTCGAGGCACCTTCGGAGAATCGCTGCCACGGATTTATTTATCGATTTTCATTTATATTTTTAATATTTTTTTTCCAAATATACTTAAGTCAAACTATAACATGTAAATGAAATAAATACACCAACATTATTCATATCTCCAAGAAAAAATCATGAAAACATGCCTTTTTTGACTTTAAAACAGTACTATCCTCTTAAGAAAAATATTATATAAAATTTGTAAATGGTGTTCTGCGAACCCCTTTTTTGAAATCAATAACCATACCGCAAGGGATGAGCCCCAAACCCCCAAAACCACCAAAACTATCTCAAAACTATTTTTGGATAAAGTGCGTTAAATTATTATTCCAATGTTGGTTCAAACTTAAAATTCTGATAAAAAATTCGTTTGCTAATAAAAAAAATTCTTAATGTGAAAATGACCATATCTAATTAACCCATTGCGCCTCCACCCTAATTTTTATATTGTTGGCAAGGTAATTTTGCCAGCTTTATGGGTTCTTCGAACCCCTATATCGAAATCAATTACGTAACCGCAAGGGACGAAACCACCAAAATTTTCCAAAATTATTTTTGAATTTAAGTCCAATTAATTACCTTTCCAATGGTAGTTGAAACTAAACAATGTGTTAAGAAATGTTTAAGATATGAATTTTAGTAAAAATCAATTTTCGACGTTTTTGCCGATTTTTTTAAATTTTGTGCACCCTGTAACTCCACTAAAAATCACGCCACACTTTTTTCCTCCAAATAAAGTCTTTTGTTTCTGTCAGTGATGCTCCATGCAAAATTTTATCCAAATCGGAAATGGTCATTCCGTAGGCCGGTACGTTCAAAATAGAATTGCTGATCTTTGTAGGTATATTTATAGGTATATAAAAGGTATATGCTTTTTAGCCGCTTTTGCCTAAAACCTGCCTTAAATGAGAAACTGACATTTTAAACCTTCCTCACTATGAAGATCCTTTAAAACTATTAAAAATGTAATTTGAAATGAGCGAGCGAAATCTGCTAAAACCATCTATTTACAGCAACTCGTGACCGATGTATTCAATGATTAAGATTTGTTATTATCAACCCTATCACTGAGTCTCGTCTTAGTATGATATCGTAGAAACTACGAAAAAGGTATCACTGAGTTCATTCGAAGCGCCATTCCTTAGATTTTTGAAGTATGTAATTTGTAAGTACGTGTTTTGGTTATCGGAGAAAATTTTGATAAAAATTCAACAATGTGTTAAGAAATGTTTAAGATATGAATTTTAGTAAAAATCAATTTTCGACGTTTTTGCCGATTTTTTTAAATTTTGTGCACCCTGTAACTCCACTAAAAATCACGCCACACTTTTTTCCTCCAAATAAAGTCTTTTGTTTCTGTCAGTGATGCTCCATGCAAAATTTTATCCAAATCGGAAATGGTCATTCCGTAGGCCGGTACGTTCAAAATAGAATTGCTGATCTTTGTAGGTATATTTATAGGTATATAAAAGGTATATGCTTTTTAGCCGCTTTTGCCTAAAACCTGCCTTAAATGAGAAACTGACATTTTAAACCTTCCTCACTATGAAGATCCTTTAAAACTATTAAAAATGTAATTTGAAATGAGCGAGCGAAATCTGCTAAAACCATCTATTTACAGCAACTCGTGACCGATGTATTCAATGATTAAGATTTGTTATTATCAACCCTATCACTGAGTCTCGTCTTAGTATGATATCGTAGAAACTACGAAAAAGGTATCACTGAGTTCATTCGAAGCGCCATTCCTTAGATTTTTGAAGTATGTAATTTGTAAGTACGTGTTTTGGTTATCGGAGAAAATACGTCGTAGCAAATTACTTCAAAAATTATCAACCCTATCACTGAGTCTCGTCTTAGTATGATATCGTAGAAACTACGAAAAAGGTATCACTGAGTTCATTCGAAGCGCCATTCCTTAGATTTTTGAAGTATGTAATTTGTAAGTACGTGTTTTGGTTATCGGAGAAAATTTTGATAAAAATTCATACACGACCAAAACACGTCGTAGCAAATTACTTCAAAAATCTACGAATGACGCTACGAATGACTCAGTGATGCCTTTTTTGTAGTTTCTACGCTATCGTTCTACGACGAGACTAAGTGATAGGGCTGATTATAACAAATTTTATGACTTCTGTGTCTTTAAGCCGCTTGAGTAACTCTCTTAACAAATGTAGCTTTTTGATGTTAACTAGTGGAGAGGTCAACTCAAAAGTAGATTAGAAACTTATGTATGAATGGCATTTGGGTTGGTTCTTAAAATACTAATCGAATGCTGAGAAAGTGCGAAAAAGCTGTTGCAGCTCTATTGTTATTGCATGTTTTAAAAAAACGCAAATAACTGGAGACCAATTTATTTAAAATTTATTTAAAAAAAATATTAACAGAATTAAGCTTGATGTTTCAAATGCTTTTTTGTCACAAACAAAAAAAAACATGTAATTTCAGCTCATCATGATTCGGTGATTTTTTCCACTTTAAAGCAAAGACTTTTATGACATCACGACCTCATTCTTGAACATAGAAGAAAAAAGGAAAAAAACGTCTTTATATTCTATGATGAATGCAATTATTTTGCTAGCATTTAAAGCACTGTCGAGTGCTGAGCAACAGCACCAACAACAACAACAATAGCAATAACAATGACAGCAACAGCAAAGATTTCACAGCTGCTAGAAGGCATCACTTGCAATGCAAGCCGATCACCAGCTGCCAAGAGCTGCATTCAGCGATTCACACTTCTATTAATAGGTATGCTGGCAATATAGCAAGAACTACAACAACAACAACAAACAACAACATCAATAACAACAATGCAAAATAACAATAACAATCGATAAATTCAGTTGGCTGCACCTCATCGCTTTATTGTTGAGCATGAAAGCGTCACACTAAGCAGCATGACGTTGTGTCGACTGCCAAAAACAGGCACATTCTTAGCTGCTGCCACTGCTGATGTTGCCTTTGCCGCAGAATCGCACTTAAAATTGAGGCACGAAACGTCTACAAGGAACCTCCTCTAGTCGGGGTTTTGTGTCAATGTTTTTGTTTTTGGAATTGTTGTTAAACTATTTGCAATGTCATTTGCAATAACTTCACACATGTACAAGTACGTTGTTGTGAAATGTGTTGGTAAAAGTGCGATAACATGTGTATCTCAATCGATTTTAGATCCTGAAAATTAAATCTTAATTTAATTAAAAGATTTAAATTTCATTTAAAAAGTGGCAGTAATTTTTTGAATTTTTTTGTGTCAGTTCGTATTGTTTTTCTGAGCTTAGATAGTGTGTTTCAACAAACTTGTCTATTTCTAGACTCCCAAGCGTACTGCGTAAGTGGTATTATAAACTTTGTAACGCCCAGAAGGCGTGCCAGGTATATCAAAGTATATATGTTCTTGCTCAGCATCACCTCCAGAGTCGATCTAGCCATGGCCGTCTGTCTGGCATCACGATTACAGCCCTATATAGTAATCGTAAATTTATTAATAATTTAGTTCGTATGCTTACTGTAGGGAACGTACTAGAAATGGGCGTGGTCAAACTATACCTACGCCGACTTTTTCAGAAATAATTACAAATATACTACTGTGCCGATTGAGCATACATTTCTGGCAGTAGATTGTTTCTGAGTACGAGATGGTTTATGGGAAAAGTTTTGCCACACCTTCTTTAACCGCCCACAAATCAATATAAATGCCATTTATCAGACGGCATTGAATGTGTGTTTTCTGTAGAATCCGAAACTAACCTTCCGATTGAGTTCAAACTTTCAGAATAGGGCAGTTCACGATCTTGCTGCATCGTTGCAAATGCAAAATAAACAGCTTTTACAAAAACAAAAAGCATTGAAAAGCTTTTGCAACATATGCTTTTTGTTTTTGTAAAAGCTGTTTATTTGCACTTGCAACGATGCAACAAGATCGTGAACTGCCCTAATACGTTTGCTTATGTTTAAAATTGACTACTAGAGCGATTGTAGATTTTTTCGAATACGAGATGGATGAGAAAGGTAATATTTCCACACCCCCTTTTACCGCCCATAAATCGGGAAAATCCAGAGAAGTTTTATTGTATGCAATTTTTTTTCTTTTATATGGGCATTGTCGCACATCTCTGAAAGTTTTTCACCAATTGCTTTGAAATTTTACAGACAGCTACACTACCACAAAGGTCATATTTTCTTTTCCACGTCCATTCAAATTGCCTTCTTAGCCTATTTCCAGCTATTGGTGCTTTTTTGCATCAGTTACTTCAGAATTTTCTCCAGGTGAGCGCGAAAGTGATATTACCTGGCACTGTAAGGATTATGTTAGTATAGACCTTTGACAATATACAAGGTTGTCAATATTCGAAGCGCCCATCTGGCATCACTGTAACTTTCCGCAGTGATGCCAAATCGACTAATGACATACCGCGTTTGAAGCGTCATTCCAAGCAAATGTTTACAATGGAACAGTACACGCCACGCGAACGCTCTAAAATTGTTGAAATTTACATTGAACAAAACAAGTCAATAGTGAAAACTCAACTCAATGAGCGATGAAGCTCATTTTCAGTTGAACGGAACGGTAAACAAACAAAATTGCCGTATTTATGCCACTGAAAATCCACAAGAGATTCAAGAGGTACCTCTTCACGATGCAAAAGTCACTGTTTGGTGCGGCGTTTGTGCTAAAATGCTCATTGGGCCGTTCTTTTTCGAAGATGGTAATGGCCACAGAGTTACTGTCAATCAGGAGCGTTATCGCGATATGATAAACAATTTTTTCATGCCAATCGTTCGTCGAAAGCGTATCAGGCACTACTGGTTTCAACAAGACGGCGCGCCACCACACACAAGCCGCACTACAATCGATTTTTTGAAGCAATTGTTCCCTGGCCGTTTGATGTCAAAAAATGGTGATTTCGATTGGCCGCCAAGATCACCAGATTTAACGCCTCCAGACTTCTTTTTGTGGGGTTATTTGAAATCAAAGGTTTACGTCAACAAGCCAAAGACCCTAGAAGAGCTGAAAACCAATATCCGTCAAGAAATAACCGCCATTCCCATCGAAATGTTGAAGAAAACCATGGAAAATGCTGCAAAACGGGCACAATATGTCGTAGAGGTCAATGGCGACCATTTACGAGATATCATGTTCAAGAAATAATGTAAGCAAATCTACTTGAACCCAACTAAATGATATTCATAACGAGCAGACTAAAAATTGTGGTTTCTTTGATTTATTTGAAAAGAAAATGGGCGCTTCGAATATTGGCAACCCTGTACATAATTTTTGGTTTGAGTCGATTCGGTCGTTTACTTGGATTTTACATCGCAATCTTTGGATTTTTTTTTTTATTTTTGAAAATTCCGGAATAATATTTCAAATCGCAATATCCAAAATTGCTTTTCTATAGTAAGTATTATAAGTTTTAAATTTTACGTTAAAATAAATTTAGAGCGCGTTTGCTCTTTTAAACTGGGCAGGTACGCCTGTGAAGGTATCAGATTCAGCTAGTGGTGCAAAAACGCATCAGGCTGCCCAGCCCTTAGCTGTGGAGGTAAAAATTTTAAATTTTGTCAGATAAAATTTAGGGCTATATATAGACTCTGGACGAAGTTTCATCGATTTTATTTTTTAAGGCATATCCACAGTTTTAGATAACTTTGGCCTTAATACAATTCTAAACGGCTGGATGGATTTCGCTTAAATCCGCTAGTACACGTATTGGGGGTATCCTAGATTATATTAATACATACATTATTCTCACAACGCCCCTTCGGCCTTTTCTAAATGAACGTAAATTTAGTTATTGATATAAATTTTAGTAAAGGAATCTTATGCCAATTTAATTTTAGCACATTTATTGTATTTCAACACCAAAAATGTTTACATATCTTCAAAATTGCTGATATTTTGAGTACAATGATAGTTTCATAAAACACCGTTACCTACACAGTAAAGAATTTGAGGGTAAATTTTATCTTTTTTTTAACATTTCTGTGGTATAAACTTTTTTATTCCAAATAATTTCTAAATTTTATGCCACTCAATATTATAAAAATAATAAAACAAATATAATTTAAAAATTTCATATGGATATCATGTGTTAATCAAAATATATTGTGGTTCGAAAGAAAAAAATTCACCGAAATCAGGAAATTTAAAAATATAGTGGTTTCGATTGGTCTGACGAGAAAAATGGTCTGGAAAAATTTATAAAATTTGATGGTATAACTTTGAAAACATTTTTGGTTTGAATTCATATGTATACAAAATAGTATAAAATTCATGCTCATATTTTTTACTGTGTAACAATGAGAAAAAAACGACATGAAAATCAAATTTTTGACTTTCGATGCAAATGTCTCCGCTGTTTTTTAATGTATTTCATTGAAATTTTTTGTTCAAACGTGAAATAAAAGCACTTTACAAAAACAGTTTCAACTGTACCGTTAGGTTGGTGTATATATTTTTTATCTTTTTTCAACAAAAGGTCCAAAATGTTGACGTTTTACTCAAAAATTGTTTTTGTTGTAAAGATAAAATCAAGTAAAAATTGCATTTCTGACTACCTTTCATATGACAGCAAAATTCGTTCAGCTAAGCGCAAAAATTATTTCACTGTTTTTGTCATCAAAACAAAAACTTCACGATTTTTTGGCCAAATTTTTTTTCAAAATTTTGTTCTGTACAAAAAATCAAGCCTTAAAACAATTTATGTGAAAAAGTTACCATAATATCTCTTTCCAATCAAAAGTGATGTCTGTTTCTCTCTGCCGCTCGTAACTTTTTACAAATTTAGTTATTAAATGTAGATACCCTGCAGTGTAAGACTAGTCAGCATTAAAACATGAGTAGTATTTATACTAGTCAAAACAAACTAGTTTATATTTTGTCACGATTTACTAGTTGCAAAAGTAGTTTAAACCCTACTAGTTTTTGTCAAGTCACATTAAACCAGTTGTAAAACTAGCCAAAATCAAACTATACTACATATTATCAAAATCAACCAGTTCCAAAACCAGTTGGAGCTGGGTACCCCATTGGAACAAACTAATAATAAACAAATTAAAACATATAAAAACTAATTTAAAAACATGTAGTATACCACAAACATGGTATTTCATCAAATAGCTTTAACTTTAGCCTTTAGCTAATATTTTGTTGTAAAAATATATGTTCTTTGAACCTATGAACTATTGAAAAAATATGAATATGAACTAGTTTTAATTCGATAATTACTATATTGGTTAAAAACTAGTCACAACCCAACTAGAACTTTACTTTACATAAAAAATGAGTTGTTAACTAGTTAAAACCTTGTCTATAGTAAGACAATTGTCTTTTCCAATGACATCACCACGTAAAAAATACCAGTCGGTTCTATGAGAATAGGACATAAATCGAACTAGTTGTTGGATATTTCCAACTAGTTGTTGACTGGTATAAATCTAGTTGATTACACTGCAGGGATAGTTTCATAAAACACCGTTACCTACACAGTAAAGAATTTGAGGGTAAAATTTATCTTTTTTTTAACATTTCTGTGGTATAAACTTTTTTATTCCAAATAATTTCTAAATTTTATATATTATAAAAATAATAAAACAAATATAATTTAAAAATTTCATATGGATATCATGTGTTAATCAAAATATATTGTGGTTCGAAAGAAAAAAATTCACCGAAATCAGGAAATTTAAAAATATAGTGGTTTCGATTGGTCTGACGAGAAAAATGGTCTGGAAAAATTTATAAAATTTGATGGTATAACTTTGAAAACATTTTTGGTTTGAATTCATATGTATACAAAATAGTATAAAATTCATGCTCATATTTTTTACTGTGTAACAATGAGAAAAAAACGACATGAAAATCAAAGTTTTGACTTTCGATGCAAATGTCTCCGCTGTTTTTTAATGTATTTCATTGAAATTTTTTGTTCAAACGTGAAATAAAAGCACTTTACATAAACAGTTTCAACTGTACCGTTAGGTTTTTTTAAAAAAAGGTCCAAAATATTGACGTTTTACTCAAAAATGGTTTTTGTTGTAAAAATAAAATCAAGTAAAAATAGCATTTCTGACTACCTTTCATATGACAGCAAAATTGTTCCAGCTAAGCGCAAAAATTATTTTACTGTTTTTGTCATCAAAACAAAAACTTCACGATATTATTGGCCAAATTTTTTGTTCAAAATTTTGTTCTGTACAAAAAATTAAGTCTTAAAACAATTTATGTGAAAAAGTTACCATTGTATCTCTTTCCAATCAAAAGTGATGTCTGTTTCTCTCTGCCGCTCGCAACTTTTTACAAATTTAGTTATTAAATGTAGATAATTACAATGCGAACGAAAAAAGGCAGATATAAAATTTAAAAAATACTAAAAACATTTTAAGAAAAGCAAAAGAGAAATTAAATATAATAACGCTCACACTTTTAAATACGCTCAAATGTTACTCTGTAAAAGCTATAGACTGAGCTTTCAGTTTAGAAAGCTGTTTGTTGTACACAAAGCTAGGATCTTGAAATTTAAATCAAAGCTGTTATCAAAATTAATTCCCGCAAATAATATAAGTGGTATAAGACGAGGAGGCGTGGCACCTCGTGTATATTTCGAGTTTTGTGAAGAACGATGAGTCTTATGCGCACTAATCACCCCGAAGAATGTGTGCGAACGTAGCACCACCCACACATCTCCAAAACCAAAAAAATCGAGTACTCTGAAACTAACCGTCGGATTGAGTTCAAACTTTCGGAAAATATTTATCTCAGTGTCCGATTATTTCAAGCTGTAAATTAATAAAACTATACAAAGGTAGGACGAAGCAAAGCGCGCCGGGATATATCTAGTATAAAATATATTAAAAAATATTTCAATGTACATACCAGAAATCTGCAACGAATCACATTTTTAAATCAATGAGTCACTTATTCAAAAATGCGTATGAATAAGTATAAATACAGTGACACATATTCGTATAAACGCACTCTTAATTTTAAATTTGCTACCTTCTCTCTCTTTTATTAATGCATTACTCAAAACAAATTCCAACTTATATTGTTTACTAAACTAACGGAAATTTGTACTGAGTGCAAAAACCTGTTTTCGTTGTTGTTGTTTTATATAAATCATTTCAGTTTAAATAGTTTACTTAAAACAAGTACCCTGCAGTGTAAGACTAGTCAGCATTAAAACATGAGTAGTATTTATACTAGTCAAAACAAACTAGTTTATATTTTGTCACGATTTACTAGTTGCAAAAGTAGTTTAAACCCAACTGGTTTTTGCCAAATCACATTAAACCAGTTGTAAAACTAGCCAAAATCAAACTATACTACATATTATCAAAATCAACCAGTTCCAAAACCAGTTGGAGCTGGGTACGCCATTGGAACAAACTAATAATAAACAAATTGAAACATATAAAAACTAATTTAAAAACATGTAGTATACCATAAACATGGTATTTCATCAAATAGCTTTAACTTTAGTCTTTAGCTAATATTTTGTTGTAAAAATATATGTTCTTTGAACCTATGAACTATTGAAAAAATATGAACCTATGAACTAGTTTTAATTCGATAATTACTATATTGGTTAAAAACTAGTCACAACCCAACTAGAACTTTACTTTACATAAAAAATGAGTTGTTAACTAGTTAAAACCTTATCTATAGTAAGACAATTGTCTTTTCCAATGACATCACCACGTAAAAAATACCAGTCGGTTCTATGAGAATAGGACATAAATCGAACTAGTTGTTGGATATTTCCAACTAGTTGTTGACTGGTATAAATCTAGTTGATTACACTGCAGGGTACATATTCGTTTAAACGCATCAACTTAATTTTCAATAGGAATGGGTATTTATTTAATTTTCAATAATTAATTGGTCCACCATTTTTATTTATAACTTCAAATATACGATTCGGCATCGACTTCACTAAACTTTCCAGCAACTGACGATCTAAATCTTCCCAAGCTTCCTTAATGGCCAACTTGAGCTCTAGCACGGTTTTGTAAAGGTGTCCTTGGGCTTTTTGTCCATAGATTTTGCGTGATATGCATCCCCAAAGATTCTCCACCGGATTCAAATCGGGACTGCATGCAGGCCATTTCATAAGTGGGATGTTGTACTCTTCAAACCACTTTAATGCATCTTTAGAAACGTGAATGGCAGCATTATCCTGTTGAAAAATACTGTTTTCATCCATTTTATCATCCAAAAATGAAATGAGAGCATCACCCAACAATTCCGTGTATTTTTTAGAATTCATTTTGGGCGGCACAAAGCAGATATTTGCTTTACCTCTAGATGAAAATGCCGCCCACACCATAACGCTGCCACCACCAAAGTTTCTTTTTGACATACGTACGTCATTGTTTCGCAAATCATGCCAATAACAGCTGTAAGAGTCTGAGCCATCTAAGTTAAATTTTTTTTCGTCGGAAAACACAACATTGTCCCACTCAGTTGACCATTGCATGTGTTTTTGGGCGAAGTCTAAGCGCGCCTTTTTGTGATGCGGCTTCAACACATGCTTGCTCACCGGTTTTTTCCATTTAACGTTATCTGAGTTACGTAAAATTTGTGCAATGTGCCTCGTTGTCACTGGAAGATCTAATTTTTATTTTATTTGAGTTGAGTTCAAAAAACTTGTGATGGCTTCCTTCCTAATTTGATTAACTTGGCGAATACTCAGTTTTCGATTGCCTTTCGTGGATTTTTTTACTCCATAATTAACACCGTTTTTTAAAAAAGAGCGGACGACTGCTTCTGATCTTCCTAGTCTCCGCCCAATTTCCCGATTTGAATAACCCCCTTTATGGTACAGGTTGATTTGGACTTTTTCTGTGTCATTGAGGTATTTTCCCTTTGGCATTTTGATAAAATCTTAAAAAAATATCATTAAGAAAATATTTTTACATTTAAATTAAACAAAACTTACCAATTTTTAATTAAATACAAGCAAATACTTCTTTCTTTAAACCACTAATATATTTTCGACCTCCTTATTCAGGTGCGTTTAAAGGAATGTGTACTTGTTTTTAGTAAAATATTTAAACTGAACTGATTTATATAAAACAACAACAACGAAAACAGCTTTTTGCACTCAGTACAAATTTCCGTTAGTTTAGTGAACAAGATGAGTTTGAATTTGTTTTGAATAATGCATTAATAAAAGAGAGAGAAGGTAGCAAATTTAAAATTAAGAGTGCGTTTATACGAATATGTGTCACTGTAGTTTCCAAAGTAGGACTCATATGTTATTGATTTAAAAATAAGTGAATCACATTTTCGAATCATGAGCCACTTACTCAAAAATGAGTATGAATAAGTATAAGTAGTTTCCAAAGTATTACTCATATGTTATTGATTTAAAAAAAAAGTTAATCACATTTTTGAATCATGAGCCACTTACTCAAAAATATTCATACTCATTTTTATTTTGGTATAAGTAGTTTCCAAAGTAGTGCACATATGTGATTGATTCGAAAAAAGTGAATGATATTTTTGAATCATGAGCCACTTACTCAAATTTGATTATGAATAAGTATAAGTAGTTTCCAAAGTTGTACTCATATGTAATTGATTCGAAAAAAGTGAACCAAATAAGATTAGAATGATTTGAATATAAATATTCATATGATTTAAAGTTGTTTGAGGTCAAGCTCATTTATATTAATAATATAATAAGGTACTTACAGCCCTATTCTGGTTGTTAGCTTAACAAGAAATAGTTAAGGAGCTCTTGTTAAGCTCATTGTTATGTTATGTAAATGTTGGTATTCTTAAAAATCATTAACAACATAAAAGCTTTACAAGCTTTTTAAGCTCACCATGCATGGTTAAAATCGATATGCCTATTGCCTATATCTATGCCTATAACCCCAGACAAAATTTTTGGCCGGAAAATGAACTTAAAACGGCAGACAGGTAGTCTGTTTATTGGAATAGAAATGAAATTATTTTGGCCCATTTTTGGCAGGGCAGGGCGGGAATTGTACCAAAACCAGCCAGTTGACTGCCACTGTACAGAACAGCAGACTGACTAACATAGGCTCAAAAATGTATAAGAGAGCATGCAAGTGGCGTTCATTGGAAGCAACTTGGCAGGGAATGTACAGAGCAGAATACAAGCAGGTAGTGGCAGGCAATTGAATGGGGCATTAACATGGAATTGAATGTAAAATATTGGTTTCTTTTATATATTTTATATAGTTTAAGTTATGTTATATAATTGAGCTTTTGTTATTCAACTAAGAGTTTTTGGTCCTTGGTTTTGTCGATTTTTTTCGATTCACCTAAATTTTGGACGGCTTTGATGTTGTGACATACAATTTTGAGTGAGATTTTTCAAACGTAAATTTCTAAGTTTTTTTTTTAAAAAAGTTTATCTTTAGTATATCAGGTGTAAGCAAACCCAAACAAAGAAGGAAATCCACTCCTGTGGGTATAATAGCAATGCCACCAACAATACCAGAGACTACGTGTGCGAACAGTTTTATTGAAAAGAATGGTGAGTTTTAAAATTATTGCTCTATAAAAACATAGTCAAACACGCAAAAATTAAGCAGATTTCTTAAACGAAATTTGACAGAGAAATGTTTGTACCGTATAATCAGTTAAAGTTTTTAATTAAGATGATGAATTCGCTAGTTCATACTTCCCAGAATCAAAAAATTGTGCACCAGACGAGGATAGTGAAGATCCGATTGCTGGAAAAGATCAATTTGTTCTAGAATCTCCGGTATCAACATCTGAAGTCTGCACCTCAATTCTAGCATACGTTTTACGATACAAACTAAGCGGTTCTGCATTAAGCAGTTTGTTGGAATTGATTGATTCCATCCATATGCTCTTAAACGCCCTTCTCCACTTATGTCTTTAAAAAACATTTCATAAAAATAAATTCTGCTATTGAGTGTACGGCGCACTGCAACAACTGTTACAGACCAGTAAAAGAAAATGCAAGGACTATAATAGCAAAGGCGAATTCGGATATCTGCTCACCTTTTCAATAGGGGCACAGCTGCAAGCAATTATTTCTCGCCCAGATTTCTGCAAACAAGTGCTCACCATTTTAGCAAAAAAAAAAAAAAAAACGTATCGCAATGGCGAAATGTATCGCAATCAATGCGAAAATAGATTCATGAATGACCCCAGGACTTTATCATGTGGTATTATGACAGAGCAGCACTTTATTTAACTTATACTATTAACTAAATTTTTATGTAGTAATTAACAAATGCACTAAAAATTAGTCAAAACCGACTGTCCTATCAAATGTTGAAGTCACTCTTGTACACCAGTATATCAGATCTTCTGAAATACAGTAAATTTCGCCACAATGTATTAAATATTAATTTTGTATTACATGTAAATGATATTTCTTATGTTTTGTGTTCCACCAAATATGATTCTTAGTGTTCCACTTAATATGATTGAATACAAATAAAACACCTTTACCTTTATACATTTTTAAATAACGTTTATTTATGCAAATTTTCGGCAAAAAAAAAGTTAATTGTAACTGCCAAGTTCACATGTTAAATGTGAAAAGATGTTTAAAAATTTCAAGTTAAAGCCAGTAAAAAGTTAGAGCTCAGAAGAGTTAGACAGAATAAAAGTGTTTTCCAGTTTAAGACGAGATAATTCTGTTGTCTAGAAAGTAAAACATTTTTAAGCTGCTAGACGATTTCAATTGGATGCCAATACAATGCTTGTTTTTAATAGAGTTCATGTGCCTGCCAGTATAGGGCGAAAGCATTCTGTTCTGTAGAAAACAAAACTTTTAAGCCTGCCCAAATATTTCAGTTCAATGCCAAAATAATGGTTTTATTCAACAGAGTTCATATGCCTGCCGTTATAGTGCGTAGGAAGGCTGCTGCTGAAAAAACAAAAATGTTTGAGCTGCTTGAACATTTCAGTTGCCGTCCAATACAATGCCGAATTTCGACACACTGCCTTCTACTGACTTTTCCATGCCTTCATGCTGCTACTTTCTGGAAGCCTTTTTTGATAAAAAGTAAACTGGCCGCCACCACATTTCAACATACTGCCAGAACTTTGCTCATTTGCCACAATTATGCTGATATAATGCCATTTTCCTGTCAAATATTTTGTCTGGGGAACACTTAAAATAAGTAAAAAATTCTTCCATTTTTCAGTTTAATGTATTTCAACTCAATATTATATTATAATTTGTATTTTTTTATTATTTTCACAACAATTTTCTATCAAAGCACATACATTTCATTCGTTGTTAAGACTCTTTCTGTTATTAACAAAATTGTAAGGAAAAGAGCTTTTAAATTTGCAGCAGAATACGAAACCTTAACAAATTGTTAATATTGACTATTTTGTTAATGTGGTGAGCTTAGTTAAGCTGCCAGAATAGGGCTGTTAGAGTATTAGATTACCATTTTCGAATTTTAAAATATTGTTGATATTGAGGGTGGACCCCATAAGTGGTACCTTTTACTATAAGTACATGTTTTTTTAGTATTAGCACATTTTTTGACAGTATAGGGGGGTATTTAGAGTCTGTTGTGAAAATATTGGGTGCCGTTCCAGTTGAAGCCGAGAGACGTTGAACGGCGATTTTGCATGTGCGAACAACTGCTTCAACGGCATAAAAGGAAGAGTTTTTTGCATCGTATTGTCACTGGCGATGAAAAGTGGATCCATTACGATAATCCTAAGCGAAAAAAATCGTGGGGACCACCAGGCCATGCATCAACATCGAGGGCCAAGCCGAATATTCATGGCGCAAAGCTTATGCTGTGTATTTGGTGGGATCAGAAGGGTGTCGTGTACTATGAGCTGCTAAAACCTAACGAAACCATCACTGGGGAACGCTACCAACAACAATTGATGCAATTGAGCCGAGAATTAAAGGTTAAACGGCCGGAATATGCCAAAAGACAAGACAAAGTGGTTTTTCAACATGACAACGCACGGCCACATGTTGCAAGAACCGTCAAGGAAACGTTGGAGGCGCTGAATTGGGATGTGCTACCCCACCCGCCTTATAGCCCAGACATAGCCCCTTCCGACTACCACCTATTCAGATCGATGACGCATGGCTTGGCTGAGCAGCGCTTCACTTCTTACGAGGATACCAAAAATGGGTCGATTCGTGGATTGCCTCAAAAGACGAATCGTTCTTCCGGCGCGGAATCCATATGCTGCCAGAAAGATGGGAAAATGTTGTAGCTAACGATGGACAATACTTTGAATAATATACATTGTACCGTTGTTTCTAAATAAATGCTCAAAAACCGAAAAAAAACCTTTAAAATTAATTCCAACCCCAATAAAAAAAAATTGTCTAACGCTAGGGTGACCCTAAAATTTTTGTTTTTGTTTTCCAAAACTTTTACATGTTTGGCAGTATGGGGTCTCTGATTTCGAATCTTATACCAAAATTTTTAAAATTTTTTGATGCTAGAGTGGACCCTAAAAATGTCTTTTTCTGTTTTTTGGTATGAGGACATGTTTTGACAGTATAAATGGGTCGCTGACTTTGAGTCTGACGCGAAAATATAAAAAAATTTGATTGACACTAAAGTGGACACTAACAGCCCTATTCTGGTTGTTAACTTAACAAGAAATAGTTAAGGAGCTCTTGTTAAGCTGCTTGTTATGTTATGTAAATGTTGGTATTCTTAAAAATCATTAACAACATAAAAGCTTAAAAAGCTTTTAAAGTTCACCATGCATGGTGAAAATCGATATGCCTATTGAAAGAAGAGATACGCTATATAAACAGATGCTTCGAGTGCAGCTTGTGACTTTGCAAGCGCTTGAAAAATTTGCCACGGCTACTGAAAGATTTCACTATCAACACTTAAAATAAGTAAAAAATTCCTCCATTTTTCAGTTTAATGTATTTAAACTCAATATTATATTTTAATTTGTATTTTTTTATTATTTTCACAACAATTTTCTATCTAAGCACATACATTTCATTCGTTGTTAAGACTCTTTCTGTTATTAACAAAATTGTAAGGAAAAGAGCTTTTAAATTTGCAGCAGAATACGAAACCTTAACAAATTGTTAATATTAACTATTTTGTTAATGTGGTGAGCTTAGTTAAGCTGCCAGAATAGGGCTGTAAAAATGTTTTGTTTTTCAGCAGTTTTACATGTTTATGTATTATAAGGTGGTCGCAGATTTCGATACTAATGCCAAATATGAAAAAACTAGACGGAAGCTAGGGTGGACCCTTAAAATGTTTCTTTTTTTTTTAGTACTAGTACATGTTTTGACACTATAAGGGGTCGCTGATTTCAAGTCTGATGCGAAAATATAAAAAAATTTGTTTGACGCTAGGGTGGACCCTAAATACCAATATCAAAATTTTTTTAAAATACGAAAATATGTGTCGAAAAATACTCTAAGTACTTAATTATTTTATTAATATTAAAGAGCTTGACCTGAAACAACTTTAAATCATATGAATATTTATATTTAACTAGCTGAACCCGGTGTGCTTCGCTACCCCCTCTTTATAAAACAAAATTAAAAGTATTTATATATTTACAAAAATTTATGTTTTTAATTTTAATTTAATTATTGCAATGCTTTTCCCCTTTTTTTGTTGTAAACTAATTAGAATTCAGCACTGAACCGCATGTAATTTGCTTCATGCTCCCCCTTTTTATTTTTAGACCAATCAAAAAGCAGCAATTACACAATCAGCTGTTTCGCAGTCAGTTGTGGGAGAATGAGAATGGGGTTACTCCACTCTCTATTTTAATTAACACATATTACAAAATCAGCTGTTTTGCAGAAAGTTGTGGGAGAAAGAGAATGGGGCTACCCCACTATTTTAATTATTATGTATTTTAAATTTGAGGTAAAGGCGTTAATAAACGTAGTAAAAAAGTAGGTGCAGAAGTGTGCATGGTTGAAAAATATTATCATGTTATTAGTATTCCTGAGTCAAAGCTGCACGCTGTGAAAATTTAAGATCGGTTAACAGGTCCTGCCTCCAATATATCGCAAACAAAGGGGCGTGCTCCGCCCACTTTTCTTTTGGTACGTATTTCTATTCATGCCAATACCATATATAGCAAATACTTCCGCCGTTGGTCAAAAAATGCCCAAGATATGACGATTTTAAATTTTGGGTTATATGGGCGAGGCCATGCCCCTTTCTCCACTCACAACTTTATATAGTTAAGAATTTATTATTTCGTAAGAATATCCTATTGTGAAAATTTAATGAAGATCGGTTCAGTAGTTAAGACTATATTGCGATTTTAATTTTCCTGAAAAGAGGCTTGGTCCCACCCAATTTTCTCCTGGTACGTATTCCTTATTATGCCAATACCATATGTACCAAATATCATCGACGTAGGTCAAAAAATGCCCCAAATATGGCGATTTAAATTTTTGGGTTATATGATCGGTGCCACGCCCCTTTGTCCAATAAAAATTTCATATAGCCTATTATTCCTTCCAGAGTCATAGTAACATGCTGTGAAAGTTTCAGCTTTAATGGCTGCAAACATAGCTCCCGTTTGGTGAAATAGTATATATTCTTATGGCGTTCTTAATTAGTGAAATGAATTGCCATATACATAATTTTAATTGTAAGTATGTCAATGATATGGTAAGCGTTATAACACGCGTTGGCAATCGCACCTCATGTTACATTTGAAGAAAAAGTAGTGCAATATTAATATTCCAATTTAATTGTGTAGATAATAATTAAAAAAAAAAAAATAATAATAAAAAAATTATTTCAGAATGTTTTTGGGCATCAACACGTTTTAAGGACACCAAATATATACCATATTGAAAGCAAATTAATTATAATTAAAGTAAAATGGGGCGAAAAAGGGGGATTTGGTAATAAAAAAAATCTATGGCTATAAGGTAGCCTGTAGATAAAAAGTATATAAAACTTTAGGTAAATACATATTACAAAATAAGTATTTTGTATAGCAAACATTGTTAGTGGTATAAGTAAGTATCTGAATTAAAAAAAGAGGCGGTGAAGTGGGCGTGGTTCATAGTAATATGGCGACGTTAACAGTATTAAGAGCAATATACTACCAAATAAAAAATAATCCGTTGGAAGGAACAAAATTGTACAGAGAACAAAAAGTTTAAAACTTAAATTTGGCATGAAAAGGGGCTTAAAAGGGGGCGTGGCGTAAGAAATAATTACTTCTACCTCGCCTGGAGTGTAATGTGTATACAATTTGAAGTAAATCTGTTAAAAACTATATGGCAGCAATTACATAATTTTTAAAAAGTGGGCGTAAAAGTGGGTGTGGTCGAAAAAAGTACCCTATTAATCATGCCAGAGTCCCAGTTAAATGCTGTGAAAATTTCAGGAAGATCGGTCCAGAGGTTTGGTCTCCTATAAGGTACAAACAAACAAATAAACAAACACACATTCCATTTTATATGTATATATAGATTCACTTTTTTCGAATCAATCACATATGAGCACTACTTTGAAAGCTACTTATATAAGTACATTTTTTTAAGAGTACTCACTTTTTAGTAAGTGGCTCATTGATTCAAAAATGTGATCCATTGACAATCTCTGATTCGAACCACTGAATTGTGAACGAATAGTACTCGAGTACTACTTATTTTTAAGTATTCGTTGCAGATCTCTGGAACATACCCGATTTTTCCGTATATTTTATTGAGTTTAAAATAAGGTAAGAACATTTCTTGTTGTCATAAGAAATTGTTTTGTGGTATTTGTGTCACAAAAAAATATATATATATGCCCCTTAACTTGGAATCATTTGTATTTAATTATAGACATAATTAAATGAGTTATTGGCCAAATACTACCAATAATTTTTAAAGCTGTTTTTCTTGGGATAAAAAAGTATTTATTATGTATATAAGTATTAAATAAAAAAGTATTTTGCAAACTGCCTTTAATAAAGCGATTCAAATGAAAATTTGTGTGTGGACTTAATTTAGAATTTTCTTTATTTAAGTTTTACTCAGCTATGATATGAGCCAGGGCCTTTTATGATGTCTGAGACCACTACTTTTCCTCTGAGCCATAGGGTAATTTAGAAAAAAAAAGCAAAATTAGTTGAAAAGTTACTCGTGTTAGAAGAGTTGCATTTAGCAACTATTTCGTTGTTAGTTTTAAGAGAAAAGTATTAATATCAAGAGTGTCACTTTTGTAAGCCAAAACAAATGCAAAAAACTTTTTAAATAAAGAATACAAGTGCAGTACAAACTTCTGCAACAAATTTCTAATTTAAAGGGTTCAACAGATGTTTAATTGTTGAAGGAACAACTTTATAGTAAGGGTTCTCATCTAAGCATGTAACTGACCCGTAAACATTGTAAACCTTGTGAACTTACATGCGCGTAAACTATCTGTCAAAATTTGTATGGGCATGAGTTTACATCATTTCCGAGCCTATTTTGTAGTGTAAAATATCATGTAAATCTACGTGTGTGAATGAGGGTTGCCTTTGGTGCTAATCATTACATATTTAAAGTAGTTTGAGTAAATATGAACACGTCTTATTTATTTTTCTATGTTAATGAAGGTTTTTAAAAGGTTTAAAATTTAAAAAAGTCAATGTTGTCGTAGCCGCAGCTGCCATTTTGTCGACATTTACGCTATTTACACTTTATCGCTCATCAAAAGTTTAAATGCTATACATGTTTACATGCTTAGATGAGAACCCTTAGTGTCTTTTACTACACTGAGGGAAATATGTGTTCAAATTAAATGAAATTGTGTTCATATTAAAAAAATTTGTTTTTGAAATAGAGCTTGAAACAATTTCATTTAAGCTAAACACAAATGTTTTTAAAGTTTAATTTAAAACAAAAGTTTTTGTTTTCAAAACAATGTTTTTATATATACTTTTATTGTAAAAATTTTTAGTTTCAACACATTTATTTAAACGAAAAATTTAATGCAAAAACTTTAATATTTAAAGCAAATATTTTAAAACATAATTTAAAAATATTGTTATTAAATTTGAAACAAATAAATTAAACCGCCATTTTTTCGATGCCATTTTTTTAACTTTTTCGATTTTTCGAAATCAGATTCGTGATCAGCCACCCCTGGGATCCCCCGAATAAGAAATTTTTTGACTTCATTTGATGAAGTTTGCGTTTCATTGCTGCTTGAAATATTTTCAATATCAAAATAATTAATTAGTTCGTTTATCATCTTATGTTCAATATTTGTAAGACTAATCCTAAAATATTTCAAATGTTAAATCGGGGTCTCAGTTGTCTGGCAATAATTTTCAATGATTCTACTGTACATAATTTTTTAATTCAATCTCTGACAGCGACGTAGTTTTTGTTATTGGAAGAAAGTAAAAAGAAAAAATTATACAAAAAACAAAAATGAGCTTATAGTTGACAATTAAACACGCTTGTTTTAAATTTTGTTTTGTAGAAAAGCAAATGAGTTAAATTTCTATTTTAAAAGTTTTTGTTTAATTTTAAGGTATGTTTTTTTTTCTCAGTGTAGGGTTAAAATTTTAAAATCAACAATAATTTTCTTAACATAACAAGTTTAGTCTTGTAGCAAAAAAATTTTTAATGAATTCTATAAGTGCAAAATTTTGTTGTTTTTACTACTTTTTTCTCGATGCACAGTGCGCTTTTTTAATTTTAGGATGGAATTTAGGGTTTTTTTTGTTAAATTTTTTAAAAAATATTTTTATTCGTGAGGTTATAAAACATTTATTATTAATGTGGTACTAAAAACTTGATGTATTGTATGGTTTTTTATAAAATTCATCAAAGTTGAAAGTTTTTTAACAAAAATAAGCTCAATAAAACCCAAAAAAAATAAAGTCAAGTTTAAATAATAATAACTTCGAGCACAAAGTATATTTCAAGATTTTGTTTTTTGTACTTTTCCATGTCTTAGTCGCCATTGAATTTAATATAAAATACAATAAAAAATTTTTGTAAATAAAAATAGAAAAATCGTTAAAATATGACTGTAAATTTTTCAAGCAAAGAAAATTAAAGTAAAATTTAGTAGAAAATATCTAACTAATTAAGCATTATTAAAGTCGAAGGCTATAACTATCATAACATATCGTACTTCTACCTTCTGTTTCTGTAAAAACCTGCTGCATCTAGCTGCTTTTAAGAAAAACCACTTAATTTGAAAAAAATCTTAAAAATCAAATTTTGCCCTAAAATGCACTGATTTCCAAAACAATGTAGGTACTCTTAAATTTAAAAAAAAAAATAAAATAGAATTCATAATTTAAAACAAGTTGTGACCTTATTTTGTATTAGCAACCATTTTGTTTTAAATTTTTTAAATTTCGTTAATTTGGTAATATTGTTTTATAGGAGATATCTGTGGTCACAAGGAATAATGACTAAACTCAAAATATCGTAAAAAAGCGATATGCAATTTACTTTATTGCCAATTTTTTGAAGTATGCAGATATCCATTTTTTGCCTAAAATTGATAATCACTTATGTCTTTACATATTTTGTTTGCAACGGTTCATATATTTAAAAAAAAATGGGTCGTAGTTCGTGCAAATAAAATATCGTTTTTTACGATACTTTGAGTTTAGTCGTTATTCCTTGATGCCACAGATATATCTAAAAGTTATCCGATTTGAAATATTTTTAGCATGACGTTTAAGTGAAGTTAAATAAACTCAATTTACTCTTTAAAAACATAAAGAAGCAATTTTAGTCTGTTTTTTTATTAAAAACAAAAGATGGTTTGTATGGGAGGTGGGCGATGCAGTTGACCTAGAATTCTAATTTTTTGTGCTGTTACTTAATTTAGGCTAAAACTCATTTGTACAAAATTTCATGGCCATAGCTATTATAGTTTCTGAGATAATGCAAATGTCATCCTCAAATCGAAAAAAACCGCACTGTGCAGTTGTAAGAAAGAGTCGTCAATAACTTATACCAAAAATTTGATAAGTGTGACCAGATTCGATAGAATTAAATTTCTACAAACACAAAACTAAATAAAAATCTATTAAACAACACGCAAATTTTTTTTACGTTGGGCTTTCAATCGGACGACTGGTCGATTTCTGGTTTTTAAAAATTATATCGGATTGTCGATTTATCTGCGTCTGCTTTGCGTAGGAATTAATTTCCGATAACACTTAATTATTAAATGCTCGCCTATCTAATGGAGCAAGCTAAATATTTGGTTCCACTGGATTGCGTGTCAGCGTTTAATTTATTCAATCAGAGCTTCAAATACAAAAACACAACATAACAAATAATATATAAAAAAACAAAAACAATAACAAATCATACTCCAAATGGAAGGCCAAAAAGAGGTAGTGCATGTATTTAAGAGTAATTATCATAGATAGCAAAACAAAAAAAAGCAACAAAAAACAGTGTAAATAAACAATTATAATTAAGTTGTACGAGTATCTGAGCCAATTTGCTTTGTATCTGTTGTATTTCACGTACTTATCTATGCTTAAAAATGTATTCAACTATGTTCGGTAGATGTGCAAATATTTTCATTTTTGTTTTGTTTATATACTTAAGGTATATGTATTTCTGAATTCCACACGATTCATTTCATGTTGGCTTTTATTCTCTTAGCCCCAATGCGTATTATGAGCAAAACCGTTATAACGCTCCACTCTACACATTTAAAGAAACTCATGAGAAAACCACTCTACACTGGGGCTTGTTGGGGCTTGGCGTGAATTTGGTCTGTTGTGAGTAGCGTCTTCTGCTTTCTTCATTATAGCGCAAAGCAAGAGTGAAAAAAACAATAACAAATCAGATATTACAAAATCACCATATTTTATTTTTAAACTGCAAAGTATTTGTTTGTACAAAAATAGTTGCAAAGCGTTTATTTTTAGTCTCTGCTTAAGCGAATACGTCAGGGCATCCACCGGTGGCGTGTATGTGTTGTCAATCAAAAAATAATTTAGCCGTAATACTCGTAGGTATTTACCTAGCGAACCAAAAATATCTTTTTTAAATTCATTAAGTAGAAGAGTTCGTTTTCGGCACACAGAAATTAACCCTTTTTGAATCATTCGCCGAACTTAGATGCTGCTCAGAAACGATTCTTTTTTTTCTTCGTAAATTAGTTTAAAAGGAACCTTATATTATGCTTATATTTGTTCATAAATAAGTGCGGGACTTGAAAAACTTAATGAATATTTTTATTTATTTAACCCTTTCAATGGCTAGGCTAAACTAAGAACAATATCATTTTTTTAGGTAATATTCCTATCTTTTAGGTCCTAAAAAGATGAAATAAAAATGCCTCTGATTTTTACCTGCGCTACTTACGTTTTGCAAGCTTGTACAAAGAAAAAATTTTATTGCTCCCATTCGACACAACATTTTTTTTACTCCCTTGAAGGTTTTGCAACCCTATAGATCTTTCTTTTTTAAACCTTCTTAATATCAGAGCTGTAAAATCGGCATTCATATTCATAATTTTAAGTACAACTGAATAACTACATTAGAATGCATTCAATGAATGCAAAATTGATTTATAAATAAAATTTTTAATTCACATTCATTTTTAAAAAAATGATTAATTATTCACTTTAATTATTCATTTGCGTTATTCAGAATAATAAATTACAATTCAGAAATGTTATTTACAAAGAATGCAATTCACAAAGAATTTCAGGATTTTAAATTGTTTTTGTTTTATTCATTATTCATTTTTATTCGTTATTCATTATTCTTTTGTTATTCTTTATTCATTATTTATTCATTTTTTATTCATTTGTCATTCATTATTCTGTTTTTATTCTTTATTCATTATTTATTTATAATTCATTTTTTATTCATTATTCATTTTCCATTCATTATTCATTTTTTATTCATTATTCATTTTTATTCATTAATATTTTTTATTAATTATTCATTTGAAATATGAATATGAACAGCAAATGAATATTGAATAACAAATGAATAATGAATAAAAAATGAATAATGAAAAAAATTAATAATGAATAAAAAATGAATAATGAATAAAAAAAGAATAATGAACAAAAAATTAATAATAAATAAAAAAAGAATACTGAAATAAAAATGAATAATGAATAAAAATTAATAATGAATAAAAAATTAATAATGAATAAAAAAATTAATGAATAAAAATTGAATAATAAATTAATAATGAATAAAGAGAGAATAACTGAAAAAACTTTTTAACAAAAAAAAAAACCAACTTCAAAACCCCATACAAAGTAAAAAATAATTTTAAATTACTTTTCACATTAATTCTTGGTCAAATTTGATAATTTATTTATATATATTATTAAATTTGAAATCTTATTGATATATTTTTTTTATATTTTTTATTATTATCATATACATATATATTAATTTCTCCATGGATATAAGACCTTTAAAACCGAAGCGTTTATTTTATAAAAGTCTGATTATATTAGCACCGACTTTAAAGGTTTTATATTCATGGAGAAATTAATATATTTATGTTAATAATACAAAAAAGAACGAATTAGATTAATAAGATTATTTAATAATACATATATATAAATGAATTATCAAATTTGGTCAAAAATTAATGTGAAAAGTAATATAAAATTATGTTTTACTTTGTAGTAGTTTTGAAGTTTTTTTTAAAAAAAAAACCTTTTTATTTCTTCTTTTTTAGAGATTATGACAACAATTTTGCCCATTCTTGTAACGAATTTTGGTACCCTAGTGTCAATATTCGAGATACAGTGTTTTTCTTATAGTGACACGCCCTTTGAAAAATTCCGCCTACTTTCTTGATTGTGTTTTGTTATAATTCTACCTATTTTTCAATATTATTAGAGTTACAGTGTTTTTCTAAGATTTCCACACTTTTTGTCAAATAACGCCCACTTTTTTTACCATAATTTGTTATAATTTTGTCTACCCCTGTACTTAATTTTCCTACCCCAATATTAACTGAGATACAGAGTTTTTCTTAAATTGACACGCCCTTTATCTATTACCGCCCGCTCTCTTCATAGTGTTTTTTATTAATTCTAAACATTCTTGTAACGAATTATAAAGGGTGTTTTTATAGTGTGATACAAGTTTAAATCATAGTAATATATTTTTAATATCAATGAAACGGGCTTTATTGGATAGAAAATTTTATGACATTAATGTTTAAATATGATTTCGGCCATGTGGCCGCCATGGCTGTCGCGTACAAGGCGCAATCTGGAACACCAATTTTCACAAACTTTTCGCAGCATTTGCGGCCGTATCTTGCCGATAATTCTTAGAATGTTGATTTCCAGGTGTTCAATTGTTTGTGGTTTATCGACGTAGACAAGTGACTGTACCTAACCCCAAAGAAAATAATCCAATAGGGTTAAATCACACGATCTTGGGGGCCAATTAATTGGGCCATTTCGTGAAACTATTTTTTCGTTAAAAGTTTCCTTGAGTAAATCAATTGTAGCGCCCGCTGTGTGGCATGTGGCTTCGTTCTGTTGGAACCACATATCAGCAAGATTAATGCCAGCTAATTGAGGTACGAAAAAACTTCGAATCATGTTCCTATACCGTTACATTCCGACCATCCTCGTTTTTGAAGACATATGGGCCAATGACTCCGCCAGCCCATAAAGTGCACCAAACTGTGCATGTAATGGTGTTCCGACAAAAGCTTGTGGATTCTCCTCACTCCAAATACAACAATTCTTTTTATTTACGTACCCATTCAACCAAAAATGGGCTTCACTGGAAAATAAATTTTCCATGGAAATTCAAAATCAATATCAATTTGTGCTTCAGCCCATTCGCCGAATTGGCGGCGTATACGATGGTCGTTTGGCTTTAATTCCTGCACAAGTTGAATCTTGAAAGGTTTTAAGCCAATATCTTTTCGTAAAATCTTCCATAAAGTGGAAGGACACAACCCCAGTTGCTGAGAACGGCGACGAATTGATTGATTAGGATCATCTTCAATGCTTTCCTTTACAGCGGCTACAGATTCTTCAGTGCGCACTGTTCGGCGTCTCACGGGATGCACATTATCAGTTACAGTAAATGTGTTCCGAAAATGATCTATTGTTCTTCGAATTAGCAGCTCTGAAGGACGATTATGTACGCCATAAAATGGACGAAGAATTTTAAAAATTTCCACAACTTGCACGCGTTGCTCTGGTGTAAGTCGATCCATCATAAAATGTCAAAGCAAATTAAACAAAAAAAACTATCAGCTGTTAAATGGGTGGTCAAATAAAGCAGTGATGCCAACTCAAAGATGTATCACTCTATAAAAAACACCCTTTATTATAGCCCAATATTCCTCGGTTAAGTATTTGCTTTCTTTTTTCTAAGCAGACAAAGTCTCTTTCAAAATCTAGATAGCTATGACCTACTTCTGGGAACTTTGGGTCGATTGTTTTGATTTCTTATTAACATTTTTTTCAGCTTAATAAAAATATTAATATTTCAAAGCTCCATTAGATAACTAAAAAAGCAAATGACTTCATAGATAAATTTTTAATTTTGGAAGAACCAAGTAAGTATGTATATTGAAAATTTTCAATATTTTTATATGGAAGAACCAAGTAACTGCAAAGAACAGTTTAAATCCCTGTGTCTCCTAAACTACCAGACATATTATAATAGTTAACGTATCATATGAAAGGTCTTATTGTAAAGATAAGTCTCAGTAGCAGATGTAGGGAGCAAACTCATCACCAAGTAGTAGTAGTAGTAGTAACATTTATTATATCTTTTTCGTTAAAATACACAACATAACTTAAATAGGCAAAAAATTCATTAATTACATTACATAAGAAGTTGTAGTTTGGAATGAAAAAGATCTGCAATCTATAGTTCACAAGGAACTAGAGACGATTGCAGTTACATAAGTAAATAATTGAATAATTAAACATAATCGTATTATTATTATAACGTGAAGTGAAGTGGTTTCAAAGAATAAATATATAATATAAATAATCACAAAAAAAAAGAAAAAAGAAGTGTAATAAATATAATAAAAATAAATATATAATGAGAGAAAAAAAAAACGTGGAGAAGCTCAAAAAACAAAAAAGGATTAACTACTAACCAACACTGAACAAACATTCAACATCATTGTAATTAAGACTGAAAATCCAAGTTTTAACATTACGAAGAAACATACATTTATTACGAATACATCTTATGCTATTAGGTAAGCTGTTAAAGAGTCTGGGAGCTACTGAAGTATAAAACTGCAGAAATAATTGAACTGAAAACTGTGGTACAGTGACAAGATTCTAAAGATTAATTCTTAAGTTATAGCTTATTGAGTATCTACTTAGTAGATACCCAGATTTGATAAAAAATATCTTTAACACCTTGAAACAGTATAAATGCTTTAATGGTAAGATGCTCAATGTTCTTAAAAGAATCAGACTTCTATCACGGCGAGATCTATTGCAAATCGACGTATTGCATGTTTTTGAGATATAAATAGAGGAATAATTTTGTTAGCATAAGCGCCGCCCCAGAGACTAAACCGTATTCCAATTTGGATTGAAAAATACCATAGTAAATTGACTTGAGAAGTTCAGAACAACAATATGGTCTTAACAAAAATAAATGTCTAGTGGCAGCCATTAGACAATTTTTTAGAGCTCAAGTATGTTCCGACCAATTCATCTTGTTATCCAACATTAATCTGAGGTATTGAAAAGAATTAACAGGTTCAATACTAAAACACTTATAAGAGCAACAAAAAGCCTCAGAATAAGTATGAAAAACATCAGATGAAGAACAGATATCTTTACTAGACATGAACTTTTTACAACTGCCATCATGAAAGTAAAATTGTAGAAAAGCAACTTCTTTACCTAAAGCACTAAAAAACATAATTCTTGTTTTATTGCTAAGTACCAATCGATGGACCTTAAACCAGTGACTTAAAACTGCCAGATCGTGATTGAAATCTATAGCAAGGTTAAATGGTGAGTTACACGTAAACGTACAGGCCATGTCATCAGCAAACGCATTTGCACTACTTTTGAACTTCTGAGAAAAAAGTTAATTAATGAAGATTAAAAACAGAATAGGACCTAGCACCCAGCCTTGTGGTACACCTAATTTAACGTGCAATGAAGAACTAAAGTTACCTTTAAACTTAACTTTCTGCTGTCTATTTGATAAATAAGAACCAAGCCAGTTATATATTAAGCCTCTAAAGCCAAAATTATGCAATTTTTTTAATAAAATATCATGGTTGATTTTATCGAAAGCTTTGGTAATATCAACGAAAAGAGCTGCAGTTAACTTTTTATTGTTTAAACCTGAGTAGACATTTGAGCAAAAATTCAAAAGAGCATCTTCTGTTGACAGACCAGATCTAAAGCCATATTGACATTTACTAAGAAAACAATTATTTTCCAAAAATTTTACGATACGAGCCTTAATAGCTTTTTGAAACACTTTAGCAAACACCGGAAGGAGCGATATAGGTCTGTAGTTGTTAATATTGGAACGATCACCTTTCTTAAAGAGAGGAATTACCTCAGCCATCTTCATTTCACTCGGAAATGTACCTATTTCAACACTTAAATTGAACAAATGGCTTAAAACATCGCAAATATTAAAAGAAATTTTCTTAATGAAATTATTTGTAAAATAATAATTAGAAGCAGAATTCGAATTTTTTAACGACATAATAATTTTATACGCCTCAAACGAAGAAATTGCATCATACAAAAAGCTCTTCGATAAAGAGGGTTCACTGGACAAACAAGAACACAAGGACATATCAGTAGCATTATCAGCAACTACTTCGGAGCCTATTGAAACAAAAAATTTGTTAAAACTATCTGCTAGAATTTTTGAATTAGAAACAGGTAAATTATTTATAAACAATGTTTGAATGGTTTCACTATTTGTCCCTTTATTGAGTATATTATTTACCAATTTCCATTCTTTTCGAATGTCAGCTTTTGCTTTTTGGAATTCATTACAGTAGAAGCTATTCTTGCATAACGTTACATCTTTAGACACTTCTTTGCAAATAGCTTTATAAGACGAATTAATTAAAGAATCATTTGGAAATCTTTTTTTACGCTTAAATAGCTTGTTTTTGGCCTTTATTTTATGAAGCAAGTCATTCGTTATCCAGGGTTTAATTTTTTTCAATTCGCTATTCTTTTTCTTTAAAGTTTTTGTAGAACTTTCAACATGCTTAACTAGTTGCTTAATAAAAGCAGTATACGCTTTAGAGGCATCGGATTCATTATAAACTGTAACCCAAGTTTCAAAACGAAGAGAGTTGTTTAATAACCTAAAATCAGTAGAAGTATAAATAGAAGGAGAGATAGACAAATAATTTTTCGTTACTTGACAATTAGCAATACTTAAGACAGTTAAACAATGGTCAGAAATCTGAAAATCGATCACCGAGCTATACAGAGACAATTTACAGTTTTCAAGACGAACAAATATGTGGTCAATACAAGTTTCAGACAATGAAGTTATACGAGTAGGCTGGTTTATACATGATTCTAAGCCAAGGAAAGAAAGTTGAAATAAGTATCTGTCACTGTGAATGTTGCTTTCAAGAATATTTAAGTTAATATCACCGATAAAACACCAATTGGTATGGTTATCATTATCTAAAATATGATAACCATATACCACAATGAACAAAAGCAGCAACACCGCCAGATGCGTAAGTATTATTACAATTAGCTATAAAATCGTAACCATTAATATTGAACAGTGATTTTTCGTTATCATAAATCCAAACTTCAGTTAAGAAAATAAATGCAGGCTTATTTAAAAAAGATTCTAAATGCAGCAATAAATTGTCGAAATTTTTACGCATACTTCTTATGTTTTGATGAACAATTAAACAATTATTTGAATAGTGATGGTCATAGCATAGGTCTTGAGAATTAATATTGGTGCAGTTGACAAAGTCGCACAAACTCTTAAGAAAATACCTGAAGTTGCAATCTGCTTAAAAACTATTTTTTTTTAATAGATAGCAGAGAACTGCACAATAAAATGATGTGGTAAGCTTATTAATACTATACTTTAATAAGAAAATTTTTCACTCTCCAAGGTTTAATAAGATACCACCTTAAATTAATACAAAAATCTTTTTGATCTGATTCTGACCTTTTTTATAAGATTTTCTTATTAAACACCCTTTTAAGAAGGTAATAACGGTGAAAAGGCTACTTATTCTTTGCTTTAGCTTTCAGACGTAATTGTGAAGTGAATTCATTAAGTTTATGTGCATTTTATGGATTTAATTTATATAAAGTAAAATAAAAATATGTGATAACTAGTTGAAACCCGGCGCGTTGCTGCCACTCTCCCTATTCAAACGCCCATAAAATGTTATCAGTTAAACAGCATGTCTAAATTGAGGTCAAATACTGAATTCCGAGACTGTGCGACCTATATCCACAAAGCTATTCGATATAACAATTTTGGGTTGTATAGGAAGTGCCACGCCCTCTTGATCACCCCTCATAGAATGTAATCAATTAAACTGCATGTGTACATGGAGGTCGAATACCGAATTCCAAAACTGTGCGACATATAACTCCAAATATATTCGATAACACAAATTTGGGTTGTATGGGAGGTGCCACGCCCCCCGACAAACTCCAAAAAATTTTATCAGTAAATCTGCATGCGTAAATTTTGGTCAAATACTGAATTCCGATGCTGTGCGACCTATAACTCTAAATATATTTGATAGCACAAAGTTGGGTTGTATGGGAAGTGTCACTCCCCTTTTCCCTACGCCCATAAAATGTAAGAAATGAAAGTGCATGTATAAATTTAGGTCGAATACCGATTTCTTACGCTGTCAACCTATAACTTCAAAGCAATTCGATATTGCAAATTTGGGATGTAAGGGAGATGTCAGGCCTCCCTGTCCAACGCCCATAAAAAAAAAATCATTGAAACTGCATGTGTAAATTGAGGTCAAAAACTGAATTCCAAAGCTGAATTCCTATAAATTCAAAGCTATTCGATATCACCAATTTGGATTGTATGAGAGGTGCCCCTCCCCCTTGTCCAACTCCCATAAAATTTCATCACTGAAACGGTACGTCTAAATTGTGGTCGAATACCGAATTTCTAAGCTGTGCAACCCATAACGCTATTCGATAACACAAATTGTTTTTATATTAATGGGAGGTAAAAGAAGGTGTGGCATTTCTTCTTAAACCATCTCGAACTCAAAGCAAAGCCACTTACAAAATTTGAGCTCAATCGGACCAATAGTATCGGAGTATTGTGATATTTCCAAAAGTAGGCGTAGATGAAGTGTGACAACGCCCGTTTTTATTAAAGTTAGTGACAGTCATCATAAGAACTTATTTACCAAATTTTAATTTAATACGACCAAAACCTTCTTAAAAATAGCATTTTTATTGATTTGTGGGCGATAAAAGGGGTGTGGCATTACTTTTTTCCTAAACCTTTGCGTAGCAGTTACGAACAAACCAGTAGAAGGAAGTATCCTATTTGGTCTAGTCGTTTTCAAGTTTTAAGCATCCGAACAAATCACGATTCATTTTTATATGTACAGATATTGATTTGTGGGCGCTAAAAGTGGGCGTGAAAACATTTATGTATCGTGACTGCCTCTTGGAGCACCTACACAGCAAGTTTCAGTATAAAAATGTGTAGAACTCCGGAATTGCCATGATTTCGCAAAAGTGGGCGTATATAAATTGCGACGAAAAAGTGATTTTTGTACAGTTACTGACAGTTACCATCTGAACAAAATGATAATATCTTAGTTTTTACGATCGAAACCGTCTGATATATATCCCTTATTTGGTTTGTGGTCGATAGCGCAAATTTGGCTTGTATGGGAGGAACCACGCCCCCTCGTCCAAACGTTACCAAACCTCACAGGAACAATCTATCACCTCGGCAAACGTTGTTCTGCCACAGACCGCCTTACTGCCATACACGAAAATGTCAAGAAATGTCAAATATATTCACCATTTTCAGTATAGCTGCCGAAAGTAGCCATGTGCACTAAATAACCACATTTTAGTCTAATACGATCAAAACCGTGCGAAATATAGCATTTTTGTTGTTTTGCAAGCGGTAAAAAGGGGTGCGGTAAAATATTTCCCTTGAGCCATCTCGTAATCGAAACAAATCGACTGCCCAAATTTCAGCTCAATTTAGGGAAAGCCTGGCGCACTTTACTTCACTGGACGCTAACTCCCCGAAAAGTGAGTTTAACTAAAGTAGGGCAGGCCTATTGATAGTGCACTTGCCGAGAGTAACCATATGTACTGAATTACAAAATTTTTGTCTAATACGACCCAAACCGTTGAAATAAAACGTTTTCATTGGTTTGTGGGCGGTAAAAGGGGGGCGTGGAGACCAATTTTTAGTACAGTTGCTAAAAGTAACCGTACAAACTAAGCCAACATTTTAGCTCAATCGAGCCAGTAGTCAATTTTGATGGTTTCTTAAAAAGTGGGTGTGGCTATATAGCGATGACGCCCTTTTTTAGTACAATTGCCGAAAGTAACCATACAAACTTAAGTATCATATGTTAGTCTCATACGGCCAAAACTGCATGAAATATAGCATTTTCACTGATTTGTGGGCGCAAAAGGGGGCGTGGAAACCAATTTTTCGTACAGTTACTGTCAGTAACTTCACAAACCAAAGTACCAAATTTAGGTCTTATATGACCAAAACCGTCTGAAATAAACCATTTTCATTTATTTGTGGGCGGTTAAAGAGGGCGTGGAAACCCATTTTTAGGACAGTTGTCGACAGTAACCGTACATACTAAATTACAAAATTTTAGCCATATACGACCCAAACCAACTGAAATGTAACATTTTTATTGATTTGGGGGCGGTAAAAGGGGGGTGTGGCAAATTTTTTTCCTCAACCATCTCGTACCTGAAACAAATCGACTGCCAAAATTCCAGGTCAATCGGTTCAGTAGTTTTGGAGTCTATAGACATCACACTACCAGACACACATCGTTTTGCTTTATATATATATAGATATTGATTTGTGGGCGTTAAAAATGGGCATGAAAACATTTATAAATTGTGTTCGTACCTAAACAGCAAGTTTCACTGTAAAAATGTACAGAACTCCGGAATTGCCATGATTTCGAAAAAGTGGGCGTATTTATATAACGACCACGCCCATTTTTTGTACAGTTACCGACAGTAACTATCTGAACAAAATCACCAAATCTTAGTTTTTTACGATTGAAACCGTAAAATATTTTTCTTTTTTTTTTGTTTGTGATCGATGGAGCAAATTTGGCTTGTATGGGAGGTACCACGCCCCCTTCTCCAATCGTTATGAAACCTCACAGGAACACTCTCAAGATGTGGCTTTATTTTCCCTGAACATTTCATAAAGACCGGTTCGGCGGTTTTGGAGTCTATACGTGATATAGCCACATACCCACAAACCCACATACCCACATACCCACATACCCACATACATACATCCATTTTTATATATATAGATGAATAATGATACTTATGTTCCCGAACTTGTTTTCGAAGAGGCTGAAATTCTGGAAACTCAAGCCATATTTCAGTCGTGGGGCCTGAGTGACTCAATTTCGACTTTACTAAAAATGTATGGAGTAAGCTCGAAGGAGGTTCTTAAAAAAATGGCGATTGAGGATGTCACCACTTTCTTTGAAGGCCTCGACAGCGCCAAGTATTTTGGTGACAAAGTCAAATTTAAATTGAAAACTGTCTTGGTTGTTAAGTTAAAAAAAAATTATTTATGCAACAAATACGAATTTATTTTTTTGCTTTTTGTGAAATTATATTTTAACAGATATATTTTATATATACATATACAAATTTTATTTCCTAATAAATTGTAATAAAGCATTAAAATGTCTTTTTATTTAATATTACAGGCAACTAAATGTATATTTCTAGGTAAAACGTTATTAAGATTCCATTTTGATTTAAAAATATTTCCTTATTAAAATTTAAAAAGAAATCCTATTAAATCAATAAGATGTCCTTATTAAATTTCAAAAATAGTTCTTATTAAATCTATAAGATTTCTTCTTAAAAACCAAGAAGTTTTGATAAGATTTTCTTATTGTTTTTAAAAGTGTTCTTATAAAAAACAATAAGATTCATAGTTTTAATAAGATTTCCTCTATGGTTTTAATCTTCTTTGACAAGACAATCTTCTTGGATGAAAACCATAGAGTAATCTTATTGATTTTCTTCTATTTTATTAATTTGTTTTGGCTCTGTGAAGTACTTGAATTCAAGTATGTATCCAAACTTGAAAAAGCAAGCATTAGCCAGCTTGCAAAAAACCAAACAGATGCAAATCATATTTAAGCTTTTTCGTGAGCTTGGCTTGTTGAGACTTACTTTTTCGGGCAAAAAGTTGAAAAACTTGAAACGATCGGCAAAAGCTCGCAAGTATCCAAAAATTCAATAAGCTTGTGTAGAGAAAGCTTTAGCGTAATAGGGCTTGGTTGGCAGCTTTAGGGGGTAGATGATTTCGAAATTGATATCAAAATTTTAAATTCAAGATGGCGGATAGAGTTGCCACCTAGATTTTTTTGTATTTTTGCGAATTCTTGTAATTTTGAAATTCTGACAACGGATTTGATTTCGAATCTAATTTCACAGTTTTAAAATTTAAGATGGCTGTTAGGGTTGCCACCTAATTTTTTATCTCAGTATTGCAACCCAGTAAAATGTATTTTTAAGAGTTTGAACATCATTTATCAGTGTTAAGGGGTCGCTGATTTTGAATCTGAATTCAGAATTTCAAAATTCAGTACAGTGGATAGAGATGCCACCTATTTTTATGTTATTTTTATGAATGCGATGCTGGCGCGAACACTATGTAAATATGGATCGCTGAATCTGAATCCGTAGTCAGAATTTAAAAATTATGTAATTTTTGTATAAGAGGGTTGCCACCTAATAATATGTATTTTTAAGTGTTTTAAACATCATTTCACAGTGTTAGGGGGTCGCTGATTTTGAATCTGAAGTCAGAATTTTAAATTCCAATACGGTGAATAGGGTTGCCACCTAAAGTTTTTTTATCAAAAAAAGTTGGGTGCAACCCTATCCACCATATTGAAATTATAAATTATGTAAAATGATGTTTAAAACACTTAAAAAACCAGTTATATCGATAATTCCTTCGGTGAATTTTATTTGCTCAGTGAGCACTTAAAAACTGAATTTTCAGATGTTGGCGCCCCAGTTATCGGAATCGTGAAAAAATTTACTACGCGTAATTTGTGCGTAATATAGGAAAAAGCCTTTTTAGGGATTTCTAATGTGACTGCTTACATTGGCATCACCTAAGTTGATGAAAGTGACAGACGCACGACCTTGGAACGCAACATTTTATAAGTAAAATTTTTAGGTCGTGCGTTCTGACAATTCATCCCGTAAAGTTATTACAAAGCCGATGAAAGTACGATCAAGGCCCGAACGGAATATTGTAAATCAGCTTTTACTGACAGAAATCTGGCAGAAAAACTCTAGCGTTGTACACGAACTTAATTATTGTCCTTTTTTGTACAGAAATTAATAAATAAAATAAGCAAGGACTAAATTTTATCTTGTTTTTTTTTTACTTGAAAGCAATTTTGCTAGTATTCAGCATCGATCTTCGGCCAGTTATTGGCCGATGTGTCATTCGGCTGGACACTATTTATAACCATTTCTTTCATTCCTAATTTATCATGAATAGGATTCATTGAATCATGATAAATTATTCATAATAATCGGTCAAGTCCAATTAATGGATTAAAATATTGAAGTCTAATTATTTTAGTCTTAAAAGAAGCCAAGACCAAGTTGTTTAGTTTCCAAAGTGGTCAAGCTACTGTAATGCGTTTTCAAATATAGCTTCATCTAATGATTTTTTAACAATAACTGTGTTATAGGGCTTATGAAAAAAAGTAACACGCCTTCATGGCATAGAGGATAGCATTTCTGTCTTGTAATAGAGAGATCGCCGGTTTGAACAGGGTCTTTCAAGACTGAGTTTTTTTTGATTCAAATGAAACACACATTTTGAATGGAAATTCATCATCTGTTTATTGATATATGATGTAGAGAGTCCACCATTTAATAATGATAAATAATCGCCCTTATTCTTGAACCCGCGCTCGCTCTCAAAACGATGTCAAAACGAAATTGTCATATTCTTGAATATTTCGATTTCGACTCTGAGATCTTCAGTGAGTGTTCACTCAATTATTAAGCAAACGTCGTCAAATAAATATTTAAATTTTTGATCGTCGAAATGATCTTCGACGACGATTCGTTGGTGAAAGTGAGCTCTCGACGACGACATTCACTCGATGCGGATTCAAGAATAAGGGTGATTATCCTCCAAAAGTCCCCCCTGTTCACGTCTACAGATGTGGATTCTTTTGGTCTTCACGGCATATTTGGAACTTTGATATCGTGACATGTTAACAACGTTTTGGCCTATATTTGGCCTATTATTGATGGTATGGATATTGACAATATGTGATTTCAACAAGACGGTGAGACATGCCACGCAGCCAACAAAACAGTGAATTTATTGCAGGCAAAATTCTATGGAAGAATAATCTCACAAAATTCTGAAGCAGTTTGACTGCCAAGACCGCCCGACTTAACGCCTTTGAACTATTATCTGTGGAGCCATCTCAAAGATAGGGTTTATGCAAATAAACCACCAACAACTGAAACCTTGAAAGACAACAATGGGCAAGAAATTTCCGAGATAGAGCCCCAAATATGCCGTAATGCAATCGAAAAGTACTCCAAAAGAGTCGACATCTGTAGATGTTTACGGGAGGGACTTTTAGTAGATATCATTTATCATTACTTAATGATAGACCCTCTACATCACATATCAATGAACAGATAATGAATTTCTATTCAAAATGTGTGTCATTTGAATTAAAAACAAAAACTCAATCTTGAAAGACCCCGTATTTGCCTACGAATTATTTTTCTATAATTTGTTTAAAATATTAGAAAATCGGTCGTTTTCATCTCTTACGGTTCTTATTGCAATTAAATTACAGGCAAAAACTGACACTCAACGAAAAATATAACATAATCTTAAGTCTAATCGATTATAAATGATTACATTAAGTGTTAAGAAGCTAAATAAAAAGAAAGGTTGCTAAGGCTTACATAATTATCATAACCGAAGAATTCAAATTATAAAGAGACAGCAAAACGAAACAATAAAGAAAAGATAAGATAAGAATATGTAATACGAATCATGAAGATAGAGCAAAAAACAAAAGGAGCACTATATATATACATACATATATGTACTAAAAACTGCTGAACGAAGCGAAAAGTTGACGTTCCGAACGAAAATCACTCAACACACAAAATCAAAAAAAAAACAAAATTTTATTTTAATCGATATACAAGTACTGTATAGTACCATACCTATGTACTTATGTATGTTGAACGTTGTTGATATTTATTTATTGCACGCGATTCTGTTTTATATGCTTAGCCGGCAATGAAAACGAAATCGAATCAATTCATAAGGAGGGAGGGGCAGTAGAGTGTTCAAAATGAACACAGAGTAGAAGAGAAAGATTGGGAAAGTAAAAAATATCTATTTGTTGAGAGAGCGAGAAGCGCAAAAAGATCTTACAAAAACAGTTCCGCAGAATTAAGAAGAATAGTTCAGTTTCAGGGGGAGCTGAAGACACGTAGAACTTAAAAGTGATCTTATAAAAGCTAAATACAAAGTATTTCTACTGCTTGACTCTTACAAATTATTATGGTAAACTTCGATTTGAAACTAACACTATGACAATCTACAGAAGTTGAAAACACTTCAATTAGCAGTAAAACTTATAGTTTCTGGTTCCGAAAATCATAGCAATAAAGTTAATTTACTGATAATTAACCGATGAAACGACTTTGTTTCTTTAAATACCTTGTAAAGTTTAAACAGCAATGGGCTCAGCAGAACAAAACAAAAAAGGTAAAAGCGTTAGCTAACACAAACTCAAGATATCTCGCAGTGTTTGAACTTCGTTCCCAGTAAAAAAATATGCGATCGCTGCTCCCATGAGGAGCCACAGGAGAGCACTATTTTGCTGTTTTATTGGATGAAAAAGTAAGCACTAGTGCCCTTGTGCTCCTTTACTGTTTTATAAGAACAATAGCCGAGCAATAAATGAAAAAAAAGAGTATAAAGTGAGGCATGTGCTTTTTAGGAAACTCGATCATTTTTTTCTGTGTAAAATCGACCTTTGTGGTCCAATGAAGAGTGTGCTAGACTAACCTAGAGGTTCCTGGTTCGAGTCGGGGTTCGGGCATGGTTCTTTTCATTTTCTTTGTTCTTTGTTGAAAATGTGGAATTAAATGACAGGAACAACTAAGACATAGCACTAGCCTCGTTTAAAGCAATTCAAAGCATTGTCTTTTTCGTTTGTTTCGCCTATTCAATAATTCAGGTATGGTTCCAACAATTCCTCTTATTAATCTATCCCTTTCCTTGCAGGTCAAAGACCAAACCTTGTTTGTATAAGGCGCATGCCTTGATTCTTTGATCTTTAAAAAAATAAATGTATTTTAAATGTTCCTTTGGATCCAATTGGATCATTTATTGCTCTCTCCTTTTGAGCTCCTGTGGGATATTAAAGGGAGCGCTATCCTTCCTAAGACATGCAACGTTAAAAGAGAACAGAAAATACACCTAGCTTGGATCAATAAGGAGCACTCCACTGCTCCTCAGGGAGCACTCCCAGATCGCTCATAGGATGATCTACTTTTTTACTGGATTATTATAGCGATAACTACTCATTTACACTTAATACATCAGAATAAACCGCTTGATAATCTTATTTATCCCATGTTTTCGATTTAGAAACTAAGGGCTAAGTTCACATCTATTTTGTTACATAAACTACTTAACATATAGTACTTTGTCAGTTGGTTAAAGATAACCAAAGGTGATACAAATATCCAAATACCATTTTTTTACACAGAAAAAAACAAATCAGTGGACAGCATACATAAAAAAGAGATGCGTCAGGGGATCACCGTCAGGAAAGAAGTTCCTTACTCTTTTTCTTCAGCTCCAAATATAATTCGAAAATAAATCTGTATATTTTTAATTTTTTTGTTATTTTTTATTTTATATCATTTTTTCAAGGCAAATAAATGAACAATCAAATCAGAAGTAAAATTCTAATGGGAGATGTTAATAGGCAGTTACCATTGCCAACGATATTTGTTTCATGACGCAAGAAGGCGTTGAGCATTAAAATTCATTATGTTCCTCGTATGGAGCTTAAATTGATTAAAAGGTTGAATATAAAACTGGACTTACTTGAACGTACTTACTTAAAACAAAACATTTTAACGGTCAACCCTAGTGTCAAAAACTTCTTGAAATTTTTACATCAGATTCGAAATCAGCGACCATCGCATCAACAAAGAGTATAAAGCAAAAAAAAATGTTTAGGGTCCACACGGTGTCAAACACTTTTTGACATCAAATCCAAAAAAAAATATTTGTAGGGTCCGCCTTAGAGTCAAACAAACTTTTTGAAATTCTTAAATCAGGTTTAAAATCAGCGACCACTTAATACTGCCAGTACGTATACAAAGAGTATAAAGCAAAGAAACACATTATCAGGGTTCACCCTAGTGTCAAAAAAAAATTTTAACATCAGATTCGAAATCAGCGATCAGCGCATATTCAAAGAGTTCAAAGCAAAAAACACATTTTTTGGGTCCACCCTAGTGTCACAAAAACTTTTTATAATTCTTACATCAGGTTGGAAATAAGTGAAACCTTAATACTGCCAGCACATACACAAAGAGTATTAAGCAAAAAAACACATTTTTAGGGTCCACCCTAGTGTCAGACAACTTTTTGAAATTTAAAGATCAGGTTGTTAGAGCAGCGCATCTACAAAGAGTTCAAAGCCAAAAAACACATTTTTAGGGTCAAACAAACTTTTTGAAATTCTTACATCAGGTTAAAATCAGCGACCCCTTAATGCTGCCAGCACATTAACAAAGAAGTTTAAAACAAAACACCTATTCTCAGGGTCCACCCTAGTATCAAAAAAAATTTTAAATTTTAACATCAGATTCGAAATCAGCGACCATCTTCAAAGTACAAATTCAAAGAGTACAAAGAAAAAAAACATTTTTAGGGTTCACCCTAGTGTCAAACAAACTTTTGAAATTCTTACATCAGGTTTAATATCAGCGACCCCTTAATACTGCCAGCACATATACAAGGAGTATAAAACAAAGAAACACATTTTTAGGGTCCACCCTAGTGTCAAAAAACTTTTGAAATTTTAACATCAGATTTGAAGTAAGCGAGCAGTGGTGCATCTGCAAATAATACAAAGCCAAGAAACACAATTTTAGGGTCCACCCTAGTGTCGAACAAACTTTTTTAAATTCTTACATCAGGTTGGAAATCACCGACTACTTAATACTGCCAGCACATATACAAAGAGTATAAAGCAAAAAACACCTTCTCAGGGTCCACCATAGTGTCAAAAAAAACTTTTTGAAATTTTAACATCAGATTCGAAATCAGCGAGCAGCGCATCTTCAAAGAGTACAAAGCAAAAAACACATTTTTAGGATCAGTGCGTCAGTGTCAGATAGTGTCAAACAAACCTTTTGTAATACTAACATCAGATTTGAAATCAGCCACCCCTTCATATTGCCAGCACATACACAAATAGTGTAAAGCAAAAAAACACATTTGAAGGGTCCATCCTAGTGTCAAAAAACTTTTTGACAGATTCGAAATTAGCGAGCAGCGCATCTACAAAGAGTTCAAAGCCATAAAACACATTTTTAAGGTCTACCCTAGTGTCAAACAGACTTTTTGTAATACTTACATCAGGTTTGAAATCAACGACCTCTTAATACCAGCACATATGCAAAGAGTAGATAGATATAATACCACAAAAACTTATTTTCAGGGTCAACCCTAGTTTCAAAAAACTTTTTTAAATTTTAACATCAGGCTCGAAATCAACTACCAATTTTACTGCTTGAACATATACACAAAGTATTAAACAACAAATTACATTTTTAGGCTTCACCCTAGCTTAAAAAATGTTTCGAAATTCTAACATAGGATTACACTGTATTACACATATTTGCTGCAGTTTTCATTACTTCCAACTTAATTGCAATAAATATTCTCATGTATGATTTAAAACATACATACAAATAAAATAACAAATGCGTTTTAATGAAATTTCTACGAGTCAGAAATAGAGAAACACAGAGAGAGGGAGAGAAATAAAGAGAGAGTTGTGCTCTCGCCTAATTGTTTGTTATAGTCAAACCTAAATTGGTGCGTCAGCGTCATTTTATGTCAAAATTAGTTCATGCACATACATTTTGTATGGAGCCTACCGAAATACTTAACGCACTAACGCAACTCAATTCGAATTTCCCATTTTGACAGAGCGTTCGGCAGTGAAGTTGGCTGGTGCAAAGAGAACGAAAAGAAAAACAAGAAGAAATGCAATGGTTGTTGAAGTTCACGCAGCGTTCAGTTTCGGTGGCGCTGATAGAACATTTGCATTGCGCTTGGAAACGCAGCGCAAGGCTCATCAATTAAGGTTGAACTGTTAGTCTGCTTCATGGTATAACTAGACAAGGTAGTTTTAGGAAGGGTAGCCGTTGACCGAAACTGTCAAATCGATGAGAATGAAACGAGAAAGCAAAAATGTTAAAATGGCTAAGTTTGATAGTTCTGGTCATCAGTGTTGCCATTTTTCTTATTTTCTTCCTTAGCTCCGAAAATTCTGTTTTAGCTCCTATCTACATTTTTAGCTTTTTTTTAAGTTTAGCAACTTGTAGCTTATTTTTTTGCTTAAAAATAACGATATTCTCGGGATCATTTGTAAACACAACATTGACATTATCGCTAAAAGTGCATATCGATAGTCCAAAGCATAATTAGGTAATGCAAGATATCAAGTTTTTTTAGGATAATTTTTCAAGTATTGTTTACGTTATACAAATACAATTGAAAACCCAAATCGGGTACGGTTTTACTTCTCTGTATAATTTGAAAAACAAAATCTTCACATAAATAGTCTCACTTTAAATTTTTTATTAATGAGTTATCAACTTATATGATGGAGGTATCGATACCTATCCATCTATAAGTTTTAACTGTGGCGCAAATGTGGATCTAACTTTAACAAACTATACATTGATTTTCAATAAACAGTTCATTGAATTTATTGAACTATACTTGAATTCAGTGATCTTTACATTGACATCTAATAAACTATACAATAAATTCTATGAAATATACATTGAATTCAATAAACATCGATTTCTATGAACAGTGCATTGATCCGAGTACATTGACATCTAATGAACTGTACATTAAATTCTATTAAATATACATTGAGTTCAATAAACATCGATTTCAATAAACAGTACATTGATCCGAATACATTGACATCTAATGAACTATACATTAAATTCTATGAAATATACATTGAATTCAATAAGCATCAATTTCAATAAACAGTACATTGATCCGAATTGCATATTAAATTTTAACAAACTTTGCATTGATTTTTAATAAACAGTTCATTGGATGTACTATATATTCATTGAATGTAAGCTATACATTCAATTCAGTAAACTATACATTGAATTCAATGAAATATACATAAAATCCAATTAAAAATTCTTGAAATGTGCAGTCTTGTTTAAAAAAACAAGTTCATTGATTTCAATGAAGTATGCATAGATTTTAAAGAAACCATTCATTGAAAATCCACAAGTTCAATGAATAATGCCTAAAAGAATGAACAAAAATCCTTGAAATCAATAAAAACAGAACATTGGGCCAAAATGAATGAAAATTTCATTGAAATCAATGTACTTTTTCATAAATATAATGTAACTTTTCCTGTCAGTGTATCATACCAATTGTCTAGATTCTACACGCAGAGAAAAAACACAGTTGCAACAAGCATGTTTTATGAGGATCATAGTATGATTCGGATTATGATTGTTGCTAACATGTTCTTAAACATATAATATTTTCTTTGATCATAATAAAATGATTACAACAACCATATTTAGAAAAGGAACTTTTTTTTAGGAACCAAAATATTATTGAAACAATCATTATTCTCTTATTGGGTCAAAAAAAGAATAATTGCAACAACTATATTATGAATTTAATTTCAGGATCCAGAATATTATTGAAAAAATAATTTTAATTTTTTTTTCATGCACTCCAATTTCCACAGCTATTAATAAAGATATTTCCAGAGGCTTGCCATTGACTACACAGTAAATAATTTGAGAGTAAATTCTATCTTTTTTATAACACAACATGTGAGGTATAAACTTTTTTTATTCCAAATAATTTATAATTTTTATACCACTCAATATTATAAAAATAATAAAACAAATATAATTTAAAAATTTTTTATGGATATCATGTGTAAACCAAAATGTATTCTGATTCGAAAGAAAAAAATTCTCTGAAATCGAGAAATTTAAAAATATAGTGGTTTCGATTTGTCTGACGAGAAAATTGGTCTGTATAAATTTATAAGAATTGATGGTATAACTTTTAAAACATTTTTGGTTTGGATTTATATGTATGCAAAATAGTACAAAATTTAAGCTCATATTTTTTTACTGTGTAGGCTGAACAGAAATATTAATTCAATTGAAAAATCTTTTTATAAAATTTTTTTGTCCACGCACACTACCAGTAGGCCACAGCCGCTACTACCGCTCGCCTAATGCCATTCATAAACATGGTACATTAAGTGCATTGTCACAAAAATAGCAATATGTGTGATAAACAAAATATGGTCAGAATGGCGAAATATGTTTACGGTAAATAGAAATATATTTGCTGCAATTAAAGTCGAAAATTTCGCTTTTATGCATGCTGTTTTTAGGATAAGGCAATTTAAAACAAAACACAATAATCGAACAGTTGACAAACGAAGCGGCACATAGCCAGGAATCGATTAAACTTATTGTGTCTGAATGAAGTGAAAGTTTTTCCTGCAAACTGTTCAGACACAATAAATTTTTTTGATTTTTGCTTATGTTTTGCTTCGTTTGCCAACAATCAAAGAATAGTTCAGACAAACATTCAAAATTCTAATATATTTGTCTCTATAATAATATTCACATTTATCATGATTGACAGAACTACAACATTTTTGTTGCAACTAATAGTTGAGGCAATCATAGCATGTTGACGATTTCAATGATGTTATGATTTCAACTATAATGTTATTTTTGGTATCACCATTAGTAAATAATGACTTTATTAAGGCAAAAATTTGTGTTTGCAGAAATAATACAATAATTGTAGTAAAAAAATTATTATTGCAGTAATCATGTCTCAACCATGTCTTTTCTCTGCGTGTAGATGGTCAACGCAACATATAACAGCGGATGAAACCATGACTTTATTTTATTAAAAGTTAATTTCACCACAAATTTTGTCATGGTTGGTCATGGTTTGTCCTTATGTCAAATTGAAGCACATAATATGTCTGAAGTTTATAAATGTGCTTGAAGATTAAAAAGAATCCACTTCGCTTCGGTGAACATCCGAATTTTAAGTTAAATTCCAAGGCCTTAAAATTTCTTAAAACAAATCTGTAGAAAAAAAAAACGTGTAATTTCGATCTGGTACTCTTATTTCGTGTTACGAGCGATATTTTGTATTACGAAACTAATGATCTGTAAATGTCTAAAGATATTTTCTGTTATCTGCGTCCCTGAATAGAACAACAAATGCTCGCTGAGTAGATAAAATGTATGTTAATGGTTTTCAAAATGTTAATAGCACATTTTCAACCAAAATATTCGCTAAAAGCATCATCCGTGATTCAAGCCATCTATCTATATGTTTAGCTTTGCCTATAATGGCCACAAACTTCAGATTATCGAGTACTGCAAACACCACACGTTCAATCTTTTTTTATATGAATATGTACTATATATAGCTTGTTTTTCATTTCTTTGACGTCGAATTCGAAGACAACAGATAAGAACGCAATAACTTGTAAATGGGCTTTGAAATACACAAGAAAAAAAAATAGAAGCACGCACGAGTAGATTTCTTTCGAATTGCTGACAAAAACAAATTCTTTCAAAAACACGTCGCATAATTATGCGAAAAAAAGTTATAGCCAAGTACATAATAACAATAATGGTTCAATTTGAAAAATACAGAAAAATGTATATCAACATAAACACGATATAATCCAACAACAACAACAACGCAAAACAATAAAACCAACAACAGCAGCGGCATGTGGTTGCTTTAATAGATGTTGTTATTTTTTTGTTTCTGACGTTTTATTTATTATCTACACGGAAAATTTAAATAAAAGTCATACGCTGACGTTTTTTTATGACGTTTAAAAATTAGCAACAACAACAGCTATCTACAAAATAAAAATAAATACAAACAACAAAATTATTTCTGCGGTAACACTTACCAAGCAAAAACTGTGATAAAAAATATTGTTTTCGTATTTTATAAAACAACAAAATAACTAAATTCATTATTGCTTCTATAATCTTTTTTTTTTTGTGGTTAGCGAAATGTTTTATTTTTTAGCGATATAAAAAAGTTCAACTTGGTAACCTTGATTCCCTTGCTACTAAGATACCACCAATTAGATACAATTATTGTCATTAAGCAAGCAATAACAAGGGTAGTACGTAACTCAACAAGGTCAGATTTTGAATGAATAGGTCTAGTTCATACCATATCTTTTACTGAGTACCGAAGTGGTAGTAAGCAATATTGAACTTAATTTTTGTAGATAAGATTAAACAATTTTACTTGAGATACTTATGGTGCTTGAGAATATATCTCCCATTAAAATTTAGGTGAGAAATTGGTTGGCAATAGAATAAGATATTTGTCGTCGTCTTTTTTAACCCTGGAAGTGCTTCGTTATTCGATTCGACTAACAAGAGTAATGTATTTAATCTGCGTGTGTACACAACGAAGCACATCCAGGGTTAAATAAGACAACAAAAAATAGTAATACGGATGAATTCATAGATCACTGCTGCAATCTTTTGGAAAAACTTAAAGTTCACGATTTTATTGCCAATACACAGACTGCTTTTCTCAAAGAATTAAAAAATGGTCTCAAGGAAAACCAATGCTTAATTCAATGTGACTTTGCAGAAAATTATGCGTTTATTGTACAAAATGCTGCGCAATCGTTTTACTGGAACAACGACCAGTGTTCAATATTTACAGTGGTAATTTATTATATGGAGCAGGCAGAATTAAAAACGAAAAGTTTGGCGATTTTATCCGACAGGCTTACTCATGACACAGTTGCCGTGTATGAATACCACAATATTATAATAAATTACCTAAAAAACATTTCAAGCCATCAAAAATATTTTATTTCACGGATGGTGCTGCACAACATTTTAAAAACAAATTCAATTTCATCAATTTATGTTACCATGAAAGCGATTTTGGTTTAGCTGCGGAATGGCATTTTCATGCTACTGCTCATGGAAAAGGCCCATGCGACGGAATAGGAGGTAATCTAAAACGCCTTGCTGCACGAGCCAGTTTGCAAGCCTCATCCAAAAACCATATTTCAAATCCCAAAGCACTATACGAATGGTCAAAAATCAATATGAAGAAGACTGAAGTTTTTTATAGTTCAAAAGAAGATCAAGCTCTGACGGCTGAAATCTTGAAATTAAGATTTACACAAGCAACAACTGTACCCGGTGCTCAAGGGTATCACTGCGTTATACCAACAACTGAAAACTCCTTATTATTAAAAAAATATTCGCTAGATTCCAATTATTGCACTTTTATAAGAAAAATTAATAAAAATAATTAAAAAATGTTTTTAACAAATAAAATCTTTTTTTTTTTGTCACTTTTCACTTATCTTTGGGACATAAAATTAAAATTTTTGCAGTTTAAGCTGAAATTTTGTATAATAGTGTTCATATAAATGTACGTAACTTGAAAACCCCAAGAGACACCACTCTAAGTGATATATTATTTAAAAGGTAATAAACCCAGACATTTTTTAAAATTATTTTGAAAAAAATCCGAGGAGAGGTATTTTAAGAAAAATGCATTTCTTTTTTTTAACCAAAAAAATTTACAAAAAAAATTATTTTTTCGCAATTTCTTGTAAAAGGTATAAAAACTACGATTTTTTTCTTTCATTTGGGTTTAATTTGTTAAAATCCGCCAATCCGTTAAAAATCTGTAGAAATTTGAAATTGCATTTTCATACACTTAACTCAAAAATTCAACAGCATCTAAAAAGATAATCCGTTAATCTAGGTCAAAAAAATTTAAGACATGACTATATAACCACTAGAACTTCACATGTTTTAAATTTCATCAAAATCGGAATACTTTTAAGTTTCCGGTGTATCACTTCAGAAATAATGCTTCATATGTGCCTACACATATGTGTGGTATGGGCCTTTACAAGCTCACTTTTTTACATTACAGCCAAAAAATATGATTTGGAAAACCAAGCCGATAGTTGACAGCGATAGTTCATCAAATATTGAGTCTTCGACTTCGGCATCAGATGATGAAGATTCGGATGTTGAAGTCAGCGCGCAAACTACTTTAGAGGACGAAAATATCGCTGATACTAACAACGTCGATGAACCATTGCAGCAGACTGGGAGGCAATTGTTGTGGAAGAGAGGAACATTTCATGCATATGTTAGTCAATTGCAAGAAAATTGTCACCAGGCAATGGACCCTCAACCAGCACTAAAGTACTTTGCTGATGAACATTTTGAAGACGCAGTAATGTACACTAATATGTACCACCTTCAAACATTTGGCATTGAGTTGAAAACAGATTCAACCGAAGTAAAAAATCTTTACGGTGCGCATTTATATTTCGGCTGCATCAAACTCCCTCGTTTGCGAATGTACTGGGAAAAGAAGTTTGGCACTAACATCGTCTCTGATAAAATAGCTAGAAATCGTCTATTTTTGTTAAGAAAATGTCTTCATTTTGTAGACACTGCAGAGACTCTAGAAGAAGCCAATTAAAATTATCTGTGAAAGGTTCAACCAGTTATTGATGCTGTCAGATCACGATGCCTTGCCATTCCAAGGAATTTCGAAAATTACTCCATCGATGAGCAGATGATACCGTTTCTAGGAAGATTGCCGATGGGACTAAGACAATATGTTCGCAACAAACCGCATCCAGTTGGGCTTCAAAACTTCGTGATTACATCGTCAACTGTTACTACTTGCACTGATTTAATGAAATTTTTAATTATAATTTTTATTTTTTCAGGTATTTTTCTAGATTTTGAAGTTTACCAGGGCATGAAAACTCCACTTGGAGACCGATCTCTGGGCTTGGGTCCTAGCATTGTTCTTCGCCTGGTGAGAACTGTGCCAGTAAGTAAAGTCGTCAGTGTTTTTTGACAGGTATTTTACCACGGTACCGCTTTTAGCGCGATTGGCTGAACTCAGTTTGCACGGAACAGGCACGATCCAGGTCAATCGGTTACGCAATGTCTGTTTGAAAGATGACAGAGGCATGAAAAAGGGAGAATCTGATCAAATAATTAGATCAGATAAAAAAATTGTTGTAGTCAAATGGAAGGACAACAAATTCGTAGCACTCGCTTCTACAGCATATGGACAAGATCCAGTGGGTAGCGTGAAAAGGTGTAATAAGGAGCAGAGATGCAGGATGGAAGTGCCTTGTCCCGCCATCGTCATGAAATATAATAATAACATGGGAGAGTGGACATTTGCGACCAAATGATGGAGTGCCTTAGAATTTGGATCAAGTCAAAAAAGTGGATACTAAAAGTAGCTCTTTACTTTATCGATTTGGCAATAGTGAATTCTTGGATGGAATATCGGCGCGATTGTCAGACCAAAAATATGCCACGAAAATGCATTTAGGATTTGCTAGCATTAGCTCTGTAGCCGCAAAAGAAAACTGCACGAACTGAACGAGTCAAGCAGCAGTGAGGAACAAGAACAGATAAATAAAACCCTTAAATGCTCTCCTTTGCCTGTAACAAGCAAACGGTTGGATGGAGGGGGTCATTGGCCGGTGGTGGACAAACTGACGACAGCTCGAGCATGCCGGTTAAAAACATGCCATAGTCGCACGCGTACTCGGTGTGAAAAATGTAACGTTTATTTGTGCCTGTCTTCGGACAAAAATTGCTTTAAAATGTTCTATACTGAACCAATGAACTGATTTTTTCTATTTTATTTTACTATTTAGAGAATAAGAAACTGAAACCAATGAACTCATTTATTTTACATTAATTTTTGTTATTATACTTATTTTGTTGGGCAAAGCCATTGTTATTTTAATATGAAATAAAAATTTTAAGTTTTTTTCCATCTAAAAAAAATTTGCATATTTTGACAGAGTAAAGTCCCAAGGTACACATATGTGTATATCCTGTTTCTAAGGACATGAACTTTGTACCTACATAAAAAATACATTTTTGTGTTTGTTTTGGGATAATTATCATATCCTGAAAGTTTAATTTATATCCGTCGATTTTGAAATATCTTGGGACGGAAAGTGTTAACAGATAGACAATGCGTAGTGGCGTTTGTTAACGTCAAATCTTACTCTTTTTATGCAATCTCTGGTGTCCCGCAAGGAAGTATCTTAGGGCCATTACTTGTTTTGATATTTATAAATGACATTACCTCAATTCTTTCTTATTGTAGATATCTACTCTACGACGATGGTCTTAAGATTTTCTTTAAAATAAGTAATATTAATGACACTTTACTCTTACAGAATGAAATAGATTTATATTTGGTCCTGTAACAATGGTCTTTCGTTAAACCTTAGTAAATGTGTTTCTATGACTTTTTCTAAATCTGATGCAATTTGTCCATCCGCTTATTATATTATTGGCTTATTGCCAATTTCTTATTAACTTCCGTTTCTCAATTCAAAGACTTAAGTGTAGTTTTTGATAGTAAATTTACTTTTACTTCTCATCTTGACTTCATTATTCCAAAAGCTTATGCTATGCTGGCGTTCATTCGTCGTAAAAGTGCATGCTTTCTGGATCCGTATACTTTTAAAGCTCTGTTTAATTCTCTTGTACGCTTGTAATTCTTGGCTAGAATACGCAGCGATTATTTGGAACCCATTTTACGAGGCTCATAGTTTACGGCTAGAAAAAAATCCAGAAAGCTTTTACAAGGTTTGCCTTGCGTTCTTTTAATACAGACGGTGTACCTCCCTCATATAATACCCGATGTCTCTTAATAGGTTTAAAACCTCTGGAGAAAAGAAGAAGTATTTTGTCATTGCTTTTTGTGTTTGATATCATTACTGGTTTCGTTGATTGCCATGCGCTATTGGAAATGATTGATTTCAATGCTCCTACGAGAGCTCTCAGAAATTATTATCCGTTTTACTTGAAAATTTTTCGATTTAATTTTGCAGTTAATGTCCTTATATATCGAGCCTTGCATTTATTTAATTCCATAAACTCTAATTATATTTTAGATTTTTCTATTTCTAAATACCAAATGAAATCTTTTTTAAGCTCTATCGTTTGAATATAATATTAGGTGCATTAAGTCTTATATTTAGTCAATGTATTTTAGTCTTATTTCTTCATAATCTAAATCAAACTGAATCAAATTAATTATGTAATTAATAAATTTAATTAAGTGAATTAATTCCTTTTAATTAATAACAGTAAATACTTTTTTGTATTTTATTTTTATTTATATAAATGAAATATATAAATGAAATGAAATAAATTATGAAACTGCGCAACTGTCCAATTTATAGTAAAATTTAAAGGACCGAATTTTTTCAATTATTTTCCTAATGTGAATTTTATCAGTTTATACTTTGACTCGTCAGCTAATCAGAAATAGATAATTCTTGTTCTGAAGAACATATTTCTTTTTCCTGCTGAACGCTGTAGAAGCTATTGTAATACGAGCATCAATAATATCTTGCACACCTATTCTAGGAACCTACCCTCCAGGAAATGGAAACATTCCCGGATATAAACAGGAAACATTTCATGGAATGTAGGCAGCATTCCCTTCCACTAGACACTCCATTTCTTTTTTTACATAGCATGTCATTAAAAGGAAACATTCCTCTCTGCTGTGTTAAAAAGTGAATTGGAAGCAGTCGTCTCCCTTGTTCTAAAAATTAATGTTTAAACATTCCTCTCCCTTGTTATGAAAATGTCCGGCCAGGATTCAAACCCCGGACTCCTTAGCGACAGTCAAACGCGCTACCACTAGACTATCGAATTCTATAATAAGCGGCTAGGAAACAATGATATTAATATTTTCTGTTGTCATTGCTTGGCAATAAGTAAATGTTTCCACATGCATTATTAAAGAAGCGGTTTAGAAACAACATAAAAACAAAACTACTCTTAAGCTTCCGAAAGATACGGAGGGAAATGTTTCCTTATCATTTTTAGATGAAAGCCTTCCGATTTTTCCTTTAGGGTGATTTTCAGAAAATACTTATAATAAATATACAATTTCTTTTTTCGTTTTTATTATAGCCTCCTATTTATTTAAAAGCCAATACTATAAAAACATTATAATACTTATAAGTTCATTAGGGTTCTCATCTAAGCATGTAAACATGTATAACATTTAAACTTTTGATGAGCGACAAAGTGTAAATAGCGTAAATGTCGAAAAATGACAACTGTGGCTGCAACAAAATGATGACCCTTTTTTCAATTTCAAATCTTCTAAAAACCTTTTTTAACACAGAAAAATAAATAAAATGTGTGCATATTTACTTCAACTACTTTAAGTAAGTAATAATTAGCGCCAAAGGCAACCCTCCACACGCAGAAATTAACATGCCAATTCACACTACAAAATAGCCTCAGAAATGATGTAAACTTACGCCCATACAAAATTTGACAGATAGTTTACGCGCATGTAAGTTCACAATGTTTATGGGTCAGTTACATATATGCTTAGATGAGAACCCTTATTATTTCTTAGCATTATAACAGTGAGACCACGTTTGATGATACTCGGCTGAAAAAAAATCATGAAAAATTTGATAAATTTTTCAAGACTCCTGTTTTACTCCTATTTATAAATGATCTTTTTTCAGTTTATTATTGGGCAGCTTTCGGTTACACCAAACTATTTAGGTAGGTAAATTTTTAATGAAAGAAACATAAACATTTTACAAAAGTAGGTAAGACATACATACTATATGTCCTAGATGTCCCGGCAGACGTTGTTGCTTTGCCCTTTCCATAGGTACTGCGAAGAGTTTGATTTGGTGAAAGATCAAAAGAGATTGTTGGCTCTCTTGGAGGATGCTACGCAGCTAGCACAGATTTCGATTTGTAACAAAAATATGTTATAATTCGGTGGTATTCAAGTTTTTTCAAACAAATTTAGTTACAAATGGGTTGTATTAAAGTTTCAAATAAGTAATTTGTAACAAATCATTCGTTTTTTTGCAAATAAGTTAAACTGCGGTGTTAATTATGTTACGAATAAATGCACTTGTTGTAAAGATGTTTCATAAAGTTTTGTAAAAAAATAAGTAATTTTTACGTTAAATTAACATTATTACAACATTTCTTTTTGTAGCACCTATACAAAATGTTTGTGTATTGTAATTGTAACAAATACAGTAACGAGTTAGCAACCTAGATGCGACTAAGTTGCTTTATGTTTATATTAAGTTATATCAATGTCACGACAACTAAATAAATGTTAAAAACTTCGGTTTGAAGATGTTTTTATTAAGTTATAGGAAAGTCACTACAGCTAAATGTTTCCAGTTTTGCTGTGACGCTTTAAAATGCCATAAGCAAAATATAAAATTTATTGTTCACAAAAAATTCTGTGTTGCTTGTCAATTTCTTTGTGTAGGCTTTTACTACCATGTAATCCACTTTTGTTTTATTTCAGCGTTCAACGAGACTACCAAATTGAAAAAATTTTTCGTTGAATGGCAATGAATTATTGTGAAATTATGAGAATTTGTTTTGTTGCAAGAAGGTTGATATGAGGTTTTTATTCAGTTGCTACAACTTTAAGAAACATTATTATAACTAAAAGAACGTAGTTAGGAAAAATAACGTTGAATTTAGGTTTTTATTAAGTTGCAAGAACATTGAAAATAATCATTGCAAACATGTGCTGTATCAAGGATATTATTAAGTTGATGCAAGTTTAAAAAGCATAATTGTAACTTATTAAATTTTGCTTGATACAAGAACGATGTATTGAGGTTAATATTCTGTTGCAAGAACTTTAGAAAAAAAACCATTGCAGCTTGTATAATGTAATTAGTTACATGAACGTTGTATTGGAGTTCAATTTCAGTTGCAAGAAGTTTTGAATAAAATTGTTGTAAATAAATGCTGCATTAAGGTTGTTATTCCAGTAGCAATAATTTTAACAAAATATTTTTAACTTTTGATATTTAGTAAGTTGCAAGAACTATGTATTGAAGTGTACTACTATGTATTGAGTTGCAAGAACTTTGGAAAAAGTGTCTAAAAACTTCATACTCGCCATATTTGATTATTTTTCTTCACTATGAATTTTGATTGGAATAAATTTAAATACGATTTTCTTTAGTACTTGTTATTTTTTTTTTTTAGAATTTTCAGTACAATTTAACTCTAGGCACTTAAAAAAATATATTTAGCAATATATAAACATTATTACGCAGAAATTGCAAACCCGAAATATTTCTTATTTCCAAATTATTTTTTTAATTTTTATTTTTTGGGTGGCGCGTGAGTTTTCTAGAGGTAAAACACAAACATTCATCGGGGAAATTTCATCACTCAGGGAAATATTGAATTTTGTACACGGCTGCCATGAAAAAGATGAGGCTGTAGTAGCCATACTAGAGTTATAATATATGAAATGAAGTCACCTTAGCTGAAAGTTTATTGCAAGCACTTTATGTAAGCTCTCATAGCCCTAATTGAATCTGCAATAATCATAAAAAAAAAACAAAAATTATTTTGAGCGTCTTTTGAAAATAAGAGCTGTGGTTACAGTTGTGATACATTCAGTATTGTGGCTACTGCAACCAACTTTTAAATCTTGCGTGTAGAGAAACTCTAATACGGCTATTGTAGCCTCAATACGGTTTTCACGCTTTTACTGAAGATACTAAAACCACAAAAGACAAATTTCTCCATTTTAGTTTTGGCTTTGCAGCGTGCTTGTTGGCAAATTTTAAAAAAATTGCTTTTAAAGTTAATCGGTATTTACTTTGATAATCGCTTTACTTTGATAATAAATATTATGCCTATTGTATTGAAAAAGGCATAGACTATTTTACAATTCCATTGTCTAGGACTATTTGTAAGCATATTTCAGATGCATGCTTATGGTTTGTCGTTTATAATATGCGATTTTTAAAGTTCCATAAAAAAAAATTTTTTAAATATAGTTTGTAAAGATCTATGAACAATTAAAATTTTATATTTATTTGATCAAAAAAATAATATTTTTCAAATGATTTGAAATAAAAATTTAAAAAATATTTAAAAATAACACTTTTATTTTGCAAACGGCATTAAGAAATTGGTGATTACCTTAAAAGCACAGAGGTAAGTAGCTTAAATAGAAAAAGTTCTGAAAACCTCAACATAAGGATTTATGGCTATCAAAACCGAATTCCTCTCACCATTGCAAAAGGCGCTGTTATGACCCCTCCACAATTCGACTGCCAAACCGAATTCCTCTCACCATCGCAAAAGGCGCTGTTATGACCCCTCCACAATTCGGCTGTCAAAACCGAATTCCTCTCACCATCGTAAAAGGCGCTGTTATGACCCCTCCACAATTCGGCTGTCAAAACCGAATTCCTCTCACCATCGTAAAAGGCGCTGTTATGACCCCTCTACAATTCGGCTGCTAAAACTGAATTCCTCTCACCATCGCAAAAGGCGCTGTTATGACCCCTCCACAATTCGGCTGTCAAAACCGAATTCCTCTCACCATCGTAAAAGGCGCTGTTATGACCCCTCCGCAATTCGGCTGTCAAAACTGAATTCCTCTTACCATCGCAAAAGGCGCTGTTATGACCTCTCCACAATTCGGCTATCAAAACCGAATTCCTCTCACCATTAAAAGTTCTTACAACTTTCTGTGAGGTTGTCAAAACCGGCAGAGCATCTCTTAAACAGGAATCTAACAGCCCATATGGAAGTTGTCAGAGCCTCGCATATTAAATTTTTTGAGAACCGTAATATTACGGCTAGAAGAAGCGAAGTTTTGATAGCATCGCCAGTTCTGTAAGTGCAGTTGTAATTACGTTGCAATTACGATTTATATCTGTATTGGCGACTCTTTTGCGACACTTTTACAACCTTTTTGTGCTAGCTGGGTAGTGACCTTTAAAGAGTTCATATGTTATGGATCAAAATACTTAGCGCCTAAGCTCTCACCTAAAAACCTCTAAATACAAATATTTATGCTAATTGTATGAGCGGTTTAGGAGTTTTTGGTAGTTTTGAAAAAGATTTGTACTACAACGCCCTCTGACGTTAAAGATAGATCAAATTTGATGGCGTCAAAACACTCATTATACCTTAAAACCTCGTTATGCAAAATATCATGCTAATCGTGTAAATAACTATGGAGTTTATGGCTGTTTACCCGATCTGGCGCCTGTTTATCAATATCTACTTACTTTTTAAGCTGTTTTGATCATTCTTAACCCTTCAATAGTAAAAACTGAAAACGAAATACGAAAAAAAAATTTGTAAAGGCACAGTTTATATACATACAGTGTTGCGCAAAGTTATAGCAACAAAATAAGTGCGCTGCAACAAAATCGTGTATCTTTTTTAATATTGGGGACACACAAAAATGATTGTAAGAATCAAAGCATATATTCATACATCATATATAAAACAAATCAATTTCAAATTTGGTTTTGTTTTTTTTTTTTAATTAACCGTTTCGGGACGACAGGGATGTTTTTATCCCAGAAAAATTTGAAAAATCATATCTCTGAAAATTCTCACACGATTTGGTTGAAAACCGTCCCAAATCATTATTTATATTCTTCTCTACAAAAAATTTAATATAGCTGTCAATATAACACATCAAGCTTATGTCAAAAGTCATAAATCAGTTCGCGCGGTTTGAGTTGCTAATAAGACCATCGACAAAAGCTCAAAAAACAAGTGTTTTAATTGTGGAAAAAAGTGTCATTTAGTAAAGTTTTACTCAAACAGTTGTTATTTCATAGAAAATATAATCGAAAACCAATAAAAAGATATTTTTCTGAATTTGCGGCTTAGGTAAGTTTCGTGGGATAAAATCATTCCAAAACTGTTTATTTGTGGGACGTTAACATCCCAACCGTACTCATTCACATTATTTTTCTTAGAAAGATATGGACGGAAAACGGAAACTGGCGACTCCAGAAATTGTGGATTTTCTTAATAATTCAAGCAATGATGAGGATGATCCATTTGCTGCTAGTGATTCTTCTTATAGTCCCAGTCAGGAAGCCAGTAGTGCTTTAGAAGAGGAAGAAGACACGGATCATAGTAATGAAGGAATGGAAATTGTTGATGCGAATGACACTGCAAATGATATTTTCGATGACTCTGACGAAGAAATATTTGAAGTGGAACGTCTGGATGAAGAAATTGTTTCTGATTGGCCAAACAATGTTATAATTTGGTCAAACCCCCTACCAACATTCACACCACGATTTACAGTTAGTGAAGATCGCACCGTTAGCCATGGAGGAATACCTCGAGGATTGAAGCCTGTGGAAATATTTTTCAAGCTGCTGCCTAGAAGTTTTGTTCATCACATTGTTCATTCTACTAATGAAAGGATTGATATTTTCAATAGCAGCCATCCTAAAAACAAACGTGCAAAAACCGATTTCGGCGAAATACTTATATTGCTTGGATGTACCTTTGTTATGTCATATAATCGAGTGCCATCTTTGAAGGACTATTGGTCGAATAGCACGTCATTGGGTAATGCATAAAAGCAATGTCCAGAGACCGGTTTTTACACGTTATGTCAAAACTTTATTTTTCTTCCTTATCATTCCAACCTGATCCAAAACCAAAAACTTATTTCGTTGATGATTTGGTAGATTGTCTAAAAAAAAACTTTAAAAAATATAGATTAGACTCTCCGTTCCAAAGCATTGATGAATCTATGACAAAATTTCTAGGCCGCTCTGCGTTGAAGCAGTATATGCCACTAAAACCTGTTAAGAGAGGCATAAAACTATGGATGCGATGCGACAGTTTGACAGGCTATACGTACGATTTTAATATATATTCCGGAAAAGAAGACCATTCCTATCAATCATCCACATTAGGCGAACGCGTTGTCATGAAATTGTCAGCGACTATCAGACACCCTGACAGAACGTTGTGCTTTGATCGCTTTTTCACGTCAGCAAAATTAATTAATAATATACCGTTTCCAGCCTTAGGTACTTGTATATCTAACAGAAAAAATTTACCAACTTTTACTGAGAAACTAAGCAGAGGAGAATATGTCTTCAAGAGCAATTCGTCTGGTACTTTGGCAGTGGTTTGGCAAGACACAAAACAGGTTATGCTGCTTAGCAACTGCCATAAAGCTTCAGTGGACACTGTTACAAGAAAACAGAAGGATGGCAAAAAATAGATATAACATGTCCGGATATTGTAAAAACGTACAGAAATCTAATGGGTGGCGTAGATTTGGCAGACAAAATGAGTACGTTGTATGAACTTGACCGGAAGTCAACGAAATGGTGGCGAAAAGTTTTCTTTCGGCTTATGATGACATGCGCTGTCAATGCGTGGATAATCCATGCGGAAACAAATCATCCACGGCAAAAAAGAGAACCATTTTTGGGATTTTTAGTGGAGCTTTCCGAATCTCTCATTGACGAAGGAAGCAAGCAAGCGAAAATACGACGCAAAGTTCGAACAGGACCCCTCAGCACTATGAAAAAACGTATGAAACAAAATCTGGGGGACCATTTACCAACACGAACAAACAAGCGACAACGGTGCGTAAATTGTACTAAAAACGGAAAAGAAAGTCGCACAAATCAGCTTTGCATTGCCTGCAACTTGGCGTTTTGTAAAAAATATTTCACACCTTGCCATAGAAACTAATTAAAATAATTTTATGCTACAATAAATATTATAAAAGAATAAAATAAATTGAAATAAAGTAAAATATATTCTGATTTTATTATTCAAATTTTGCTTTTCAGGTGTGTTTGGGATGTTTTTGTCCCAGGACGATATCTCCTTTTCGGAACGTCCTAAAAATATATTATGAAATTTCTTTTCTTAAAACAACATTAGGAGACTATATCTAAACTCTTTTTTAAGATTGATGGCCACAAAAGTTCTCGTCCCGAAACGGTTAAATTCCAAATTGATGTGGCTACATTCAATTTGTCTGAGAGCAAAACAAAAGCAACAAAACTTGAAAAATGTAAAAAGAGAACAGAAGTTCCAAGAATTACCGGTAAAAGTTCCGTTATTGTAAAGCACATGTTGTTTGTAAGTCATAAACATTTAAATTTAGTTTTGTTTTTGCGCAGGTTGTGACATTGACTGTTCCATTTATAATGGCAAGTTTTAAATACTGTGAAGCTCTTAAATTGAAAATTATTTCCGAATATACAAACGGAAATTCACAAATATCTAACGTGAAACAGTTTTTTGATAGTAATCAGTCAATAGTTTGCAGATTAATAAAGAAATATACCACCCCAAAAGACGTAACAACGGTACATTAAAGAGAGCGGCCGCGGAAGACATCGCTGCGTGATGACAGGAACATTTGTGGCGTGTTCAAACGAAATGCATTTGCCACATCCAAAGAGGTTGTTCGGACACTTGATTTAGATATCCATCACAGCTAGGGTTGCCACATGCTAAATGAGTTTCGCCTGGATTTTTCAAAAAATATCTGGATTTTTCCGTTTTCAACTGGACATTGACAAAAAAATGGGCATTTTATAAAAGAATAAGAAATACATCATTTTTTATTGACTTATTAAAAAAAAAAATAAAAAAATAAAAGCTATTCATAACATATAAATGTAAATGTGTACATCAGAGAAAAACATAAAAACAAAACAATTCACTTATTTCTAAAATAGTTTTCAAAGGCGTTGAACTTCATAAAAATAATAAAATGGCCATTGGCCGTTATAACACTGAATTTGTTAAAAAAAAAAACTAGTTTTTCCATAAATATTTAGTACTGGAACGGGCAGATTGAACCAATTTATTGGCTTTTACTGTTTTTAAAAATGCATTAAATGCTTTACAGTCTTCACTATAGTTGAGTCTTATAATAGTTCAGATTTTATGAGATCAATTGCCATTCTATTTCTCTCCTTAGAATATAAGTCATTTAAAAGGCTAAACACCTTTTCGCAGTAAGCACTACTTATTGGTATTGGAAAAATAAAATAAATGATTTTGCGTAAGTTTTTTATTTCCTCATTATCAAATTTAGGAAAAAACGCCGACCAAATTTTATCGTTTGGTATATTTTTCGGAAGATTATCGTACGCATTTCGTAAGAAACAGTAGTCTGTGTATAAATCATCACTATTAACACTTTGCTTTAACCCCAAAACTTCAACTGTTTCTTCGAGTGCCTCCCACGAAATTAACTTCGATTTAAGACAAAATAAAGATCAACGTTTTTTAATAGAATTATCGCTGTAGTCATAGTGCGTTTCCAGATATTGCACCGCAGTTTTTAAAAACTTTTCAGCATCTTGCTCAAAAATATTCCTTTCATGGTCGGAAAGTTGTTTAATAATAGCTTTCGATTTATTTCCATAAAATGTATCATGCAATCTATTTATTAAGTTCTGCTTCAATTTTCTCACAATGGTATCCACATCAACAATAGCACAGTCGTCTTTCTCCAAAGCCAACACTGCTGAACGAAACTATGGTAATACATTATGTATAAAATACAAATATGCCTCTGATATTCCCTCTTCAAAGCATTTCTCGTCTTCATTTATTATTTCGGATATTTTTAAATTTTTGGAAAAAAACGCCCATAATTCTTTCCGAGTATTTTCTTCACCCTTTAAGAGGAAATATCTTTTTACAGCTGGCCAGGCTAGAATAAGACGATCTACCGCTGGAAACAGCGAAAGCCATCGCGTAGGCACATGGCGAAGAAGATTTTTGTATTCCAATTTAGCAAACTCAAAACATTATTTTAATTTTCGCGTGGTGGTCGCCGAAGAACTAAACTCATTGAAAGTCTTAATTACAATATTTTCAATATCAACTGTTTTTATAATGTTTTTGTTGACTTCTACAAGTTTTTGAAAAACGGAATTGCGAACGCCATAATTGACTGCTGCATTATCTGCACTAAATGAAGAAATCTGATCTATTTGTAACGTGTTACTTTCAGTAATTCGCTTTTAATTCTCAAATATGTCCATAGATCCGCCGTACGAATCTTTGTAAAAGTCTAAGAGTTTCTTACAAATTCCTGTTTTCGGGTTGAAATATTGTACAGTATATGCATAAAATTTTAAATTCCCTAAACTTGCACCATCATAACCAATAGAAAAGTATAAACAATTTTTGATATTGGCTACGACCAGCTCTTGAGCGAAAGGTGCCAATACGTTTCGTGTAATTGCTGCAGCTTTTGTGCGGCCACATGAAATATGTGATGCTATTTTACTGCCGTGAAACACGTCTTTAACGAGTTTCATGTGGCAATCGAGTCTGTTGAAACTTAATCCATGGATGACATTATGAAAAATCGATGTCCAGCCCAGGTTCTGACATCATCTTCTGCAGGATTGTTTACTTTGGTAAGAAATTTACTTAGGCTACCGGAAATTTGCTTAGATGACCTTATATGCTGATGCTGTTTAGTGCGAAAATGCTTCTGTAAAGCTTTACATCCTTCGTATTTAATAGTGACTTCGACTTGGCAAAACAAACATATGGCTGTGTAGTTATAATTCTTTTTAATCCAATCGGCATAATCTGGCAATTTGATCCAGTTGTCCAAAAATATAGTAAGCCTCCTCTTTGTGGAAGGCTCTGGCTGCTCTTTTTCAATATCTGACATGGTAAACCTTAATAAGCAATATTCATTTATTTTCGATATTATCTTTTAAAATGTTAATTGTACTTACAAATTGCGAGTTAATTTTTATATATGTTGGCTTGAGAGAATGGTAAACTTTTTAATCAAGAATTTCAAATTTATGAACAGCTGATCTCGACAGTGTTGGTAACTTTGAAACTTTAAATCACGGAGCCGATACAAAAATATTTTGAACGCCTGAGCTTTACAACGCACAAATATTTATAAATTATTACATATTATAGTTTTGTTTTTGTTTTGGTGAAAAATATCTACAAAAATATTATCTGAACATTTTTTGAAAATCTGGACTCTGGACACGGGACAAAAAATCTGGACAATCCAGACAAATCCAGACCATGTGGCAACCCTAATCACAGCACTGTTTGATGACGAGCCGTTGAGAACGATTAAAGAAGTTACAGACCGGCAGAGAAACCTTTGCTTACAGCTAAGCATAAAAAACAAGGTGAGGTGTTACAATTTAAACAATTCTGTCTGAAATTGTGACAACAAGTTGCAATTTATTGTTTTTTAGACTCAGTCTTGCAAAAGAGCACCTAAATTGGACCATTCAAAAATCGAAAACCGTTTTTAGCGATGAATCAAAGTTCAACTTGATTAATTCAGATGGGATGTGCGAAACTGCAAAATAAATTTTAAGCACGGAGGCGGTGGCATTATGGTCTGCACTTGTTTTTCCCATAATGAAGTTGAACCATTTCAAAAAATCGAAGGTAAAACTTTCTGGTCAAAAGTTTTCCAATAAGAAGCCCTGAAACTTAATTGGGAACATATACCTAATACCAACATACCTAATTTAATAGAGTCGATGTCGCTGAGGTGTGCAGGGGTTATCAAGAATAATGAATCTTACACCAAATAATAATTGGCTTTTGTTTTGCTCTCAGACAAACTAAATGAAACCACATTAATTTTAAATTTAATAAAGAAAACAAAACCAAATTTAAATATGATTTTTTTTTAATATGATGTATGAATATATGCTTTGGTTCCCATAATCATTTTTGTGTGTACCTAATATTTAAAAAGATACACGATTTTGTAGCAGCGTACTGATTTTGTTGCTATTGTTTTGCGCAACACTGTATATAGCACACACCTCCAAATGACAAGACATGAGCCTTTAAAAAATTAATATTAACAATTTATATTTCACGAGAGTGATTTTCTTTTGTTTTGAACTTTAAAAACCATCAACTTAAACATAGACTAGAATTAATGAATATCGAATTTGGAAACGTAAATATATGCTGTAAATGTATAAAAAAATATCCACACAACGATAACTTCAATTCAAAACAAAACATCTTTTCATTTTATCAATCACATCATTTTGATAATAAAAAAAAAACACTGAATAAATAAATAATAAATTACTATCACACATTTAATGTTCTCATTTAGGAGAAAAATAAACAAATCACAAAAATATTATGAACGATTTTGTAGATCTGTAAGCCCCACACATATGTCTAGCAACATATACATACATATGTATATGCTGATGTGTATACAAATTGTTTGTGCTGCATTTATCAAAGCATGCCTGGGTGACAGTATTAAATCAATCTTCATCCGCTTAAAAAGCCATGAAAACATAAAAAAACATAACATATCGTAAGCAAAGAAAAACATTAAATTTTTCCAAATTGAATTCAAAACGCAGATAGAGAAAAGGACAGAACGTTTTAAATAACGTTAATAAAACAAAAGCGGGTACATACACTTGAAAGCAAAGAAAAGAAGCAACACTGGCAGCACACACGGCAAGCATTAATTACATATTCAAAAAGGGGAAAGAAAAAAAAATGCCTACAAAAACTAGAAAACATTAAAAAAAACCGAAGCGTTTGAAAACTAAAGAAAATAACATTTAATTCAAAACCCGAGATCAATGCCACAACTTCAAACCTACAAGACAGGGCTGCAATGAAAGGACAAAGCTACCCAGTGGTAAATTGGCACATAAATAATTTTTTTTTTGTTTTCAATTCAAATTTCTTGGTGTAATTTATTAAGCAAAACAATTAAAAAATGTGTGAACATTGCCAAATCGAAATTCTAAGCTTTTTTTCTAAACATAGATAATCTTTACATAGATTATATATACATGTCAAACTTTGTTCTGACTTAAGCAAACAGATTATTAATCAGATTAATCTTTGAAGAAGAAATATGGAGGGAATGCGAATGTAGGTTCAAACTCTTTAAAACAAAAGTGCGCACAGTAAAAAGACACTCTTGGGAGAACTTTTGCTGAAGCATAGGAAGCTACTCTCAAAGCAGTTTTCCATTTAGAGTCAACTACGCAAAGACAATAGGCGATTTTCTTTATCCAAATAGAGTAGGGCGAGAACTGTCCAAATAACTGCTCGTGCTACATTTTTTGTTTTGAGCGCTCAGAGAACCAAATTGGTGTTTGTTTCTTCATTTTGAGCGCAATCAAGCCCTACTCTACATGCACCTACTCATGTGATGAAGTAAATTATGCGCCTAACAGATCACATAACAAAACCGATGAAATGACAGATGTAAATCGAATTAAAGTTATTATTAAAGTGCAGCGTTGCGATAGCGAGATATAATTTAAGCATTTGCTCAGATGGTTTGTAAAATAAAATAATTAGTTACATTTTGACAGTTTGTAATCAATGCGTTTCAAAATGAGTTCAAACGCACTACACCTTCCCTACTCGGATCATTATTTGAGTGATCAGTCTCTGTGCGCCTAATGGTAAGTGGACGGAGAGCAATCAGGAATCCCTCGAAATTCATTTAAAGGCACATTTTCCTGCCTGTACTGATCCCTCTAAACACTATCGCAATATGAAGATACTAGACAAGCCCGCTACAGGATCCACATAACTTAATAACGTCGGATAAAATCCTGTGGGCTATGAACTCGTTATCGGGATATAAATTTTCCAGACCAGACAGTATAATTCCTACCATGTTGCAAACGGCCGAATTACGAGTCGTCCCGTGACTTGAAAACATATTTAACGAATTTATCTGGTAAAACTATGTGTCCGCGTATCCTGGAGGATCTGCTGTGCGTTGCTAAAGAGGGGAAAGGTTTAGGTTAAACTATCAGCAGTAGAGAAAATGAGCATATTGCAATGCACACTGTCCCAAAACATTATTTTTTTTTTGCTCAAGCTGTTTTTCGAAAGCTTTTTTGCGAGATTTTTTGAAGATTTTTTGGAAGAGGTTTAGTAGTGGCACTAATCGGTTTTTCGAAAATTTTTTCGAACTCCAAGCAAAAGTTGGTCAATAACAGACATTTTCTAAGTCTTTGAGTCGTCATTTCATTTAAATCAGAAGTTTTGGCAAATTTTTATGTGTTTTTGGGTGTCACATATTGCATTTTTTCGTAAAATTTGCGTAAATATTTTAAAAAACGCTTCATAGCTTTTTAGAATTCCATCAAAATGAAAAAATGTAGTAATGCAGTTTGAAAATGGTAAAATTCTAAGCAATTTAAAAATAAATATTTTTGATTTTACTCCTGCCGTTTCAAAGTTAAAGCCTTTAAAACTTTTTTCGTTGCCTGAAAACTTTTCGAATTTAAACAAGGCATTGTCTTTCATTCAACAAAATATAGTGAAAATTTTGAAGCATCGGTAAGTTAACATTATTATGAACAAGTTCAAAAAATTATTGGGGACCTTCATTTTACAATAGATTTGCCTTTCTTAAAATTGAGACGTGTATTTTTCAAGTTGCATAAAAACAGACAAATACACCATTTCAAAGAGCGTCCAAAAACCTACTCTAATAATCAGCTAGTCGAGGAAGTCGAAAATAAAAACATATTCTTTCCGTAGGCTACCATTGAATCAAAAAAAAAAATCAAAAATACAAAATAAGAAAAATCTTTACTTTTGGTTAAAAAATCATATATTTTCTTTACGATTTGTAAAAGATTTTGAAAGTCTGTTTCAGACATTATGAAACAATGTTCTGCGACATCATTTACTACTTGTAATTGTTGAATAATGTGCTTTGCTTCCTGAAACGGTATGTTGCTTTTCCATTCTTCTGGGTCGGTTTGTAAAAAGTCAATTGAAATATTGCAGGCTTCAAAAAGAAAAAGACTGGCTTTAGAAATAAAATTTTGGATTTGCTTACTTTTTACCAATTTGATTTACCAATTTTTTATGTATACTCTTAAAATGAATGAACTGAACTCGAGCAAGGCATCAATCTTTGAATTGACTATGAATGATCGCGGCTGGTTTTGAAAAATTCATATTTTTAACTAGTATATTATTTTCATCATCTAGCGAGCTCTATTAATGACTCCTGGAGCTTTCATTGATGAACTAGTTCCCAAATTATCACTCAAAAAAATAATAAATAGCTCTTTATAATCTTCTCTTGGTTGCAAATTGTCCAGTTGGCCTTTTAAAAACCTAATTAAACCCTCACATATGAATTTTGGAATAATTTTTGCAACTTTTTTGTGATTAATGCAGTCCGAAGACTTATTCTTATCAATAAACACACCTTTGCTGCAAGGTACCGAAAATTTTGACGCGTGGCGAAGTACTTTGTTCTTCAATGTTAAAGAGCCTTGAATGCTGACCCGGCTACAAGTTCTAACATGTGATGTCGGCATACCAAATAAATTATGTCTCTCTTAAGTTTTTGGCAAAGCAGCTCACATGCACCAATATGAACTCCAGTGTTGGAGCTTGTTGTGTCGGTGGACATAAATTGTATGTTTTCAGTCAAGTTTCAGTTCTTTGGCATTTGAAACACAGCTTCAGCTTGGTCTTCTCCTCTTCCTGACGGCAGTGGTACTCCCAGAATTTTTGGTTCTACACTTCCAGTAACGCTAATAGAAAGCACACAAAATCATTTTTAATTGCATTTTAACTTTTCTAATCCACAATGAACTTTTTGAACATGCTTCTTTTGAACTACTCCGTCGATGATCTGACATGATGATGATGACGGGAAAACCCGATTAGCGCCACCTCTTAACCTCTTCCAAAAACTCTGAAAAATATTTCAAAAATACTTGACCTCATAAGCCTTCGAACAAAAGTTGAGCAACTATTTAATTCGAAAAAAATATTCTTTTGGGACACCCTAATGTACACCCCTTACATCAATCTACCAAGAAACGATATGAAATTAAGCTTAGTGCCAAGAAAGAGTGGGACAGCGAGATAATATCGCAAGTCAAAAAACCAAACAGTATATCATGGTATACGGATGGCTCCAAAACAAACACTACGTAGGTATAGGCGCAGGGGTGTATGGGCCAAGCACTCTGAACCTATGGAGATAACACCATTCTCCAAGTGGAAATCCTAGCCATACAGCTGTACGCGCAATTCAAACTAGACCGGAAATACAAAGGTCAGGATATAATTGTGATGTCAGACAGCCAAGCAGCAATTAAAGCATTAGCTTCCTGTGAGATATCATCAAGAATAACATGGGAATGCCTAACAAAGCTCAATGAACTAGGTAAAAATAAAACTGTTAGTATACTGTGGGTCCCAGGACACAAAGAAATACAAGGTAACGAGGAAACCGATGGCTTAGCGCGACGGGGTGCAGCCACAAAGTTTATAGGACCATAACCATTCTGCGGATTGAGCACATGTTAAGTTCTTTCTTGTTGAGTTTTAAAAAAAAAAAACAATTTTTTCATTTCATTTCATTTCATTTATTTCAATCAATGGATTTTTAATCCTTACTGACTATACAAAATTAATAACTTAAAAACTAGATATGCATACAATATATCACAAAATTAAGTTTCTTATCTATAGATATTCAAGAGACGGTTATTAAATATTGTCCTTGATACAGTAAAATCAATCTCATACATAATTGATATTCTATTAAATTCACACAAAGTTCTTGTTATTGGAGAATTTGAAGCATAATTTGTCCTATGCAATCTAACATAAAACAAAGGATTAAATCTTAATATTCTGGATGGAACATTAAAGTTTATTAGTCCCAGCAAGTATGGGCAATCCGTAATACCAGAAACAATGTTATATACAAATAGCAAGGACATAATAGTCCTTCTATTCTCTAATGAAATTAGGTTAATAAGCCTACATCGAGCATCATAGGAAGGGAGAGGATCCAAAAAATTTAAGGATCGGAACGCAAATTTGATAAACTTGCGCTGAACACGTTCCAATCGATCAATGTGATTTCTATAAATGGGACGGATCAGTAAACTCTTTCTATAAATACGGATCAGTAAACTCTTTACTATTTCGCCTAATAAAGGCTAAAAGAGAGTACGACTTGGGAATTATATAGTTAAGATGATTTATAAAAGTGAATTTGGAATCAAAAATGACTCCTAAGTCTTTTATAAAAGAAACTTTTTTTAAAGGCTGATCGTTCAAATAAAATTCAGTTTGAAGAGTATTATTCAATTTAGAAAATGTCACATGGTAACATTTCTTTAAGTTTAAGAGTAAACGATTATTACAACACCAGGTGTATACATTATTTATGTCTTTTTGAAGAGCTAGTTTATCATTTAAATTTGCAATGCGTGAAAAAATTTTCAAGTCATCTGCAAATAAAAGAAACTTTGAACTTGAGAAACAATTGCTAATATCATTTATAAAAATAATAAAAAAAAGGGGGCCCAAGATACTACCTTGAGGAACACCCGAGGAAGCAATATATGACAATGAAGTTTTACTTTCAACTGTCACCATACAAAGTCTTTTACTAAGATATGAACTAGCCCAGGACAAAAAATTCGAGTGAAATCCTAGTTTCGCAAGTTTATTCAATAACAGGCTATGTGAAACCTTATCGAATGCTTTTGAAAAATCCAAGTACGTGGCATCAACTTGAGCGCCCTCTTCAAAAGTAGATATGCAATAGTCCGTAAAAATAGCCAAATTCGTTATTGTAGAACGATTTGGCATAAAGCCATTCTGAGCAGTGGAAATTATGCTTTTAATTTCAAAAGATAGTTTTAATTTCACAATACTTTCAAATAGTTTTGAAATGTTTGAAAGTTTGGATATAGGCCTATAATTTGAAATATCATTTTTAGCACCACTTTTATAAACTGGAGTAATAAACGCAATCTTCCATTTCAAAGACTTATTAAATATTTCAATTTCCATATTTCAAAGACTTATTAAATATTATTCTGAGAGGAGTTGAAAGAGTATAATGGCATTTCTTTAAGAGAAATGAAGAAAAGCCATCAATATCATTTTTTTGTGAATTTTTTAAACTAAAGATAGAGTTTAACACATCAATATCTGAGATTTTTAGGGAGCCAAAGTTGATATTAGCTTCAAAATTTAAATCTGAATCAATGTTTTGATTATTATCAACAACAAAATTAGAGGAGAAATATTTTGCAAAAAGATTAGCTGATTCAGATAGCGACTGAGATGATTCATTCCCATAAAACATTTTAGTCGGAAAACAAGATGAGGATTTTTTAGAATTAATAAAGCTCCAGAAATACTTAGGATTGCGTTTAATATTCGACTCATATATACTTATATACTGCTTATAAAGGAATTTGTTTAGAAAGTTGAATTCTCTCAAGTAATGCTGATGTTTTAAATGGTATTCTAAATTGTTAGTGACTTTATATAGTTTAAAGAATTTATTTCTTAAATTTTTTAGTTTCTTTAGACCATGTGTATACCATGGTAATTTAAAAGCTTTATTAGGATACGTTGGAATATTTCTGCTAAAAATATCTAAAATTTTTGATTTAAAGTACAAGAAGGAATCATAGGTATTCAAATTCTTCAAATTATGCTCCCAATTTTCGCCTGTTATAGCATTATTTAATTCTTCAAAATTGTAACTGCTGAAGTTATAATTTAGGTTAGATGTTATAGGATCTGACACTTTACATGCAAAATTATAAAAAGTAATATTAAGTTCTAGAGGTAAATGATGTAAATTAGGTTCACAAATCGGAATTTGACATGGTTCAATATTAAAATTAAAATTTTTACTAATGAAAATAAGATCTAGAAATCTATTTAATCTATTAGGAAAATTATTTATCTGCGTTAAATCTAGACTAAAAAATGAATCAACCAAGTACATTTCATGCGATGAGTTGACATCAGTAGGAATAAGATTATTCTTTTCAAAAGAGTTTGACCAAAATACTTTATTTAAATTAAAATCACCAAGAACACAGTAGTGAGCACTGCTTGGGGAATTTGACGTCAGTTCCAAAATGTTATCAACATGACCCATATAGAGCGAGTCAGGGCTATTCGGGGGAATATAGGATACAATCAGATATAGCAGTTCAGATGATCCATGTATTGACACACAGAGTTGATCCAACAAAGTGTCCGTATTAGTTAGTGAAACAGCACTACAGCATAGTCGAGTTTTTACTGCCACTAGGACACCACCACCCCTAGCACAACCAGTTTTCAAGGCATCTCTATCCTTGCGAAAAACCTGATATAATTTCAGATTAAAATATTCTGCATCAAAAAATTCATCATTGAGCCATGTTTCAACGATAACAATAATATCATATTCTTGTTGAGAAGACCAAAAGTTTAATTTGCTCAGAATTCGTACGAATGCCTGACATATTTTGATAATATATTTTAAGGGCCCTTCCACTTTCAGCATTTACATTTAGATTTATAAATTGCGACGTCGTCGGACCTTTTTGCGAAAAAACTAAAATTTCTTAGTTTTTATGAACTACTTTATTCGGGATCTGTTTTTAGACTGACATTAACAATTTTTATAACTTAACTATATTCCCTAAAGCTGCGCTGTTATCATAAACTGCGCTGCATTAGCTTGTTATTTTGTTATTTCTTATTTTTAATTTTGCTGACTAGGTTTCTCACGATCGTTGCACTGGAGCGGATGCGTGTGCATTCGTAGACCAAGTGTCAGCATTTATTTTAGCGCTTTATGTTAACTTTTTTCGTGTTAACTCACACATTTTATAAAAAAAGAACTAAGAAGGGAGGAGGAGAGGCACAAACGTTCAGACCTTTGAAAAAGCCTCCCAAGGCTAAGACAATCCAAACTGCTCCTGAGGGATTTCAACACTCGGAAAGCAAAATTTTGCATAAGCTTAGGTAAACCAAATCTAAGAATTCTAACGGGGTTCCTTAGAAACTGAAATATCACCTGATGATATTGGGAATGGAAACCGATAGCAACTGCCGTTTCTGTGAAGAAGTAGAGGAGACCCCAATACACCTACTTGCAAATTGCGACTCCGCACTACTTGGTACTGAAAATGGGCGTGATCGGTTAATGTCCACTCCTACCTCCCATACAAATCACACTTCAGAAACTATTTGAGGAGACATAACTTTTACTAAAAATCATTGTGCAAAAAAGGGGCGTGATCCGCCCATTTTTATAGAACTGTCCCATAAGACTACTATTTTGAAATACCTATGGAATTGCATTTTAAAAAATTTTTGTCAAAAATGTTTTATAAATTTTTTTATTTAATTTTTTACATAAATAAAACACTATATACATAAACGCATAAACACTATTAACATATTTAATGCACTAAATACATAATTCAAAACAAAATAATTTACAAAAATTTAGTTTTTTTGAAAACAGTCGTCAATATCTGAATAATTATTATCTAATAAACGAAGCATTTCTAGAGAGTAACATTTTTTTAGCTCTTTATCTGATCTGACATGTCTTAGAAAAGAAATTTTTAGGTCCGATGAGGCTGCTAGCATGTTGAAAAGGTCTTCGTTCTGTCTCTTTCGTGAAGTTTTGCATGTGTTCTGATATCTGAATTTTTGTAGTCCTTATTTTTGGATTCTTGCGCTTCTCCTGACAATTCTCTAATCGGTAAAGATTGATATTCTATAATACTTTTAGCGTGTACCAGCACTTTATGAACGGTAGGCGTACGTTTTTTTTTTCAGGGTATTTTGCTGCAGCAAATCTGCAGTTGTTGTGGCTCGATCAATTGGTAATTTTTAGACGTAATACCTGATATAAAAAAATTCCAATAATCAATTTAAAGTTGTTTGTGTCATTCTCCGAGCATAAGTAAGCTTCAAAAAGATAAGTATGAATAAGTATGATAAGAAACAAAAGGTAAAAAAATTCGACAGAACGAAATCTTTAAAAAAGTGACCTTTTCAGTCAGATGATTTCAAAATTTTTTTAACTGTGACTATTATGGTCCAAAAGTGATCTGCTTACAAAATTTCACCTTTCTAGCTTATAATTTAATTTCTCCGCCCTACTCAGATCGAGACTAAAATGCCTAAGCTCATCGACGCTCCTGTCATCTTCTTAAAAAAAAACAATTTCAAAACTTCACATTTGATTATATCAAAATTGTGTTATGTGTTATTACATATTTGTGAAATTCAATTCTTATAAAAAATACAATGTTCTTTTTTCTTTATAAAATACAAAAAAGTTATTAAAAATGGCATCATGGCATGTTTTCAGCAAACAGATTATTAATTTTCACAAATAGACTTTCCTGTAAGAAAACACGAATAAGGTCAAGCTGTTATCTTAGCAATGAAAAGAAACTGTCATTTTGTAACATCCCACTTACAGTTCTGCATTACAATGTCATCGCCGACAAATTTTTACAAGCTGGTAGTAACTGAGTATATTAGTATAGCCAACAACGAATTGAGCATATTGAAATAACAACAAAAGTAAGTGATATTGACCGCATTCAGCGCAGACAACTGTTGTGAACTGTAATGGTAGCGCTACCTTAGTTCATGATGTTTTTCTCTGAATGTGTTGCTACTCTACACGTCAGAAGTTAGACTCAATTTAATTTTTATGTAAATTTAATTCAATTGCAAAGGTTTCTCACTTAAATTTGCTGCGTTCTTTCTGCGTTTATTAATTTAACAGCGTCAGTGACAGCATCTGACAGTTAAGCAAACAGTTGTGTTCATGTAGCATAAAATTTGTTCGCTCAATTAAAAGGCGTTCGCTACCAAATTTGTACCATTCAGCGAATTTTTACACAACAGTTGCCAACTGTTGTCTGCGCTGAGAGCGGCCATTAAGATGCATGAACTGTCAGAAGTATCAGTGTCAAACTAGATTTTGAAGACACCAACTGACAACAATTACACGTTATTGACATATTCAGATGCAACAACAGCAATACATAGACGCATACAAGCGTAAGGTAGCACTTGTAGATACAGTAACTAGAGTAAAGATACTGCAACGCATCCGTGAGATAACTTTAATGTTTACAACCTCCTCACAATGCAGCAACAACAATAACGATATTTCAGCATTGTGAATCCTGCGTTAGATATGCTCATAAATTACAAAAAAAAAATACCACAACAACAACAACAACAAGAACACAGGCAATAAAACGACACAACATAAGAAGAGTAGAAGTCAAACAAACGGCAACAGCAGCCGGCATCTACGGCAATTTATTTAGATCTACAGAGGGGGAAAAAATAAGCAAAACATGAAAAAAAACTGGCAACGTTCAACACTTTGACAAGGCTTGGCGTGGCATGGCGCTGCTGGGGGTGCTCCAGCTTTCTATCAGCGGTGGACGCCCCTTCTTGTGGGCTTCGACCAACAGCAGCACAACAGCTTGAGTGCCTGAGCTTGGGCTTTGTGAAGAGGCAGGCAGTGAGGAAGCAGCAAGTAAACTATTTTGTGTGACTTGAGTGGCGCGAAGTTTCCCGCATGAGTGTCATTAACGACACGAAATGGTGCAGTCATGACAGCGTTGCCACGTGTTATACTGCTGCAGATATAAGAAACTTGATTGTACATAATTAACGGGGACAATAAAAAGACTAAAATATTGATCAAGATATTGACAACAATGCGTTGGAATCGGTACATCTTGTGCACAAAGCAAAACGTAGACTCGGACAGCGATACAACCAAAAAAGTATCTTAGCAAAATGGATAATTTAAATTAGGTATTTTTACATCTTAAGGAAGCAGTCACACACAGAAAAAAGTGGCCATGCCACTAGTTACAGTAACAACAAACAGTTACTGTAACTTACTACTCAACTGACGCCACCAGCCACAACAGACACTACAACGGCAACAGATTTGAGCCTTCAACTCCTTGTCATTGCATTCGTTCGACTCGTACGCAACTCACCGACAGAACAAAAAAAAAACACTATCAAGAATGTGGCAGTGCATCCTAAGGCTCCCTCCCTTTTGCGCTGATAAACTTTATGATTTTCTCTCCCTGACAGCTTTTAGCACGCGGCTCTACCCCGACTTTCAAGGAAATCATCGCTTTGCTCTCACAAGTAAGAGGCAACAACAAAGGTAGCAACAACAACAACAACAACAGTATCAACTACAAGAATATGCTGCAACTCTACAAAACTAGAAACATCACGAAAACTCGTTGCACAACTACTTAGTACTCGAAGGACTTTGCTATCCTTGCTTCTGCTGCTGCTACCACGCTCCGCACCATATCTGCTATTCGACGTTTGTTCTGTTCCGTTGTCTGTATTTGCATCAGTTTAAGAAAAAGTTGTGTGTTGACACTGGCACTTTCAACTAACTACTTTAATTTTGTTGAAAGATTCCATGCAATTATTGCAAAGGTTTCAGCAGTTTGTTGCCCTTACTTATTGAATAAAGAGTGTTTTGAACGTAAAAAAAGTTAATTTAAATTTACATTTCTATGAAGACATGGAATACATCTGGGACCGAAATTTAACGGATACAATCCATAATCTTTTTAGCGGATGTTAGTACTCGTATGGCACAGGGTTGGAAGATGTAGTTATTTTGTTTTCCTTCAGTATCTTTTGATTCAAAAATTGTAGAGATACAACCGGAATTCAATATTTCCCTGATAGCATAAGAAGGTATATAATAAAAAAAAAATAAACTAGCCATTTCAGCCCTTAGAAGGACCTTGACCTAGCTTCTATTGATCAATTATGTTGTGTGTGTTATTAAATGTTTGATCACAAATGACCGAGAACTGGAGCTACGTGTTTTATGCCGACTCCGAACAGCTTATGTTCTCAAGACAATTTACATGGCAATTTTTACTCTCTGAGGTTTGCCCATGTCTGCAGAGAGGTGACGACCGAACAGAAAAATTTATTCAATTGAAAAAACTTTCTGTGTGAGCTGGAATTGAACCCGGGCTACCGCGGTTCTTTAGCTTAGGGGCCACGCACTCTACCCACTAGGCTACGGTCGCCAAGAAGGTATATGCATTTTGGAAAGGCAGACTGCCGAAACTGTCAAAACGAAATTGACAGCTCATGAAAATCTGAAAGCGATGAGAAAGCGAAAATTGGCCGCATTCAGCGGAGTCTACTGTTGTGAAGTGTTGTGGTAGCGATACCTTACTCAGCGATGTTTTTCTCTGAATGTGTTGTTACTCTAAACATTTAAAAGTTTAAAATTATTTAATTTGATTATTATAATTGTTTAAGTATGTAAACTAGTATCGCCTGTGGCCGAAATTCGACAAACTTTCTGAAATTTCAATAATTTTTTTATCATTCTAATGCGATGACCTTGCTTTAAGAAAATGTGTTTTACTAAAAAAATCTTAAGTTTTAAATTATCGCAATCATTTTGATATCAAAATAGCCGAAAGTTTTTTAAAAATATCTGTAAGAACATTACCCAAAAAAAAACTTTCGTTATTTTTCTCAACCAGGGCTTTTCATACAAAAATACGTTGTACTGAGAAAAGCTATAGTTTTCGAAATATCGTCATAACTTTGATGCCAAAATAAAGGGAATTTTTAGAGAATTTACAATTGTAAGAAATTTCACCATCACAATATATACTCACTCTTGTTGTATAAAAAAATACTTATTGTAGGGTATCCGTAAGAGATGGCGAAAAATGTCACATATTATCAATATCTGAAATTCGATCCGACCATTCATCTCTTACAATTTAGCTTTTAATTCATAAATGCTCTTTTAACGCTCATATTTAAGGTCGAAGGTCATTAATTAAAAATTCAACCATACTGCACAGCCAGACCTTTCATCTGATACCTCATTCACTATTCTACCTCTTCCAAGCCCTGAGATTCCTTGTTAAATTTATATAAACTTTTGACGTTAATATTTCGGGACAGAGTTCATAAATTTAAAATCTTACATGATTCGGCACATCTATTTCGAATGATAAACGTTTTATCGCCCTTATTCTAAACTTAATATCAAAAAAGCGTACGACAACATTTGATGTTTGCGTATAATATTGTACATAAGATAATAATATAGTTTATGTAGCTAAGGAAATTGCTTAAAACATAGATTTGTGTACATACCTTTGGAGTGGTTTGAAGTATTTGAAAATTTTTTCACAGAAATTATTTCTTGAGTTGTAGAACTTTGTAAAAACTGTTAAAACAACATCTTGAAATTATGTGTCAAAATGACGCAGGTTTTTGCAAATAAATGATACGTCATATGAAAGAGTGTGGAAAAAGAAAATGTAATAAGACAAAAAAAATACTACAAAAACCGTTTGTCTAATTTTTTGAGCAAAACCTAAATATTTTAGAGGTTTTTTACAACAATATAAAACATTGAATTGAACATTGAATTTAAAACATTGGATTTAATTGATCTTTAAGACAAAGAAAATTAATACCGAATAAAAACTTAATAATGAAAAAAATTTTTTAATGAATAAACAATTAATAATGAATAGCAAGAATAATTAATAAAAAATGAGAAATGAGTAAAGATTAATAAATAACAACTGAATAATGAATAAAAAATTAATAACGAATGAAAAGTGAAAAAAATAAATAACAAATGAATAACAAATAAAAAATTAATAACGAATAAAAAAATCAATAATGAATAAAAAATGAATAATTAATAACAACTGAATAAAGAATAAAAAATGCATAATTAATAAAAAATACATAATGAATAAAAAATTATTAATGAGTAACAACTGAATAATGAATAAAAAAAAGAATAATGAATAAAAAGAGAAAAATTAATAACATATTAATAACGAATAACAAATGAATAATGAATTAAAAACGTATAATGAATAATAATGAATAAAAAATTAATAAGAACTAAAAATTAATAATGAATAACAAATGAATAATGAATAAAACATGAATAATGAATAACAATTTAATAATGAATAACAAATTAATAATAAATAAAAAATTAATAACGAATAAAAAATGAGTAATGAATAAAAAATTTGTAGAAAATAAAAACTTAATAATTAATAAAAATGAATAATGAATAACAAATGAATAACGAATAAAAAGTGAATAAAGAATAAAAAATTAATACTGAACAAAAAATGAATAATGAATAAAAAATTAACAATGAATAACAAGTGAATAACGAATAAAAATGAATAATGAATAAAAAATTAATAATGAATAACAAGTGAATAACGAATAAAAAATTAATAATGAATAAAAAATTAAAAATTAATAAGAAATAAATAATGAATAAAAAATTAATAATGAATAAAAAATTAATAATGAATAAAAAATAAATAGTGAAAAAATTAATAATGAATAAAAGATTAATAATGAATAAAAAATTAATAATAAATAAAAAATTAATTATGAATAACAAGTGAATAATGACTAAAAAATTAATAATGACTAAAAAATAAATAATGAATAAAAAATTTATAATGAAAAAATTCAAAATTAATAAGAAATAAATAATAAATAAAATATGAATAATGAATAAAAAATTAATAATGAAAAATAATAAATAGTGAAAAAATTAATAATGAAAAAGTTAATAAAAAATAAAAAATTAAAAATTAATAAGAAATAAATAATGAATAAAAAATAATGAATAAAAAATGAATATTGAATAAAAAATTAATAATGAAAAAATAAAAAAGTGAAAAAATTAATAATAAAAAAGTTAATAATAAATAAAAAATTAATAATGAATAAAAAACTAATAATGAATAACAAGTGAATAATGAATAAATAATTAATAATGAATAAAAAATTAATAATGAATAAAAAATTAATTATGAATAACAAGTGAATAATGAATAAAAAATTAATAATGAATAAAAAATTAATAATGAATAAAAAATTAATAATGAAAAAATTAATAATGAATAAAAAATTTACAATGAATAAAAAATTAATAATGAAAAAAAAAATAGTGAAAAAATTAATAATGAAAAAGTTAATAATAAATAAAAAATTAATAATAAAAAAAAATTAATAATGAATAACAAGTGAATAATGAATAAAAAATTAATAATGAATAAGAAATGAATAATTGATAACAACTGAATAATTAATAAAAAATGCATAATGAATAAAAAATGAATAATGAGTAACAACTGAAAAATGAATAAAACAATGAATAATGAATAAAACAATGAATAATGAATAAAACAATGAATAATTAATAAAAAGAGAAAAATTAATAGCAAATTAATAACGAATAGCAAATGAATAATGAATTAAAAACGTATAATGAATAAAAAATTAATAAGAAATAAAAAATTAATAATGAATAACAAATGAATAATGAATAAAACATAAATAATGAATAATAATTTAATAATGAATAACAAATGCATAATGAATAAAAAATTAATAACGAATAAAAAATGAGTAATGAATAAAAAGTTAATAGAAAATAAAAACTTAATAATTAATAAAAGTGAATAATGAATAAAAAGTGAATAATGAATACAAAATTAATAATGAGTATAAAACTAATAATGAATAAAACACGAATGATAAATAAGAAATGATTAATGAATAACAAGTGAATAATGAATAAAAAATTAATAATGAATGAAAAATGAGTAATGAAAAAAAAATTATAATGAATAAAAAAGGAAAAATTAATAACAAATGTATAACGAATAAAAATGAATAAAGAATAAAAAATTAAAAATGAGCAAAAAATTAATAATGTATAAAAAATTAATAATGAACTACGAGTGAATAATGAATAAAAAATTAATATTGAATAAAAAATTAATTACGAATAAAAAATGAATAATGAATGAGAAATTAATAATGAATAACAAGTGAATAATGAAAAGAAAATTAATAATAAATAAAAAACTGATAATGAATAACGAATAAAAAGTGACTAAAGAATACAAAATGAATACTGCACAAAAAATGAATAATGAATAAAAAATAAATAGTGAAAAAATTAATAATGAAAAAATTAATAATGTATAAAAAATTAATAATGAATAAAAAATGAATAATGAATAACAAATGGATAACGAATAAAAAGTTAATAAAGAATAAAAGATGAATACTGAACAAAAAATGAATAATGAATAAAAAATTAAAAATTAATAAGAAATAAATAATGAATAAAAAATTAATAATGAATAAAAAATAAATAGTGAAAAAATTAATAATGAAAAAATTAATAATGAATAAAAAATTAATAATGAATAAAAATTAATAATGAACATAAAATTAATAATGAATAAAAAATTAATAATAAATAAGAAATTAATAATGAATAACAAGTGAATAATGAATATAAAATTAACAATAAATAAAAAACTAACAATGAATAACAAACGAATGACGAATAAAAAGTCAATAAAGAATAAAAAATTAATACTGAACAAAAAGTAAATAATGAATAAAATATTAATAATGAATAACAAGTGAATAATGAATAAAAAATTAATAATTAATAAAAATTAAAAATTAATAAGAAATAAATAATGAATAAAAAATGAATACTGAATAAAAAATTTATAATGAATAAAAAATAAACTGTGAAAAAATTAATAATGGAAAAATTAATAATGAATAAAAAATTAATAATGAATAAAAATGAATAACAAGTGAATAATGAATAAAAAATTAATAATGAATAAAAAATGAAAAATGAATAAGACATTAAAAACGAATAAAAATAGATAGAGAATAAAAAATTAATAATGAATAAAAAATTAATAGTGAATCAAAAATTAATAATGAATAACAAGTGAATAATGAATAAAAAATTAATAATGAATAAAAAATGAAAAATTAATAAGAAATTAAAAACGAATAAAAATAGATTGAGAATAAAAAATTAATAATGAATAATGAATAAAAAATTAATAGTGAATAAAAATTAATAATGAATAACAAATGAATAATGAAAAAAATTAAAAACGCATAAAAAATTAATTATGAATAAAAACAGAATAATTGAAAATTCTGAAATTCTTTTTGAACTGCATTATTAGGGAATATCATTTAAATGAATAAAAAAAAAATTATTCATTATTCTGAATAAAGGAAATGAATAATTAAAATGAATAATCAACAATTTTTTAAAAATGAATGTGAATTAAAAATGTTTTTTATTAATCAATTTTTCATTCTTATTTCGTTATTCAGTTGTACTTAAAATTCTGAATATGAGTGCCGATTTTACAGCTCTGCTCTTAGCACCGTTCGGAAAAAAAAATAATAATAGTGTGGCATACGTTTTTTATATAATTTATGGTAGTATAGCTTGAAGCTGTGTTTAGTTTTTTCAATTAAAATCCCGTTTTCAAGTCGCTTTCACCTGAAAAATATAATGAATATGCATAAATTCAAAAATCATATACTTTTTTATAGTTCCTTGTTTTAAAACAAATTTTTTTTCTAATGTTTGTAGCAGTAATGAAATATGTATACTCCTTTTTTAATTTAAGGGGTTTTTGACATCCTGTGAGTTAGGCAACAGTGTTTCCTAGCTTAAAAAGACATTAAATTTTAACGAATGTTTTTGTAGGTCTATAATCAAAATTTTTACTTAGTTTAGGAGTTAAAGGAAACGCATATTTTATAATGTAGCACCCTGTATATAATGTGATCTTGAAAAAATAGGTTATTTGAGCTAACCCAGAAAAATCCCTTGGACGATATGTTCTATGGACCCGTGACTATAAGAAACCATAGGAATTTTTAGAGTTATTTCAAATGACCCTCAAACTGTCGCACAGTGTAATTGATATTTATCACAGGCATTTCTAGTCAGACATGTGATTTTAATTTTCATTAAACATGTTCATTAAAACAGTTTTTATTAAACAATAAAAAAGTGTTAGTTTCTGGCAAATATTTGCACTCATTTTCTGAAAGTCTACTTCGACATTTTTATTAGCGTGAACGCAAACGTGTTCAAACACATAGAAACAATATATGTGTGTGTGTGTGCCTGTGTTCACTTATGTGCATGTGTTTGTGACATTACAGTAAAAAGGGGTTGAAGTCATTTTTATTATTTTGACTATTGCAAATATTATCCTTTCATTACAAACAAAGTCAAGCTACCTAACTGATATATACATATTTTTTTCTACGATCCGCCAACGAGATACTCGAAAGAGATGAAAAGTAAAAAGAAAAAGTGTGAATAAGACTTTTAATACCTACTTAATAAGTAGCTGAACTCAACTCTCAGTTGACCACTTACGCAGCTGAACTTGGTTCAGCAATAAATTAATAATGAACTTAAATGAAGTGGAAATGCAGTGGATTTTGAAGGTGTCTGTGTGTGTATGCAACTTAAAAGCAAGCCAAATAAAGCATTTTAGCTGTCCAGAGGAATGCCTAAGTTCGTGTTGTCAATGCTATTAAAAAAGCATGAACTTTACCGCGCTGAAAGGCAGACTTAAATTTGCTGTCTTAAATGAATTGAAATAAAATTTTTTGTATATAATTTTTTTTAAGATTTAATATGTTAAGCTTCTATATAAGCATTTCCTCAACATAGTTGTAACTATGTTGGTACGTATCTACAGCTAGCTGTGGCTACAAATATTGAACGCTGCACAGATATCTAAATGTATTTGTATGCTTTCATGCTCGTGTGGCTGTGTGTCGTTATCAAAAAAACAGAATAAGCACACATTCATAGCTACAGACAAAATCGACAATTTTTGCGATACTTTTACATGGCTAAGCATTCTCACAGATACGCCAGCCAAACGTGCTGTGATTTGTACGTGCGAAACAGCAAAAGAAACGAACACAAAAAAAACCCAAACAAACAAGAAAGAACACAAATGGCAGAAAAATACGAGTATCAGTAAAACGGCAGCGAAAACGTTGAAATTAATATATTTCAGGGTCACTAGACGTCGACCACGACAAATGACAAATCTTGCTGCCTTTTTGTATTCGCTAGATACTTTTCATTAATTTATAACTAAGATTTTATGTTTAATGGTTTTATTGAGTTCTTTTGTAAATCTTCAACAAAAACGGTGACAAAAGCAAGTTTTAATAACTAAAAGCGTTGAAAGAAACCAAAAACAAATGCAGCTGATTACTTTATCATTTCAGAAATATGCTCGAATCTACGAGATACATATCATATAAATACATATTCACTTGCTTGACTGCAGTTGAATTTTTCGTATTGAGCGACACAGAGAGCAAGAGAGCAGAGAGTACGTGAATAAGAGCACGGAACGAGGAAGAGAGTGCATCGTTTATCGCAATTTTAATAACAAAAACTGTGCCAGCCATCCGTTGATGACGTCGCACAAAGTAAAGCTAAAGTGGCTTAAGTATATATATAAATACAGTATAATCTTGATAATCCGGACAATTAGATAAAACAGGGGGGTGTCCGAAATACCGAAATGTCCGGATTACCAAGATTTTATAAGAAATCGAAAAATTACCCCTACAACTTATTTTATATGAATCGCAATCATTTATGTTTTAACAATTGAAGGGCTTATTGCAAAAACATGATAAGCCACATAAAAAATATTTTTAAATAATCGACTGTAAAGTTTTAAAAAAATTTATTTTTGTATGTAGAAATGGAATTGAAAACGGAAACTTTTACAAATAGGTTCGCAATTTTATAAGAAATAGCCAAATCTCTTCAGTGGTTGTTGGCAATGTATTGAGTCGAGCGTAAAAATCGATTTCTTAGATCATGTGGCTTATCACGTTATTGCAATAAGCCCTTCAATTGATTGTTATATTAATATTTTATAAACATTTGTATTGATGTTAAACAAAATTTGTAATTTTGAGGTCTTTTCATTAGGCAATAATTGCCTTCGCCGCAAGCAGTTCGTCGATTATTCGCAAGCATTCGGGTTTCAATGGGACTTTCGTCTACCCCCTCATGATTGCGAATAATCCACGAACTGCTTGCTGCGAAGGCAATTATTGCCTATTGAAAAAGGCCTTATTCTTTCCACGAAGTTTTGTTTCATTTTTCTTTTTGTGTGCAACATCTCTCAGATTTACAAGTTTCAATGGCTGCATTCTAACCGAAAAAGCGCTCAGGTAGGTAGCGAAGTAGCATAAACTATTTTTGCTATATAAGATTGCGACCACTCAGGGAACATGTCCGTCCGCTGAATGCAGCCAATATGTCTCCGGAAGCAAAATTTTGTAATTCTGCATATTTCATGCAAGAGTTAATTGCAGATATAGCTTGAGAGTGCAGAGTTTTTGATTTTAATTTTCATCGTAATTGCTACTCGCAACATCCGCTTCATCATCAGTTAATTTAGTGTCGTCATTCAACCACTCATCAATTTCATTATCACTGTATACATTAGGCTGGGTCGATTTGCAAACCTGGGCGATTTTCGGATCGGGCATGAAAAGTTAAAAGTTAAAAAAAGGGACGAAAGGGATGCAATTTTCTGAATTTTTTCTATAGAAATTTTTTTGAGAAATTTTTTGTGTATTAACGTGTATATTAACAGCTAAAGAAAAACCTTGAATTTCGTGAATTTTTTCTTTAAGAATTTTTTACGATAAGTATTTGTATAAAATGGTATAAATGTGAGCCTGCTCTTAAATTGAATCGGGTACGAGGATTTCATTTCTGGCATCAGTTTTATTCTAACTGTGCACATTTACATACAAAAATTTTTTGAAAAAAATTCCTAAAGAAAAAATTCACAAAATTGAAGGTGTGATAGGGTAAAGTGCACCCCTATCTCCCCCTTTTTTAACAACTTTTCGTGCCGGATAATCGCCCAGGCAACATCAATTTTTTACCTCCATACAAATCAACCCAGCCTAATATACATTAGGGTGTCCCAAAACAAAATCGTGTGATGTCCGCGACTTTTCCACTTTCATTTGACTTTAGAAACACCCTCTGTGAAGCGCATCTTAATTGCTAAAGGTTTAGAGGCCGCGAATTCATTTTCTAATTTTCCCATACGATTTTTATGGGGAAAAATCAGTTTTGGTGGTAAATTGAATTTAGAGCCATTATTTTTTAAGCAAAATTGTTTAATTGTCTAACTTTGACCTTAAGCTCGATAAACGATTTTAAACTGTCAAACAACTAGAATTTGTATTTAAAATCAAGTATGATTTAAACTATCAAACATTTAGAATTTGTATTTAAATCATATAAAGTCAACATAAAAAACCTTTCCCCTCAAATTTAATCTGTTATGACATATCATAATTTCATTTTCATCTGATTATTTTTAATTCACATTCATTTTTAAAAAAATTATTAATAATTCATTTCCATTATTAATTTTCGTTGTTCAGAATAATGAATCACTTTTCTATTCATTTGAATTCTATACACAAAGAATTTCAGAATTTTCAGTTGTTCTTATTTTATTCATTATTCATTTTTTATTCGTTATTCATTTTTTATTCATTATTCTTCTGTTATTCATTATTAATTTTTTATTCATTTGTTATTCGTTATTCTCTTTTATATTCATTATTAATTTTTTATTCATTATTAATTGTTTAATCATTATTCAGTTTTTATTCCTTATTCATTTGTTATTCACTATTCATTTCTTATTCTTTATTCATTTGGTATTCATTTTTTATTTATGTCCCAAGCCATAAAATGAATAAAAATTTAATAAAGAATAAAAAATGAATAATTAATAACAAATGATAAATAACACAAGAATAATGAATAAAAAATTAATAATGATAAAAAATTACTAATTAATAAAAAATTAAAAATGAATAAAAAATGATTAAAAAATAAAAAAATAATAATGAATAAAAAATTAATAATGAATAAAAAATTAATAATGAATAACAAGAGAATAATGAATAAAAAATTAATAACGAATAAAAAATGAATAATGAATAAAAATATAATAATTTAAAATTCTGAAATTCTTGGTGAATTACATTCTTTGTGAATAGCATTCAAATGAATAAAAAACAATTATTTATTATTCTGAGTAACGAAAATGAATAACTAAAATTAGTAATTAATCATTTTTTTTAAAAATGAATGTGAATTAAAAATTTTATTTATAAATCAATTTTGCATTCAATAATGCATTCTTATTCAGTAATTCAGTTGTACTTAAAATTCAGAATATGAAAGCCCACAATAAGTTGTGTCCACTGTCGTCTTACTTGAGGTAACCGACCCGGTACAGCTGCATCCGAATTGGCCCAAAAATTTCCTAGGACAGAACTGCGACACACAACTTTCAATATCAAATTTAATATTTTACTTTCGATTTCTTCGATAATTTATGTAGATAGCAAAACAAAGTTTGCCAGGACAGCTAAAAGCTTTAAAAATTTCGATTAAATGCATTTCTTTAGTGTTACTACAAGTCAGGTATGCAAACCGGTTCGAATTATTCGGCGTTTCGGTTTTTCGCAAAATTTCGATTAATTTGAAAACCGTTTTTTTTTTGCTCGAATTATTTGGCTGTTCGAATAGTCAAGAAATGTAAAAATCTGCAATATAAAATTGTCTTAAAAGCACTTTTTTATTTATTGTATTTGAACATTTCTTATCTCTGGTTGTATTTCATTTTGTGAAAACAGCATTTACAAGCGGCTGGCGTATTTAATGTAAGTTGAACATGATTTTTATTTAATAATGCATTCTTTTTAAAAAAAATATACAATTCAAGCTCAAAGACATTTTTGAAAAGAAATAACCCAAAGTCCTTAAGGTACTATTACAGTGTGTAGCTATAAAAAAACACCCTTTTTATTAATTTGTTTTGCCTAGTATTACTAAATTTAATGATTCAAATTTTTTACTTAATGAAGAATTATTCATGAGGAAATAAAAAAAAATTGTTTTTGTCTTTATAGTTGTTGTTAATTTTCTGCATGGCGTTGAAGTTAGCGTGTTTAAAAAATTGTTGCAATTGGCTTCTCGTCTCCAGCATTTGCAAAGCGTCTGAAAGTAAAAAACCAAAGTGCATTCTTGAGTTAAGGGTTGTAGTTGAGCACTCAACCTACGCAAATAAAAAAAAACAAAAATAAAAAATAACATGTGGTAAACAAAATTTACAAAAACCCCCTTTTCTTGCCTAAACTTTCAGCCATACAAAAAATAATATAAAAGTTTTTTTGTCTTTTTATAGGTCTAGTGCTTAACGGAGTCTATGAGGATCACAATGAATCAAGATTTATCGAAATCGATCAAGTAGAACTTCAGATATCTTAGAAGCCGATTCGAAAAACCTTGTTTCTAGAGAAACGCGATTAAAGATTTAAAGGGTTTTTGAATATCACGTGACATACGAATATAATATTTGTTATAACTGTTATTCTATTTGATATTTTTTTCTAAAATTTTGTGTACGTATTTTTAAGACCTTAAAGAACCATATTCTAACGAAAAACAAAAATTGATTTTTAATTTTTTACACACTGTAATAGTACCTTAATTGAAGATTTTTAGCTTTTCGAAAAATTTAAAAATAGAACCGAAAAATTAGATAGCTTCTTCAACTATTTATCTACTATAAATGAACGTGTTTTTCAGTATTTCATTTTATAAAAAATAAAGCCAAAAACTGCCTAAAGGCTAAACACTTAAATTTTATTTTATTTTTATGGTATTATTTTAAAATAAATCATTAAGTACAAATTATTTCCATAATTTTAATAACATAATTACCTTTATTTATTTTTTTAAATAAATTGTTGTTTGCTAAATAAAAACTGCATAGATATATCATATGTAGGTAAAAAAGTCAAAAAATTGTTTAATTTACAAACTTTCCCGTAACTTTTTTTTAATATCGTAAATAAATAGTGGGGAGTTAAAAGTATTTCAAAATAAATCAATTCACTAGCCCCAATCTCTAGCCCCAATCTCACCTACTACAAAAATTTATCGAAATTGAAATAATTTCACGTTTTCACATCGAAACGAAAAATTTACCTGTTTGGGTAAAATTTTCACAAAACGCCAACGCTGATCGCGAGATCCTAGGAAGTAGGGTGAACAATCAGCTTGCCAGCGCTCACAATAAAATTTCTCGTTCAGTGCAATTTAATTAATTAATTAAGTAATTTTAATGATTCAATGCTGATCTAAGAAAATGTTGTAGTTATCAAAGATGTATTTGCTGATGGAAGAAATTAAAAGCATTTTCACTTTCCTACATTAATTTCTTACTCAATTACTTAGCATGCTCTCTGTTTCTCCCATTTCTCTTGGCTCGCTCTAATTTCAGCTTTAAAGAAAATGCTCACTAATATACACAAAAAGTAGCCACATTTGCTCGTTCTTAACTCATTTTTTTGCAGCTCTTCTCTCTTCGCATACTTCACAACAGACAATTTTGTAATGCTTAAAATTTTAGTATTGTTTATTTTTAATGTTTTTCATTTTTATTTTATCTTTCGACGACTAACGACAACGACTCCTTCATTGAATTTTATTTTATCTTTTTTCCCCCTGCTGTTGTTGCTGTTGTTGCTGTTCTACAGCAATAACAACAACAGCAGCAAAAGTCAACAAACCAGCGTCGCAAGCGCTCACATGCTCGATGTCAACGTCTCATTAAAAAGCATTGCCTGCGTCTGCGGCCCAACCCGTTGAGGGCCCTAAAAACCTGCCTGTCTGTCTCCCTGGCTGCCTACCGCATAAATGTCTACTCAGCGCATTTTTTTTATTTTTATTTTAATTTTGCTACCAACAATTCAATTGAATTAAGAATTAATTTAAAAATATGTATCTGAAGTACGATTAACATCTGGGTGATGCATAATTGCAAAGATAACGTTTATAAACTTGCATTTAAGATATGGTTTAATAAACATCTGCTGTAACTTAACAGCTGTTCAATTCTGAGACTTCATTAAGTTTTGAGAATTTTGTGAGCACTTCATTTAGTTTACGAGACATCATCACAGCCTGATCACTAACTATTTTGAACCGGTACCAGATCCGCTTCAAATTATTACAAAAATTTCGATTAGTGTTTGCTTATTCAAGTATTCCTAAGTGAAAAGTACAGAAAAGAAAAATATTTGCGACTATTCTGCACATTCTGTTATGAAAAAAATTCTGTTATTCTGTTATGATTTCCCATACAAATTTTTGAGCTGTCAAAAAATCTGTCACGACACCAAAATCCGTATTATGCACAACAATCTTTTATGAAATCTGTTATAAATCATAGCAGATTTTTCGGACTGTCAAAAAATCTTTTACAAAATCTTTTATTTGGTATTCTGCATGACAAAATCTGCTATGAAATCTGTTATAAAAGACAACAAAGTAACAGATACATTTTTCTGTCTTTTATTGTAACAAATTTTTAGAAAATGAACATTTTGATCTGAAAAATGGTTGTTTATTTACGAATTTTATTAAGAATGGCTCATAAAAGTAGAGCATTTTATATGCATGTCCAATAATTTAATTTTATTGACAGCAAACAGCTGTTTCATAACATAAGTAAAGGGAAATGTAATAGATTTTTGTTTTCGAAGAATAACAGGGCTCCATAAAAGATTGAAAGGCAGAATACCGATTTTAACAGGGGCCGAATTACAGCATCCGTGATCGAGCAAAATTGTACAAGATTGATAGGCACTTGTCCTCGTCGTGTCCTTTGTAATTTTGTAATTCTGCCCCCAAATTATTAATGATCGGCATCTTTTATGATTGATAACAGAAAGTGAGTAACAGAATAACAGGGGCCGAATTACAGATTGACAGGCACTTGTCTCGTCATGCCCTTCGTAATTTTTCTCAATCACAGATGCTGTAATTCGGCCCCAGATTTCGCCGAATAGGTCCAATTATTCGTTTTGTTTTAAAAAGTATGAGCAAAATATTCATGTCACTTCATGTCACTTCGTAACTGCTTCGTAAGCTCGTATTTCGTAAAAACTTACGAAACATCACTATTTTCTTTAAATGAACATCGAGATACGAAGTTCGTAACATTTTACGTACTCAATTTGTCTATAGACATAGAGTCAAAACAAATACTTTGAGTCAAAACATAGACAATTGAAAACGTACGCTAAAAACATTAATTCAAGAAGAAACATACCATATTCTTTGGCAATTAAATTTTCAATGATATATTCTGAAAAAATTATTAATTTCGAGGATGTTACCTATATTTTTAGCAAAAAAATATACTATGCAGCTTTCGCATTTCTTAAATGAAATAAAAAATATCTTATCAGATGAAGATATTAAAAACAGTATGTGTTACATATATTGTAAACAAAATGGCACGAAATATAAACAAGATTTCGTAGTATGGCTTTATCCAGAACTAATGGTGTACGAAATCAAAGAAATTTTTTTACTAAATGAAGAGGTATATGTTTTATGTAAAAAATTTCACGTATTTATATCATTATATATCATACGTTATTGGAAGCGCAGAAACTGAGTATAAAGTTTTTAATTTAAAAAAACTGAAGTTTCCAACAACACATTTTTATAAATAAAATAATCAAACTTTTTTAAGACCAAAAGTGTTCTTTTAGTTTAATTTTGTAACATTCCATATATATAGTACTACAGTTTAAGTATACGTTTTATTAATATTACTTAATGAACTTTAATTAATTAAAAAAATTTTAATTTTATTTATTTTTAACTTGTTTCTATTATTATATAAGTATTGATGGAAGAAAGTTTTAACTTAAATTAAGTAAAAGGATTTTAAAATAAAGACATGGTTTTTGAAATCAAAAAAATGGTTTTTATTTAAAAAAAAAACATTGTAGAAATTTTTACTGAAATACAGTAAAAATGATTTTGAAATGAAGCAATTTGGTTTTAAAATCGAAGAAAATGGTTTTTATTATAAAACCAAAACTCCATAACTTTAAAGAAAAAGCGTTTTTAAATATAGGAAAATATTTTTATTTTATGTATAAAGGCGGATTAAAATTAAAAAGAATTTTCTTTTCTTTAAAGAAAAACTCCTTTGAACTGAGGAAAATAATTGAAGTAACATGTCCTTAAACTAAGTAAAAACAATTTTTTTTACTTATTTTGTGGAAAATAAATTTTACTTATTTTAAGTAAAATGCTTCCTTTGTTTTAAGCAACTTATGTCTTTAGTGCTTATTCATTACCGTTTTTTCCTTAAATTAAGTAAATTTTCTTTAGCTGCAGTACATTTTTTTTGAGTGTATTATGTTGTAAAAAATCCTGCGTAAGCTACACGCTGTCAAACTGCAAATGTCAGCTGTTTTGTGTTTCTAATTTTTTAAGCGTTTTTCTAGCAACTAAAAGAAAGTGGACAAAACAAATAAGTACCATAAATAGATTTTCACTTGACTTTTGTAATCTCCGTTTCGTTTTATGTGCCATTTCCGTCAAAAAAGTGTTTACGAATAAAGTTACGAAAATTCTTATAACTGCGTTCATGTCAAAAAAAGTAACAAACATTACGATATACTGTTTACGAAAACTTACAAAGTGACCTGAAGCCAGGGTTGCCAGTTTGGTAATTAATTACCAAATTTGGTAGAAAATTTTTGACTTGGTAATTTGGTATTTTTTTTTAGTTTTGGTAACTTTTTTCCTGTCGTTTTTCCAAAAAATTCAAAATAATCAGTTTGTTTGCAAGACTTATATAAAAAATTGGATTTAAAATTACATTAAACATTTTTCAGTTCAGCATAACCTTTATGTTTTGTATTGAACATTTCTCTAAGTTTTCGAAGGCATCATCTGAAAGTATTGCGAGTCATGTCTTAACTTTAACAAAGAAGTCTCTTTGCTATGGCTTCTTCAACGAAGCTACGAAACAAGTTGAGTTTTAATACAATAAATAGCATAATTATTTTAAGACATCGAAGAAGACTTTTAAATTTAAAATTGAGAATTTTTTCGCCATCAGCTCTAGTTTAAAAGTTATAGGCAAAAATGTAAGAACCTGTTATGTTTTAACAGAATAATATCTTAAAATTGCATCAGTCGATTTCGATAGTATTTGACAGCTTTGATTAGGAAATATTCAACCCTATCATGCATAATTTTTCACGCGGAATCGGAAAGGGGAGTTTTAATTTTTAAGATAAAGCTCTAGAACATTTTGGGCATTTTTAAGGTTTTTTTCCTGAATTTTTTTTTCCTTGTTAAGTTTCCTGAATGGTCTTGAGGCTTATTTTAAAATTAAAACTCTCTTTTTCGATTCCACGTACAAAATTATTCATAAAAGGGGTGATTAGGTCTAACCATTTTTGTAAACAAATTTATTTTCAAATTTTGTTTTGAAAATAATTGTTTTGAAAAATCATATATTTTAAAACTTTTTCATAATAAACATAATTGCTACCGTAAATTGTCTGAATCATAAAAAATATCTTTTGTCTTTGAAGTTTAAGCATACATTTTACCTTTGCAAATATTGCGTATAATTCGAGATATATTTTCAAATAACGAAAATTGATGACATGAAAAATTTATAGGAAAAATTTCTAAAGTAACTTACTAAAAAATTAGGGTTTTCCAGTCGCTTAAAATTGCTTTGAATAAATTTAATAAAATTTTCGTTTCTTTTACAAAATGTTTTTCTAAAACGTAAAAAGATATCAGTTATTCGAAAAGAACTGTATATCATATTTTTTAATAACTCTTTAACTTGAGGTGATGGTGAAAAAGTTACCTTATATTTAAAATCAGTGCCCGTAATTAGAATTGGTATCCTACCAAATAAACGACCTGTGTAGTTTCTGATTTTTTGTTATTAAAAAATGATAAAAATTTAAACTTGAGGAAACCGATAATTTTTTTAAAGAATTAAATGCCATATCTTTGTATTTATTCATTTACTTTCTTAAAATCGATATTCATTGCCCATGAATGCGGTATATTTTTTTAGTTCCTACTTATTTCAAACAAAAAAGATAAGGATCTCATTTTTATAATTCCATTAAACTATAATTTTTTGTTTTGTGATAAAATTACGTTTAAATGAATTTACTACTTATTTGTGATTATTATATTAATATAATAAATAAACTTTAAACAAGACAAAGGTTATACTTTTTCTATATATGGTTTTATATATTTTTATTTAATTCAAATAAAAAAGATATACGTCTCATTTTTATAAGTATATGAGTTTATGAATTTTATTTATTTTTGGAGTTTTAGTTATTAAAAATAAGAAATTTCAAACAAGAAAAATGCAATACTTATAAATATTAACTAAATTTATTTTGCCACTTTTTCTGTTTATTATTTTAAGTATTTAATGTTGAATAAATGTTTTTTATTAACAAAAACTATAATTTCATTGATTTTCTTACTTTAAAAAACGTTTGTTTATATAGTTTATTTATATATAATTTTGGTAACTTTTTGATCAAATTTTGGTAACTAAATTTTTTTTAAGTGGCAACCCTGCCTGAAGAGCACTATTATAAAAATTATAAAAATATTATATGAATAATTTTTAAAATTTTAAGTTAATCTTACACTAGCTGATATATCCGGTGTTACTCGAGAAGTTATAGCTTTTAATGCTTTTAAAAATTCAGAACAAGCAAATAAATGTTGCACGCGAGTGACCAAATTTCTGCGTTGAAGTTAGATTTATTTTTTATTTTTTTTTATTTATTTTTTTTTTACGACTGCTCAAATTTAACAAAACCAATTTTTATACAAAGTTATTTAATAGCAAATATATCGGCAACGAAAGAAGTGCTGCTTAAAGATAATATAAAGGTTTCTTAAAAAAATTTGTCATTTCTTTTCTCATTCTTTGTAACAAATATCACAACAGCGGGTACCATAATTCTAAACATAAAGATTGAAAACATAGCAAAAGAATGAAAATTGTATTAATATTTTAAATATGTATGTGCTAATCTATATCCATACTAGAGTGTTCCAAAAAAATATTCTTGTTTGATATCCGCGGCTTTTCCACTTCCATTTGACCTTAGAAACACCCTCTGTGAAGCGCATCTCAGTTGGTAAAGGTTTAGAGGTCGCGAATTCATTTTCTAATTTTCCCATACAATTTGTAGGGGGGAAAATCAGTTTTGCTGGTAAATTGAATTAAGAGCTTTAAAGCAAAATCTTTAAAGCAAAATGGTTACAAAAAACGTGTTCCCTCAAAATTTGTCTGTTATGACATATCCAAATTTTATTCTCATCGGATTATTATTTGGTGGTCTGTGGCTTACTTATTAGAGCTACCTATATAAATGAATATGTTTACTTAGAATTACTTCATTTGAAATCAATATCTCTTAAAGTGCTCCATTTTCATTATTGTTATTGGTCTTAAATTTTAGATAATGATAGTTGAAATGCACAATGGAGAAAAAATGCATAGGGTTGTTATAGGTTTTCGATTAAAAGTTACAACAAGTAGTTTTTTGGCATTTATATATTAGTTTTTTAATCGTTTTGGGCAACCGCCAAATAATAATCCGATGAAAATGAAATTTGGATATGTCATAAGAGACAAAATTTGAGAGAACACGTGTTTTTTTTTAACCATTTTGCTTAAAAGATAGTAGCTCTAAATTCAATTTACCAGCAAAGCTGATTTTTTCCCATACAAATCGTATAGGAAATAATCGAATTCGCGACCTCTTAGCCTTTACCAATTGAGATGCGCTTCACAGAGGGTGTTTTTTTAGGCCAAATGGAAATAAAAAAGCCGCGGACATCTGTCAAAATAAAAAAAACATATTTTTGGGACACCCTAATCTATACTCATTCTATATAATTAAATAAAAGTGTACTCACTAAAGCTTTCAATTCCGGGATACCGAGCCAATTTCTAGTCCCGAAATTCCGGGATTTTTTACTAACTGCTAACTAATTATTTGAATAATAAGTTTCGTTTTTTTTAATTATTTTTTTAAGGATAAATTTGCATTGTTTGTTTTGCTTAACTTATTTACGTTTACATTTTTAATTTTACTAGTATCGCCTGAGGTCGAAATTCAACCAACTGTCTGCAAAGAAGTGAGCGAAAATTAATACTAACGTAGAGTATGCTTACGTAAACCAAGTTCGGAGCGCTCATAATTTGGACTCTGGAAAGAGTCTTATTAAAGAGGATTTTATGAGTTCCCTCTTATATATGAGTTTTTAAAGTGTATTTTTTGTATTTTCAGAACGTACACTCCTGAAAATGACTTATTTCGGATTGTTTTTGGAGTTCTTCAGTTAAGGGCTCAGACCCTTAACTGACTCAAATTTAAAGAGTGTTTTGTGAAAAGCCTCCTGAATATGAGTTTTTAATGTGTATTTACTGTATATAAAAAAACTACGCGTTTTCAAAGTACAAATTTAAAGAAAAAAGCAGGTTTTGAAATATTGTTCATTGACATAAAATATAAATTATTTCATTCCGTTCAGTAATCGTGTTTGAATATTATATTCAGACATCTTTGGATAAATAATACTAGTCTACAAATTTTGTATCCGGAAAACCCATTATAATTTCTGTATGTACTTTCATTGCTGGCTTAAAATCTGTACTCAATTTGCTCCTATATTGTAAGATTTTCAAGATTTTTTTTAGCGGAGTTGCAATCGTCTAAAGTTAGAATTTAGAAAATGTTGATCAAGTGTATTTTTACATAAAAAACAGACATTTTAAATTTGCACGATTCCAGCTCCTATAAAACAAAAATACAAAATTTGTTGATATTTCGTTAGATAATCTCAACATTTTTGCTCCGCTACCGCACATTACACGACAGTGGTTGATATATTGATTGAAAAGTTGATATTTTTTTTAAAATACCAAATATTATTTTTTTTTTTATGGTGAGTAGTTTAGATTCTAAATCAATAATACTAAACACGTGCGAAAATTTTACAATATATGAGGTAACTGAGTACAGCTTTGAATCCCAAGCTAAAAGATTCTTTTCGATGCTCATATTTAAAGGAAAACAAGCTCATTTTACAAAATAGCAATCATAAAAGAGTCTTTTAGAATTCATATTGATGCCTCATAAGAGCGACCAGTTTCAAAGGAAAACTAGCACTTTATGGAAACTTTTAAGAGTCTATTATGAGTATTAAAAGGCCAATATAAGATTCATAAAAGACTCTTATAGGAGTCCGAATGAATTACTTTTGATAGTCAAAAAAGTATCATTTTGCTCTTAAAGAGGGACCACTTTCAAAGGAAAAACTGCTCTTTTATGAAACTTATAAGAGCTCATTATGAGGGCTCTGGCTCCTACAAATGAGTCATAAAAGAGTCTTTAAAGGCTCATATGGTTTGCAGGGCAAGTTCGGAGTGCTCATAAGTCGTTCTGACAAGAGGATTTTATGAGTTCCCTCTTATTTATGAGTTTTAAAGGTGTATTTTTTTTAGTTCCATAACGTACACTCCTGAAAAGAACATATTTCGGATTGTTATTGGAGTACTTCAGTTTTAAGATCTGAAAGAGCCCACATTTAGGAGTGTTTTGTGAAAAGCCTCAAATTTAATGTGTATTTTCTGTATTTTAAAAAAAAAAACTAGTTTCTAAAAGCATCACGATTGGGAGCATTTTCGCAGTAGCAATTTAAAGAAAAAAAAGCATGCTTTTAAATACTGTTGATCCACTTTAAAATTAAAATAAAAAAAAAGCTGAAGACCATAGTAGTTAGGGCTTAGTTTTAAGTTTATTCACTAAATTTATTTTGTAAATAAACTGTTAATATAAATAATAATAATAATAATAATAATAATTTAAAATTAAAATATTTCATTCGGTGCGGTAATAGTATATGGACATTTCCATAGTGACACACGTAACGTTCGTATGCCTTTTTTGTTGTTAAAAATTAAAAAAAAAATAAAAGAAATATTGAAACTTTTTTGTGCTGTTTTAATTTTTGGATAGCATTCTAGCTGTACTATATTTAGTGTAAAAGGTGGAAGCGATTGAAAGTATTGTCCAAAGATATAAGCAATCAAAAGAGGACGCGTTACGATACAAAAATGGAAGTGGTTTTTCTCTGCATTAATATAATCAAAAAATCAGGGAAGTGTGCACGTGTTTTTTTATTATAAATATTTTAATGTTTTCTGGAATGATGTATATATTGATAATTGATACAATTGATTGAATGATGATATATTTATAATTGTTTCGTTAAAAATTCTTTTTTAATTATTTTCATACAAGCCAAACATAATACGTTACGATACATACGTTACGATACAGATTTTTCCCTTCAAAGAAGTAAAAAATTTTTATAGTTTGATTTATTTAATTGAACTTAAAAATCATATAAAGTGCAATTCAGGTCCGTAAAAATAGAAAACTGAAAAATATTGATTCGAATTAAACTTTGTAAAGGGTGTTTTTTATAAAGTGATACAACTTTTAGTTGGCATCACCGCTTTATTTGACCACTCATTTAACAGCTAATAGTTGTTTTTTTTAAGTTTGCTTTGACATTTCATTATGGATCAACTTACACCGGGGCAAGGTGTGTAAATTGTGGAAATTTTTAATCAAAATAATGGTTCTGCTCGTCAAACTTATCGTGCACTTCGTCCATTTTATGGCGCACATAATCGTCCTTCAGAGCTGCCAATTCGAAGAACAATGGATCGTTTTCAGACCACATTTACTGTTACTGATAATGTGCATCCCGTGAGACGCCGTACAGTGCGCACTGAAGAATCTGTAGCCGCTGTACAGGAAAACATTGAAGATGATCCTAATCAATCAATTCGTCCCCGTTCTCAGCAACTGGGGTTGTGTCCTTCCACTTTATGGAAGATTTTACGAAAAGATCTTGGCTTAAAACCTTTCAAGATTCAACTTGTGCAGGAATTAAAGCCAAACGACTATCGTATGCGCCGCCAATTTGGCGAATGGGCTAAAGCACAAATTGATATTGATTTTGAATTTCCATGGAAAATTTTATTTTTCGATGAAGGCCATTTTTGGTTGAATGGGTACGTAAATAAACAGAATTGTCGTATTTGGAGTGAGGAGGCTCCACAAGCTTTTGTCGAAACACCATTCCATCCACAGAAAATTACTGTTTGGTGCGCTGTATGGGCTGGCGGAGTCATTGGCCCATATGTCTTCAAAAACGATGATGGTCAGAATGTTACTGTCAATGGTGAGCGGTATAGGAACATGATTCGAAGTTTTTTCGTACCTCAATTAGCTGGCATTAATCTTGCTGATATGTGGTTTCAACAAGACGGAGCCACATGCCACACAGCGGGCGCTACAATTGATTTACTCAAGGAAACTTTTCACGAAAAAATAATTTCACGAAATGGCCCAATTAATTGGCCCCCAAGATCGTGTGATTTAACCGCATTGGATTATTTTCTTTGGGGTTATGTAAAATCATTTGTCTACGTCAATAAACCACAAACAATTGAACACCTTTAAATCAACATTCGAAGAGTTATCGGCGAGATACGTCCGCAAATGCTGCGAAAAACTTGTGAAAATTGGTGTTCCAGATTGCGCCTTGTACGCGCCAGCCGTGATATCTACATGGCCGAAATTATATTTAAACATTAATGTCATAAGATTTTATATTACTATGTTTTATTTTGATTTAAACTTGTATCACTCTATAAAAAACACCCTTTATTATTCGAGTGTTTATTTCACTTATAAAATTCGCACTTTTGCTAAAATTTTTCAATTTTTGTCACCATTTTTCTACTTTTGTTGCCATTCTTCATGTTTGTTGCCATTTTTTCAAAATTTAAATTGAGATCAGCTCTCAGTACTCTCACAACATAAATATAAAAATTTGTTTCTCTGTTATGAAGGTTTAAAAAAATTTTCAGTAAAATTTTATTTTCCAGTCGCGGTAGACCTTTTGGTGGAAATGCCCATATGTATTTCAGCACAGCAAGAGCGGTAAATTTCTCTGACACTTTTTTCTTCATAAAAAAAAATCATAAAAAGTGACCAAAGGCACTTTTATAATTATTTTATGAAGAAAAATATAGGAAAAAATAGGAATCCCCTCTCCCCCTTAAGAAATTCGAAATTTTATTAGCTGCCTTGAGAGTCAATAGGTTAAACATTGCCTCCCCCAAATTTCAAGTCAAAAGCTTAATGCGTTGATTTTTGAGATTTTTTAACATCAGCGTTGCTTTAAAGCAACGGCGGCGTTTAATGGGTTAAAGAAAAAATATAAGGAACTGTCACTAGAAGCTAAAGAAATGCTACAGCTTCAGCTTTACGTGCAATAAAAATTTGTTTTAAAAATATGTCTTAATTTTCATTACTCAATATAATCAATTGTAAGTATATTAATTGTAAGGCGGCCGTAGCCTAGTGGGTAGAGTGCGTGGCTCCTAAGCTAAAGAACCTCGGTAGCCCGGGTTCAATTCCAGCTCAGACAGAAAGTTTTTTCGATTGAATTAATTTTTCTGTTCGGTCGTCACCTCTCTGCAGACAATGGCAAACCTCAGAGAGTAAAAATTGCCATGTAAAGCTTCTTGAGAACATAAGCCGTTCGGAGTCGTCATAAAACTCGTAGGTCCATTTCTCGATCATTTGTGATCACACATTTAATAACACGCTTAACACAATTGATCAATAAAAGCTAGGTCAAAGTCCTTCCAAGGGCTGAAATGGTCAGTTTATTTTTTTTCAAGTATATTACATTTCCTAGGTAAGATTTTAGTTCCAGAAGAGTAAAATTTAAACAAATTGAAAAATTAGCGTAGTTTTTAAAGGAGTCAGGTTGAAGTTGCCTGTGATGCAGGCGTGTCCATGTGTGAATTTTGTTTCAAATTCGTATATATATTTTTTATTTATAAAGAAACTTCCGTAAAAAATTCGTATAGCAGGTGGGCGTGTCTGTGGGTGGATTTGATCCAATCTCATATACAGTGTCAGACAAAACTAAAGCACGAAACTTACCTTTTAAGCATTTCATGAAATAAAATTTTAAAATAAGCTTTGAACTAATTGCCTTCTATTGAACCTAAACAAATATACATTTAAGGTAATAAATCAAACAATAATTAACATAATATTTCATTTAAAACAAAAATATTAAAACAAATATAGGATTATTACTAAAACTTCTGCGACAAAACTAAAGCACATTACATGGAAACACATGAAAAACTTAGTTTTTGCTAGTATATGGTGTATATTTCAACATTTGGTATTAATATTTATCCATTGTTTTTTAACACAGCTTGACATCTGCGAGGCATCGACTCTATTAAGGTATTTCAAACGTCTTTTGAAATACTTTTCCATGCCAATCTCGCTTGTGTGAAGAGGGAGTCCTTTCCCTTACAGTTTTCTCGTTAAATTTTCCTATCTACAATTTCCCATAGATTCTCTTTGGGATTGAGATCAGGCGATTGAGTGGGCCAATCCAACACATCAATTTTGGTTTCAGCAAACCATTCCTTCACACATTTGGCAGTGAGTTTGGGATCGGTTATCATGCTGAAAGATCCACTTCAACGGCATTTCTTCTTGCGCATGGGTTAAAATAACATTTTCGAGAATATTCTTGTATATGAATCGATCCATTATGCCGTTGATCTTATGAATTGGGCCGATCCCATGACCGGAAAAACATTCCCAGACCATGACGTTACCGCCGCCATATTTCACATAACCTGTAGAGTAACCTGGATTTAGGCGCTGCCCTTTTGGCCTGCGTACTAGCTTTAATCCGTCAGAACCTTTGATGTTAAACTTTGACTCATCTGAAAATAGTATGGTTCGCCATTTCGTAACAGTCCAGTTTACGTGGGCTCTTGCAAAATCAATTCGTGCTCGACGATTTTTTTAGAAATAAATGGCTTTTTCACGATCCTGTATGTTTGCAAGCCGCCGTCCACAGCTCGTCGTTGGATGGATCTAAGTGAAATATTCAAATGCAATTCATATTGAATAGATCTCGCTGGTATGAATGGATCTTTTTTTATTGTCCGAATAATTGCCTGGTCCTCACGTTTGGTTGTCTTTCATCACCTTCATGTGATGGAACTAAGGAACCAGTCGAACGAAAACGACTTATAGTTAGGGATATTACACAAAGGTGAACACAAAATTTTTTGGAATGCTTGTCACTGATTCGCCTTTTTTGAATTCGTTTAAAATCTTTTCTCTGAATGTGGCAGAATACTTATTGCTAGCCATTTAATTAATTTTTTGTTTAATACACAGTCTAACCCAGATAAATGATCACCAACGACCGAATTAATAGTAAAATTTGTTCAAGAGATGTTATTTAGCTTCACAAATAACTGGTTTTTATTCAAACGGTACTTTAACTACTTATTGTTGTTACTTATTGTTAGAAATGAAGTCAAACTCTGAGTGACTGAGAACATGTGCTTTAGTTTTGTCGCCCCAAATTTCCGTGTGTTGTAACATTCTTGTAAAAAAAATTTTATTTGCAATAAATAATTGCTTTTTGACGGTTTTTATGAACCAAGCGGATATTTTTACATAAGTAATAATATAAAAAAACATGGAAATACTACAATATTTTAACTCTTATGGAATGAAATGCTAACTACATGGGTTCGTGCTTTAGTTATGTCCGACACTGTATATTTCATATATTGCTGTACAAAGCATTCGTGTACCAAATTTCCAAGCGCTAGGCCTTTTTTAATTATTTCTTACGAAAAAGTTCGTATGGAAGGTGGGCGTGTCTGATGGATTTGATACAAAATTATTCATATTTTATATTTAACTGCACCAAATTTCAAAGCCTTAAGTTTATTTCTACCATTTTTTACAAAAAAATTTGTATGTACATGAAAGCGGATTTAATCAAACTTATATATATTTCTTATTTAACCTTCACCTGGCCTCGTGGGGTACGTACATACCCCACGTTCTTTCTCGTTTTGATTTGTTTGGAACTTTTTTCTAGTTTTCTGGATTTTTTATAAACGCTCATCTTTATTTTTTTTAACTTGGACTATTCTACAGTTTGAAGTGGTATCTAAAAGTCCACATGAGCAATAAACCTAGTTGGTATAATAAGCGTCTTGCTAATCTAAAAAATATTATGAATAAAAAACATAAGAAATCTAAGAAAAATTATATATTCCGACATGAATATTGCTAGGCACGCACAAATTATGAGAGTCTTAAAAAGTTTTTGTATAGAAGTTATTTACTTGCTTTAGAATCAAATATAAAAAGTAGTCCCAAATCATTTTGGACTTTTTAAATAATAAAAAAAATACCTGGGGCCTTCCTAAAAAAATGTTTTATCTTGATAAATGTTCGGATAACCTCCAAGATATTAGTGAGTTATTTGCTTTCTTTTTTCAATGAAATTATGCTTGTGATAATGCCTCTAACAATCATGATCGTGTTACGCCCGTCGATGTACCAATTACAGACCTTGGCTGCATCTCCTTTTCGGAGTATGATGTCTTTGAAGCTTTAGTAAGTCTTGATGTTGAAAAGGGTTGTGGGCCAGATAATATTCCGCCCATATTTCTTAAAAACTGTGCTTTTGCCTTGTGTAAGCCGTTGACTCATATTTTCAATACGTCACTCCGAGAAGGGAAATTTTTAGACATCTGGAAGATATTGGCAATTACTCCAATTTTTAAATCGGGATCAAGGCAAAATATTGCAAATTATCGACCTATTGCTTCAACGTGACATGGATAGTCTCCAATTTTGGTGCGAGACCAATAAATTGCATTTTAATGTGTCTAAGTGTAATGTAATGCCTTTTTCTATGAAGAATCAGCTTTTCGAAGGTTCTTACGGTATTAATACGGTATTGATCGAGAGTCGACTTGAAGAAAGACTTAGGGGTTTTATTTGAGCGAAAGTTAAGCTTTGTCAAACATTTTGATGTATTATATCAAAAGCTAATGCGATGATGGGATTTTTATCGCGCAATACGAAAGAGTTCTCCGATCCCTTTACCGTGAGAACCATTTTCTTTTCAATTGTAAGGTCGGTTTTAGAGTATAATTGTGTTATCTGGGACCCTCAATATTCTATACATATTAAAAGAATTGAAAATATTCAAAGGCGTTTCACTAGGTTAGCAATTCGCAAGCTCCACTGGGATTTTATGCCTTCCTATGAAGCGCGATGTGCTCTTCTTGGACTAAAGTCTTTGGAGTTCCGGCGAAAGTATTTTCTCGCCTTATTTGCTCGGGATGTAGTGATGAATCATATTGATTGTGCACCACTTCTATCTCTTTTCAAATTTTATGCACCTGAAAGAAATTTTAGGCAAAGGCAATTGTTCTATATACCCTACAGAAGAACTGATTATGGCAAATGTGACCCGGCTTACAATATGACCAAAACGTTCAACATTATCTGCAGCTCGATTGAAATCACCCAAAATAGGGTAGCATTTAAAAACGATATCATGCTGAATTAGTTTTATAACCTACGATTAAATTATGTACTTACAGTAACTGTATAACAATAAATGTTATTAGTTGATTGAATAAATAAATAAATAAAGATGATCTCTGATTTTTTTTTTTTTTTGAGACAAAATAATCAATATTTAAATTTTACAAAGATTTTAATCACTGGGATTCACTGGGATTCAGTGGGATTCACTGGGAAAGAGGCCATCATTGTTTTTTAATAAAAAACGACTAGAATGAAATTTATTTTCCTTAACAAACGGCCCTCGAAAACAATGTTCTCGAATTGTAGTGACCAGCCCAGGGCTGTCTGCAACCCATTGCAGGCCCTTGACACTTTAGGAAAATGGGCCCCATGGATCGCGGGTCGCTGGGCACTTGCCCAGAGTGGCTAATGGGAAAGTGGGGCGTAAGAATTCTGCGTTTTAAAATTCCTTAAAAAAGATATCTACAAAACTATTAGAATCGCAGGTTTCGAATAGAACGGCACTAACTAATCGTGCTATTTTCGCGGTACAAATTTTAATATTGTTTAAGCCTTGTGCGCTTAAGTGAGAAATTCTACGTTTTAAAATAATTTCTGTAATTATTTTGTTATTGATAAATTTTACAAGAACGCATTTAGTTGTTAGTGTTTGAGTAAACAAATTAAGTTGAAAATCAATATTATTGCGCGTTTTGACACAAGGGAAAAACATTTTTTTTGACGCATTTAAAATTGGATTTCAGCAACACGTTTTGCTGTTTTGAAGTAAAAGCTCAAAAATATTAAACATTTTTGACATATCTATGAGCAAAAAGTATAAGCAATTCCTGATCGATGCTTTGCTTGAAGAATTCATTGTCAAACTGCTCGGAATACAATAACAACTATTGGAAAAAGAAAAAAAAATGTTTAAACGTAGTTAAACGAAATCGTTAACAAACCACAAAAAGTAAGCTCTTAACATTCAGCTTGATATACATAAATATTTCGAAAGAAGACCAGAAGAATTAAGTGACTTAAGAGTTTCAAAATGCGAACGAGTAACAAACAGGCAAATAAAACAAAAAAAAAACAACAACAATAAAACGCAGCACAAATGAGCAAAAATCTGTTTATTACTTTTATAATTTATACGCTGACAGTATGAGCGAGTGCCGATACAGATACGATTGTATCTGCACAGCGTAGATACAGCGTAAAGTTAGCTTTACAAGCAAATGCAGCGATACAGATACTCGTGATACAATACTTATGTTGAGTTTAGCTGTTTAGTAGTCAGCGAATGCGTTGTATTTATATGCATTTTTTATGATTATGAGCAGCACAGCTAGACTGCGAATGGACAGACGGACAGACCAACAAAAGAACACCAGAACGGATGGCCAAATAGTTAAATGGTGTGATGCGATGATGAACGCAGACAGACATGAAGAAAGGATTTGGCATGGAGAGTCGTCGGTTGGAAAGTCAGTTGCTTGAATAGTCATCTAAGTAGCTGGCAGCAGTTGTCAGCGTCTTCCGCTGCCGCTCCTTCCGGCTGTCCGTTTCTACCGCTTGTTTGTTTGACTGCAGCCAAAAACATCCAAATCCCATGAAGTGTGCTGTGAAAATCCCCAACATTTGCGCATTAGCTGAGCAATTACGCGTTGTTTTTGTTAATTGCCATTGGTGTCATTGTTGTTGTTGTTGTTATGATTGCTGTTGGCGTCAAGTTGGTGTTGCTGCTTTTGGCGATATTTAGTCATTGCAATCGTTGTCGTCGTTGTTGTCGTTGTCGTCGTCGTCGTCGATTTGATTGCTGCTAAGTGTCTGCGTTTCCTCATTTCCACGGACAGGCGGCAATGGACGGACGGACGGACAACAAAATGTGAACCAGTTGCTGCTGTTATTGCTGCTGCCTCCCAGCCCGCCGCATGCTGATTATCGTTTTCATTTCAGCTCAGTTTATTTCGCCCCGTTTTGCTGCTCATTTTCAATATAAGTAGTATATTTTTATTTTTGTTTTTGTTTTTACTCTCTATTCTGCTCTTGCTGTTATTGTTTTTGTTGTTGTTGTTTTTGTTGTTGTTATTGTTACTGTAATACGGTCTCTGTATTGTTTTGTATATCATGATTGTATAGTTGTATCTGTCGCTGTTTGTACGTGCTTCTATCCGTAGCATACGAACGTATCTGAGCATACACGTATCTGTGTATCTGCTGGTATGTTTGTCGTTGAACATACAAACACACGCATTTACGCTACTTTTCTATACGAACTTGCTCTAAGCACTGTGCGCGCTGAGCACCGAGTTGGTTCACTTGGTTCCAGCAACAATTTCAATTTTGTTTTTTTTTTTAATTTTATATCTTTTTATCGTCATCTTGTAATTTTTGTGCATTTGTAGTTTTTGGTCGTCTTTGAGTTTCATGCGAGTTAAAATATTTATTCAAACATTTTCTGAGTCGTCGTCGTAGAAGTCTGTTTGTTGTTGCTGCTTCTTATTTTTATTTATATTTTTTTTTTCAATATATTTTATATCTTCTTTTTGTGGCACTTTTCGTTGTTTTACTTAGATTTCTTAGAGTACACTGAGAGACGAATATACGAACATACATACATACATAAATAGTTTTCTTGCAGTTGTTGCCGTTATTGTTATATTTTTCTCGGTCTTGTTGTTGTTGCTGTTTTTGTTTTGAACGCTTTGTGCTGAGATTTCACTTTGTGCTTAGCCTACAAATTGCTGTTGTTGCCATCGTATCGCATAGATACAAATTTGTTTCATTTTGCATATCAAACCACAAGTGTTTTCATTGCTTTTCTCTGCAACAATTGAAGTTTTTTTTTTCAACTCAAGCTGCTAATTGGTGAAACAGCGTTTGTTGGTTCAGTTTTCGGTTTAGGCCATTCATCTGCTCATCAATTATAAAATGGTTATTAATGCCGCCTTATTTCAGCTAAGCTGCGACGCAACCGCATTACCGCCATCCAGCCCCGTAGGCAGGAAGTGTTTTCCCTGGTATCTTAGCGGATTTTTATAGTCCCGTATGCACAATTTGCGAATATAGTCACGAAATTTATGGATTGTATCTAGTTTTTGAGATATTTTTGTGAAAACGTGAAACAATTGAATTTGTTTCTAACTGCAGAATTATGCTAGGTTAGGTTGAGGCGGTTGCCACTGCACGTGCGTAAACCATACCGCACGTACCTCGGCTCACTAAGACCAATAAGTTCCATTGTGATACCGCTGCACATTTGACATTCAGTCCGAGTGGAAGCATTTTAGACATTTTACGCTTATCCTTGACAGGTTGTCAAGCTCTTTCTTAGATGAGTTGGCTTTAGATGTGGTGTACTCTTTGAGCAGCAGTATCACAGTTGCCAACGGAATGCTCGGTGAGTTCTGAACCACTGAAGTCACTGAGGTACCGTTTCTAGCAAGTTCGTCTGCTTTTTCGTTTCCACGTATGCCCTGGTACCCATATTAAGCTAATGTGATAGTAGTTTGATATTTCGCCTAATGCAGCACGGCATTCTTTGGCTACTTAAGAGTTGATGGATACTTGCTCCATCGATTTGATCGCAGCTTTGACTGCGCGTAATTGCTGTTGGGGATTTTCACAGCGCACTTCATGGGATTTGAATGTTTTAGGGTGTCCGAGAAAATGTATATTTCTCGTTTTGAGATGACTTTCTCTGAGAGACGTGTTGCAACTTCCTTAACCTCTTCGGGTAAAATGGTCACATGTGGACAAAAGTTTTTGCATTGAAATATTTTCTGATTTGTCGTTATTTCTTTCAAATATTGGCGCAATGGGTATAGAAAATACTCTCCTTCATAAGGGGTCGTCCATAAACTACGTTACTGATTTTCCTTTTTTTTTTACCCCCCCTACCCCAGCGTTACTTTTCGTAGTGCTTTTCAAAACCCCTCCCCCCTAAAGTAACGTGACATATGAAATTAATTCATTCGAATGATTATATATTTTGACTAGCTCTGACAATTTTCACTAGTATTAGTGACTAGTATGACTAGATACATTAAAGGAACAATTGGAAAAAAATCAATAATTAACATCATCTGTAAAAGCTATTCCATCTGCGATCCAAGATTCGATGCTCTCAATTACTGGGATAGAAGAAGCTGGTAGCTTTGTTGAGGATTCTTCAAAATAGAATTTTTCATCGGATTCTATGTCGACCCATTCAGGTGAATCCTCATTTCTAACGCAAAGAAATTCACCTGGTCTTTGACAGAGTACCCTTAAAGGCTGCACCCGAGCTGCACCAAGTTTTGTGTTTTTGTGTAAATGCTTTCTGAAAATTAATTTATTTAAATAGTATTTTTTATTCCGATTTATTGTAAACGATATAATACAAACTTATGGCAATTCATAGAAGTTTTAAAAACGAAATACAAGCCGCAGGTAGGACACGACCTTGAACCGATTTCTTTTTTCTGAGAAGGACAGTACATGTCATACGGTATCTCCTTTGATCAAGAACATTTAGGCCTTAACGTCAAAGCCTGTCGCAAAAGCAAAAACCCAAATTTTTCAGACGTGTGCTGAGATGGTGAAGGAATACCAAAAGGTTCTTGTGTCGAGGGAAAAGGTGGTGGAAGAAATCGTTGAAACAAAAGTTAACCATCAATGTAGACGATTAAACATAAACATGTAAGGTTAAAAATTTTTGAAATGATTGTGTTATTAATTAGAGGTTTTTCGTCGATTTTTTTAATTTTTGGTAAAGGTACAATATCTTAACACCTCCCCCTACCGTTACTTATCGTAGTGCATTTCAAAACCCCTCCCCCCCCTAAATTGGTAACGTAGTTTATGGACGACCCCTAAGCTTTCTTTAAATTTCTCAAATATGTCGCGTAAGAAGGCTCCTCTATATGGTTAGTAAAAAGTGTTCATAAATAATGAATTTACTATAAAAGAGTACAATATATCCACATATCTATATATTGATTTTACACTTAAAAACTATAACATACTTCCAAAAAAATTTTTAATGCAAAATGCACATATGTCGCGTAAGAAGGCTTCTATGTCTGGAAAGTAAAAAAGTGTTAATAAATAAAGAATTTATTGTAAAAAAGTACAATATGTCCATATATGAGCACTAGGCCGGGTCGATTTGTGGGGAGGCAAAAAAATCGCCCATTGCTCAGTGAAAATCGTATTCTAGGGATCAAAATAAGAAACTTTGCCCGAGAAACTATACATCTAAAACGAATTCTAATGCCCCAACTTTTGACTTTTGTCCCGTAGGATCAAATTTTGAAAAATCCCTCTTTGACCCATTTAGGGCCAATCCAGCCATGCCAGTGGCGACCCCATTTCGCTGATTTCTTCATGTAAAGTGCCAAAAATGGTGATTTTTTTAAATTTTTGTATTGGGAACCCCCAGGGGGCTCCAGGGGGTGTGACAGTGGCATGGGTGGATCGGTCCTCCAAAGTTAGTGGGGGTCAGTCATATATTTGGACTTGATTGGGGCACTCTCAATGGGTCAAAGAGAGATTTTTCAGCATTTGACCCTACGGGACAAAAATCAAAAGTTGGGGCATTAGAATTCGTTTTAGAGGTATAGTTCCTCGGGCAAAGTTTCTTATTTTGATCCCCAGAATACGATTTTCACTTAGCAATGGGCGATTTTTTAATCGACCCTCCCTAATGAGCACATTTAAAAACTATTAATTCCAAAAAAAATTGCTGCATTGAAGAGGTTAATTGCCATCATTGCGGCTTGGAAAACATTACAGTAAGTAGGCAGCCTATGAACCAGGGATACCACTAATTCCTTTGTGTAGACCCCATACCCGTACTTGTCATTTAATTTTGACCCATCTGTATATAAGTGTAGACACCCTGGTTTCCATGGCGCTCCTTTATGCCAGTATGTCCTAGGTGGAATAAGCGTACCGTAGTTTTATTAAAGGAAAGCACTGATTTGCAGTAATCAGTCCTGGATGGAATGAAATTGAATTGGTAGAGTATGGATGCGTGGCACAGTGGAAGGTCTTCATACAAGTTTTGGCCATAAAGCCTAGTACTCTGTTCGTTTGCGTGAAATTTCGCTGGCAATATCTATTTATTTGTTGCGTGAAATTTCTGACTTACAGTTTGATGCGAGGAATTCCTATGGCAGCGTTTCTCAGAGAGATGCAGAGAATAAGTTGGGAGATTTCATATGATCTCTCTCTTTTCACTTCAAAATAAATAGACATTAAGCATAGTACTCTGTTCATTTTCATGTGAAACTCCACTAAAATATCTATACAAAACATGACAGCTGCGAAACAAGCGTGGAAATTTTCACAACATTTTCGTCAGAGCAGTACTCTGTTCCGCAGCGTGAAATTAAAGCAACATGTTTCTGAGCAACATTTTTTTACGACAATTTAATTGTACTGCCTATTTGTTTTGAAGTGAAAAGAGAGATCATGTGAAAACTCCCAACTTATTCTGATGTTGCCAGCGAAATTTCACGCAAACGAACAGAGTACTAGGCTTTACAATTAAATTGTCGTGAAAAAATGTTGCTCAGAAACATGTTGCGATAATTCCACGCAGCGGAACAGAGTACTGCTCTGACGAACATGTTATGAAAATTTCCATGCTTGTTTCGCAGCTGTCATATTTTGTATAGAGATTTGAGTGGAATTTCACATGAAACTGAACAGAGTACTATGCTTAAATAGTAAAAATAAACCTACAGCTTTGAAATTTAGTTTGAGTACTTTGTAGAAATAAGTATGAAATATGTATAAACTTGGATCAAAACCGCCCACAGACACGCCCACCTTTCATACGATTTTTTTTAAATAATAAAAATAAACCTAGATATTCAAAATTTGGTATGAGTGCTTTTTACAGTTAACCTTCACCTGGCATGCCCATCCTCGAACCTCAGGGATTAAAATCTTTGTATAAATTTAAATATATATTATTTTGTCTCAAAAAATTCAGAGACCATCTTTAGATATCATTTTGAACTGTAGAATAGTCCAAGTTGAAAAAAAAAATAAAGATCAGCGTTCATAAAAAATCCGGAAAACTAGAAAAAAATTCGAAACAAATCAAAACGAGAAAGAACGTGGGGTATGTACGTACCCCACGAGGCCAGGTAAAGGTTAATTTGATTTGCAGAACAAAGCATTTAGCAGACTACACCGCTGTCATGGTGTAATTATAATAAAAAATAAGGCTGGTCCAGGCCCCTCTTTCCCATTAGCAATTCTGGACATGTGCTCAGGGACCCGTGATCCATGGGGCTCATTTTTCTAAAGTGTCAAGGGCCTCTTATAGGTTGAAGACAGCCCTGGGCTGATCCCTACAATTTGAGTACATTGTTTCGAGGGCCACTTGTTAAAGAAAATAAATTTAATTTTAATCGTTTTTCATTAAAAAATAATTATGGCTTCTTTTCATAACTACCTCTTTTGTGTTTTGTAATTCTAAAAAAAAAACAAAAATATATTAAAAAAGCCTTATTTTGACATTTTATTTGAAATTTGTTATATGAAACCTTTACAATTGCCAAAATAAGGCAGCATGTCACAGAAAAATATTGAAAAATGTCATGGAATGAGAACACCTTATATGTAATTCTTACACCATGACAGCTGTCTCGTTGATCGCTACATCAACTCTTCAGTAGTCCACTGTCACTTATGCAATCTAATCACTAGGGCTAGGAATCTCATGCAAATGCATGTTTTTGCTGGGCATCTTAAAATGGAAATGGTTAAGTTATCTTTACGAATTCTTCTTTACAACAATGAAATTTCCTTTAAAATGGCATTCAATCGTGAGTGCACATTTTGCAATAAATGCATGGTTTTGCATATTTCACAAAAAAAAGCCTATTTTTGCATATTTATTGCGCATATTTTTGTATATTTTACAATAAATGCATGTAGTTTTTTGCTTTTTTTGATTTGCAACCATTTAAATCTAGTGCGTCATCTTTTAGGAAAATATTGCTTTTATGTTCACTTCATATTTTTGTTGTTTCTCAACAGTAAAATTTATATGCGCTTTACCTGTATGCAGTTTAAAAGTGCTTTTTTCTCCTTACAAATAGCGCTGATTATAAAGCAATTTCAGAAGCTTTTGGGTAGCACTTAGTAAATAGCACAAAGAGAAAAATAAAAAAGAAAGAAGGCGGAATTAATTTATTCTGAAAAAAAGCAGTTCTGAAAAAAACAAAATCGAGAATGATTTAAACTATCAAACATTTAGAATTTGTATTTAAATCATAGAAAATTAACATAATAATAAATAATAAGGTCATATAGAAAACTTTCAATTGTAATCAAATGGAAGAGCCTGACCAAAAAAAAACTGAAACAGCCTGAAGATTTTTCAACAAATCTGAAAACAACTTCAGTAACTATGCTTTGTTTGTGGCGAAACCCGACAAATTATTGGACTCCATCATAACATAAGCATAAACTAAAGAAACACAAACAAAAAAGTATGAAAATGAGAAAAACTGAGAAATTGACACTGAAATCTCATTGCCTCTGTGGTGCAGTGCGCTAAAATGCGCTGGCATGGGGACCCACTCTCGGGTTCGATTCCCGGTGGTGGCATCACAAAGATTCCTGGTGAAGCCTGTAGCAGGGCCGAATTTGCAACAAAATCAGCTAGTGATGTTTTCCTTTTCATATTGAAAAATGTTGTTGTTGTTTCTTTGGCAAGCAATTAATTGTTCTAACCTGACCTAAAGCATAGTACTATGTTTGCTTTCGTGAAATTTTTTCAGACAGCATTCATTTATTTGTTGCGTGAAATTTCCGACATAAAGTTTGTTGCGAGGAGTTCCTATGTTCCTAACAACGTTTCTCAGAGAGACTCAGAGATTGAGTTGGAAAATTTCATATGTTCTCTCTCTTTTCACTTCAAAATAAATAGGAAGTACAATTAAATTGTCGTGAAAAAATGTTGCTCAGAAACATGTTGCCATAATTTCACGCTGCAGAACAGAGTACTGCTCTGACGAAAATGTTGTGAAAATGTCCACGCTTGTTTTGCAGCAGTCATATTTTGTATAGAGATTTGAGTGGAATTTCACATGAAACTGAACAGAGTACTAAGCTTAAAGCTCAATAAACGATTTTAAATTGTCAAACAACTAGAATTTGTATTTAAAATCAAGAATGGTTAAAACTATCAAACATTTAGAATTTGTATTTATATTTTAATTTGTTTTTTTAATTTCATAGAAAATTAACGCGTCGCATTGAAACTTTCTGTAAAAAGTGCAATTATTTTAAAATATTGCATATATTTTTAAAGATTTAAGTATGTAATATGAGCTTCATAGAGAAAAAACGCTCTATTTTCTCTTTGTTTTTAAACATACTACAAGGAGAACGGAGCACTTAGTTCTAGATTTTTTTTCACGAAATGTTCGTTTAAACTTAAAGCCCAGTACTTTGTTCGTTTGCGTGAAATTTCGCTGGCAACATTTATGTATTTGTTGCGTGAAATTTCTGACTTAATTTTTGTTGCGAGGAATTTCTATGGCAATGTTTCTTAGAGAGTCTCAGAGAATAAGTTGGGAGATTTCATATGATATCTCTCTTTTCACTTCAAAATAAATAGGCAGTACAATTAAATTGTCGTGAAAAAATATTGCTCAGAAATATGTTGCGATAATTTTACGCATGGAAATTTTCACATGTTGTGAAAATTTCCATGCTTGTTTCGTAGCTGTCACTTTTTGTATGAAGATTTGAGTGGAATTTCACATGAAACTGAACAGAGTACTATGCTTAACAGTAAACTCCAACAGTGTTACCATCGTGTCATTTTCTAATATAGATGTAGGTCATATGATATATGCACAAAAGCTATCGAAAAGCAATAAAAAATATCGGAAATTTATGTTTGTTCTTGTAAAATATAATTAATTTTTTTTATTGTCAGTAACTGTATTTAAGAGTATATAATTCTTTTCTATTAAATACATATTATTTGAGAGAATAAATTTTTACATTCTCTTTTTAGGCCCCCAATATTTTGTGTTAAGCCTAAGGGCTTAAGTTCGCTCTGCCTAATCGATATAATATATTCCTTCTTACTGTTCTTTATAAATATTATTCTTTAAAGAGCTTTACATCTAGAAAAAACTAACCTAAAGCTTAACTGATAAGCCATCAATCATACCATTCTCATCTTCTATTCTGACATTCTTTTAATGTTAGCTTTATAACTCGCATGTATGCATTCGATTTATGTATAGTTAAGCCCATGGCAAAAATAGACAAGGTAGTGTTAGGGCGGGAAGCCGGCGACCGAAACTGTCAAAACGAAGTTGACATTTCATACAAAATCTGCAACCAATGAGAAAGCAATATGAAAGCAAAAATACCAAATTGGCTGAGTTTGACAGTTGTGGTCACTAAGAAAGAGAGCACATTCAGCCCTAACACTACCTTGTCTAGTTCTACTATGGTTAAGCCAATTCTAAAAGTGTGGTATTGTTCTTACATTTCTTTTAAAGAGTCTTTGTAAAACTTACCCTTATTTTACATGAATTTTTTGTCACATGTGTCTCAATCTAAATAAATGCTTTAAAACCATCAGTACAATATTCCTAAGACCAAATAACAATAAAGACCTTAGATAAGTCGGATTATAGTATGAATAGTATTTTTTGTTGTCATTTTTTTCCGCCTGCATTGGATAAAACTTTACTTAATCAGGAGCAAGTAAAATGCTTGTTCAATGCGCAAGGATTAAAATATCTTAAAGCTTAATTTCAGAAAAAAAAACTCCCCTTATTTACAACTGAACTTTGAAGTTACACGAAAAAATAAAATCTTAATGAAACAATTATTTACACTTATCTGGGCTCTCATCACGTAATTTTTAAAACGACCAAAAAATCTTGCTGCATATTGTTGGTATATCTTTATATTTTTAATGAAAATACAATGTTTTGATAAATTTTCCAACACTAAAATTAAATTTTATTTTAACAACAATTTCAATTTTATGATCAAAATATAAAATCATTTGGTTTTCAAATGATGAATGAGTAACATGACATAAATATAATGAAAAATGGCACCCCCCCCCCCTTTCTAGTGAAAACGAACCTTTTTCAAAGGTAGTAAAAAAACAGGTTTCAAACTCTCTACAGACATTGTATCTTCTGTTCCGTTTACTTCAACATTAAGGCATGTGGCACTTCAAGAAATTACTGTATAAAGATCATGATATTTGGGTTGGAAAGATTAGTTTGTGAGAACATATGTCTAATCCAACTGGAACGAAAATGGTTTTTAAATCTTTCTTGATATTGATATTGTTCGTAAGCCGAGCAATACTGTTCCAAGATATTCTGTCCATTGTTGATTTTCATGACAAAGAAGTGAAGATTTTAAGGTTCTGTGAAATCTCACCTCAAGACCATTAGACTGAGGGTGGGAAGCAGTCGTATGTCTAAGATTTGCACCAAGTAATGAAGCCACTACTTGAAATATCTTGGATATGAAATGTTTTCCTCTATCTGTAACAATAATATTTGGACATCGAAAACGAGAAATTCAGCCATCAAATGTTATTGTGGTATCAGAATTTGTCAAAATCAATTTGTGCCGTTTTTATATGCATACAGAGCCTCGGAACTTCAACGAATAGATCGATATTTCGTCATACGTTGCTGCCAAATTTTGAGCAGTTCGCTTGTATTATGTGCGTGATTCAAAATTCTTTGTTTTTCTAAGGTGATGAATTTAACATTAAGTGCTTTAATTTAGCATTCTACGTGTAGCAGAACACAAAAAATTATGAGTGTCGGATTTTTTTTCAAATTTTCCAGTAATGTTCTCCCAGAAAGACTACACGGATATAATTATTTTGCTTGAATCAAGCAAATGTTTTGCTTAAAAGCAAATCAACAAAACTTTGCTCAATCACGGTGTGATTTTTGAAAAAGATTGCTAAATTTAAATCACTTCTCGTGTATTTAGGAAATAGCAAAATTGTATTAAACTTAAGCAAATATTTCCAAAGTCATGATAAGCTGATAGCAAATGTATACTAAACTCAGCCAAATTATTGCTAAGTTATTATAATCTCAAATAACAAATTTTTACTAAACTCAAGCACATATTTTCTAAGTTATTATAAGCTCAAATAGCAAATTTTTACTTAATTCAAGCAAATTTCTTTCAAACACACTAGCACACGTTTATTCTTAATCAAGAAAATTAGGCGACGATTGTTAACAACTGCGATGGTCGAATGGATAAGCCCATGCACTTACACCCACGCGGCCGAGGTTCAAGTCTCCGGATAATGGTAATTTTTCAATTTAATTTAATGTCAAAAATTACTTCACTTCAGAAATATGCTAGATTTCAACAAGCACTAATCAAAATTTGCTTTTCCAATTTATAATAACTTAACAAATATTTGCTTGAATTAAGTAGAAATTTGCTTCTGTCGTTTTTAATAACTTAGCAAAATTTTGCTTGAATTTAATCACATTGCTTGAATTTAATCAAAATTTTGCTAAGTTATTATAAACTGGAATAGCAAATTTTGATTAGTGTTTGTTAAAATGTAGCATAATTTTAAAGTGGCTGAGATTCAAGCGCAAGTTTTGCTTAACCACAATACAAATTTAGCAAACAGTTTTCTCCATGTACATTAATTGACCCTTTTTTTAATCTACCTTGGTTGCTGTGTTATAGCTTTCTAAACATTGAAATTGTTAAAAAACGCAAATTTATTTAAAAAACATTTTAGTAGTTAAAAACATTAAAAAAAATAATATTTGTTTATTAATTTTTAAAGAAAATTTATTGTATTTGCGAATTCCGGGATCAAATTCGAAAATTTTTTCCAAATCGAAACCTTAAGTTCGAATTTGGAATTAAAGTTTGAAGAATTTCGCCATTTTTGGGTTTTATTTTTAAACATTTTTAAAGTGAAGCCTAAAATATGTAGATAATATTCAAAAAGTTTCATAGGAAAGTTACGAATTTTTAAGTAGATGCATCTCGCACATGTAGTACTTCGAACTCGCCAGCACATGCTTACGCATTTGGTTAATTTATGCGCAAACGCTTTCAAAGGCTACAATTATCATATGTATGGCAGCGATATTATTAAAATAATATAATATTAAAATAATTTGAGAAATTATCTATAACAAAAAAAACTATATTTTACTTTTTCCTTAACACTGGAAGCTCTGGTGGGTTTCAAAGTTCACCTAAGAGGTAGATTTTTTTAAACTACATGCAAAAACTTTACAAAGTATTATTGATCAACAAGTTACGGAATCTTTATCATTGTTTTTGATAAGTAAGTGGAGATGTGATGGCAGTTCCGGATTTAGCAAGTACAAACAAAATTTAAAAATAACGAAGCCACAGATGATTAATTTTTATTTACATTTCAAATTACATTTCTACCAATAAAGCTTGTTCTTCTTAACGATTCAAAAGCAATAATTTGGCCCTCATCCACTCGATTATGTATACCAAAAAAAAGTTTTTCAAAATGGAATCGAAGAGCTTAGCAAAGAGAGAACACTTTTTTTTATTCCAAAGATACGTATACCCGAGCTATACGCATGTACGATTTACATTCTAGATCCTGCCCGGATCAGCCGGTATAGACAGAATGCACCTACGATCTAAAACATACCCCATATTGGCAATTAGGATTTTTCACTAAGCACATTAATTGGCTTTTCAGCGGAATTTAAAAATTTAATATATATAAGACGCGTATTTAAGTATATTTAATTCTTTTTAAATAAGCAACATCGAATTAAATGATAGTGATTATCAATTTAAGGTGCTCGAAAAACAATCCTGATTTCAAAAACAATCCAAAACACTATACTCATTTTAACTGGTTTGCGGCCATTGTCCAACCCAAAGACCTACGTGGAAATGAGATAAATCTCATACCCGCGAGATATATCTCAAAAGAGATATACTCTGGCACTCTGGCACTCTGGCACAACTTAACTACATTCTTTTACAAATTGCAAATTTTAATCCTACAGTTATTGAATCAAAATCAATAAAACATGAATTCTTGCAAATAGTGACTGACGGAAAATGTATAATATCCCAATGTGCACAAATACGGATGCGGATCCGTTACGAACCCGTTACGAGTCCGTCAGTACGCACTACGCTTTCTTATGTTTTGACGGACCCGTTACGAACCCGTTACGAATCCGTCAAAAAATTACCACAACTTTAACATAAAAGACAGTCTTAAATTTGTTTTACAATTTCTTATTTTATTTTCAGTGGATTAGGGATACGAAATACAATTGTGTACTTATTTTTATTTTAAACAACATTTTTATTTCATAAGGCTCGTGCTCCTCAAGCTCTCCTTCAAATTGAAGAAAAGTACTTGTCAGAATTTTTAAATAATTATCATTAGTGATCAAGTTAAATGTGACTATGTGATAGCCGTACACAAGATATTTTTCGGAAACTTTTTTAATTGCGTGCATTTTGTACGCTTTGTCATTATAGCAGTAAAAGTTATTGGGATGCTTCAATGAAAAATAATGTTTAGCTGTTTGAAGAAACAAGTATGAGCCATCCTGGAACTCACCAACATTGTACTCGTTTGTTTGATATTTTGAATTATTTTTTTTACCATTTAAACTAGCCTCCACTACTCTCTTATAAATTTGATTACAAAATAATTTTTTTTGTTTTAATTTACGTTTAATTTCCTGCAAAAAGTTTTCGAATTTGAATGCGTCAAACTTGTTTAGAGAACCTATATTTTTAACATCTGTAGCTAAATGCGTCAAACGAGTCCGTTGCGAGTTCGCATTATTTAAAAAAAAAAGAGTCTGAAACGTCTGTTTCGTATATGAAGTCCGAAATGGATTCGTATCTGAAGTCTGAAACGGATTCGTATATGAAGCCCGAAACGGATTCGTATCTGAAGTCCGAAACGGATTCGTATCTGAAGTCCGAAACGGATTCGTATCTGAAGTCCGAAACGGATTCGTAACTGAAGTCCGTAACGGAGAGAGGAATTTCATACGAAAAAGGATCCGTTCCGGATGCGAAACGCAATCCGTTTCGGACAAAATGTACGAAGAAGTGAGTTCGTTACGGATTCGTAACAGATCCGTTTGACACACTGGGATGTTGACAAAGACAAAAAATGCACATGTATGTTACATTTTTGGTTTCAAGTTTACGAAAATGAATTCAAACACAGATTTTATCTACTCTACATGCTTGAATTAGAACCATTGAGTGCTTGCTTCATTTTAGTAATAGACTAACACTAAAAGTCAAAGCCAATAACAAATCTGAATTTAATAAAAGAAAATTGGAAATACAATCTATGCTTAAAACAGAACTTGGACTAAATGTAGATAAACCAAAAGCTAGCTCTGGAAACACAAATGATGGGAATACTGCAAGAAGATTTTTTAAAAACTTTAAGGAGATCGCACGTACTCTTTCTTGTGGCTTAAAAATCAACCTGCAGCTATTTAATCAATACACGAAGGAAACAAAAGTGTTGTGTATTAATTTATATCCGTGGTTTTATATGCCAGTAGCGGTACATAAAATCTTATGACACAGAGTTGCTGCAATCAAATCCTGCTAGTACCAATTGGTCAACTATTAGAAGAAGTGCAGGAGCAAGACGGAGCTCAAAGTGTTCTAATTGATGAAAAAAAGTGCCTGTAAAATTTTAGCAATATCGGATGCATATAAACCCTACCACACACGGCTTAAAGTTTGCACAAGTATATGAAAAAAAAATGCTGTTTTAATTATTTTAATTTCCTCCTTAAATCCTATTGTAATAGGCAACAATTAAGACTTTTTGTTTTTTTTTTCATCATTTTTCGGTTTCATCAGAATTTTAACCTCAAATTACTTGAATATCACAGTAGGATGATATTTATCTCCTTTGAATTTTACAGCGATATTTTTTTTTTTTTTTTTGATTCGCCCGGAGGTATGAAATCTTCCAAAGATACGTATACCCGTCCTATACGCACGCACGATTCACATTCTAAAATCTACCCGAATCAGCCGGGACAGACAGAATGCACCTACGTACTAAAACATACCCCCTATTGGCAATTAGGATTTCCACTAAGCACATTAATTGGCTTTTCAGCGGAATTTAAAAATTGAATATATATAAACGCGTATTTAAGTATACTTGATTCTATATAAATAAGCAACATCGAATTAAATAATAGTAATTATCAATTTAAGGTACCCGAAAAACAATCCGAAACACTAAACTCATTTTAACTGGTTTGCGGCCATTGTCCAACCCAAGGACCTACGTGGAAATGAGATAAATCTCATATCCGCCAAATCAAAATCCCAATTAGTTGGATATGCATTTGGGCCAACGCAGGCATAAGCTTGTGTGGAAAAGAGATAGACTCTGGCACACCAATCCAGGTGATAGTGTGAGTTCAGTCTAATTTCAAATCAGGAAACCACGTGAGCACATAAATCCCAATTCGATTAAAAATTAAATTATTGAATAATTAAAAAGTAAGTTTTAAAAACGATTCATATTTGATGGTGTTTACTTTATAAAACATAATATCGAGACAAAAAAGAGAAACAGAACAATCTCAATTACCAATACTATATTGTTATAAAACTGCGTTAGGTATAATAGGATGAAGTTAAATTGATTTAATTATTTAAATGTACTATAATTTTCCGTTTAAAGACATCTACCGAATCAGAAAAATTAGTCATGTTGAAGTTATCATTGAAATCACTGCACATACATCGTAAAGGTTCATGAAGAGCGTAATTAGAACTGCACTGACTCAACTTGAAAAACAGAAAATGTCTAGTTCCTCTCCTTGGGATGTTAAAATTTAGAGCTGAGATGAGATATTCCGAATTAATCTCGCCACGAAGTAATTTATACAGAAACATGACATTAAGCATCATTCTTCTGCTTCTTAGGGAAGGTAGTAAAATAATTTTAAGGCGTATTTCATACGATGGAAGCATAATATTGGGGTTCCAACGACTATGACGTAAAGCAAAAAGTAAAAACTGTTTTTGAACGGATTCTATGGCGTCGATGTAGACATTATATTGTGGGTTCCATACAACTGATGCATATTCAAGAATTGGCCTTACGAGAGAGGTATATAATAATTTAGTAGTAAAGGGATCACTGAATTCTTTAGCCCATCTTTTAATGAAATCAAGGACTCCTCTTGCCTTATTAATCACCATATTAACGTGGAGATTGAAGCAAAGTTTTGAATCCATAATAACACCAAGATCGAGAAAACTGGAAACTATTTCAATGTTAGTGTTATTTATAGTGTAATTTATGTTATTAGCAGATCTTCGCGAGAATGTCATTTGCTTACATTTTTTTAAGTTGAGATTTAATATATTTAAGCTACACCAGTTCACAAGTCTATTTAGATCAGATTGTAAAAGATGTCGTTCTTCGGGTGATTTGAAACAAAGAAAAAGTTTCACGTCGTCAGCGTACATTAAGACGTTACAGTGTTTTATTACCGAAGGAAGATCATTAATGAATAGTAAAAACAAAACCGGTCCAAGATGACTGCCCTGAGGAACGCCAGAAGTGACCGAAATACTTTTTGAAAGAGAATTCTTATATAAAACCTTTTGAGTACGTCTAGATAAATACGAATTTATCCAATTTAATAATGTGACAGGAAACCCAATAAGGTAGAGTTTTTTCAAAAGAAGATTATGATTAACACTGTCGAAAGCTTTGCTAAAGTCCGTATAAATAACATCAGTCTGCAGTCCCAAAGTAAAACCATTTATAACACGCGTAGTAAACTCTAAGAGGTTTGTTGTAAGGGACTTACCCTTCAGAAAACCATGTTGATAGACAGAAATGGTGGAAGACACGGAGTTGGTTAATTGATCAGTTATGATTTTCTCAAATAACTTAGGGATTGCACTTAATTTTGCAATTCCTCAATAGTTAGAAACATCTATCTTGGAGCCAGATTTATGAAGGGGTATAATATAAGAATCCTTCCATATAATAGGAAAATAACCACTATGCAAGGAAATATTAAAAATGTTTGCTAGAGGAGTACACAGGTTTGTAGCACATTGCTTTAAAATACAGCTTGGAATTTTATCAGGGCCGGTCGTAAAAGAAGATTTTACTTGTCGAAGATAACACATGACAATATTTGGGTCTATTACAGGAGTTTCAAAAGAGTTAACTGGCGGGAGAAAAGGCTACACCGTGCTAGTATTAAATGGTATATCGGAGTAAGTTGATTTAAAGAAGTTTGCAAACATGTTAGAAATCACATTGTCACAAGATGATTCTTCCTGATTGAATTTCATAAGGGGTGGAAAATTGGAGGCTTTACGTTTTGAGTTAACAAAACTATAGAAAAGTTTTGGATCATCTTTAAATTGAGATTTTATGTTAATTATATAAGCAGAATAGCATTGTTTATTTAGTAGTTGATATCTATAACGACAAGAAGAATAGGAAGCAAAGTCTAAACTAGAACCAGATATTTTATATTTTTTAAATAAACGATTTTTTAAATTTTTAAGTGCCTTTAGATCATTTGTTAGCCAGGGTGGATTTAAAGGATTGGAGAAACACTTTTTATTGGGACGGACAATAAGAAACACCGTTGCAGAGTATCATCGAAAAACTGTACAGAAGATTCGACGTCATAATATGAATATGATGTTCCGCTAGTTAAAATTGGAGACCAATCAGTCTGCGAAAGTAAGGAATTAAGTTTTACAAAGTCCGTTTTCTTAAAATTATAAACTTTTTTATTTCGCGCATCAGAAGTTACTTTATCTTCTTTTTCGTGGGGGAGTAAAACTGTTATTTCAAGAGTTAGATGATGTACATCTTCTGGAATTCGAACAATGGAGATTAACAGTAGTGCATCTATCTACAAATACAAGATCTAGGGTTCTGTGGTTTATATTTAAAATATCATTGACTTGTTGAAGACACAGATCAGACAGCTTATCTAAGAAGTCATTTATCCAATCACTATTGGAAACAGGAGTAAGAAATGAAGAATCGTCAGACGATCTCCAAGTCACAAAAGGTAGGTTAAAATCACCCAGCACAATAAGAACGTCTTTATTTTTTAACAAATTTAATTCGCACATTTGGGCAGGGGCTTCAAGATCTTATTTGGAGCTTCTAAACCGAATTCAACGTCGTGCGATATATTTGATCGGAGATGAAAGTATTTCATCCTCTCTCAACTCTCTTGAGCATCGACGTAATGTAGGTTGCCTAAGCCTTCTGTATAGGTACTATCATGGGAATTGTTCAAGGGAGATACATGGCCTGACGCCACCAGCTCGTGTGTTTCCCAGGTCCACTCGGGCAGCTGTCCAAGCCCAACCCTTTACCATTGCATCATTGCCTAATAGAACCTCGCATTACCGCGATAATTCGTTCTTTAGTCGCGCGGTTAAGTTGTGGAATAGTCTCCCTGCGAGCGTGTTTCCCGGCAGTTTTGAGCTGTGCAAATTCAAAACAAATCTTCACCGACACTACTCCATCTATCCACCCTCCAACTAACTATCACCCATTTTCCGAATCAACACAATGCTTACGCATTTATAGGGGGCATCCCCTGAGCGTTGGTTCAGTCTAAAAAAAAAAAAAAAAAAAAAAAATATGAACTTTTTCGATGGCCTGTAAGTGTTTTAAATACATTGCTAAGTCACATTTAGGAGAAATGTAAGAGCAGGTAACATAAATAATACTATTATTTAATTTAACTGCAACACAAATGAACTCAATGTCACTGGTGTCAAGAATTGTCAATTCTTCAGATACAAGCGAGTTTTGAACAGCTATCAAAACACCACCACCGATCTTATCATGACGATCTTTACGAAAAATTTGATATTTATTGCACATTATTTCAGAATTTAAGATATTAGAGCGAAGCCAAGTCTCTGTAAAAATTATAATGTTATATTCAAAATCAAAACTGTTTATGAAAATATCGGAAAGTTTGGAATTAAGACCCCTGACATTTTGATACACAAGCTCGATATTAGTATCATTTTCTACTAAGCATGGTATGCTGATTCCGAAAATTAAATTACTTTTTCTCTATCAGCCATAGTTTTTGAGATAAGCTTCAGTGAAATTTTAATATTGAAATTTGTTCAAATTTTTTCTCTTCAACTTAACTAAACATTTAAATATATAAAAATTTATAACTGCAACTTGTCGATTTCAATGAAGCTGATCTCAAAAACTGATAGTGCTAAAAACTAATATTATTTTTGAAATCCGCACACCAAGCCTAGTCGAAAATGATACTAATATCGCTGGAAAATGCCAAAAATATGTATATTGTCCCCTTGAGTTACTCAAGTAAATTGTGGTGAATACCCTGATTAAATAGAAAAATGTTGGAAAAAACAAAAAAATCTTAATTCCAATAGGGGTTGCAAATGAAAATATTTTTGTTTTTATTATAGGTACGTACTTGTGCAAACTTTAAGCCGTGTGTAATTAAATGCATCCGATGTTGCTAAAATTTTAAACGTTTTTTTTTCATGAATTAGAACAGTTTGAGCCCCTGTCTTGCTCAATGAAGTGCCTAGAAATGTTCCTCATACAAATGAGGCCCACTCTAATATACTCGTACATATATATTTTGTTACTTTGTTAGTACTTATTATTATGTGCCACAACTTTTTGTAAAATTATTTGATCGCCAAAAATAAAAGGGTTTCTATTGGTTTTAAATTCAAAATATATCGGAAAAAACTGCATATTCATAAATACAGTTTTGGTGTGGTTTTATTCTTTTTATTTGGTACAAAGATATTCCCTTTTATTCATAAGCTCATTTTAGCGGCAGCTAAACTTTAAACCGGCTTTAAACAACATTAATTGTTGTTTAAATGTTGTTAAATGTTTATCAAATCAGTTGTTTAAATGTGAGATCTATTGAATAAGGGGGAGAATGTATAGGAAAATATACATTTTTTCAAGTTAATGCATTAATATCTTTTTTTAGACGAGCCCAAGATACAAAAAGTATAGCAACTAAAAATTTGTGGTGAAATTTCATGCACAAATTATATGGAATTATTTTCTTAGCTTCAATACTTTTTAAATTATAATTAAATTATTTTTCCAATTAATTTAACCAATAACGGGTTAAGGGGTCATTTGCGAACCGTCCTCCCATGCAATTTTTTTCTTGTTTTGACTCAATAAATACAATAAACCAAAAAAATTACTTAGTACAGTTACTTTGTTCTATTCGAAACACTGTGCGGCGTACACGTCTGTAGACTCCATTGGCTAGGAACTGCCATCTCCTATACACTATATTCTCTCGATGTAGCCCCCTGCAACTTTGTATTTCCTACATTTTTTCAAACCTGAAGAAATGGCTGGGCAGTAAGAGGTTTGGGTCGAATGAAAAGGTCATCACTGAAACAAACACCTATTTTGAGGACCTTGATAAAACCTTGGGAAACTGGGGGCGATGGAACAATGTAACATGTCTGACTGTCTCAACCTGGCGAGGCCAGCATAATCTTTGTGAAATCGCCTCAAGTCGACTCAAACCTCCACGTGGTGTTTCCTGGGCAACGTCAAAACTGACAACCGTTAGTTTGGCGGCTAATCTGAGCGGCGGGCCTCCCTAGGCTTAAAATAGGTTGTGCGTCGGGTTTGAAGCCCACCCGTAAAAACCAATTTCAATGAAAACATATAAGAATAGAAGAAAAATGATCCCCAAATCTGATGACGACTACCGCAAACGAAAAACTGATAATGATTTACGAATATGCACCTGGAATGTCCGAACCCTTAATTGGGAAGGTGCATCTATCCAACTGACTGATGTCTTGGAAAGATACAAAGCTGATATCACTGCTATCCAAGAAATGCGATGGAAGGGACAGGGTTGCATTCGGCATGCATCCTGTGATATCTACTACAGCGGCCATGCGGAGAAGCACGAGTTTGGATGCGGATTTGTAGTTGGCAAGAGACTACGGCCCCACGTCCTGCGATTCACACCTGTGAACGAACGACTTGCCATAATCCGCATCAAGGTTAAATTCTTCAATATAAGCCTAATATGTGCGCACGCTCCGACAGAAGACAAGGACGATGAGATCAAGGAAATTTTCTATGAGCGCCTTGAAAATGCTTACGAGCGCTGCCCCCGCCACGACGTAAAAATCGTGCTTGGTGACTTCAACGCTAAGGTGGGCAAGGAAAATATTTTTGGTTCAACAGTCGGAAAGTTCAGCCTCCACGACAACACCTCCGATAACGGAATGAGGCTGATTGACTTCGCCGCAGCACGAAACATGGTCGTAAGTAGTACTAGATTCAAGCATCTCAATATTCATAAAGCCACCTGGATGTCTCCTGATCAAAAAACAAAAAATCAAATTGATCACGTTTTGATCGACGGAAGGCACTCTTCCAGTGTATTGGATGTACGCACGATCCGTGGTGCAAACATTGACTCGGATCACTATCTTCTTGCAGCCAAGATCCGTACACGTCTGTGCGCAGCTAAAAATACACGCAACCCTACACAGAGAAAGCTAGACGTCGACAAGCTGCATTCGAAACAGACAGCCGATGCTTTCGCCACTCGACTCTCACTCCTGCTTCAAAGCACTCCTCCAATCGATGATATATGCGCGCAGTGGACACACATTTCCAACTCTATGCGTGCGGCTGCTGAAGAGGTGATTGGCTACCAACGCTCTCGCCGAAACCAGTGGTACGACCAGGAGTGTCGCGACGCCACTGCAGAGAAAGACGCCGCCTACAAAGCCACCCTGCAGTCGGTTGTAACGCGCGCTGCTAAGGAGCGATACAAAGAAAAGAGGAGGGAAGAGAGACATATTTTCAGGCGGAAAAAAAGAGAGGCAGAAAAGCGCGAGCAGGAGAAGATTGAGATGTATGGTGACAGGAATGAGGCCCGAAAATTTTTCCAAAAAATAACACGCCTTGCCGATGGTTTTAAAACCGGGGCCTCTTCCTGCAAGGATGAAAACTGGAATCTAGTGACAGATGTCCAGAGTACACTGACGTTATGGAGGGACTTCTCTAAGCTTCACTGACGTATGGACTTCTCTAAGCTTCTAAATGGCGACGCTGACAACAATCCCGCCAATAGAGATGATATTCCGGAAACCCCAATTGCGGATGACAGCGTCGAGGTTCCGCTGCCCGACTATGATGAAGTTCTGACAGCTATAGCTCGGCTTAAAAAAACCAAAGCCGCGGGAGCTGATGGCTTACCTGCTGAACTGTTTAAGAACGGAGGCGAAGCTCTACTTAAATGCATTCACGAGCTTCTATGCAGAATATGGTCGGAAGAATGCATTCCGAACGATTGGAATCTCAGTGTGCTCTGCCCAATCCACAAGAAAGGCGATCCCACTATCTGTGCCAATTACCGTGGGATAAGCCTTCTTAATATCGCATATAAGGTCCTGTCGAGCGTTTTACGTGAAAGATTGAAGCCCATTGTAAACGAACTGATCGGACCTTATCAGTGAGGCTTCAGACCTGGAAAGTCCACCATCGACCAGATTTTCACACTACGACAAATCTTGGAGAAGACTCAAGAAAAACAAGTCGACACCCACCATCTTTTTGTCGACTACAAAGCCGCCTTCGACAGCCCAATAAGGAAGCACCTGTACTCCACCATGTCTGAATTTGGTATTCCTGCAAAACTAATACGACTTTGCAGGATGACACTGAGCAACACCAGCAGCGCAGTTAAAATCGGGAAGGACCTCTCCCCACCATTTATTACCAAACGAGGTTTCAGACAAGGTGATTCCTTATCGTGCGACTTTTTCAACCTAATGATGGAAAAGATCATCCGAGCTGCTGATCTGAGACGTAGTGGCACAATATTCTACAAGAGTGTTATGCTGCTTGCGTATGCTGATGACATCGATATCATTGGCCATAATACGCGCGAAGTCAGTGCAGCATTTTCCAGATTAGAAAGAGAGTCAAGTCGAATGGGTCTGGCAGTGAATGCAGAAAAGACGAAATACTTAGTGTCAACAAACAAACAGTCCCAGCGTCTTGGAACCCACGTTACAGTTGACAATACCGCCTTCGAGGTTGTGAAGGATTTCGTTTATCTGGGATCCAGCATAAACTCAACCAACGATATCAACATTGAGATCGAACGAAGAATAACTCTTGCCAACAGCTGTTACTTTGGGCTCAGTAGGCAATTGAGAAGCAGCGCCCTCTCTCGACGAACGAAAATCACGCTCTATAAATCGCTCGAGTACTGCGAATGGTGAGTACTGAATACGGTGAAATGATGAACTGTATGAGCTGTACGCTGACATCGACATAGTCAAGCGCATTAAAATCGAGCGGCTTCGCTGGCTTGGTCATGTTCAGCGCATGAAAGACGATGCTCCAGTGAAGAAAACATTCGATTCGGTACCCAGCGGCGGTCAACGCAGAAGAGGACGACCGCATCTTCGTTGGAAAGACCAAGTAGAGGACAACCTGACGAAGCTTGGAATTTCCAACTGGCGCCAGCAAGCGAAAGACAGAAATGGCTGGCGCAAATTCTTAGATGAGGCCAAGACCGACATACGGTTGTAGCGCCAACTAAGTAAGTAAGTCAGTAAGATAAAACCTATTATTTGGAAGGAATGAATCTATTGCAAAAACGCTGAACTAAATGTTTCGATCTAAAAGGAGACAATGTTGAGCAATAAAACGCTTTTTTGACAAAAAAACCTGTTATGTGTTATGAGTGTATCGACTTTTATGCAAAAAATCTGACCCCCAATTCCAATATCAAAATTAAATAGTATTTATATAAAATCATTTCAATTGGTATACTTTTTTGTTTGTCTGAACCAATTTTGGCGTCCCCCGAATTGCATTTTTTGTGCATTTTTGAGCAATGTTTGTACTGAAAACCTACTAATGGTTGATTTAAAAAGAAAATCAAGCTTTTCAGACAATTCCTTGGATATAAAACATAGAAATGCAAATTTTCATACCATTTGATTTTACAGTTTATTGAAAAGAATCTACTTGTTATTTAATTTAAGTTCATTTAATGCTTTTTGTTTTTTTATATAAAAGTTTTTCAACACTTTTGGATATATTTTAGTTTAATGTTAGTCTAAAGTTAAGTAGATTTTTGAACTGTTTCTGTTAACAAAATAAGAACAATCTTAGATCCTGTTAAGAACTAAAACTGACTTTTTGTTTCGAATTTCTGCCTTTTAACGCGGCCCTCCAAAATAGAAAACATTATTAATTTTCTTCACTCTGCAGAAGCAGCAGCCACTGACTGAGAGGCTTAACTTGACTCTCAGTGCCCTGAAAGTGGCAAGGTACCTGTCGAATTTCGACATCGTTCATCATGTCACAAGAAATGTCCTTTACAGGATTTAAAAAATAATTGTTCTTATTTTGTAAACACTAACAGTTCCAGAATGTACTTTACTTTTGCATTAAATAAAAATACAAACAATTCAACAGAAAATTCTTTCATATAAAAAACAAAATAGTTATAATTAAAATAAACAAGTAGATTTTTATTTATTTATTTATTTACTTGATTGCTAAACCTTAACAGGTTTTATAGCAAATTTAAAATTATAAAATAAGATATTTAATACAATTCAAAAATATAAAGTATGATTTTGAATGAAATAATGTATTATTAACAAACTAAAAAGTTTTAGAAAATTGTTTAAAGTATATAATTTTATTAAAGTATAAAAAATAATAGAAAAAAAGTTAAGTCAAAATCGATAAATCAGACAGCATAGCAGGGTTGCGTATTCAAGACAAACAAGGTCAAGTTAGCAACAATTTTTGTATACGGCGGAGTCGTGTGACAAACAAGGTCTCATACCCAATAAAACACCACTCCAATAGGTATATATATAATATATATCGTTCTGTCTCCCTGAAGCCGGTGAAATCCTGGCTTGACAGGGTGGTTACTCGACAAACTAGGTCAACTTCACCAAACCAATTTTCATAAAATAAAGAAAACTAGTTTCGAACGCAGGCACCAAGACAAACTAGGTCTTATCGGCCACTCATATTAATATATTACAAATTGATCTAACGTAGTGTTTCAAGAGGTAAAAAGACACCAAGACAGCACGGTACCGTCGACAAGTGTAGTTACAATCATCATGAAGATATGAGGCAACTGAAGATCCCAGGTTTAGGTTCATTCAGATTACTTAGATGTTTATCCACCAAAATTTTCCATTTTACGCTTAGGTCCATTTATCCATTTAGATTGTTATATTAATGTGTTTACAAATCACCAGATGCATCAGATATATGTTTGAAAGAACTTTACATAATCAACGACGGTACTGCAGGTAATCTATAATTTTATGTTTGATTGAGTCCATGGATTCACTTAAGGATATAACATCAGATACAAAATTAAAATCACCGCAAGCGCTTCTAATAGGTTAATTTTGCAAATAATTAGTTCTACAAAAGTTCATGTGGAGTAACTCAAAAGATCTTCTAGGACGAAGAGGAATATTAAAATATATTTTACTCAATAAATATGGACTGTTTACATAGCCATGTAAAAGTTTTATAATCCAACAAGCATTTATCATAATTCTCCGATTTTTTAAAGAAGGAAGATTTAAGAGTTGTAACCGATATTCATAAGGTGGTAAGTGAAAATCAGTATTACAATAAAGATAGCTTAAGCAAAACAAAAGAAATTGTTTCTGCACTGATTCAATGTCGTCTATGTAACAACCGTATCGTGGGCACCAAACAACTGAAGCGTATTCTAAGATAGGCCGCACTAGGGAAGTGAATAAGGTTTTCGTTATGAAAGGATCATTAAACTCTTTCGCCCAACGTTTAATAAATCCTAAAGTACTATTTGCTCTATTTATTATTTTATTTACATGAATATTAAAGCGTAGTTTAGGATCCATTGTAACTCCAAGATCATTGAAACTATCTAAGGACTCCAATGGATAACCACAAATTTTGAAGGTACATTTAATTAGTGGTTTGCGCGAGAAAGACATATGCTTGCATTTCTTCATGTTGAGGTTCATACGGTTCGTTTTGCACCATTTATGAAGATGATCAATGTCGGCTTGCAAAAATACAGCGTCATTATCATTTTTAAAAGAAAGGAAGAGTTTGACGTCGTCAGCAAACATTAAGATGCTGGAATGCATTATGACAGATGGCAAATCGTTTATAAAAAGTAGAAACAGAAGAGGCCCAAGATGACTTCCTTGAGGTACTCATGAAGTAACAGGAAACTCGTGTGATTTCTTGAGCTTAAAAAGAACAGATTGTGTTCTATTGCTTAAGTAAGATTCAATCCACTTTACCAACGGTATAGGAAATCCTACAAGATGTAATTTTAAGATCAGTTGTTTGTGATTTACAACGTCAAAAACTTTGCTAAAATCCGTGTAAATAACATCAGTCTGCATGCCTTTTCCAAAGTTTTCTATAGTTTTTGATGTAAATTCGAGAAGGTTAGTAACAGTGGATTTTCCAGAAAGGAATCCATGTTGGAAAGGAGACATTAAAGATTTAACGCTATGCGATAGTCGTGATGTAACATTTGCCTCTAAAAGTTTAGGCAAGGCGCTCAATTTTGCGATGCCACGGTAGTTATCAATTAAAGACCTATTTCCGGATTTATGCAGCGGAATGATAAATGAATGCTTCCAGACTGCAGGAAAATAGCAGGATTTTAATGATGAAGTTAATAGTAAAGAGATTGGAGTTACTAATTCTTCACAGCAGTATTTTAATATACACGAAGGTATGTTATCAGGACCACTTTTATATGATGTTTCAATATTTTTTAAAAATGATAAGACTGTGTTTGTGTCAATTATTGGGAAATATATATCCCCAGATTGAATATTGAAAGGATAACTTAAATAATCATAGGACGATGATGAATAAGTCGACTTGAAAAAGTCAGCAAAAAGATTGCAAATACTATTATCATTATCAGACTCAACCGAATTATACTTCATAAAAGAAGGATAGGAATCAATCTTGCGTTTTGTGTTAACAAAGTTCCAGAAGGATTTAGCATCAGATTTGATGTTTAATTTTACTTTTGTTAAGTAGGTATTATAGGATTGTTTGCATAACTGTTGATAACTTTATTTAATCGAGGTATAGCATCCAAAATCGCATATGTTATGTGTTTTTTGATATTTTTTATAGTATTTAGATTTCAAATTCCTCATTTTTCTTAATTCATTTGTATACCATACCGGACCCGATGTCAAAGAGGCTTTCCTTTGCGAAACAGCTTTAAGAAAACAATCATTGAGCGTTCTATTAAACGCATATACCGCATCATCAAGAATCTGAGAAGATAAACTATTTGTATTAATATTTAGAATAGAATTCCAGTTTATATTAGACAAGTTATTCTTCAAAATCACGTAGTTTGTTTTTTTAAAGTTAAACTCAATAGGTGGTTGAGAATCATAATACTGCACAGATGGTTTTGGAAAATTTAAAATAATTTCTAATGTTGGATGATGAGAATCTTTTTTGGAACAAAACCGTAAAATCTCGCTAAAGCATTTTTCAAATCGGATGCAAATTTGCAGTTCTATGTTTTTATATTCAAGGATTGATTGATAACCTGCCTCCAGTACAAAAGTTGCTCAAAATGCACAAAAATTCTATTCGGGACACGCCAAAATTTATAAGGACTCAAAAAAGTATGCCAATCGAAAGTATTTCTTATATTCTATTAAATTTTGGTACCGGAATTGGGGTCTGATTTTCGATATACTATATTATGTATAATATTGTACTATTACCAAACAATCAAATAAAATAGAACCATTTGAAATTAGATAAAGTTAAGACAGGAGTAATATACATTTATCCAGATAAACAGAACTGTAAATGTGACCACTTATCTTGGGTATAGCTTATAACAGAGTTAGTTTTTAACACTAGATTACACATTTGTGGGCAGGATTTTATGTTATCAGTTGATGATGAGTAAATTTTCTCTAAGGACCTACTTTTCACATTCTTAACACTAGCAAAATTAAAGGAAAATTATTTTAATATTTCGTTTCGCTGTATAAAAACGAAATTTTTTAACCTTTTATTTTTTTTTCTTATCAAAAGTTTAATCATCAATTTAAATTTCCACAATATGTGGCCAAAACAAATAACAATATTATCTTGCCTAGTCCACTAAATTCAAGACAAGATAAGAGCAAGTCAGCAGAGTTCAAGTGTATCGCCTTTATTTTAACAGAGAGAAAAAAAAACAAAAATTTTTAACTTTGTTGTTACTAAGCAACGATTAAGCGGCGCTTAGTGTGGGGTTAGCTAGCTAGTGATGCATGACGTCATAAGATAAAATCACCTTCACTGAATTTCCGGAAAATCCCAACAAAAGCCTTGTCAATAACATGATTAGCAGATATTCTAAACAATTACTTGAATTTTCATTAGTTAACTCGTAGCAATGCTGAATGCTACGAATGAACTTCTTATCTCGCAGATACATATTCACATACAAACACACGCCAGCGCTCTTATTATGTCTCATTTTGTATACATAACAATTCTGTTGTTTTATGTAGTTTTTTGCCCCTTTTCCCCCCCTGCGCTTTGCACCAACCAAGATGAAGGTAGTGGTCGTTTCTGTCGTACGGTTACGGTTCTTTTTGCTTACATGTGAAATGTTGTTGTTTTCACATATTCCTTTATGCGCTAGCTAGCCGTCAGCAGAGAGCGAAATGTGTGCGAGTGCGAGAAGAAACCAAAAAATGCTTCAGGTTCACCATATTTTATACTGTAATCAACAATAAAAAAAAAACAAATGTACAAAAAAAAAACAACAAGCACTAAAGTTGAAGTTGAGAATCATTGAATGTATGAGACTTAAAGAGATCCTAGAGTAGAGTAACACGCACATACTTAAAGTATCTACTAGATACATTGCGCGCTCGACAACGTTTGTTCTTTCTTTCTGTGTCACTCTGATTCTAGTGTAAAGCGTAAAAAACCATTTTTGTTGTTGTCTTTTGTTTGTTTGTTTGTTTGTTGCTCACAGTAACACTGTGTTGAAGAGCAAGCATCAACGCTCTCGATGTGTATCCATGAGGTATGCATCACTCTTTTAAGAGAAATAGAGAGCGCTACTGCAGTAATTTTTTTGCATCTGCAAACAAGGCTGCACACACACACTCAAGCGCATATACACCTACACGTACACCCAATAAACATGACGTCGATTCGGAACAGCTGATTTCATTTAAGCACAAAAAACTCTTGCTTAACAACCAAGCGAAGAGAGTTCATGACAGCGCGCGTGTTTCATTGAATTCAAGCAAAACGCATTGCCACAGTTACTTTATAAGTTTGAATAAAATGAAATAGTGTCTAAGATTTGAACAAAATCTCCAATCAATCATAAAAATAGCAATTTAAAATGGTATTTTTCATACCGTTTTGTTTTCGTTCCACATCCGGAATTTTGAATGTACAATAAATGAGAAATCACAATATGCCAGAAACCTGTTTGACATTACGCGATTGGTGCTGCTTTGTAAGCTATTACTAGTAAGCTATAAGTGGTTTTTTTTTTTAGTTAGAGGCCAAAAAAAAGAATTCGAATATTTAAACTTCCTCTTTTTTGCAAACTTTTTGGCAAGCAATCTGCTTTCAATACCCGCAAAACCTACAACTAAGTAGCACATTAATTGTGCTACTGCAAAAATGTGGTTCAAGAAAGTGATGCTCTAATTCGTTTAGTCCGATTTGTGACAACGACTTTAGTTATTACATATTCAATAAATAAATTAATAAACAATTAAGATAACCCATGATTATTTTCGACATATTTTGGAAAAATCTGCTTAAATCATACCCGCTTTTTACGTCTGTCTGCTGTATGTTTTCTTGCTTCTTTTAAGTCACACAATGGACTTAAATGCGGTTTTCCCCATAATTTAAGTAGTTTCGTTCAGAAGATTTTCGTGTCTACATAATATATATAGTATACTAGCTGATATACCCGGTGTTACTCGAGAGTCATTTATAAAAATATTTTAATATACACTTTTATATAAAATGTTTTTTAAATTCTGGAATAATGAAAAACATGTTGCATTTTATTTTTAAGCTACCGTTAGAAAGGTAATTGAACGAACTTTAATCCAAAAAGTTCTGGAAAATTTTTGTTGTTGGTGGTTCCATCTCATGCATTTAATTCATTAAATTCCATTAAATTCAAAGAAGGGGTTCGAAAAACGTATGTTAAAAATAAACTAGTAAGGAATTATCTTCGACTGGGCCGAAGTTAAAATACCCCACGGCCGAATAAGAGTATATATAAAGTCTTAAGCAAACTGTTAAATATATTTAAAGAGATTTTCCCGTTTTGGTTAAGTCACTTTGTATGGGAGGTAGGTGTGGTTTTCATCTGATTTTTACAAATTTAATACTCAAAATAAATATTAAATATTTAAGACACTGTGCGAAATTTGAAGTCATTAAATTGATTTTTGTGGAATTTAAAGAGATCTTACGGTTTTGGTTAAGTCACTTTGTATGGGAGGTAGGCGTGGTTTTCATCCGATTTTGCTCAGATTCGATGAAATTTGACCTCCATTTTTGTATAAAAAGCTCATATTTTGAATTTTGTTAAGATAGCTCAAAAATTACGGCTGCTATCGAGGACACAGACGGACATGGCTAAATCGACTCAGGAGGTGATGCTGATCAGGAATATATATACTTTTCTATACCGGCCTCCTTATTGACGTTACAAACGGAGTGACAAATTTAATATACCCCCATTACGTTTTTTAAACGTGGGGGTATACAAATATTTTTTGTATATACTTAATCTTAAAGCTAGCAAAATTACCTTTTCAAAAATATAAAAATTATGGTGGGACTCAATGCGCCCTTGAGATATGGAAATTTTAACTTCAAAACAAATATTTATATTAAAAAATATATTAGGGCAGTTCACGATCTTGTTGCATCGCTGCAAATGCAAAATCAAATTTGGGGCAGGGGACGGGGTGGGGAGGCAAAAAACTACGTAGACTACTAAAAGAAAAATTTTATATAATCCAAAATGTTCGTAATTACTTAAGACACACAACTGCATTCTTAGAGATAAATGGGGACGTTCAAAGTATATATAGAATTTTAAAACAAAACTCAGTTTTATTAATAGTCTCGTATGAAAAAATAGATTTTTAGCCATAACTTTTGATTGGAAAGAGATATTGCGGTAATTTTTTCACATAAATTATTTTTGAGACTTGACTTTTTTGTAAAAAATATAAAAACAATATTTTGGAAAAAATAAATTGTTTTGATGACAAAAACCATAAAATAATTTTTGCGCTTAGCTGGAAGAATTTTTGCAAATAAATGCAATGTCATATGAAAGGTAGCCAGATGTGCAATTTTTAATTGATTTCATTTTTACAACAACAACAATTTTTGAGTCATTTTTTGAGTAAAAATTCAATATTTTGGACCTTTTTTGACATAATCATAAAACATATATACACGGACTTTACGGTACAGTTCAACCTATTTTTGTGAAGTGAATTTCTTGAACTTTTAAACAAAAAAAATTTGAATGAAATATATTAATGGACAGCGGAAATATTTGCATCGAAAGACCAAACTGTGATTTTCATGTCGTTTTTTTCTCATTCTTAGGTAACGATGTCTTATGAAAAAGTCGTTGTACTGAAAATTTCTCCAATTTTGAAGATATGTGAGTGTTTTTGATGTCAAAATAACAAACAATTGTTAGAATTAAATACACAAAAATCTCCGATACTGAAAAATTTTATAATAACAAAATTACCGTTAGTTGAAAAATTTCAGAGGGGGCGTGTCAAAAACTAAGTATGTAACATTTTAAGTTGGGATGAAATTAATATGTACAACTAGTTTGAGCAAAATCCGTTAAGCCGTTTAGATTTGTACAAAGGCCAAACAAATAAACAAACTAACAGAAAATGAGTTTTATATAATAAAAGTAAATTTCATTATTTTGTAACCATACACATTAGACCGACCCAAAAAAAACGAAGTGTGTGTTTTGTTTTTGTGAGCACAGGAATAAAAATGTTCGATTATAATCGATACATAATTATGTATCGAAAACAAGCCCTTAAAATTTGGTACGAAAATATTGATGTTTAGTACTCAAACAGAGACGTTAGGTGGCGCTGCACCCGTTATAAAAATTCAGTGAACTAAAACCCGATAATCATACATGACACAAGTAGTAATGAGATTTTTTAAGGTCTAATCTTACGTTGTTATAGTCGCTGAAGATGGTGAAATACTTTTTGATTTGATCCGCTTGCTAGATGTATATAGAGATATTTTAGAAAAAGCTTCAACAACAAGAAACAAAATTTTTAAATTTCATGTTCAAGGCTTAATATTTCTTGTAAGATATTAAAACATTTGTAGCCAACATTTTTACGGAAAAAATGAGTGGTCGCACACAATCCTGCACCTTTTAGTAAAACGGATAGTTATATTTTTATTTTTATCCACTTGCTAGATTTTTTTTTAAATTTTAATTTTTTTTTTTAAAAGATCAAAGAACCAAGGCATGCGCCTTATACAAACAAAGTTTGGGCTTTGACCTGAAAGGAGAGGGATAGATTTATTTAGAGAAATTGATTGGAACCATACGTGAATTATTGATTAGGCGAAACAACCTTGACAGACAATTTTAATTGCTTTTAACCGATGCTAGTGTTATGCCTTAACCTCGGCAAGCATTTAGTTATTCTATTCCTTTAATTCCACATTTTACACAATTTAGTTGTGGATTTTTAGTTTTCCGTAGTTCTTAAATGTTGAATTAAACCCCACCATTTGTTACCAAACGAGGTTTCAGACAATGTACTTATCGTGCGACTTTTTCAACCTAATGATGGGAAAGATCTTCCGAGCTGCTGATCTGAGACGTAGTGGGTGGCACAATATTCTACAAGAGTGTTATGCTGCTTGCGTATGCTGATGACATCGATATCATTGGCCATAATACGCGCGAAGTCAGTGCAGCATTTTCCAGATTAGAAAGAGACTCAAGTCGAATGGGTCTGGCAGTGAATGCAGAAAAGACGAAATACTTAGTGTCAACAAACAAACAGTCCCAGCGTCTTGGAACCCACGTTACAGTTGACAATACCGCCTTCGAGGTTGTGAAGGATTTCGTTTATCTGGGATCCAGCATAAACTCAACCAACGATATCAACATTGAGATCGAACGAAGAATAACTCTTGCCAACAGCTGTTACTTTGGGCTCAGTAGGCAATTGAGAAGCAGCGCCCTCTCTCGACGAACGAAAATCACGCTCTATAAATCGCTCGAGTACTGCGAATGGCGAGTACTGAATACGGTGAAATGATGAACTGTATGAGCTGTACGCTGACATCGACATAGTCAAGCGCATTAAAATCGAGCGGCTTCGCTGGCTTGGTCATGTTCAGCGCATGAAAGACAATGCTCCAGTGAAGAAAACATTCGATTCGGTACTCAGCGGCGGTCAACGCAGAAGAGGACGACCGCATCTTCGTTGGAAAGACCAAGTAGAGGACAACCTGACGAAGCTTGGAATTTTCAACTGACACCAGCAAGCGAAAGACAGAAATGGCTGACGCAAATTCTTAGATGAGGCCAAGACCGACATACGGTTGTAGCGCCAACTAAGTAAGTCAGTAATAATTCTTAAATGTAGGAAAGAACAAAAAAGTGAAAAGAACCATGCCCGAGCCCAGATTCGAACCAGGGACCTCTGGGTTGATAGTCTAGCGCACTCTCCACTAGACTACAAAGGCCGATTTCAAGTTACATATTCAAAAAAGGGTTGCATGAGGTTGTTTAAGGTCTAACTTGTGCGGGCTTAATTGTTGAGTTTTCTCGCAGAAATCGGCGAGCTATATGTTTTGTACGTCATCGGTAGTTATTTAAGAACATTTTTCAGTGAAAAAATTATATTGTATCTAATAGTTTCCGAAAAAATTGTTTGTAATATCATCACTCGATGATGATGGAGTCTCTGAAAAATATAACTCGAAGTTTCAATTACTGGTTGCTCGAATTTGATACCTTCAACCTTCATAATTCCGGTGAGCTTACTAATAAAGCAGTGCTTCAAGCTTTCGCATATCGGCATCTCACTCTAAAAGAGACCGTTTCGAAAAGCCCGAAACCGAATAATTAGTGTTTGAGGGACGTTTCTTTGGGCCAGCCAATGGAAAAACGGAGCATTGTCCGGAAACTGAGAAATTTCTATGAAAAATATTTGTCTATAAAGAGACATCGTTATCGTCAGTGTAAGGGAACTGTTAACAAGAGGAACGCATTTATTGACAAGCAATATGATGATTTCGTCCTACGTGCAGGTCCGATGAGACGTAGTCATCCACAGAGAGTTTTGTGTAACAAAACGTTACAATGGGTTACTTACGGCACAGGATCTGAGAATGATTCTGATACACAAGCCAAATAATCTACCGATGATGTAGAGTACCAGCCTACAGAGGAAAAGACAAGAAAATTAGCTCATCGAAACTTTGCTCATGGCATCGTTTCAAGTACACTCGATCGCACCGAATTGTCAACGAGGTCTGCAGCCTTTGTCGTTTCGGCCTTAGCTTCTGCATTTGGAATCGACTTAAGTAGTGTACCTAGCTCAAGGGAAAGTTTAAGAAGAATACGAGTAGAAGTACGCTCCGATTTACTTATTGATATATCTGACAATATTGATGGAACGAATTTGTGCACTGTTCATTGGGACGGTAAAATAAGGAAAAATTAGGATGGAAAAGGAAAATGTGATGGGATGGCGGTACTTGTCAGTGAGACTTACGGGGAGAAACAGCTTTAACGTATTTCCACAGGGGCAGACTAAGCTGAGATGATTTATCTTTAAATGCTCTATTGGGACTTGGATAGTAAAATCAGTGGTGTTTGTGCCGATACAACAGAGTCTAACACTGGAATTCATAAGGGGGCGTAAAGGCTACTCGAAATAATGCTAAACCGGGATCTTATTTATTACGCCTGTAGACATGACATGCTAGAATGCATTATTTCTTCAGTTCTTTATTCCTTGTTCAGGAGTTCCACTGGTCCAAATATCCAATTATAGGAAAAATTCAAGCTAGCATCAAAGAAAAATCATTCGCGAGTGCATCTAATGACGAGACAATTTGGCATTTGTTAAAACCAATAAATAACCAAAAGTTAAAATTTATCAGTGAACAATTGAAAATTAACCTTTCACGGAAAGACTATACAGAGTTTTTGGAACTAGAACTACTGTTCACTGGCAAACCTGCGAGTATCAAAAACAAGGGCGTCCACAGAATTTTTTCTAGGGAGGGTGGCAAAGGCGTAATTGAATCTAGAATGAACATTTATTTATTTTTTTATTAATTTATTTATTTATTCATTTTCAAAAATTAGTACATTCAATTATGTTCGTTTACGTACAAATATTAGGCAGGGTCGATTTGTGGGGAGGCAAAAGTGAAAATCGTATTCTAGGGATCAAAATAAGAAACTATAAGGGCCGATCCACCCATGCCAGTGGCGACCCCATTTCGCTGATTTTTTCATGTTAAGTGACAAAAATGGTGATTTTTTAAAATGTTTGTATGGGTAATCCCCCAGGGGGTTCCAGGGGTGTGCCACTGGCATGGGTGGATCGGCCCTCTAAATTTAGTGGGGATTGGTCATACATTTGGACTCGATTGGGGTACTCTAAATGGGTCAAAGACCCAACTTTTGTCCCGTAGGGTCAAATTTTGAAAAATCCCTCTTTGACCCATTTAGAGTGCCCCAATCAAGTCCAAATGTATGACCGACGCCCACTAACTTTGGAGGGTCGATCCACCCATGCCAGTGGCACACCACCTGGAACCCCCTGGGGGGTTCCCCACACAAACATTTCAAAAAATCACCATTTTTGGCACTTTACATGAAAAAATCAGCGAAATGGGGTCGCCACTGGCATGGGTGGATCTGCCCTCCAAAGTTAGTGGGGCTCGGTCATACATTTGGATTCGATTGGTGCACTCTAAATGGATCAAAGAGGGATTTTTCGAAATTTGACCCTACACGACAAAAGTCAAAAGTTGGGGCATTAAAATTCGTTTTAGAGGTATAGTTCCTCGGGCAAAGTTTCTTATTTTGATCCCCAGAATACGATTTTTACTGAGCAATGGGCGATTTTTAAATCGACCCGCCCTAATAAATATAGATACAGATGTATATCTATAAACTGAGCATTTATATAAAGCTTTAAAAATAGCTTAAATATATATTTAAATAGGGTTACAATTTTCAAAATACAAAGAAAAGTAAAGTTGAAGCAGAGAAGTGAGAAAATAATTAAAACAGAAGAATTAAGAGAAGTATTTAAAGATAAGTTGCTGAAAGTCCCCTGCATTGGATATACATTTTAATTGCATAGGCAAAGAATTCCACAATCTAATGGAGCTAACAAAAAACAGCCTTGAAGAGTTTATGTAATTAAAGCTAGGGATTGCAAGATTTAAGCTTCTTGTAGATACACTGAACTGAAGATTTAAGTATAAATAGTACGGTGATTTTAAATGTATCAACCTATGCAAAAAAACACAGTTGCTAGCCTTCAAACAATTAGAAATATTACATCCAAGAATACGATTACTCAGGCCAATGACATTCCCATATCTTCTTAGTCCATATACTAGCGGGCCGCATAGTTTTTTCTTACTAAAGATCAAAGAACCAAGGCATGCGCCTTACACAAACATTTAAACGAGGCTAGTTATCTTGTCAACAAATTTTAATGAAGTCTCACCGATATATATGGAAAGAATGTCTTCAACAGAGTACTTATACTTTGAAATTGGTAGCACAAATTATTTATTCGGGTTTAATTTAATCTTGTTACCTACCGCCCATTGACCAATGGAGTCTAAGTCCTCATTTACTCTACAGCAGAGATCTTCACTGAGACCAATTGGAGGGGACATATAATGTTGAAGATCATCTGCATACGCATGCATTGTTACATTTTTCGGAATGGAGAATATGCCATTTATAAAAATTGATAGGAGCGGTCCAAGAATGGAACCTTGTGGTACTCCACTTTTAAGGTTTTTGAAACTGGAATAGTTGCAACCAATCTTTACCCTTTGAATTCTACCATCAAGGTAATTTTAAAGAAACCAAAATAAGTCTTTTATTTATAACACAGTAATGAATGGTCAACACTGTCAAACGCCTTAGAAAAATCAAGAAAGCAAAGTAGGGTAAGATGTTCCTTATCATACGAACACCGTATGTCATCTAATATTTTAACAAGTGCTATTGAGCAGCTATGACCAGGTCGAAAGCCAGACTGCAATGGGGAAAAAAGCTTATTAACATTCAGGTGATGTGAAATCTGCCATGAGGGATTCGCAAACTTTAGAAAGCGAGGACAATATGCTTATTGGTCTGAAATCAGCTGGTTCACATGCTTTTTAGCGATCAGTATTATTGAAGCAGCTTTCCATTTTTCTAGGTAACTTGAGCTTGTAAAGCAGTGGTTTATAGTGTGAGTCAGCGGACAATATGTACGGCAAAATAATTTTTATGAAATTCCTATTAATTCCATCCTCACCTATGGCATTGGATTTTATTTTCATAACTGCCCCTGCTACTTCATATTCAGTTACATTGGAGAATTCAAAATGCAAATTGGTATTTAACTCAACGGCTGTATCATGAGTGCAACTTTCGTCGACAACTAACTTTGATACAAAAAAATTATTCAAAGCATCTGGATCAATCTTACACTCTGATAATAATTTACTGCACACGCCGATTTTTCTTAAATTGCTCCATAGTTTTTTTGAAAAAAGACTTACATCTAACCTGTATTTAAAATAGCTTTTCTGGGCTAAGCTAACTTGGAAGTTGGCCTCGTTTCGAGCAATCTTATACGCCTCCCAACAAAAGTTTAAAGGTGCTCTTTTCCATTTAGTATAGGCTCTATTCCGATTTTTTATGGCTAATTTGACAGGATACGAGAACCATGGACAAGAAGCATTTAAAGCACAAACAGTACGAAGAGGTACATGAAAGTCAAACATGTTATTAATCATCATCATCAACGGGAATCAACATTAAATCAGAGATAAGCGATTCACTATCAACGGACTTAAAATCACGATACGAAACTGTGTTAGTTGTCAAGTTACGACAAAAATGTATATTCAACATAAACAAAATGTAACCTATATAATGCTACATTTACTACGATTATTGGTACTAATTTCGTGAATATGATAAGCACACGGCACCGGTTAACACACGCTTGTACACATTAGAAAATCTAATGTAATTTTAAAGATGATATCAAATCTTTCTCGTATCATATCCGAAATATTTAAAAATTTTATTTAATTTTTTTGTCATATAATACATTTCAGTAATTTTTTGTTAAAGCAAATATTTTTAATAGTTTAATGAATTAAATAATGTGAGGCCTATATTCTTAAATGAAATATATCCTATATCGCATTTATTACTATCGAGCCCCAAGATTTCAACTTTTAAAATTAGAATACAAAAATTTCCTAATGTTAAACAATATTTTTTTTTGTTGGAAAACTGAAAAAACTTAACTTATAGGCCATTTTTTAACTTTGGTAGCCTTTAACTCCTAAGCCAATTTCGAATGGACTTAAATTTTTCAGCTTTGGATTTAGGAGGTCAAAAGCCATATCATTCGTACCGGCTTTGAGCCGCTACGTACCGCTAGCCACACTCTTGCTCTGGTACGAGCTGGTATTTAAAGCCTTCGGCCACGCCCCAGGCCAAACATCGCCGATTTTGCTTACGGCCGCTTTGTACAACAACGTAGATGTGTCGTCGTCGCAGGCAAGCAATTTCACGAGGCCCTAGTTGTGCAACCCAGCATCATGACAACAAGGGGGACCACGATTTTCCTCCAGTCCTCCAGGACCTGAAAGAAGGTGCAGACTATTGCGGCCTACACCCACCACCATTTGTCCTGAGGAAGTGCCCGTCCGCCCTCTGCGTGTTAAAAACACCCAACACCCTGCCTTTTCCCTTGGCCACATCGCTGTATGACCCAGCTTCAGTGCTTTTAATAACCTTCTTCAGCCTTTTAGCAGCAGGTATGGTATCTCCTCCGTCGACCTCTGCCTGTGTTTTAAGAATGCAGATTCGGCCTTTTGAGGAGACACTGCTTTCTCCAGCTGGCCCAGACCCGCCAGAGGACCTTCGGGGAATCTGCCTGTCCAAAGCCAGGAATAGAAGGGTGATGGTTGGTTATTGGGTGGACAATTTATGGGGCACGGCCCATGAATTGATCTCAAAATGAGTTCACTCTTGAGGCACGGCTCTTGAATGTTCATCTGATTTCCGTAAAATAAAAGGTTTACCTTGAGCCTTGGTTGTTGGTGCCAAACCTTGGAGAAAGCATGGTTTTGGTATTAAGTTGTCATAACATTGTTATTGTTATATGCTTTCGATGGACGATCAATCCAATACAACTTGAAGAGCGGGGGCAGTCATACAACAATGATGAGGAGACCTGATCTATCGTTGTTTTGCAGACCTTGTTTTAGAATGAGGGTTCTATGTAAGAAGCATAGAATCCTTCGACCGAGTATTGGTATACTACGGCTCACGCTTCCTAATTTTCCGAAAGAGGTTTTAAGAAGCCTTAATTAAGCTAACGAAGTTGCGTAAGTAGGATTGTGGTTCTCTCGGTATATTACCGGGAAACCAATGGTTATTTTTAACCTAGTCATGTACAATTCTAGTGACTGAAGGTGTCACAGTCAAATATAATTGTACTAAGAAAATTTGGTCTGTAGACGGGATGTTGAAGAGCCTTGTCTGGTGGAATCTTGAGCCCGGGATTGACTGTCGTGGGCTTGGCCCTCAAGTGTTTCATTCGCTCTGGCTGTGGTTACACCAGGAAGGTCGGCGTGAGTTACACTTTACTTGAACTCGGGTTGGTAATTCCCTTAAATTACTAAGAGAAAGATGGTTGATAAATTCTTTCAAACAGTGAATGTTAGGAAGGTAAGCAACTACCGGATCAATATACTGTTGCCTTTTGAATTTGAGAACAGGCGATGGGGAAATCTAAACAGTCTGAATTGTGTCCACAAATTATTGGGGAACCTTATGACATAGCAACAGTACCATAGGTTTTATGTAGGTATCGCTTCCTAGCTTTCATGACAATGATTACCTTCTTTGATCGTGTGAGTGGAACTTTTCTGGTGGATCTTTGGAATTCCGAAGGGGCGTCGGCCGACGCTAAATATTGATCCCAAGCTTTGGAGCACCGTATAAATAAGCCTTCACGGCAGGGGTCTACGATAAACACATAGAGGATTTCTTTCTCCAGCTGGCCCTTCAGCATTTTCGCTTTGGCACATCTATCGTACCAGGCCTATTTTAATGGGCGAATCCGTTTTCTTCTACCGAGCGAACCTGGAAGCCGAATAGCTGCCATTCTAGAACCAGGTTCAGTTTGGACCTAAACACCTGACAATCCAAGACCAGAACTGGTTCAGGCAGTGGTTCATCGCTAGGACTAGTTCAGGAAATTGCTCGTCGGGTGTAAAGGCCCAAAATGAACCCGGTCCCAAAATGGCAGCTGAAGTGCTCGACCATCGCCCAGTGCTCCAGAAGCTACGTTAATGGCCGGTTTCCTAGCTCTCGGTGTGCTGGTCTGTTTACTTGGCGGATCAGAGTCCACATTATTGACGCCGCAGCTTGATAGTATCGGAGGTCGCCAGGTATCCGATGCGCTCCTTTAGGACTGGACTATATTTAATGGGCTTCCAGTCTAGTAAGTCCTTGGCACGGGGCGCATGACACTTTGATTCGGCCCGTTGGAGAAGCTGGGAGGGGGTATGAGAAGGGATAAATAGGAGGAATAAGAAAGATATGGAGGTGAAAGGGGATGCAGGTAGGAGTGAATAGCTCTTAATGCATTGCTCCACAATGGCCTGTACGACATGGTTGACCCTGCCAGAAGCTTACGCTCCCGTCATCATAGCCCATTGTCTCTTAGCAACCTAAGCCCTCACACCAACGCCAAGGTTGCTATTCTAGAACACCGTTAGAAGTTAAAATCGTTGCCTTTGTGAGTTGCCTCTGTGAGTTTTTTTTTAAAGATCAAAGAACCCAGGCATGCGCCTTATACAAACAAGGTTTGGTCTTTGACCTGAGAGAAAAGGGATAGATTTATTTAGAGGAATTGATTGGAACCATACGTGAATTATTGATTAGGCGAAACAACCGTGAAAGATAATTTGCACAAATGTAGGAAAGAACAAAGAAAGTGAAAAGAACCACGCCCGAACCCGGGTTCAAATCAGGGACCTCTACGTTGATAGCTTAGCGCACTCTCCACTGCACTACAATATAGTAATGGGCACTATCGAATGATTTCAACTATCGATAGTTTACTATCGAATGATTTCAACTATCGAACAGTTCGTTCGAATATTTCGGTCATTCATTTACTTTAAAAAATAGCAAATAGTGCACGAAACTATCGAATGATTTGAAAAATCGAATATATCACTCATTCATTCGAATTAAAGAAATAGTAACTAGTACAAAGAACTATCCATCAAATTATTCATTCATTCGAATTGCAAAAATTGTAGCTAGTACAAAGCAAATGATTTTAATAATAAAATTAATTTATTCGATTTAAAAACCTCTAAGTAGTTTATAACTGGTGCGATTTCATTATAATTTTCATTTAAACACAAATCAATCAGTTAAACGCACTTTTTTAGTTAAATTTTCAGTACTTACGATTCGTTCAATCAGTTGAAGGAAAGCAAACGAAGTGCAAATGAAAAAACTATCGAATAAAAAAACTATCGAATGAATGAATGATTTTGAACTATCGAATAATTCGAATATTTTTAAACGATAGTACCCATCACTACTACAAAAGCCAACAACTGCTAAAAACAATAAACTTTAACTCTTAAGGGTGTAAAAAAGACATCCCCACTTCCAAACGATTTATTGCATAACTCGACATCACCTTTCACATAAGTAAATAGTTTCACTCTATTGCGAAACACCCTGTATTTTAAGAATAAAGCATAACAAAATGTCGGCCAACTCATTCAGGCATAAAAAATTCATAATAAAAAAATGTTGGTACAGTTTATGGCCTGTATTTAATTAACACAACATGGGTCAGTAAATAATGATTGAAGCCGAAGCCAATGGAAGGTCGAATCTAAGCGCATTGGCCACTTAGTTACAAAAAGAAAACACATTTTAGTAAAAGAGACGGACATTGTTTGTGAATTGCAATTGTAAGACCATTAAAAGTAAAACTTAAAGATAAGAGATACATAAGTATAAAGTACTTAAAGTTATTTAAATTTACTTTTATTCAATTCAAGTCATGACATTTTTAATTAAAAGTTTGCTTAGCCTAAATAGCTATGAATTTATCGCAATCAATTTAAATGTATCTCTATTAGTTAACATAAGTTGATATGAACATTATACTAATATCCACAAGTGTAACAACACACGCAGATACACAGAAGAGAGAGAGAGACAGAGAGAGAGAGAGACGACACTGCGTTGATAATGAAAATCAAATAAAAATCTTACACAGCCAAAAATAATTTAAAACAAAACCCAACAGATACAAAATATTTGCAATTTCTTGAGACAACAAGTCAAAATAAGCACAAACAATAAGCAACACCAACAAAGCAACAACAGCATAAATGGAATTTCCGATTTGAGTGCCGCCGCCAACGTCACCGCCACCGACACCACCACTGTTGTCGTCGTCGTCGTGCAGCCACAGTGAGCCACTTTATTATTGCTATAAAAGCCATAAAAGAGCGCTGCTGCCTAACGACCCCCACCAGCTGTCTGTCCAACAAAATGACTTTGCCTGCCCGCCCGCCTGTCTGTCCGTCTGTCTGTCCTTACATCCAGCCAGCCAGCCGTGAGTCCGTGCGAATGAATCTCTGTCGATACCTTCGTGCATGGATACAAGCATATGCATGCATATATGGCTACAGATACACAAAGTATCTGGAGCTGCGATCCAAACGCTCCACGCTTTGCAGATACTCGTGTAATATGCGCACTCTTCAAGACGCTCTCAGTAGCCGCCTTAAAATTTTAACTCGCTATTCTCTCTCTCTCAAAATTTTTTAAAATTCTCTTGCGAAGTTGAATCCATTTGAACCGTAAAAAATCATCAAAATTATTACCGAAAACAACAACAGCAAATGACCGACAACATATTTAGAAAAAAAAACAACAACAACAAACTGACGAGAATTTAAGCTAAGCATATTTTTGCACTTTGCTCTCACCGTCCGTGTTATTGCGCTCTTACAGTGGTATATAAAGCTACGAGCTAAGAGAGTGTTTGCAAGGGGAAGTGAAGGAAATACAAATAAAATCACACGCGCTCGTTTGCTTATTGAATTGTTTAATGCACTAAATGCTCTTAAATGATTCGTGCGTTGAGTTTACCAATGTTTTTGTTGTTATTTTTTTGTGTTTTTGTTGTGTGTTTCTTCTTAACACTCTTCAATTGCCTATCGTTTGAATCTTGAATGAGTTCAACAATTATTTGTTGCTATTACTGCTGATAGCTGTAGTTAGAGAGAAGCCAATTTTTCTTGGCTTAGCTGTTAAAAACTTGTTTTCAGTAAACACTGAACATGTCCAGATGGGCTACGAAACTGATTGCTTCACTCGCACACATTTTAATACAAAGGCTGCAACAAAAAAAAATATGTATTATCGCACCTTTATTCTTAAACATCTTCTTCCTTAATTTAAGTTGATAATCGCTTACAGTCGTAGTTTGCTTTCTTTCTTTTTCAAGAAATTTTGCCTCTACTAAATCTTTTCTACTCAGTGGGGTAGTTTTCACTATCGCTATCGCAGAGAAGCCGTTCGAAATGGATTGGCTTCACTATGTCGATAACGGCGCGTTTCACGATGGTGAGAGGGGAGAATTTGGGGCAAAAACTATTTTACTCCCAGTTGGAAAAGGCTGTATGGAAAAAGCTGTATGTCTGCCGGCAACATGCCTCGGAAGTACAGGAGACATGCTCGCCTCCATACCCGCTAATATCTTTTTATATAGGCATGTCTTTCAAATGAACTGCCGTAACAGTAATGCAGCATGCATCTTATGGTATGAATGCAGAAGGTATACTTGTCTGCCAAATGAACTGCCCTAGCAGCAATGCTACATGCATCTATCGGCATTAATGCTACATTCAGGCCATGAGATGCATGCTGCATTGCTACTGCGGCAGTTCATTTGACAGACATGCCGTCCTAGGACATGCCTACATAAAAAAGATATAAGCTAGTATGAAGGCGAGCATGTCTGCTGAATTTCCATTTAATGTTGCCGGTAATGTTGAAAAATTACCATTATCCGGAGACTTGAACCTCGGCCGCGTGAGTGGAAGTGCATCTGCTTATCCATTTGACCATCGCAGCTTTTAACTAATCGTCCCTCAATTTTCTTCATTAAAAATAAACGTACGAGCACAGAGTAAGAAAATAAACGCGTTCGCTTTGTTATTATCGGGTTGGGGAAAAGTATTTGGCGTTTTCGAGCTCGCTTGATTTCAAAGTGTCATAACATTGAAATGGTAAGCTGCATCTGGCAACTCTTTTTTCCTTTTAACAGAAGACAAATCAGCTGATTATTTGTAATCATTTTGCTGATATTGGTGCATCGTGTTAAAAATTATTGCAAAGTAAAGATGAGTGAAATTTCAGAAAAAATACGTCATATTTTACAATTTTACTACGATAAAGGGGAAAATGCGTCACAGGCATGTGAAAAGGTTTGTGAGGTTTATGGTAAAGGTACTCAATCCTAATCAACTGCCAGGAAATGGTTAGCTCGATTTCGTTCTGGAAATTTCGAAGTCAAAGATGCTTCTCGATCTGGTCGGCCCATCACCGAAAAAGTCGATGAAATAATGGATAAGGTTCAAGAATACCGTCATGTGAGCAGCCACGACATCGCTAAGGAACTGAAGATCGACCACAAATCAGTTTAAAGCCATTTAAAGAAAGTTGGTTTTAAAAAAAAGCTTGATGTTTGGGTGCCTCAGGAACTTAGTGCAAAAAATGTAATGGACCGAATTTCTATCTGCAATTATTGACCCGACAAAAACTTAAAGAATTTAACTGGGGAGTTTTGATGCATCCACCTGCATCATTTTGATACAGTCCTGACATTTTTAAAATCTTAAAACTCTTTTATAAAAGATCTGGCTACTTGAATAAAAGATTTTCCACTACCTATAATCTGAGAGCAAATGTTCAAAACCTTACAATCATTCCACCACACTCTCTGCAGCTATATTTATTATCGTTTTCGTCGGTTGCTCCAAGATTATATAATAAGCTTCCGGACAACATACGGGCAATTCGCTCAAAGAACTTGTTCCTAACTAAAGTAAAAGCGTGGCTTTTTCAGTTGGAGTATGCCCAAGTTGAGTTCATGTTAAGAATTCTTACTTGAAATCACTATTTAATTATAATTTATAAACTTACATTGTTTGTCTTTTTATTTCCTTTTAACTTTTTAAAAAAAAAAAAAAAACAACCCTACTTTAAGTACTGTTACTATATCGAATCTATATCTTAAGTTTAGTATTAGTTAAGTAATAGTCTTATTATTGATATTGAGTTGATGACTGCTTCAACACTAGCCTTTCGGCTACTGAACGCAGCAGTTTATTTGTGAATAATTTTGTATACTTTTTTGTATTCTTGCACAATAAAGACGAATGTCTTGTGTCGTTATATTGTTATATTGTCGTTATATTGTTGTTTTGTCGTTATAATCAAATAAATAAATAAAATAAATAAATTGCACCGTCAGATTATCATTTGTCCGATTTCTTCAACACTCCTTTGCTGGGAAGAATTTAACCTCAAAAGATGACTGCGAAAACCAGCTACGTCAGTTTTTTAACGATAAAAGCCCGGAATTTTACAATACAGGAATCATGGTCTTAACCCAAAAATGGTAGAAGGTAGTTGAAAAGAATGGACAATATTTGGATTAATAAAATAATTTTTTTTAAATAAAATGTTGTTTATTTTTACTAAAAAAACGCCGAATACTTTTCCCCAACCCAATATAAGCAATCAATGAAAAAACAGAACGAAATCACTAAATAAAGAACATATTAAAAAAAAAACTAAAACAAAACTAAAAGCCACTAAGAAAATAAAAAATTATGTCTCTGATGGGATTTGAACTCACTACTCAAGATTTCAAAATACATGTATAAAAATTAAAGACCTAACCAACTGAGCCATTCGCACTGTTATGATTTTGTTGAAATAATATACATAGCAACGTTGCTATCAAAAGTGCTTTGACGAAAAAACAAAGCGTCGGCGAATTGCAACAATCATGAAAATATTGAAGTGTAATTTTTGCTAATGCACCTCACTTAGAAGTAAAGAGGAAGTTTTAAAAAATTTAAAAAATAGACTTCTTAACTAAGCATTGAAATTATAACCTGCCGCATTCCTTCCATCGGCAGGTCTGCTTTGTTTTTTATATGGGCTGGTTAAAGAGTTTCTACTCACGTCTATAATTTGATTTTTAAAATTCTTAGCAATGCATTACCACTGGGTCATTTCAGACTCACCTCTACAAGTAGGCTCCAAGTGGCTCTAGTGAGTCATTTCGATACCATAACCTCGTGTTCCTGTAAGTAGTTTAGTTTAGTTTAGTTTATTTCATAAAGTCTTTAGATACAGAAATCTTTACAGGCTAGGATTAAAATAATATATTATAAAATAAGTTATACAGTTACAGGTATAAGTAAAATGGTATAAGAAATAATAATAGGCTTATGTTAAAGAATATTATTAATTAAGTTTTTAAAAACATGTTTGGGAACATATAAATCAATTTCATGTGAAATACATAATTCATTAAAAAGAGTCAAAGCTCTCATAATTGGCTCATTTAATGCATAATTAGTTCTACAATATTTTAAATAATAGAGTTTTGAATTTAATAAATATCTTCGCGGAGTATTGAAAGAAATAAGCTCTAAAAGAGAATTGCAGCCAGAAACTATATCATGTATGAATAACAGCGATGAAATCTTTCGTCTTGAGTCAAGAGATTGAAGTCCTAGAAGCAACAGGCGCGTACCATAAGGTGGCAACGGATCATGAAAATTTATTGATCGCAGTACAAATCTGGTAAAGTTCTTTTGTATTTTTTTAAGTCTGAAAGATGTAGAGGCATAAATGGAGACATAAAGTAGAGTGAGTATTGCACTGTTAGTTTATCCTAAGGCTGTCAATCCCGGGAACTCGACCTATTTCCAGTCCCGGAAATCCGAAATAAAGTCATTTTTTTCCTATTGATCTTATCATATTTTTGAAAACATATCCTCATAAGAAATCAAAAAAGCCGTATGTTACCGTAAAATCAAAATCGACTTTTTGATTGATTATGATGCACCGTATCAAAATACATATTCCTGAAAAATTTTACACTCCTACAACAAAAAACAACGTTTTTATTAACAATTTTCTTTTCGGCCTTTGTAGTCTACTGGAGAGTGCGCTAAGCTATCAACCCAGGGGTCCCTGGTTCGAATCCGGGTTCGGGCATGGTTCTTTTCACTTTCTTTGTTCTGTTCTATATTTAAGAATTATGGAAAAACTAAAAACCCACAACTAAATTGTGGAAAATGTGGAATTAAAGAACACGAACAACTTAGGCTTGAAATGCATGCCGAGGTTAAGGCATAACACTAGCCTCGGTTAAAAGCAATTCAAATTGTCTTTCACGTTTGTTTCGTCTAATCAATAATTCACGTATAGTTCCAATCAATTTCTCTAAATAAATCTATCCCTTTTCTTTCAGGTCAAAGACCAAACCTTGTTTGTATAAGGCGCATGCCTTGGTTCTTTGATCTTTTAAAAAAAAATGTTCTAAAAGCCCTTATTGAAATTTTTTTAAAATTTTGTTAGTTTATAACTTCTCCTGTAAAATTTTTAAAATGTAACTTACGGCTTTTTAATTTCATAAGAGGATATGTTTTTATGGTTTTGTTGTTATTATTTAACAGATATGATCTCAAAAGTATTAAAATAAATAAAGGAATATTATGTTATGTACATGTATTTAATTGTGAGCTTTTAAGATCAAGTAGGTTTGAAGAAGGCAACAACAACAACAACTCTGCATAGAGTCAACCACACAGCAAACTAAACAGCCTGTTTCGGAAATCGCTACATTTCCTCTTCAGTAGCCTTGAGTGATTCAGCTGTGACCAACTCACAGTTAAGGAGTGCTATACGCTCATTTGCTCCGTACAAAACATCGGGGATGGACGGTATATTTCCGGCTGTGATGCAATGGGGGGAAGATCTCATTGCACCTAGGCTGTGGGGTATATTCGTTACTTGCCCAGCGACTGGGTACGTTCCGAGAGTCTGGAGAGAGGCGAAAGTTGTCTTTCCTCCGAAGCCCGGAAAAAAGGATTATGCGTATGTGAAGTCGTTCAGACCGATCAGCCTAACATCTTTCCTCTTGAAAACGATGGAAAGAGTGAAGGCTGACTGAGAGTATTCACGAATTGGTAAGAGTGACTGAAAATAGTTGTTTTCAGGAGGCATTGCGATGGCCACATTTATGCACATCGAGGGTGTTTTCGACAAAATATGCTTTGGAAGGCTGCGGCAAGCCCTGACAGAGCGCAATGTAAGCCCAATGATAGCAAATTGGGTAGACAATATGCTCAAGCACAGGGTTGTCAACATGCAGAATGATAGAGTCAAGACTTGAGGTAGAATAAGAAGAGGATGTCCCCAGGGCGAGGTGTTATCGCCAACCCTGTGGAACATAACTGTAGACTCACTACTGGTTAGACTGGATGAGTCGAACATACACACGATATGGTATGCAGATAACATTGCGTTGGTGGTCCGCGGTAAGTTCATTTACACCCTTTCTGACATCTTGAAGGGAGCACTCAATGGTGGAGGAGTGGTGTCGAGAACAACACCTTACCGTAAACGCAGGCAAATCAGACAATATTATTTTTACTAGAAAGAGGGTAGGCCTGAGGAGAGAACCACTCAGACTTTTTGGAGCTGAAATCAACGTGTCCACGAAGGTTAGGAACATGTCTAGGGGTAACCCTCGATAGCAAACTGAACTGGAACGAGCATGTAGAAGATAGGATTCAAAGAGCCAGGAGGGTTATCAGTGTAGACGTTTTTGTGGTCTCAAATGGGGGCTAAACCCAGAGACTATGAAATGGGTCTACACTATGATGGTTAGACCTGTCATCACGTATGCTTCGGTGATTTGGTGGACAAAAGTCAGCCAGAAAACCATTAAGAAGAGACTGGACAGAGTCCAACGGCTGGCGTGTGTTGGAAAAACAGGTGCAATACGCACCACTCCAACAAGCGCAATGGAGGTTCTGTTAGGTATGCTGCCGTTGGATTAAGAAATAAAGAAAACAGCCCTCAGGATGTCGCGAAATACTATGTGGCATAGGGCAACGGCCCTGCATGGTCATATGCGCATCCTTGATATTGCACAGAGAGATGTCAGGGAGGCGTGTATGCCTATGGGCGGAAGGCAGAGAGTAAGAATAACAAAAAAATGTTATAAAACTTTTATAACAGATGGAGACGTTTGTGAAGAAATCGCTGGTAACGATATCAGTATATTCACAGACGGCTCTCTGATGAATGGCAGAGCCGGGGCAGACTCAGAAGAGTTAAGCCTATCCTGTGTACTGAGTTAAGGGAGATTTGTGTCTGTATACCAGGCGGAAATGCTTGGCGTAGTGCAAGCGCTGGACCACCTGATAGATGGCCGAATCAATGGCAAGAAAATTGTCATTGCTCTCGACAATCAGTCTGTGATTAGGTGTATGCAATGGACAGACACCACTTCCAGGTTGGCCATAGAATGTCTTACAAAACTCAATAGGTGCGCCCAAACAAATGAGCTCTCACTCATTCTCCTGAGTGAGAGGACACTCTGGAGTAGAACAGAATGAAAATGCTGATTTTTTAGCAAGAGAAGGATCAGCAGAAGAATTCTGTGGACCAGAACCACGTATCGCCATAGGCGACAACATGGTGGCAGGCCTTAGTAAACAATGGACGGACTCGGAACACCGTACAAGGTAGGAAGAAGCTGTTAATTGCAGGTAATCAAAGGAGGTCGTGAAGTGGTCTCGTAGTGAGGCAGCAAAAGTTATCCGATACAATCGAAGGACTTTAAGCTGGCTTACTGCACTGGTCACAAGACACGGTCCTTTCATGTACCATCTCGGGAAGATGACTCTTACCGAGGACGATACGTGTAGGTTATGCCTAGAGGAGCCGGAAACAGCACACTCTGGGACGTCCTTTTGTTGGCGAAGCCGAGATTGGTCAATTGACCTGGAAGGATATGCTTGAAGTGAAAAGGTTGCTTATGGAGCATGCTCACGTATGAGTGCTCCAAGCAGTAGCATCCTTTGTCCAATAGGGGACGAAAAGGGACCCACTGTGGTCTGCTTCGGCAAATCCCCAACTTATTATATATATGTGACCTTCTTTGAGAAAAGGGACGTGGTGTGTCAAAAAACGGGTTTGGACTTAAGAGTGGATTCCGGTACCTAAAAGGGTGTAGAATAAGATGAAATGAGTTAGATTTCTGATAAAAATTTATTTACCCCATAAAAACGAACTTGGGAAAATCGATAAAAATGAGAAAAACATTAAAATTTTACATTTTTGATTTTTTGGTTTTAAATTGTTTTTTTTTTCGTCAGTCTTCGAATTTTTTGGAGTTTGGACTTTTTTTCGGTGTTTCGTGATCTGGTACTTCGATTTTCTTCAGGTTTCTTTTTCTCGTGATCCGGTGCTTCGATTTTTTTTTTTTCTTGCTGGCAGGTTCAGATTTATTTTTCGATTTTTTTCGCTTTGGGTTCACTCGGCTTAGGAGCTACAAAATCCCGTTTCTGTGAATCAGTACATAAGACCCTGACATTCTCATACAAATACAATTTGCGATCTAACGATAAACCGCTTGGTGCAATGAGCGGAGGTAATTCGTTTGGTAGCTCAACCGTTAATCGCAGCTTCAATCTTTCTTCTTCCGAGTCCACAAGTTCTTTACATACAATTTCATTTTTTTAAGTCAAAGTGATGGTACTTGGTAATACCTAAAATGCAAACGTTTACAAAATTAATTGAAATGAATTTGAAAAATTAAAATCACAAAATCGCGACAGTTTACCTGGTAGTCTTTTGTAAAATTTTTCGAAATGAGTATCCCATGTTCGCCACTCTACTTTATTTCCATTCACAGCGTTGTTAAATTTATTACTGCTAGATCTATTGACCACATCTTCAAAATCTTGGTAGTTGTCTACATTTGAGCGACTATATTCTAGTTTCATTAATCCGAAAGAGCGATCGAGACTGAACTTGGTGTGTCTTGTTAGGAGGAAATTTAATGATATCGATTCGTTTAAGCCAGAATCCACTCGCCAGGCCAAATAATGTATCATTGCACTATTTTTATTCTGTGCTACGCAGTTATCACAAAGTAAAACTAAATATTTAACGGCATTCTTCGTGAAGTAATCGTGACTTTTGCTATTATTTAATTATATTATAGTAAATATTATATTATTACTATTTTATTTTATTTAATAATAAATAATAATATAACTATAATAAATAAATATTATTAAAAACGAGCGCACAGAGAGCGGCGTTGTTGCGTCGGTCACTTGTTGCGGCTTAAGAATCAAGTATCGAGATCATAACAAACAGAGCAGCAACAATAGCAAAGGTATTCTCACACTAACAGCGAAAAAAAATATGTCACCACAAAGGCATGACGTCACCAAAGTCGGCACCCAATCATAACTAACCATACCAAATCGCATCTCCCAACTGAAGGTGTGTTCACAGTGATAATGCGTTATGAAACTTTAAATGCGCTTTTCTCAAAACTTCATTTTCACACACTAGGTCTCTTTTCTCGGAGAAGGTCACATATATATGTATAATATAATCATAAGTTATCTTATTTTTACTAACTGAATAAAGTTTATGTTCTTGTTTTCAAAACTAGTGCTGTATTGTATTTTGTGTTTTACAGGACGAATGGCACGCAGTTGTACCGCAGAGTTGAACAACCCGAATGGTACATATATGTACCAACGCCCCCCGGCCACGCCTATCAAAAATGTCTTCTTTTTTATGAAATATGCCACTGAAAAGCACCTTAACTATTCCAAAATGTAAAATTTTTATAACTTCATCACCTGAATTGCGTCCCGAAAGGGTTAAGGAGCTTGTATTGGCTAAGGTTGAGATACAACATTTAGCCAATGTTTCAAATTCACATGTTTCAACAGTTTGCCACTACATAAAGAACATCCTGGATTCCTGAGCTAGTCTTTCATTAGATTTTCTTTGATTTTTCTCATATTTTTTATTAGGTTTTCAAACCAAGGCCGTCTTGACTGGTTATATTTAACACCTGTATTTCTTTGTTCAAAGCTAAAAACGTAACAATTTCACTTATCTATAGATCAAAAATGTAAAAATGCAAAATCCGGTAGCTGAAACACGAAAATCGACTCTGCTACAAAGAACCACAAACTCACTCATTTTCTGTTTCGGTTTTTTTTTTTCGCTCTCGCTAACTACTAGATTGTGTAAATCGCTGTATAAATCCAGGAGAGTGTTTTTTTTCAATGAGATAAAACATGTTTGGTTGTTTTTTTTTTCGTAAATGTTAGCGAAGATTGGTAGCGGGTGAGTGGCTAGTTTTTGAAGCGCATTCAAAAATTAAATAAACAATTTTTGAGTGCTAAATGCAGAGTTTGAAAAAGAAAACACAAATACACACACAAATACACACACACACACACACACACATGCTCCCTTAAGCAAACGAACATGTGAGTATGAAGGTTAGGATGTATCTTCGTAGACGTGTTCGTATTATCGCTAAATCTCGTATTATCGTAAAGATTTTGTTTATTATCATCACTATTTGAGTTGAAACTCAGAGAATTGGTTCTTTAAAGCTACAGATAATGCACTTATTGGGTGTTTATAATGCTGATTGAAGCTTGTTAGTTGAAATGTACTAACTGCAGTTGCATTTCTTTTTAAGAACTACTTGAAGAGGCGATAACATTTTTTAAAATTCGTTAAGGTGGGTACTGGAATAATTGTTATAAAAACTTATTTCCAAGCATTTTTAATGTTTTTCTGAGCGTGGTAGGCGTGTAGGTGTGTATTCGTTTGTGTGTGTGTGAGTGTGGTCATGAATGTGTGTTATGAATTTCTGTCAGGGTTATCAGTTCATCGTTATCGGTTCTAACGAACTCTGTTAGCAAGCCTTCAACAGCAGCTGTCTTGTTGTTGTTAAGCACATTAAAGGTTGTTCCGATTCACCGAAGCCGAATACAAAGCTCACGTCATTTATAGTGGTTATGGGTTTCCCCTTTACAAGATTATCTCTAACTAGACTAATCATTTTTGTATCAGTTGTGCTCACTCTGAAAACATTTAAATTCTCTCCTCCATTTCTTTTAAAACTAAGGTAAAACCTTATTAATTAATATTCAATAAATAGCATTAAAAATACCTTATGCACAGTGAAACATTATTGCTTGTTGTTGTTTTTGTTTTTGTTTTTATTTGCCGATTGTTGTTATGGCGTCAAAGAAAACGAGAAAAAAATAACATATTAAACAAATAACAAGCAAACTTCATACTAATTTAAATAAACGTCAAAAAAACACTTAGTTGAGCAAAGAGCATGAAGTGAGCGTTTAAAGATAAAGAGCGCAAAGTTTAGCTGAATTTTGTGGCACTTATAAAGAGCGAGTTAGTGGCAATCATTGTCACTGCTGGCAGCATGTGAGTGTGTTTGTTTGTTTGTCAAATATGCTAGATCAGCTTGGATACAATAATTAATGATTGCACTATGGTTTGTATTTGTTGTTGTTTTGTATTTTCTTAAACACTTGTTCCACAGCCAGAAGACATCGTGAATTAAATTGCACATTAAAAAAATAAAAAATAGTGTATAAAGTTTTAAAGAGAAAAAAAAACAGAAGCTGTTAAAATATTTGAGCATTCCTAAAGAGAACGACGACTGACATTTTGTGATAAAACGAGATAGAAAATTTATTCAAAAACAAAACAATAAAAGTCACACACACACAGATTTGGGTTGAAAAGTTATTAAAAAACCAAAATTAGAACCATAAAAATTACCGCTCTTTTAACCCATATACAAGGTTAAACAAATAAAACACAATATTTTTCGAAAATACATCAATAATAACTAAGAAATTACAGAGTTGATAACAGTCTTGACTCAAAAAAACTGTTAAAGGTTAATGTTGCCATTTATATGCATATAAGACATATATACAGTGATGTGCAAAGAAATCGGGACTCTTTTATTTTTTATATAAAGCTGCATGAACTATATACAAGGTGCCCCAGATATAGTACTAAGTCCCTCGGGTGGGGATTTTCCTTGATTATGCGAGTATAAAACTTTATGGATGAGGATCACACCTGCCCCCCCCCCCCTTCCAAGCTAGAAAGTGAAAACATAAAAATATGTGTCATTACGTCTGACTCTATATTTTATTTATCACTTAACCGATCTCCAAAGTCAATAGCATCTTAAAAAAGAAACTACATGGCCTTCAAACCAATGATTGTTGAAAACTTATTGACGTTTATCAAACATAACAACTTGTTGAGTCAAAACGACTCTTTTTCATGTAAAAATATAGGCAATAAACCTTCCCACGCTTCCCTTATTCTCACAGTTCCAGCTGAAGAGTTTGCAACTTTTTTTAAATTCTAATTTGTGGACCGAGAATATATTCGTTTCAGAGTTTCTGCCTAAGAATAAGACTAGAAGGACGACTCAACCTGTTCGTCAAACTCAAAAAAACTATCCCTTTACTGTCAAAATGTAAGGGGATTACGCTCTAAGACGCGAGACAAATTTTTAATGTCTCAAAATTTGTCTGAAGATATTATCGCATTGACTGAAACGTGGCTTAATGTAAGCATTACTGACTTGGAATTGTTTGATAATAGTTTCGAAGTAAGGTCCCTTCGCCAAATAAGGCCCAAGCCTTAATAAGACCTGATTTCTAATACGCACATTTATTGCATTCCCTGCAAAATGATTTTTTGCACGTTTAAACATGTTCATATCTGCATCACGATGCAAAAAAAATTATTTCGATTGCGCATCTGTGAAGCGAGTGACAGTCGAACGAAGTCAGCGGTAGCGTCAATAACGTGGTTCATGTAATATTGTGCTCGCAGTAAAAGTCCGTTATTCTACGAATTAACTATTGCCTATGTCCAGCTTTGAATAAAAAATCAAGAGAGGTATTTTAACGAAAACAAAAAGGTTAATTGATCAAATATAACTGTGGTGTATTCCGAGAAAAACTTGATTAATGAAATTATATTGAGAGCGCCTAAAAAGGCCCAAACATTTTTTTCCTTTCCGGCTTTCTTTTTCCGAATTCATGTCCACACCTAAATCTACCTGGCAGAAAAAAAAACTACGAAAAAGAAAGCCCTCAACTATAAAGGTCAGCAAATTACCAAAATTTTCTTTAAAAAGCCAGAGTAACTTTATTTTAATTTTGAAAATGAACTTTTGGCAATAAAATTATTTTTTCGAAAAAGTTTTTATAAAAAAAAGCTATGAATAGCATTTATGTTTAATGTAAACCAACATTTGTAATAACAATATGTGTTCTTATTTTATTATTTTCTGACTGTTTTGTTATGTTTCTAAAACCGTTATATATTGGGCCTTATTTAGACATGGTGGTCGTAATATGGCAAAAATCAGACCTTTTTAAAACCTTCTGAGCTGGATATATTTTTTTACTTTTTCATGCTTTATTTTTATGTTTTTGAAAAAAGAATTGAATAAACAAAAATACAAAATTTCAAAAATAAGTTTAAAAAACCCGTTTCTCTTCTGTCTGGTAAAAACCGTTAGGTTGGCCTTATTTGGGTAACTTACCTTATATAGAAAAGACAAACACGCTGGCAAAACTTCTGCTGTCGGTGGTGGTGTCTTATTAGCTGTTAGGAACTCCGTCGTTAGTTCCATTATCGATATTCCATGCTATTCTAATATCGAACTTATGCATTCAGGTTGTACATTGTAATTCTAATGTATATGTAGTTAATGCTTATATTCCTTCAAAGAGCAGTGTGGAAATTTATGCAAGCCTTGCGCAGCCTTGCAAGCCTTATGGCATAGAATACGTTATAAATATTCTTGACGTTAGTGACGACATTCTATTGTTGGCCGATTTTAATTTGCCTGACTTAAAATGGCATTCTTCTTACGATGAAACACATTTTTGTGCATCTAATTCGAAGACACGCCAAGAACATATATTTGTTGACAATATATGTTCTGACTTTCAACAAGTAAGTTGTATTTATAATAGTCGTGAAAGACTTCTTGACCTGGTCTTAACTACAGACTGTAACAACGTGATTGTTATGAAGGCCCTTCATGCTTTAACTTCTGTTGATGACTTTCATCCACCACTCAGCATATGGTACAAGTCCGACAGGGAAAATATAGTGAATTCCAATTAAATAGATAAGGTTTATGTATTCAATTTTAAAAAAGCTGACTTTTTGAAGTCGAATCATTTACTTCATAGTAAACTTAATGTAATTTTAGAATATTTTAATAGTAGTAATCTTGAAGATTCAATTCATTTTTTATATGGAAATCTTTGCTATGTTTTTCTGAGTCCGTGTCGTATAGCCTCAAATTTGAGAAAAATTGTGCTTACCCTTGGTACACAAGGGAATTAAAGACATTTCGCAACAATAGGAGTAGGTCATGGAAGAAATATGTTTGTAGCTTAGACTTAAATGACCTAGAAACCTACAAGCGTTTGTTCCTGGATTTTGAAAGTTGCTCAGCTACCTTTTATCAAAATTATTTAGACAATATAAAGCTGAGAATATTGTCTGATCGAAAGAAGTTCTGGGGTTTCATAGACACCAAAAAAAATCTGATGGATTCCCTTCGTCATTTAAAACTTTTGATGGATTTACTGAAGATCCCGTCAGTAATTTGTGGTCTATTTGCCACTCTCTTTAAAGCGTCATTCTGTTCAGAATATTTTAATCCTGATGAAGAGTATTTTAAATATATGAACTCTACACCCAGGGTTTCGTTGGACCCTATATCTTTTAATTCAGAGGATATTTTAAAGTATATTGGATCGATCGAAGAAGATTTTAATGCTGGACCTGACGGAATTTCTGCCGCAGTGTTAACGCAATGTGGTTCCGTTCTAAGCCAACCACTCTCCATATTATTCAATAAATCAATTAGGGAATGTAATTTTCCACTTTTTTTGAAAAAATCTTTTATAAGTCCTATTTATAAAAAAGGTTGTAGGAATGATGTAAACAACTATAGGCCTATCGCGAAACTCACGTCGATTCCAAAACTTTTTGAGCGGCTCGTGTATGATCGTTTGAAAATTCACTCAATAACGGTCATAACAACTCGTCAGCATGGATTTGTTACTGGCAGATCCACTGTGTCTAATCTCCTTGATTTTACAACATTCTGCTTAAATTCAGTTTATTCAGGTAACCAGGTCGATTGTATTTACACTGATTTTAGTAAAGCGTTTGATAAACTACCACACAAATTAATTATATTTAAACTAAAAATAATGGGTTTTCCAAAATTTTTTGTAAGCTGGATTCAATCGTATCTGACAGAGCGATCTTATCAAATACGATTTCGAGGTGTATTGTCTGCTGAATTTATTGCTGAATCAGGTGTTCCTCAAGGTAGCCACCTTGCTTCACTTCTGTTTATTTTAGCCATTAATGATGTAACCCACATCGTCAAATACTCTCATCTGCTCATTTATGCAGATGATATGAAAATATACAGAACAGTAGATTCTAAAAACAATTCAGATCTACTCCAGTCTGATTTAAAATCCTTTGAAATCTGGTGTTCTAAAAATAATATGTTTCTTAATCCAGCTGAATTATTCAATTGTCCGTCCTCACCTGGAGCATGCAAGTCAAGTTTGATCGCCAAGTTACAATGTACATGTACATGTACAATGTACATGTTGAACGAATAGAAAAAATTCAAAAACGTTTTATTCGGTTTGCTCTAAGGGGCTTAAGTGGAACTGACACTTTATATATTCCTGCATATAAGTATGAGCATGATAAGTATATGAGGATCGTTTCAAACTATTAAAAATGCAATGTTTAAATGAGAGAAGGAAGTGTACTGATATCGTCAACTTAAGCCAACTCATAAATGGTGGGTTCGATTCACCGGAACTCCTAACTCTTATAAATTTTAACACTAACCGTAGAAGCAGTAGAAACGCTAGCAATTTAATTTACTTACCTATTAGTAGCACAAATTATAGGCTACTGCTCCTTTAAATCGCATGAGTACCTTTGTTAACAACTGTAGCTTTTTTTATGTTAACTTATCGAAAGGTCAACTTAAAAGTAGATTGAAAACTAATATATGATTAGATATGTAAACGCATGGTTAGTTGTAATGTCTTGTGTTGTCCCTGAGCCCAACCCATATTATGGTCAGTAAGTTTTTCTCACTTAAGATTGTATTGGACCACTTTTATCTATGTACAGTGTCGGACATAACTAAAGCACGAACCCATGTAGTTAGCATTTTATTCCATAAGAGTTAAAATATTGTAGTATTTCCATGTTTTTTTATATTATTACTTATGTAAAAATATCCGCTTGGTTCATAAAAACCGTCAAAAAGCAATTATTTATTGCAAATAAAATTTTTTTTACAAGAATGTTACAACACACGGAAATTTGGGGCGACAAAACTAAAGCACATGTTCTCAGTCACTCAGAGTTTGACTTCATTTCTAACAATAAGTAACAACAATAAGTAGTTAAAGTACCGTTTGAATAAAAACCAGTTATTTGTGAAGCTAAATAACATCTCTTGAACAAATTTTACTATTAATTCGGTCGTTGGTGATCATTTATCTGGGTTAGACTGTGTATTAAACAAAAAATTAATTAAATGGCTAGCAATAAGTATTCTGCTACATTCAGAGAAAAGATTTTAAACGAATTCAAAAAAGGCGAATCAGTGACAAGCATTCCAAAAAATTTTGTGTTCACCTTTGTGTAATATCCCGAACTATAAGTCGTTTTCGTTCGACTGGTTCCTTAGTTCCATCACATGAAGGTGATGAAAGACAACCAAACGTGAGGACCAGGCAATTATTCGGACAATAAAAAAAGATCCATTCATACCAGCGAGATCTATTCAATCTGAATTGCATTTGAATATTTCACTTAGATCCATCCAACGACGAGCTGTGGACGGCGGCTTGCAAACATACAGGATCGTGAAAAAGCCATTTAATTCTAAAAAAAATCGTCGAGCACGAATTGATTTTGCAAGAGCCCACGTAAACTGGACTGTTACGAAATGGCGAACCTACTATTTTCAGATGAGTTAAAGTTTAACATCAAAGGTTCTGACGGATTAAAGCTAGTACGCAGGCCAAAACGGCAGCGCCTAAATCCACGTTACTCTACAGGTTCTGTGAAACATGGTGGCGGTAACGTCATGGTCTGGGAATGTTTTTCCGGTCATGGGATCGGCCCAATTCATAAGATCAACGGCATAATGGATCGATTCATACACAAGAATATTCTCAAAAATGTTATGTTAACTCATGTGCAAGAAGAAATGCCGTTGAAGTGGATCTTTCAGCATGATAACTGATCCCAAACTCACTGCCAAATGTGTGAAGGAATGGTTTGCTGAAAGCAAAATTGATGTGTTGGATTGGCCCACTCAATCGCCTGATCTCAATCCCAAAGAGAATCTATGGGAAATTGTAGATAGGAAAATTTAACGAGAAAACTGTAAGTTAAAGGACTCTCTCTTCACACAAGCGGGATTGGCATGGAAAAGTATTTCAAAAGACGTTTTAAATACCTTAATAGAGTCGATGCCTTGCAGATGTCAAGCTGTGTTAAAAAACAATGGATAAATATTAATACCAAATGTTAAAATATACACCAAATACTAGCAAAAACTAAGTTTTTCATGTATTTCCATGTAATGTGCTTTAGTTTTGTCGCAGAAGTTTTAGTAATAATCCTATATTTGTGTTAATATTTTTGTTTTAAATGAAGTATTATGTTAATTTTTGTTTAATTTATTACCTTAAATGTATATTTGTTTAGGTTCAATAGAAGGCAATTAGTTCAAAGCTTATTTTAAAATTTTATTTCATGAAATGCTTAAAAGGTAAGTTTCGTGCTTTAGTTTTGTCTGACACTGTATATTGTTGAGATATTTCAATGATATTAAGTTGGTTCTTAAGATAATCGAATGTGGAGAAAGTGCGAAAAAGCTGTAGGAACTGAATTCTATTGTTATTGCATGTAAATGATACAAAACCCGTTTTCTTATCGTACCGCACTAAAAGCTAACTGTTTTACTGGTGGTAATTTAAAATGCAAAAGTAGTTGTGTTTGCATTGAGTACTCAAGTAATATGGCAAGATCAAAAACCAAGTCAATAGAAAACTTTATCATTAAAAAAATAACATCCTAAAAATATTACAAAAATTTATTTAATATTCGAGATATTTATTATCAAAGTTGAATCAAAAAAATTTTTAGAATTTAGTTGCTCATACCTTTCTTGTATGTGACTTTATGCGAAATATTTTGTAATCAACTTAATGCTTATTTGATTAACTTCTCAATTGTTACTCAAAGCTTTGGAAATCGGATGAAAGATACATTAAATATAGAGTAAAATGTAATAACGCATGTTTTCCAGTTTTTCCTCTCTAGCTCCCAAAGGGTGGAGGGGGTTACCAGCACTCTTGCAGTTTTTTACTTAAATTATCATGGGGAGTTAATGCTATATCTAAGGCACCTTGTATATAATTCATGCAGCTTTATATATAAAAATACAGGTGTTCCTATTTCTTTGCACATCACTGCATATTAGGGCGTAAACTTTTTTCCAAAATTTTGGGGGGCTGAAGCGGAATTGGAAACTCCGTCACAAAAAAAAATTTGGAGAATTTTTTCAGTTTGAAAAAGGTTTAGAGGTCGCTCAAGGTTATAAAATTTTGAGAATTTTTCAGTTGAATAAGGTTTAGAGGTCGCTCAAGGTCGTTTGTTCCAAAAAAAAAGTAGTTCTTAAACAAAATACTTGTGCTTACTACCCAGAATGAGTGCCTCACAGAAAAATACAATGTTCTAACGATCTTATTTGGAAAGAAAAATGCTCAAATTTTATTTTCGTGGGCTTGAAAGAGGGGTTTTAACTGTTTTTTTGGTCAGAAGGGTCAAAACAGTGAGTTTTTTTTTAATTTTGCTGTTTGTTTTAACCTTCAATTTCTCTAAATTTTCCATCTTAGTATAAAATCTTAGTATGCAGTCTTAAAAAACATTCAATCTTAAGTAAGTTAAAGAAAAAACTTTGATCCATCTTTTTTACCGAAGTTATGCGTATTTAAGGTATGACCTGCGGTTCAAGCCCACAAAAATAACGTTTTTTAAAATTGCTGTAGCTCAGTCGTTTTTCAATCTATCAATTTTGGGTTTTTTTAAGTGAAAGTAGCCACAATTTTCTGATGTTTTTTTCCCTCCCTCCCCCTCTCCCAGAGCGATGAAAATGGGTACGTAAAAATGAGAAGGGAAACGGGGTCTCGTTTTTCTTGATAACCAGATGTCGTATCGAAATTCTGCTGGAGGCATTTTGTTGGTAATCACAGATACTGATCAGGCAGGTACTGAACTAGGACATTTTCACTATATAAAAATTAACAAAATGGCGCGATTTTTAAAAAAGTTTAAAAATTAGCTGTTTTCGGGGTTTTTTGCCCTACCCCTCCTCCGGTAGTAGAGTTAGCCCAATCATCCTAATTCAGGAGCTGCCTGACGTGATTACCTACAAAACGCCGCCCACCGCATCTTCATCTGACTACTGGTTCTCGAGAAAAACGACACCCCAGTTTGAAAAAAGTGATTTCGTGAAAAACGCATTTAAAGTTTTATTACTGCATTTCGGCGAGAGTATATATAGCTCTGTAACTCCAAAAATAATTCGAATTTTAAAAAATCCTTTCAAGGTACTATTTTTGAAGGATCTTAGAAGACATTTATAAGAAAAAAAAATCGAAAAAAATGTTTTTTAACTGAAGGTCATATCTTAAAGTTTTTAAATCGTGTCTTTTTTCGGTCGATTTTTAATGTGAGCAACCATTTTATAAATAACAGTTATAAAGTCTTTAGTATGAGTGTAGCCATATTCATGGGCGTCACAAAGGGGTAAGGTAGGGGCAGCTGCCCCCCTAGAGATGAACAAAATAAGACAAATGCAAAGCAACCGAAGTTTTTAGTCTACTCACTTGACTTGCTTGACCGATAGTTCCTGCACGTCGAAACTCGAGTGAATTCCTTTTTAAGCAAAATGTGTTACTGGGTTCATATTCCTCAATATGGATGTTAAAAAGCCACAATGAGTGTGCGCAGCAAACTTATCTATGAAAACTTACAAAATAACTTTTTTAAGAGTTTTAGTTTTTGTACAGTCAAGTTTTTGTACAAGAGCTCGTGGAGCTTTAAACATTTGACTTCTTACCATTCTTATTACAATCGCCGTAAGTAGAGATAGTGAGACTCGCACTACAAATAAGTGTAAAGTGATCTTGACTCTACCTATAATTCATATTTTTCCCATCCTCCATAGATCAACTTCTCCACCCCCCCTCCCCCCCTGGGTAATTGGCTGGTGACGCCCTTGGCCATATATCACGAGGAGAAAAAGTTTCATTTAAGCCAAATATAATTGCAAAATGTTAATATTTTTAATGATTTTTATTCTTTTTTAACTCTTTTTTTTTGCAGCCGTACTCAACCATCTGTGCATATTTGATTTTACCTTTAACTAAAGTAGTCGAATAGTCTCTCGTTTTGTTGGGAGGTCGAACGACTTTAAAGCAAAAATGGTTTCTTCAACATGCTACATATCTTGGCAGAGTGAAAAAAGAGTTTTATAAAAAAATAAAATTTTAAGTCGTAACTGCAAACATTTGGCAAAATGGAACCATGGTATAATAATATTTTTATGGAATATTAGTTTTAACATGCATGGAACTAAATTCCACGTTTTCCCAAAAAAAAAAAACCAATTTAGCAGTTTTGGAAAAATGTTCACAAATCGGCAACGCGCTTGCAATATGTTTTGATTAATTTATAATCAAGCACAAATTTGTAACCGAGTGCATTTACATATCAATTCAGCGAATCTGTCACCAACGCACACATGCACATACACACTCTACCTCTTACTCTCTCAAATAGTGAGAACATGCTCTCGCTCTATCTCTCTGCACGAAATGCTCTTAAACAGCGCTTCACAACAGTCGCGCTCTTGTGCGCTTGTGCCTAAACTTGTTTCGCTCTTAGTTAGTTAATTACATTGCTGTTTATCACTCTGCCATCCTGCAGCGTACGGCATTCGAATGTTTTTCAACTGAATTTAGTCGGCGTGCCACAATCAAGCGAGCCAAGCGCTAGTTCGACGGTGGAACCAGCATTCAGTTCATTGCGAACGTGAGAACTGTGTGGACGTGCTCGACTCGTAACGTTCGTTAATAAACCAAACTTCAAGTGAATTCAATCAATCATTTAAGAAGTAATATTTTTATTAAAAAAAAAAATTATTTGATAAATCTAAACAACCATTTGAAAACAAAGGTGCAATTGCTAACTTTATGAAATCAACAAATTATTGTAATAAATAAAAAAAATAAAGGAATTTCTTAAATTCCTTATCACAATTTCCTAAGTGAAAATTCAAAAGTCCTGGATTATTTTGAATTTTTCACAAGTTAAACAATAATCTTCAATTTATATATCGTATAACAAAAAAAAAAAGAAAAAAAAACCTCAACTGCAAACTGAACAAAGTGAATGACAAATTTGTGCATTTTGAGCAACTCAATCTAAAAAACAAAACAAATAAAATTACAAAAAAACTGTTTTTTGTTACAAAAACAAGAGAGAAAAGGCAAAGAAATAACAAAACTAGAGCAAAAAAAAATTGCTAAAAAAAAGTTTGTTGAAAAAATATTCAACTGCTTGTGCTTAAATCTCATAGAATCGCAATTAATACATTACCGTTAGATATTGTGATAAGCTGTGATCGAAATTAAAAAAACAAAAAGTTTGCAATTAAAAAAAAAGATTCCAAAAATCTCAAAAAAACAACACAAATTTAACAACAACAAACAAGCAAGCATCAGTAGTACAACGCAAGAAACAAAAAAACAACAACTAAGAAGTGAAAATAAATTGTGGTTTACCTTGCAGACTGACAGACAGACAGGCTGACGGACTGACGGGCGGACGTACGTAACAAATGTAAGTGAGCAAAGCAGCATAAAACAACTTAAACAGCTACAATAGCTTGAACTACAACTACAGCATTAAAACAAGTTATTGTTGGCTCTGACAAAAGCGCTCTCTGCAGCATTTAAGTTTGCCTGCCAAACTTCAAAAGAAAAAAGTTTACAAACATTAACAGCAGCAACAAAAAACCAACACACATCAACGGTACTTGCAACAGCGTGTTGAACACAAACGCCTCTTCGGCATACGAAGCATTTTAAGGCCGCCCTCTTCGTATCGTCTTCCCCCTCCTCCTTCCCCACTTAGCGCTTGACCAACAATGACCTTGCCAACAACAACAACACTCAGCGATAACTGTGAAGACGATTCCGACATGTTCGGACCTCCACGCTCAACGCCACCGATGGGCTATCATCATCATCGTTCGCGCGTGCCGATGATCTCGCCAAAGTTGCGTCAGCGCGAGGAACGCAAACGCATTCTGCAGCTGTGCGCACACAAGCTGGAGCGCATCAAGGACTCTGAGACAAACCTGCGACGCAGCGTATGCATCAACAACACCTACTGCCGGCTGACGGACGAGCTGCGACGTGAAAAGCAGTCGCGCTACTTGGCCAATCAACCAAAGTAAGTAGCAGCAAAACTTGTAGTAGATAAAAAACCAAAAGAAAAGATACTTTAAGAAAATAGACTAGTTTTTGTCTTCCATCTACTGTTGTCCATCTGATAACACATTTGCTTGCTGCAGCATATTCGTTAAAAATATGCAAGTCGCTTTATATTTGTACTCACTGCTGTTTTTCTATTCGTTCTGAGCTGTCATAAAAAGTTCAAAGAAATGCGGATATTAAAGATACTTATAATAAATTCTAATTTGCACAAAATTAAACAAAGCATGAGCGAGGCAAGAACGAGTCGAATGAGCTGTAATGAAACGACGACGCTAGGAAGAGATAGATGTTAGGGATGTAGATATTGATTTTGTGTTTTATTTTTTTGCTCACCTTCAGTTTGGGGATTTTTCGCAAACGGCGAAATACGTCGTTTTTGTGAGTCAGAAAAACAGCGGCAGCAGATCTAAAGGTAGGGCCCAAATAAGCTCAATAAAACGCTAAACTACTGTCTCGAAAGTAGCAAAAAGGATCTCGCGGATGCGCTGAAAGTTATCGAGTTAATTATGTACATGTGTATGTAAGTATGTATGTATGTAGGTAAATTGAAGCATTAAAAAAACTATTAAAATAAAAGCTTAGCAGAAATTAAAACGTAATTAAAACAGAAGAACAACAATAACAGCAACAACGATGACAAAAACGCTTAAAAATTGCACTTGCAGTCAACGGATTTGATTGCAAATAAAAGATACCTAGAACAACAGCAAAACAGACTTGATGAAAATCAAGCAAAACAACAGCCAGCCAGCCAGTCAGCCAACGCAAAGAAACCAATCGAAGACAAAGCGTAGAGCACAAAAAGCGCTGAAAAAAATCAGCAAGAGCAGCGCAAAACCAACAACAACAGCAAAATATCCAACAAAACAATAAAAGGCAACATTAACAACAACAACAAAAACAACAACAGAAACAACAACAAAAACAAGAGCACAAATAATAACATACATACTTACATAAATTCAGGCCAAGCTCAGTTGTTTGCATATAAAAGATACTTAAGTATCGCAACGGCAGCAACAAAGCTAATGTGCAACCAGATATAGAAACAACAACAACAACAACACAACACAAAGTAATAGATGTATGCTAAGGAAAAAGTGCAAAAGCCAGCAACAAACACTAACCATAGCTGTTTCTTACAGTTTTCGGTTGTTATTGCTGTTGTTGTTGTTGTTGTTGTTGTTGTTGCATTATGTAAAAGATATTAATTGTGACTACATACATACATACATACATAGTTAGTTTTTAGGATGAGCGCGGGTGCCAATAGAAAATTATTTGCTCACAATTTTATGCCTTACTTTGGCTTTAAAAAAAAAATTATATATGTTGATACTTTGAGCAACACACGCTTCAGCTACCTACCCGCTGGTAATTAAAAAATTTCGATTAGCCAAATGTATGCCAAATCAATTGCAATTATTCCTACATATGTCATTAATCTACATTTATATAGAGATATACAGTCACGGACTGAATTCGTGAACAGGAATTACTAAAAATACACAAAAAGGTTTAACTTTTATTATCTCTTCAATTTAGCTAAAATAAGAGAACACAATTAGAACCGTTATTAATCAAGCAAGAAGTGAAAAAGAAAAAAAAAACTATAATATAATCTGTATTTCATACAAAACTGGGATTTTTTTATGTATGTATATTAAAAGTGTGAACACTTATGTCAGTCTGCTGGCAGTTCATGTTTTCCTTCAAGTAGTATTTTGTAGGATTACTTTGTGATTTTTTGAGGCTTTGTTTGCTGTTCGGCATACTTTTTACAAAATTTTTCAAGGTGTCAGGACTAATTTTTTGTCATGCTAGCAAGGATTGTTCCCAAATTTCATTCATATCCTTTAGATAATTTTTTTCTGCGAATATTTTACTTTTCAAAACGACTCAAATTTGTTCGATGAAGTTCATATCTGGGCAGAGTGCAGGCCAATCTGGAAGTTTAATCCCATTTTCATTTAACCACCTCTTTCTTCTGCTAACCGCGTTCTTCGGAACGTTATCCAGCAGTAAGACGTAAGCCTGCCCCTGTTCTGCCTCAAATATATCCAAACTAAGGGAATACGAGTCTTACAAAGTATTAATATAATACGCGGACTTCAATATAACATTGTTTTGTCGCAGTACTCCGACTTAATTGCCACGAAAGCATACTCAAAACATCATTACACTTTCTCCAAATTTCCATGTCTAACAAATTGAAGCCGTATACTTAAACCAACCCAAGTCCACATGCGCCCATCTGACCCAACATGGTTTCTTTTAGTTTCATCTGTCCATATTGCCTTCATCCAATCATCAACGGTAAAGTGCTCTTACTTTTCTGAATTTATATCTTTTCTTTCGGTTCTTAACGTTCCAAAGGGAATTCTTCACTTTTGTTCTAGGAAAAAGTTCACATTTCTTTAGGCTCCTGTGGATTGTCTTGTCATTGACATCAACTCCGAGTTCCTGTTTAAGGCCTTGATTGGTCTCCACTACAGTATTTGTTGCCTGAGTTAGTAATAAGCGCCTGGTTAAGCGCTCTTCGCCTGGAGATAGCTGCCTTGGAGAAATCACATTCGACTACTTTTTTATTTTATTGATAAATTCAAGTGATATGTTCTATTTTCTTCCAATTTGTCTATACGATATTCCATTTTTTATATCATCCTTCCATACTGAGTTTTCAGAACAGAGTTTTTTTGCTTCTCTCATGTCCAGTGGTTACGATAATTGATTGTTTTCTTTATTTTTTTTTAAACACAAAAGAAAATTTTATGGATTTCACTCAATTTTTGTCAGAATAGTAATCAAAATATCTTTGAATTGTTAGTAAGTCTTCTTGTGGACTAAACTGTTCACAAACACGTGTTTTCTTTTAACTTGCAAGAATATGCAAAAGAACCATTACTTTAAAAAAGTTTGCCATCAGATAGTAAACATATAACATTATCGTTAAAAAACGAAAAGGGTTGCCAAACGTACACTTCATAGAAAAAATTTCATTACTTTCGTGAACAGTTTTGTCCGTTTTTTTTTTCTTTTTTTTTAAAGATCAAAGAGCCAAAGCATACGCCTTATACAAACAAAGTTTAATCTTTGACATGAAGGGAAAGTGATAGATTATTTAGAGGAATTGATTGGAAACCATACGTGATTTATTGATTAGACGAAACAAACGTAAAAGACAATTTGTATTGCTGCTAACCGAGGCTAGTGTTATGCCTTAACCTCGGCAAGGATTTCGGATTCTCGGAGTTGTTCCACATTTTCTACAATTAAGTTGTGGATTTTTTTTAGTTTTCCATAATTCATAAATGTAGGAAAAAACAAAGAAAGTGAAAAGAACCATGCCCGAGCCCGGATTCGAACCAGGGTCCTTTGGGTTGACAGTCTAGCGCACTCTCCACTAGACTACAAAGGCTGACACTGTATATTTAAAACAGATAATGTTCGAAAAACAGAAAAATTAAATTTTTATTCTCTACCAAGCAATTTTTAATGTGATAATAAAAACAAAAATTATGACAAAAACTTATCTAACTCTCTAGAGTTCTTTATTCTATTAAACGATATCGATTATAATTTGAGGAAAACTACCACTTTTATTAAAATAAAATTAATCTGAAGTAACCTCAAAATTTCGGAGTTCCTGAAAATATTTGCATGTTCTAACCTTGATTGCACAAGGACATTTAACAACACTTTTAATGTTTAAGCCAATGAAAGGAAGGCAAAAAGGGTTACAACCGTTGCTGACATAAGAGCCATATTGAGGCTACCATCTAATTGCAGTGACTCGGTGGCAATAATAAAGGCGTTAGTGTCAAACATCTCGAGCTTAAAAACTTCAAAAGAAAGCATTACTAAACCCGCAAAGAAAGGAAGCTCGCCTACTAGGGCGCTCAAGATACTGCCGGTCTCTAAGTTACGGCACCACTACTATTCAAGTGCGTGACATTTTTGACTGGTTTCATTTCCTAAACATAAACACACCATAAATGTCAGATAGATCTGTCAATGAACAGTGACATTACAGTGTTATAAATTAAAAAACTTTGGGTATTGTTATAAAAACGGATAAAGAAGAATTTCGTGCAAATTTTGCGAAAAAAACAAAAGTTCGATAAATATTTAAGTGAATCTGCTCCGCCGTATTTAACCGTAAAATATTGAATTTCAGAGTTAAAAAGAGGTCAAATCAGCACAAAGGATGAACACGCCGAGGGAGCACCAAAAACAGTGATCACTCCAGAATGTATGGGAAAAATTCACGATTTCGTAGTGGACTATTCAAAAGTGAAGGTGCGTGAGATAGCACAGCAGCAGGCATGTTAAGTGGGTTGGTGATTTCAATTGTACATGAGCATGTGGGTGTGAGAAAGGTGTTTGCAAGATGGGTGCCGTATTTGTTAACAATTAATCAAAAACATGAAAGTGTTCTCATTGCCCAACAAAGTTTGGACATGTTTAAACAAAATCCGACTGATTTTTTTGCGAACAATAGTGACCATGGGTGAAACATGGATCCACCACTGTACAACAGAATCTAAGGAATCATCAAAGAGTGGATAGGCTCTAGTGGTAGTGCACCAAAGCAAGCGAAGACTCAATAAATGGCCGGAAAGGTGTTGGTGTCTGTTTTTTTTTTTTGCCAAGTGGCATTTTGTTCATCGACTATTTGAGAAAAGAAAAAACAATCAACAGCGACTATTACTGCAAATTATTGGACAGATTGAAGAATTAAATCGCAAGCAAACGGCCCCATTTATCGAAGAAAAATAATCATATTTTTCAAGACAAAGCTCTAGCCCACAAATCAATCAAAATCCAGGCCAAATTGCACGAATTACGCTTCAAACTGCTTCCTCATCTTCCATATTCTCCAGATTTTACCTCCAGCGACTATTATCTGTTCCTAAACTTAAAAATGTGACTCCAGAAAGAGAGATTTGTAACGAATGAACAGGTCGAATTGGAAACTGAAGCGTATTTCGGAGATCTTAAGAAATTTTACTATTCAAATTGCAATGTTGGAAAATCGTTGGAATAAGTGTATCGAGCTAAAAGGGGTCTATGTAGAAGAATAAACAATAATTTTGGAAAATCGTGTGGAGGAGTGGAAATATTTCGTTTTTTATTAATGAGAAAAATTTTAACTTTGATGGCCCTGGCAATTTTAACTATTACTTTCATGATTTACGGAAAGAGGAACGATTTCTGGCCTGCTACCACAGTCGCGAAGAATAAGTGATGGTCTGGGGCGCGGTGTATTTTTACGGTACTGTAGACCTCGAGTTTCAGACAACAAAAATGGCTGCAAACACTCTCAAACAAATACGACTTTTCCAGAAGTGGCTTATCCAAAATTTGGAATCATTTTTAGACTCATTTCATGGACATTCCAGCAGGATAACGCCTCAAGAGTGGTCAAAAGCTAGATAAAGGACCAAACACCAATCTATTACCACCTAACTTACTTGACCTAAGCATAATGGAAAAGAGTTTGGGGATGGTTGTGCCGCAAGGTGTATGCATCAGGTCGGCAATTTTATGACAGAAATTCACTCATTGCAGCGATAACAGTGGCATGTAGGGAAATTTTCTTAGATTATATAAAAAATCAACAATAGCCTATCAAAAAAAAATTGTTGAAGTTGTTTCGAATAGAGGGAGACCAACTTATTAAAAAAAAATACTAAAAAAGTTAAAACAATATAATGTTTTCTTTACTTTACTTCATTATTTTCTTATTACTTAGAGAGCTGTACCTATTCTAATGACGCAAATTTAGCTTATTTTTGTAGTGGTTAATAAAAACTAATTATGACAAATTAGCTTTACAAATTGCAGTCTCCTTCTTCTCCAAATCTCGTTAAAATGCAATATTCTTAAAAACGCACACAAAATTAAGCTTTTTAACAAATTGCTGCCTGCACATAGTTCCCGCCGGTCGATTTTGCCCAAACTCATATAAGTTACTAAGGCAGACAGCAGAGTAAGCGCCGAAGCAGACAGGCACAAGAAAACTATGTGAGCAAGAGAGAAAAAAGCCATTTCTATCTCGTTTCTTCGCAGGGCCTGTCTGCCTGCCTGCTTCGGCGTTTACTCAGCGGGCAGCGTAAGGAATGCCTAGAATAGAAACAAAAAATGTTAGGTGTCTACCTGTCCGAACGTCAGTTCGTACGGTTTCGATGGAACAAACTTTCACCCCCTTACGATAAATCATATATAATACACAGGTGAATACTCCAATTGATATCAACATTTCACGAATTGAAGCCCCCTCCTCCCCCCCCCCTTCATTCTTTCTTAGTTCACACAAACAGCCACGATCATTTAGTCTAGAATTTCAAAAGAAAAATTACATAGAAAAACTACCCCATCTGGCTGGAATGGGTTAAAAGGTTGGAACAGAGAGATAAGCTTTGAACTATGTGAAAAGTACTGTACGTGACGAGCAGTGTATCTACTCCGAATAAATTCATTCGAATATTTTTTCTTCTGCGAAGAAAAGTTATTTCTAATAAGTTTTTTTTTAACAAAGAGAAAATGCGTTAAATTTTGTGTCTTTTCTTCTCTGCGCTTCTTCTTTAGCAATTCCAGCAGCTCCGAAGCTAGCTTACTGTGTAAGTTACATGTCATCAGTATGTTTTATGATCATGCCTGAAAAAAATATAATTTCAAATTAAACACAGATGGTGTAGGCTTCGAGACTTTATTGTCAGTATGTTATATGTATTAGTTTATGACTAGTGACCATTTACCACCGGGTATACTCTCTCGCTGGCCATAGTGCGGTGAGAGAAGCATCTGTATTATGCATTAGGCAAAAAGCACAAAGGTAAAAGATACGCAAACAAAAGCAACGCAGGCACTCACAGACGACGGAAAAAATATCACTAATCATGTTTTTTGTTGTGTTTTCTTTTTTCTTGCTTTTATTGCGTTTTTGCTGCTGCTACTCATAACAATGAGCAATGATCACGTACAACTTGCAACTGTTATATGTAGATACATGCATAGTTTTTTTCAGCTCAACAGCTGTTGGTGTTGTTGTTGTTGTTTCTGTTGGTCGTCTTACCGTTAACTTGACTTGCTCAAAATGCTATTTGTTGAAGTTGCTGATATTGTTTCTGACTGGTTGCTAAACACAGCAGCAGCACTTTGTGGTAATAAATCATATCTGCAGTGCTACTTTAAAATACTTGCTAGAACCCAAAAAAAAACCGCGCCCGCTAGCCGCTTAGCCTTTTTTAACTTTGTCCCGCTTAATATGTGGTTAGCTTTGTTTTTTTTACAAGTTATTGCAACAACTCAGTAAGTTGTCAGCAACATGTCATTAATTGCTTGAATAATGGTAATTATGAAGATTTTCATGACAAAACCTTATTATATGGGGTTAAAGATACATTATGAAGCTTTAAAATACATTAAAAATCGATGCAGCCGACTGCAAAAGGAATAAAGAGCCTTCTAAAGGCAACAAAATTTGTCAATCAGCCAAAAATACATATTTTTTATTGACTTCATGAGGAGCTGTAAAAAAGTATTAAGCAACAACAGCAAATGCAACAGCAATAGCAGCAGCGATGTTTTTCCAAATGCATAAACCAAACAACAAAAAACACATCACAACACATTTAAAAAAAAAAAACTATGTAGAGGAAAGAGCAAAAAAGCGCGACAACAACAACAAGACTTGGCAAAGTCATTGTCAGCGCGCGGGGAGAGCATTGCCAAGAGTCGTCGTCAAACACACTGCCAAGCAACATAAAAACTTATCAGCCGGCAATAAACGAGCGAGCGAACGAATGAACGAAAGTTGCAGCAAAGCAAATCAAGAAATGCAACAACAACAATAGCATCGAACCAACCACAAAAAAATTGTTCAAGAAAATCATGTGAAAATAAAACTTAAAAAGCAAATGAAACAAGTAACCAACGTAGCTACAACAACAACTAAGTTTAAAGACATTGCAGCACAAGCTGTTTGAATGCCTGCGCCTTCTTCTCACCGACCCTCTTCCGAAAGCAAACCTTAGCACGTACAAATCTACACAGCCAGACAGCCGAACCAACCAGCCAGCAAGCCAACCAACCAGTCAGTTAGCCAGCTGAACCAAGCCAAGTTTAAAATATATATACATTTTAATTCCTCGTTCCCTTTTTGATGCGCCATGCATTTAATTACGAATTCGCACACCAAACATATTTGATAACATACACAAAAAATTACATAAAAACAAAAACAATACTAAATAATTTTCACAAAGCTATGCCATAAGTTTCTAATGGCATTTATGTTAGATATAAGCACATTATCGGAAGGTAGTAAAAGTAAAATAGTAGTAGCTGCAGTGTGCTTCTGCCCATTTTTATTGTCTAAGCCAGCATAACTACAAATATACAGTGGCAACACCGAATATTCGGACACTAAATTTCTTGTCATGACGCCTCCAACCCCCAAAAAACTTACTAAAGCTAGGAAGAACACATAATAAAAGGACAAATTACGGCTTTTCCCACCACCATAATAAATATTGTGTAAAAAACAATGCAAGGCAAAGCAATTGCAAATAGCGGAACTTTTTACGATCTTGTTGCGCTGCGCGATTATTTGTTGTGCCTGTATATTTAAGTTTACGGAACAGAGATAGAATTCCAAAGGGAAGTTAAATTCTTGGGAGTATTTCTAGACCAAAAACTACTTTGGAAAATAGATATCAGCGAAATATCAAAGAAGGCTGTTAGAGCATTCATGATCTGAAGATAAATCGGGATAAAGCGGGAAAAATGGGGATGCAACCCACAAAGACTGCGATGGATATCTACAATGATCATACGTCACATGATTGCATCCTGAGTCAGTCATCTTGACAGAAAAAACAAAGAAATATACAGTCATCGATGTTCTAAGCAAGATACAGCGATTGGCCTAAGTGTGCATCATCGGAGCCATGCAAAAGCATGTCCAACAGCATCCATGGAAGTTCTACTCGAACTAACACCTCTTCACATTTACATACAATCCCAGGCGAAGAGGACTATTCAAAGGATGGCTAGTGAAGATATCTATGAAGACGAAGATATTCTATTGGTATTCTTGATATTCTATCGAGACAATAACCTAAAATAACAACACTGAGGGACAGCATGCATCTAAAATTCAGTTTCACAAAAGATTCCAACATTGAACTAAGTACCAAAAATAAATGGGAAGGTCTATCCGAAACTTATAAGATAAACCAGGAAATGATTACATGGTACACTGACGGTTCTCTTACCAAATAAGGGATCAGAGCAGGAATGTACGGAACGGATTAAATTCTTTGAGCCGATAAGCAAGACCAGAAGTATATTCCAAGCTGAAATGTAAGCAATTGAAAGGTGCGTATACTTTAACCTGGAACATAAATACCGGAACCAAAACATAGCTATCATATCCGATAGTCAAGCGGCTATCAAGACACTGAAATCTCATCAGGTAACCGCAAAACTGGTGATGGAGTGTCGTGATAAACTTAATACGCTTGGCGAAAAAAACCGGGTCTGCATCCTGTGGGTACCAGGACACAAAGGCATAGAAGAAAACAAAATTGCCAACCAACTGGCAAAGAAAGGAGCATTAACTTCTTTGATTGGTCCGGAACCATTCTTTGAAATAGGGTAAGCGATCCTCTCCCTTTCCATAAGGAAGGATGAATAAAACCAACGAGGAACATACTGTGGAAATCTGTGAGGGATAGTGCACTCTAAACTTCTCTTAGGAACATACGACTTAAAGAGATTTAAGGAATGCATGAAGCTAACAAAGAATGATCTAAGATTCATCACAGGATTGCTAGCAGGTCACTGTAGGTCAAACTATCACCTCATAAAACTGGGGACTCCAAGTGATAGCACATGTAGATTTTGGGTAAGTAGGTAGGTGGGGCTGGGAAAGTATCCCACACTTGTTCAAGTTCGACAGAAACATCTGGGTTACCACATAATACTCATTGAAATCATTGAAATCTCATTGAAATCAAGAGATATAGGACTAGCTTTTATCTCACGAGATTGAACTAAAGCAGGTTTCTTAGTTCCATGAAGGGGCACAATAGATCTTAAGGTTGCAGTGCAAATCCCAACCATGATAATAATAATAATAATAATAATATTTGAGTTTAAATTTTTTATTGTTTTTATAAAGTCCCAAAAGAAAATGGTGTCCGATTATTCAGTGATGCCACTGTACATATAAGTTGTTGTCACAGCTGAAGAACTATTTGCAACCAGTATCAAATGAAGTTGAAGGCTATGTGTGTGTGTGGATAATTATGTAAGCTTTGGTAAAACCAAAAATTTTACAATATTCGGCATCGGAAAGAGATGTAGAGCGTAAGAAAATCACTTGAAAACGTAGCGAAGTCGCAATATTTGGCTAACTAGTTTAATGTTGGCAGAAGTTAACTGAGATGATGAGGATTTAGAACACACGTACGTTGCCAAAACTTGTTGCGGACAGAACACATCAACAGCAAAGAGCAATAAAAAATCAATTTGCATGCGGATATATTGGATAATCATAGAAGGACAAAGTACTACAGCAGAAAGCGTCTCAAATATAATGAGACATATGTATTAGATTCAAAAATGACAACAAGTCAAAACAAAAAAAAAATAGTAAGGAATTAGCTTCGACTTTGCTGAAGTTAAAATACCCCACAGTAAATGCAAGGTTATGCTTGTTTATAAGTTTGATGACGTCACTTTGTATGAAGGATGGGCGTGGTTTTAACGAATTTTGCCAAAATTAAAATGCAGAATACGTTTCAAATATCGAAGATTATGAGTTAAATATCCAATAAATACAAACATTTTTGTGGAATTTATAAAGGATATGCGGCTTCTAAGACGTCACTTTGTATGGGAGCTAGGCGGAGTTTCTATATTGAACTTTTACAGATTCAAGCGTTAAATCAAGCTACTGCCAGACAGATGGCAAAAGGTATTGGACCAGAAGCTACCTGGTAGAAGAAGTATAATTTAAGGAGATTCACTATAAAAAAATTGTCTTGAACTTTCATAAAAAAAAAAATCGAAATTACTTTTCAAGCAAACCAATATGATAAAAACTACCCAGCAAACCAAAGTTTCCGAATTTGTCTGAACTCCGATTAGTTCGTAACTATTTCGAGCATTCTTAACGAATTCGTAACTATTTCGCAACAGTAATTTCGGAACATTTTCGAATAATTTGAAAGAGTTCCGAAATCAAATTTTCAAATTTAAGTTGTGAGGTGCTTTAAATATTTCGAGTTGAAAAAAATTGGTAGGCCATGAGCCTAGCGGCATTTTAAATAATTTGCCATTTGTAAAATAATTTAGTTTTAAACAACTTTTTCTTTAAAACAGATGATACTGGACATGGTTCTAATTTTAATTTTTACAGATGCAAATACAAACGACATGTCAAATTCACATTTATGTATGTTCCATAATAATGTTGCAAAGGATCTGTAATTTTTGGCATCTCATTTGTACGAACCATATAGTCTGGGGCATCTTAAGCGGATTGATGAACTAAACTTTGATACGAAATTGTTATTTATTTTTGTATTACATACAGTACAAAAATTATTAAGAGATCGTTGCGAATTTGATGCTTTATTTCGTTACGAATTCGATGCTACAATTCGTTAAGAAATTGTTATGAGTTTGTTACGAATTCATTACAAAAACGATAATTCAATTGTTTACGAATTTGTTACGAATTCGATACGTCAATTCTTTAAGAATTTGTTACGAATTTGTTACGAATACAATACTCCAATTCTTCACGAATTTGTTACGAATTCGTTACTAAAATTCTTTCCGAATTCGTTACGACAACTCGTTACTAATTCGTGTCAACCCCTTCATACGATTTTCGTTACGAAATCGGAATGAATTTTGATGCCGAACTCGGTGATTTCAAAAAATTCGTAACGAATTCGGAAACTTTGGTTTGCTGGGTAGGTTGATGCTAAAAACTTTTAAACAAAACTATTAGGTGAAATTTAGTTTTAAGCTACCTTAAATAAATGAGATATTGATGTGCGCTGTGTGAAGCTTAAAGTAATGGATCTAAATTGTCTCATTCGTACGCGTAGACACTTAAGCTGTTTCGCATGAAAAGTTTCCAGAGCGCCTTGTATTAACTTTTTGGGGCTTGCATCGTTGAACCCATTCGATTAGTTTTCTTTGTGAGCCTCTGTGGTCGCTTGTCGTAAAATTTCAAATAAAAATATACTCTTTTTCCACTACTATTCCACCTTTTACCTTCAAGTTAATGCCAATTTTAGCTTTATTCGAATATGCTTACCAACATGACATTTATGAAAACAACATACTTAAAAATATATGTTATTGTAACGTCCCTTAAATTCATTTTAACTTTGCCCTAAATTACAACAAAAAACCTGTAAAAAGTACTTAATTTTAATAACTTAACAATTTTTATGTTGCAATATTTGAAAATATGCTTGGAAAATTAGATTACTGACAACAACAATAAATTAAGACAAACAAAGATATATTTGTTATACAACTACAACAACAACAACAAACAACCACTGGCAACATTAATTGTGCCTATCTGCGCGAGTACGCATAAAAACGAAACCAGAAAAATAGAAACTGCACAGCAACAACACCAACCAGCAACAACAACAACAAACAGCAACAGCAACAACATCTACAAAGGCAACAACAAAAACGATTAAATAAGCCAACAAGTATTCAATGTGATATAGCAGTAGTAGTAGTAGAAGAACAAGCGCGACCGTGGGACGCAGCGCTGCGGCTCGAGACTCCAGAGAGTCGAATTTTTTTATAATCTCAAAAATGGTTTTTATGCTTTTTCCACTCGTATTTGTATTCTTTTTTTTTGCCGTGCACACGTAAGTTTGTGTGTTTTTATTTATTTATTGTAACGGTATGGACAACGAAAGTAACATAAAGAAAAGCAAAAATTAGCAAACATAAAAAACAAAAACGAAACAAATCAGTCAATAAGTGTTGGTATGAAATAAAAATGAGGTTACTTCAAAATGACATAGAAAAGAAAATATGTACAATAAACATGTAGTTAGAGCAAGAATAATAATAATAATTAAGTAGTAAGTAGTATATGGAATTAAGAGTGAAAATAAGTAGTATTAAACCAAACAATATTGCAGTATATATATATTAATATGCGAGTAGCAAAACATTTTCGTGGTACCATTTTACCTGTGTTAACGTCAACATATTCACATAATCTTATATCTCTATGAATAGGTATTTTCAAGTAGATTTGCAGAATATAATTTTTATTTAAAGTTATGGTTGTCATTAAAATAGATAAAGATAAGCGAATGTAAAACCTTTTTTCCCAATGGGACAATGAGATACAACAACAAAATACATAGCGACACAACAGCTCTGTTGAACATCATTGCAGGAGCATACGCGAGAAAGAATAGAATGCGAGAGTGAATCAGACACTGCAACAGAGAATGAAAGCAGAAAAAAACTAAGATAAAAGGGTGTTTACGAGAAACATTGTTTACACAAAATTGTTTAATAGATAGAAAAACAATAGAATTATTATCACCTGTGATCTTTGTGGAATTACATAAATGTAGATTTATTTGAGTAGAATAGCATCGATTTAGCATTAAAAATTATTTGTTTAACATTTTTTTTTTTTTTTTTTGTTATAATAGCTGAGTATTGGTATATGTTTATGACTTTGTGGCGGGAGAATCAAATATTTTGCAATAATTTGATAAAGCATGTTGGTCAACTTGGGCAGACTATTGCTGTTTTTGAAACAGCTGAATCATAGGCTGATAACTTCTGACGATTTAGGCAGAGGGTCAACGACATTAAGAAGATGACAAAATTGATTGGCCTTTTAGCGAACTTTCAGGAAAATAGGCGCTAATCCTTACACATTTATTGGTAAAATTAGTTGTATTAATTGTTTAAAAAATATCGCTAATTCATGAATGATTCTGATTGTAAGCGCATACGTTGCTAAGTATGGCGAGTACGTAAAATACGTTGTGCAGTTACATTAGCCAAAAGTATTTCTCAATTTAATGTGTTTAAACTTTGCAAAACATTTTTCAATATAAATAAAAAACAATCAATTTTGATATGGTCTAATTTCGGCGATACTAGTTGTGTAGTAAAGTATCAGCAGAAGTAGTAGCAGAAAGAATAAGACGATGCCAAAAGTAATTTCATTAATATGTGTAACAAAGTAAATAATACCAAATGATTGCTATCAATTTGGTTATAAAAATTATGACAACCGCAACAGCTAGTTACAACAATTATCAAATTGACAACTGTTTGTGTGCTTTAAACTAAGTATTTCAGGCAAAAGAGAAAAAAATAGTTCTTCCTGCACTGCTAACGGATATGACGTTTTGTTGTAGGAAGTACTTACTATCTTATCACCAACACACGTTTAGTTCTTGGAGGAGAAATTTTAAGTTATTTCAATGAATTTTTAGCACTGATAAGAGTTATAGATACTCACAACAAATACGACATCTGGCAAAAGTAACTGTTTGAATGTTTACTAGTTATCTGTGTTGTGGAAATTTGAGTCCATATGGCTCATAGTTTTTTTTTAACATAAAATTTAATAATCATGTCTTATATTTTTTTTTTTAAGAAATATCAAAGAACCAAGACATGCGCCTTATAAAGGGAGGTTCCCTACTTTTTTAAAGAAAAAAACACAGAAAATTCAAATTTAATGGGGAATGTTTATTATCATTTGAAAGAACATTCTTTGGCATTTATTTTTTGAAGATTATGTCTATCAAATGTTGGCCGCGGCTACGTCTCAGATGGTCCATCCGTTGAGTCCAATTTTCGATGACTCGTTCGAGCATTTCGACTGGTAACTGGTGAATGACACTCGTGATGGTTTGCTCCAAGGCCTGAATCGAAGCGGGATTGTCCGCATAAACTTTAGACTTTACATATCCTTACAGGAAAAAGTCTAACGGTGTAATATTACACGATCTTGGAGGCCAATGGACCGGCCCAAAACGTGAAATTATCTGCTCACCGAAGTGTTCTCTCAATAAATCCATTGATTGATGCGATGTGTGGGAAATGGCACCGTCTTGTTGAAACCAAATGTCGCCGAGATCACGAGCTTCAATTTCAGGCATCAAATAGTCGGTAATCATGGCACGATAACGGTCGCCATTGACGGTTACGTTCTCACCGGCATCATTTTTGAAGAAATATGGACCGATGATTCCACCGGAAGACTTTAATCGGCCTTTGTAGCCTAGTGGAGAGTACGCTAGACTCTCAATCCAGAGGTCCCTGGTTCGAATGCGGACTCGGGCATGGTTCTTTTCACTTTCTTTGTTCTTTCCTACATTTAAGAGTTATGGAAAACTAAAAATCCACAGTTAAATTGTGGAAAATGTGGAATTAAAGGAATGGAACAACTAAAGGACTGAAAATGCTTGCCGATGTTAAGGCATAACACTAGCCTCGGTTAAAAGCAGTTCAAATTGTCTTTCACGTTTGTTTCACCTAATCAATAATTCACGTATTGTTCCAATCAATTCCTCTAAATAAATCTTTCCCTTTCTTTTCAGGCCAAAAACGAAACCATGTTTGTATAAGGCTCATGCCTTGGTTCTTTGATCTTTAAAAAAAAAATAAAATAATGACGTAACCAATTATTTCTTAAATACAATGTAGCTGCGGGGCCTCCGAAGTCTGTTTACAATTCTCAATTACATGACATTTACCTTACACAGTAAACTGATGACATTTACCTTACACAGTAAACGACGATGGGAGTAGGTTTGCACAAGATAGGAGAGAACAGAAAAATTACACACAAAGTTAGAGAGAACACAAATAAATTGAACGAAAATCCTCTCTACGCCAAAAACACAACGAAAATGAAAGAGAACACAACGCAAATAAAAGCAAATGACGCCACAAATTAATTCCACAATAATTTTTACAATTTAATGAACGAATTTATGACCTTTTATCTAGCACTTCAAAGTATAATGTTTAATAATACTTTGTTATTTTATACATAAACCTTTGTTCTGGTTTAAACATAAAGATTAATAGTTTTCACAAACACGCTTCACTGCAAAACTTGCTGTTAGAAAATGCGATGTTGCTACACAGACGAATAAAGTTAAACTGTTCTTTGAACAATGAAAAGAACATAATGTGAGCACAAACAAGATTTTATTTTCGCTTACAGTTCTGCATTACAATGTCATCACCGACAAATTTTTACAAGCTGCACTTCACGCTCATTCCACCTTTTGTTTGGCTACTCAGTCATTACAAACACAGGGTTGATTTTCGTAAACTATGCTTCATAGCATCGCCGTATACATAAGATTCAGTGTAACATACATAGGAAATATTGTACTGTTTTTTTGATTGTATTTTGTTATTGCGGCGGTGCACGGATTGTATATTTCCTATTCTAACACCGTGCAACGGTCATATCCTAGACATAGAGAATACCCCTAATGTCGTTTGACAACTTTGTTTTACAAATAACAATATGTGCACTTTTAAACAAATAATTATGTATTAAGTAATTGAGCTGACTCTGTAAATGACAACGAGTGAAAAATCTCTACCGCGTCACCTGAACCTGAACTCGTCCGTCAACCCATCAACCACCCACCCGCCCACAACAAGCAATTTACACAAAGTCAACTCGCGCTATCTCACTCATGCTGACACGCACTCAAGTCGTTCAGTCATCATAATAATAAAATGACAATAAAATTCACAACAACAACAACAACAGCAGCAACAATGAATCGCTGATGTAAACAGCGGCGCATAAATCGTCAACTCTGCGGTTAGCAGATAAATAATTCAGGAAGTTGCAGCACACACAATAAAGATACACAAGCGTACGCATAAATATGTTTGTGTGTTTGTGTTGTATGCGACTGGTACGCTAGTTAAACGAAAGTGTTGTATCGTATGTAACACAGCAACAATAAAATTATTAAAAATTTAGTAGATGGTTGGTTAATGAATATGCAATAGCAAAAATCATGGAAAATAAATCAATTAAGTTTTTGGCTAAAAGCATTTACTTTGGCCATTGAACAAAAGCAAAGCGCGTCTCATTCTAGATTTTTGTTAATGTTTACTAACTAAATACATAAATGTACATATTTAGTTGTAGTTTTTGACAGTTGATTTTGTCAAATTGCTTAGAGCTTATTTTAAAGCCGTTAAACTTGTTAAATGTAAGTGCCTACTTTTAGGCGTTTTAAGTTCAACCAAAGCAAGCAACAATTAGTTTCATTTATTTTCTTTCTTTTAACATATTATGAAGTCAGGCAGGCAGACAGACAGACAGACAGACAAACAGCAAGACAAACTTATTATTTTCATTAAATTTATTGCCACAGCACAATGAAAAAAAAAAAAAAACCAAGCTTGCTGTTGCCAGCTTCTGTTGCTGCTGCTGCTGCTGCTTCTGCTTCCCCACTTCGTTCAAGCGTGCGTTTTTCTGTGAAAGTGTTTTGTATTTGTTCTTCTGCTTTTTCCTCGTAGTTTGTTGTTGTTGTTTTTCCCTGCCTTCGTGCTGCGATGTTTCGAACGCTTGTTTTTGTATTTTCTGCTGTGAGTGAGTGAGTGGCTGGTTGGGTGGGTGGGTTGGGTGGCAAGAGGTGTGGCTAATGCAAGAGTATCTAGAGGGGCTGATAGCAAAAAGCTTGTTGTTGCTGTTTATTATGATAACGTTCAGCTGCATTTCTTTAAGTTTGTATTATTTTCGTTTTTGTTCTACTTGCGATTCTATGCTTTATTGATTTAAATTAATTTTCGAAGTTAAATACGTATTGGAGCAAAAACGTCAAAATGAATATAAAAAAAAACATTAAAAAATTGCTACTTGCGCTAAGTGAAGCTAAGTTCACGTGCTGATTTTTATTGTTTTTTATTGTTTCTTTATGTGACCTTCGGAAAACTTGTTACCGTTATGATTGTTGGTATTATCGAAAAAAGCAAGTCGCAGTTAGTATCTTGTCTTACTTAAGTTTTATCAAGATACATAGATACATACTTTCACTTTTTAATTTTGCCATGGCGAAAAACAACAACAATATCTATTAGGCTAAAAAGATAGGATTAAGAGAGAATTTTCAGACAAGCTGTTCTTTACAAAAGTCATATTCCAAATTCTGAGAATAAGTTTGAAATTTTAAAAATCTCTCCTAATTCCTCCACCTTGTTTTGTACTAATACTTTATATACATATGTATATTATGTTACAAAAATATTAAGGGTTCTCATCTAAGCATGTAAACATGTATAGCACATAAACTTTTGATGAGCGATAAAGTGTAAATAGCGTAAATGTCGAAAAAATGGCGACTGCGGCTGCGACAAAATTATGACTTTTTTAAATTTTAAACCTTTTAAAAACCTGCATTAACATAGAAAAACAAATAAAACGTGTTCTTATATACTTCAACTACTTTATATATGTAATGTTTAGCCATTCACACACGTAGATTTACATGCTAATTTACACTACAAAATAGGCTCGAAAATGATGTAAACTCACGCCCATACAAATTTTGGCAGATAGCTTACGCGCATGTAAGTTCACAAGGCTTACAATGTTTACGGGTCAGCTACATGCTTCGATGAGAATCCTAATTATATATTACATTATACTATATATTATACTAACTATTTCACGGCGCGCTTTGCTACGCTTTGTTACTTACATATATATTTTTAAATTTGCAGTTTATGTTGTGTGTCAGATATCGAAATAATAGGAAACCGAAATGAATATTTTCCAAAAGTTTGAACTCAATCCGACGGTTAGTTTCGAAGTTATTTTGATTTTGGAGATTGGAGATTTTGGATATGTGGTACCACGTTCTCATTTCTAATCTCACCCACTTTCTTTGTGGTGATAAGTTTCTTTAAAAATCATCGTTCTTCCCAAAACGCAAGATATCGTATTTAAGGTGTTGAAGTTGTATAGGAGTTGCCATGCCCCGTAGCCTTATACTACTTATATTATTTATGGCATTTGATAACCACTTTGATTTGAATTTCAAGGTCTAAGCTGTCATATCTGTCAAGTTATTCGGTTTTGTTAAATTGCATTGTTTAGCGCTACCTATTGCCAAATTTTTGCACTATGTGTACTACAAACAGCTTTCTATACAAAAAGCTCAGTCTAAGGCCGCGTTCATAGTGGACGCTTTGGCTGAAGCTGATGGTTGCATAAAGCTGCTTTTTTTGTTCATAGTGAAAGCTTATTCAACGCTGCACAAAGTAGCTTATTGAGCTTATTGGTGTTCATAGTGCGCGCTTTATGCTTGTAGCTGAGATCAAGGCTGATTTATAAGGTTGTGGCACTTGGGAGCAAGTTCGGACGAACTGTCAGAATGGATGAAAAGAACTCAAGAAAATGAATGCATAGAACAAAGAAAAGCACAGTGACAGTTCAAAAAAAGGCGGAAAAGAGTGCATTTCTCTCAAGTGACACATCCTTATAAATGAACCTTGGCTGAGATGCTATCTTTTCATTTATCTCTTTGGAAAATAATGCCCTCAATAGCTTTTTGCAAAGTAAATGAGAGATTTTTTTGTTTTATAAGTATGTAGATTCGCTATAATCACCAACGAAAGATCAAACGAATAACGAACACAAGTTCAAAGAAACTTGAAAACACATCACATAACAACGGTGGAAAGTTCAGCACAAAAAGTACCCAAGAAGTACACAAGAACAACGAAAACTATGTAAATAAAGGAGATAGAATACAACGCAGCAACGGTTAAAACTTCAGCACAAAAAATAGCCAACAAATGAAACAAAATCAACGAAAATTTTGTTAACAGGCAAAATAGATAAACAAGTGCCGAAATCCATTTAAAAATGCAGTAAAACGCAATAAATAATAAAACTAAACAAAAAAATTGAAACTATGTGATCAAACAAAGTATAGAAAAGTATAAAAAACAAAATTATTTTGCTGTGTGAGCAAGCGAGATGGAGATATGAGCGCTGAAAAGCATTTGAAAAGAAGCTTTATGCTGGCAACAGGTCTGCTCCCGTACTCGATTCAAGTAGCTTGAAGTTGCTTGAAAGCTTGAGCTCTGTTTCCGTACTCGATTCAAGTAAATGTAACAGAATAGAGAGTGACATTTTGCACGTTATTCTTATCTCTCGAGCTTTAAATATTTGAAAAATAACGCTTTCAAGCAACTTCAAGTTAATTGAATTGAGTACGGAAACAGACCTTTTATTTTGAAGCTCGAGAGAGAGGAATACCATGCAAAATGACACTCTCTAATCTATTATAATTAATTGAAGTTAGTACGGGAACAGACCAACTATGAACACTTTGAGCGATTTCCATATGATTATACACAAAGCGTTTTTCAGCAAAACCTCTCGGCTAAGCTAAACGCGTTTACTATGAACGCGGCCTAAAGCTTTTGCAGAGTAACATTTTTTTCACTACACAGTAAAAAATATGAGGATAAATTTTATACTATTTGGTATACATTAAAATCCACACCAAAAATGTTTTAAAATTTATACCATCAAATCTTATAAATTTTTCCAGACCATTTTTCTGGTCAGACCAATCGAAATCACTATATTTTTAAATTTCCCGATTTCGGTGAACTTTTTACTTTCGAACCTGAATATATTTTGATTTACACATGATATTCATATAACATTTTTAAATTATATTTGTTTTATTATTTTTTATAATATTGACTGGCATAAAATTTATAAATTATTTGGAATAGAAAATGTTTATACCACACAAATAAAATAAAAAAGTTATAAAAAAGATAAAATTTACCCTCAAATTTTTTACTGTGTACGGATATGTGCATACGTACTTACACTCTTGCTCTAACATAAGCGTGAGCGTAATTTAACTTTCGCTTTTTTAAATTTTTTTTTTAATTCTATTTTTGCCTGTTAACTTCGCATTGGATTATCTACATTTTAAAAAAAACCATCTTAGTTACGGAAAGCGCACAGTGCGCTTTTTTCGATTTTAGGATGACATTTGCATTATCTCAGAAACTATAAAAGCTAGGGCCATGAAATTTTGTACAAATGAGTTTTAGCATAAATTAAGTAACCTAAGCCTAAAATTAGAATTCTAGGTCAACTGCATCGCCTACCACCCATACAAACCATATTTTTTTAATAAAAAAACCCGCATAAAGTTGCTTATTATGCTTATTGCAATAACGTGATAAGCCACATGATCTAAAAAATCCATTTTTTAGGATGAATACATTACACAATGCATTATCAACAACAACTGATGAGTTTTAGGCTTTTTCGTATTAATTTTCTTATATATTTATAAAAGTTTATTTATAAAAATTTTTTAAATTTTTAGAGTCGATTATTTCAAAATATTTTTTATGCGGCTTATCATGTTCTTGCAATAAGCCCTTCATTTATGTTTTTAAAGAGTAAATGTAGTTTATTTGACTTCACTTAAACGTCATGCTAAAAATATTTCAAATCGGATAACTTTTAGATGTATCTCCTATAAAACAATATTACTAAATTAACGAAATTTTAAAAAAAAATTTAAAAAATTTTTCTTAATACAAAATAAGGTCACAACTTATTTTGAATTGTGAATTCTATTTTATTTTTCCTTAAATTAAAGAGTACCTACAAATTGTCTTGGAAATCAGTGCATTTAAGGGCAAAACTTGATTTTTAAGACTTTTTTTAAATTAAGTGATTTTTCTAAATAGCAGCTAGATGCAGCAGGTTTTTACAGAAACAGAAGGTAGAAGAACGATATTTTATGATAATTATAGCCTTCGACTTTAGTAATGCTTAATTAGCTAGATATTTTCTACTAAATTTTACTTAAATTTTCATTGCTTGAAAAATTTACAGTCATATTTCAACGATTTTTCTATTTTTATTTATTAACATTTTTTATTGTATTTTTATTGTATATTAAATTCAATGGCGGTTAAGACATAAAAAAGTCCAAAAAACAACACCTTAAAATATACTTTGTGCTCAAAGTTATTATTGTTTAAACTTGACTTTATGGTTTTTGGGTTTTATTGAGCTTATTTTTGCTAAGAAGTTTCAACTTTGACGAATTTTATAAAAAAAAAAACCATACCATACATAAAGTTTTAATACCACATTCATAAAACATGTTTTATAATCTGACGAATAAAAATATTTTTTATAAAATTATGTTGATTTTATATGATTTAAATACAAATTCTAAATGTTTGATAGTTTCAATCATACTTGATTTTAAATACAAATTCTAGTTATAAAATTTAACAAAAAAAAAAGAAACCCAAATGTCATCCTGCAATCAAAAAAGCGCATTGTGCAGCGGTGGGAAACAGATGCTTTTTGCCACTTTGTTTTTGGAATTTTTAGTTATAAATAATAGTTTTAAATTTTTTTCCCTGCCATGTGCCTGTGCTTCATAGTAAACGCATTTTGCTGAGCGGAGCTGAACTGAGACTAAAAAACAAATTTGGGGCAAAAAATATGCATGACTTGCGATCTCTATTTCTTCAAAGTGTTTTTCGGATCGGCTCAGCAAAAAGCGTTCACTATGAACGCGGCCTTAGTCACGAATCAATGGATTCTTTCGTAAGCAGAAGTAAGATAAGCCTAAGATAAGTTAAGAAACTTCTGCTGATGTTCGTCAAAAAATAACTATACAGCAAAAAATAGCAAATATTTTTAAGAAAAAGAATCCGCTTGCTTGGATTAATAAATACAAATATTTCTATTGATAATTAATCAATTGTCAATTAATTCACAAAGCAATTATTAATACGCTATTACTGACTAATTACTAAATAATCGACATGAATACATTTGTGCGGAACAATAAAATTGCAAGAAAATTACAAAAAGTGCGAGTTTAATGTTCTTTTACCAGTAAACTGCAAAAGTACTGGGCCGATTTTTTTGAAAAAATTTTGGCGACCCCATTTCGCTCATTTTTTTATGTAAAGTGCCAAAAATGGTGATTTTTTGAAATGTTTGTATGGGGAACCCCCCAGGGGGTTCCAGGGGGTGTGTCACTGACATAGGTGGATCGACCCTCCAAAGTAAGTGGGGGTCAGTCATACATTTGGACTCGATTGGGGCACTCTAAATGGGTCAAAGAGGGATTTTTCAAAATTTAACCCTACGGGACAAAAGTCAAAAGTTGGGGCATTAGAATTCGTTTTAGAGGTATAGTTCCTCGGGCAAAGTTTCTTATTTTGACCCCTAGAATACGATTTTCACTGAGCAATGGGCGATTTTTAAATCGACCCGCCCTAGTGTATATATTTGCTTTCCTCCGTACCGCAACTCCGTTAAGATTCCCTTGTAATTGAACTATCCAAGTTCTTAAAACAACCCAACATGAATGTAGATTCAAACCTACACACAGTGTGACCCTACATTCTACACGTTTCTACACTACTCCTTCATCTTAAATTTTTAGGTATGCTTAGAACATCGCTCTTCCCCCAACCACCCTATTTGCCTTTATTTTTTGACTCAGCATCGTAATAATCGTTTGTTTTGTCTAATAATGTGTCACATTCATTTATTTTTGCAATATTTTTGACGTAAATTTTTTTTTTAGTATTTTCAAAGTATCTTAAAGTCACATCATCTCAATATCTGCATTAAATCAACACAAATCATGTAAGTTTCTAAACATTGTATGGGGCAATACAGTATCTTGCAACTCTCGCATTTTAATAGTAGTTCAGCGTTCAAATTGTTGTCGAGTAGCTAGCCTCTAGTTAGCGTTGTTCTTGTTGTTGTTGTTGTTGTATAAATTAATGTTGTTGCTTCGGTTGTTGTTATAGCTGCTCTATTATTCAAATCAATTTTTGCTCGCTTTAGCTATTTAAAATATTCAAATGGATTTTTATGGTGTCTCGCTAACGCGCTAACGACCCACACACATAGAGAAAAGCACAAACTTGCATACAGATATGTATGCTTAGATATCTGCTGCTTTTTTGTCTTTAAAAAGCAAGAACTAGGAAGGTAGTTCACAAGAAGCCCGAAGCCAAGGAGAGGGCCCGAAGGTATATAAAAATATCAATACAAATTAGATTTTTTTAAAATATAATAATTTTTTTAAACAGTAATACTGTGAAAAATGTGTTTTAGTATATAAAAATACATTTTTCATTCTAAATTTAAAATCAAAGTTAATTACTTCCAATAAAAAATTTCATTCGAAAATCCAAAATTCGGAAACTCAGAAACTAAACGTCCGATTATCTCGATACAGGCACACAAAATTAGCTGAAAATTAATAAATATTAGAGTTTGCGTGTTTATTATTAAAAATTTTGCCTATTTATCTATATTATAAGATAGATATTTGTGTTAATTTTTTTAATAAATTGAGAGAAATTATTTAAAGAACGTCATTTTAAGATTGATTGTCTTTTAAAAAAAGTAAAAATCCGACGCTAAATTAGCGAAAAGTCAAACCAATATTTTTTATCCGCAAAAAATCGAATTCGAAAAGTTTCAAATGGATTTTTACACAACAATTAGTAACTTATTAGGTAACAATTGGGACTTTTCAAAAATTTGCATTGCTACTTTGAAGCCAAAAACCGAATAGTGCACGAATAAAACATATATCGTTAGAAAGGTGGTTTAATAACCTATCGCATGGTATGCAATACATATCGAGCACATATTTTTGATAAAATAATTTATTCATTAAAAGTAAGTACCATGAATCTACTCCAGTATCAAACACTACTTTTCAAAAATTTGTTCGAGTCCAAAAACCTTACAGTGCACGAATGAAACCCCTATTGTTGAGGACTTAAATTCATACTAAGAGTTAAAGTCGCTCTTTGCAATAGTACAAATTAAAAATTCATGCTAAAAGTTAAATTCGTATCAAAAGTAAAATTCGTACTTTGCAAAAAGAGCAAATTTAAATTCTTCCCAAAATTTAAATTCGTATTATGCAAAAAGTATGAATTTGAATTATTGCGGATCAAAAGTATTGGTTTTAGTCTTCGCTAAGTTAGCGTCGGATTGACGCACTTAAATATTTTCTGAAAATAATTTGTATAATTTTTAGGATTCTACTGCTTTTTTAATTATATTTTTATATGTACAATACAAAGTATATAATAATATATACAATAAGGGCGCGTTTATAGTGGCGACTTGTTGCTTTGCCGAGCCAAACCGAGAAGGAAAGCTGAAAAATGCTGCATATACAATCATATGAAATAAGCTCCAAGTGCGTATAGTGCCAGCCGAAAAAGCAGCTTAAAGCGACTTGTGCGCTGGCATTCAGAGTGCCGATTGTTGCTTTCTCGCTCGGACGGTTTGCATGTGTTTTTTACACGATGCTTACTTATTATTTTCATTAAATATCATAAAAAAGGTAGAGCAACAAGAAAAACTCCAATAAAATACATATATATTCTTTTTTTTATGCATTGCCTGTTGCGCCTTCTCTTCGTTTTTTTTTTTTTTGTGCTATCAAATGCAAGTGGATGAAAAATCAAAATTAGCGATCAGCAGCTTTTGTTTTCTTCTAAATTTGTTGTGCAAAAGTCAAACATTTGACATCATCAATCTGTTTTATGTGTATGCAAAATATCAAAATAATGAGATGTTGGTCAATGAAGCCATCAACGTGTCCGTGTAATACAAACAAATATTTACTGATACATATAAATGATTACTGTCCAATGATTGACCGTGTAAAGTCCGCATTCTAGGAAACGTTCAGGAAGCCTTTTAATTAGTCGGTTAATCAGCCGATTGACTTTTTCCCCCAAATATTTTTGTTGTTGTTATTTTTCCTGTTCTGTTAAAAAAACAATTAGAAATAAAAACGAAGCAATAAGTCACAAAAAACAGCACACAACGGCAAAAAAGTCGAAACAAGTAACAGCAAGTGACTTACAGTGGCTTAAAGTGCGGGTGAGCATCGTTTTTCGCATTTTCGTCTCTTTACTTGTTGTCCGATGGTTTGAAGAAAGCAAGAAGCACACACGAAATCACGCCAATTGTTTGATGCTTCAATTGCAAAAATAAACAAAAAAGCGTAATATGTACAAACTCAAAATAGTCAAAAACCAGCTGCAACAAGTCAGCGACTTAAACTGACTTAAAGCAACTAACAGTGGCTTAAAGTGCATTTCAGCATCGTTGTTTCGCATTTTCGTCTCTTCAATTGTTGTCCGCTGTTTTGAGGAACGCGAAAAGAACACACGAAATCACGTGACTTTTCTTAAGTTTTGATTGCAAAAATAAACAAAAAAGAAACGTAGTAAATATTTTTAAACACCACAAAGTGGTCAAAAACCATCTTCAACAACTCAGCAGCGGTAAGCGTGCGCTATACGCACTACCAGCTGCTTTAGCTTGACGCGCTTTCAGCTCGGCTCAGCAAAGCAACAAGTCGCCACTATAAACGCGCCTCGACTGGTATTGGGAAAAAGTTCCATTTGTACCCCCTCTAAAAATAATTCTTTTTCTTAAATTTCTTTTATAACGATTCCCAAAATATTTTGGCTGTAACGAGAGCCGTCAGTGGACTAAAACTTTTTGAAAAACCTCAAAAAATCATGTTTTTCATACATATGTTGGCTGGTGTAATCGTTGTAAAATAAAAAATTTTTAAAAATTATTGGCCAGAAAAAGCTGTTCCAACCTGCATCAAAAAATTTTAAATTTTTGCAAACGAACTAAAGATAATGCAGTTTTTCATGAATATTTTTGATATTTTATGTTTTTCATTTCCATAAAAAAAACCTTGCCTATGACAATACACAGGTATTCGATATCGAAAATTTGGGTTGTATGGGAGGTGTGTCGGGTTTATCAGCGAAACTGCATGCGTAAACTGAGGTCGAATACTGAATTCCGAGGCTATGACCTATAATTCTAAAGCTATTCAATAAGATGCAATCGAAACCGTCTGACATGCAGAAGTTCTATTGATTTGTGGGCTGTAAAATTGGGCGTGGAAACATATATATATAGTGATCTTCACTTGGAGCACCTACATACCAAGTTTCTCTATCAAAACTTTTACAACTCAGGAATTAGCAAGATTTCGAAAAGGTGGGCTTAAATATAGTGCGACCACACCCATTTTTTATACAGTTACCAACAGTAATTATCTGAACAAAATTACTAAATGTTAGTTTCTCACAATGAATTTTGGTTTGTGGGCGATAGCGCAAACTTCAATTGAAAAGAATGTACCACGCCCTCTTGCCTAATCGACACCAAAACACTCAAAAGAACACTCTCAAGATGTTGCTTCAGTTTCCCTGAAAATTTCATAAAGATCGGTTCAGCGGTTTTGGAGTCTATAAGTGATACACACACATACATACACACATCCATGTTTGTGTGTTGAGTACCCTATCGGAATTTTTAAAGTGCTTTATTAAAAAGTAAGTAAAAAGGTCTTCACTCTGCCTATGAATAGTGTTTTTGAAAAGTGCTTTACTCTCGCTACGAATTGAATTTAAAAAAAAAGGTGTTTGCTTTCGAGATTCTTCGTTCTTTTTCGTTATCTAATCTGCTGACTACTCATTATTCGCATCAATAACATCAATTTTACTTTTTTCGCCATTATTCATCACTAGTATACGCAAAAAGTTTAATTCGTGAAAAAGAGTTGCAGCAAAATAGTTAAATCGTTTACAAACTGTTAAAATGTAATGTTTTTAAAAGGTAATAAAATGAGTGGCAAGTGGTTTGAATATTAAAAACGTAAATTTAAAATATTAGTACGGGCAAAAATATACGCCATCAAAAATTAAGTTGCGCATGCAGGTGCGAACAAATGAGGCGTTCTTTCCCAAGGGAGAAGAGCAAAGTGCTTTTTTAATAACTTTTCGAAACGAGAGCAAAGCTCTTTTTTTAATAACTTTTAATAGCGAGAACAAAGATCTTTTTTCCAATGACATGACAAAGTTAAATAAAGCTCTATTTAAAGCGAGAACAAAGCGCTATTATGGTTTTTTGTAAAGTGCTTTGAAAGGGGCTTAAAAGCGTTTTGTTTCCCAAAGGGATAGACACATTTTACAATAATACCTACATACATAAAAATAAAAAGTTTAGACTCGACTTGTTGGCAGGTCATTAAAAAACAAACAACAACAACAATCAGGACAATCAACAACCAATTCGAGAACTAAAGATATAACAACAACAACAAAATCTTCATATGCCAACAAACCGACAGCAATCATAAAATATAGCAACGTTCGCAAGCTGGTGTGCAACATTTACACGATGGGATGGTGTAAAAGAAAAGTTTTGAAAAAAGGAATAGCAAACAAATGGGACGTTAAAAAGCTTAACCTAATCAAAATTCAATTGAATTGTAATATGTTTGTGTTATAGACGCTGTGGCTGTCAAAAGCTCTGGTGTACTCAAACTTTAAAGCTTTTTATTGAAAAGGAAGTCAGTAATCAATAGGCAGAAGTTCAAAATTTGCAAAGTTATAAAAGCTTTAAAAATATACTATAGCTATAAATAAAAAAGTTCCAAATCTTATTGACAGCAACATGTTGACATCATTTTTGTTGTTTTTGCTGTTGTTGTTGGTGGTGGTGTTTGTTTGCTACTCCAACAGCAATTAAGACCTCCTGGTTAGCTTACTAACAAAGATTTATGGCTCGCTCATCTTGAATGTTTTTGTTTGTGATTTAATTTGTTGTTGTTGCTATTGCTTAAACTAGCTGCGTTCATTACTTTCGGCATGTTGCCACATAATTACAGTTTAGCTCATGACAAAAACAAGAACAACAACAACAACAACAACGAAAACTACTAATACTATAACAACAGCAAATTGCTATACATAATTGTTGTTGTTGCCAATTCAAAGCAATAGCAAAAGGGGAGCAGCAACAACTGTTGTCCACATTTGTCATTGTTTTATTTTCTTAATTCTTGTTGCTTACAATCTCTCTCTCTCTCTCCGGATCAGTCTGTAGCAGTCAGTGTTGCCAAATTGTAGAAAATTTCCATTTTTGAGGGATATTTTGGTTTAATTTTTGGCAAAAAGGGAAAACGGAATTTTTTACTCTAAAAGGAAAAAATGGGAATTTTTTATGCGATAGTTAGTTTCTTAAGATATTCGTCAAAGTCTCATCACAATCAATAATATATCGCCCGTCACTATTAGCCACAACAATTTAAGCCTAGTACTCTGTTCTTTTGCGTGAAATTTCGCTGGCAACATCTATTTATTTGTTGCGTGAAATTTCTGACTTAAAGTTTGTTCCGAGGAATTTCTATGGCAACGTTTTCAGAGAGACTCAGAGAATAATTTGGTCGATTTCATATGATATCTCTCTTTTCACTTCAAAATAACTAGGCAGTACAATTAAATTGTCCTGAAAAAATGTTGCTCAGAAACATGTTGCGATAATTTCACGCAGCGGAACAGAGTACTGCTCTGATGAACATGTTGTGAAAATTTCCACGCTTGTTTCGCAGCTGTCACTTTTTGTATGGAGATTTGAGTGGAATTTCACATGAAACTAAACAGAGTACTATGCTTTAAAGGAACTGCCTATTTATTTTGAAGTGAAAAGAGAGAGATGATATTAAATTTTACAACTCACTCTCTGTGTCTCTCTGAGAAACGTTGCAAACGGAACTCCTCGCAACAAAATATAGTATGTCAGAAATTTCACGCAACAAATAAATGAATGTTGTCAGCGAAATTTCACGCAAGCAAACATAGTACAATGCTTTAACTAATGATCAAAAGGAATATCGAGAGCTTATATTCAACATGACCTATCTACAAAAACAACTTTTTTCAAGAGAGCGAAAAAACCGTTTAAGTCTTTCAGTGTACAAATATTATGCAACCAAAGTATTGTATTAACAGAATGACAATCTTCAATAAACAAAAAAAAAATTGTGAAATCTCGTACTTTTTGTTTAAGTGTAGATAGGTTGTTTTGTATTTCAATTATTATTTTTTTCTTAAATGGAATTGGTTCTTTTCGGCACTTAAGTTTCAGAAGTACAGCTGGAGAAATAGTATGTATATGTATAGTGTTGCCATAATATCTCTTTTGAAGTGGACATGTTCTCTTATTTCTCGAGATCTTTTTTTATCTTTTTTTAAAATGAAAAGTCCTCTTTTTTTTTGTTGGGGACAAAATATATCTCAAAAAAACATTTACTAAAAATGCACACAAAGAAATTTGCATGAAAAGTATCAACACTGATTTGCAAGTTAATAGCTGTATGGCAATGCTTAACGCCATCCCTGAACAAACGTAACTTAACCCTAGCTGTGACCACTATATTTTTGCATAAGTTATGTGTCCACTATGACGATTTCGTTCTAGCAATTTTTTCAGCCCTTTAGAGACATCGGTTAATCCTAAATTTGTTTTGAAGATTTAGGTTTAAATGAAAGAAAAAAGAAGGTTTTGTTCAAAAATATTTGTACAGTATTGCGCAAATAATTTTGGAGCAGTCAAAAACGAGCATTTTTTATATTTTAATAAAAAATATATATCTCTGGGCCTAACTAACATTAAGAAAATACGTTCCAGGGTATTTTACTTGATCTTTCAAAAAAATCTGCCCAAACCTGCACAAAATATCTTATGATTATTTAAAATCATGGTCCAAAGAATTTAACAATTTTTCAGCTTTTGAATGGATAAATTTAAATAAAATACCTAACTGTGGCGAGTTTATTGACTTATGTGAAACAGATTGCATAAATGACGCTTATTCATATATTAATTTATTTTGTCAACCAAAAATTGGTGATATACTTTCAAAGTTTAAAAAATTTGTCAGTTCTTTTTTTCGTTGCATGCCCAAAACGCTAACTTCGAAAGAATTTTTTCACCAATGGTCTTCAAGTGGTCAAATGAAAGAAACAGTTCGAGTTTTTTTAACAATAAATTATATATTCAAAAATCTATTGTGTTTGGAGTTTTTCGACGCATGTTAAAAAAATAAACGGTTATTAAAACAAGCTCAAGAAAGTCTTAAGTATGATTCTAAGGAAGCTTGATAAGCTAATCACAATTTGATCTCGTTTGTTATTCAGTTGAAAAGACTTTATAAAAATAACTCTAATATGATGACACTGTGTGGCAAGAAAATCTGTATTTAATAATTTCAACGTTTTTCACTTAATTTAAATATGAGTAATCTCGTGGTAACATCCGTTTTGCCACTTTACCGAAGACGTGAAAAAACTTTTTTTTTAATTAGTACAGATATGCACTCATTTGCATGTTGAGAACTCTTGAACCATTAGGACTTTCACTTTGGTTTTTTCAGCAAACTCCTTTCTATTATGCTTGCCAAGAACTTTGTTGAACAAATATATAACGAAAAATCATTTCAAATTGTCTTTAAACATTTAATGTCTTGCCCGCTTTCAACACTTCAAAGCAAAAAATGTTACTCATACGCAATGTTGTTCGAATTTTTTCGTTTGACTTTTTGTAAGAAACACTCAATAAGACCCACTGGAAGCAATTTTTTCATATTCATTTATTCAGCAAATTTGTTGGCCAGAATTATAGAAAGAACTTTGCCCAAGAAACAAAAATTAAAATCCTAATGGTTCAAGAGTTATGAAAATGAGTGCATATCTTGAGTAATTTTTGATATATGCTAAAAAAAAATTTTGTTCTAAAATGTTCGTTAAAGTGGTAAAACAAATGTCACCACGAGATCAAAAATATAGATAAAAAAGATACAAAAAAGCGCCCAGTGTTGTTTATTTGTTCTCATTTACTTGAACCTCAAGTTTGTTTAACTTTTTGAAATAATAAGTGTAAAATGTTTTTTATTTACGTTGATTTTTATGTATTTACTTTATAGCAAATGTTTTTAAAACTAGAAACTGAATTTGAATTTTAAAAAAATTGAATTTTGAATTGAATTTTTAATTGAACTGAAAATTGAATTTTAAAAAAAGTCTCTTTTGTCCTCTTTTTTTTGTCGAAACTTGTCGTATTTTGCCCTAGACTTCTGGTAACCCTACACATGTAGGACATTTGGCAGCACTGGTCTGTAGCTATTTGTGTCTATCTCTCAGTTTAGTTAAGCCAAACTATTTACTCTTCTCCGGATAACTCGTTTGGTTTGATGATGTTTTTGCTGATGTTGTTGTTGTTGTTGGTGTTGTTGTTGTTGCTTTGACTGCATTGCATTGTTTTTTGTTGTCTTATTTAAACTGTTTGTGCTTGCAATTCTTTCCTTTTGATTGCAATTGTTGCTGCTATTGATATTGTTGCTATTGTTGTTGTTGTTGTTGCTGTTGTTGTTAGTGCCTCTTGCTGATATTGCATTACTTTTGCTTATTTAAATTAAGTTCGCTTTGAGCTCGTGCTCAGCAGCAGCATTCAAACAACAAGAACAACAACGACAACAACAACTACGATCTGAGCAGCAACATCATCGACTCATTGTTTTTATTGTTGCTGCTTTTTTCTTCTACACTTTAAAGTTACCATCAGTGTGCTACCTGGTTACAGATACTGCATATATCCATGAGATACATTAATACATTAATATATCTGCTGCTAATGCGCGCACTTGCAAAGTTTAAAACCTGTATTTATTAACATACAAACAAGTCAATATGTATGTGTAGAAGTATCTTTCACGTAGCGTAGCTTTTGTACGTTTGTTCAAACGGAACATACATACATCTTTTGTTGTTGGGTTTTTGTGCATGTTTAGTTGACAGCGCTGCCACCCAGCGGCATTCAAGGGATAGCTCAGTGCTTTATATGATTTTTATTTTGTTTCTCTTTTTGTCGCTTCTGCCACAACAGTTGTACGTTCTGAAGCATTTAAAGGCGGTATATTTCTAGAAATTTTTAAAAGCCATCGTAGGCTGCGTTCTATTCAAAAAAGTGCTCAAGTAGCGAAGTAGCGTAAAATATTTTCGCTATATAAGATTGCGAACGCTCAGGCAACATGTTCTGTGAGCGCATACCATTCAGCCAGAAAGTTTTGCAACTGTTCCTTCCGCTGATTGCAGCCATAGATACATGGATGTATGTTTTATTGTAGCTTATTCATATTTTTCGTTTTTTTTCTAATACTTGCCAATCTCTAATACACACACACACTCACACAGTGCTTGTCACAACACGTCATTTGTTTTATTGACATTTCTTTAAAAAAGCAGCGACACGTGTAGAACACTTTGCGTAAATTCAACCAACGCTAAAAGCAAGCTAGCGAGTAAACAGTTATTGCCTGTTGTTCTAGCAAAGCAACACGTGCGCCGTTTTTGTGTTCAGATGTGTGTAAGAGCGTATGTATGTTAATTGTTATTGAAATTGAAGCAAAAACTGTTTAACCAAAAAAAACTCAGCATTTATATAAAACTAAGTGTATGCTTGAGTAATGCGCAGAAAAACGAGAAGAGCGCACATTTTGCAAAAAAATTTTGAGTTTTTAACCCTTTTTCTTTTTTAAAACCATGTGTTCATGTAAACGGAAATCTAGTGACAGATATCTATAGTACACTGACGTTATGGAGGGAACACTTCTCTAAGTTTCAATCCCGCCCATAGAGATGATATCCCAGAAACCGAAATTACGGATGACAGCATCGAGGTTCCGCTGCCCGACTATGTTAAAGTTCTGACAGCTAAAGCTCGGCTTAAATATAGTAAAGCGCGAAAGCTAATGGCTAACCTGCTTAGTTTTTAACGAACGGAGGCGAAGCTCTATTCAAATGCATTCACGAGCTTATATGCAGAATATGGTTGGAAGAATGCATTTCGAATGATTGGAATCTCAGTGTGCTCTGTCCAATCCATAAGAAGGGTAATCCCTCTATCTGTGCCAATTACCGTGCGATAAGCCTTCTTAGTATTGCATATGAAGTCCTATCGAGCGTTTTTACTACTTCTACTTATTCTAAGATTAAAGCCCATGTAAACCAACTGATTGGACCTGGAAAGTCTACCATCGTCTTGATATTCATGATACGACAAATCTTGAAGAAAACTCAAGATAAACAAATCGACATCCACCTTATTTTTGTCGACTACAAAGCCGCCTTCGACAGTTCAATAAGGAATGACCTTTACTCCACCATGTCTTAATTTGGTATTCCTGCAAAACTAATACGACTTTGCAGGATGACATTGAGCAACACCAGCAGCGCACTTAAAATCGGGAAGAACCTCTCCCTACCATTTGTTGCCAGGCGAGGTTTCTGACAACTCGGCAAAAGGTTCCAGCAGACAAGGCTCTTCAACATCCCGTCTACAGACAAAAAGTTCTTAGAACAATTATATTTGACTGTGACAAATTCAGTCACTAGAATTGTACATGACTAATAATGTACATGGTTAATACAAATATTGGTTTCCCAGTAATTTAATATCGCATGAGAACCACAATTAACGCAACTTCGTTAGCTTAATTAAGGCTTATTAAAAGCCTCTTTCGGAAAACTAGGAAGCGTGCCGTAGTGTATCAATTGGCCTATACTAGCGTCAAGGATTTTATGCCTCTTACATAGAACCATAGTTCTAAAACAAAGGTCTGCAACCAACGATAGATCAGGTCTCCTCGTCTTGATGGATGACTGCCCCCGCTCTTCAAGCTATATTGGATTGATTGTCCATCGAAAGCATTTTACAATAAACTATGTTATGATAACTTAATACCAAAACCATGCCATCTCCAAGATTTGGCACGAACAACCAAGGTTCTAGGTTGACTTTTGTTTTACGAAAATCAGATTAACCATTCAAGAGCCGTTTCTCAAGAATGAACTCACTTTGAGATCAATTCATGGGCCGTGCCCCATAAACTCTCCACCCAATATCCAACCATCACCCTTTATCCTGGCTTTGGACAGGCAGACATCCCGGAGATGCTCTGGCGGGTTTGCCAGCAAGCGACAGACAGAAATGGCTGGCGCACTTTCCTAGATGAGGCCAAGATTGACATACGACTGCAGCGCCAACTAAGGCTGCCCGCAGAGTGAACGACGAAGCAGACAGGCACGCAGACAGGCGCAAACGAGATAAAAGTTAGCTTGGCTTTATTTCTATCTCGTTTCTTTGCAGATTACTGCCTGCGCCTGCCTGTCTGCTTCGGCGTTTACTCTGCGGGTAGCCTAAGAAAGTAAGTAAGTGTTCATGTAAAGTGTTATGTATGCCGGTGGAAGCTATGCCCAGGGTTGCCTCAATGTCGCGGTATGTTACATTACGCTCAAACATGACGAAGTTCATCAGTGAGCGAAGTAAAGTCCCGCTCAAATTATGTGCACCACCGATATACTGAGGTTTTTGTTGGTGCTTCATCGCCAAAAGTCGAATTGAGTTTATCGATGCACTCTTGTTGAAATAATTCACCTCGAAAGTTGTGAAAAAATAATCGCACGAAAATGTTCACGTGCTAATCCCATATTTGTGCTAAAATACTGTTTTAAAAGCACTGTAAAAGCTAAGTATAAGCTAAGTCTGTAAAAGCTAAGTCTAAGCTACGTATAAGCTAAAAATTGGCTGGAATGGCATTAGCGTTGCCAGAATCTGAAATTTTTTAGTAGCAGCCTACGTTATTTATCCAAAAAATACTTGAAAAAAGTTGCATCTCTTTGTCATTAAAATAACAACTTTTCTATTTTAAAAATAAACCAACGCAATGTAACGCATTCAACCAACAAAAACAACGAAAACATCAGCAAAGTATCATCCAGCTGTAAAGCCGTTAGCAGCCGTTGTTGTGCAGCTGAAGAAGATGTGCTTTGCTTTGTTGCACTGCATTTTTTATAATCAGCTAGTTGCTGTTGTCTTTTCTAAAGCTGCTGCAATGTTGCATAAGCGTCAGGAAATCGAAATCAGAAACACAGTTAAGTGTTATTGTTGTTGTTGCTGTTGCTGTTGCACACTCAAAAAGATAATGAAATGAAAGGAAAATTACATTTTCTATGACTTCCAGTGTGGGTGGCAGCAAAAGATTCGAACTCAAATCTTTTTTAGTTACTCTTAGGTTGATGATGGGTGAAAAAATATGGCAACGCCAGGCTACTTCAACTGCTGACAACACGGCACAAAAACATAAAAACATCATTCATCATTTGAAACGTAGGAAGTATTTCCTTTCTAGAAGAAATCTCGATAAGTGTCTATCTTTATTTATTTGAATAGAATTAAGCTTTCTCAAAGCTGATCCGTATCACAGCTTTTTTAACACTATGCAACAAAATATTGTAGTCACCAAATGAGGTCAACTCAAAAGTAAAGCAAAAATATTTGCTTTTGCTTTTAATATCAAATAAAATTAAAACACAAAAATACACAGCAGCAAAATAAATAAGAACAAAATCTGGAACATGTTTTCCTCTCTTACTTGCACGCACACCTCAGCATTGCTGCTCACTCACACATTGCTGGCGCTCATTCGATATATGACTTTGCTGGCATGCAAAGAGTGCGTATCTAAGCATGTCATCGAGCTATAAACTCATCAAATGCCAAAAACAAAAGCGAAAGTACGACCAAAACAACAACAGCAGCAGCGAGCAGAAGCAAAAAATCACATCAAAGCCAGCATTTAAAGCTGCGTATAAAACTATTTTCACTTGACAACATTTACACTGCCGACGCACAGCAAACAGAAAAAAAAAGTCAAAAGCAATTGCAAAGCAGCAACAAAAACAACAACCTATTTAGTGAAACGTTGTACAGGAAAGAAACAATTCAATAAAATATGTATTCAATTATTTGCATTAGCAGCAACTCGGTGAATATGAATAAATATTTTTAAACGTTGCATTTTGCTGCAATTTCTCTTGGCCATAGCAAAAAATATTTAGCAGTAGAAAAATGTAATAATGTTTGATGCAAAATTGTAAATTATTTCCTCTTTTTCTTTTGTTCTCTGAAAATGTATATGTATGTATCTTCAATGTTGATGGATATTATTATAATTTATTAAATAACTAAACTCAGTTTCAATGGAACCCAGTGTTAGATTTGTACGGACATGGCCTCTAAAACACTCATGATATCTGCCTTACACCGTAAGCGACGATGGGAGTAGGTATGCTTAAATTGAAAGAAAATTCTCTCTACACCACAATCGAAAGAGAACACATCGAAAGGAAACAAGCGAAAGTAAATAGCGTCGCAAATTATTTTCACAAGAATTTTAACGATTTAATAAACGAAGTAATTACCTTTCAGATTACCTTTCGCTAGCATTTCAGATTAAATTAGAGCACAAAAAAAACAAAAATAAAAAAAAGAATATAAAAACAAGGAATTTGTGAAAAAATAGTATAGTATAGTATGGTATAGTTTAGTACAGTATGGTATAGTATGGTATAGTATAGTATGGTATAGTATGGTATAGTATGGTATAGTATAGTATAGTATAGTATAGTATAGTATAGTATAGTATAGTATAGTATAGTATAGTATAGTATAGTATAGTATAGTATAGTATAGTATCTCGGTGTAATGATCGATTCCAGACTGTCATTTAAGCAACATATGCAGTACGCACACAGGAAAGCATCCGAAGTATGTCTGGCGCTATCTAGAATAATGCCGAACACAAGAGGCCCCAAACAAGCACGACGAACACTGCTCCTCAACGTAGTGCGATCTACTATGATGTATGGTGCGACTGTATGGTACACAGCGATGAAAACGAAGTCCTACCGACACGGAGTAGAGTCAGTTTACAGACTTGGCGCACTCAGGGTCTGCTGCAGCTTCAGAACGATATCCGAAGATGCAGCACTGGTTCTAGCTAGCGCGATCCCTATTGACCTTCTCGTGGAAGAAGCGCTTCTCACAGCTGGAAGTGAAAGCACAACAGCTAATAAAAAACTCGCTAGAGAGAGAAGCTTGCAAAAATGGCAAGACCGCTGGGATAATTCAGAGAAGGGTCGGTGGACGTACCAGCTCATCCCTAGCCTAACCGAGTGGTATGGCAGAAGCCACGGCTCAGTGAACTTCTACCTTACACAGATACTGAGCGGACATGATTGCTTCAGGGCATACCTTCACAAGTATAAACACGCGATCGATCCTTACTGCACTAATTGCACAGGAAACACGCTGCAAGACGCGGCGCACGTTCTTTTTGTGTGCCCCATGTTCCATAACGCCAGACTTGAGGCCTCGGCCTGTCTCGGCGAAACGTTAACACAGCAAAATATGGTTTCTCTTATGCTAAAGAGCGAAGAGAACTGGTCGATGGTTAGCACCCTGGCTAGAAAAATAACCGAAGAGCTGCGAAGGTTGTTGACCCGACGACCATCCCACAGTAGATCCCGGCAGTAGCCAAACAGTTTCCAGCCTAGTGCTGTTCCCAAGCCCCGCGAAGTTATGCTTTACGGCGGTCCCGCGGGGTCCTATAGGGTCGAAGATTCAATGCGGAGCTTATGATACCGCGAGTTATCATGTAGGTTTAGTGCGTAAAAATCGTACACTCCCACCTGCACGGTGGGGCCTTTTGAAGGTTCCCCCTTCGCGAATAAAATAAAAAAGTATAGTATAGTATGGTATTGTATAGTATAGGCAAGCCGATAGTATAACCGATAATATAACCAAAACCTGTTAGAATAAGTTAGAATAAGCAAATTGCATTGCCTTGTTTGGCCAATAAATAAATAAATGATCAATAAAGCCTTGGTTTCTTGTATTTAAAACTTTGTTCTGGTTCAAACATAAAGATAAATTATTTTAACAAATACATTTTACTACACTAAAGATTCAATTTCACTGAATGCAAGCATTTAGAATGCTGAGAAATTATGATATTGGTACACATTACAAAGAGGTTTTTTTTCTCTTGAAATTGGGCAGTAACAATCTCCTAAGCCCCTGACTGACCCCGATACATGTGCCTATGGGAGTAATTCTACACCGGAATAACTATTTTTGCAAAGAAAACAAACTTCAAATTCAAGTTTATCTTCAAAACAACAACAACAATTACATATATACATAAAAACATTAGGTTTAAACTTCAAATAAGGCCAACATTTATTGTAAAGCAGTTGTGAACAAAACGAAAACGGAAGCAGTCAACAATTTAGCAGAGGTTGTCAACAAACATTGAGAAATAATACACCAACTTGTCGCATACTTTAAGCCCACGCTCCTTGAACTGATTTGCTTCAAAGCACACGCAATTGCAAGCGGCTGGAAAAGATGACCCCCATCTACGTCAGTATAAATAGCGCTGTCCTAATTCTTGCTCCGTTTTGCGCACAGCAGGCCACATTAAGTGCGTATCTCACTCGGTGTTAAAAAAAAAACAAGCACTGAAGAAGACTACAAAGACTATACGACAAGTGATAAGCGCTGAAATCAACTGAAATTTCAATGCCGTTCATTGACAGCAATAAAAAAATCCGAAAATATTTACTTAGCAAACATAAATAAATAAAGGAACTAACTAATGTGATACGTGTACATTAGGGATGTCGATCCCGGACCCTTTTTAAAATTCCGGGATTCAAGAAATAGAAAATTTAAATAGAATTAAATGTTTATATATATAGATAGTTTATATATTTGGGTAATAATGATACAGTAGCAAAATGAGATAATTTTTAAAAATAACACTTAAGGGCTAACACCACTGTAAAATCATTAAAATAAGTCATGTTTTTTAGAATATGCAAGGAAATACAATTTATGTGAAATATATGGGGTTTTATTAAGCATATTTATAATAAAAAAAAATTTGTCTTGTTTTTTTTACATAAATGTAAAATACAATGCAGTGTATTTCACATAAATTGTGTTTCCTTGCTTACAAAAATTCTAAAAGACATGACTTATTTTAAAGAACTTTACAGTGGTGATAGCCCTTAAAACAAAATTATATGTAAAAGTACTTTTTGACGAATTATGCACACGAGCACTGAATTATCTAGTTTTCGATACCCGGACTAATTCAGCCCTTAATCCCGGGATTCCGGGATCGACATGCCTAGTGTACATAAATAAAGGGAAAGTACATACTAGGGAGTCCAATCCCGGAAGCTTTTCTCAATCCCGAGATCATCAGTATTGAAAATCTCAATTCCGGAATCCCGGGACTAGTTTGGGATTGAAAACTTTAAGAAGTAAATAATTCAAAACGTTTTTAATACAATTTCTTTTTACTGTTTATTTCTTGAAATTAAAAAATGTAAATTAATTCATTTATAAAGCAACAAAAACAAAACGAAACACATTAAGGGTATTCACAATTACGTTGTTTTCAGTTTAGTTAAAAAAACCCCGTGATATTGATACCACACTTTACCGAGCGGTTTTTGTATTTCTTGTGGTTTTACATGAAATCTCTAAAAACCAAAAGTGTGGTAATTTTAAGTAGCCCGATAAAATGTTTAACGAACGTGGTTATTAATGTTCCATAAACCAGTTGCCAGTTATTTTCTAATTACAAAAATCGAAAAAGCTCCAAATGCAAATTAAACTTTTTTATGCCATACAATAATAATATATATCAAATTGGATCGTTAATTTATTTGCATAGTAGCAAAAAGCTATAGTAGCAGCTTCCCAACCATAAATTATATTTTAAAGGGTGCTCATAACTGTGGTTTTCAAATATGGCAAAAAAGCACAATACCACGATAGCACACAATTGTGAATACCCTTATTGCAAATAAACACAAAAAACTTCAATAATATTAAATACCAGCAAATTGTATTAATTTAAAGAACAAAAAATATGAAAAAATAATATGCGGAACAGTTTAAGGCCGTAAATAACAAAAATATATCAAATTGGATCGTTAATTTTTTTTGCATAGTAACAAAAAGCTATAGTTGGAGGTTCCCAACCACAAATTCTATTTTAAAGGGTGCTCATAATTGTGGTTTTCAAATATGGCAAAAAACCACAATACCACGATACCACACAATTGTGAATACCCTTATTGCTAATAAACACAAAAAAACTTAAATAGTATTAATGACAGACAAAATGTATTAATTTAAAGAACAAAAAATAAAAAAAATAAAATACAGAACAGTCTAAGGCAGGGTTTTAAAAAAATGTAATTTAACTAGAATTTCTAAGAAATTACTCAAAAAGGATTTTTATTTCCAACAGAAAAAATAAAGGTCCGTAAATGATTTTTTTAAAAGACAGAAAAAGTAAAAGTCCGAAATTGATTTTTATTTTTGTCTGAAAAATAACAGTTAAATTATCCGAAAAAAATAAAAGTCCGAAATATTTGTTATTTTCAGCCCTACAATAAAAATCACGTTCCAAGAGTTTAATTTTAATTTTATATTTTCTGTCGAAAAATAACAATTAAAATTTGACTTGTTTAAAAAAATTCGCAAAATAACTATTTCAAATTAACTTTTTCAATATCTCTTATAACAGTTATGGTCCCTGGTTTAAGATATTATTATATGAATGTTAAAAAGAAGACATCGTCTTCATGTTTTTTTGTGTTTAAGGCAAATTAAGGTTGGAAAAAACTTTTCAAAATTAAATTTTTTGTTTTAATTATTTTTAAAGTAAAATGTTAAGCTGACCGAAGCGTCTTATTTTTCATTGAAGAGTTTTGTTCGGATATTATTACAAATATAACCCGCTGATGAGAAGCATCGTTCTGATTCTATGCTAGTTGGAGAAATAGTTGTACGATAATCGTAAGCAATTTGTAAGTTTTGATCACGATTGCCTTCACCATAAAACAAAATTATTTCCTAAGTCAGAATATCTGACAATTTTGAAATACGTAGCTGACTTCCCGATGTTTTGCTAATTCTTTTAAAACTTTGCAAAGTCCTTGCTCCAGTGATTCGCACTCATCGTCCTAACAATCTTTTTATCACAATCACAATAAAAGGTTTTTCTATTTCTATATTCTATTCTATGTTCTATTTCTACATGAATATTTGTATTGTAATAGACATTTTTTTATTTAATAATTCCGGGATTCTGGAAAAAAATCCCGGGATTTAAAAGGGAGTAAATCGTCCGGGATGCCGAGATTGACTTCCCTAGTTCATACAGATATGGGTATATATTTGCGGAGGAAAAAATTAAGCATTCAATACTTTATTCAATCAAGGAGACTATCGGTTCTCACTCATGCATAAAATTCCTCAATTCAAGCATTTTTTTTCTTGTATTTAGAAAATAGATATAAAATGTATGTTTTCAAGAAAAGTTGGTTAGTCGAAGAAAATTTTTTTTAAAACTGATTTAAACCATCAAACATTTAGAATTTGTATTTAAATCATATAAAATCAACATTATTTTTTTTAAACTTAAATATATTTTTGTAGATTCTATTGTGTTATATTCTTGAAACAACAATTTATTATTCTAATGGAACTATGTTGGTTATTAGCAGGGCTAGGATTTCGATGCCATGTCATCTTTATTCTGCTGCTTCTAAGACATTTCCTGATTATTTAAAACGTCCATTTATGTTTCCTCAATTCCAAATATGAAAAGTTTTTAGGACATTTTTTCGTCATTTTTCATCGTTTTTAGTTTTCAGGTCATTTTTACTAGATTTAGGGAATTTTTTGTTATTTTTAGAGATTTTAAGTTATTCTATTGTCATTTTTGGACGTTTTTAATTTTAAGAGCATTTTTCGGTTTTTATGTCATTTTAGTGTAATTTTTTTTTTTTCGTACTAAAAAATGTCAAAATGCCAATTTTTAAACATATTCCTTTAACACTAGAGTCCCTTCAATCAAAAACATTACCTCTCGACAAAGGAGTAGCTCTGTTTATGGACTTCGCTGAAAAAAAGTTATGCGCGTGGTGAAACTCATGAAAGGGTATGTAGAAAAATGAAACAAGTGTTAGATAAAAACTCAAGATATGCTAGTATAAAATAAATATTAATTTAGTAATGTTTTATTTTTAAGGCTAAATCTTTGGATTATTTTTTATGCAATTGTTTGCGTTTTTTAGGTAATTTTAAGCAGTTTTTAGGTCATTTTCTGCAGTTTTTAGGTTATTTTTGTCGTTTTTTAGGTCATTTTTTGTAGTTTTTGATATCGTTTTGATAGCTTCATATGGCAAAGAACTGTCAAATGATATCGTCGAAACGATTGCTTGGCGCAATAGTAGTTGAATATGGGATAGTATCGTTTAAATGATAGCCGTTTTAAAAGTTACGTGTTTAGAGCCCTGGTTTCGGGATTAGTTATTTTGTGTGTCCATTTTTGGGAACTTTTGAGAAGAATCTAAGAATTATGTTATGTTATGTTATGTTATGTTATGTTATGTTATGTTATGTTATGTTATGTTATGTTATGTTATGTTATGTTATGTTATGTTATGTTATGTTATGTTATGTTATGTTATGTTATGTTATGTTATGTTATGTTATGTTATGTTATGTTTTGTTATGTTATGTTATGTTATGTTATGTTATGTTTGTCATGTTATGTTATGTTATGTTTTGTTATGTTATAATATGTTATGTTATGTTATGTTATGTTATGTTATGTTATGTTATGTTATGTTATGTTATGTTATGTTATGTTATGTTATGTTATGTTATGTTATGTTATGTTATGTTATGTTATGTTATGTCATGTTATGTTATGTTATGTTATGTTATGTTATGTTATGTTATGTTATGTTATGTCATGTCATGTCATGTCATGTCATGTCATGTCATGTCATGTCATGTCATGTCATGTCATATCATGTCATGTCATGTCATATCATGTTATGTTATGTTTTCATGTCATGTCATGTCATATCATATCATGTCATTTTATGTTAGGTTATGTTGGAAGAGTGTCAAGAAAATCAGCACCTTGCCACTTTTTAAAAGAAACACAATCTTACAGTAGAACACTTGCCTAACTTCAAATTGTTCAACTTTTCATTTTAAAAGAAACACTTCAACCAAAAAGTGGCTGCTATTTTCTTTTTATGCTCCCTATTCGATTGGCTCATTTTTCCATGCTTAATAATTATTACGTTACAAATACCTTTCCCTCGCTTACAACATTCTGTGATTTAACTCGTTTTCGCAAACATCAGCAGCAGTAGCAGCAAAAACCACTACAAATGAAAACGAACAAAAGCATGAAAGAGAATCAGAAAGAAGTAAACTTCCAAGCTGGTTCCATCTCTGTGAGCGTGCATAAATTAGCTGCAACTCGGTAGTAGTAGTCGTCGTCATAACCCAAGCCACACATCGCTGCCAAACAGGCACTTGCCACCAGCTCGTTCGGCTCATCCCAGTCGCCGCGCGTGCTTCAACCATTTTGGCCATAAATAATGATTATGGCTCGCCTTTCGGCTTGTCTGCCTACTTGTTTGCCAGCCAGTTGTATGGATACTATAGCGAATGCTCTCGCCAGCACCACAAGTCTGTTATGGTGCTTGTGGGCCAGAGTCTCACTCAGTCTTGCCACACCGTGCCATACCCCATGCCATGCCATTTCGTCGTCTTCTTTGTTGTTGGCCTCTAATATTGTTACGCGTAACTAACTGTTTGCGTTCAGCCTTCTTAATGCAAGTTGTTGTTGTTGTTGTTGTTGTTGTTGTCGATATGTCGCTTTATGATTTCGAGTGTATGTTTTGTCTTTGATATTGCTTAGCTGTTTTCAAACAGCCAAAATAGGTGACTATGCGTTAGCTCCTCTCTTGATTGCAACATCTACGATCTTTATATTAACATGCAGTGAAAGTTTTTTTTCTTAGCCTTTGTGGCTACAGTGGGCTTTTCTAACATACATATGTACCTCTTACTTAACACATTTTCTATTCTGCCCAGCTTGCCAATAAAAAACCAAATATTCCTAAATTTTTATACGAGTTATTTAAAGTTTACTCAAAATCTAATAATTAACTTCCTTTTTGTTTTCTTTAATTGCAGGTCTGAAACCAAACCGGAAACCGCACGCGATAACATTTTCAATCCCTACAACAGCTGCGGCATCGATAACTCCAATCATCAACCCTCCTCAAAGCTGCAGCAGCAGGATGGCTGCGCAGTGCGTGCCCTATGCTCTAGTGAAAACCAGCCCTCGAACGGTGACAACCATGCCAAGTCCTCCTCGCATAACAACAACAACAACAACCACTGCTGCTCCAACGACGCCAGTGCTCATCAACAGCAGCACCATCATCATCATAGCAACGCCTATAATAGCTGCAATGCCACCACGCCACCACCCGCACGTAAACGCAAAGTTTCTAGCAATAATCTGGACACCGACTTGGAAAATCTAGACCGCGAGCTGAATGCCATCAATGCACCGATGCCGCTCATCGATCCGGAGATAACGCAAGGAGCGCAGCAGCTTGAAAAAGCAATATCGTCGCGCAAGCGGCTGCGTAGCGAAGACGAAAGCGATCGCTTGGTGCGCGAAGCATTGTCCCAATTCTACATACCGCCTCAGCGGCTCATCTCTGCCATCGAGGACTGTCCCTTGGATGTGGTGGGCGTGTCAGCGCTTAGCAATACGCACCACAACAAGCGACCCAAGCTGAGCACTTGCGGAGGCGAGCTAGAATTGGACTTCGATATGAATCATCAAAACCAGAAGGAGTTTGAAGTGATAATGGATGCGCTGCGTCTCGGCTCGCCGAGCCCTACACCCAGCATGGGCAGCGACTCGTGTGGCCAGGCAGCCATGATGAGCGAATCGGGCGTGTTCCACAATCTGGTGGTGACCTCGCTAGAGACATGAAAGTACCAGTAAGCAGCGACTCAACCCAAACGAATGAAACTCGTTGCGTTTTTTTTTTTTTTTTTTTTTGTTAATACGATATATATATATATATATTTGTTTATTGAACTAAAAAGGAAAAACTGCTACAGAAATGCGTGAAAAAAGCAACTCTAGCAAAATTTTTACAACATTCTTTTTACTATTAAATAAGTTAAATATTAATTTTAAAGAAAACATAAAAATTACACAAAAGAACAAAATCTTTTTGTGTTAAAAAAAGCATATTTTTAAGTTAAAAAAGAAAACTTTTTTCTAAATATTAGTAAATAAAATTTACTGTTGTAACGCATAACATCAAAGCAATTGTTTGAAAAAAAAAATAGAAATTGTATTAAAAAACACTTACGTCAATAATGCAAAAAAAATTGTAGAAAAATTAAAGAAAAACTATGCTGCTTTGGCAAGATAGAAGCACAACTCTCATTTGAATTTGCTTTGAGATGTGCCTTTTTTTGTTCCAAAGCAGCGACATGTACAATATGCAAAAAGCAGCAAATTTTTGTTGAAAGTTATTAAAGTAGTGAAAGTATTCAAGCTGAAATACTCACGTTGTGATGTTCAAGGTCAAATATTGAAAGACAACAAAAAAGTTCTGATTTTAACACTAAATGCTGTTGAAAACAGTTTGTCGTTTTCTCGCAAGTCAAAAGAGTAGTCATTGCTTACATAGGCACTAAGCGTAGGCGTACTTTTCTCTAAGTCTACTATTAACTCTAATTGTATTTTATCTTTTTTTTTTTATTGAAAGCAATAACTGTTACTGTTTAACTTGTATTTAATATTACAGATATAATTTTTGTACGTTTAAAAATGGCTATGTGTGGAATGCCTTGCATTAAGCTTTCAATTTGTTACTTCTACTTTTTTCCTTGTTTATTTTTCCTTGTATTTTTAAAAACTCTTTTTTTAGTTCTTTTACAAGTTAGTCTTAAAAAATAACAACTTTTAAACACTAAATACAATTATGTTCACTATTTTCTATAACTTAGCAACAGTAAAATACAATAACGCATACCAACAAACTATGAAAGAAACTACAAGCAAAGAAAAGTAAAACTAATTTTAAAAAATTGCAGCTTTTCTAGTCATGAGAGAAAAACAAAGAAAAATTAGCGAAAACTACTAAAAACCGAAAAAAAATCTTAAATGGTTTCATTGCTGCTTTTCAACTAAAACTAAAATAGTTTATTTATGTTATTATTTGCATTTTTTTTACATCTACTACAACAATACAATACCAAATTTGACACTAGTGTGAGGAAATTGTTTTTAAAAAGTGCTTAAAATTAACAGTATTTTTATCATCAATTTATTTGGCAATATTTAAAAAAACACGCAATTAAAGAAAAAACCTAATTTTTTTGTAAGTGCAATTAAAGCAAAGATAAACCATCAAAAACAACAACACACACATATTTGCCTCTATTTTTGTTGCAACGATAGGCTTTTTTCTAAATTGAATAAAAGTAAGAAATGTTTCAAAATGCAACTCAATTAAAGTATAATAAAATGAAAAACAATTAGTTTTTATTTTAAAAAAAAATGGCTGTGATAGTAATATTAAGTTAAAACTTAAAGGCTAAGCAAATTAAAAAAAAAAAACAAAATACAAAACTATAAAACCATAAAAAATCAAAAGTTTGTAAAATATTTTATAAAAATATATATATAGAAAAGCACACAAAAACCACAAAAAAAAATTTAGTTTAAATTTAAAATTATATTCATTAAGAAGATAAGCTTGAAAACTTATTCAAGAGTAACAAAAAATTACTTTAAAACCAAAAAAAAAAATACTAAAAATATATATTATATATGTAGCTTCTACATTTATGCAGAAATGGTTAATATTCCAAAATTTTAAAATTGCGTACAAGTGTTGTAAATTTCATAGAGAGCTTAAAATTCCCGCTTAAAACAAAATGTTTACAACAAAAATAAAACAGCAATGTCACATAATGTTTTTGTTATTTTTGTTCAAGTTTTATGTTTGCTTTATTACAAAACATGTATAGTAAATATGTACATGCTAAGTAAAAAATAAAAAACTCTAAATTTTTAAAAAAATATACATATTTCAAATTTGCCTTTTATTATTGCTTTTGTCTTATTTGCATTTTATTATGTAATATATAAGGAACAAAAAAAAAACCTAAAAATAACCCAGCAAATCTTTTATACTTAAAACATAAATTAATTAGTTCTAGTTTTACTTTAATTAAAGTTATTCATAAAACGTATACATATAATTAGAACAAAACAAACAAACTGCATAAAGAAAAAAAATAAAAAAAATTATTGAAAAAAAAATAATAAAAATATGTACTCAAATTTTTGAAAAAAAGATTTGTGTTTGTTCAAAAATGAGGAAATAATGTGAAAGTAAGTAACCTATCGCTAAAGATTATTTTTATTAAGGCGCCTATATATTAAGGCGCCTCACACTCCATAAAAATAAAAAGCTGTTCGGCACAAATGCTCAAAATAACTCGATTTGTAGAAATTATTTCAAAATATTCCAGCTCACGGTTGGCTATCGCTACAGTCGAAATATTTGGGAAATCATCCTATCATAAACCAAGGATTATCTTGAACAACTGTGCTGAACAACTTTTTTTCGTGAGGCGCCTTAATGTGCATATGTTGGATCATTCGCATTAAAGAATTTTCTTTGGAACAGACATCACTTAATACTATCTTTTCAACAAAATCAGTTTAAGGTCTACCAGAGAAAAAGTAGATAAGGTTCATTCATGTCCCATAGATCGCACAGGGTTAAGGATACAAAAAAATCACAAGTTGAGAGCTATCATTGAATACTATTCTTCAACAAAACAATTTTAATGTTCTTTTTAAAAAATTGAGGTGGGTCATATGTGACCCAATGGTCGTGCAGGGTTAAGGGTATCAAAAATCAAAAACATACATGATCAGAAACTGTTTACCCAAAAAATCATTTTGGCCGCTTAAATTGATCAAATACCCAATAGTGCAACGCTAAGATTACACCATACAATAATTATGGGAAAATTTTCACACACGAAGTAAACCGTATACATGTGAAACTAGAGGCAAAGGATAGTAAAACTCCTTTTTCACTTTTTCTCAAGAACGTCAGGATTTTTTTTAAAAGGACTTTAAAAAAATTTAGTTATAAAAAGGAATTATCTAAAAAAAATTTATATATATAAAATTTTCTATCTAATGAAAGAAGACAATTTTTTATCAGAAATACGAGGTACAATACATCCATACCAAATATGTAGATTAGTTTGATTGACTTATGTTTTATTTGAAAATTTTTGTAAATAATTTTCAATTTTTTTGAAATAAAATTTGTTCTAATACTGAATCAAAAAAAAATTCAATTTTTTTTTAAAAAGGAGATGGTCTTCTTTCATTTGATACCCATATTATCATGTTTAGAAGGTTTAAAGTATTTAAACAATTTTTTTAAACAATTCCTTTTTGTAAACTTCAAAGTCCTTTTCTAAAAATTTGGGATATCAACTCAAATAAAATTTCTTCTCAAATAAGCGATATGGTCTAAAATTTCTGCAAAAATTCCAAACAAAGATGATCGAAATATTTCCGAAATTTGAGGTCTTTCAGACCCTAAATTTTTAAGTTAAATCCCCAAAACTATAATAAAAACGACTTTAGACTTGTAATATTGTTAAAAAGTGACAAATTTTTAAAAATTTCCGAATCACGAAATGATGATTTTAACAATGTAATCAAACTGTCAATAAGCCGGAAAGGTGAATCATTTGTTGCTAGAAGCCCCACCAGCTTTAGTTCTGCCTTTTAAGTGTCAGTTTTTACGGTCTTTCTTAAAGATTCGCCGATCAGCTGAGTATGTGCAATAGCACTATTCGTCGTTGGGCGTGCAATACCGCTTCTACGTATGTAGAAACGTACGGCGTATTGTTTTTTATGTGCTTTGAAGATATGATTTGGTGCACCAAATCAATCCTATGCTCAGTAATTTTTTCTTTTAAAAATTTTTAAATTTTTTCTTTTTAAAAATTCTATTAAAAAACTACAAACAATTTGAACACGTAAGAATTTTCAACAAAAACTCAAATTAAAATAATAAAATATATTAAAATAGTTCTAAATAGTAGTTAAATTTATTTCAATAAGGCTAAATATAATATATGTCTTGATATATGGGTGGAGCCCACAATCTTCTTGTTCGCTGATTTCGACGCTTTTTTAAGTTCATTACGAGCTAAATATCCTGCCAAGCCAGCAACTAAAACTTCGCGAATATTATTTTTCTTCATATTTTAGAAATTACTTCGAAATTTATTATTTATTTATTGTTTTTTATTGTTGTTTACTATTAGCAAAGTTTTATTTTTATCCTACAAAAATCTGGTGCCTTCAAAACTGACGTTTCTTATTGTACATTATATGTAGTGTCCGACCGAAACCGGAAATTTGGCCGAAACCGAAACCGAATATTCGGCCATTTTATAATATTCGGCCGAAACCGAAACCGAAACTGGTTATTAATATGAAAATTTAAGTTTTTACAAATGATTTTTTTTATTGAAAGAAAACAAAAGTACTACTAGTACAAAACCAGTATTATTTAAATATTGAAGTTTATAATAATTAATTGAAGTTTACTTTAGGGGTCGTCCATAAACTACGTTACCAATTTAGGGGGGGAGGGGTTTTGAAATGCACTACGATAAGAAACGGTAGGGGAGGGAGGTGTTTAAATATTGTAACGTTACCAAAAATAAAAAATCGACGAAAAACCTCTAATTAATAACACAATCATTTCAAAAATTTTTAACCTTACATGTTTATGTTTGATAGTCTAAATTGATGGTTAACTTTTGTTTCAACGATTTCTTCCACCGCCTTTTCACTCGACACAGGAACCTTTTGGTATTCCGTCACCATCTCAGCACACGTCTGAAAAATTTGGGTCTTTGCTTTTGCGACAGGCTTTGACGTTAAGGCCTGAATGTTCTTGATCAAAGGAGATACCGTATGACATGTACTGTCCTTCTCAGAAAGAAGAAATCGGTTTAAGGTCGTGTCCTACCTGCGGCTTGTATTTCGTTTTTAAAACTTCTATGAATTGTCATAAGTTTGTATTATATCGTTTACAATAAATCGGAATAAAACATACTATTTAAATAAATCAATTTTCAGAAAGCATTTACACAAAAACACAGAACTTGTTGCAGCTCAGGTGCAGCCGTTAAGGTCTCAGTCAAAGACCAGGTGAATTTCTTTGCGTTAGAAATGAGGATTCACCTGAATGGGTCGATATAGAATCCGATGAAAAATTCTATTTTGAAGAATCCTCAACAAAGCTATCAGCTTCTTCTATCCCAGTGATTGAGAGCATCAAATCTTGGATCGCAGATGGAATAGCTTTTACAGATGATATTAATTATTGATTTTTTCCAATTGTTCCTTTAATGTATCTAGTCATACTAGTCACTAATACTAGTGAAAATTGTCAGAGCTAGTCAAATTATATAATCATTCGAATGAATTAATTTCATATGTCACGTTACTTTATGGTGGGGGGGAGTGGTTTTGAAAAGCACTACGATTAGTAACGCAGGGGCAGGGGGGAGCAAAAAAAAACCGGAAAATCAGTAACGTAGTTTATGGACGACCCCTTAATAATAAATGAGATAATTTTTTATTTTATTTTTTAGTACACACTCAAAATAGTATGCACCTACAATGTATGTACATTTTTTTAGAACTACAAGGCAAAGTATTTCCGTTTTTCTTAAAGGTTTAGTATTATAAAAATAGAAATATGTATTTCGTTTTCTTTTCCTTTATTTCACACACACGGAATTCGTTCGGAAATTTAATTATCAATTTTTGGCTTAAGTATCTATAAAACTTTAATGGTAATTGCAATAGAGATGATAATATCGAAAATGATAGTATCGAACGCATAAAATTAACCAAAATGTTTTGCGTTAATACGATAAATCAAATTATAGACGAATTCATAATTTTTGTTTTGTACAATGCGTTGTAAATATTTTTATTACACCAAACTTATATATTTGAATTAAATGACTGATGCAAGAAATTTTGATATAAGTCAAGAATAGCGACAACTCTCTTTTTTAATATATTTTTGTTGAATTATACGGATTTTAACTTCCTAAATCCAAATCCAAATTTCAGGCCGCTGGTAATTGGTTTAGAAGTTATAGGCCTCTAAAGTTGCAAAATGGGCTACACACCTTTCTGTTATTTTTTAGTGTTCCGCGTTATGGGTATAAAAATAAAGGGTAATGCGAGTACCTATTCAACGAGGTATGTATCAAACATGAAAATCCATTCATAACTTTTTAAGATATACCTATTATTATATTTACAATTTGTCTGGAAAACTAGTGGTTTCCCTTTTACGAAAGCACGACACTAAAAATGTGTATATCTTTGAATAGGTACTTGTTGAATAGGTACTTAAATTACTTTTCTCATGATACCCATAGAGTGTAGTTTAGTTAAAAAATTTAGAAAAATAGCAAGATTTGTAGGCTATTTTTTCCAACTTTGGAGGCCTATAACTTCTAAACCAATTGCGAGCGGCCTGCAATTTTTTCAGATTTGGAGTAAGGAGACCAAAATCCATATCATATGCAAAAAAAAAATTCAAAATTATAGTTGTCGCTATTCTTGAAATGTTCCGAAATTTTTACCAAAAGTTTCGGCTAGTTTCGGTTATTCGGCCATATTGAGGCCAAATAGCCGAAACCAGCCGAAACTGACAAAAAGGGCCGTAACTGGCCGTAACCGAAACCGAATATTCAGTCGGGCTATTGTACTTCAGTAGTGGAATTCCCAAACACGTTAAGGCCGCTTTACATTATCCTACTGTGTGTAAACACATGTCAAAATTTTTATGTGTGATAGAATGTGAGATGGTGTATACAACGGAAAGTAATGTGTGTTCGAGTCTGTTTTGATTTTTTTGGCATGTCGTACCACATTTTATTTTTTGGTTTGTTTCTAATTTCATCACACATTCTATCCCACCAGAGATGCACTTTACGATAAACTTACTTGAAATTTATTACTTAAGTGAAAAAATTTTAATCTCGTAATGCATTTTCAAATGGAATAACAGAAAGAAGCAGTTTTACAGCTTATTGAACTTTGTAGAGGCTTTAAATGCATTAAAAACTCATTGCTCAAATTTTCACGTTTTAGTATAGTGTGAAGTATAAAAATGTGGCGCGACTCTGTGAGATAGTCTAAAAGCAAAAAATTAATTTCTTCATACAAAAATTAAAAATGACAGCATGATGAAATTAAATAATACTTTCTATCTCACATGTCGTAACACACAGTGGGATAATGTAAAGCTGCATTTAACGACGGTTTTCTACATCGTGAGTAAGCGAAAACTGTAATTTTCTATGAACGTGGCACGCACAATGACCGATAACGACGATTATTATCGTTTAATTTTTGGAAATGCCACTACAGGTTTGAAAAAGCTCTTAGCTCGACAAACAAAATTGACAAAAAAAATTTGACACAAGGAATTGCATTTCAATAACATGGTAAATGTGCTAAGTTCAATTTGATAGTTAAGAAGCTTGTTTAAGAAGCGTATTGGCCTGTTAGCAAACATTTTTTATTTTCTCCTTCAAACCAGGGTTGTGAAACAATGTGATGGCGAAAAACAACAATAATTTTTCGCTTGTTTGGGTCCCCCAAACGATACTACATCTCCATCCAACTTGTCAAGTCATCACACATATAATATCGTTTGTGTGTAAATCAAGACGAATGGACATGTCCAATGGAAGACAAAAATGTTTGACTTTTTTCCAAGTCCATCCGACATGTAGTTCCATTTGTGTGCGTGGGCATCCAACTTATTGTTTTTTTTTATTTGATAAACATTTTTCAGAGGAGGACATCTCGCGGCAAAACTGTCGATCCCAACAAATGTTATATGTTGACGCGAATTTTTTTAACTTTACCTTAAATCGTTATGGCTTGGAATATTTAAAGTGAAAAATATAAAAGTAAATGTTCAAAACAATATATCACCCGATGTTTACTCTTCGACAGCTAAAAAATAATGAAGTCCATCCGACTTGTGTGATGTGTGTAGGGGCAACGAAAAAAGTCCCGTTACTTTATCGAACTACATGTACATCCGACATGTAGTATCGTTTGGTGTGCGCTTTTGACGAGCAGGTTGCTTTATGTACTGAGCACATTGACGACGACGACTGGAAGTATCATTAGATTGTTTCATATACGTTTAGTGCGAGGCTGATAAATTTTTTATATATATATTTTATTCAAAGAAAAAAATTTTTATTTTGTGACTTTTTTATTTGGGAATATTTTTACAACTGAAATTTTCAAAATGAAAATTTCTGAAAATATAATAAATGAATACAATTCAAAATGTTTTTTATGACAAGTGTTTTATAGACAACTGTAAGTGTTTTCAATAACTGCTAAAATGATATAATACGTTATTAATGATAAATCAAGGTAAGTGAAATGTAAGTTAAGATAAAAATCAACTTCAGGAGAGGTAAGTATTAATGTAACTTAAGGTAAGTATCACTGTAACGAAAAGGTAAGTATTAATGTAACTAAAGGTAAAATAGAATGTAGAGATTTACTCTATGTGGTGATGTAACAGAGCACCACATAAGTATATACAAACACTTATATTGCTCTGTTGTCGCATGTCAAATTAGAAAAATATTCTAAACCGACGACAGCGACTTTGTTGCAACCACTCATTGTCGTTGCAACATTTTCACCACTTTCACCTCCATAAGAAAAGCATGTAAAAATAATTTGACATTTGACGCACTGTTGCTGTCGTGGTCAATGTGTTCAAGGCATTAATTTGAACGCCACCTCTTTCGAACTATTTAGGACCGCCATTTTGTTTAAAGAACAAGTTCGCTAATGTGTAAGCTGCTTTAGAATCGGGCCATCGAGATACTTTAGCTTGAAAATTTGAAGTCTAGACTTGAAAACACATTTTCGTTTTTGATAGCTATTTTTTTATTTATAATGCGTTGTTTTTATTTTTAATCAAAATGAATTTTTGGTATCATATTTATAAAATCTTTGCATAATTTGTTATGATGAATTAAAAAATCTATAAATAAATTCATTAAAAAATTTTTTCTTTGAAAGGAATTTGTTAAAACTCCAGTCGGGTGTGCCTGTAGCATGGGTGGATCGGCCCTCCAAAGTTAGAAGTGGTCGGTCATACATTTGGACTCGATTGGGGCACTCTAAATGGGTCAAAGAGGGATTTTTAAAAATTTTACCCTACGGAAAAGTTGAGGCATTAGAATTCGGTTTAGAGGTATAGTTCTTCGGGCAAAGTTTCTTATTTTGATACCTAGAATACGATTTTCACTGAGAAATGGGCGATTTTTAAATCGCCCCGCCCTAATGGGCATGTAGGACAGCAGAATAACGGGAAAGTCTGCTCGAGCTTTCGGACTATCCTACATGTCGGATGGATTTCGTTATTTTTCAGCGTTCAAGAAGATAACTTCGTGCAATGGCAAAACAGTTTCTTGCTGTTTTATAATTTATGAAGTTTACTTCTATAAAGTTTAATGAACTCTTTTCAAAAAACAGTATGCGAACCACCTACCATTCTTATATATTCAACTATGCACTCTGTTAACATTTTTCTCTATATGTTCACTCCACGACGTTTTTTTTAGAATGAGAAAATGTATGAAGTCGGATGAGTGAGCGTTCGCACATCCTACATGTAGGCCAGAAAAATGCAAAATGGCTGTCAAACAAGAAAAAACACAGCTAATTGCCAACTCCATCTTGGCAAAACATGCAAAGCAATGCTGCATACCATGTATTGCCAATCATGGCAATGAAACCAATGGAGACCATTGGCAATTTATGTTATTTGACAGATTGAAAGCAATAAATTATTGCCAGTCAAGACGCCCTGTATTGAACACAAAGATGTATTTATGAAGGTGGCAGAAGTAGGTGACGTCTATCAAATCGGTACCGTTGCAATGTCAAAATAAAAAATAAATCAATAGGGGTATTCACGATTCAGTGCACTTGCCAGTGCAGTTGAGGACTTGTGCAGTTGTGCAGTTAGGTTTTCGTGAGCACACTACCATCACTATTTCAAAGCTGTCAAAATTTTTTAGTGCACACAAGTGCACAACTGCTCAAGTCCTCAAGTTTAACCCTCGGATGGGTAATGATCCGATAGACAGTAAATGGACTATGTCGTCTGGTCAGACGAAATCAGAGGTTTGTCCTATTGCGAAGGTATAGCATAGTGACAGATAGGCTAGCGGTAGTTTTATGTTTCAGAGTATGTAAACATATGTATGATATGAATGTTTGAACAATACTTAACTTGTTATCTGACGAACACAGAAAAAGAGAACAATATGAAATCGAACAAAATATTACGCTCTTATCTCTTAGAAATTAATTTCGTCTCTCAGAAATTAATTTTGACTTTGAGACAGAAATTATCACTACCAACATTCACAGAACTTTTCGATTTTATACTTAACATCTAAAAGGAAAACAATACTAAAAAATTCAAGAAAGCGTTTGCTAATCAAACAACTAGAAACAAAGTTATTCAAAAAGAAAAAGCATATCGTATGGCCAGACGATATAGTCCATATATAAAGATTTTGACTTTGTGGCAAAAGTTATCACTACACACATTTACAGAAATTTTCGATTTGTTATTAAGAGTGAAAATATGATCATTGAGTGAAAATATAAGAGAGAGGTTAAGGCAATAGTAGAAAAGCACTTGTGCAGATTTTTGACGTACGTGTATTATGTTTTTGTAAAGTGCACAAGTCCTCAACTGGGGCCCTATTCTGTAACTGTGAGTTTTAAAGTGAACACGGGCTGTCACAAAAACTCACTGGTTTGAAGGCAGTTAGTTGTCAGAAAAGGCAAGTGCTCTGAATCGTGAATACCCCTAATATTGGCCATATTTTGAGCGACAATTCAATGAAAAATCCCATGTTTTGTTACTTGTTCTTATTGGTTTGTAGAAAAATGACGCGTGTTATTTTTCTTTTGTGGTTTTTTTCTGAAGTGTGTAAATATTGTGATACAAAAAATATAAAGTATGTCTTAAAGCTGTAGTATCTTTCATAGTACTTGGATCAAGGAAAACATGTTTTTGCAATAAAAAAATTAATATATACAGTCATGTGAAAATAAATAGGGACACCTGTATTTTTATATTTAAAACTGCATGAATTACATACAAGGTGCAACAGAAATAGCATTAATTCCCTGGGTTGGTGGTTCCTCTTGACAAGGCGAGTATAAAACTTTATGGAGTTTCCTCCCACATTGTAAAACTTTCAAGATACAGGGTGTTTTACGGTTTTGGTACGTGCTTAGTATTATTGATCTAGCATCTAAGCTACTCACCATAAAATAAAAAATAATATTTTGTATTTTAGAAAAAATATCAGCTTTTCCATCT